>JAGPNK010000008.1:0-1200000 GCA_020746835.1 Stachybotrys elegans | reverse complement strand
CCGCATCCTCCGCCGCCGCTTCTTCCTCGTCCCCTGGGTCGCCGTCCTCCTCGTCCTCTTCTCCTCGTACGCCCTGCTGTGCCTGCTCCGCGGCACGCCCATGTTCATCTCCCCGCTGCCGGCTTACACGGGCCCCTACGCCGTCGGCACCATGGACATCGAGGTGCCCCTCGACAAGCCCCAGCACATCCGGAAGGGCGTCGTCTTCCGCGCCGACGCCGAGCCTGCCTTTGACCTCGAGACGGTCCTCTTCACCTTATACTACCCCATCTCGCCCGGCGAGCACACCTCGGCGCCGCCGCACCTGTGGTTCCCCCGCCCCATCAGCGTCATCGCCGAGGGCTACGCCAAGCTCGCCCACATCAACTTCTTCTTCACCCGGCCCCTCTTCACCTTTGTCCTGTGGGCCCTCGCCGGCAGCATCACCATCCCTGGCGAGGTCGACGCCCCGCTGCTCGACTCGGACGAGCACGACGGCTCCTGGCAGCGCTTCCCCGTCATGGTCTTCTCCCACGGCATGGCCAGCCGCCGCAACGACTACAGCAACTACCTCGGCGAGATGGCCAGCCGCGGCCGCGTCGTCGCCGCCATCGAGCACCGCGACGGCAGCTGCCCCGGGACCCTCATCAAGATCAACAAGCAGCCCGACCGCAAGCTCCTGTCCTTTGGCGAAGCCGACGTCTTCTCCGAACCCCCGCTGGACAAGGACCAGCTCCAGCAGGCCGCCCTAGCCTTCCGCGACGCCGAGATCTTCCAGACCATAAAGGTCCTCAAGAGCATCAATGACGGTAGCGGCGCCGCCATCTACGCCAGCAACTCGCGCAACGAGGGCTCCTCGCTCGCCGGCTGGGCCGACCGCCTCGACTTCAACCACCTCGTCATCGGCGGCCACTCCTTTGGTGCCACCGGCGCCCTCCAGGCTCTCAACGGCGCCCCCTCCAAGGAGAACCCCGCCATCGGCGGCATCATCCTCGACCCGGGCAAGTCGAGCGGCCCCCTGAACGCCAATGTCAGCGTCCCCGTCCTCGTCGTCCACTCCAACTCGTGGTCCAAGAAGCACAGCCTCTTCTACGGCCGCCCGCACTTCGACACGGTCCGTGACCTCGTCTCCGACGTCATGCACCGCACCGGCGCCAGCTGGTTCGTCACCAGCCTCGGCACCTCCCACCCCAGCGTCACGGATGCTCCCCTCCTGGAGCCAACTCTGCTCAGCTGGACCACGGGCTCCTCTATCGATGTCAAGGAAGGGCTTAAGGAGTACGTCCGAATCGCCGGCGACTTCTTCAACCATATCCTCAAGGGCAACGGGACTGGCGTCCTGGCCCAAGGGGTCACCCACCCCGAGTACGGCCAGTGGGTCAGCGAGGAGCGAAAGGCCGAGTTTCCTGAGGATTTAGCCAAGTATTGGGAGGTTCACGTGAGTCCTGTAGGGGCATAAAAGAGTACGACGCCATGACTTTACTTTTTCTTCTCCGCTTGGAAACTGTGTTAATGACTTGGGTAATGCAAATATGGGAGGATTGTACATTAAGGTCTTTGTACACTAGGTTGGGTACCTATTATAAATGAACACTAGCCACCATCACAAAAGGTGGTCATCAGCATATTGAGAACGCAATTGTATTTGTGCCTGTTTAACCCCTTTAGCTACTATCAACCCTATTCTCAAGACTGCTTTCGCCATTATAGCCATATCATACATCTCATTCGTCTAGAGGTGATCCCAGCTCAGCACGCTCTCGTACATGACCCAACGAAGGCAAGGCGTAAACGGTGCCGTTCTGGCTGCTCGCGGCGTTTGCAAGGGGAGAAGACTCGAGCTTGGACACATTGGAACTCAGCCACGTCTTCCACTCCACCGAGCTGGCGGTTGAGATGTCTCTCGCATGGGACACTTGGGGGCGCTCCCGTCGCGCTCTAGTGGTGTTGGAATAAATGGTCGCCTCTCCATAAGTCGGGGCCGTTGGTGCCTGAGAAGAGTTCGCCGTGGTAGAGCCGCGATTGAGCAGGGACACGTTGGGCCTGTCAGGCGTGGGTGGTGAGTAGATGCTGTCATCATCCGCGGACATGACCTGATCTAAGCCAGCGACGCTTGGCTGACGCGGCGGAAGGCTGAGATCGGATAGAGACCTCAGGTATGACGGTCCGGCGTGTCGGCTTTGGACAGGTTCTTGTGTCGCATTCATCGTCTCTTGCAAAGCCCGTCTGTAGGGACTGGCTGTGCGAAACAGATGGCTGGTGGGACTAGCAAAGAATGCTGAACTTCGTGAGGAAAGCGCATGTCGTCTCTCTGACCCGGTAACGGTGTTGTAGACAGGCTTGTTCGCAAGCACAGACTCGTTCATTGCTTGGTCTGTTTCATTGGAATACACTGGTTCATCGATGGCTTTGTTGGTGCTCAGTCTGTTGGGGGGACGATTTTCTTTCATCTGCTGGGTGGATTGGTCCATGAACACATCGTCATCGTCGGGAACAAAGCGAATTGTGGCCGGTGACCAGCCTCGAGCCTCCGGGTAGTCCAGCGAACTGCTGTGTGGAGGCATCGATTCAAAAGGCCTCAAATCCCCCATGCTCTTTCTCTTGAGCCTTTCTTGGCCCTCTCTCAAATCTTCGAGTCTTCTCACCAGGCTGGAGTACATGCGCTTGTGGTCGGCAGAACTTCCAGCGGGCAACTGGCCGTGAGGCAATCCGGCCTCGAATGAACGTCTATGCAGCGAAGCCGAGGAAACGTGGGCGCCATTCTCGTTGATGATGGAAAGACGTCGATCCCAGTCCCCCGATCCCTCCATGCCGACTGTCGTGTTGGCCGTCGAGTCGGTCCAGCTGGTCACTCGGGACCTTTCGTCGCCAGCCCTCGAATCCCCGCAGGCGATGTTCTCGAGGCTTCCTTGTAGAGACCTCAGCTGCTGACCAAATGGAACTGCATGAATAGACGGCCGACGCGAAGGTCCTCGGGCGAAGGAAGCTTCTCCAGTAGGGTGCACCACGTCATCCATGTTGTAGTCGTCGTCTGAGTCAATGCCAGGTGTGCGCTCATCATTGACCGGCTCGCCAGGGATGCGCTCGTCATTGACTGGCTCGCCATGGGCAACCTCGTTGACAACCTCGTTGACCACCTCATCGCTATGCTGCTCATCGGTGCTCTTTGGGCGGGTAAAGAGTCCCTTGAGCTTGTTCTTCAATGACCTGGAGACCTTGCGTGCGGTTCCTCGTAGGCTCGCATGCTTGGTGACTACCGAGCTGTCGTTGGAGAAGTACGAGGTAAGAGGGACGGTAGTATTGCTTGTATCCCTCATTGACTTGCGGAACTCCTTTTGGGAGTCCATGGAGCTCTCACTGCGTTTGTTCTTCTTTCGGAACAACATGGATGGATAGGAATTGAGCTTGTTCTGCTGTTGGTGCTGTCCAACCTCGAGACGAAGCTTGTTGTGGGCAAGGTTGACAGCCATGTCATTTTCGGCACGGCTGGTAGACCTCGACTGGGCATGTGTACGAAGAAACGACATGGACCTCGGAGCCTTGAGCTGTCGTTGCACTGAGAGAGGCTCGGGCTCTGTTTGGGCCAAACCCCTCCGCTTGACGGTGCTGGCGGGATAGATGGTGCCTCTGCTCATAGGCCTGTTGCTCTGGGGAGCATCTCGTGGAGGGGGTCGGTTTTCCATGCTGCGTTGGTGTGGTAAGTGACCGTGGGCGCGATGAAAGGAGAGGTGGGCTGCTATATGCGCGTCCCTCTGAGCGGCAACAGGATCGATGGTCTCGAGACGCTGCAGAGAGGTGCGTGTTGGGAGTGAGTTGGTCGACTTACTTCGACCAAGAGGACGGCGGTGAGGTCTCTTGGAACTGTTGCGACGAAACATTACCAGTAAGGGTGATTGTCTAGGCTGTTTGTCGGATGAAGAGAGGAAGCGAAAGGACGAAAAGTAGAATAGCATGAAAGGAGAGACGAGAAGAAGGGCAGTATGAAAAGGAAGGACGAGAAGAAGGGGTGGGGTGTCTCTGCGAGGAGGAAGGCAGATTGCCTGGATGAAGGAGGGGAAGAAAGACGCGGTACTAGGAGGCCGGTAATGGGAAGAAGATGGAAGGGGCGGAGTACAAGGCGAAGAAGAAGGAGAGGGAAAGAGCAGGAAATGGGGGGACTTTGGCTGCAGGAAGTGCCAGTAACTGCCAGAGACAGAGGCGGTCCAGCAC
Source organism: Stachybotrys elegans (assembly GCA_020746835.1). Taxonomy (NCBI): domain Eukaryota; kingdom Fungi; phylum Ascomycota; class Sordariomycetes; order Hypocreales; family Stachybotryaceae; genus Stachybotrys; species Stachybotrys elegans. Next base: position 1,195,812 of record JAGPNK010000008.1, on the reverse strand, counting down.
TGGAAGCCAGTACATGGCACGAGTGTTTGCTATCTCCCCTTTCATTTTATTTTCTTTTCAACCCACAGTACTCTCACTTTCAAGTCATCGAATCTTGCAGGCCACCAACACTCCATGTCTGTCAACCTCAGGTGGCAGGCACATGGGTACACACTACAGTCCAGTGTTAACACTCTACTCTGTCAGTATTTGATCTCCTTCAACCTCTCGTCGCTTTGAGCCCTTCGAACCACCCTGGCTTCACCTAACTTCACCATCCGCTTTGCCATCACTACTTCTCCTTGCAAACTTGATGGATGGAGAAAAGGTACCGACTCCAAGCTACATACTCGCTTCCTATGCCACTTGCTGACAGCGTGGCTCTGGTAGAAGCAGCACCTGCCTTATATTCGTCATGGCGTACTAGAAGATTCGAGGCTCAAAGGCTTTACATGAATAAAGAAGCGAGATGCCGCCCTAGTATGTCTGGCAGACTTTATCTGGCCTTGGAGTGTCATAACTCGTTCACATTGAGAAAGAGCTGCGTGCTATATCGGTCTATACATGATAGAGTATTACATCCTTGTACCGTGCCCCCTTTGGCTTTTTCCATCTTCCCTCATCTCTGTCATCGGCATTATCAACTTCGTCGTCATAGTCACCCTGGTCGCCGTCGACCTCCGAACCCTCCCAGCTAAACGTGGAATCATAAACTACACCAACAAACCGCTCAAACATGCACCACTTGCCAACTCTCGCCTCGCATTTGACGCCCCGCGTCCTGAGAAAATACATAAATTCACGGGCGAGTGTGGTGCCTGTTTCTCTTCCCTTGATGGTGATTCCCACATCGATACCGGCGAGGTAGACTTGCTTGAGCTTCTCCAACCCTTGTCCTTCCATCATGACGCTCTGCACCATGCCTATCAACTGGCGGTGTCCTTGTGGGTCTGACCTGCCCCCCACGTATTCGTGCTCTGACTCTGAGTCTGCCACATTCTCAACAGCCGCGGGTCTCTGGTCCAGAACCAGTACTTCGAGCGATGCGCCGGCTGCCCGGAGAATGCCCCTCCAGGCCAAGAGGCAGGCTTCTTCGGCTCGGGTCGACCAATTGTATTCGTTTGACCACTCACGATTCCTGGAAGGCTGCACGAGGCGTAGATGCTTGAGTTTGGGAAGAGAGATGGCGGGTTCGCCATTGCCCCCCGCCGAAGGAGGGAGGAAATTTCCCAACGGGCGAGGAATCATCTCGTAGCCAAAGAGACTGCCATAGTCTGAGCCCGACTCATCCGAGGATAGGTTCAAGTTCTCTTCTGGCAACGGGGGGAAATTGCCTTCGCAGATGGGGCGGTCGAGCAAACCCAGCTCGAGGTGCTCCAGTGTTGGCCCTGACTTGAGGATGAACTGTGCCGCTGTGCGAGGGATGTAGCCGAAGAGCCTTACGGCGCGCAGCCTCGGTAGAGCAGGTGCAGTTGCGTCAATAGGAGGCAAGAAAATTTCCTTGCCCGTGCCACTGAAGTAGCCCGCACACAAGTCGAGAGTCTCGAGGTTTGAAAAGTAAGGGATAAGATGCCAAGATGGTATGGTGTCGACACTGATCTCGCCAGTCTCACGATTCTGAAAGGGCGACCAGACGTGCTCCATGTAGCCACCGAGGTGCTTGACCCGCGCCGTCAGCGCCTGCATCCTGTCAGGGTCAGACTTGTGTAGAGTCAGCAGAACTTCGAGCAACGCGTCGCGATCGGCCTCTGGCGGATCGTCATGGAAGGCGTATTTGTGCGGAGGCCTGAACACTGTCGGGTCGTGTTGGCTCCAGCCGGTGTAGCCAAAGTGTATGTCGGACCAGAGCAAGGGTGTGACGATGATGCTTAGATGTTTGCTGGTCCGCGCCAGTCTTGCGACTTCACCTATCGGTAGGAAGCTGAGGATGTGATCGAGCGTTTCCAGAGGGATGGACTCGAGTGGTGAAGCCATCTTGCCAGTGGGTGAGCAGGCAGAAGGTGATGATGGGAAATTCAGTCAGAACCAACAATAAATATACCTAAGGTACCTCTTTCAGGCAACGAAGTGTTCCACCAGGCGCTAATAAGGCCATGGGCCATTCCCTGTCCCGCATAATAGATGTTCAGGTTGTCCTGGAATTCCATTTCCAAAACTGGCTTCTTGCGAAAATGCCAGGGTGATTCAGCTGCACAATAAGCAACCTGCAGGTCACATTTACTGTATGAGCTGCCTTGCCTGGTTCTGTGCTTCTTGATTTCCCCGCAACTTCAACCCCCCACCGACACCTGTTCCGCCAAAACCACTACTCGTCACCATCTTCCCTGTGCCAGCATCATGGAAGCCGACCAACCATGTCGATATTGTGCCAATCTCTCAGTAGAGAAGCTCGTCAGGCTCGCAAAAGAAGAATACCAAGGCTACACCTGCCCAGACAAGGCCTACTACCAGCACCACCTTTCCATCGCTGATCTCGAGGCCTCGGCCCATGGAGGGTGCCATCTTTGCATGCTGATATTGGATAGCTCCAAGAGGGTCCATGCGTACGAGGATGTCGTCATGGACAAAGATGGATACCAGTTTTACAGCCCTCTTGATCTCTCTACTTACAGACCAAGTACCAAAACCTCCGTCTACACGGAAGCCTGCGGGCGGGAGAAGTCGGATGTGAAGATCTTTCTCGACACTACCCAACTATCTATAAGGCAACATTTGGCCGAAGTCAGCATCATGGATCTGGTCCGGATCCAGATTGGCTTGGCCTTTTCAGACGATCCGGATGAACTGTGGGCTTTATCCTTCATCACCCTAACCCTGACTGTCCCAAGAGGTATACTCTCTCTCCAACTAAGGCACCGTTTGCTGTAGAAACATACTGAAAAAAGATCAAGGTGCCAAACAACTAGAAAAGATAGGCGACCTAGAGATTGGCCGATTTGAATTACCCAGCAGCCTCGCATCCCCAGACTTCTTTCGGCTTGCCAATACCTGGCTGCAGGAATGCCGGCAGAAACACACTACATGCGCCCATTTCAACCGGCCCAGCCAACTTCCATCACGAGTAGTTGATGTAGGGGCCCCTGGCGATGCTCCGCGAATCTTTTGCAGCCGTGGTATCGACGCCGATTACGCCGCCCTCAGTCACTGCTGGGGCGGAGCGGTTTTCAACAAGCTGACCACGAAAAACCTGGCTCAGTACGAAAAGACACTCCCCGAGTCACTGCCCCAAAACTTTCTCGATGCCATCACCATCACCCGCGAGATGGGATTGCGATATATATGGATAGACTCTCTCTGCATATTGCAGGACTCGGAGGATGACTGGAGAACAGAATCGGCCAACATGGGCAAAATCTATATCAACGCTTCTCTGATGATCAGCGCCAGCGTAAGCAAAGACTGTGCTACTGGCATTCTGGGCGAACACTTCAAGCCCAAATCGACGCTTCCTTCTGTCCACCTGCCCCTTCGAGATGCCCCGGAAAGCGGCACCGTGCTGCGCCTCGATCTTTTTGACGTGCGAGAGGAGAGCCTGAATCTGATAGACCTTTATGCTCCGCTCGGGACTCGCGGCTGGACATTGCAGGAATCCTTCCTTGCTCCGAGGCAACTTATCTACGGCAGCGAGCAGATATACTGGGATTGCCTCGATACCGTGCGCTCTGCCAGAGGTCCCTGCGCCCCGTACATCGATCCATACAACAACCTCAAGAGACAGGTCCTTCTGCCTGTGCCGGAATCTTCTCCACAGCAAGTAAAAACCATGCTGTATGAATATTACAGGATGGTCGACGCATTCTCGAGGAGAAAGCTCACGTATTCTTCGGACAGACTCATGGCCATTTCAGGCGTTGTAAACAGGCTACACGGCATCTTCGGTGGGGTTTATCTCGCCGGCATCTGGAGTCAACATCTCTCTTTTGGCTTGTGCTGGGAACGTGACTCAATGACCTATGAGCGTGCCGTGCCGTACCGCGGTCCGACCTGGTCGTGGGCAGGACTCGAGAGCCCTGTTTTGTACTACCTGGAGAGGATCCTGGAGCCATACCACTCTACAGTGAAAATGGTAGACCACTCCGTTACACTTCGTGATGAGCAGAACCCGTTTGGGCAGGTCACAAGCGCTTCCTTGACTATTGAGGCCTCTGTGATGCCAGTATTAAACAGCTACCAGGTCGTGAATTTGGATTCAAATCACGATCCTGGAACGATCAATGGCAAGGCCTCCTTTGATGACCCAAGGACAGGCTCCCGTTGGTCTGAAGCCGTGACCAGCACCAGAATAGCGGATGGTGGCCAAAACGAAAGGCTCTTGGTGACGTGGCCGGGTGAGATTTCACGAACGATTATGAGGCTGAATCTTGTCGACGCGATGGAATTGGCGACGGAATACAAGGCGGCAGTTCTGAATACTAGACATACGCATGATCAGTCTATCGGTGTGGAAGCAGAAGGGATCATCCTTCGGAGAGTTAGCCCAACAAAAGGTTTGTATGAGCGTATTGGATATTTTTTCTTCGACGGCTTCGACATGGAAGGATTGGGCAGGGAAACATTGAAGGTGGTATAGGAGTGATAGAGCCTGGGGTATGCAGGGAAAAGATGCAGCTGTTGCAATTGTAAAAGAAGATGCAAAGAAATGTTGGGTGGAACAAGTAGGTACATTATTTAGTGACGACGATGAAAGGACTGGAAAGAAAGCCGAAAAGGGAGAAAGGAGGCACGTGCTCCCAGCACGCCCTTTGATGAATTACCACCCTTTATTGACCAAGCTTGGGTCGGCTACAGTACGAATCCAGTATCTTCTTGTCAATGCCATCTCTTTTATATTCATTCGCCATCACGGCCTCCTTCCTGTATTCATCGAAACTGGTTCACAGCTGGACCACTCCCTGTCAAGGCCGGACCAAGGGAACCCCAGAAGCAATAATTGCCCAGCCACACGGCGCAACAATCTCGAGCAGCTCCCCGATCCGACCTCCCGCCGTTACACGACAGCCGCCTGATGATATCATGGCACGCAAAAGGCAGCCTGCAGCTGTCAACAAAAACACGTCTCCTGCACCACGGGCGCCCAGGAGGCGATGAGGAGTGAGCTGGGAGGAGCATCAACGACCGAGGCGCCGTGAGAGAAGGTTGCAGTGTCAGAATTGCGTGGTTCAGCGCAGTAGAGCTTGTGCGACTGTCCTGGGCATATTTAAGCACTCGTGTTTCCCTCGTTCGGACCGCGTGCTCTTGCTGGTCTCACCTAGCAGGCTAAATCAACCACGACACAAGACGGAGCACGAGCATCCAATTCCGAACCGCAAACCACTCTAGCACACAGAATACGAGAAGACGCCCATCATGGCCGGCAGCAAGCCCCGGACCACCGACGCAAAGAACGGGGAGGCGAGTGCGAGTGCGAGTGCAAGTACGCAGACCACCACCACCACGAGCACAAGCACCTCGACCTACATCTCTTTCCCCCAGCTGTGGGAGCGCATGTCTACAACGTCGCTGGTATCGGAGACGGCCAACGTGCCGTCGCTCGAGATCCCCCCGACGCGCAGAAGATGCCCTGTTTCGCGGCACGGGTGGTATGTCATTACCTCGGTCCACACGAGATGCCCGACGTGCACCGCCATCCTCAAGGACGTGGCCAAGAGACACATGTGAATGGGACGCAGGGGAAGATGAGGACTGCATGGGAGGGTTTCTGACGAAAGCGCTGAATTCACTACTGAGGAGTAATTTGCTGAGAATGGACGGATAATGTGGAATCAGGGCGCCTGGAATTATTTCATGTTTGTACTGTGGCAATTCTCGAGGCCTGAGCTGCTTTCGGCGAGGAGACGTCACTTGATTTAGCAGGCATCAATGCTACAAGCCATTCTTGCTCGAATTTTGCAACGCGTGGTATGATTTTAATGAGCAGATCACTGTTTTTCCAAGGACAGGATCAGCTGTGAATACAGCCGTTTGTATCTTGGCGCGGTCGGTGCAGCTTGGGAAGTGGAAAATACACTCAATGTTGCTCGGAACAAACCATAGCCACCAGAAGCATTAAACTACTCTTTATGAATCTCTCGAGCTCGATTTCGCCTCTATGAAAGGCTGGCTATGCGTTGACGCTTGAAAAAGGAAAGAAAGGGGAAAGGGGGGAGGGGGATGAAGCTGCTCGCCAGACTTTGGCCGCCAGACTTTGGCCGCCACACAATCCTCCATTGATGAATATATTGAAAGGCTCTGTGAGAGACCTCTGGTACTTCGATGCCTTTTCATTTGTAATATATTCTTCGCGTTCGGCCGGGTCGTTCGAGGATGATGGGCATCTGTTTGCTATCCCTGCTTGGAGATCAGTCATGGGATCGAAAAGGGGGTGATGAGTGCAAACGATGAATACATTTCTGACGAAGGAATTCGCGAAACTGCCAGTTCAAGCCCGTGCATCATTCGAGTGTCTGGGTGCGTGGGCACTGTTGGCGGAGCCTTTGCTCCTGGCTGGCGTGATATCATCTGCGTTCTGGGCACACGACCATCCCCCTCCCCCTAAATGGAGTAAGGGGAGAGACTGAATAGCTGTTGATAATATGATACCGTTGACTCATCGGGTGGTTCGATAATGTGATTTTAGCGGATGCGAGGCGAGAGGAAATCAAAGAAGGGTGCATTCACCTACAATATGGCTTCCAGAACAGACCATTCCAAGAGCGCAGCGTGATGATATCATGGAATACTTTTCCTGCTATTCATGGTAGGAAGAATACATGAGAAGCTGTTGGAGAATAGGATGGGGGATTCTGTTTCGATCTGAAATGTCACGTTGTGCAGACAGTCGTTTACAGAATCCAGTGCGCACAAGTACATGAAATGGCACCAGACGAAAAAGGGGAGGGCTACAGGACCTCGAGCAGGCACAGCCATCACCGGATGTTACTTTGTATTTCTTGGGAGCTCCAAAATTTTGTGTGCCTCGAGGCAGCAAGAATCAAGAGCTCCATAGCCCAGCAACAAAAACCAACCACCACTATCACAACTAGAGAAAGCACCTCCACTGTAGACGTAATCACACATGCTTCTACCTGTACTAGCTAGGAGAATGTGTCTTTACACATTGCGTGTTTGCTTTCTGCGAGGAGGAGGGGGGCTAAATTCGACGTGACGTGTTGGGAGCGCGAAAGGGGCGAGGGGGGGACGCGGATTTGTTTACACGCTGGTGCAGCGTTTTCCCACTCGACAGTTGCGAGCACTTGACATGATTCAGTTCAGATTTCTCTTAACCTGCTTCCAAGGTGCGCGTGTCGTAAAAACGTCCCCCCTCCCCCCTCTTTCTGTGCCTACTTCTCTGTTCCCAACTTCTCCCGCACAACAACATTGTCATCTCTTCCCACTTCTTCGAGAAATACCAAAACGCCGCATCACTTCTACGAACACATTCTTCGTCACGAAGATATAAAACGTGAGTTTCTTTCTTTTTCCTACCTTCTTCCCTTTTCTCACCTCCCCCCCTTTTTGCTTCCTCCCTTTGTCGCTTCTGGACGCCGCTGATCGATTCTCCTCTCAAGAGTCATCACAAAGCGCACACACCTTCTACCACCAGCTCTCTGCAAACCCCACGAAGGATCTTCGGCCTTCTCGTCAGTCTCAAGAGTACAGTCTACAGACATTCTATAAAAGAAACCCATCTTCTCCCTTGTTCACCATGGTTACCATCAAGGCAACCTGCTCCGAGTGCGGCCAGAAGCACCCCGATCACCTGCCTGACTGCAAGTGGCTCAGCGTCCACCCTCGCGGAATCATGGTTCGCAAGATGGCGAAGGAGATGAACTGCATCTTCATCCCCGAGAACCACCGCTTCGACAAAGAGTCTCGCAGCTTCCGTCTCAAGATGTTCAACATCCAGACCATCGACGCCAAAGGCATCGACATGGAGGACCTCACCGAGGAGGAGCGTGCCGAAGACCTCCGCCGCCAGACCTGGGGTCGACCTCCCGCTGCCGACCAGGACAACTCTGGAGACCAGAAGAACAAGACTGCTCCCTCTAGCGTTGCTTCTTCCGTCACTCTCAAGGACGAGACCACCGACGGCGAGGAGGAGCACGAGCATGCTGCCGTCGAAGAGTATCACCCCGATGTCAAGGCTTCTACTCCTTGCGAGCTCAAGGATAGCGAGGAGTGGATTGACATCGTCCCGGTCGTCTATGGCGGCAAGAGCATGACTACGGGCATCATCCGCACCTTCAAGCAGCGCACCGTCACCGTCGAGGATAGCGACGACGAGTGGAACTTGATCGAGTAAAGCACTCACAATCGACACTCACCTTTTCTGCATCGTCCACCCGGCGACGAGCGTGCGAGCCTACGAGGGCTAGAGTAGCAACTCTTGAGGAGGAAACATCAGACAGTTTGCTGTAAATCAATCATGGCTGGAGGAGAATAATGAGGTATCTTAGGTGGACTAATGGGGGAATACATCTTTACTTGCCCGCGGCTTTGGGCTGGGGCCATGATGCAGACCAGAGGTCCGGGGGTGTATATAAAGATACAGGTGAAAATAGTCGTGATCTTGATATCACTGTCTTTGCTCAGAAGAATATGACACATGACAAACACCGCACAGTTCCCATTAAGCGCACACGATAATCTGAACATAGGAAGATGACAGCACCGACGTGGTGGATGTTTGTTTGTACTAGTTATCGACTGCCCATTGCGCAACGCCCCGTGCGTGCAGCTCTACCGTGTCAAAGAGCGGCACGCTCACATCTTTGGGTTCGAGAACAAACGCCAATTCGGTGCAGCCGAGAATGATGCCCTGTGCGCCCCTGCTAACCAGATCCTCGACGGCGTCGAGATACAGCTTCTTGGTCTCTGGCGTGATGATCTTCTTGGGCAAGTCGCCAAAGATGGCCTCGTCCATCTTCTCCCACACGCCATTATCCTGCGACGGGAGAAGCACCTCGAGACCGTACTTGTCCTTGAGCCGTCCCTTCAAGAAGTCCTTGCCCATGCTCATGGTCGTGCCCAGCAGCGCAATCTTCTTCAGCCCGGCCCGCAGGATGGCCTCGGCGGTGAAGTCGATGATGTGCAGCAGGGGGATACCCGGCGTGGCCCTCTCGATATCCTCGGCGAAGAGGTGGTTCGTGTTGACGCAGAGGACGATGGCATCGGCGCCGATGGACTGCAGGTTGCGGGCAGCATCACAGAGCATGCGGCTGACGGCGGGCATGTCGCCGGCCTTCCAGGGCGTGATGACGTCGTGATAGTTGAAGGAGTGTAAGAGAAGCTTGGCCGCGTGCACGCCGCCCAGCTGCTTCTGGACGTGGCCGTTGATCTCGGCGTAGTAAGCGAGGGTGGCATGGTAGGTCATGCCTCCGAGGAGGCCAAGAGTCTTCATCTTGCCTGCTGGGGTTGTGAGTGGCGCGAGGATATGGAGGACAACTGGGAGTGTAGAGGAACTAGCAAGAGGAGGAAGAAGATTTGAGTTGCAGGACTTATACTTGTGGTTATAGCTTGCTGGCGATGGAGATTCGATGGATACAACAAGTAAGTGGTGGAGCGAGCAGTTGGAGCCTTTGGAATCTTACACTACTTGCAAGGTTTAGCGCCGCATTCGACTACTAACTTATCAAATACGGGACTTTGGGGACGTAACTTGTCCAGGAATATCCTTGCTTACAATCCACAACCAACACCAGAAATCCCATGGTCAACAAAGCCCTGCCACGCCGAGGAAGCTTGCCTTCATCTCCCAACCTCGAGCAGAAACAAAAACCCCTGCATCCAGACTCATGTCCATCCTGCATCTGGGCATGAACTGGCTCACTGGATGACGGTAAGAATCTTGGCTCGCGCCCTTGCTTCGACACTCACAAGAGGACCAGCCCACAAGACTATCCAAGCTGGGCGGGCCTAGTGAATGGATCGACTCCGCTGGTCCTCAGAGATCTCTTGAATTAAATGCTGATAGTCTAAGGCTAACCTTCTCTCGTTCGTTCGCCATCACCGGATAGCGTGAGAAAATTGGCCCTGCGTCAATACACCCCAACAGGACAGTTCCATCAGCTCGCCATACCGACACGCGGCATCGTGCTCAGATCAACAGAGAGAAGCAAACGCCTCATAGGTCCTTCAGGTTGACCCAAGCCGCAAGTTCTCGCTGAGCTTGAACCCCGTCGAGCTGTTGAGCGTTGTATACCAGAAGCACTGTCACTGGGGCTGGTTGGTGTCGTCCAGTCTCTCATTGTGCCTCCAGGACACGGCACTGCAGGGCTGACTGTTCCCCGAGCTGATGTCCGTCCGGTTGCTGATATTGTAGTCGGCGCAGGTGCGTATGCAATCGTTCAAGCTCCGCGTCGGCTCGTTGACGACGTCGTCGCCGTTGAGAACATGGCACAGCCCGGAATTGCAGAACTTGCGGAACGTGAGCGGCGGCGGGCCCTCGTCCTCCTGATAGGGCACGTCATACAGTGTGTCGTCGGAAGAGGGGCAGTCTCGGACGAGGGTGGTTCATGGGAGGGCGATGGTGGAAGAAGATACAATCTGTACAATCTCTGACGGCTCCCAGCTGCCCTCTGTCGTCGGTTCTGACGAACTCTCGCTCGGAAGGGTGGTTCCTATCGGCGGAGTGGATGTTCCTATCAGCTCCTTACTTTCGAGAGAGGATACCGGAGGTGGCAATGAGCCTGCATCGGTGCGTTCGACGCTGCTGTCCGAATTCCCCCGGGTCAGCGCACCCGTCAACCCGCCCACGATGGCTCTCACAGCAAGCGCAATAGCCACGCCCACGAGTATCCAGAACGTCCTGCGCTTCACCCGCAGACCAGCGGTTCCCGACGAGGGGGTGGTGCCTCGACGCTGTTATCCGTCAGAGCTGGGAGCAACCTCGGACGCACGCTCAGAGGCATGGGGAGTATAGACCTCGGGATCTTTCCCAGGCACGACCTCAAGGTCTGAATGAGGAGAGGTATCCATCCCGCGTAATTCGGGATGCGTGAGGGACGTGCGACAATGGGAAATGGCAGAAAGCCATCCTAGAGGGGATGGGATTTGCCTCCTACAAGTACTTGGCGATGGACTGCTGCTTGTTCTGGAAATTAGCCACGATTAAGTTGGCACGCACGAATATTGGCTCACCCGCTTCTGCATCAAAGTGGATGCCTGGCACAGCTCTAGGGACTTTGTTCTGGATCTTGTTCTGGATCTTGTTCTAGGTGATCCTGGATATGGTCCTGGACATAAGACGTTCTCTTTGTCTGGCCGGTCTCTAGTCGGCTTGGTCTCTGAACAGTTCTCGGCTGGCGAGTATCCCCTCTTGTTGGGACTCATCCCCTTCCCTTAGCCAAATGGCAACATTAAGCTGGCGGGAAACGGTAGATTGCCAGGAGCCTGCAAGCACCATATCCCACAGAGGAAAACGGGCGCCAAAGAAGCCACCGAAATGCCGAGTCCATTTGCATCGTCTCTGCCAAGATAATATAGCCTGTAAATGACCTGGGGAAGAATACGTCCCATGCATAGAGTCCAGATGTTATTGTCACAATCGAGATGCTCGACGCTGACGTCTAATTCCAAAGGCAGCTTCCTCCCTACTGCCAGAGTCCTCATCGAAGTCACTGATATCTATCACATGGGACACGAAACAGTGGTTCCCGCAGTATCTACAGTCTGCCAGATCAGTCACTAGGGATAGAGCAAGCTAAACGAGGCCGTCCATTAATTCGTGATTCCAAACGAAGGCCGTGTAGGAACTCGCCGGAACCCTTCTCATACAACAGCGTACCATCCTCAGACCAACGACCAATAACAGTTGTCCCATTATGCTTAATACCGCCCTGTCTTCGTGTATTCCAATCCGGGATTACCGGCGGCGCACTGGCCGCAAGCTTGTCCACCCAGTTCGACATGAACAACACGCCGCTACGCCAACTCACACAGCCCTTCAAACATTACTACAAAGCGGTTCTGACCAGACTTGATATCCAGCACCCATTCCCTTATCTCACCAAATGCCAGTCGGTGCAACACGGACAGTTCACTAGGTGCAAGAGGCACCAAAAGACAGACCGCAAGCCCCGGCACAAAGCCTGGGTTCTTATGATTCAAGTAAGCGTTGGCTATTTGTCACGGAAGCAATGAAGATAACTTCACTATCTGTAATGAGGACACAGCCATTGAACCTCGTGCCTCGTGATGTTTCAAGTGCTATCGAGAACGAGGCAAACCAGGACGTCCTCGACCTTCCCCTATAACTATTCTTCCTTGGTGGGAGATATAGAGGGATGCCGCATGGTAATTCCAATCTCCAAGTATCCCATACTGACGCATACTCTTTGCTACAGGTAGGTAGACTGGACGTCCCAGCGCCAATCTGTCCATCTCGGAGGCTGCCAATATAAGATCCAATCCGTTATTACAACACTTTCTTTGTCGGTCGCTCCGCATTCAGGACAGCCTGCACCTTGCCAGGCAAGTGATATGGCGGCCCTAGGCTAAGCCTGTAGGAAAAAATCGTGATGGTGTCGTGTGGCGAGGCCTTCCTAGGTTGGCTGAATTTGCTTAAAAATGCGGGCGGAATGAAGGCCGTGTATAGATACAAGGAAGGCGTCCGGCCATGAGGTGTTGCCAAGACATGGACCTTTTCATATTAACATACAGACTCACCATCAAACCAGCAAGGGACAACATAACATACCTTAAAATCCTGGGGGGTTGTTGCTCTATTTGCCCAGCAGGCGGCGCACCTTTGCCCTGCAAGCGTGGCGTGTTTGATCCAGGACCACTTGTCCGCCTTGTCTCTGCCTTCTGCTGCCCCTGTGCGAGGGCAATGAGAACCGCCACAATGAAAGGGTCAGTTGGGGGCGTCTCTGGGTCGGAAACAACATTTCTCAAAAACTTCATCCTTTTTCGTCTTCGAAATCGATATGCAGCACGGACCGACTTCAGTCTGGACAGATCAAGGTAGGCGAGAGACGGAACAGAGTCGAGCGTGTAGAGAGCCGAGGTAGCCAGCTTAGTCTTGTAGTGACCATTGTCAAAGCGGAACGTTGGTGAGGACGCACTGTATGCAGGGCTTAGTGAATGCCAGAACAGTTCAAGGATATACAATACTGACTCGGCTCGCTTATAACTGCATACTGCAAGGATGGATGTCACCAAACTTGTCCTTGTACTCTCCACATAACACCCGGGAATATGTTCGGCTGCTCTTGCTGCCCAGTCAAGCGGTGTGCGAGAATCGAGCCACTCGAGCTCATGCTCGGCACTGGATGACTGCGGCTTAGAGGGGACCACGGTTACTTTCTCGTAGCTTGGTATTTTTCTGCGTAGGAACCGACACTGGAGGAGCTCCAAATGCTTCTCAGACCAAAGCAGTGGCGAGACGTATAATTCTCTCGGGCTGTTCTCTTGTACGATGGCTAGGATCGATCCAGCTTCGGGTTTGAGAGTGGGAAACGGCGCAGGCTTCGGTATAGGTTGTGAGCTGGATGTGGAGTGTACTTGTTGTTCTGAATTCTTGACAGAACAGAGTGTATGATTGACGGTAATGGATTCAGTGGCCGACATTGTTGGAGGTGACGCAGGCATTTGCCTTTGCGATGTGCAAGAACTTGAAAGAAGCACGAAGCATAACCAATGACGCGCTGGAGGGAAACCGAATATCACGTGCAGCTCGAACAATCACACGTGATCACGTGCCTGAAAGTAGAACGTAGTCAAGGCCGCCGCAACGTACGAGAAGGTTTGCTCCGGGTGACTCAGTCAAGGGCTTTGCTCAGAGTCGTCGGGCTTCCTGTCAATCTGCTGGGCCTTATTGTGCGCAACAGCGAAATTTGCACGGAGTTTCTGGCAACGCATGGACAAAGGGTGTGTTTCATTAAGCCACACGAGAGCCTTTTTACAGTAGGTATCCCAGTCTCCTCGCAGCTGGTTTGTTTTGAGGGCTTGGATAACTCTACCTCTCTATGCCATTTCCGCACACGTCATACCCCCCTCCATCAGCTGTACATTTTGCACAGGTGGGACGGTTAGTGAATCACGTCAGCAACGTTGCCGGGACATAGATGATTTGTTCTTCCAGGTTTCGGCGGTAAAGCCATCTCGCCTACCGGCCGCAGGGTCGTTGCCTAGCAGTAGAGAGGGAGCCATCTCGGAATGATAAAAATTACTCTATCCTAGGGCATTGGCATAGCGTTGGAGTCGCAATTTATTTCACGATAATTGGAGTTTGAGAGAGAAAGCTCTACGAGGGGGGTCGTGATGAACCCCATTATCGCCAGCGACTGGCGCTCGTGCTTCCCTCCAGAAATGCATCATGTCTTTATGCTGTCATGGCCAGTTACGCCTTACGCCTTGTCTCCAGGTCCCACCTAGATGTGACAGCATAATACAGAACCGTGTCTTTATACATCATGAATATATATTGAGGCAGAATGGCTATCCAATTGCAAATTGGACGGCACACAGCCCAATGTCGCTTACGAAGCTCATTACGCAGGATAGTAACTGAACGTCTTATTTGGCTTGCTTCACCCTATCTTGGTAACGTAAGCACGGCAGGTGCGACTTCTGCGCGCACCCATCATCATATTATTTCTGTAACCAGATCCCGCTTCCAGACAACATTAAGTTGGTGTCGCTGGGAGAATTGAAAAAACGCCTCAATTTGAGAACCATTTCCGATTTGAAGCGAGATTTTGTCAAGGCTAATCTTTCCATTGAAATTCCACCTGGTGGTCAACTGTTCCACCGTGTTATATGTCAAGATCGCATTGTTGAGTGTAAAGGTTGGGTCACTGCCGTGAAATTTGCCGCTGAACTTATACTGAATTTCCTCGACGGTGAACGTAGCGGTGAATTCTCCGTCATCGACAGCCTTAATAGATCCGGTTGCGACAGGCATCTGTATAGCCAAGTCATTAGTTGCGGGTAAGATTTATAATGCATTTGATAAAAATTTGCTGACGTTGGTCGTCTTGCGTATGTGTGCGAGTAACTTTGAATAGGTTTGGTGTTGTATGTGTAAATGGGATGCTCTGTCGAAAGGATGAAGGTGGGAGTCGGATCTTGATGAATATATACGAAAGCTCGCCACAAATAGACTTTGGGTCGGATCAGCTACAGTGAAGAAGGGGGTTGAAAATATGCTAGGCACCTTCCAAGGAATCCGAGTTGCTGTTTTGGTGGGCATTGGTGGAGGGTCCCAGGCGACCAACACGACATTAGACCTGGCGATGTCGTGGTTAGCGGCATGGGTGGTGAGCTCACGGGCTTGATCCGGTACGGCTACGATATCACAGTCAGATAAAAGACATCCCACCTTAATCAGTCCAATCTCCCGGCTGCCACCGCGATAGGAGAAGCGGCAGAGGAGCTTCGAATTAGGTACTTGGATAACACAGATCGCTTAGCGAGACGCGCGCTATGATGAGGAAAACAGTGTGCAGTGTGAGGTGGAAGCAGTAGAGAGCCAATAAACAGTACGAGTGGTGCCTAGTGCCCCAGCAACCAATGCAGTCGTGAAGAGCAGAGAGAAACAACGAGGCCATCGTAAGCTGCCCGTACAGGGTGTAAATGCAGCATGGCTATGATCGAATACATGAGCTGAAGTGAGATGGTGTCTGAGATAGTGGATTTAAATTGACTTTGACCTGTCATCAATAAGCCGCTGCGTCTCGCTCTCTGACCGGCAATGCTGCCTGCACCTATTTTGCGGGATCAGAATTTCGAGAGCTTGGAACCAGTTATCAGCATGACCGTGTATTCCTTCCACCAAGCAAGGCCGACATGGCAGTCTCCATTTCTCCTTCTCTTCATCCAATATAACGAAACCGGCTACCTGTTGGTGCTCGAACCAGGCTGGTAGGAGCGATCATGTCACGTCGTTGGCACCAGGCGCTGCGTCACTGCAAGTCCTCGAACCTCCACCCAGCAAGCACAAACTACACAAAAATAACAAAATTCCCCATCATCAGCACGTACAAAACAAAGCAACCCATTCTTCGAAAATGTTTCCTTGGACGCCCCAATCCGCGGTCGACTCCCTGGCCGAGCCGATCCCCATTTCTCCCGAGCCCTTCACTCCATCGCCACTGCCCGGCAGAAACACAATCCCAAGCCCAGACTCGGAAGATTGCAACGACGCAGACGAGATCCCAGTGCTCTCCCAGATATCCGCCCACAAGACCAAGCTCCTCGTTGCCCTCACCGAGCTCAAACAAGAGCCAGGCGAGCACCTGGTCGACTACTACCGCCGCGCCCGCGCCCTCTTCTACCGCCTGGGCCTAACCGACGTTGATTACCAAGACCCTTATCGTCCGACGCACTCTGCGGGTCACAAGAAGGATCTGGAAACCTTTATTCTGCGCTTTGTCAAGGGCATCGATGCCAAGAGACATCGAAACATTATTGCCGTCTGGCGTCCGTCGATCCTATGGTGCGGAAGCTTCCAGGCGGCATTTGAAGGCATCATGAAGGCACACACCAAAGGTCTCCATATGGACTACCTTGCAGCCAAGAACATGCATCTCGATCTCTTGAAAATTATGGAAGAGTCCCGCGGGACCGGATCAAAAGCCATCAAGAAAGCCGAGTAGAGAGAAGCGTTACAGGAGGAAGCGATACCTTGTTTACAACAGCGTTTGCTAGGACAAGACACAAAGCGACGGGAATAGGTAGTGAGCCGAGAATGCTTCAGCCCTAGTCCATAATCCTCAATGATAATATGTATGTCTATGCCCGTGGATCTTGCTTGATCGATTCCAAGGGACGGCTCGACTATGCTTCCCTGCAGTCGATCCAGACAATAACATGGGTCGTTGGACGGATATCTTTGAACCATGATGCCATTTGACCCTCCACACCAATGAAATGCTTACTTGCTGTATTTGACCGCCTATGTTCTGGGGTAAATACAGGGGCGCATTGTACGGTTCTCGTTCCTTGACCGCCTCGTGCCATTCAATTCTTCCAGGGGCAATGGC
The DNA here is from genome assembly GCA_020746835.1 of Stachybotrys elegans. NCBI lineage: Eukaryota > Fungi > Ascomycota > Sordariomycetes > Hypocreales > Stachybotryaceae > Stachybotrys > Stachybotrys elegans. The sequence continues at coordinate 1,178,869 of JAGPNK010000008.1, read as the reverse complement.
AGGCCATGGCGAGCCCACCAACCTGTCGCGCTATGCGAGATAGGAAGGTTTCATATTAAGTGCTGGATCCTTTACTGGGGCAACGACGGCAAGTGGAGGCTATCGGTTTCGAGGTATAAAGACACAATTGACCCTGTTCCACAATAAAAACCCAAAGAAAGAAGTTTGAAGGTTTCCTTGTCTCAAAAACCAACTCCTCAGAATGCAGTTCTCGCTCGTCACCCTGCTGGCAATGGTCAGCCTGGCTGCTGCGTAAGCGCCACAAACCCCCTAATTGTTCCCGTATCTAATCTAACAGGAGCAGCCAATGCCCCAAGGATAGTTTCTACTATATTGATCGTCAGACGTACGAGCCTTGCGCCTCGCAGTGTGAGGGCCTGGGCGGAAGCTGCGACGTCACGGCGTGCGACATGAACGCCGACCCTCAACTCCTCTGCCCGGCTACCTGTGTCTGCTATGAATAAGTAGTGGATTGCGAAATACTATTGTTTGGGTTGGAGGCTATTGTTTGAGACTTTCAAGACGAAGACATATTGATTAAATTTTGAAAAAGGATGCCGAGTTAGAAGCTTGTCGGGTACAAATAAATGGAAGTTATGTGGGATTTCTGTTCGTGTGCCCCAATGGGATACAGATCAGCGACTTCGAGAAGGCCCTCTAGTGGTGAAGACGATGATATCAAATCAATAGATGACAGATGACAATTGGTAGGAGAGATGGAAGTTATTCTGCATGTCACAAAGAAGGAAGGGTTTTGTTTCTTTTGCATTTGTTCTCATTTCTTCATACTACCCCGATGGTATATACAATACATCCAACACTTATTAGCACCAGGCTATGTCCAGTCCCCCATAGATATCAAACCAAGCCCCTTTTCAACCTGAGCAGCCAGCGCGCATTATACTCCTCACATCTCCGTATCGGGTTGTTCCCAGCTGAACCCCAAAGCTTGCTGCACCGCTTAAGCAGTGAAGGAAACGGCCTTGGCGTTGGTGCTGCGGCGAGCAGGCTCGGTGGCGTTGGTGGCAGCGCCGGCACCAGCACCGGTGACGAGCTGAACGGGGACGACACCGCCAAAGGGGCCGGCGCGGGCGGGGTTCTGGCAGCGGACGAGGCAGACGTTGTCCTCGCCAGCGACGCTGCCAGTGCACTCCTGGTTGGCAGGGATGGCAGCAACAAGAGGGAAGTCCTGGGTCTCGCCATCGCGGTTGCGGCCGCGCTCGTTGCCGGCGACGTTGGTGGTCACCTGGATGTTCTCCCAAGAAGTACCAGTGCCGTCTGAGTTGATCATGCAAGTGTAAGGACCAGCGCCGTCGCTGTTGACCTGGTGGAGAGTCATGGTGACTTCACCGCCAGGGGTAACCTGGGGAAGGCTGTCGCCGCTCTCCTCCATGATGGCAGTGGTGCCCTCCTCGATGTTGTTGTCACCGCCCTGGAGGGTCTCACCGACACTGTCGGCAGAGGCGCCGCGGAAGCGGGTAGCATCCTGCTGGAAGGGGTTGCGTCGTGTGCCGTCACGGGGGGTGGAGCTGTCAACACCGAGAGCAGAGCCGGAGCCGCCAGCGTCGCCAACAGCGTTGGTGATGATGGAGTGGCCCGAGACGAGCTGGGAGGCAACCAGAGCGGTGCAGGCAAGGACGGTCTTAAGGGAGAACATTTTGATTGTTGGTGAAAGGGTGGTTTTTGTTTGTTGAGTGGAAGAAGGAAGAAGAAGAAGCTGGGTTGCCGGAACCGAAAAGTGTTAAAAGTGTTGGTTGGTGAAGTGAACAAGGCCGACTAGCGGTGATGAGAAGTGAAGAAGGTAGTAGATGAAGAAGATGATGAAGCTGAAGATGCTGATGAGGATGAGGAAAAGAAAAACTCGATTTGGAGGCGGAAAGCCAGGTGCTTTATAGTGGTTTTCGTTTCCATGTTCACGGTCAGAGAGCCCGCTGCATCGCCGGCAAACACACACGACGTTCAGTTCCAACCGTAGGCGACGAAACGCAATGTTTCGGCGATCGAAACTGCCGAGCTGAGAATTTGTCAATGACTCCTACACAGCCACGATGGGCATCGGCAAGTGAGAGGAGTGGAGGGGGGGAGCGGTCGGCCGACTGCGGTGGACAGGGGAAAAGTGAAGCCATCACGAGGGTAGGGGGAGGGGGGGGGACTCTTTGACCGGGCATGGGTTGAAGCGAACGGAGGCGTTTGGATATAGTACCAAACGATTCGAAACGGGCGACATGGCCCAGTCATTGGCGAAGAGAGGGTGCGCGAGCGTGTATGTGCGCGTGTGCTGGTTTCCAAACGCATAGGCGGCACCGTTGTCCGCGACAGGCAGCGTTTCACAGTGGGCAGGCTGACGGTGGGCGATGGCCGTGGCCTGCCGCTTTCCCGCGCCAAGTCGATGTCCGAGCGCACCGTCACACTCTTTTTCCTTCTTCTTCTTCTTTTTGTTTTAATTTTTATTATTTTTGCAAGCGCACTCTTCAGCTTGAGCTTCCCCTTCCCCACACGTCACACTTTGACGTTCAAGATACCCGTCCTGGGCGCTCGATCTGGAGGTGGCTTAGTCCCGCGCTGGCCGGATCGGGGCTGATCCGCGATGCGCCAGGCTGGAACGGGCCATGAGTGAAACTGCTTTGGGGGGTTATATCGTGGCTGCAGCACCGTGGTTCAGGTGTAAGTAGGTGGAATGACGCTGGCGGGCTTCGGCAGATGCGTAGTGTGTTGGGTGCGAGCGAGTGTGGTGCCATGGTTTATTTTTGGCCGGCTTGATCAAACATCGATAAGAGCCTGACAGCTCATGCATCCAGGAAACGACACGGCATAGCGAAAATGGCGGCTGGCTGCTATAGCGGGAAACGGTCCAAGCGGCCCACGGAGCTGTCGGGATCGTGGGCCATTTCCGCGCTCGGGCGATGCTTTTTCTTACCTCTTTTTTTTCTTTCTGTCTTTGCTTTTCGAAACCGCCACCGGGACAACGGCCCATCCACCAGCACCACACATACCATTGTGTGTTGCATCGCCAAAGTGTTTGAGCTGCGTGCATGAATGTTTTGACTTGGGCTGGCATCTACTCTAGGTGAAACGATTTCTCCCGAGGAAACCGTTGCGTCTGCGTTTTCACCATCGTGAGCTGCCCATGGTTATTCGTGAGGCGGGCAAAGGGGCAAACTCTAATGCCCGGCCACGATTTCTTCACAGCTTCTTCGACGGTGTTCCAGAAGCCCTCGAGGGGGTGACCTGACACGATTCTCCAACATGGTGCTGCCACTAACCGTCCTCCACTTCCTCCACCACTGGACTTGGCCTACCCTATACATGGAATATTGTACATGATGCCGTCATCTGTTCATCATGTGGTTCTATCGTGATAGCAAACTTAGTTTTGGTGACCAGCAACTCTAAATACACCGCAGGCAACTGAAAATCTTGCAAAGTTTTTATCCTCATCAAGACGAAATTTAGTAGATTAAAATGTCGGGCGGCTTGTCCTCACACGCAGGCCATCCATTGTTGAACCATTTCCTGTTGGAGTTATCACCCCCCTCTGTGACAATGCCCCCCCAAGCCAGAGCCCAAGCCCGGGACATGGATCATCGCCATCATGGGTGTAGTCGCGTTCCTGTTCCTGATAGGCTGGGTTGCTCTACTATTGTGGGTGCTTCCGCCGCCGACGTATCTGACTACCGGCACTGACACACGGTCCAGCTTCATGACTGACCTCTGCTATCGACGGCGCCGAAGGATGGATCTCGAGGCATCCAGGAGCAAGTCGGGCGTCAAGGCGCTCGACGAAATCGCCCCGTCCGAGCCATACTACGCCTTGATGGCAAAGATGATACGCTCTCCCGGCGCCATCCCCTACTCCAGCGCATCCAACACATGGTGCGTCTACCCAGCCCCTATCATACCTCTTGCTCTGCTGCTACTGACGCCATTGACCTGGCAGTGTCATCTGCATAGAGGAGTACGATGATGCAGCTACGATCCGCAAACTCCCATGCCACCACTTCTTCCACTCGGAATGCCTCGAGAAGTGGTACAGCAGGCGGCATCCAAACTGCCCTCTCTGCAAGTCGGTGTATCAAACTGGTTTTCTGGGGAGGTTGGCTTCATGATGTTTACCTCCGTCTCCATCGGCATTGGGAACCGATCAACGCACAAGCCAAGCGATCTTGACAACATGCCATCCTTCCGGCAAGCATGGGCCTGGCAAGGACACAGCCACCATAGTTAATGTATCCATGTATAATAACCAGCGGGGTTGTGGAGGTCCAAGCCCCTGACCTGGCTAGCCCTCGGCTCGTGCCTCTTCCGCTCTCGAGCCTCCTACGCTTCTGCCCTCGACCGTCCATGTTCAACAGTGAATGCGCTTTGTATGACAAAAGGTCCTCCCGGCTTTCTTTTCCCATCGATGGAAAATTCCACTATCCAGCGCCGGCCCATCATGGAAATTCATGATTTTCCGCCCCAGTTGGAAGGGCTTCAAGGCAATGAATGTTCCCTCTGCTCCTTTTTGATGCACTTGAGAAACCCAACATTTCATCATCAGTCCCTCAGCCGACAAGAGAAGATCCATTCGCCGAATATGAGCGCGTCCTGATAGACGACACGTCTCTATCATGGTCCACCACGTTATCCACCACCCAGATAACATCAAGTTGCCAAATGCGCAGGCTCTGCCCATATCTCGCATCTACAGAAGCCCAACTCCGGTGAGAGTCTGACTCCGTCTTTCCATGATGGAAAATTCAAGATAATGCGCCGGCTCTTGGCTGAGTTTGCTCTTCTTCTTTTTCTGTCCTCTCCCCCTCCCACAAGTCTGGCATCATCCCCAAAAACGCGGAAAAGTTGTGCGGCTAACATCAGGCCTGGAACGAACCTGAAAGCCACTGGCCTTTCACCAACCAACTAGAGGCAGTCGCCAAAGCCTCCGTTCCATCGTAGACATGGGCCAAGTGTGACGACGAGATCTGTGACTGCTCTCCATGATGGCGAACCTCGATATCAATCACGTATGTAGGACACATGTGTCCGGGCTGAAGCGTGGCAGAAGACGAAGGATGAGCCCCAATTCCTTCCCAGTTGGAAAGAAGCCGAAGCATTCCTTGTTCACACTCATTGTCAAGATGACTCTGCGAACCTCTCTTCACTGCACTGAGCCGTGGTATTATCCATCACACATACTCTCAACAACAAACCAAAACTCCTGCCGACTCTTTTATCTCAGCCCCGAGAGTGTTGAAATGGAATTGACACACCGGGAGGCTGTTCTGACTCTCCATTGCCTGCCTCAAAGGATGACACGAAGTAAAAATGACCACATCAACTCTTGCAAGCTTTCGTCCGCAACACTAATGAGGCGGCCCTTCATCCAATGACAGCGTTGGCAACCATCTCCAGCCTGAACTCGCCCGTCGCTCATCTCCAACCGAGGCGCAAAACAAGGCAGGCACAATTACACAGGGACGCCTCTCCACCGATCCACCAGCTGCGGGCCTCGCTGCGCAACCAAGGGCTCGCCAGTAATTTATCCGCCCCCATCCTCTCACCAGCCCGGTTGACGACTCCAAGTGGCCAGCCTCGCCGTTGGTGGAATATGTCTGCCTCACCCCGGTCTGAACCAAGCGGGAAGAGGATCATCCAGGTCCATCCCACAAGCCACCAGGCCACCTCCGCCCGCTGGAGAAAACAGATGATACACAATTTTGGACCGCCAGCCAGAGGCGGAAGATAGACTAAATGACTTTCGGGGGACGGATCTGCGCCTCCGTCGTCCTGCAATTACTACAATTGAGTGGCGGGAAAATGCCAAGGCTCCGCATCAGCTGGATAAATCAACACGATACGGGTCAAGGGAATGTAACTCGGACACATTTTGCGGTTGCGGCTGTCGGCTGTGCCAGGCGTTATGTCCTTTATAAAAACATGGCTGCGTCCATCGGAGCTTGGCCCGGACGACTTACACCGGACTTTGTGCTCATCCCCAATATCATAGCATAGCCAAACAAGATAGAGAGGGTAGAGAGTCACGATGCAGCTCACGTCCTTGTTGCTGCTGGTCTCCAGCTTCGTCGGCCTGTCATGGGCCGGGACCTTTAGCCAGGTCCAGAACTTTGGATCCAACCCTTCGGGCGCCAGGATGTACGTCTACACGCCGACCAACATCGCCAGCAACCCGCCCATCATTGTCTCCATCCACTACTGCACGGGGACCGCCCAGGCCATGTACACGGGGACACCCTACGCCCGCTACGCCGACCAGTACGGCTTCATTGTCATCTACCCCGAGTCGCCCTACAGCGGCCGATGCTGGGACGTTGCGTCGCCGCAGACCCTGAGGCGCGACGGGGGCGCCAACAGCAACTCGATTGCCAACATGGTCAAGTACGCCATCTCGACGTACCGCGCCGATGCCAGCCGTGTCTTTGTCATGGGAGCCTCCTCGGGCGCCATGATGACTGTAAGTTGACGTTTGCTGAAACAAGAAAGGTTCATCAACTAATGCCATATCCAAGAGTGTCCTGGCTGCCACGTACCCTGACCTGTTTGCCGCCGCCATTGTCTACTCGGGCGTCCCGGCCGGCTGCTTCGCCGTGCCCAACAGCCTGCCGTCAAGCCCCAGCCAGGAGCCCGGCTGGAACAGCAACTGCTCGGGCGGCCGCTTCATCCAGACGCCGCAGCAGTGGGCCGACACGGCTCGCACCATGTACCCGGGCTACACGGGCCGCCGGCCGCGCATGCAGATCTACCATGGCGACGCCGACACGACGCTCAGCGGCAACAACTACGCCGAGTCGATGAAGCAGTGGTCCGCCATCTTCGGCTACACGTACGGCAGCCCCCAGCAGACGCTGCCCAACACGCCCGTCAGCCCCTACACCAAGCAGATCTACGGACCCAACCTCCAGGGCATCCTCGGCCGCGGAATCGGACACAACGTCGCCAACATGGGCTTGGAGGACCTCAGGTGGTTCGGCATTGTTGTATGAGATTAGCTATACTTTTTTCCTGTTTGAACTTGTCGCTTCATGTAAAGTACACACTCACCAGGACTACCTAGGGTGGCACGAGTCCTACCACGGTGGCTACCACGACGGTGCCCGCAACTACACGATCCACGGCGACGAGCACCAGGACCTCTGCACCTCCTGTCACGACGGGGTAAGGAGTTTCTCCTTTTGCCACTTCAACTTTTTGTTTTCTGATTTCTTGAATTTACGTCTGTTTACGGGGTTGCTGAAATGCGTTGTGATGTGTGATATGAGAAACTAACCAAGAACCCCCATAGCCAACCGCAATGGGCTCAGTGCGGCGGAAATGGATGGGCGGGCGGAACTACGGTAAGTAAAGGGAGACGCTGGGGGTTCTTCTGCTGACGAGATGATAGTGTGTGAGCCCCTTCACCTGCGTGGTCGTCAACGAGTGTACGTAGCCAAACCTCGGCTCATGATTCAATATGCTGACAGAGTTAGGGTACCACCAATGCCAGTAGCTCTATGCTTCGCGGTAGTGAGGAGCTTGCGAGGGACACTGCAGATGTTGGGCGAAGAGGTAGGTTTCGATAGCTGTAGATCCTGTCAATATACGGCGTGCTACAGGGCACGCCAAGCTCCGATGCTATGGATTCGCTTTTATCTAGGGGTTATGCGAGAACACATGGAGTAGTATTCTCAATTCTCTACAGTTTGGGATCTTTGGATGGCCTGTGGTTGAGCTTCACTGTAGTACACGACAAAAATGAACTGCAGGAGTGTATATCTGACTCAGATATGATTGGCGGTGCGTATGGTTGTAAATGAGTCACACCATCATGCGTTGCTGGGTGTTTGGTCAGCACGTTGACCAACTTTCCTCTGTCACTCATAGAAACCTTGACAAGAGCATTGCTGCTGTTACCGAATATTCGTATCAACTTTATCGTTCGCATCTTAATCCATAACTTCCCTTCTATGGAGTTGACAGCCCCTACAACGGAAGCTGTTCGCCAGTATCTCCAGGCCAACAACATCCCTTTTGTCGATGTCGAGCCGGTTACTGGCGGCTCCTCCAACTACATATGGCGCATCTTGAATTCCCGTGGCGAAACCAGCATTCTCAAGCATGCTCAGCCTCACTTGTCCTGCAATCCGTCTACGCCATTTCCCGTGGACCGGATGGACTTTGAGATACAAGCTCTTGAACTCATCCCCAAGATAGTGGCCGAGGCTGGGGGGATACGGTACCCTCGAATCCTTCATAAAGATATGAAGAACCACGTCTTGATCTTTGAAAACGTGGGACAAAAGACTTTGAAAGACCTGTACGAAGACCCTCATTTGGATGTTGGGGCTGTCGGCAAAGCCCTCAGTCGTTGGCTGGCTCGACTTCATACGCACACAACCGCAGATGAAATAAAGGACATGTTCAACCATACCACGGCGAAGCGAATGTACAGGTGGAATTACAACAGCCTGGCATCTACGTTAGCAAAGTTTGGATATGAAGCGGAACTAGGCGAGCGCATCAATGCAAAATATGGCTCGTTGCTTCAGACGGACAACAGCTGCCTGTGCCATACGGATCTATGGCCGGGAAACATTCTGTTCGACCTCGAGGAGAACTGGCCCAAAGAGCCAACCATGGCGATTATTGACTGGGAGGTGACTCGCTCGGGAAATGGAGTCACGGATATCGGTCATTTTGCCGCTGAAGCGTGGTTTTTGGACCGTTTCCGCGGCGGTAGAGGCCTCCTTGGTGCCTTTTTGGAAGGGTATATGGAAGAAAGGCCCTTGGGGCGAGAAGAGAAGCAGAGGGTCACGGCTCAATTCGGCACGCACATTACGCACTGGGCAGCAATCTATGTAGGCCGTCCATTCCAAAGCGTTATAAGAGAGCTAACCTTGTTGTAGGCCTGGATAAATGAACAGCGAACGGAAGAGTCGGTTGCGTATGGCCATGGTATTCTGAAGCATGTGGATGAGGAAAACTGGGAGTGGTTTGAGAAGAGCGATCTGAGCCTACTGTTCAGAGATTAAGACATGGCCAAGGTCTGTACCAATTTAGGCACAAGACAAGTCACCATGAAGCCATATAGCCTTTTTCATGCTCTTGGCAAGATATTGGATATTGTGGTCCTAGGCACGACGTCCTCCTACCATGTCCATTCTCGACAGGAAACCCGGTGCGCACAACTATGATAATGGTCAATGAATTGCCCTAGGGAGGCGTGTTTCATGTGCGTGGTTAGCGAAATCCATTTCTCCTGTTCAAGATACTATGGCAGACGGAAGATGGCTCCCGCGAGCTTGACACGGGACTTGTTACAACTCAGTGTGATTTGTTGCCGCAAAGCCGCCCCAGTTTCACATATGTGTTGATGAGGAACGATTCCAAACAGTTCTATGAGAAACAAACAAGAGTCAGGATTGTCAGAAGAGTGGAACGGCAGTCCAGTGGCCGGTTGACACCGCGGCTGTATTGCGTCTGGCGGACACGAGAGTGAAGGCGGCACCACTCCTAGGCTCATGTTCAACGATCAATAACTGAATGCGATGAACCAGATGCCTCTGAGTACGAAGCAGTTTCAAGCCGTGAGGCGCGCAATGGCAATGACCGCACCGCTTGGTGATACTCGCCCGAGTTATGATGGAGGTGTAGGGTAGCCGTCCCAGGACGAGGAAAGGATGCAACAGTGTTATTGGCGACGAAAGAAACATGGCATGTAACCATTGGACAATCTCGAACGCCTCAATTTAGTAGCAGGAGAGCTGGTGTGGAAACGGTGACACGGGTTCGGTGTGAATGGGGGACAGGCGGGTGCCTCAATCTGCCACGTTTTGATGATTTGACAGACCGCAACCAACAAACAAGGACGGCAGAGTCTGCGTTTCAACCAACATCACATGAGCGCTCGGTGGATGGAATACGGTTACGATGTCGAGGAATCCTGTGTGCCAAGACGACTGCATCACAGTGATGAAGATCACGCGGCGTCACTTGCGACAATACTCGCACAAACCTAGTATCGCCCGAGACAGGCACGTGTTGAGCGACAGCGAGGGAGCAGAAAAAAAAGAGAAAGAAGGAAGAAAAAAGACACAAAAAAGAGAAACCTCGTATTCCGCGGCTGGCGGTGCAATGATGAAGGAAGAAAGAAAGAGGAGCATCTGACGTGGACGTGCGAGTCAAAGCGCACCACGGGCCAAGACAGCGCGCGCACGACAGCTTGGCCAGCAAACATGGACGAATATAGGTAGGTTACAACCCAGAGATGCGCACAAAGATGGTGTGTGGGTTGGGCGGGAGAGGCTGGGGGTTGGTGGGACAAGGATCGCCGCCAGCCTCACGGGTGCGCACGCCTCGACTGCCGAGCATCCACGAGGGCACATGGGCTATGGATGGACGTTTGCCAATCCAGATCCCAGCGGCGAGCGAGGAAGAAGAGAGCGTGCGCGCCTCTTGCCGCTGCACCGCGATATGCAACGAAGCAGAAACGCGACGGTGCCTGGCCCGCCGCTCTTGGCTCGTCCCCCCTTGCGGATATTACCAGGCGGGCGCAGATTGAGTTTCGAAGGAAACATGTTTGGATGGGAGACGAAGGAAGGATGACGGGCTTCCGCTCGGCTGCTATAATTAACCACCCGTAATCCGAAGGGAGGGGGGGGGCATGCTTCTTGCTGCGGCACACGGATGCACGTGCGAATCTGGGATTATTTTATTTTATTTTTGCCTACCCAAGTACGGAAATGTTTGTTGAACTCCCTTCCTTTTTTTTGTTTTGTTTTGTTTGTCTGACATGGGGGCTGTGCCCTTTTGACCCAGGCAAAGAGAGAGAGAGGGAGAGGGAGAGAAGAGGGTACTGCAATTTACTTCAGGTCCTGCTTCTGCCGTGGACAAGGGGTGCGAAACCGGAGATGGGGAATAGGTAGAAACAGTAGAATGAAAGAAAGAAGGAAGGAAAAATGAGGAGAGGCAGATGATGCAGAAACGAGTTTTGAGTCGCGACAATCCCCCGAGAAGAGGCTGCGACGACTCCGGTCTGCAAAGGAAGCAGAGCAAAGAAGCAGACAGAGGCTGAAAGTAACAGCTAGAGAGGGGAAATTCCTCGTCATGGAACTGCCGTGCAACCTTGTTCCTGGGCCATTGAACCAGCTAAACCTATGCGTTGTCACAACGCCAAGCTGAGGGACCCCCTCTCCGTTTCCGATTCGTCCTCCCCCCCTCGCCCTAAACTACCACCCCCCATCCCCCCCGTCCGTGGCAACATGAGAGCGAGAGAGAGAGCTGCGGTGCGGCGAGGATCCCTACTGTAAGACGTCTAGGCCCCCCTCCGCCTTGGGTCTCACGGGGCTGGGGGGCAAGAAAAAGCGTACCTATGTATGTACAAGAATTAAAATAATAATAGTGCGTTATTGCGCTGGTTTATTAAGCTTGGTTGTCATCTGGGGGCCTGGGCATTACGACATGTGCAGATCGTGGAGAAGAAGCTTTTTTTTATAAGAGCTTCCCACCCTCCATCTCGGATCCGTCTCCTTTTTCTTTCCCACCATCCACTGTGACTGACCAACCACATCTCATTCTACAGACAGCTTCATCACAGATTGGGCTTTTCATATATATCTTGTCTCACCCCATTGCCACTCTCCCACCACTCACTCACTCACCCACTCCTCTCATCTTACATCAACCATCAACATCACCACCAAGATCAACATCACCACCGCAATGGCCCTCGCAAAGACCCTCCTCTCCCTCCTCGCCCTCGCCACCGTAGCCCTCGCCTCCCCCACCGCCATCGTCCCCCGCCAGCAGGACGCCCCCAGCACCGGCAGCGTCCGCCGCCCGGCCATGCACAACATCTTCCCCCAGCAGCCCGACGCCCACCGCGGGCCCCTCACCGGCCTGCACCTCGAGACCTTTGCCAACCTCTCCCAGCTCGAGCAGGTCGCCGTCTTCCGCGGCATCCCCGCCGCCGCCTCCAACTGCGTCCTCCAGTGGGACCAGGCCGACAAGGACAGCCGCACCTTCATCGTCAAGGGCGGCTCCGGCCTCACCCGCATGCGCCTCCTCGAAGGCCTGCCCGACGGCCCCATCACCTTCGACTCCATCCGGCCCTTTGATACGGCCGCCGACGAGGACCAGTTCGGCGCCGACTTCACCCTCTGGGACGACGAGATGTACGGTGCCCAGACGCACATTGCCAGCTCCATCCCCTGCGCCGAGGACATCTTCATCAAGATCTCCATGCGCGACCCTACCACCAAGACGAGCCTCTACCTCGGCCAAGACGACAACAACGGCCTCTGGATCGAGTACGACCTCTAACTCTCCTCACTTCTCTATTTCTTCTCCTTTTCGACAGCATGGACGGACATCAGCGAGCATTTGTTTCACTTCACTTCTCATCTGAACCAGGCCAATCTGCCTCATGGTTCTCACCCTTTTTACCCCTTGTCTTAGTGTTTATTATGATTGTCAGCTTCGAGTATTCTCGCACGCGGTAATGCCTTAATATAATGAATGACTCACCTTGACACACATCCTCCGTCGTGAATAACTCCCTGCCACTAAAACGCGATGCAATCGAAATGGACATGAAGAGTCGTTAATTCGATACGCCCACCCAATCCATACGTAGTGTCCACAGTAGTGTACAGTGTGGTATTTCTTCAGCTGTCGCTCATAACCGTGCCCTCGCGCTCATTGACCGCCCTGGCCCATATGTACGTCAGTGCCGCCTCCTTGGCCTCGGACACGGGATTCGGCCAGCACACCCGCGACAGGGCCTTCTGCGCCTGCTCCCACTGTGTCACGCCCTGCACCTTGCTCCAGATCCCGATCCGGCTCTGCAGCCACCCCAGAATCACAGCCCCGTCCATCATCACGGCGCTGTCCCCCGTGAAACGCGGCCCGTCCATCGGCAGCGTCGTCGCCACCGCGTAGGCCGTCGTCATCACCTTCCACAGCCACAGGTCCCCCTGCCGGCCCGTCAGGGCCTCCTCGCTCGTGCCCATGCTCTGTATGTCCCGCAGGATCGTCACGATGATGCGCCGGAACATGTGCGGCTCGATGGGCTCGCCCCCGTTCCACAGCCCCAGCACGTGGTTGAGGTACAGCGACGACACGGCGCACAGCCCGCGCCAGCTGCTCATGACGGGCGCCCGCTTGCCGACGTTGTGCTCTTGGCGCAGCGAGTGCGCGTTGATGTTGCTCCACGCGAACAGGAAGCTGGTCATGCCCTGGCAGCCCCGGCACACGGCCGAGTTGGCGTTATCGCAGATGGACATTCCGCTCGCCAGCGACTCGTCCACCACGTGGTGCGCCTTGTCTACCGAGCATATGCGTGACCGCCGGTTGACGGCAATCGTCATCTGCTTCATTGTCTCCACGCACGCATGCACGTCCATCGGCACGTTCAGCTCTAGGGGGTCTGATAATAGGTAGTAGGGGAAGATGCGGATGCCGGCCAGGTTCTCGGGCAGTCCACTAAACGACGTGTGCCATATGTTGTCCGCATCCGCCTCGCCTCTGTAAGTCTGTTTTATCCGACTCCTGACGGCCCCGATAAAGTGATGTGCTCTGCGTACAGTCAGTGTAGCTCCATTGGGGGGGGGGGGCGCAGCGCGGTGCACGTACGTTAGGAGCAGGCGTTCGAGTATCTCGTCTTCCTCTTCGGCTGGGTCCCTCCCCTCTGCTGATATCCTCTTCTCCCTCATCTCCAGGACAGTCAAGAGGCCATCGAGATGGGCTTCAGCCAGGGGAAAGTTGCCCACGCAGCTCTGCATTCCCTGTCAGCCAACAACACGCTCCCTAGCTGAGAGGCGGGCAGCCTTACTTCAATCACGGAGAGGATAGCAATCAGTTTCAAGCTTTGAGGGGTAATCTTCAAGACATCCCCGCTCAGCAACGTATTGGTGTGGCGTATGAGTTCCATTTTGTGGAAGAAGAACGACTTGCCAAAGTCCTTGAACTCTCCCACCTTCCACACGTAGTGCATGGAGCCCAGCAGGAGGGTGCATCGAAGAGTAGCTGGGTCGTTTCTTGCTCGCGTTATCCTTTGGAAGACAGACAGGTCAGCATGGGCAACACAGTCAACCTCCGCTGCGGCAATAGTTCACACAGACCATTCATCTTTGGGGACGACGAGGGGCATCTCGGCGAAGACAGGGTGGTTCCAGATGTTCTGGTCGACGGCGCACTCGGTGCCAAAGTTTGGTACCGTGTCGGCTTCAAGGACTGAAGAGGGCTGTCAGCCATGGCAATGCCACCAGGGAACTCCGGGCGTGGGACGGTACAGTATTTCAGCAGCTCGTGAGACCGAAACGGCATCTCAATGGCCATGCTGTGGAAGGGATCCGCCGTGTCGCTCTGGACATGCCACACGGAGACGCCTGGGGCCTGGTTCATGAACCACCTCTGGTCACTGCGCGGCAGGTTGGGCTGGGAGTAGTGGCATGGTCTCTTGCCAGCCTTGCACTTGTCACTGGGAGGCGGGCTGCCGTCAGCACGTGGCACAGTCGCGTACTACCGCAGTCGAAAGGCACGGGGGGGATTTACCACTCCGGTCTCGCCTCGTCGCACCGGACGTGGCGCGCCCTGCACGTCAGGCAGCCGTTGCGGCTTCTCTCATGATGGCGGCGCTGCCTCGGCTTTGGCTGCTGCTGGCTCATGGTGCACCCGACAGAGGACGGAAGAGGGGGTTTCGGTGCGGCCGCCTCATCGACGACGGCCTTGAGGGGTGGCGAGCGGGCGAGGGGCGACGTTTCAGGGACCTTTGTCTACAGGGACGCGGACAAGAGACTCAAGCACGGCGGCCAAGGGTGCTGGAGAGCTTATACCGAGCAGATGGATAGGTGAGATACTCAGTTAGGTAGGGGAGGGTGGTATCTGGATCAGGATAGACAGGGATACGAATCAAGAAACAGGCCGTGGAGCCAAGCAGCCTTATTATGGTGGGCAAATCCAGTCCCCCCACGCTTGTACCAATCTGGCAAATCACGGGTGGCGAGGTGGTCACTTGCAAGGCTTGGCTGGGCCTCGATAGAAAAAGAAGAAAAAAAAGAAGAAAAAAATACAGCATCAAAGCATCCACGTAGCAATACGTAATTTTAGTAGGCACGATGCCTATCTTGGCTTCGTGAGATGGGTCGTAAATTTCGGGCGTGGCCGGCTTGCCTTTGTTTGATATGCTGCCTTGAGGGAACGAGGGAATGCTCGGTGGAGCGCCAAGAACAACTCGAGGGGAGCAGGTTGCAGTTGCAGCTGCAATACAGCTCAGCTTCCTATCCGTACCATCGGCCTGGATATCGCTCTGGACCAAGGCGTCAGGCTCGCTGGCTGATCGGCCCACCTCAGCCCTAAAATCTTATTAGCCTCATACCGACGTGGCAATGTGTCTGTGAGATTCTAGCCCATGGATAACTGAGACATCAGCCTGCCTAAGGTGGGAGACGGCGGACTAGACGATTCCAAGAATGCTTCCCCAGCCGCTCTGTCCCTAGTGCTGGTCATTCTAGCTGCTGCTGATGCCCGAATATCGATTGATTGTCGTTTCTACCAGGTTGAGAGTTGAGGGTTGAGAGTGAGTTTTCGCTTCAAATTTCCCTCGATGGATAAAATTATCACTGCCTCTACTTCTCCTTGTCACATATTCATTACCTACCTTCAAATAATCATCTTATGATCATGACGCCAGCAGCATGAGGTGGGCCCATCAGCTGAACTCCGATGCCTTGGTCACACTACAGAGTGACGTCTAGCCAGTGCTAAGACTGGCGTTTTTCTCCCTTTTTCGTCAGACGTACAGGCCAAACAGACAATAATGGAAAAATATGATGACGATCAAAAAGAAGATGAGCCGAGAAGCAGCAAAAAGGAACATCACACAAATGCTAGGGTCGTAAGGCGACTGAGTCGTCACGTGATTCCGCCCGGGCTCGAACCGGGGACCTTCTCGGTGTTAACGAGATGCCATAACCAGCTAGACCACGGAACCCATTTCATGATGACGGATGGGTGATTTTTACAATAAGAAGCCTGAGAGTAATACCATGTAGTCACTCTCCAGGCATCGCCGCTCAATCCTGTCCATCTACAAGAGGAAAGACACACGTTAGTCTCCGTGTACGTCAAGGACAGGAACGACCTGCTTACCCGGGATAGCCTCGCCGCCTGTCCAAAGGGCATGCTCGAGCCAATCCATGCTAAACAGCTCCGCAAGTATCTCCGCTGGCTCTTCGCCACAACCTCCAGGTTCATGGTCACATAGAGCGGGTGTATCAGCAGCAGACCCCCTATGAATTTGCCTGTCTCCGTCAGTCCTGCACTGGTGTTGAGGCGACCGACAAAGACGGGAAGATTCTCCACCAGGTGGTATGGAATCGAAGCAATCATCTCCTCAGCAAGGCGGTTGGCTGTCAGAGCCTTCCCGGTATCCAGGCTCGACCCGTCTAGCATGTGGCTTATGCTGGAAATGATGCTCAGGAGAACCAGCCGTGCCATGCGAAAGATATTCCACACTCCGGCTATGTAGAGGTCTGTGTAAGTGTCGACTCGTCCTGGCCACAGGCCCACGTCAGCTGCACCGACGTCTTCCCCGGTCGGGACGTTGCCGGCCAGAGTGGGTTTAAAGGCTGGATCTCGCGACTCCTCCCACCGTTGAAACACGTCATCGAGAGCCGTGGCATCCATCTGTAGTCGAGGTAGATCCTCCGTGCTGGAGTATGTTTCAAATCGATCGCCCAGGGAGCTCAGATCCAGTATCAGGTCGTCCAGTTCATGCTTGTGTCCTACACCAGGGATTGAAAACACTCCAACACGCTGCCAGCGTCAGCTTGAACTTACTAGTTGTAATGCATCGAACTCTACCTTTCCGAACCGCCCAGAAACCGAGCCTCTCAGTAGATCAAAAGGCGTGTGGCGGATATTCCACAATGCTGCCAGCCCTCTCGAGTGGATATCGTAATTCGCATGATTATCTTCGTCCGCCGTCACCATCTACATCGTGTAAGCCGAAATCAAAGCCCTCAACATTCGCCAACCCGGTTGCTGTACAGACCTGATGCATCCCTAGCAGAATCACCATCAACTTCACCTCTGGCGCCCGTGCCAACACTGGAGAGTCGATGGCCTTGGCCACAGAACCAAGGAGCTCTTGGTAGAAGCGCTCGGCTTTGTCGATAAACATCTTGCGGTTTTGCATCTTCCCTCCACACAAGAAAGACACGGCCTGGCATGCCCTGGCAAGATCAGACTTGGGGCCGAGCTGGCGGACCGTAACCTCGAGGGTGGAGAGGAACCCTCGGGACATGTTGTCGTGGCTTGGGAGGATGCAGAAATCATATAGAAAGGCCCGCAGGCCGAACATATTGCTCT
Source organism: Stachybotrys elegans (assembly GCA_020746835.1). Taxonomy (NCBI): domain Eukaryota; kingdom Fungi; phylum Ascomycota; class Sordariomycetes; order Hypocreales; family Stachybotryaceae; genus Stachybotrys; species Stachybotrys elegans. The sequence goes on along the minus strand of JAGPNK010000008.1, from coordinate 1,161,526 downwards.
CATCTTGCGTGATGCCATGAGGTAACGCATCTGCCGTCAAGTAGCCATGTTCTGGCGCGGGAGGGTTCCTCGGCAGGGAGCATTTTCTGGCGATGGACTTTAAAGTAGAAGCACCGTCATCGCCGATATCGTGCTGCCGAAAGGCATCGAGAGAACTCGCTTCATAGCCGCCGCACGTACGCTTACTCTTGATGCATCGTAGACATGACTGCACCTACATCAGCCCTGCATCCTGTCGGCATGGAATAATCCGGGCTACTTACAGGGCGGGTTTCATCGCACTATATCCGTATCATTAGCGGAGTAATTATCCAGGGTGGCATGACGACATATACCTTCTTCCTCCTCTTCTTGCAGGACATACAGCCCCGGGATGGGCCCAGATAGACCATGGCTAGCCAATGGGTGCCTAGGGGATGTCGAGAATCAAGCGCGGCCTGGACAATACGGATGTGGTTTCTACCAAAATAGAAAAGAGGCGGGCTACTGATGAGAAGAGAGAAATGGCCGGAGATGCCTAGGCAGAAGAAGCCTATCATCAGCATCAGCATCTAATCTTGTGGATACGCATCACCTCGCATCACCTCGCATCACTTTCACAAGACGCGCGCTAGCCCAAGTCGGTTAGCCTTGCGCCGATGTCCAAACTTGCATCAATTCGACCATGTACGGATACAAACTGCTTTGTTGCAGCGCCCCAGAAAGCCGGCCGACCAACAAGCGGGCGCATACCAAACTACCCATAGAATAACACATGATAGGAACCCATGATCCATTACATTACCCATCCAATACCGTTCCCTCTTGGCGCCGAGCTTCGTTACAATGACACAGGCAGTAGTTGGTGGTAATACAAGAAACGAACAGAGTGTTGCGCCTTTTATCAATTCATAAAACGATCCCACATGGATTTGTACCATAGGTTGTGGCGGTACCCGCGCTCGACGCGGCCCTCCTCGGTGACGAGGGGCATGCAGTCGTAGGCCTTGGCAAAGTCGTTGAGGCACTTGCTGCGCGCATCGATGTGCCCGCCCTGCTGGCTGATGCCCGTCGAAGGGTCCAGGTTGACGTACTGGTCGTGGCCGCGGACGAGCAGCGGGCCGTTGCCCGTGAGCATGGCGGCGGCGTAGTTGATGGCAATGTCCTCGCAGTTGAAGTTCTTGTCGACCATCTCGCGAATATTGGAGATGGCCGTGTCGTTGGACCAGTAGTAGTCGAGGAAGCCGACGTGCGCAAAGGCCAGGTTGGTCAGGATGAGCGAGTAGCCGGCGTTGAGCCACTCGCACTTGCTGTACCGCCACCAGCCCTGGCCGTCGGGCGAGGCGCAACGCGATAGCGCGCCCGTGATGCGGTCCTGGCCCATCTTGCGCCACGTCTGGAACACGAATTCGAGGTCCCCCGGCTGGTAGTAGACGTCGTCGTCCGACAGCAGGATGCCCGCCGTGCGGTACTCGGGGTCCGGCCAGAGCTTGTCGTTGAGGCTGTTCTGGCCTGGCTTGTGGTACCTCACGTTGACGCCGTACTCGGAGGTGAAGTTCGGGGGTTCCTGCTCGTCAAAGTTCTTCCAGATGACGACGATGTCGAGAAGCGAGGGTATGCGCGCCGAGAGGAGCGTCTTGAGCACGCGGTTGAGCTCCTTGGGGCGGTGGTATGTTGAGATGGCGATGCTGCGAACAGGCATGTATGTTAGATGGAGGGAGATGCAAGGAGGGGGGAGGGGGCGCCTACGTGAACTTGTCCTCAATCATGTCCTTGCGGGCGGCCTTGATACTCTTCCATGTATCCAACATCTCACCGCCGCATGGCCGCAGCTTCTGCTTGTGCGAGTTGCCGACCTGGACGGCCGACGGGGAGGCCTTGAATCCAGTGCTAAAGCTTTCCAGCATGGACCAGAGTAGGAGCGTTGAGATGAAAGTGGCCGCCATAAAGAGGGCCCTCTTGAGGGGACGCATCGGGGGCGGGCGGTTGCGACGGGGTATCGCCCGTCATACAAAAGACCAAAATCCAAAAATCCTCGTGGTTCCTCGAAGCTCGTGTGCGACGGCAACACAGGTCGAGTCCAGATTGCCAGGTGGTAGGTAGGTAATGATGAGTTTGGCAGAAACCTAATTCTAGCTTATCCGCCCCCTATCGATAGAGGGCCAGCCAGTCATCCAGGGATCCAATTAAAAAAAGACAAGAAAAAAAATAGAGAATAAAGATATTCTTGGCAGACGGGATTAAAGCTGACACCCAATGCCGACCGAACTTGGAGGGAAGAGCGGAAATCGACAGGGTGGCACAAGGGATGGAGCCAGGGTCTACGGCAAATACGCAGTACGCACCCCCCATACCTACATACCAAGTAGGGCATATTGCTGGCTTGCCAATCTCGCGCTCCTCGCTCGCTTCTTTTGAGCTCGCTCGTTTCATGTGGGGAATGACAGTACCTCTCTCCGTTCTGCGTACTGCGTAAATGATTGCGCGGAGGAATGCAAATATAGCCCGTGGATGCGTGTGCAGGCCACGCGGCTGACGAGAAGGATGATGCTGACCTGCGCAGTCCTTCAGCGATACTAATGCAGCCGGAAGCAGCCTAGGCCTAGAGGAGGCGCGCTGGACGGCAAGCCCAACAGCCACCATGTCTCCCAGTGGGCGGACTTGGTAGGCAGTGCCTTGGCATGATGAAAATCCGCGCTGCTCTCTCATGTTAGCGGCGGAGGATGGGGAGCCCCGGTCCACATGGGTACCTCTTCCTGGCTGCTGCCTTCGCTCAGCTACCGGGTACCTCCATCCTGCTGCTGCCCCACGTTAGCATGGAATGGCGCTAGCTTGGGGCTGCATGGGCTGTCATGGCGATACTTTCACTCGCTGATGAGGCGGGCGGTGCTACTGTCCGCTTCCCCCTAAATTTTTTTTTACTGTTGGTTGTCGTCGCATGTCAATCACGCTCTGCCGCCCCTCCCCCCTTTACCCGGCCTAATCTAATCTCGCCTCCCGTTGTTTCGACTCGTTCTTTGCTGCACCACCACGCCCCTTCTGACTCCCGTTGCCTTCTTTTCCATCCGTTACCTCTGCTCCTCGGCTTGTCCCACCCCCCTTCTTCATTTCCGCCTGATCATTCGCGTCCGCATTTCCGTTTTCTTTCATATTCTCTTCATCGCCATCTTCCCGCGTGCCTAGCTGCCGATGCAACACGGACAATAAACCACAAGACGACAAAAGACAAAACCCGATAGAAATAATTTCTCCCGGTTAGACAAAAAGAGTGACAAGATGAGGCCTGGAACACTCAAGCTCCTCCTGGTCTTTGGCGCCGTGGCCACGGTGCTCTTCTTTATGCAGCACATCCTCCAGCTCTTCGAGGTCGTCCGCACCTACGCCACCTTCCACTCTCTCGTCCGCACGCACCCAGACCTGCTCTACCGCTACCCCGAGACCATCGATGGCCCCGTCGTCGTCCCCAAGATCCTGCACTATGTTGTCCTCGGAGATGCTGAGCTGAGCAAGTACGACGACGCCCTCAAGTCCTGCCGCGACCTCCACAAGGACTGGAAGTACGAGATCTGGACTGACGAGACGGCCGACCAATTCCTCGCCGACAACTACCCGGACATCCTCCCCCACTACAAGGGCTACCACCAGAACATCCAGCGCGCCAATGTCCTCCGCTACGCCCTGCTGCACAAGTTTGGCGGCGTCTACCTCGACCTCGACGTCTCCTGCCTTGTCGCCCTCGACTCTACTTCGCTCCTCAAGCTGCCCTTTGTCAGCCCTGGCGCCCACCCGGCCGGTGTCAACAACGCCTTCATCGCCGCCCAGCCCGGCCACCCCTTCCTCGGCAGCGTCCTCGAGGCCGTCCCCAGCCACGACATGTTCTGGGGCATCTTCATCCGCATCCCTTACGTCGAGAACATGCTGAGCACCGGCTGCATGTTCTACACCAACATGTGGATGGCCTACGTCCGCAGCCTCCTGGCCGGATCCCCCGAGAGCCCCGTCCACATCCTCGCTGACGAGACGGGCGACATGAAGCCCCATATGCTGCGCGGCAAGATTGTCACGCCCATCTTCGCCCACGGTGGCGCCAGCAGCTGGCACAGCTGGGACGCCGCCATCCTCCTTACTATTGGCAAGAACTACACGCTCTTCGTCAGCGTTCTTGGCGTCACCGCCGTCGCCGTCACCTCCCTACTCCTCTGCCGCTTCCTCTCCTCGAGACGCCGCTCCGCGCGGTATCAGGAGGTGGCCCAGCATGACGAGATCAAGGACTGTTGATTATAGTAAACCGGCGGAAGACGACTCATGTTCTCTGTTTTCTCATGTTTCTCGGCATTCAATCTTGGGCAAAGGGCCCCTCACGGAAAGGATAGCGGATTAGACCCAACACGGCAGTACGGGTACGGGTTTGTATCATTACGGCGTTGGACAACTGTAGCATTAAACATTTTAATATTCTTGCCACATGCCAAGAGCAGGCTATTCTTCAGATTGAGACGATTCTACATAAATGGGATTTTCTGTTATTTGACCTCCAACCAACTACACCTCATACATACCCTTGGCAGTTCACATCTGTACTACGACCGACTGCTTGAGCCACCCGCCATCCGCACTCCAGAAGTCAATTCCACGCGTCCGTCTACCGTTCCACACGTTTAAAGCACTAGCCGCTCGCCGTTAGCGTTGCGCAGCAAATCCCCTTCCCGATCCATCCGCGCCTGCATCGCTCCCACGCGGCCGCAACGGAGCTCCATACGGCAGCGAAGCCCACAGAGTTCCAGGCTGCAATAGTGGGATCATGATGAGCAACAAAGGGGACCAAAAAAGGGTATGAGTAAGGGTCTACGGGACGGCCCTAGCGAGCCATGGCCGTACAATATCTCTTCTGGGTTAGCCTTGCGCGTTCCTGAGTTTAGGAGATTACAAACCGGAGTTACGGACGGAGGAGAGGCATCACAATCGGCGAGGGCTTGGATATCTGCGACGAAGTGATACAATGTACTTCTTCGTGACGAATATAAAAAGCCTGCTGGATGCTCTCTGTGCTGTTCCTATTGTTCTGTCATCGCTCTTACATGTATCGCAGAGTCCGCTGCTTCAACGCTCAGCTACACCCGCTATCCTTCTTATACAAGACATATACATCCCATCATATCACAATGTCCTCCAACATGGCAGCTTGGATCACCAGCCCCAAGGCTTGGCCCTTTGAGATCAAGCCCGCTCCGATGGGTGTCCCAGGCGACGACGAGATCCTCATCAGGAACCATGCCATCGCCATGAACCCAATAGACAAGAAGCTCCAGCAGCTGGCCTTATACCCGCTTGAGTATCCCGCCATCCTTGGCGAGGATGTGGCTGGAGAGGTCGTCTCCGTCGGCCCCAACGTCACTCGCTTCAGGCCAGGCGATCGTGTCGTGGGAGCTACGGCTGGCTTCGTCACGCGGCGAACGACGGACCAAGCCTTCCAGATGTACTGCATACTGCGGACCAATCTGACCATCCCGCTTCCTGGCAGCATGCCCTTTGAGAGAGCAGTCGTCGTACCCTTGGGCGCGGCCACGGCTGCAGCCGGTCTCTTCCAGGCCGAATTCCTCAACCTGCAGCTCCCAACCCACCCCAAGCAAGGGCCGAACGGCAAGACGGTCCTCGTATGGGGCGGCGCATCGAGCGTGGGCAGCAATGCCATCCAACTCGCAGTGGCAGCTGGATACGAAGTCTTCACAACGGCGTCGCCCCGGAACTTTGACTATGTCAAAAACCTTGGAGCTGCCCAGGCCTTCGACTATAGCAGCCCCGGCATTGTCCAAGACCTTGTCGGAGCACTCCAAGGCAAGGACTTTGTGGGTGTCTTTGACGCTTTCGGCGGCCCCAAGACTCTGCCGGCCGTTGAAGTTGTGCACAAGACAGAGGGTGTCAAGTTCGTGGCCACGACTCAGCCCAGGTTTCCTGCTCCCCCGGAGGGGGTTCAGATGAAGCAAGTGCAGGCAATGGGAATTCTCAACAACGACGTCGGGAGATTCATCTTTGAAGACTATCTGCCCGAGGCATTCGAACAGGGAACATTTGTCCCATCGCCGGAACCTCTGGTCGCTGGCCAAGGTCTTGAAAGTATTCAGAGTGCTCTGGATCTCATGGCCGAGGGTGTTTCCGCCAGGAAAATCGTCGTGACTCTGTGATGGCAGAAGAAATGGTTGAATAGTGATCGAGTGTTGAGCACTGTACGGTTAGATATTCAGGAACATGAAATTTCGTTGCATCCACTCGCACCAAGCACTACGGTCTCACCAGGCCAGTAGGTGAGCTTTCTCGGTATGACTGTGATAGTCTGCTGCGGCTATTGCGCCATTGTCACGGCCACTCGTCCATCTGTGGCTTCGAGGAAGCGAATCTCTCGATGACCTATAAGAATAAACGGAGTTGGCCGTTGCCGACTTGGCGAATCCCGACACTGGCGTCCGAGCCTCGCAGCATCAGTGCACATGGCAGCACCGCGTTCATTAATGATGCGGACGCCTTCTCGTTGGTGCCCGGCCCCTCCCACCGGCGAGCGTTCATGCAACAGAGCATACTTCGTCATCATGCTGGATGTCTGATTGGGTAGCGGGATGCTCATCAACCAAGGCAGACCTGCATCCATGCCCCGCAGAGCAGCATGTAGTGTTGCACTCCGACCCATCAGTGGGGAGGTTCTTGACCTTCAGCCCCGCCCTCGAGGACCATTTCCACCTTGATCATATCATGAGTGCTCTGATCAGAGGGCGCAGGAAGAGACGGATGGAGAGGCTCTAAGAATGCGTCGATCGCAATACTTTTCCGAAAACACTCGATTATCCAGAGCATCTGAGATGGGAACACATAGAAGGGTCGTGCATTTCTCAAGTCATGTATCAGACAAGCCTCTTGTCCTGGGACACAGCTGAAAATGCCAAGCGCCTCACTCTTTCGGCCAAGCTTCTGGTTCTGTAGGAAAAGTTTATCAGCCGTGCCTTGGGATAGGGATAGTGGGCAGGTGTATCGCGCTGTGTCGCGATCATTGGCAGGTTCTGACTAGCTGGTGGCTGGCTGACCTGCGAGATAAGGCCGCTGTTCTCGGGGTGTAGGAAGCGTCGCCGACGAACGAGTGGTGCTCATTATGCATTTGGGCCGCGGCGTGCATACTTTGTCCGGCACATGATCTTGCGCTGCTTGAATGCCGGATGCTGACAGTTGCGTCGAGCTTGTGGGGCTGTTGGGCATTCCCCGATTAATCGATGGAGAAAACACTCCTGTCCAGACATCTGGCTGAATCCTACAGCCAAAAGGATTATCCGGGGGGCGAACATCACAGGACCCTACTACACAACATGACACAGGAGACTGGCCACGGGAAAGGACTGGCGCGCATCTTGCTGGCACACTCGAGCCATCTAAGCCCTGTGTTTCGAGAAAGTCGGGGGAGCAAGGCGGGAAATAAGCGAGACATGTCGAGTGAGGTGGTATCGGTCTAATGGTGTGTGAGACTTGACGCTCCACTGGCTCAGATGCGGAACACATGCGGATGGAAGGGAGATATGATACAGCCGAAGGCTGCTAAGTGGCACCGGGTCTGATTCAACTGCCGCTGGCAGTCTCAGCGAGGGGTTTGCTGCGCACTTCAGCAGAGCTGTGGCGGCACGGTTTTGATGGCTTTGTCTGGAATAGCCACGGGTACCAGCTGCAACCTTGGCGTTATCTGGGTTCGTCGCTGACGGCACTGACATCACAGCCAATCGTGGGGTGTTCCTCTTGTGTGACTGCTGCAGGCGCATGCATATCGACACCATTCGGGGTGGTCAAATGAGCATGGCGAGGGCTCCTCGGGCGAGCAACAAGGCCCTTCTCTCTTGCATCGGGATATCTCACGATGCGAGACCGCGCCATCTCGCCACGGCGTCTTGAATGACACAAGTGTATCCCTTGATGCAGGGCGCAGTGAGACATAGAGAAGGGTCGAGACCGGGCATGGCATGGGACGGCAAGGTGACGATGGATGATGCCCAGAGAACCCGCCCCCACGTGTCTGGGACTTGGGTCCAGGCACATTAATAACCACCATCAGATATTTATTCTGGACAGCCAGCCACTGCTCCCGTGGTTTGGACGAGAGGATAGGGATGCCGGGTCCATACAAGCCTTGCGGCTGCTGCGCAGTCCATGCGCGTATGTATGTATGTATGTATGTATGTATATGCAGATGCCATTCCAGCAGACGAGCAGTAGCTTACCCCGGCATGTCCCTTTGGGTCGCTATGGGCACTGGTTCTTTGGAGTAGTGGGGGTCAATTTCTTTTTGTCGTGTTCGGGTCTCCTAATTAATCGGTGCTTCTGCTCAACGCGGGCCTGTGGCCTCTTGTTGGTCCCTTGGCGCCGAGACGCTCGGGTTCCCGGTGTGTGCTAACAATGGCCGATCCCGCTACGGGCGGGTGCTCGTGTAGGAAGAGACGAAACTCAATGCGTGGCGTGCGGCAGAGGAGGAAGGGTGGTCAAAGACAGTTTCTTGATTCAGGGACTGGTGGACAACTGGCCGGATGACATCGTGGCGTCAACCAGCTTCGAAATTTCCCCAAAGCGCAGGCAGTGACAGGCGGTGGAGAAGCAAGAGGGCAAGGCAAGATAAGGCGCGGATCTCCAAGTCCCCTTTCAAGGATTCGGTCAAGTCAACTGAGGCCTGCCATATCCCGAGACTTTTGAGAAAGGCCTGGTATGTGTTTTGCGGGCAATGCCGGCGGGAACAACAGAGATGTGGTTCGCAGCACCAAGACAAAGGGCATCCTCCCGCGAGCCACACACTACTTGTATGACTTGTATGTACTGTTGTGTGCATATTGTCATCGTCGGCCAGCTGACGGGACGGGTCGAGTTGGACTATGATATGCCGGAGGCCAGAAGCCGTGCAGGAGAAGCCTGGCACTGTGTACAATTGTCGTCGGCAAAATGCCTGGGGCCCTCACAGGCAACGAATGTACCGATTCTGCAGGCAGAGGAGCACAGTGTCCGTGAGGAAGCACAGGGGTTTGTGGCACTGACCAGGGCCCTCCACATGGCGAGAAGCCCGGGCCGTTGGCCGTATCGTCATTTCGGGATTGAGAAGGGTTTAAAATGCCAGAGCATCATCAATAGCATTGCACAAGACGAGATTGTCCTCGTACCCAGACTAATGAGTATCCCTGTGTGCCTCTGATATACATATCTAAATTTGAACATGGTCAGCTCCCTGGTCGGCGTATTCAGCATCCAGGACCAAGGGTGAGCATCCTCATTGAGGCGCTTGTTGGGCATGTGTCAGCACCTCCTAACCTACCCGCCTACCCTTCTTCAGCGGACAGCATCGAATGAGCCCGTCAAAGCAGGGCGTAAAGGTAAAGGGGGAGGACAGGCGGCGCAGGATGGGGGACTGATGACACCATCAATGAGGAATGAGGGACATTGGCATGGACGTGGTCGATAAGGGCAGCTCGCTTACCGCGTCTCCGTGCTGAAATGAGGAAATGACAGGCCCAGCGGGAGGGAAGATGCGGAAGATGCAAAATAGCGTTGCCGGAAGTTGCCACGGGTGCGTTAATGTACGGCTGCGAGCACTGCCGGGGCAAATCTTGGGGGATGGGTTGATAAATCTTACGCTGCTGCCTTTCACCCGAGCACGTCTGACCTCATGCATAGAGGCTGTGAAGGTGGTGTGGCCATCCCTCCTCACTCTCTCCAAGAATTCCCCAATCATGGATGGCAGAGAGGTGCTGAGGTTGCCCCGAGGTACAAGTACCCTTGATGGGCCGAGTAGATTTCCAATTGACTCGAGGTCCCACCTCCAACCAACTCCACCTTTTTCCATCCTCCTCCTCCTCCCCCTATCACTGCACAGTCGTTTGCTTGCCTGAGAGAAAAGAAGGAGCCAAGGCATCGTTCAAACAAGATCACGTTGGGCGTTGTGCGCAAGTGCCAGATTGACATGTTTCTGTCAATACCCTATTCTTGATTTATATTTACATGCTCTCTCGATTTGTACTCTCCGTGAATCAGCACCAATAAGCATTTAAATAAAAATGCTGGCCCCCTGCCTGGGGAAGGGAGCACAGAAAATACATCGGGTCATGCCACTTCTTTCGTCCGAAGGAGGGCATTGGCAGCTGAAGTACCTCTACAATATGTACTTTCTTGTTCAATTGAGCGTGTACATGTACCTAGCAGCTGGGTACTGAATGTGGCCAACCTGTCTTGGGAGTCGGCTCGGGGTTCCTTCCCTCGCCCGACCCACGCGGTGCAGTACGGAGTACCTGCCAATGTAGCTAGGCCCCAAGGTACCGTACTCCGTACACCTTGCCCAGTAATAGAGTGGTTGTACCTACTAGCCAGCGGCAAGAGGTCCTACACCAAAAAAACGCAAGCTGGACCATCCATCCACCTCCATTTCCTCTCTCTTCTCTTCCTCCTCCACGCCCACAATCTATCACGCCCCTTCGCAACCACCCACCCTTCCTCCCCCCCTACGCCTACTTCCCGAGCCTTGCGCGCCCCGACGCTGCTCTCGTCAAGCACAGCTCGTGGTTTCTTCGAGCTTTCTCTCCGACCGACCACCGGGATCCCCCTCGCGTCCTCGCTCCTTTCTCTCCTCTCCATCGACTTGCGCTGCGCTGAGCCGACTCCGACTACGACAACGTCCCGCTCCCCATATCCACTGCGCGGTACGGCATAGTCTTTGAGCTCGTCATCCAGGTCAGTCTTGTCGAGATGCTCGCAATTTTCACATTCGTCCTCTCGTACCGACATGCACATGCCGGCGCCTTGCTGCTTGCACCCGTCCCCTATTTTTACCTCGTCAACGGCCAGCACCCTGCAATCATGCTTCCATCTCCTCCTAATTTGCTCGCCTACCACGGCATGGCAATTTGATGTTTGATGCCGATGCGCAACGTCTAGGTGACCTTCTGCCGTCATTGCATTGTCATCCTTTTTGTTGCGCCATGATTGCTGGTTGCCACCGAGATATTAATGACGCCAACAATGTCGTCTTGCCAATGCTGACCTGTGAGCCTTCCCCTGTAGCCATCACATCTCGAGAAGAGACATATCGGCTCCCTGCGACTATCTGACTTGGATAACGTCACTCGCCACAATGTCCTATTACGACAACCCGCAGTGGCCTACCTCGGGTCAGAACTGGGAGCATCAAGGCGCAACCACCCCGGTACGCGCTGGTAAGTTGCGGTCTCAGCTCTTTTCGCATATGCATGGCTGGCCTGTCTGACTGACCTTTCTTGCAGGTGCCAGTGGCCCTCAGCCTCAGGATGATTATGCCTTCTCCTACCAGTTCGATGGTACGTGACATCGCATCTCGACTCGTGGCGCCGACATTTCCAAATCCAAGCCCACTGTGCGACGACTCGGAATGCACCAGCTTGCTTCATCTCGGCCCCGTGGTCGATGGTCTTAGCTAACACATGCTCATAGAGGTCGATCGCGCTTATGAGAACCTACAAAAGTCCGGCAAGGGCTTTATGATGGGTGGCCGTCGTGAGTACTCTTTCCCTTGACCGTATTCCAACCCCATGATGAACCATTGGGGGCCCCCGCGGTCAATTCATGAGCTAGGATTGACCTTTGCCGTCGCACAGACAACCGAGTGTCCCACGGAGGTTCTCGCTCCCACTCGATCAACTACGACGGTCCCCAGGGTGGCCAGGGCCAGAATCTGCACAACTTCTACGCCGCCCAGCGTCACCAGTCCTCTCGAGGCTCTAACGAGGCAGAGCAGGTCATGCAGGCTAAGAGAAGGATGGCTGCTCAGCGGGAGCGAGAGCTTCGCAACCTGCACACGGAGCAGCAATACCAACGAAGTAGGCCTCCCTCAACTGTATAGCACTTCCTATCGCGCAGAACGAGATTCCCGAATAAAAATACCTCGTCGGGGTAGTTAGAAGCCTGATGTGCGCGGACGGCATCGCCATGTCGTGGTGCTGGCCCGCTTCTGTTTTCTCCCTTTCTTTCCATGTCGTCTGCTTGGTCTCGACCAGGGCAGCATCTGATGATGATGCCTTTTCTTCACTTGATACGTTGAGCATGGGCTGACCATTTTCTTCTTCTACGTAGCTGTCTTGTCTGAAATGGCGATGCCCGGAAACAACAAGCACATGTCGGAGGAGGAAACCCGCGAGCTTATTGCCCGGCAGCGCAGTGCCTTGTACGGCGAGGGTCCGTTTGCCGACAAGTCGAGCTATGTTGACGAGAACGGCAATGTTAGACAAGGAGCCCCCGGCCCCAGCAGCACCTCGAGCCTCCGCGGCAACTCGCCCCTGACCTTCGACGGCCTCGGTCGTGCCCCTCCCGCCGCCACCGACGCGGGAACCCCGAGCTCCGTAAACGATGCCAACGGCCCCCCCGCCGACCCCAGCCCGCGACCTCAGGGCACCGCGAGCCCTCAGACGGCCGGTCCGACCAACAAGGTTTTCGACAACGCAGTCGGTCCTCAGTCGCGAACCAGCACCTCGAGCCCCACCGGCGGTTCTCCTCCCCGAGACCTGGCCCCCGGCTCGAAGCAGGGCCAGAGCGCAGTCGCCCCCATCGGAACCCGACCCTCGGGAACCCCTACCGGTGCCTCGGCAGCGAAGCGATCCACCACCCCCATGGGCTCCTCCGGAGGTTGGGGACGTGGCAACGGCGTCTGGGGCCAGTCTTCTGGTCTCGGAGCCCAGGCCAGTGTCTGGGGCTAGAATACTCCCAGCAGTGACTGGCCAGCTTCCCTGGACAGGTTGGGACTCCCAGGGAGCGGCGGAAAGAAGGGAAAAGGGGTGCATGGAACATAAAAAAAAGGCGCAGAGGTATTTGGTTTTGATAACATGGAAGCGGTGAATTCGCGCTGATTCGGACGGGAATGGTCTTCGTTTTGTCTTCTCGTTCTCTCATCACGGACGGCGCCGTACTTGGCATGGCATTTCGGGGCGAATCAAGGGATGAAAAGGCTTACAATATACCAAGGAACTGGATTTGGTCGACCTGGAGGAACCCGTTGTGTGGGAGCATCCGCGTGGGAGTTTTCTGCTTTGATGTGCTTCGACAGGGCTTCATGCCAGCCACGGCGACAGAATGGGGGGTGCTTCGTATTTGGCCATTGGCGCATTCTACGGATTGTTTTGAGGGTGGTTTTCGGAGAGGAGATACGGCTAAGAGGGTCAGGTTGACGGGAGATGCATTTTGCTTTTATGTGGAATGGGGATGTGGCGAGCTTATATGGGCTCACACAGGCATACAGGTTGCTACGGCGCAGTGGATGGACGGACAGGAACATATCCAAGGTACGAACAGCAGCAAGTTACCTCACTACCTCCCGACATACGAGGCAGAGGGGCAGCAATCGCATCAGCAGAGCGTTGTTTGGACCCAAACAGAAAGGGCCCGGAAACAACAAGGAAAAGAATGACAACAAGTGGCGGGGGACGTGCCAACTCGGAAGGACAAGAAAAGAGAAAAGAAGATGAAAAAAAATATGGCGGGGCTAGCAAAAAGACTGAAGGCCGGGAAGGTCGAAGGTCGAAGGCGAAGGTCGAGGATGTTGGTTGCTTTCGTTTGTGTTATTTGTTTGGGAGCTTGAGGGTTTTGTTCGCTTCTTTGCTTTCTTACCTTGTGGCTTGGGCGAGTTGGGACAAAGAGCTCGGCGGTTCTCCTTGGGTCAGGATGCAGTCATTGGTCTGGATTTGAGTTTTTGTTTGCGTGTTCAGGACGGAGGAATTGTTGATTCCAACTTGGCCGATAATGGGGGACAGGTTGCTTGAAACGGGATTCGGCCCGGTACGCAAGGTAGCTTATAAACGACAGGCAAAGAGGTAATGAGAGTTTGCTGCAAAGTGGGAGTTTTGATACAAGGTTGAAGCCTTTTAAAGTCCATGCTATTCCATGACCATCTTGATCCATCTCTGGACAGACTCCTACGCCTGTCAAGTTTCCCCTTTTTATGTTTTGTTCCCACGATCCATGTGTATTGATTCATGCCATTGCTTTTTACCCTGCATTTCCTTGGGCTTCGCTCATGGACTTCCGCGGCCGTCGCCGTCGACAGTCACTACATTGATGCGGGCATTTCTACCTTCAAGCTTGTCCTTGAGATCAAGCCCAGTAAGGGGACCATGTCCGTTTGCCACAAAGGAGCGAGGAACGGCCGTCTCCTCGCCATTGGAGGACTTGTTCTGGCCGTTGTGGATGGTGTAGCCCGTATCGCTGCTGTCGACGTAGGCGTCAACGCCCTCGCCATTGCGGGGGTACTGCTTCATGGTGTCCTTATGGACCTGGAGAGCGCGGCACATCTCCTCGTGGCTGACGTCGTTGAGGAAGACGCATTTGCCGATGGGGCTGACGGGGACGGCGGCACGGAGCTTGCCGTCGCGCGTCTTGAGGATGGCGGCGGTGGCCTTTTCGAGCAGCGGACCGTCGAACTGGTCGTGGTCCATGGAGAGACCCGCGCGGGAGAAGAGCTTGAGGAGGCGCGTGCGCTCGTCGGCGGAGAGGAGGCCACGCGTGTATGCGAGGGTTGCCGAGAAGGCCATGTCGATGGAGATGGCGTGGCCGTGGCGGAGGGGCGTCTCTGGGACAAGCTCGTGAAGGGGGGACCATCTGGAGGGATGTATGAGCGTCAAGTACTGGTTGCTGTAGTGCAGGGAGTCATGGATCTCACGTGTGGCCATAGGCAATCACTCTGTCGAGCATAATCTCATGTAGGTTGGGCGTCTCGAGCTTCAACATCTCATAGATGCCAGCACGGCAGATCTTGTCAGCAGCATCGCGGACGTCGGGGGTAGCCTCATCGGAGCGACCAAAGGCGGTGCCGATGAGCTGCTCGCAATAGGTGTCGAGGAGGTCAAAGGTGGCGCCGTCGGCGCACGAGGAGATCTTGATGAGCTCGGCGAAGCCGTTGCGGATCTGGCCAACGGGGAGGGTGCGGAGGAAGGTGAAGTCGAGGAAGGTGTGGATAGGGGCATGGTAGGCGCCGAGGCGGTTCTTGTAGCGGCCGTAGTTAACGGCGACCTTGATGGAGACGGAGGCGTCGATGAGGCCGATGACGGTGGTGGGGATGCGGATGTAGTTGGTGTTGCGGCGGTAGGCGGCGCAGGCGAAGCTGATGGTGGTCAGACGTCAGGGCCCGGTACAGATGAGGCTAAACTGTGGGTATGGGGAGGTATGGGGACGTGTTGGGATCGATGGAATGTGATGTGGTGTGGTGTGTAGGTGGTGTAAGTGGTGGTGTAAGTGAAAAGGGGGTCCAAGTGTGTATAAGTGAATGGCTTACCCGGCAACGTCCGTCACCAGTCCTCCTCCCACCACGAGGACAGGCTCCTTTCTGTATACACCAAACTCATTCATGGTGTCCACAATGCTGAGGAGGGTGTCGATGCTCTTAGCCTTTTCGCCAATCATGGTCTTATGGATGACGAGCTTGATGCCGTGGTGGTCAAAGTAGCGCTGCATCTGGCTGCCGTAGAGATTGAACATGTTGAGGTCCATGACGGCCAGGCAGCGCTGCCACCGCTGGTAGCAATTGGCCAGCTGCGGGTTCTCGACGTGGAAGACGCCGTCGAGGAACTCGAAGTCGTACTCGATCTTCTCGTAGCCGCACACAGAGAAACCCTGCGTGGTGGGCTCGACGGTGGCCTTCATGTCAGACATGGTGGTGGTGTGAGTGGGCAAGACAAGGCGATGATGAGGGGGAGAGGGGCAGAGCTGATGCAGGAGCAAAAGAGACAGACACACAGAGAGAGAGAGAGAGAGAGGGAAGCGAAGGGTCTCTTCAACTAAAGGGGGTAGGGGCAGATCGAAGAGGAGTGATCTAGTGTGAGATCTCAGGAACGAGAGTACAGGGGGATATGATCAGAAGGGTGGGTGATGCCCAGGGCTTATATGGAAATTGCAACGGTAGATTTGGATACATGATTTCCTTCCCAAGCTGGCAGAGCTCCAAGTTCCGTCCCGATCAATGATGGAGGCTAGGCAGAGCCCCATGCAAAGCCAAGGAGAGGAGCAGAAGCAGGTCGACGATACCAACCAGATACACAGCGGCACACCAGCACAGCGGCACGACTACGGGCATCCATCGTGTACTCTTGACATCTAGCCTCGTCGAGGAGAGCAAGAAGGACCAAAAACCAATGATGCGCATAGTATCTACACCGCCGGTTGTGTGTATATGGACACGAGCCATTCGTCATGATGCACTCGACTTTTGGTGCCGCAGCGGAATCCCATGAAGGGGTACCAAGAAAGACTCCACGCGGCGGCGGCGGTCTAGTAGCCAAAGAAAACGGACAGGGAGAAGAGCGGAACGGAACGCCTCTGGCGCAAACACGAGGATGTGTCAGATCATCTCCCACCCGGCGGATCGATGGTCTCGCCGTCTCGTGCTTCGCCCTGGCATAGCCTCGATTAACATGGGCGGAAAGGAGGGTCAGCTGCTTTCGCGTTCGCGGGGGTGGAATGCTGGCGATGACGCGCATATTGTCGGTTCTATATGAAAAGGCTGCCCGACGCGTCTAGGTGTAATAGAAGCAAGGTAGATATGGGGGTTGATAGTACCCGTCTACCTCCGTGGAGATACAAGAAGGATATCTCACAGTACAGGATCAACCAAGGCAAGGGGGGACCGATCTAGAGTTGGAGGAGGGGATCCTTGATCATTGGGGTATAGCTGTTTGTGACGAGATAGAGTCGGTCATACTGCGGCTGGCTACATATCAAGGGGAGAGAGGTTCATCGACATGAAGGCAGAGGAAGAATGCGGCAAGTGACAAGTATTGAACCACGGGACATCTTGTCCGGTGAGGCTGCGCTGCGTATATGGAGTACATCAAGGGAGGCTCTCTAAGGAATGGAAAGCCATTCCGCAGCCGACGGCTACCAGCATTGATGATCGATGCTACAGAGAGAGGTTGTTCAAATCATTACGGTATACTCATCTCATCACACCATCATCGCCATACTGGTCCCTTGGGCCCGAGTCTAGTTAGCTCAAGCGCGGCAAAGGAGGAATCATGGAGATCTGCTAGCTCAAAGATCGGGAAACAAAACAAAGGGTCCCCCTCCCCGATACTAGTCTCCTTGCAGAGGAAGCGCGTGGCGTCCCAGGAGTTAGCATGGCGCCGAGGCCCTTGTCCGGCGCCCCGGCCTAGAAGAAGCAAACCATCTTCCATGCGTAACCCTTGGGGAGCGGCAACTATGATGGCTACGATGATGCGATGAGTGATGACGAATATAAACTACATGATCTCGCGAAACCGGAACGGCCAATAACGGACTCCGGAGGAGGAGCCGTCGTACACGCGGGCTGAACAAAGCAACCACCAGCATCACCTCTGCTTCACCGACCTCCCGACCATGTAATCGGCAGAGTTCAGCTGAGACAGAGTTGAAGAGACTGTCGGCAGAGTTGCGAGCAGCTTTCCGCAACAAGGAGCACTTTTGTATCTCATGCTGCTCCTGCATGTTTATCTGTATGTGTGAGTCTGTGCGACTCATGTATGTGTTGGCCGGGCGAGCCTTTGTGATATATCAGAAACGTCGCAAGCATGGCTGGATGCGGAAAACCAACCCGCATAGAAGCGTCATGCATTTTGCATTTTTGTCCCATGGGAAATCGATACTTTGCGTTTCCCACAACCTCCCAAGAGAAAAGCCCGTCTGTTGGTTTAGCTCCAAAGTTTATCCCCCCCTTTCTCTGCTCCTTCAATGGGATGTGCGTGTAAGAGAGAACCGTTGCCTGTACATTGGATGCACATGTCAAAATCTCCCATCACCACCGTCACCACTTCCATAATCTGATGCTATACATAGGAACGGCAAATCAATCGAGACAGAAGAAGAGGAAGCCTGATTCAGAGACCCCCCCTTTGCCAATGGCGCCCTTTGATCCCGCAAAGGCCTACGCCGTGCAGGAGGACGTCTTCTTCGACGACGGCCGCGAGATTGAGCTGCTGCACTACATCTACGCCAGACCGGACCTGGACGCCATCCGCGGCTCACCGGAGCGCGTGCTCGCTGCCATTGACGAGTATGGCCGGACGAGGAAGTATCTCATGAATGTGGGCGAGCTCAAGGGCAAGATTGTGACGGATCTGATCCGCCAGACGAGGCCGAATACCATGGTAAAACCAAGCCTTCTCCTTGCTTGGGGGACAAGGTGAACTAACTGGGGTGATGCAAAAACAGGTCGAGCTGGGAGGATATGTAGGCTACTCTTGCATCCTCTTTGGCCACGCCGTCAGGCAGGCTGGCGGCCAGCAGTATCTGACGCTGGAGCGCAATCCCGAGTTCGCCGCCGTCATCGGCTCGCTCGTCGACCTCGCCGGCCTCAGCAGCATAGTCAAGGTCGTCGTAGGCCCCAGCGACGCCTCCCTCCGCCGCCTCTGCTCCGCGGGCGCCCTGCCCCAGGGCATCGACGTGCTCTTCCTGGACCACTACAAGCCCGCGTACCTCCCGGACCTCAAGCTGTGCGAGCAGCTCGGGCTCGTGCGCAGGGGCAGCGTGCTGGCCGCCGACAACGTCGTCGCGCCGGGGAACCCGCCGTACCTGGCGTACGTGCGCGGCAGCGTGGAGGATAAGCTGGCGGGGAAAGTTGGCGCGGCGAAGAACGGTTTCGGGGACAGGACGGCGAAGCAGTATGAGAAGAGGGAGGGCGAGGAGGTTCTGGACGAGGCAGTCGTGGGGGATCCGAGGTTGGAGTATGTTAGTGATTTGTGGAGTAGCTTTGAACCGACGGGCGTGCCGGTAAGTTTTCCCCCCCGTGTCGAGTGAAGATGGCGAGGAATGGGATGCTAATAAAGTAGGATGGCGTGGAAATTACGAGGTGCGTTGGCAGACGGGAGGACTTGTGATGGCTGGGAATAGCTTCATCTGGAGTAGCAATACGGATAGAAGCGTCATGGCTGGAATACCCGAAAACTGGCTCATGTTCTGTAAACTTTTACTCCACGTATACACAATTTCAACAACAGTATATAAATCAGGTAAAAACTACAAATGACACTCAGCCCCTGTCCTCTCTATCCTGTGCTCACACCGCAGGCAGCACAACACGCTCTCAAATATATAAGTCATGACGTCTTCCACCTTGAAGTCGAATCCTACCTCCCTTCCCCTCCTCCTCCCATCTCCCTCCCAACACCAACAATAGCAGCCATCATGTCCACCACCTGGCACATCTCCAAGAACGCAGTCCTCCTCCTGCTAAGCCTGCTCCTCCTCCCCTTCACCACGCCCTTCATCCTCCTCGCATCGCTATGGAACCGCAAGCCCCCCTCTTCGCCTCCCCCTTGTTCCCGCAAAACAATATTCGTCACGGGCGTCAGCATGGCCAAGGGCCTCGCCATAGCAAGGCAATTCCACCGCCGCGGCCACCGGGTCCTCGGCGCAGACTTCCACGCCCTTTCCCTGGCCCACGTCTCCGTCGCCGTTCATCGCTATATCCGCCTCCCCGCCCCTTCGCCATCCTGCTCAATGACCGACCCGTATGTGCGAGCTATTCGGGACATCATCCAAGCTGAGGGCGTACATCTCTGGATTGTCGCCTCTGACGTCAATGCCGCCATGCACGATGCCCAAGCCAAAGAACTCGTCGAAAGCACCACGGCCGCCAAAGTCATACAGCTCAACCGCCAGCATGTCCAGATACTCCACGAAAAGGATACCTTCATCGAGCACACCCAGAAACTGGGGCTTCGCGTACCGGAAACTGAGATTGTCGCCACACGAGATGGCATCATCGACTTCCTCAGGAGGCGCGACAGCCTGTCTCTCAAGGACAACGGCACCAGGTATCTCATCAAGCCCATCGGTGTCGATGACTGCGCCCGGATGGACATGCCTCTTCTACCCCTATCCTCCGCTGCCGCCACCATGGATAGGATCCAAACGATTCCCTTCAAGAGCGCGGCCGACACGCGGTACTACATCATCCAGGAGTTCATCCAAGGCCCCGAGTACTGCACACATGCCCTCGTCGTCCACGGCCGCGTCCGCGCCTTCGTCGCCTGCCCTTCTGCCGACATCCTCATGCACTATCGCGCCCTTCCCGCCGACGCGCCGCTCACCAAGTCCATGCTCGCCTTTACGCAGAAGCTGGCTGCGGCCGGGGGCGAGGCTTTCACCGGCCATGTGAGCTTCGACTTCCTCGTTCGTGGGGACCGCATATACCCGATCGAATGCAATCCCCGTGTTCACACTGCTGTTCTTCTCTTCAACGACACGCCCGGAATTGTCGACGAGTATCTCTCCGTCTTCGAGCCAAAGGCCGGGTTGGGGGATACGCCCCTTGCGCCGAGGCACCCCCAGAGATTTTACTGGATTGGCCACGACTTGGCCGAGCTGGTGCTGTACCCGTTGTATCTTGCAATCTTCGGCGGCTCTGTCTCATGGTTGGATCTGGCTGCCTCCCTCAAGACCTTTGGCGAGCATGTACTGCACTGGAAGGACGGAACGTTTGAGGCGTGGGATCCCTGGCCATGGTGGTGGCTGTACCACGTGTATTGGCCCATTCAGTTTGCTCGCTATCTCTTCAGGGGGCGTTGGCACAAGGTCAACGTCAGCACCGGTAAGATCTTTGGATCGTAGCGTGGGTTTGCTGTGATAGATTAGCTCATATCCTGTTACGCACTGTGAGGAGATCATGCAGATATGACGAGGAAAATGAATAAAAGGTACAAGGAGAAAATACACTGAAATTGATAAAACCCAGCAGACGCCTTGCTATGACTTTTCCCATGAGTCTCATGTTCCCGTTCCATCTATAAACACAAAAGGGCAGCTCCCTCGTCTAGATTCATCAAGTCGTCAGCTCTCACGGCCTTGCCGCCCCATATGACGGTTCCCCGTCCGTCGACGGCAAATGCGCCAGCCTCCTGCCATTTGTTACCCATAACAGTACTCGTATCATCTTCGTCTGCCGATGCTGCCGAAGTCTTGGTCTGGATGCCCTTCTTCTGTATTGCTCCCGCCACCTTCTCGCCCAGCCAGCCCGTCTCTTTCCAGCCTTGCATCTGGGTCGTCGGGTTGAACAGATACCACATGCTTCCAAGCCCTAGCCCCCAGGCGGCATATATAGCACGGTCTTCATCAATGACTACTTGGACATTCCAGGCGCCGCCCAGCAGGTCGATCCATTTCTTAGTTGCCTGTTCGGAAGAATGGGACACAGCGACGCAGTTGATGGCGCCGTTGTAGCGGTTGGAAATGGTTCGAAGGTGGAGGAAGGTCTTTTGGGCGACTGAAGAGGAATGGTCGTCAGCTTGCAATCCATGGCCAACACATAATCAGGCGGTACTCACATGCGCACCCTACGCAGCGCAGGAAGACAATCAGCGTTCGGCGTCCACCACCAAGGCGCAACTTCCGGTCAACATCTCGGGGAGCAGGCTGTCCAATGCGCGGGGATGAGCGAGCGACATTAACAGGCGGCGGCGGAGGCGAGAGCCAAGGTTGCACTGTCAGTGGTAGCGATGGCATCCACCCAGCCCAACTTCCATTGTCGTCATCGAGACCTTGGCCGTTGCCAGAATTGCTTCTCTTGCTGGTGTTGTTGCTGGAGCCGTCGAAAAAGTCGAGATCTTTGCTTGATAGGCCGACCTTTTTCAAGGCCACCTTTGTCGCGAGATTGGAAAACATGGTCTGGCGCCGGGATGGACAAGTTCTATGGAACCATAGTCTGCGCGTCTGCACCAGGCGCTGCGTTACGTGCTGTCGTTGTCGTTGGCGTTGAGTTGTTCAGCTTTGCTCAGGAGAGCTTCAACGGAGGATACCGGCGAGACAGGAAACCAAAGAGGAGCTGACCCTCCGTAAGCACACGGCCGTTGGTGGTGGTGGTGCGGCGGCGGCGGCGGCGGTGGTAGAAGTTGAATTTGACACACAGAATGTCGCATTGAGAAGTCGCCGATCCTCCCCCCTGGAGAGAACAAGCCAGGGGGAGCCAGCTAGACAAAAGGCCTACCCCTGACCAAGACAAACCAAACAGTGTGTGGATCAGGGACCATCCGTTAGCTACCCCCTTTGATGGAGCGTCAGGTCAGGCCGGATGGCCGCTTTTCATCCCGATTTGGCGTGTAGAATGCGGGGTTCAGGGCTGGGCAGCCAGCGATGCTATTGGATCTATTTCGATCCTGGTCCAACCTGAACCATCTTGGCTGCTGGTATGGGCGTTGGCGCGCCTTGGAGTTTGAGTTTGATAACATGTCTCCTCATGTTCTACGTTTCATGGGGTTGAACCGTTGAGAACGGTATACTGTATTTGAGAAACACGCATGTGTTCCGTTTCCAACCGGCTCTTCAGAACCCTTGCAGTTGAATGCTGATTCCCCAAACGTTGATGGGACACACATGATTGTGTGAGGAATGTAGTTTCGAGGATAACGTAATTCCAAGCGCCAGAAATGGCATCTTGTATCGCAGCGCAATATACAGCTCGCGTCCTTTTCCAATAGTCTGTGAGGAAAAGTCAATAGACTTGCGTGGCCGTCTGCCAATCTCCACAAGCATCCTGTACAGTAAAGTCCTCGCTCCGCCAGAATGGTGAGCGGAGCGAGGCTCGGCCGGCGGGCAATAGATTATCTCAGCCCCGAATATCCCAATCAGGCTCGGATGGACCATTCGCACTTGCGTACTGGATGGTCCCATCTGCTAGAAGTTTAATATTCCGGATTGGCGGACAACTTGTATGCCAAAGGGAGCAACGCGTTAGACGAAGTCGATTATCTGATCTACACCAGTAGCTGGTTGACCATCGGAGGGCAGTTGCAGATATCCGTGCCTCATGGCCGTTAGGCAGCACCCGACGGTTCTTCACACCGAGTGTAGGAGGGTTGCAGGAACAAACGAGTCGTTCACCATTCTAAGTCTGCGCGCCCATCGACATTCGTCTGGCTGGGGATGCAAATCGGCACGACACCCTCCCAAATGCACTACCATATGCGGCATGTTTGAGACCTGTATTTTCGGCAAGGTCTAAGAGTGCGGCTGGTGTTCCAAAGTGGATAATGGAATGCCATTTGCCGCGGGATATTATGCAAAGAAGGGTTCACCTTGGACCGTCAGATCTTGGCCCTTCCGGGGTTCCACAGAGAATTCGATGACGGCATTGATCGAGTTGCAATATCACGGCTGGAAAGGTCTTCAAGGCCTATCCACCTTTATGTGGCCAATCCAGATGACGGTCCTTCGTAGAGCCCCGATGCCCAGACGCGATATGCCGCCAGTCGCGGCTCGAGAGCAGCGACGCTCATGATTCAGCACATCGTAGAGGGATTAGGGGGGGTGGAGAGGCGAATCAAACGCAGGGAGTGTCAATTGGACTCGTCCGATGGCACGGATCGCTGGTAGAGCCTGTCGTACGGACGAAAGGCTGGGGAGAATGTAGGGGACCAGGGTGAGACGGACAAGACAGACAGTGAAAAGGGGCGACAAAAGCAATTGTCGAGCATGCGATTGTTTCGTGGTAGAGGCAGGGATGGTGTTGCGTTTCAGGGACAAAGAAGGCCCAACACAATCCTCTATGTTTGCCTGGGTTATGAGGTGTTGATGTGGCCAGGTACCTCACGGCTGCTGGCCTCAGTCATCTCTAGTGCAGGCGCCTAACTATGTGGTGCATTCCATTCACCTGATGCCCTCCAAAAGCTACACCTACCTGCCAAGGTAACAAGACGTTCCGCGATACATTACCCTTTCCTTGGTCCACTGTATCCAGCCATGCGCTCATAGACCCATTCATCCGGCATCTTGCTTCGACGTCACCATCATGGGGAGTGCTTCTCTCCGCCCATCAATCATCTATTATAGGCATAATGCATGTACGACATGGTGAAGGCCTTTACGTAGTGGGACATATGTTGCGGTTTCGACAGCACGGTTCCTCCTAGGGACTGCTCCTGGGGTGCCGTTGTCCTCGTGATCAGTCAGATACATACACACAGCCTGTCAGCGGAATGACGAGTCCAAGATGACGGTTCCAGTGCCCAGATGCACGCCGACGGGCTACGGAGCAAAGTGGGGAGAAATGCAAGAGCGATAATTTCCATAATTATCGAAAATCAAAATGGGTCCCATTTCCACCCACGCGCTGCCGTCATTTGTTCGTTGTATGCTGTCTGTCATGTCAACACGGGAGTGAAGCTTTAGCATGTGAGCCAAAACAGTCGCTCTGTTCTCAGCCGAGGACTGCCATGAAGCCACCAGACATCAGATCAACCACAGACCATAGCCTTGTAGTACTCCGTAGGCTAGGTACTACAGTACCCTGATGGAGAACTGAGCCTTCCCAGGGCTGTCCTAGCTTCCCAATTTTAGAAAGAAAAAGGGGTCCTGCTAGAGCGCTACAAGGTGGGCGATCTGCTGGTTCTGTTGGTGGCACGGCTCCCCTTGGGACACTGCGGGAGATTGGGGAGATTGCAGAGGTCAGGACCTGTCTTGATGGTACCCTGGGAACCGTTGCCCCGACCTCCTTTCCCTCCATTGTTGACGCTGCAGCTGGGATTGAGAATCGCCTGGGTACTTGCGGGACGGAGCAATAGTCGTGGGTTGTAACGTGCGTCTCTCGGCCCAGGCCTCTCGGAGAGGCGTGAAGCTGCGACGCCACAAGCCGCCAACTGTGACCTGTGGGACATGGAGGCTCTAAGTTTCCTAGACATGCCAGTGCCAGTGCCACGCACAGTCCTTGCTCCAGTGTATGCCGCCATCAACGTGAATCCATTCAACATGAGAGTGACATAATGGACGACGGTCCTGCAGCGCAGCATTTTGGGGCATGTCGAGGTGCAAGACCCCACGGAGATGGATGTCCAAAGCTGAACATGAACGAAATAGACGACTTGTATGTGGGAATGAAGGTTGGCCGAGACATGAAGGCTATCGACGCCACCTGCTAACATTGGCTCAGAAGCCAACCACCCAAAGGCAATGGTCTCTGCTGGACTATTCATATGAAGGAGGCTCGGGAGGTCGGGCCATGTCTGAGGTAAACTCAATTCATGGTGAGGGCGGCGGCTGGTCGGTTGACAGTGTCATAACGCGTCTGCCAGGAGCGCTACCGAAACCAAACCAAACCAAGGGCGGGCTCTCTGTTTGTTCTGTACATGTGAAGCGGCAGTGACTGACCAATGCGGGATGCTTTGATCGATGGCTAGGGTGTGATGGAGATGTGATTCCATTTCGAGGCGTGCAGGTGTGCGCCCACAAAGAAGAATAATGGAGACTGGTCGACGACGATCATGGAAAGGTAGTAGTGTGGCCCAATATCACCTTCTCTTTCCGTGTGCCATCATGAACAGAAACGGAGTTCGGCGCGTGCTCCAACTTGATGGTTGGTGTGCGGAGAGCTGGCTGGCCATCTTGGACCTCGGCGGTGGGGCTCGACGCGGAATCCACGCCTGTTTTGTCAGGTACTCACTCAATTTCTATGGAGACAGAACATCGAACCAAGCCGTGAGTGTCAATGTCGTTTGGTACGGAGAAACGATAGTCAATATCCATCGAGCCCGAGGACGAGTCCGTAGAGGCTTGGACGTGACGGGGCAGGATCTCTCTGTGGCTGGAGCGGCACTGGCTCGGCGCTGGTTGATGTGCACTGTCTAGGTTCCTTGGCAACACGGACGGCAGTGGGGAAGCTGGTGCTGAAGGGGAGCCGGCGTGCGCTGTACCCGCGCCCCTAAAGCCTATCTCGGTACCTCACGGTCCTACTGGGGTTTTAGCTCAGGCTGCGCTGGCATGAGGCGGCATGCGCAGTAGGAACCGCAGCATCTAGGCTGCTCAGCCGTGGATCATCGCAACGCCACGGCCTGTCCGTGGTCCATGAGCTATGGCGTTTGTAACTGACAGCTGAGATGGCATGGGCAATGGTGAGAGTGTAGATGGCCGAGTTCCGCCTCCAACCGAGTAGGGAATTACTCAAGACGGTTGCAATTGCCCTGTGGCGCCTGGTGTCCGACAGGTACCTCTCCAGGTCACTACTGCCGTCATCAGAATCGCCATCATCCGAGGCCTCTCGACGCTCAGTCCTTTGCCGTCACTCTGCTTCCTCTTCCATGCTTCGTTTCTCGTCGGCGTGGTCGACCCCTTTCCCGCTCCGCTGTTCTGCTCCTCGTCTTGGTTTCGGTCTCGTCTTTAATTATTCCTTGCTTCCTGCTCGCTCAGGTTCCCTTACCAAACCACATCCAGCGACGGCACTCTCCACTTCCACCTCCCACCACCACCCACCGCTAAATAGACACCGCTCTCCCTGCTGCACCTGCCGTACCTCCTGTAGAGCAGGTACTTGCCCCACGCCTAGTACCTACTATTACAGGCTGCTATAACCTCCTGCCTCGCCCAATCCTGCCAGCTCTGCCAGCTCTGCCAGCTCTGCCCGGCTTCCAGGACAGCGTCCAACGCCCTTCCATTTCCCACCACCGCTCGAGCCGAATGAACCACCATCCCACCCCCCGACCCCTTTTGCATCTCCATCTGTCCCACCCGGCATTTTCCAACAACACCCTCGAGCCAATCCCCCATCTTTATTCATCCCGCCGGCTCGGTTCCTGCACTCATCTGAATTCTTGAATTCTGGAATTCTGATTCTGCGCGCCTGGACGTGGACGCCCCCTTACCAACTCGGATATTCAGCTTCCTTCAACTGATTGATTGACTGACTGGCCCATCTCATCAACTTCGCTCGCCTCTCGTCCTGCTCCCTCTCGCCGCTCTGCTCTCCGTTTGCTCGACCCTACCGAAATCCACTCCCCCCGTGTGGCAACCTCGAATGCAAACCAACCCTTTCCTTGGTCTGACCGACCGCGAGAACCGCACATTCGACCTGCTTTGCCACCGAACTTGCTCTTTGCACCACCAGCGGCAGTAGACGTCGACTTCACACCGACAAGCGAGCCCTCTTCCGCCTTTCTCGGACCTGCACAAACACCCACGGTCGCCTGGTCGCTCGCTCGCTACAGCGTCTTCGCTCAGCAACTTGACCTCGTATTTATCGACCGTCGAGACGACAGATTGTACACTAGTCGTGCCCAGGACGAAAACCGCCCATCCGACTTCCCTCGAGCTTCTTCACATTCACATTCGCTCTTGCCAGCGTTGACGTCGACGGCTCCTGCTCCCTGTCCACCCTGCTGACCCTGGGGCCCACGTTGCGTGTATATCCATCCCCCGGCGCCCTGCGTGAATCCTGCGCTAGGTCTCCCCCCAGCGCCTCGATCACGACGTCGACGTTTGAGGAGGATATCGCTTCTTCTGCTACCTCGCTCCTTACCTTGGTCCGAGGCCGTTCCGCTTCATGGACACCCGCACCGCGGCGACGGAGACTCAGCATCCTTACCCCGTTACCTCTTCGTGGACCTCGCCCGCCGCCGCCGCCGCCACGGCTACTGCCACAGCATCCAACGCGGCGTCCTCGGCGACGCCCTTGAACACTACGGTGCACGCAGCTGACGGCTCGCAGGACGTTGCCGCAGCCGCAGCTGCCCAGTTCCCATCACATATTGATTTTTTTCCATTCCTCTATCCCCAGCAGTCCACACTCTACCACGCACAGCTCCTGCACTACAACAAGCTCATCTCCCCCACGCGCGGTGGAGGCCTGCAATCTTCGACCCTCCCTCAAGTCGCTTCTTCTCCGCACATCCAGCCCGGCCCTCGGTCGCGATCTTCTAGCAAGGCGTCGCTCAAGGACGGCACCAACGGGAAATCGAATGCAGCCGGAGGCCATGGGGGTCGCTCACATCAAAACTCCGACAAGACCCGACCGGTTATAACCTCCAAGGAGGCCCCGCCCAGGATATCTGGCAAGACGGAGCACGTCAAGATTCCTCTGCACAGATCCACGACATCGCCGGCCCTCCACACCCAGGCCATGTCACAATCACAGGGCCAGGCTCAGCCTGCGGCTTCCGTCCCATCTCACCCCCAGAACCAGGGTCAGAAGCAGAGTCAGCATCAGATCCAGAACGCCAAAGCCCACAACCAAAACCACGCTCAGACGCAGATTCAGAACCAGTCGCACTCTAGCTCCGTGCCCTCAACGCCACAGCAGCATGCCCGCCAGTTCTCCTTCGAGTCCCGCGAGCCCTCGCCTACTGCCGGGAACAACCATTCCCCGCGATCTGCGTATTCCGAGACCAACGGCACCCTGCCATCTTTGCGGCCCTTGCCTCCTCGCCTAGGAGGATGCAAGTTCGAGACGTCCCAAATCAACTCGAGAAGGAGGATACCGTATTCCGTCGGCAGCGATCGTCTGGAAAAGGTCGAGCTGCAGACGGTAAAGAGCAAATTGTCCGAGGACGAAGAGAAGAAGCTGGCCACAGACATGCGGGAAATCTTCGATCGGTTAATACCCACTGAGAAAGTTGAGAAGAACCGGAAGCGGCTCGTTGAGAAATTGGAAAAGATTTTCAATGACGAGTGGCCGGGTCATGATATCAAGGTGCATCTCTTTGGGTCATCAGGCAACCTGCTCTGTTCAGATGATTCGGATGGTAAGCCGGAGAGGTCATTCATTGCTTAACCCAGGTCCCTTGGCTAATATTCCCCAGTCGACATATGCATCACGACGCCTTGGCGTGAGCTAGAAGGAGTTTGCATGATAGCCAACTTGCTGGCAAAGCGTACGTCAGGTGCCACTAATTCCCGCGTTGCCAGAACTGACCCTGTATTAGGTGGGATGGAAAAGGTAGTATGCATATCGGCAGCCAAGGTGCCCATTGTGAAAATATGGGATCCTGAGCTCCAGCTCGCCTGTGACATGAACGTGAACAATACCCTGGCTCTTGAGAACACTCGCATGGTTCGTACATACGTCGAGACGGACCCCCGCGTGCGGCAGCTCGCAATGATTATCAAGTACTGGACACGGAGGAGAATTGTCAATGACGCCGGTAATGAAATCCCTGGCCCTTGGTGGTATGATGACTGACGATGACGGCAGCTTTTGGCGGGACATTGAGCTCATATACGTGGATATGTCTAATCATTGCCTTTCTGCAGCTGCGCAGCCCTCCTGTGCTGCCAGCGCTACATCAGCTTCCCTATAAGATGCCCAAGAAGGATGGAACTGTCGGCGACTTCGCGGACAACCTGAAAAAGCTCCGAGGTTATGGCAATAAGAACAAGGCCTCCGAAGCCGAGTTGCTGTTTCAGTTCTTTCGCTTTTACGCTCATGAATTCGACTACGACAAGAATGTCTTGTCCGTACGGCAGGGCAAGTTGGTGACCAAGACGGAAAAGAAATGGAACTACGCCATCAATAATCAGCTCTGCGTGGAGGAGCCGTTCAACACGTCGCGGAACCTGGGCAACACGGCGGACGAGTACTCGTTTCGAGGACTTCACATTGAACTCCGCCGAGCTTTTGATCTCATCTCGGAGGCCAAGCTCGAGGAGGCCTGTGAGCTCTACGTCTTTCCGAAGGAGGAAGAGCGGGTATGGTCTCGACCAGCGCCCCAGCCGCGGCCCGTGCTGTTGCGCAGCTCTTCGCAAACTCATTCTGGGCGAGGAGGTCGTGGCAACCACCGAGGCGGACGCCACAACAACAACAACAATGCCCACCGCGGGGGGGGACCAAACAGAAGGGCGTCCTCCAGTGTGCCGACGTATGAGACAAACATGTTCATACCCACGCTGGGTATGCAGCAGGACATGTGGTATCAAAACCCTCAGTTTCAGTTCCAGTACGCTCAGCAAGATTTGATGACGCAAATGGCATATCATCATGAGAGTATGCGCCAGCTCCACATGTACGCTCAGGCTCAGTCGCCAGCATTTCACAACCATCAGGGACTCGGGCAGCAGCCCCAGCAGCAGCCGCAGACACAGTCGCAGTCGCAGCAACCTCAGTCGCAGCAACCCCAGCGAGTTGCCTCTACCCCTGGCTCCGTGCCGCAAACGTCTACAGATCGCTCTCGGACAAACTCTTTTGACAATCCTCCCTTGAGCGCTCCTCTGCGTCCAGATCTATACACGCTGTACGGAATGACGCTTGGCCAACAGTTCTACCAGCAGGCAGCTACGGGCTACGGAACATACCCATCCTCTCCTGCAGCGACACCCACGAGCCAAGAATACAGGCGTCCTCTCCAGAGGTCCACCGTGACGACGGATTCCGGTGCTTCGGCGTCGAGCAGCACGCTTAGGTCGCAGTCTCAGCCCGCCTCACGTACTCCGACGACACAGAATCCTCCGATGACATATACAATGGGTAGCCAGGCGGCAGCTAGTGCTCCCGTCTTCGTTCCCAGGCACCACGGCGTCGTCCCGATCCCCAGCTTCATGCCGGACGACGTGGACTTCGACGAGGCAGCCAAGGCCGTATCAGACTCACCGCACTCTGACGAAGGCATGCATACAATCCCCATGCTGGACCCAGTCGTCGCAGCTGCGCAGATGGCTGCAGCAAACCAAGCTGCCTTGCCAGTAAATGCAGTGCCAGCCAACCCTGTCGCATTCGGCGACACGAGTGGACAGTCTAATGGCGCTCGTTCGAGCAGCCAGTCTTCAGGACCCGGTAGGAGACGGTTGTCCACCGATCAGCTGCCCCAGACGATTCTCGACAGGCGGATGCGACGAACATCAAGATCGCCGTCGCCGATGGGTCACGCGCGAGCTTTCTCAGCCGGAACCTCAACAGCACCGACTTCTGCACCATTTCCTGCAGGCCACGCGTCGTCAAGACCTCTTGTCGTCAATGGGTCAGGTCTCAAGACAAGCATCACCGCGTCCCCGCAGCGCAGCACTTACGCCACATCCATGGGACCTGACGAGGTGGGCGCCCTGCCTAGCGACACCACATCTGGTCTATCAGGCAGCGGGTATCTGACTGACATGTCTGCGCAATCCACGCGCGAGGTTTCGCCTCAGCTTCCACCGCAAATCTCAACTGATCATCCACCGGTGGTTGTCAATGGCACAACGCTGCCGACACCCTCTCAACTGCAGCCGGCCGACGACGCTTCGTTCCGGGAACGGATCGCGCTGCTCAGCAGCTGGCATGCGGCGGTGCAGGGCCAACAAGATATGACAAACGGCATGACGTCCAGGTTGTCACCTTCGGCCCGGCAGCGGCTGCTAAATCGACAGAATCAGAACCCCGTCATTGCGCCCTTGGACCTAGCAGAGACGCGCATGGAACGACCCGTGGGGCCAGAACTGGCTCTCTCCCCCG
The DNA here is from genome assembly GCA_020746835.1 of Stachybotrys elegans. Lineage (NCBI taxonomy): Eukaryota > Fungi > Ascomycota > Sordariomycetes > Hypocreales > Stachybotryaceae > Stachybotrys > Stachybotrys elegans. Next base: position 1,130,373 of record JAGPNK010000008.1, on the reverse strand, counting down.
TCTACGAGACGCGAAGCCCTTCTCCGACGGTCGTGCGACGATTCGACAGCCTTTCGAAGCAGGCTCACGTCAATGCAGCATCTACCTCGGATAACAAGCCGTCTGCCGAGTCTCCCACGACTCCAACTTCGAAGCCTGAGGGCACGGCACAGCCATCCCAGTCTCCCCGGGCGCAGGCTCCTCAGGAAGGGGGCAAGAGCCAGAAGGCGCAGAAACAAGCGCCATCAGTATCGAAGACTCTGCCGGTTGGTCGGGAGAATGGACACGTACGAGGAGCCAAGAGCGAAAGCGACGGGTGGCAGAAGGCCGGCAAGGGCAAGAAGAAGGGGGCCAACGGCGCTGCACAGCAGAGCCAGGCCGAGCAGCCACCAAAGCATGAGTCGGAACGAAAGGGTGGCTAGTGGCGGTGGGCATACAACGATGCTGCCCATACTCCCAGGATACTCCAGGGGACCAGACACGTCGGCTCATGGCAGATGCACACATCAGGCGCTCTCAAATACCCCTAGGTTACGTTGATGTGGGCTACGCAGCTGGTCACATTGGATAGATGGCGTTGCGAGTATCTCGACTACGTCACATGGAATCAAGTGGATTGATATGGCGCGAACTATGACGGACTGATGTTGGTCAAAGAAGCGGCAGCGAGTGGTTGGACATTGTTCTGGATCTGGATCTGGCGCCACATGGCGACATGTCACCGAGGCCGCCAATGTTGAAGAGCGCTTGTAAGATGGGGGATAGAGGAGTGGGTACGAGAACATTCACGACGCATTTCGGAAACAAGAAGATTGCACAAGGAACCAGGGTCAGGCGTCTTGTTTACAGGGCCGGCTGGGAGCGGCAGGCGTTTATCGAAATGGACATCATCAACACATGACAAAAAGAAAGCACATGACAGCGCACCGGCACACGTACCGCCTTTGAATGTTTGTTTTGGCAATAGCGAATACTGACGGATGGAGGAGGAGGAGGAGGAGGAAAAGCTGGGAGGAGAAGGAGGACGAGCTGGGAGGATAGGAAGGCAGGGGACGGGGCGTCAGTCAGGGTTGATGGACAAGACAGACACAGGCATCTTACTAGGGTTTTCGCATGCTTTCTTTTTATTGATTCGGCATAATGGATGGGCTGAGCGGATTAGAAAGATGTTGGCAAAAGCATGACAGAGAGATACTCCAATAGAACACAATACAGTAAAAGAAGAAGACAAAAAAAAACCAATAAAAAAATTACAGAAACGAAACTATGTCACAAATGTGTTGCGGTGAACTGCGATGAACTATTAGATGTGAATGGTGAGGTGTTTGTTAGTGGAGTCGAGGTCGTGGTGGTGGGTGGGATGGATGATGTACAGTACCACTAGGGCGGACGGAAGAGTTTGGGAGCAGGGTCAGTGCGGCGTGGCCAGGGTGCCCCGCATACGAAGAAGTGCAGGAGGCTAGGCGAGATAAGGCAAGGGTTAGGGTGCCTGGCAGCAGGGGCTATCCCTTTAGGGGACAGGGAGCCGTCTGGGGCAGACGGCTTGGAGAACTGGGCATTTGCTAGGCGATGCTAGGCGAGAATAGGACAAAAGATATCGATGCGAAATAGCCGAGGCAGTGTGTATATACTTACATATGTACAAGTCTATTGTGTTCTGTTGGAAAGGACGAGTGCAAGGCGCTGTATAGGGCCGAGGGATGGAGAGACGGATGATGCAACAATATTGATGCCAACCTCTTGGCCCATGTCTCCCCGGATTTTTCAGATTGGACACCGCCGACAGCCTGGTCCAACTTGGAAGCGACTCCGGGATTTCCAGGTTGCATCCATGCTGGGGCCAGGCAGGTTCAGGCTCCCATTGGCGAGCCCGCGCACTTGAGCTGAGCTGCAGCTGAGTCGAGACCAAACAAGCAACCTAGACTTGGATGGATAACATCTACGGACGGTACTTAGGTAGTGCATGGCCTGACCATCTTTTTTTTTTTCCTTCGCTCCTCCCCAAACTTCTCTCTCCCTCACTCCATTCCAACAAACAAGCCACATCGCCCATCGCCTCGTGTAGCCTCGGCTCTCGTCTCGTCGCATGACCCCGGTTGTGCCCGCCGCCGACTACGACCCCCAACGGCTCGAGTCTCTACGTATACCATCCATCACCTTGCTATGAATGGCGCTGCAGGCAGATGCGGATGGCTGCTCTTGATCTGCCCCCACGCGACCTAACGGAGGCTGGCTGGACCTGAGGAAAACGCCTGTGCGACGTGAACGTGCTTGGTGTCGCCCTCTCCCTCCTTGGATTCCCTTGTGCCCTTTCCCCCCCCCCTCCCTTCTCCCTTCCGTGCTCGCTCCTCCCACATTCTCTGCCCCTCACGCCTGCTTCGACATGTTGCAGAGGGCTACCAGCGATGCCACCGCCTCGAGTACGCCGCGGAGGCTGCGAGGCGCCCTCAAGAGGCTCCAGAGCCTCGGTTCCAGCGCCAAGGATGGCAAGAGTCAAGCGGTAAGAGCCGCCAAATCCCTGGGCCGCCAGCCCACGTGCCTCCAACTAACGGTTTGTCTCGGGTTAGGTCAAGGTTTCCTCTTCCTCCGTCGAGGTCGACCCCAATGATCGCTTCGCACAGCTGCGTCCCGCCGAGACCAACGGCTCCAGCATATCGTACGAGACCTCGGAGAGTAACCACCGCGAGCTTCAGGCCTTGATCCAGCGCATGCGCTCCGCCCCCTCGAGCCCCAACCACGTCGATGCCGCCTACAAGGAGTTCTCCAGGATCAGTCTGCGCTGCTCCCAGCTCTGCTCCGCCATCTTGCAGGATGAGATACGGCCGCCTGTTCGCAGCGCCTCGGACGCCAGCGATCACCCGCCCCGCCGCGACTCGACCGACCCTCCCCGCAGCCCGGCCATGCTGCACGATCACCGGAGCTCCTTCAGCGGCCGCAGTCTCGCCGAGGTCTTGACCGGCAGCGGCGCCAAGAGCGTCTACGTCGGCGAGCCGGGCCTGGGAATCATACGCGACTGGAAGAACTGCCTCGAGACGCTCGCCGACGCCTTCAAGACCAACTTGGCCGACACGTACAAGAACTACGAGCGTGACGCTACGCCGGACATGGTTGATCTGCTTTTCAGCAGCAAGAAGTTTAGGAAGGATGCCGTCAACCGTATGCGCAACGCCAGTGTTACGAGGGTCATGTCGGCGGATCCGCAGTTTGTGAGTGCAGATCCGCTGGTTGCTGGATGAAGCGCGAGAGGAGGAGAGGTGCATGTGTGTGGCTGACCGTGCTGTCTAGTTCCCGCGGTATGAGATTCGGTTCAGAAACTACGAAAAGGCCAAGGATGAGCTGGTCAAAATCCGCCAGCTCCTGCAGTCTGGTGAATCGGGAATATCGCCCACGAGAAGGATTGACGAGTTCACCATTGCGGCCCGCGGAGACTCAGTCCTCGAGTTTGCCAACATTGGCCCGGGTTGCACCGCGGAGGAGCCCGTGTTGCGGTTTCGCGTCTCCTCGTACATGCTGGCGGAAACCTCTCCCATCTTTGCCCGCATGTTTTCCGGCCATTTGAGTAACCAGTACATGCATGAAGACGACGATATCCTTGCCCATCTCCCGCCACAGCCTACCACGTACATTTGCAAAGACGGATCCGCAGCGAACCTCTATCGTATGCCTCAGCATGAAGTCAACCGGCTCGGTTCTCTGGAGATCCTCCTCCACGCCGGACATATGCACAACGACCAGGTACCGCGCGAGGTCAGCTTCGACCAGCTTGTAGCCATTGCCGAATGTTCCATCAAGTACAAGAGCACATCGCCTATCGAGCCTGTGGTGGAGAATCGCTGGCTGCCGCAGTGGATGCACAAGGGCGCAGACGAGATGCCGGACGGTCTGCTCGTCATCGCCTACGCTTTTGGTCTCCGTGGTGTTTTCGCCCGCATATCCAAGACGTCCTTGCTGAACCTGGTGGACGAGAAGGAACTGCAGACCAAGATATGGCCGCAGCGGATCAAGGACAAGATATGGGCTGTTCGCCAGGCAAAAGTTGCACAACTGTACGCCTGCTGTGCGAACACGATTCAGGAGTATCTACGGCAGCCGGTGGTCGCGTCTGGGTCAACCACTACTTCGGAAGAGGGGCAGGTGTCGTCTCCCTCTGCTGCGGCACCTGTGCCGATGCTATCGCCCAGCACCACGCCTAGATGTCCCAAAGGCAGCCACGCGTGTGACGCGGCCAACCTGGGTTGGATGATGCTCATGTTCAACGAACTGAATCTGCTCGAGCACGTGCTGAAGCCCGAGTCCCTATCCCACTTCTCGAGGTCTTCAAGTCCGTCAAAGAGCTTGTTGCAGATGATAGATGGGCTGAAGAGGATTCCTAGCCCGCCCAATCCAATCCACGGTAGGGGCGTGTGCGATCCGTGCGTCATGTTCAAGTCGGCCGTGACGGATATTTACAATAGTGTCACGGGCCTTACGCTACACGACGTCAGCGGCAAGAGTCACGGCTGGGCATTATCCAAGAACCTGATGTCTGAGCCGCACAATCTGCTCTCGGAAGGGCTCAATGGTATGGATGCCAACGATCACAACTACAGCGTCGTCCACGAATTCCCCGACTCGGTGCGGCTCCAGGTCTTGAGCGAGCTGAGCGACTTTGACGATCTGCATCATGCGGCAATGATCAACAGGGCCTTTTATGACACGTACAAGAGGAACGAGCTGCATCTGATACGCAGCATTCTCCGCGCGAGCAAGCACAGCGGTGGCTCCGCGCAACCTTTGGTCCCACGGATCACCAGCAACGCGGAGGAGAAGGTCCTAAAGACGGAATCGGACGAACTCAAAGAACAGGGAGTGGGCGACGGCGCAGATGCGCTGACACTGCGGAGCGAAGATGATGAGGCTTTTCCAACTGATGATGAGGATGATGATGATGACGATGATATTGAAGTTGTCGATACGCCAACGCCGGGCGGTAATCAGTTTGAGTCAGTGTTGTGGGCGCCGCCGCCGAGACACGTTCCAGACGACCCGCCCGAGCCGGACGTTCCACCACATCAACACCGGGCTTCGGCGACCCCCACTCCGGTCCACTCGCCGGCTTCTTATACGGCACCGTCTGATCTCGCCTTGACGATCGATACCTCTTGGAGAAATGGGCGTGACGAGCCGCCTATGACGGAGGACGAAGCGCGCAGGATCCTATGGCCGGACGCGGCCCCGGAGGAGACGACGCCCGTTGCGCCGACCGCACCGCTGGATGTAGAGGCTGCGAGGGAGAAGTTCCTCGCCTCGGATCTCCTCCCGATGGTGGAGCGGTATGAGGATAAGACGCTGGTCACGGACGGCCAGAAGCTGCTCGGCAGCGACCTGGACTCACGGATAGGATTGAAGAAGGGCCAGCCGGAGACGGGGACGAGCGAAGGATGCAGCAGCAAAGAGACGTAGGGGGGGTTATCTGGTCAGTCATGGTTTTGGGGGGATGGCGCATTTACGGTATTTTTTTTTTTTTGGTTTTTGGGAAGGGATCGGTCGATATACCCATGTGAATTTTGGGATTATGGCGTCTGCATGGAAAGTTCCTAGCGAATGGAATTGGGCATGCTGGAGGACTTGTTATGGGACATGCGCACGGGTATGAAGAAGAAATGGAATCATTTTAACGGTATGGGTACTCGGTAGAGCAGTTGTATTAAAATAACATATACTCGAGTGCAACGTCACTCCACCTACAGTCGATCTCCTTTGCATTACTCCTGATACGATGCATCCATCGACACATATACCATCACTGGCATCTGCAGACTTGGTCACGCTTAAGCGCTGTAGAGAGGGGGCTGCTCTCCAGCAGCGACCTCGGGCTCGGCGTTGGCGTTTCTGGCAGCGACGATGGCCTTGCGCTTGGCGGTTCCGACACCCGCGACTCCGCGCTCCTGGGCCTCGCCGAGCCAGGGCTTCTTGGACTCGCCGAGGAGGGAGCCGGAGAGGAAGTAGGTGAAGAGACCAAGGATGATGCAGACAAAGGCGATGGGGTAGAGGAAGTGGATGGTGTAGCCAAAGACGTGGATGCCGATGATGACGCCCCAGAAGTTGGCGGTGAGGAGGGAGATGTTGAAGAAGGCGGCGCTGGACATGCGCAGCATGAGGGGCACGAGGGTGTAGAAGAGGCACAGGCACAGGGTGTAGCCGACGAGCCAGCCGGCAACATCGTTGCTCCAGGTGGCGTCGCGGAAGGACTGGCGGTCGAAGATGGCGGCCTGGACGCCGTTGATGATGGCGCCAAAGATGCCCATGAAGGAGAGGACGTGGGCGACGGAGTGCTGGGAGACGAGGTACTCCTCGAAGACGTTGCCGAGACCGTACAAGGTGGCGCCGAGGAGGGCGAAGAGGTCGCCGCGGACGAGGTCGACGCCGGGGCCGCCGTTGGAGCCGGTGATGTGGTCAGAGCCAATGAGCATGCCCATGCCGCCGACGGCGATGATGATGCCGGCGACCTGGAAGAGGTGGTAGCGGACGCGGAGGAAGAAGAAGGAGATGATGACGACGACGACAATGGCCCAGAAGTTGATGAGCTGGGCGGAGAGGACGTTGGTGTAGCGGTAGGCGAGGACGGTGAAGTAGTTGCCCTCGACGTCGATGAAGCTCATGATGAGGTACTTCCAGCCGTGCTTCCAGGCGACCTGGCCCCAGACCTTGGGCCCGTCGCGCCAGAGGAAGTAGGAGTTGTAGATGAGGGCGAGGAGGACGTAGTTGAAGAGGGTCTGGAAGGCGGGGATGCTGGTGCCGCCGTTGGCGAGGAAGCTGCTGAAGGTGTTTGTGGCGGTGATGCAGAGGGCGAGGACCTGGCCGAGGGCGGCGACGAGCCAGAAGTCGGGCGTGGCCAGGTAGTTGTACCAGCGGCGCGGCTTGGACTCGAGCATGTGAATGCCCTGGGCGGCGGCCTCGTTGCTGTCTCCGGTGGCGGCCGTGGCCGGGGGGAGGAGGAGGCGGCATCGTGCGCGGGGGTGGCCGCGGCCGTGGTGGTGACGGGCACAGAGGATTTGGAGTCCATGATGGGGGAAGGATCAATGGGTTTGTTTTATCCGTTCTGGAAGAGCAATGTCAGCCTGGGATGCCGAGGATAGAGGAGAGTGGCGGGGGAGGAGGGCGTACGGAGAGTGCGCGCGTCGAGTGAAGCTGGTCGTAGCAGCGTAGGAATGGGTGGAAACTAGGGCAAGTCTTTCTTCGTCCCCGGGGTCGTAGCAAGCGCAAAGACTTCAAGTCGCTTGCTGTGCAAAGGCCGTTATGTTATCTGCTGGTTGCTGCGATGGCGCATAAGCGGCGAGCGCGAGCAGCTTGCGACAGTGTTGGGAGGGAGGTGAAGATGCGACGAGGAAAGCTGAAGCATTGACTGTGGTTTTAGCAACGAGAAGCTTGGGTGGGGGTTCTCTTTTCCACTTTCTCTTGCTCTCTCTCTCTCTCACTCTAGCTTGTTGGAAAGAAGAAAGCCGTAGGAGCGCTGGAGAGAGAGTTCAGGCCGGTTGGTGGCGCCGACGAGTTGAAAAGGGTTTCTTGAGGCAGGGGACCCGTCGGTGGGGTCCGAAGCTCCATGTCCATCGAGCTGCATTTTTTTTTTTTTTTTCCTTTTTCCTCCGGTCTGGGCCACGACTATTCGCTCGGCGCGCACATGTGATTGGGTCATGCGCCTGCTAGCTCACCGAGAGGGGGGCGCGGCGGCCCGCGATAGCCAACGGGCTCGCAGCCGTGATTGGCAGGGATGTGCATCTTGGTCCAGGTGGCGGCGATAGGCTTTGCCTCGAGAGAAGAGAAATGGGCAAGGTGAGAGGAGGGTGGGAGGGAGGAAGATAACGATGCATGGTTGTGTGTGGGGGGACGATGCATGGCGGCTGCGGCGGTTCCGTCTGGTCGGGTGCATGCACGGGCGGCGCCGCGATCTAGATCTTGCGATGTTTATTTGCCTTTGTTTACTCGGTATGGCGTCGTACGCGGCTCGGTTAGGTGGGATCTGGTTTTTGGTGGTGGTGGTTGTGGTGTGAAGCATAGGTAATAAAGTTTGAGGCCGTCGGTCGAGATGGAAAGAAGCTGCTGGGTGTCCGCACTAGCTGACCCTACCCTGTAGCCATCCCACGTCTACGGTGGGCAGCTGAGCCAGATATTTGTCCTCCTTTTTCCGTATCGCTGCTCTTCCTTGTGCACCCCACGCACGTAGCCACCTCGATGGGAATTGTTTGGTGAGGTTCATCGTCCAGACTTCCCAAGTTGAGCTATCCACGGAGCCGAGATGTGACGGGAACTCCACTCCTGGCTCGGCCACGCTCTAAACGAACGTTCTCTCGGTCATCAATGCACAGGTGCCCACGCGAGGACAAGGCCCTCCGAAAGATGACAGGACCCACACCCCGACCACACTGAGCGGGGTTACCTGTCGAGCCATTCACGTGCCAGCGTGTCGCGAACGAGGTCTGTCGAGACCAGGCTAATACTATCTCAACAACTCACGAAATTCGGACTGAAAAGCAAAAAAGTACTTCAACAATGGGATGCGACTGTTGCGGTCCACCGGCTCCAGCCCCTGAGCCGGTTGCTACACCAATCGTGGCTCCTCCAATTGAGGAAACGAGCAGTTGCCAGGATTCTTGCTGCGATGGCGGCGACGGCGACGGCGACCCTCTCGAGACCAAGGACCCGGGTCAGGGAGAGCTCAACCTGGAGAATCCGGACGATTGCTGCTCTCGCAAATGCGCGGACAACAAAGCCAAGGATGATACCGACGCGCCTGATTGCTGCCGTGGCAAGGTAGGCCCATGTTGTGACACCTCTTGCCTTGACCGCTTGGCTATGCGGAAATGCGAGAGGAGTGCTGTCGCTACCCCCGGAGCAAACGCCCAGATAAAGAGTGAGTAAGTAGCCGCGCTTACAGAAAGCCATTCGAGATTGCTAACTCGTCTCAGCTTGCAGTGGAGCTGCCGACGGCAAGGCATGCAGCCAGCATAGCACCTCGGCCCTCGACCGCTATGGCGCCACTCTCCAGGCCCTGGGATGCATCTGCCGTGCTCTCATTGCTCTCGGCCAGGAAACCTGCTGTGAAATTCGCGAGCGAAATTCGCTGGATGGGAAGCAGTGCTCCAAGAAGTCGTCTGCTCGCTCCCTTCTTCGCACTTCGCTGGATTCCTGCAGCAGCAGCGGCTCCGTCACGCAGGACCAGGCTGCGCAGAACCGCCTTCGCCTGCGCAAGGGCTCTGGCGAAAGCGTCAAGTCTGCCAAGAAGTCATCTACGGTTGCCTGCGCAGGCTCTTGTTGCTCCAAGGACAAGCCCGCCAAAGAGCCTTCCATCAAGGGCAAATGCTCCAAGTCTTGCTGCTCCGATAACAAGCCTGTCAAGGCTCCATCCGTCAAGGACAATTGTGCCAAATCGTGCTGCTCCCCCGACAAGCCTACCAAGCCGCCTGTCGCCGACACTGGACGCCTTGACTCTTGCTGCTCCGAGACTGAGCGTTTCGAAGAATCCCCTCCCAAGGTCGGCTGCCCTGGGGACAGGCGTGTCAACGACAATGATGCCAAGAGTATCTCTGCGGAGTCATGCTATTCGAAGGTCAAGCCTGTTGTTGAACCTCCACCTAGTGGGTGTGCAGGATCTTGTTGCGGAATAGCTAAGATTGCGGTTGTCAAAGAGACCCTCGATGCCGCTTGCGCTGGTTCTTGCTGCAAGCCACCCAAGCAGGATATCGTCAAGGCTCCAAAGACTAGGTGTGCGGACTCTTGCTTCTCGGAAAAGCGAACGGTCAGCTCTCAGGGGTCTTGCGCCGATGCCTGCTGCTCCTCTGCTGCGCCTGATCACGGGTTGGAGGTTAAGAGGGCCCCGATTCAGGCTATCGCCGACATAGAGAACCAGGGTACCGGCAAGGAGCATGTTGTTCTCAGCATTTCCGGCATGACTTGTACTGGCTGCGAGACAAAGCTCAATCGAACTCTCGCTACAGTTCCCGCTGTCAAAGACCTGAAGACGAGCCTGGTTCTCTCACGAGCTGAGTTCAACATCGACCTTCGCCTCGGCTCGGTGGAAGAAGTCGTGAAACATCTGGAACGAACGACCGAATTCAAGTGCGAAAGAGTTCAGAACCAGGGATCGAGCCTGGATCTTATCGTCCCCGATGAGCCCTCGAAATTCATGAGCCAGACATGGCCGGAAGGTGTCATTGATATGGCGCTTGTGCACAAGCAGACCGTACGAGTTGCGTTTGATTCTAAGATTGTGGGAGCCCGAGACCTTGCCGAGAAGATCTGGGGTCCGCCAATTGAACTTGCTCCGCCTCGTGGTGATCCTTCGCTGGAAGCTGGGAGCAAGCATGTTCGTCATGTTGGATACATGACGCTTCTCTCCGCTGTCTTGACGATTCCTGTTCTTGTCATGGCATGGGCTCCTCTTCCCGAGCGGGAGTTGGCCTATTCCTCGGCTTCACTCGCGTTGGCAACCATCGTTCAATTGGTTATCGCAGGACCTTTCTACCCTAAGGCTCTGAAGGCGCTTGTTTTCTCCAGAGTTATCGAGATGGACCTCTTGATCGTCTTGAGCACCAGTGCTGCCTACATCTTCTCTGTGGTCTCTTTTGGGTACTTCGTCTCAGGGAAACCCCTTTCCACTGGACAATTCTTCGAAACGAGCACTCTCTTGGTCACTCTGATCATGGTTGGACGATGGGTTGCAGCTCTCGCTCGCCAGAGAGCTGTTGAGTCCATTTCTATCCGGTCACTCCAGGCATCGACAGCCATCCTTGTCGACAAAGAAAGTGGAACGGAGCGTGAGATCGATGCCCGACTTCTTCAATATGGCGACACATTTAAGGTTCTTCCGGACACTAGGATTCCGACTGATGGCACCGTTGTCACCGGGTCTTCTGAGGTCGACGAGTCTATGCTCACGGGTGAATCCAGACCAGTGGAGAAGTATCCCAAATCGGTGGTGATTGCTGGATCTATCAATGGACCTGGAGTCATGACTGTTCGGCTGAACCGTCTGCCTGGTGACAATACCATCCACGCCATTGCTGCGATGGTTGACGAGGCCAAGCTGTCGAAGCCCAAGCTACAGGACCTGGCAGATCGGGTAGCATCCTATTTTGTCCCCGTGGTGGTGGCACTGACGATCATTACGTTTGTCATCTGGGTCGCAGTGGGCATGACTGTCCGTGGTTATGGAGGATCTGAAGCTACGATTCAGGCCATCACCTACGCCATCACTGTTCTCATCGTCTCTTGCCCATGTGCAATTGGATTGGCTGTTCCGATGGTCATTGTGATTGCCAGCGGAGTCGCGGCGGAACGGGGTATCATCTTCAAGTCCGCAGACGCTATTGAAGTCGCCCATAAGACTTCGCACGTCGTGTTTGACAAGACGGGAACTTTGACTCGAGGAAAGCTCTCCGTTGTTGGAAGCGAGTGCGTCGACGAGGACAAGCTTCCACTTCTTCTGGGTCTGGTTGAAAACAGTCGACACCCGGTTTCGGTTGCTGTAGCTGCCCACCTCAAGGACATCGGAATCATGACTTGGACTGTTCCTGAGCCGAAGAGTTTGACTGGTAAAGGTGTCGAAACAACCCTGGGCAGTCAGAAACTTCGAGCTGGCAACTCTCGCTGGCTGAATCTGTCGGACCATGAACTCGTCCAGCCGATGCTTGTTCAAGGCTGCACTGTGTTCTGCTTTACGATCGATAATGAGCTGAAAGCGGTCTATGGACTTGAGGACGAACTTCGACCTGATGCTGCGGAAACGGTTGAAACCTTGCAGAAGCGTGGTGTCTCGGTACATGTGGTTTCTGGCGACGATGACAGAGCCGTTCGGACCTTGGCATCCAAGCTTGGCATTCCTGGTGACAATGTGCGCTCTCGAAGCTCGCCTGCCGACAAGAAGGATTACATCCAGACTCTCCTCGGTACTGCCACAGATGGCAAGAAGCCGGTTGTCGTTTTCTGCGGCGACGGCACGAACGATGCCGTTGCTCTCGCGCAGGCTACTATCGGCGTCCATATGAACGAAGGCACAGATGTCGCGCAATCCGCTGCGGATGTTGTTCTCATGCGTCCTTCCCTGGCTGGTATTCTGACCATGATGAACGCGAGTCGGAAATCTGTCAACCGCATCAAGTTCAACTTTGGGTGGAGTTTCGTGTACAACACCTTCGCAGTTCTTCTTGCTGCCGGTGCCTTTGTCAACGCGAGGATTCCTCCAGAGTTTGCGGGGCTGGGAGAGCTGGTGAGCGTGCTGCCAGTCATTGCTGCCGCGGTGCTTCTGCGCTGGTCGAAGATCTAGACTTGGAGCGCCATCATTGCACGAGTGACGACGGCTGAAGTTCCACAAACTCTCCTTGATGTCTGACTGGAATCGTTGTCAACAAAGACGGGATGCAAAAGCTCTCATCGCGGTCGAATCTTGAATCGCATCGCAGAATGCTGCAATCCTGTCACTATCGATCGTTCCATGGCTTGCTTCAGTATCAGAGAAGGCTCCTTTTAGGCAGTCTTGACACCAACCGTACCGTTCTACACATGTCCTATCCTATAGGACGTACTCTTAAACAACCACGACTCCTCGATAGATGGAGTTGCAGAGGGGATTCTGTGAAGGGGCTCACAGTTTCTCATCTTGGCTTCATTCTCATCGTTGAAGTTTTTATACAACTATCTATAGCTGCCTTTCATGATTGGTTTGGAATCTCTGTCGAAATTTCCAGCTAGGATTCAGACATTAAATATTACACTCGCTTACAGGCAAAGCTTTTGATATCTATGGTGTAACTACATCCGCTGGCGATACTACTGATCTGGACCAAGGCGCACCTACCGCGGACGGGACTCCAGGTGAAGGTCGGCCCGTGTCCGCCCTGGTCCGATGGATCACTCCTAAAGCTGCCAGCAAGACTCCCACGACACGAGATCACCAAGCTAAAGTTTATCTTTAGAACTGCGAGAAGTGCCACATATCCAAGCGTCACGTCGCCGATGAGAAGCACAGCTTTAAGACACCACTCCCCTCTCAGCCTTCAGGGTCAACGGCATTGGATAAGACTGGTAACCCGGGATACTCTCGTCAATATGGGGCTGGATTCTCACAGAGGGCATTATTCAAAGAACGTCTCCGCACTTCGTAGCTGACCCTACCCTGTAGCCATCCCACGTCTACGGTGGGCAGCTGAGTCGCCTGAGCCAATATTGGGCGTGTGCGTGCGCTACGATAGGTTTATTTTCCTGGTTAAGTCCTATCAGATGGCTAGAGGCTAGATTGGTGGCTTCCCGAAACACATTTACTATGATATTTGCCAACTGTGTAAAATCCATCAGACTCGTTGATTTTTGTGACAAGGCTTGGTAGGCATTGCATCCTGCTGGATTGTTGGTTGTTGGAAATGAATTATTAATACTCATCCCGAAGGCCGATAATTTGAATGCCCAGTCTCAGCCGCCCAGCAATTACTAATTCAAAGAGGTAATATACCTCGTTGGCTTTATAGCCCTTGTTACTAGCTCCTATGATCTCGGATTGCGTACCCGTTCTCACCATCATGACTCGGCGGGAAGGATCGTCAACCTGGCCAAGTCTGCCTGATCGCGTGTTATGGCGCATGATTTCTGTCCATCCGGCCATTCGGCAGAAGAAGCAAATACCGAGCCGAACTGGATGCGCTACCCCTGTTCCGGACATCGGTTGGAACGTCTTGGATGACAGCCACCATCATCGCTATATTCTACTCGACAGTATTAAAAATCTACGTAGCCCCTCGTTGTTCTCTGGCTCCGGCCAACGAGTGATGCCATCTGACGATCCCTTCATTGTTTGACTCTGTTCTTGGGTCCTGCGGGTAGCAAGGCCACTATTTATATATACTACTGTTCTTTTTTCCTCACTGCACGCACCCTACTCATCAAACATCTACGTAGACAAGTCTTGGTGATGTAGTGTAAGGCAGCATGAACCGCGTATAACAATCATATTCCCAAGGGAGAGAAAGGGAAGAAAAAAAAAAAACCGAAACGTAAGCTCTACGACAAGAGCCGCTGCTGTTAATGAAATCGTGTATTTTAGCCATGTGTATCCAATCCTTCCCGTGTTTCCCTTCATACGCCATATCATCTTCCAGTATTACCGTGCCAGCACTGTGCTTGTTTCCCGTCTCATCACCGCGTTGGAGGTTGTATGCCCGCCATGGCGGTACGTATCGTCCTGGCGATGAGGATATTGGTGGATGTGAAATGGTGTCCGGGACGCCTCGCTGCATCTTCCCTATTAACATGACCCCAGACTCGGGAAGAAGGAGCTGCATCCGCTTACCATCCGGGTTTGTTTGCAAAGCGCTTGGGCTGTTTTCTGAAGCCTGGGCGGTGACTTGGGTGGCGTCGCGATCACCCAGCTCGCCGAGTTCCTTGCGCAGCCGGTCGAAACACTCGGCCTCGGACTTGGCGGCAATTACGCCGGGCGAGGTTCTTTGATTTCGGGTGTCTGCGCACAATCTGTTAGATGAGCCAATCTGCCACAATAGGAGTTGTCTTTTATACCAGAGGACATTGGTGAATGAGACGGGACGACAAGGTGGGTGGAGTCGATGCCGTGTACGCCTATCATTAGCCTGTTCTCAGGCTGCATATAGTTCCCAATTGGGCAACATGCTGCGACCATGTTTTCTAATCGATAGACAAGGGACGAGATAAGGGTGAGGCAGTAGGGCAGACACGGGTGAGGGTCAAATAGACATAAGAGTGCGCTGGAAAGGAACATACACACATACATATATATATGTATATATGTATATATAGCACGAATGCGGATGTGGAAATTTTGATGATAGGAGTCTAAACCGAGAATAGATTGACCCCCGCGGAAGGCCCGTCAACCACCTCAGTTGACGCACAGAGGAGACATCCGGCTGTCCTATAGGTGCGATACCGGGTTTTCACCATCCCTGGTCCTAGATAGACGTTCCTTCGCTCAAGCATAGACTCCACAGGGCCTGTAAAATGATTGGCCTACGTACGCACGTTAACAAAGGGGTCGGGGCGATAGATGGGCCGACGTTGAACATTTGGCTGGGTCGATGATGCTTCCGAAATGATTAGTATGTTGGGCCACCTAAATAGACGTCAAAATGTGCCAATTTGGATAAGTGCGTTCGTATGTAGTCTGTGTCATAATCGGACCCCTGTCGGCGTGGCCCCTGCAGTGAAGGAGCGGCAGAATGGACAGGTACATAGGGCCATACGGTTATGAAACCAAGAATAAACCAAGCTTTTGACATGTTTTATTCCATCTCTCATTTCCTCGACTTTATGCGACAAAACAGGCAGTCTTCCTCCTTCCATCCACCAATGACATGCACGTACAAGTAGTTGAGTTAGTTAGTATCTGCCCGTACGCACGCTAACCATCCGTGGCTGGTGGCGTGGCTGGTGAGGGATGAGGACCTGGATGGCCAAGCGCACCTGGCCGTCCTATCTCTCGAAAAGGCGATACATTGAAATTGAGGATAGGTGCTATAGGGACCAATAGTCTGCAGAATGTGTGTGCAGTATCCGTACCTACGTACCACGTTGCATGCTGGGAGTACTTCTGTGGTGGTTCCTGGGAGACCCACTATCCCCAGGCATCCACTGATGTCACCGCCACAGTCACAAGTCACACGGGTACCTGACATGAACCCGACGTGCAGACGCTGGGTACCTTATCAACAGCTGTCTCAATCTCAACAACAACACCATCAGCATCATCACTCGACATCCCCCTTTTCACCTACCAGGTCCGGTCTCGGTATCATCTTCTTCTCCACCGCATCCTCAGTACCTCTTGGCTCTTCCTGCTCCTGACCAGGGGTCTGGTCCCTCGCATTCATCCGCATATACGAGAGAGAGAGACACACACAACCAACATGATCCCACGAAGCACCCTCTTGGGCGCCTCCCTGGCCATAGTCGCCAAGGCCTCGCAGCCCGGTGCCGTAGAGCCAGTCGCTGCTCCCATGCGCGACCTGACCTGGGGCCAACTCAACTTCCTACATACTACCGACACCCACGGCTGGCTGGGCGGCCATCTGCTCGAGTGCGTTGCTCTCGCGACCCCTCATGGCCACCACCTCCCCCTCGTACTAACAAGCCATCCAGACCGCAGTACTCGGCCGACTGGGGCGACTATGTTTCCTTTGCGGAGCACATGCGAAAAGATGCTGACGACAAGGGCGTCGATCTTCTACTCATCGATACCGGCGATCGCGTCGAGGGCAACGGCCTATACGATGCCTCCTCCCCCAAGGGCCTCTTCCAGTACGACATCTTTGCCGAGCAGCGCATCGACCTCATATGCACCGGGAACCACGAGCTGTATCAGCGGTACTCGGCCGACCGCGAGAATAACACCACGGTTCCCCACTACAAGGACAACTACATCGCCTCGAACCTCGACTACATCGACCCGACCTCGGGCGAGCGCCATCCCATGGCTCAGCGATACCGCCGCTTCAAGACCAAGAACCAGGGGCTTGACGTAGTTGCCTTTGGCTTCATCTTCGACTTCACCGGCAACGCCAACAACACCGTCGTCCAGCCTGTCGCCGAGACAATCAAGGAGGACTGGTTCAAGGAAGCCATGCTGCTTAAGCCCGACGTCTTCATCGTCATCGGCCACGTCGGCATGCGCATGAAGGAGTACGAGACCATCTTCGATGCCATGCGCAACGAGGACTGGAACACGCCCATTGTCTTTTTTGGTGGCCATGCCCACGTCCGAGACGCCCGTAGCTTCGACTCTCGCGCCTTTGCCATGGCCTCGGGCCGCTACTTGGAGACGATTGGCTGGATGTCCGTGGACGGCATCAAGGGCAAGTCGAAGCGGTCGACGGACGATGTGTCTGCCGAGGCCTCCATTTCCTTCAGCCGCCGATATATTGATAATAACCTCTTCGGCATGTACCACCACACTAACCGCAACGCGAGCACGTTCCCCACCGAACACGGCCAAAAGGTCAGCGCCTCCATCACCCGTGCGCGCAAGGCTCTCGATCTCGACTACACGTTTGGATGCGCGCCCCGCACTCTGTGGATGAGCCGAGCCCAGTTCCCCAGCAAGGACAACATATACTCATGGATCCAGGATGAGGTCTTTCCCCAGGTGGTCGTCAATGAGGAGCGCAAGGGCAAGTCGAGGATTGCCATTATGAACAGCGGCGGCATCCGATTCGACATCTTCAAGGGCAAGTTTACCCGCGACAGCACCTACATTGTGAGCCCCTTCACCAGCACCTTCAAGTACATCCCGGATGTGCCCTACAGCATCGCCTCCAAGGTTCTCCCCATCCTCAACAGCGGGAGCCGCATCTTTGGCGAGGCGCTCGACCACCGGTTCCTGGACCTGCCCGAGCAAATGTCTCACAGCCATGGCATTGTCGTAGAGGAAGAGCAAGGAAATGAGACAGCGGAGGAGGAGGAGCAGGAGGAGGAGCAGCAGAGGCTAGAGCTCCGGAATGTCCAGGAGCCACTCGGCGAGGCGTCGGAACCCACTCTTATCAGTGGCTACACCACCAAGGACGACCTTGGCAGCGACGGTGACGATACGGTGCACCAGGCCATCAAGTTTCATTCGATCCCCAACTGCATCCAGGCGGAGATTGAATTCCCCAAGGAGGGCTCGCCGGAGACGGTGGACGTGGTCTTCATTGACTTTGTGCAGCCATGGGTGTTGCCGGCGCTCAAGTTCAGCGGTGGGGACTACACGGAGGCGGACGTCAAGGACTACATGGAGGGGACGTTGACCTACAAGCTGGCAGAGTGGATCAAGAACAACTGGGATGGAGATTGTTGACGAATTGCGGCACCAGCACCCTTGCTGGGGCGGTGAGCCTTGATGGCAGCGGGCGGTTCACATGATGCTGGTGGCGGATGACGCTAGGCTATTTGATCGGATTTGGATTGGATCGTTTTCGGACGGATGCATGGGCTAGAGGAACAGCGAGCGACGACAAGTCGACGATGGAGCAGCCAGCGCGCGCGGTACAGCGCATGGACAGCGCAGGGCGGGCAGGGGACCGGCGTTATTCGAGCTTTTGCGCCCCTCTTTCTTCTCGGTTGGGGGGGTTTTCTTCTCTATTTTCCACGTCGTTTCGGCCGCGCACGGGATTAAGGCAAGGGGCTTGCTTCATAAGTCGGTCAAGAGGAGGGATGACCATGTCAGGGCACCAGAGTCACGAGGGCCGGATCCAGGGGGGATGGATGATATACCACTACTGTGCTGTAGTCGATGTTAGACAGAATCTAGCTGGATACAACCAAGTTCGGCGTTGAACCGGTCTGACAACGGGAAGGAAATAAGCGCCGCCTGGAGCTGTTGGTTTGACTTCGGATGTCGCTCCCGACGGCGGAAGCATGCAGCCACCGCCCAACGACCAACAACCAGCACTGCGTGTGGGCGGCTTTAGTACGTTTCGAGAAGTAGGCCATGCCAGGGCCGCCGTGACGGGCCTTGGCATGGTTGTTGTTGTTCCATGGTTCTATGGCTCGCGCAAGCGACTGGCTGCACCGGCTCACCCAGCTACTAAACCCAGCGTAGCAAGGGCTGGCTTTAACAGCCCTAAGCGGGACGAACGGTGAAAGAAGGGGGGGAGGGGGTGGGAAAGGGGGCTGGGGTTGACTGATTTGAAAGCACTTAGTAGTCCGTACCTCCGTCTTAATACTACTTAACATACTTTACCTGTGCAGCAGCAGCTACGACATTGGGCCGGGGGAGCCCAGGAGATTTTTCTCGCGGTAAGAATAGCATCTGCCGCGAATGCAGGCCAAGCATCCAGATGCTGCGTAAGAATCCTCTTCCCCCCTCCCCTCCTGCCGAGAACGTGCTCCGTGGGGTGCCTGTCAGAAAAGAGGGAGGAAAGAAATGCACAAAGAAGGGAAAAAAAGCAAAGAAATTCTCCTCCCGGCACCCGACAGGGATCCGGCAGTGCTAGTGAGAAGCGGCCGAGGGGGGTGGGGTGACAGGCATTTCCAAGATGGGCCGTGGGCCACTTGAGGCAAATGACAAGAGGGGCGGGTGGGAGAAGAAGAAGAAGAAGAAAGAAGAAGAGGATGGGGGGAGATAATTGATAGGATAGGACGAGAAAGAGAGGGAGAGGTGGGTGACAAGTAGGTGCTGCATAAAGAGCTGCCGTAGTGTGTAAAATGAGGGACTGCAGATGATTTGATGTTGATAGCTATAAATGATTAGTAGATACTCCGTAGATACTACTAGATATATATTCCTCGAAGCACGTTCCGCTCTCCCACCCCCCTCCCCCCCCGTCCTAGATTGCCATCCCCATTCTCTTTTCCTCCCTTGGGGTGCATTGCATTGCTCTGCTCTGCTCTGCTATTACCACAGCCTGCCCGTCCTAGGTGCCGTGCTGCCGTTGCCTCGCACTGCCCTGCCCTCCCACCTTTGAACAGACCACCATCGTCTTCTCTTCCTCTCAGCTCAACCCGTCCAGCACCACCCACTACCTCCTCGTAACCCAGCAAACAACCGCCCGCCCGCCATGTCGTCGTCGCTGCAGGGCAAGGTTGTCATCGTGACGGGCTCGGGAGGCGGCATCGGGCGCGCCACGGCCGAGGCGTACCTCGAGGCCGGCGCCAACGTGGTCGTCTGCGACATCAACATGGAGCGCCTCGTCGACGTGCAGAACGAGCTGTCGGACCGCTTCGGCGACAAGCGCACCCTCGTCGTCCACGCCGACGTCACCGACGAGGAGTCTGTCAAGAGCCTCATGGCCAACGCCACGGCGCACTTTGGCGGCCTCGACGTCGTCGTCAACAACGCCGGCGTCATGGACCAGTTTGAGCCCGCCGCCGCCCTCGACCGCGCCAACTGGGACCGCATCATGGCCGTCAACCTCACCGGCCCTTTCCTCGTCACCAAGCACGCCGTCCAGCGCTTCGAGGCCCTCGGCAAGGGCGGCACCATCATCAACATCGGCTCCTCGGGCTCCCACCACGGCATGATGGGCGGCGCCGCCTTCACCGCCTCCCAGCACGGCCTCGTCGGCCTGACCAAGAACACGGCCGGCTTCTACGGCCGCAAGGGCATCTGGTGCATCGCCCTCATGCCCGGCGCCACCGAGCACACCAACTGGCTCGACGCCTTCGAGGGCCCCTACAGCCGCGACTCCCTCATGTTCGCCCAGGGCCTGTGCCCGGGCTACATTGCCAACGAGACCAACCTCGTCCCCAAGACCGTCGCCAAGTACATCCTCTTCCTCAGCGACGACGAGGTGGCCCGCGGCGCGAGCGGGAGCAGCATCGTCTTCAACAAGAACTGGCCTGTGAAATAAACGACAGAAAAAAAAACACCAATTAAAAATGAGTAAGAGAGGGAAAGAAAAGGGACCGAAACATTAAATCTTATGGCAAAGGAAAAAAAAAAACGACAAAGATGCACCCACGACGAGCCGTCTACGACATCCAACGATGCAAAGCAACGACAAAACGCTACATGCCACGTGTAATACGCCCACGAAACGCAAAGGGGGACGGGGGAGACGGGAGGGAAGCCAGCATACCAAGGAGGGAAACCCATAATCCATCATCGGCGAAAGGGAGGCGCGCAGCATTGCTTTTTAAAATCTTCTTTTTTTTCTCTCTCTTGTCTTTCTCTCTCTTCTCTTTCTCTCTCTCTCTTCTTTTTCTTCATCTGTAGTCGCTCTTGCGTGTGTGTGTGTTTATCATTCGTCCTTTTGAGATTCGAGTTCAAGATACCTGATTGCATAAGGAGGGGAGGGAAGAGGGAGGCAGATATTATAAATACAAAGAATAAACTTACACAATTCTTTCACATGTTCATCTTACATCACTGGAAATGGTAACAATTGTGGCGATGTGGTTTTTTGGGTTCCCGGGAAGATCTGTTTTATTGTATTGTCGTTAAAGGATCGTCAAGGCTCTATGTGTAGAGACTCATAAGCACAAAAGAAAGAAAAAAAGGAAAGAAGAAACACAAAAAAAAAGAGGAACATCGGTCTATGTAAAGGAGCGACAGCTGTGCCGTACCAAGACGGCCCCCAAACTCTCCCCCATCCCACCCATCCTCCGCTTTCTTGTATATCGCTATCGGTTCCCGATAGGCTGGGTCCTGATCCCCTGCTCTAGATGGTGTAGCTGGGGGGCACGCAGTAGGGGCTCTGGTTGGCCGGGAAAAACTTGCAGACCGTGTTGGGGGGGCAAGTACCCGCGTACTGTTGCATCATGTCGTGTTAGTGGTCTGAAGACGATGCAGGCAGAGGAAGAAAGGATGCGGGGGATGAATGGGAGACTTACAACCCACTGGCCGCTCGTGTTGCAGACTTCCCAGGCGGTCTGGCTCTGGCAGGCATAGGTGCCGGGCTTGCAGGCCTGAGCAGGAGGGCTGCCGCCGGGCGCGGCGGCGGCGACGGCGACGAGGGCGGAGAAGACGATGGAGAGGACCTGCATGTTTGCGGTGTTGGGTGGTTTGTAAATTGGTGTTGGAAGTTGTTGTTGGTGAGAAGTGGTTGAGTAAAGTTGCTTTGGAGTGAAGCTGAGTGAAGCTGAGTGAATCGGATGCTGATGTCTTCCAAAACTTCCTCCTCAACGCCGGATGACAGCCCCCTTATATACCCCAGGAAATCCCATCAATCCAGCTTTGCATCCTAGTCTCCTCATCCGTCATGAAGTTGTCTCGTTTCATCGGACACGAAGTCTGCCAAGCCCCATTTTCCCGTCAGCCGTGCCATCGGCGGCTTACACGAGCTGATCAGCCTCTGCCTCCCAGCCATCGCTTCCCACGCGCAGGCTCTATTCCTCTTACAGACGAGAGGTTGCCTGACGAAAGCGGCCCGAATGACGACAAGTCAAGACGCCGTGGCTGGCGGCGCTGCCGTTTCCTGCCCTCGCACTCTCTTTCTCCTCCCACTGCCTCGTGGCTGGCGGCGTCGCCGCAAGCCTCCTACTCCATTATTAGGCCATGAAATTCCAACGACCACATGGCGGATGAGACCGGCCTGCGCCCTCTCTCGACTTTCCGATCCGACCTAACCCGTTAGCTAAACGTCTACCTCTCGCGCAACGTTCCAAGACAGAATTGCGTGGCGCCCGAGTGGTGGTTGACCACACTAGGCGTCATCCTCAAGCCTCTCATCGTCACTACCTGACCAGTTAGCCCATTATGGCAAAGTGCTTCCTCCTCGGTCTCGCGTCTCGCCAAAGACATTGGGCGGTGGGCACGATGGCTCTCTCTTCCCCCGCACTTTCAGGTTTTTCGATGCTAAAAATATCGGGCTGAGCAACGTCCCAAGGGTCCGACAATGGGGTCTGGCTGAATACGAGCGACGGCCCGCGTCGGTTGGCAGTTTGTCTGTGACCGCCAGTTCTCTGCTTCTAAAACGGGTGTCAGCCAGCCTGAGACATTGGACTTATCGTTGTTACCTCGTCGTGATTCACTCTAGTCTGGCATGGCGGTCTGTCAGCCGGGGCAATATTATGGAATATGCGCGTGCTCGTGAAGAGGCTGTCTCGAACTGGTACCCTGATCAGGCTAGAGGAATGTGTGATGTGTCTGACAGCACAGCGTCTACGCGCCGGTGCCTCATCTACCCATCATGGTAGAGAGGCATTTCGTCCTTCTGCCGACTGGCGACCATCCGAGGTTCCGAGATCAAACTGCTGCTGCGTCACTGGTGCCAAGGCGGCATGTTGCCGAGAATCATCGACATCATTCCACAAATACTCATTCAACTCGATGGCCGTACTGCAACGGCCCGAATTAGTTGCTTAGTTCTATACATTCATGCGCCCTTGCCGACGCAATCTCATGATCGGCTTGTCGGCGCAGCGTCCCTCCGTCTATACGGCTGCGCCGAGCTGGTGGCGCTCTGACACGCATGCTGGCCATCTTCCTCAGCCCTATGTGCTGGCGTCACGTTGTCTGCCGGCTCCATCTCGTGTTTCACTCGGATACGGCTGCCGTGTGACCCCATGGGGCTGGTCCTTCTCCAATTATTGTCAGCCTCCCCCGCAGTAGCTCCGTGCCTAGAACGCTAAGATGGAGCCTCCCAGATACGATTGATTTGCTTCCGTCGGGTCTGATGTCGAGTCAGCAATATCCAATGTCTCGCTATGACATATGAAAACTTACCATTGGCGAAAGGAAAATCACTCCGCCAAACAGGGCGACAACCGTCAGGATAAGCGTGATCTTGTCGAACCCGTTACCCAGGATGTCAAACACACCGCTCGGAGCAACTCGAGTTCCAAAGATATCCACACCGTAAGCAACTACGAGACTGGTGCTCTCGACAATGGCGGGCGCGGCGATGATACCCTCCACGCCAAGAACCTGGCGCTCGTGCGACAGCTCCGTTGTCGGATCGACCTCGAGAGAAGGAGTGTACTTGATCAAGCCTTCGGCTTCAATATCGGCGGGTGTTGGGTTTGTACCAACGGGTCGTCGAGGGTCCAGAAGGACACGCGGGAGACCAGTCACAGCATACGACTCAGGGAGGTACGCAAGCAGCATGCGGTTAGCGACGCCTTGGCGAGTTTGGGTGACCGCCAACTTGCTGACGGGCTGAGACAGCACCCAAGCTTGCGAGACGGCCCAAGGAAGAGGAACACCGACGTAGCTGTCTACGGGGTTGAGCGAAGAAAAGTTGGCTGTGTCGCCTAGAGGGCCCCGGTTGTTTGCTTCGGGTGATTCGTAAAGGTCGGTGACTACAATCTGAGATCCCTTGATAACCCGGTTTGTTCCATCGCTAAGCGTGTACTCTCCAAAGAAGGAGCAGGTATACCAATTCTCGGTAATGGCACATGAGATGGGTTGGCCTGCATCGACTCCAGAGTAGCTCTGAGTCTGGAGAACATGGCCGGAGACGGTGTCGACAAGGCTCACGGAGAGCTTCTTGGTAGACTCTTCCAATACGGCGACCACAATTGTGTTGGGGTTGAGGTACTTGTAGTTGACCCGGCGGTCACCAAGCACGCGGCCGATTGATGCTACGGGATCGTGAGCTGGGCGGGTTGCAATCTCCACAATTTTCTTGCTGGCGAACTGCTGGAGCTGCCACAGCTCCGTAGCCGTGGCCACGTCGCCCTCGCTAACAAACTTTAGTCCCTTGAGCGTGTCATCGGCTGTTCGGACGACGACAATGTCCTTGGGGGCATGAGCAGCGCTGATGGCCTCGATTGGCTTTCCCTCAGAGTCAAAGGAAAGCAGCCATTCGCCAGAGCTTTCAACAATGGTGGCGGTGCTGGCAATGGGGGCGCCGGCAGGTTGGGCGCTGACCACTTCTCCTGTAAGGACCTTCAAGGTGGCAGATTCGCCAGCCGCACCCTGGATGGTGACGGTTCCGTCGATGCTGTTGGTGACGATGCCCTTTACATCCAGAGTCTTTCCTTGCTGGGGAAACACGTCCTTTGACCAGATCACCTCTCCCTTATTGCCCGTGTAGAGAGCAGAGACGCGACCACGACGAGTAGCAAGCACAACAATCTTGTTGAACCCAAAGCTGTCGGGGTGGACGCCTTCGGACGAAGTGGCGGTGTCAGCACCGGTAATGCTGTTAATCAGGCTAGTAGGAATAGACGCCAGATAGTCGGGGAGGTTCTTCATGTCATCGAGGTGGCGGGTGAGTCGGTGAATATAGGCCGACACGGGATTGGTCTCAGCCTCCTCCTCCAGAACCTTGGCGAGCTTCTCCTCCTCAGGAATCTCTGCCCAGGCTGCAGCGACGGAAGCACTGAGGCCCTCGGGTCGCACCCAATCCTGCTCTCCGTTCCGGATCATCACCCAGTTGTCTGAGTCGGTGACGGTAGCGGATCGAACGGCGTAGCCTTCCCCGGCGGGTTTCTTTAGAACCTCGGACACAGAATGCACAAGGTCATCACCCTGTTCGGGCTTGTACGCCCAGCGAGCGAGAACAGCAGGCGATTCGGAAGAAACAACGAGCACCTCATCGCCGCCAATGCGAGTAAAGTAGACGTTGGCATTATCTGAGCTCGTAGAGAAAGCCCCGAGACCTCTGAGCTGGGGCAGTTCATAAGCCTTGGTGATCTGACCACTCTTGATATCCGTATGGTAGACCTCGGCCCTGTTCCCAGTCTCTGTTCTGGTGTGAACCAGAAAATGCGGCTGCGACTGGGTAAGGTGAGGGGCGTGGATGTGGACCGAGACAGTATCAGGGGACAGAGGAATGTCCTGCTTCCCCTTGGTGCCGAGAACGTGAATGTGAACCTTGGGCTGGGATGGGTTCTTCCAGGCCAGAATCGGCGCAGCAGAGTTGGCGCCCACAAAGATGAGGTCTTCGGGCTTCTGGAGATCACCCTTGGTGCCAACAGACGTGTCCGAAACCCTCTCGCCGCTTGCCGTGTCTAGCGAGGTGACCTTGAGGTTGTAGGAGGACGAGGAGCCATGGAGGCTAATCAGGTAAATGTGGACGGAGTCGGTGGACACCTGTAGAGGGACATCCTTTCCGGTCTCGCGAAACTCCCAGACGACAGTTCCCAACTTGCCGTGCAGCCTTCGCAGGACCGTGACGTTGCCCTCCTGCGACAGGACGAGGACGTCCTTGCGCGAGCTCTCGGTCAACTCCATAATCTCGAGGTCCTTGACTTCGCCCGCAAAGTCCACCTGCCACAGATTCCTGCCGTTCATTGCGTTCCATGCCTGTACCCGCTGGCCATACGCAGCCGCCACCCAGTTCTCATATTCGGGAGCTCGCAAGAAGCCGCCGCCGTTGGTGATGGTATCGGCAACCTGCTGGCGCCACACGATGGCTCCGCTGGTCGGGTTCACGGCGCCGATGACGCCGAGGTCGCTGAGGGTGTAGAGGAGGCTCGCCTTGTCTTCCCTTCGTGGCCGGTGGAAGAAGGTGGTTTGGACTTGGGGGACGCCGACGAGGGTGTGGTGGAAGTCGGTGTATCCGACCTCGTCGCGGAACACGGCCGCGACGAGCGACGATAAGCCCAATATCAGGGCTGGTTGGAGTACGCCGCGCATGTCGATTGATACTGAGCTTGGCTTGGGGCTTGTTCGTGATGCCACCACTTCGAGAGCTCAAGCTGGTGGACACAGGTGGATGTGGGGCGCTGAGTCATCCTCCGCTAAGGTACAGGGTAGGTGCAGAAGTGAACGACCACGAGTGCTTACGATGAAGGTCTATCTGGTCCGAAAGTGGATATTTGAGAAGTGAGAATGATTGTAATTGTTTATTTATAGAGTATGCATATATTGTCGGGTATTGTATCAGAAGTCGAATGCGAAAGTTCTCCGCGTTTGGGTGCCCCAGGCCCAAACCCATAGTTCATCCCATGCTACCCAGACAACATTAGGTAAAACAGGTAGTCTTAATGAATCTTTGTATGTCTGAACATTTCCAAAAGTCCCCGTTCCGTCCAATGACGTGTATCGTGCCCTTGACGATGCATGGACATGCCGAACTACTCTATCCGCGGACACTCCGCGGATTAACATGAAACCACCACCAAGGACATTGGCAATGACAGGATTCCTGTCAAAGATCCGATAGCGGAGTTAGTGAGTCACTGGCTGAAAACACTGATGGAAAATTGAGCGGTCTGCGAGAACAAGCCAAACACGACTCTGTGTTGTGATGATAGTGTAGCAAAAACAGTGAGACAACTGCAACCGTACCTAGGAATAAAGATGCGTAACCCATCATACCAGCCTCTTTTCAAACATCTTGTAGTCGGTAGGTCCACGAAGAAGAGGCGCAAGGTGAGGAAAATCTTCCGCAAAAGATCCTATCTCGGTGAGCTTGTAGCCCATCCGCATGTACCAAGCCTCCAGCCTCAGCTTGAAAGCATGTTGGAAAGTCGTCGGAACGAGAGCTTCCACATGCATAAAGGTACATCCTTTTTCAAGACAGTACTTTTCGGCGAATTCCACCAGCTTCTTCCCTAAGCCGCCGCCACGGTATGTCTCGTTGAGCGCAAGCATGCCGAATCTGCCTCGCCCGGGTGCAAAAATCTTGATTTGGATGCAACCGATGGGTCCTTTAGACTTTTCAGCGTTGGCGTTGGACTCGGGTTCTTGATAGGCGAGAGCAAGTTGTCCGTTGAGGATCATGGCCCTGATCTCATCTTGGTTCGTTCGAGAGTAGGGCGGTTTGAAGATATCGCCTTCCGCCACTCCATAGACGTTGTTGACCAGCTCCGTGACGTGAAGAACTAGATTTTCGTCGTCTGCTGCTGAGAGAGGGGGTATGGTAATGGTTACCGAGCTCATGTTGAACCTTGTTATGTTGGCTGATTGACTGTGAGAAAAACGATGTTGAGTTACTCTGGGCGAGTGTAACTTGTCTGCTGGGCACTAGGCACTGGGTCAGCAATTTAATGTCCCCATTTGCCCTTTCGCTAAGTCCATGGCCGGAATAGCCTGCATAATATGAACGACGTGGCGCCGGCGTGGCCTTCATCTCCACTTACATGGTCCAATATATCGCTGTTCAACATTTAGCGAAGAAATGAAACTTGGTATTCCAGAAGAATATCACTGCTCGAATGTACTCCACTATGGCATTTTTCTTTCCTGATCTTCACAATACCTCCAGATTTTCGCCAACCCATCGTTGAGCTTGGCATTCAATGGCTCAAACAAGAGAAAGGGGTCAAGAAGCTCGGTGCCGTGGGCTATTGCTTCGGTGCCAAGTACGTTGCCCGCCACTATGAAGACGGCATCGCCGCGGGCTTCATGGCTCACCCTTCTTTTGTGGACGAGGATGAACTCGCTGGGTTCAAAGCCCCGCTTTCTATTGCAGCTGCTGAGATAGACGAGAGTGAGTCCGATGGCCAAACTAGTCTTTTGTTTTGAATTTTCTACCAACTACTGCTGATGCCTTTGAACAGTTTTCCCAGCCGAGAAGCGTCACTTGTCTGAGAAGATTCTTGCTAAGAAAGCCGATCCATGACAGATTAATCTGTACTCAGGGGTTACATATGAATCCTCGGTACGCGGAGATATCAGTCAGAAACATATTTGTTTCGCTAAGGAGCAGGCCTTCCTACAGGTTATAAGCTGGTTTAATACATGGTCACTATAAGAGTATATTAAGACATATTGTGGCTGGGCTCGGCCTGTCAGCTACCCTGTACGGGCAGCTTGACGATAGCCTCATTGTTGTTTTTCGCTACACTACTACAGTTTATAACTGTATTAATTGCTGGGGCACTAGGCACTACCCTTTACTGGATTATTCTCTCTATACTGCTTAGTATACCTCTAACTTCATACTTTTTTTCTTTATAATAAAAAGTGTTATATTATTATTATGGCCTTAAAGGATGAGATTTATTTACTTTTAACTCTATCAACTTCCAGTGCAAAAGCCTTACTATCACTTCCATTCAAAATTACCTTGCCCTTCATTTATGAGTGATGTTCCTTTGCCCGCTGGTAGTAGTAAAGCTCCAATTCTCGGAAACCTCTCTTTCCTCTGTCGCCAGCACAGGCCCGGGATCTGCCTTGTGGTTGCGCCGACCCTCCGAGAGCTGGTACCACGTGTGCTTGTTGTCGGGATCCTCGGTGTCTCGGTTCGTGCTCTTCCTCCTCACCGAGTTGAGCAGCGATCGGAATGTGGTCGTCATGAAGGTAGGAAGGGATAGGGATCGTGCCAGCGGACCGTATGTGGGCAGGCAGCCGGCGATGATGGAGCAGCAGCTTTCGATTTCGGCCCAGATGACGTTGTGGACCGAGACGTCTGGTCACATCGTTAGTATGTGTATGTCGTCATCAATCCGTCTTGCTTGGGGGGTGTCGTGTGCTTACAAGAAAACTCCTGGTCGGATACGGGTCGGCCAGATCCAGCCTCGCTCAGTCTGTATCCAAAGTACAGTCGGACGGCGGTGGCAATAACACAGCTGGAATATAGTCAGTCTCTCTCTCTTACTCCTCATAATGACCAACAGCTGCGAGTTGTGCTTACAAAAAACCCATCCAGAAGATGCCGACCAGCAGGAACTTCTTGTTTCGGGTGACGTGCAGGCTACGAACGACGGGGATCGGGAGACACAGGATGACGATGTCGAGAGCGAGATCGATGGCCGCAAAGGCAGTTAAGAAGGCGCCATAATTAATTGTGTAGGTTGCGCCTAGCGTCCACCAGTCGGGGATGGGCCACGCGGAGAAGATTTGGGTCTGTAGTGTTTGTCGTTGAGCATGGGACAGTAGCGGCGGAGATTGACGGGATGGACTTACGATGGTCGCGGATATCATGAACAGGATCACGACGACAATGGTGATGTTTGCAGATAGGATGAAGCTTTCGATGGAGAAGATTCGCTTGTAGAATTGCAGGATGGCGAGTTTGACGAAGCCGTAGGATAGGTGGGCGATGATGACGCCGAAGTACAGGTGCTATTGCAATCTATGAGCTTGAGACTTTCCTCATTCCCTTTAATACTAACTTGTTGGTAGTTGGTATAGTCCTCCGGGGTGATGGTACTGTCCATTTGTTAGCAAAAGCCCAAGGTCGCTGGTCATATCGGAGGAGACGAGACAGACCTGAGATCTTGTCCAATACTGGCATTAAAGGAACCGTAAAGGACCAGACAGCAGTAGGAGATGGCAAACGCCTGCCATATGCGTTAGAGGTATCCTCAACCAAAGCGTCGGGCACGAGAACAAACCAGCGCAGTGAGCATAAGCCAGTCATCCGGTCCCAACTTCATGCGTTGGATTTGACGCGCCCGGATCCTCAAGCCTACGGTGACGATGGCCAGCGCCGGGAAGACGCAGCTGCATACCGCAGCCGCCACCGAGTACGACGAGTACATGGAAGACATGCTGGGTCACGGTTATTGGCAAAAAAGAACAACAACAACAACAACAAAGAAAATGGGTATGTCAGAAGGAGGCAGAAGAAAAATGAGGGGAGGGCATGGGAGAATTGGACAAATTCATCAATCAGGTTGCACCAGCGAGATGGCCGCACATAGAGAGGACACACGGGTGTGTCTATGTAAGAAAGATGGAATCACTCACACCTACGCACCCACTGTCACAATTACATTCGCTAGGGATGACGGGCAAATATGCCGTACGACCACCAACACAGGTTCACCTTACCCACTCCCCGAGTGACCCTCACCTCCCGTGTGCTCTCCACACACCACACAACCTTCTATGTGCGGCAGCTGGGATCAGTAACGGGGAACTTTGGTGGTCAGACAAAGATAAGCTGGCTCCAGTGGGATCCAGATATGGCGGTGCTTGGCGTCACGGCGGAGCGCTGCTGTTGCAGTGCAGTAGCATCCATTTGATCCTAGAAGTGGCGGTGGATGCAGTGACGCCCGGAATAGGAAGGCCTTGCAGATCATATCTTTATTTATCGATAGACGTAAGGGAGCCGTCCGAGGGGCGGGCGGCAGATGCCTAGAGGCGCAAGGGAAGGATTGCATTCCTGGCGTTGAATGCAGGGTCAGCGTTGCATCATCATGGAGGAGGGGGGATGGGCAGGCAGTGTCTGCCGGGGTTTTTATATGGGATTTTATGTATTGTACGTGTATCAAGGCGTGCATGAGGGGGACATGCGGATGCTGCTGTTGCGTTGGGGCAAGTGTTTTATTGTTTTGCAAGGTCAGACATTATCCGTCTGTTAAACATCCCGTGCATACTGTAGTACTATTCTAGCTTCAATTTCTTGCCGCGGTAAGCGACACAAGGCACCCGTGTGCGCTCTTGGCCGTCAAAGCTACCTGTGCCTGGTACGGCTTGTCGTCCTCGCTCTTGATGCCACTAAACTGCTGCAATATCCGCGACACAATATAGGATGTCTCCATGGTCGCCTTTTGTTGCGCCATGCATTGCCGAGGCCCAGCCCCAAACGGCATGAAAGTGAAGGCTTGGGGAGTGAAATTGCCCTCCCAGCGCGAGGGGCGGAACTCGTGCGCATCAGGCCCCCAGATCTCGGGATCGCGGTGGAGCGTGGCGAAACATGTGTCGAAGAGGGTGCCGGCAGGCGCAAACACTGGGGCTTTGCCGTCTGGACCTCCTCCGACGGGGAGGACGGTGTCTTTCAAGGCGATGCGGTTGTTTTGTGGGAAAACAGGGTATAGACGCAAGGCTATGGTAGATGGGTCAGTTGGTGGTCTTGCAAGTAAAAAGAAGAATATAGCATGGGCAAGTCTTACTCTCGGTAATGACATTCTGAAGAGATTTGATGTGCGGGAGCTGGTCAAAGTCCAGGGGCTCACTTCCCAGAGCCAGGATATCATGTCTGACTTGAGCATAGATGGCTGGGTGGCTGGCTAAGTTCCGGATAACATGGACAATGAGAGAAGCCGTTGTTTCCGTGGCCGCCATGAATGCCTGAATCACCTGGTGTCGGAGAAGGGTCTTATCCTTGACCTGTTGTGCGATGCTCGATATCAATGTGTTTTGCGCACCATTGTCCTTGTCATGTTGCGATGTCCCGTCCAATTCGACTTGCTTGATGGCGCGGTCAACGTGGAAATCGGCAAATTGGTGAACTTTGGCGCATGCCTTGAGCCAGGCACCCTTGGGCATCAGGAAGTTGAGGGGCCCTAGGGCGATGCGCATTCCACAGCCGTTGAAGCCGGCCTGGAACGCGTCCAGGAATCCTTCAGCATAAGACGGAAGATTGCCCGAAAGGATGCCAATTGGCTCCCCGAACATGAAGAGTGTGTTAAGGTCCAAGTACTGGAGCGCAAGCGTCAATACAAGGGGGAGCGTACATCAGAGTCAAGGAACATACAAGCTTGAGGATGTAGGGTTGCAGATCAAACTTGGATCCGTCCTTGGGGATCTGGTCTAGGAGAAGGCATAAGTGCTTCTCGATGGGACGGAAATCCGAAATTTTGGACCTATGGAAGCCAGGCTTGAGCAGGTCATGCGAGACCTTCCAGTCAGCGCCATCGGTGGTGATGAAGCCGACGCCGCAAAAGGGACTCATGTTGTGTAATCGTAGCGGGCGGATTCCCCATTCTGCAGCATTCTTGGAGAAAACAGCCCTTAGATTATCTGGATGGACAGAGTATATGGCGTACGAGCCGAAGCTGAGGGCCTCAAAGGTATGGCCGTAGGTGTCGTAGCGTCGCTGGTGCTCGACTAGGAATTGGTTCTTGGACATGGCATCGCCGGTCCGGAGGAACATGTCCAGGCCGAAGACAGGATCGGCATGCCTGTATCGAGCGGCAGGCTGACAGCCATGCTGCTGGGCCTTTTGGTTCAGTGCGTGGGCCCGGTAGAGTCGGTAGGCGGCGAAGCTGGCGACGGAGGTGGCTAGCAGTGACAGTACTGTGATGACGGTCATGGCGGCGGATTCAAAGGAGATTGAGAGGAAGAAGAGGAGGAGGAGGAAAAGGAGCAAGAGAAGAAGGGGGGAGGAGGGGTCTATCCTGGGGATCTGAGATGATCAGGGGCTGGCAAGTACTGCAGTGAATGGTCCGCGGATAAAGGCAAGGAGAAGATTGAAAAGAGAGGCAGAAAAGACTGGAATTCTTACTGTAGGTCAGCGCAAACGAGGCTTGGGAGGTTACAGTTTTTGGGGGCTTGGTTCCCCACAGGCCGTCTGGGCCAACATTAAATACAAGTACCTCCAAGGCAGTTGGCTGGTACCACAGACTGAATGGGAGGATCGGATACAATTCGCCACAAGAAAATTGCGATATTCACATATGGTCAAGTATGGTCGCCCTTATGCCGGCTGCCACACGGCCGATATAAAAGCCAGATCAGCCCCCGGCACCGTCCGAACCCCGTCAAATTGGAACCGCTCATCCGCCTCGGCAAACAGCCGCACCCAATCCCCACGCTCCCTCTCACGCGCATTGAACAGCTCCATCATGGCCAGGTCAAACCCCCGGACCAGACCCTCCTTGTACCGAGACGTTGCCCCGGACTCGGGCACCACGTAGTCAGACACAACAACCCTCGCCCCGGTCTTGAGCGCGGGGACCAGAGCCCGCAGGAGTTGCACGCAGTACCGGTCCGGCCAGTCGTGGAAGATCCACCGGAAGTGGTACACATCCGCCCCGCGCACCGGCTGCTCCTGGAAGAAGTCATGCGGCATAAACGACACGCGGTCGGCGAGTCCCGGGGGGATGGATTCGCGAGCTTGCGTCTCGAGCACGGCCTGGTCCTGGATCACGATGCTCGCGCTCGGCAGCCGCGTTGCAAGCGCCACAGCCGTGGAACCTGCTGACCCGCCGAGGTCGACTACCTGCGACACCAACTCGGCCTCCCAGTCAAAGGCTTCGCAGAGGTAGTGCGGCGACAGGTCTGCGTTGGAGTTGAAGTAGACCATGGCGTTGGCGAAGCGGGCTGCTCGCTCTGGCTGGTCGACCAGCATGCCGAAGACGTGCGTGTCTAGTCTGTGAGCGAGCGCGAAGCCCTGTAAAAGAGTGAGCAGGATAGCGGCTGCAACATGGGCCGGCCAGACGTGAAGGTCTTACCGAGTGTTGAGGCTCTTGCGATCTGGGCCACTTTGCCATGGCTGGGATGGCCTGCGTGGCTGCCGGCCACATCTCCTCGCAGACCATGCCGATCCACTCCATCATCATGGGCGTCTCGGCTAGCATCTTGGACGTCGCCGAGTGGGCAAGACTATCGTTGTCTACCTGCCGGAAAATATGCTTGGTAATGGCATATCGGGCGATGCGGCGGACCACGTCCTCGCTCACGTCCATCTTGTCGGCTAGTTCCGAGTAACTGATGCTGCCCTGCGCAGGTACCAGGCTCGGTAGCTTGAACTTGTAAATGGCATGCAGGTTGACCAGATTGACGTGCTTTGGGGAATCATGTTAGCAGTGTCTCTCTCTCGTTGGCAAAGGGGAGAGGAAGTGGTTTTTGCTTGCTGCTAGGATCTGATTGTGCACATGCAACCGTGGGCCTTGAACAAGAGCCTGCAGCTCCGTCGTGAGCTCCATCAGGTCGCTTTGCAAAGCCGTCGCCTCGAGCGGCAGGGCATCGTTTCTGGGGGCATCAGGGTCGTGAGAGGGCAGGGCGCCATCGCCTCGACGCAGGGCTGCCATGAACTCGTGCGTCTTGGACAGGATGTCCTGGGCCATCTGCTCCAGGTCAGGGACGTTTGCGCCATTGAGTGCTCGGGAGTCTGCCATTTCTTTCTGATGATTTTCAAACGACGGCTATCTTGGAAAGTACGACTATAGTAGATTCCAACAGCTTATTCTCATCAAGAATTCATCAGTCGATGTGGTCGGGAATGGGCGGTGCATCAGTTTCCTCATACGGCCTGATCCAGTCCAACAGCCCCGGCCAGTCCACACACCGGTGTTCAGTGCCGAATCCAGTCACCCCGCCCAGCTCCTCATTCTTCAGCTCCACAGTCAAATCCGCGTTGCACATCAGGCTCTGCCGGAGCAGGTCGATGCAGTGGCGTATGTGACCCAGAGAATGCTCATGCAGCGCCCGCCGCTCCTCCTCGTGCAAGCGGCGGCGACCATCCGGCGGCGGCGCCGCATTGAGCATGTCAGAGTACTCAATGACTTGGTCGTGGAGCACGTAGAATCCGTGTCTCAGCTCATCCTTGGCGAAACATGGGTCAGTTCTTTTTGGAGTGCTGCTTGCTTGCTTACCAGGCAGTGCAGTTGGTGGAACACTGAAAAGGCGGACCGCTTCGGAGCCAGTTCTGCGTGTACAAAGAAGCCACCATGATGAGGGAATAACGACTCCCATGCCGCGTTGGTATCGGGAGATGGTGCTTCCCCAAAGGTGCGGTTGTACTGGAAAAGGTGGCTGTTTGTCCCAACTGCCCAAACGTCAATATTCTCAATCTAGAGCATCGTGTCCTGGACACAAAGCTTACGTTCGATAACATCTCTGTCGCTGCTTGCCACATTCGTTGATGACAGTCGTCCTGCGAAGAAGCTCAATACTGCCAGGAGGCCTACGAGAGCACTCTTCAGCAGGACATGGTACCGCGCGCGTGCTGTCGAGGGCTTCTTATCTTCATTGCCAGGCAAAGTATTGTAGTCGTGCCGCTGGGGCATAAACCAAGCGGACGGATTCATTTTTTCCGACAAGGCAAGGGGGTTTGATCAGATGGAAAGCTTGTCTTGTGGTTGATAGTGTCCATGTTGCGAAAAACCTTGAAGGCAAAAGACCGGGTTTAAGAGCAATCATCCAACCTTGGTCGAGGCTGCTATCGCAAGATGCGGGAGGGATGTGCTTGAACGATATGCAGGTGTGTGCCAAAAGGAGAAGAGCCAGGGGGGCCCTCGCATGGGGCGAACAAGACAGGGTTCGATGGATTTCCCTTTCGCTATTCAAAAAGGCTCACTCTCCGGCCGACAATTGACAAGCAAATGTATGTATGTGTATGGACGTACATACCTGAACGTAACGGCAAAATATAGCATGATGGATCGCAGTGGCGAAGAGAGCGAGCACTTCTTACCCCATGGTGACAACGACAAGAGGCCCTGCAAGTGCCGTCATCGCAAGACTTTACTCTATCATGCAACTTTCTTTCTTCTTTATGTTTGCTTCACCATTATCGTCCTCGTCACGTACCCATTATTCAACAAGGGCAGTGCACCCTTAAACACAATTGGTAAATTCTTCAACCTTGATCCCCTTCATTCTTCAGCCTTTACTGATCATGTCCTCCGTTCAGTTTTCAGCGGGGAGCGTCTTGCACTCCGCCAGCAGCGATTCGTCCTTTCTGGAGAGAGCCCATACGCAGGGCCACCTAGCCAAGCCATCGATCAGGCATGGGCAGACCTGCTCCATCACGTCAACATCCGTGTCTCGGACCGTGAACTTACGTCGTCGAACCAATCATCAGTGGGACTTCCCACGGGGGATCATGATTCGTTGGCATGGATGGACGTAAGCCATCAACTGCATTGTGTGGTAAGCAACCCACAGCGTCACACCCAAGGATCCAAAGACAAAGGGGGGGACTTGTGCACATCATCTTCTGACCTGCTACCCCAGAAATACCTCCGCCAGTGGATCTACCGCGAATACTACCATCCCGGCGTAGGACCAGATGAGGAGCCACACTGGCTCTTACACACCGGTAAGTGGTCCGCCGATCCCCCTCCTCCACAGGGCTCCGCTGACCCCATCCTGCCCAGACCACTGCTTGGATTTGCTTCGGCAGGCGTTGATGTGCCGTGCCGATACGGCCCTGATGACTTTCCACTGGGCGGCAGGCAGAAAGGAGCCTATGCTTAATCTGGAATCCCCCGAGCATGTCTGTGTGGACTGGGATGACTTGATGGAAAAGGTATCGACGCGGAGGATCAGTGACGCTGACATGGCCGTCTTGGTCAATCCCAGTCTCGGATCAGATACCACCATGTAATTGTACAGAGGCACTTGGCATGCATGAACAAGCAACATCAAGTAAACCGGCAGCAATCTGCTCGAACATTGTCTGTAACGCATCTCCTGACTTGGGCCATACTGGCAGACAGCAATTTTGTATTGTGCTTCTTTTTCATCAGCCTTTTCCCTCTCATATTCTTTCATCAGTCGCAGCGCCAGTAGTTGCCTTGCTCTCTGGCATGTAGGCAGCCTGATGATGAAGGAACGCAACGACACATATCCGTGTGAAGAGGCGGTGCCTCTGAACTCCGAAGACCCGTCTTATTTACAGCCAAGACAACCGTCATCACGAAAATTAACCATAGTCTCGGTTCTTCTCACTGTGTCGCTTTTACTCAATATTGGGCTTTTGGTCAATAATTTTCGAGGAAAAGATGCACGACACGATTTATCGCCATACGGTATGTACCAGAGAGCCGGCCTTGCCCATCAGTCTGCTAACTCGTATACAGCTCACTTACCCCGGGATGTGCCCACCAAGTACAACTCACACTCCCCGTTTGGCTTGGGGAGCACCACTGAGGAAGACCGAGCAATAGCATGGGAAAGCTTGGATTCAAGTGCGGGCGAAATCAGCCTCGACGCAGACTGGGCAGACTCTCACAGCTTACCAGAGTCGGCGCCCTTCTTTTGGGACCAAGACCGCCGCATCTACCTGTTGAATGGACACCACAGTCTTCACTGCATGGTAAAACATCCCCTCCCCCCCTCTTTTTCTCAAGCCTCTTCTCGTGTACAGCTGGCTCATAATCTCAACTCTTACAGCGCAAAGTCCGCCGTGCCATTGTTCTCTACAATTACAACCGTCCGCAGATGGATAGTTACACCCATCTCGTTCACTGCATGGACCACCTGCTGCAAAACATCATCTGCGAGGCCGACGACACGCCATTCTACACGTCGACAACGTCCAACATCACCACCGGTCTCGGACAGGAGCGCATGTGCCGCAGCTGGGACCGTCTCACCGACTGGGCCAATGAGAACACCGCGTGCTTTGCCTACATCAACGAGACGCAGGGCGTCGGCGCTGTCATTGATCGCTTCAGGTACTGTCCCCGCGGCAGTTCATATCTGGGACCCATGCGGGAGTACTTTGGTTATGCGGGTGATTGGTTCCGTGAGCGGCCCAACGATATAGATTCCCTGCCCCGTTACTGGGAGGGCTTGGATCTTGTGGAAATGGCGAGGAAGAAAGGTGAAGGGACGGATTGATTGGACTTGGCAACCTTGGTACTGAGTAACGTTCACTTTCGACCTGCCATTTCTATTAGTATACTAATCTAGAGCAATGTAGCTATACATCTTTGATCACTATATAATCCCTGAAATAAAGTATAGCTATACTGCTAATTCTTGCCTACTTAAGCGAATTTTGTATTGGTATGCCCTTTCTGATGCCTGAGACCTGTAATCATGATGATCCCTGCTCTCCTCCAACCCCCTGCCTTGCCTCTCCTCCTCCAGCCCTACCGAGGCTGTGCACCTTGCGGTATGCCAGGCTGGGCACAACCCCATCTCACATCCAGCAAAAGTGGGAAGTGGGACGTGGGACGTGCATACAGAACCCCCAAAGTTCCAAACAAATAGCTTGGCATGTGCGTTGGCTCTGATGATCGGCAAGACGACGTCTTCTGCTTATCCCTCTTTTCCTGGATGTCATCACTGTCGTGAGTAGGAGGTCGTTGATCTCGATTAAGTAAGACTAGTGATGAAATATTTTCAAAAGAAAAAGACTAGAGAGGAAAACCAGAAGCAGCAATGAAAGAAGAAAGTCGGCTGTGGGGGTTCATGCTGGTAGAAGCCCCCAGAGTTGGGTGGCGGTCAAAGCCTCGTTTGTTGCGTTACATTACATGACACTCTGCACATGTTAGCTGGCTATCATTTACCACTCGTGGGTATGTTCCCACTTCTTTCTCCTCCTTATTCTGGGCCAGTATCTTTATCTTAAGTTGGTTCTTATGTTGAGGCTGCATGCTGTGATGTTACGCTGCGTCACCTGGGCTTCTGCATCATGGTGTTTGGTTCTTGTACAGCCACTGCTGTACGACTTCGGGATCCTTACCTTCTTTGGTCGCCAAGGCGAGCATACAGTAATCAGTTGCATCCAACTAGAGGCATTGCTTTTGAGGGTATCTCATCCAGTTTGTTCCATCCACTGGATGGCTACTCGTTAGTTATGGGGTTATTGGTGGGCTGGAGCTCCGTGGCTGACCGGAGTGCATCTTCTCATGGCTACGGAGACGCCACCGTCGCCCGATATATGTGGTATTTCTGTCTAGTTCAAAGATACGGGGGTTTCGGAGAGCATAAAGAGGAGGTGGGGGGGCTTGATTATCGACTTTACAGTTTCTCCCACCTGGCCTGAGCTTGACGACCCTTTTCGCCATCCTACTCCAACATCAGTTCACAATGCGGTTCCTTCTCCCTCTTGCAGTCTTGACGACTTGCACTCTCTGCGCTCCCGCGTCTACGCCCAACAGCGGTGAGAACAGTTCCACGCACCTGATACGTGTGTCTCGATGCTAATTCGCACTTTACAGGCCGTGCAGCAGCCGTCTCTGGCTCCAACGAGGAAGACGCGAGGGTCATTTACCCTGATTACCGTCGAGATGCCTCCGTGAACCACGCCCGGCGTGACGAGGACTCGAACGTCATCTACCCCGACTATCGTCGCGCGGAAGACGAAGACGCGCGGGTCATCTACCCGGACTACCGCCGCGGGGACAAGGCTGCTCGTGGTCAAGAAGATGAAGACGCCAGAGTCATTTACCCTGACTACCGCCGCGATGCCTCCGGTAAACACACAGAGCGCGATGAGGACACGAACATCATCTACCCTGACTATCGTCGGGATGCCTCCATCAGCCATAGCCAGCGTGACGAGGATTCCAATGTCATTTACCCGGATTACCGTCGTGGGGACAAAGATACCCGTGGCCAATAGGATGAGGACGCGCGAGTTATTAACCCTGACTATCGATAAATCTGCTACCATAGCTTACCTAGCATCATGTATCATAATGATGAAATGTCAAGCCTTAGCTAAGCTGTATTAGAGTATAAGGTGGCTAAACACCGCTTTTTATACTTTTTATAGTCTTATAAAATATTTGTAACGATCGGTCCTCTAGGGCTGCTCTTTCCCTCTGGAAGGGCGAATGAGGCCATGTATATGAGGGGAGATGCCACCGGTTTGTCCGTTGGAAGCTCTGGCAGCTTTGCTCAAGCCATGAAGAGCGAATCGGTCGACAAGTCGGCATTTGGCGGGCGGCTGCTATTTGTTGATGGATGGCGTGGGACGTGAACTTCAAAGCCAGCGGCACGTAGAGCCGTGACAAGATTTTCGTAGCTGGCGGAGACATGCCACCCGCCATGATGCTGGGGGGTCTCTTCCTGTCCGACGTGCATGGCCAATACGACGTTGGCTTCAAACATGCATCTAGTCTTATGCAGTTACACAGATGCTGTATCTTACTTTCTTGGCGGCTCTTCAATGGGACGTTGCTCTCGGACATGCCACCAACCGCCCTTCCTGGATGTGACGGCATGCCCAGGCTGCAGTGCAACCCTCTCAAGCGAATGCAGGCCTTACTGAGGCACCTATGCTTACTCAGGTCGCCTCCTCGCCTCCACCCTTTTAGACTGCCGCTTTTACCGAGGGACTTCGGTTTGAAGCAGTTGGTTCCTGTATTCCTAGTTGAGTTCGGCCCCCGATCAGGGGTTTTTGGCCACTTGGTAATAGCCTGGAAGGAGCAGGAGCCTTGCCTCGATGTATTTTCTTCTTATCCTTGGACGAAGGAAAGTCAATTGACCAGAATTCCTTCTCGGACTTGTCATTTTCTTTCAAGTAAAGGATAGACACACTCGATCAACATAGTTAATCCGACAGGTCATCAACATGAGCTCTGCATCAGCCCGGTATATGTCGACTTCATCATTGGAGCTTCAGTAATGACAGGTGTATCTACTCTTCGTGTTGCTTTTCGCTTTATCCAAAGATGATCTCAGGGCTTCGGCTGGGATGACTGGTGTATCCTCGCTGCCCTTGTCTTTGCGTATGGCTTTTTGATCACCACCGTCCTTGTCGCCACGATCACTCGTGCTAACAATGTCATTTACAACACAAGCATCTTCTTTCGAAGCCATCCGTCTTATATTTCTACTCGTGTCTTCAGTATTGAAATGTAACAACGACTTTAGCTACGGGTTGTTGGTGTGTTGTGTCTGAGTTGTTTTCCTGCTGCTGCTCTGGGCCTGATTTTTGCCTTTAGTCCGGTTTATGCCCAATGGAGTCTGACGATCCCGTCCAAACTTAAAGCATATATTCTTCATGTACCATCCTAATAAGAATCAATGCCCAGGATTCTTACAGTTGATGACAAATGACCTGATAGGACAAGAGTTTTACTGGTACAACAAGCAGCTTGAAACAATATTCGTGTTCATACTAGCTCTCAGGCGCATTATATGGGATAAGAAAAGCCATCAAGCTATACCTTTTAATATCTGCATACCAGCCTTGCTCATCCTTGAGGAGTTGGAAATTCCAGGAGAGACCAGAGACTTTAACATTGAGGGCTGTGTCAATAGCAGCAAACAGTTTGTTATGCCCAATTTTCCCCCAGTTCAGAGCTGCTACCTGCAAGACATTGCGCTGTACAACCCAGAAGAGGGGTGGGCTGAATGGATTTTGGCAACAGCGTCAGGGAGCCAGAAGAAGAAGCGCAAGATACAGGGTGGTAGGACGAGGATTTGAGTCGACAAGGAAGACTTTGATAACACCAAGATTCGACT
This sequence comes from Stachybotrys elegans, assembly GCA_020746835.1. NCBI lineage: Eukaryota > Fungi > Ascomycota > Sordariomycetes > Hypocreales > Stachybotryaceae > Stachybotrys > Stachybotrys elegans. The sequence continues at coordinate 1,089,263 of JAGPNK010000008.1, read as the reverse complement.
AGGAGATAGAGGTCGCCGTAAGCGACAGGCTGCTACGAATTTGAAACACCGACATCGTCGAGGGCAACATTGAACCCGCCACGGGATAGCCGGAGAGCACCAAGGGTAAACAGCTGGCCCATCCCCGTTGTCACTGTCCTCCCTGACATTTGATGCAGGGTCCGTTTGCTGGACGAAAGAGTCCGATATTGACGAAGTACTGCACAACTTGAAAGACGGTCAAACCAAAGACCCACGGTATCGATACCTGTAAGCCTCTCCACATCCGATTCGAACCCTAGACTCCATCTTGATGCGAGCGCCTTTCTCCGTTCATCGAGTTAGTCTCACTAACATTTATACAGGTTCATCCATGGCAATTCATCCAAGTATCCGCTCAGTATCAGCAAGGCGCAGATTTTGCTTGCATTGACGCACCCCCAAGCCATGCCAGATTTCCTTGGGCATGTCTTCGCCTTCTTCCGACAAGAACTGCGGTATTTGGAAGCCTCTTTTACATACGAGGACTACCTCTCGACAGGGCCACAAACACTGCGCATCGATGAGCTGGGGAGGTCAGGGTTGCAGATTCAGCACTGCTTCAATCTGATCGGCCTGGAAGATAGACCCAAGTTTGACGAGCTCAACCAGTTGCTCACTTCCGAGACAGCGGTGTACTTTTCGTTTGATATCGTGTCCGGCAATGCATCCTGCGTGATTCTGAGCCCCAACGCGGCTATCCAAGAACGCTTGCAGAAGGACCTGCAGGAGAGTTCCAGGCGTCATGAAGAATATGACTTGACCACAGCCAAGGGGTCATTCTCACAGGCTTTAAAGAGCCATTTGCTCCTCTTCGACTGGTGTACCGAGAAGTGGGCTGACTATATGGAAATGATGGAAAGAAATGCCGAAGAGTTCCTGGATTTCATAAGACCAAGCCCTGTCGTCTCTACAGAAACATCCGGCTTGCGTCTGCGCCAGAGTTCCTCAAACAACATCCAGATGCCCAACTCCCGTCAAGTAATGGAACTTGATGACAAAATTTCGCCGACACTCGACGATTCCACATCCATGGACGAGTCAGTCCGTCTGTCGAGGATGCCCCTGGGCCTGACGCAAAGGATTTACAGATACGCCGATCGCTGCGAAGTGGTGAGTGTTGCCATTAGCCAGGACAAGAAGGTCATTGAGGACATCATCGCTCGATACAAGGACCTGGAGAGCTCGGAGGGTTTCAGGGCGAAGCTCGCTATGGGTAACCTAGATCTTGAGCCGTTCTACCGGCGCGCAAGTGCGTGCGTGCGTGAACTTGACAACCAGCTTCGCCGTATAGAGGCTGTTGCGGTAGACCGCGGCAGAGCCGCCTCAGCAGTAGGTCAACACCATGTTTTCCGGCACAATTCTTGGAGGATCGCTGACTCAAAACTTTCTCCCGACGACAGGCGGACAATATTTCGGCGTCCAATAGTTTGCGCACCGGCGAGTATCTCATCCAGAATACCGCGAACCTCAACAGGGACAGGGAAAAGGTGCTCAGAGCAATCGAGACGCTTGAAGAAGTGAAGGCGGAGCATGCTTGGATGGAAACACTCACTCATCTCAAGTGGCTCTGGCTTGGAAACATGGTTGTCGGGGTGAGTTACAACCTCGAATTGCTGTGACGGGGAACCCTCAGCAGCCAGAATGTCCAAGGCTCTGACAGATGATGATTAGATACTCTTCGTCACCACCGAATTCGGGTTTCGGGACTTGCCGAGCTCTGCCAAGAAGGGGTTTGGGAATTGGGGATACCAAGCCAGCGTGCTGGGGACACTGTTTTGCATCACATTAGTGATGTCAGGTATTGTGGTGGCTGTGCGGACATTGAAAAGCAGATGGTCGTAAGGGAACCAAAGTGATAGAAGAAGGCGGGATACAGCGTGATTGTTCAGCGTCTGGGTGTCGATGATGGGAGGGGAGGATGCCCTCGCGAATCCTTGGTGGCGGTGCCATATCCGTATAATGTATACTGACAACATGGAGTTATTTTAGCGTCTTAAACGACAGACGGGGGAATTAGCTCGCTCTCGCTACATGTCGAGAATGTCTGAAGTCGAGCGTCGAGTCGGATATGATGGCTTCAACAGAACAGCCCAGGATTCTGGACCATGGATACGACATTGCGACAATACGACACATTACGCCAGGCCTCCACTGGCTCCACCATCCGCCGGACCCGGGGATGGAGAGGGGTCCCTTGGCGGTTTACACTCTCCTCGTCTATATCTCGCCTCTCCTTGACAACCAGACCGTCCTTTCCCGGTGCTCTTCTCCCAGGTATTAAGCCTACGGATCTGGTGTTCATGTAGTAAATGTTGGACGAGAAGAATGAATGGACAAGGAATGAGCTCAACAACCAACAAGACCAAGATGGCTTGATTGCCTACAACGACAACAGCTCCTGGCTAGACCCAAATAAGCATCCGGCAGGCACATGAATAGTCTCCACTAGCTGCGAGCCATCTATCCACCGTCCCTGGAGTGAGTGGCCATTCCTCCTCGCTTGCCGGGCGATAGGGACTCTCCCCATGTGAAGCCCCTAGCAAGCAGACCGTTGCACTGCTTCTTGGGCCATGATCCATGTAGCCTGATAATAATTAAAAACCCCCGAGCCGCCGCTGTCGACGCGCCGGATCTGCCATTTGCTCGCCCGTATTGACCATGTCTTTGCTGCGAATCTACCCCAACATCTTGAGCACTGCGGCCCCTGCTACCCTGGCCCTCTCCGGAGCCGTCGGGGCCGCCGTGCTGCTGCTGCTGCGGGAGATACGGTCCTGGTGGCGCCTCCGCCACGTGCCCGGGCCGTTCTGGCACGCATTCTCCATGTATCCCATGATCAAGCTGACCCAGACGGGCAGGCTGAGTGCAATTCTGAAGGACTATGGCGAGGAATACGGTCTGCACACATTCTTCACTTCTGCCAGTCTGTCCTTCATCTTCTTCGAGGTTCTGACCGGGTTGGATAGGTCCGCTGGTTCGGGTCGGTCCCAACGAGGTCATGTTTGGCGATGCGGATACCTATCGCTCCATCTCGGGCGTGCGGTCCAGCTTCACAAAGGGTCCGTGGTACGAGCTGTCGCGCATGATTCCGGACCAGGACAGCCTATTCTCCATGCGCGATGAAGCTGGACGCAAGGAGCTCCGAGCCAAGCTTACACCGGGGGTATGTACATGCACATGGCCGAGCGATCGACGGGCTGCTCTAATGGATCGGCGCACCAGTACTCTGGGAGAGAGGGCGCCAGCTTCGAGCCAGGCGTCGACAAACACGTCCAGATGCTCGTCAACTTGATAGAGCGCAAGTATCTCTCCACGCCGAGCGACTTCCGCCCCATTGAGTTCTCCCACAAGTCGCAGTACTTTGCCCTCGACGTCATCAGCTACCTCGGCTTCGGCGAGGCCATTGGGTTCCTCAAGAACGACAGCGACATGCACCACTACGTCGAGTCCAACGATGCCTTCTTCCCCGTGCTGGCTGTCGTGCTCAACATGCCCTGGCTGGACCGCTGGCTCCGCATGTGGCCGCTGAGCCTGGCGCTTCCCAAGGTCGGCGATGAGGCTGGCTTTGGTGGTCTGATGGGGTGGGTGTTTCTTAGGCATATTCCAGTAGCGTGTTATAATTGCTGACGACGGATGTGCAGCTTCGCCATGAATCTCGTCGACAAGCGGCTGGCGCCTGGAGCTGAGCCGGGCGATGATATGATGCAGGCGCATATCCGACAGGGTCTCACGCACAAGGAGCTTGCCGCTGAAGTGTTCCTAGAAATGTGAAGAGACATATACCCTGGCTACCCAGGTGATCAATGGACTTGCTGCTGATGGAGGACAGGATCGCGGGCTCCGATTCAACGGCGACAGCCATCCGGATGACACTGCTCTGCCTGCTCAACACGCCAGCATCGCTGTCGCGCCTCCGAGCCGAGGTGGACGCCGCCGAAGCCGCAGGGCGAATCAGCTCGCCCGTGATCCGCGACCGCGAGGCATACGAGCTGCCGTACCTCCAGGCCGTCATCAAGGAAGGGCTGCGCATGTTCCCACCCTCGACGGGCCACAACTACAAGGAGGTGCCCCCCGGCGGCGCTCGTGTGTGCGGCTACGACCTGCCCGGGGGCACGCAGGTGGGCGTCAACATCATGCGGATGATGCGCGACAAGGACACGTTTGGGGGCGACGCCGACGTGTTCCGGCCGGAGCGGTGGCTCGATGGCACCAAGGACGCCGAGGAGCTTCATGACATGGCGGCCACGGTGGAGCTGGCATTTGGGCACGGCAAGTTCCAGTGCCTGGGCAAGACGATTGCAGCCATGGAGCTGAACAAGGTCATTGTTGAGGTGTGTTCTTGTTTCCCCTTCCTCCCCTCCCCTGTGTTGTTGGCTGCGCCCATGTCCGGCTGCAGGTCTTGTGCATCCACGCGACTCCCCGTGGCCTGATTTCTGAGCCGAACGATCCCACTAACACATGTGTTGCTTGCAGTTGGTTCGGCGGTTCGACTTCGCGGTGGTGAATCCGCCGTTTCCGTTGCGGTTGTGGGATGCGGCCTTTTGGGTGACGAACGACTTTTGGCTGCGGGTGACGCCAAGGGCCTGATTTGGTTCCAGCATTGCCTCTTTATGTAGTTATTGACAATGTGGTCTTTGATATGATTTCCCATTATTTCTTCTTGGCTTGGGCGGAGCTTGGCTTCTTGGACCTCTTCATCGCGAGCCCTCGCCTACCGTCTACCCTGGCCATTCTCACCATCCCCTGCTCCGGGTTGGTTTTCTCTTCCCGGGCATGGATTCCTTGATTGCCTTGTCCCTCGCTTCCACTCAATGTATCCACACCCCCTCTCTCCTCTCCTCGTCTGGGCTTCCCGCATCTCCTCCCGCCCGCATCGTCCCGCCCACACCCATACCCACTTGCCTTGTTGGTTGTCTTCCCGGTGCTGTCGTTCCGGCTGGTCCATGTGTCTAGATGTCCTGATGGGTAGCAGTTGGTGCCGAGAGCACCTCATCATGGTTGCATGCAACTTAGCTCATTCTTATGTGCTGTGCCTCTTGCTAGTCAGCTTGGGCATCCATCCATGCCCTACACCTTCGGCCTGCTGCACTGCAGACGTCGGCGAGTCTCTCCATTGCCGAACTCCCTACTAGGCAATAGTCTGCCACTTGGCCGTCGGCCGTGTCCAGGCTCTTCTCCACTAATGTAAGCCACCCCGATGGATTCCATCCAACCAGCAGAGGACCTACCATACCAAGTCCATCGCCCTGCGCTGCTCTGCGTCCTCGCGTTCATAGCACCAAATTGATCATCTAGTAGCCTCTTCAGTCCGTGTCTCTCTCCTCACTCTCCCCTCACTCTCCTATTTTCGCCTCGTACACGACGCGATTCCGTCGCAGCCCATCTCTACCAACCGCCCATCATGACGGGCCATCGTCCACAAAACACGGCCGAGATTGTATGTGAATTCTCCATGATATTCATAACCTTCTGCCACTTTACCAATACAAGGGCCCTATCCCCATTCTAATTGGTCGAGTCTGCAGGTGCCCGAGACCCCTGAGGATCGCGACGATGATCTCGACTCGGGCTTCGGTGTAAGTTCTCCTTGCAATTGCCTGCCTGGCTGCCTGTCTGACCCAGTTGCCTAGGATGTAGAATCCTCTGTCGCATCAATAACCTCCAGCATCATGGCCTATCACGAGGAGAATGGCCGCACCTACCATGCTCTTGCGCAAGGCAGTATGCTTGTTCCTCCCCGACCACGGATTATCGCCTCTCTGACCCTGCGTTGCCAGAATATGCTCTGCCCAATGATAGTGTGAGATTTGCACCACCCTGAATCAGCTGTAGGTGCCACATAGCTGATCTCCAGCAATCTCTAGACAGAGATCGAGCGATTGGGTATGGTGTCCATCTCAATGCTTGACGTGAATTAACACATTCCCAAGATATACAGCACGAGCTCTTGATTCGCACATTGGATGGCGAATTGTCGATATGTCCTGGCAGCGAGAATGCCAAGCGGGTCCTCGATATCGGGACTGGCACTGGCGCATGGGCAATAGACTATGGTGCGTGCCATCCTGCTCACCGTCTCGTCGCAAGGAAGCTCACGTCACCGCTATACAGCCGATGGCCACCCAGATGCCGAGGTCAGCTTTGTCCATACCCTGTCCAGTGTTACCCTCCCCCGACACACCATACTGAACTGTGTATAGGTCATCGGCGTAGATCTAAGCCCCATCCAACCATCATTGTACGATATCTTCCAGACGCGTATTGCAAGGCTTAGGCCCATTGCAGTGGCTGACCATGTGTGTAGTGTCCCTCCAAACTGCAGGTTCGAGATTGACGATCTGGAAGAAGAGTGGACATGGTCGGTCAAGTTCGATTTCATCATGTGCCGCATGATGCTCGGCAGCTTCGCCGACTTCCCTCGCATCGTCCAAAAGGCTTACGAGTGAATGCTCTCCTCTACCCCCCTTCATGAACTCCTTTAACACTCGGCAACAGTAACCTTGAGCCAGGAGGCTGGCTGGAGATACAGGACCTCGCCATCCCGGCACGGTGCGACGACGAAACCTTGGCTCCCGACAGCTACCTGATGAGCTGGTCCAACTACATTCTCCAGGCAGCCGCCAACGCCGGTCGGCCTGTATTCCCCGTCACCGAGTATGTGAACTATATGAAAGATGCAGGCTTCGAGGAGGTGGTCGAAGTCCGGCGCAAGTGGCCCACCAACACATGGCCTCGCGACAAAAACTTCAAGGAGCTGGGAATGTGGTCTTATGCAAACTTTGGTAGGAATCTCGAGGGTCTCTCCCTCGCGCACTTCACGCGTGGCCTCGGCTGGACCGCCGAGGCCACGCTGCTTTATTGCGCCGAGACCAGAAAGGAGCTCAAGAATCCCAACATCCACGCATATTGGGCAATGTGAGGGCTTGTCGAGCGGTGCTGTTGTCGTGCGCTAACGGCGTAGCAGGTATTTTGTCTATGGCAGGAAGCCGCTGAAGAAGTAGTGAGGCGGCAGATTGATGATGCAACGAGTTTCTGCTGTCCAAACCGGCAGCGGAGCATTGGCGTCGACCTCGGGTTACCGGCGGAGAGATGGTCAAGCGTGTAGGAATGGAGTATGGTTCAGGATTTGCAGGACATATAGCCTTGGCAGGAGAGGAGGGAATGTCCATGGTGCGAGTGGAAATACCTAGATCCGTCGCAAAAACCGCTGCCCAGAAGCTGTCAAAGATTCATAGGTACCATGGCATAAGTATAATGCAATGCTGCGATGCAACCTTATGCGGGGCGACGCCTGAATGCGGATGATGCATCTCACTGCCAATAGGACAGGTACCCGTCTGCAGGCTGGTGCTGTCCAAGGGCACGAGCCTCGGGGGGTTGGATCTGCTCTGAGGGCTTCTTTGATGACACCCGCTTCTTTTGATCGCGCACGAGGGCTTCTGAAGCGGACGCCTTGGAATTTGTTGAAGGTTCATCTCAGAAGGGTGTTTACCACGGGAACACGGCATTGCGTGCCTGCAATCTCCGGACAGACTCGAGGGACGCGACCAACGGTACAGATCTGCCCTGCAATGTTACACAGTACGGCAGGGTAATCTCAGCTGGCAGCTGAGCAGACGCATTTGTAGTGAACAAAGATGGGGAAACGATGCTCCATGTTATTGCAAGGAGATGGCCGGATGGAGATTCCGTGAGATCCTAGCGCGAGGCTGTTTGAGATGATAAAGGGACTGGATCCGCTCCCAAACGTATGATGGGTCTTGTCAAACAACTCATTTCAAGGACAAAGGCTGTGTGCCGCATTGTGAAACGGAGAGAAAGAACAGGTGCTACCTCTCCTGTAACCTCAATTGCTTCTGCCTGCACTCACGTGACTGCGCGAGGCTGCCAACCTCCCGCCTGCAGCTGACACTTCATTCCTTTAATCACTCCATCTTCATGAATCTTAGATGCCTAGGATTTTATCTTTCCAACTACTCTTCCTAACAAGGCACGAGGTCTCTAAAGGCAATCGCATACTATTCGGCATGCAGAGCACGACATCTTTGCAGAACGCCGCGCCCGCGAGCGACCCCATCCCATTCAGTGAGGAGTATCTCAGCACACTCCAATCCCTGGCCCTCAGCTTCCGAGAGCAGGATACGGCGGGATATGTGGTGCGGGGATTGACAGAGCAACAATTGCTGGCCAAGAGGCGATGCAAGCTATGTCTTAAAGGTAAGCCTCCTGCTCATCACCATGTCGGGTTCTCAGAGCTGATGCTTTATCCTTTACCAAGTTCTTAGCAAGACTTTGGGCAAAGATCGGAGCAGGCAATTTGGTGCTTCGGCTGCAGGCGCCTCTTCTGGGGGCCATTTGAAACGAGATACCAAGGTCGGACCTGATGCAAAGGTAGCAGATGGCGAGAACTCAGCAAATTCCAAGGAGACCTTGCGCTGCCATTTCCATCCTGGAAGGTTCATGCGAGGAGTAGGTATTCCTGATGTACTTTTGGGTCACTACTAACCATCTGGTGAAGAACTGGTCATGCTGCAACGATAGATGGCGCTTTGCCAAACCATGCACTCATCAGGCCCAGCACACGCTCGAGGAGTTTATCCTGAAGGAGGCAGAAAAGCAGTGGCGCTACATGCCCACGCCTAATGGCCATGGCGACAGCAACCGCGAACCCTTGAAGGCCGTATCGATAGACTGCGAGATGGGGACCGCTGATTCTGGCGAGTCAGAGCTCATCCGACTGTCTCTTATTGACTATTTCTCGGGCCAGGTCTTGATTGACAGCCTGGTGTACCCAAACTGCAAGATGGCCCACTACAATACGAGGTGGTCCGGAGTCACGAGGCGGGATATGGAGGATGCAAGGAGGGCTGGGAGGTGCATTTTTGGACGGGATAGGGCGAGGGAGGCTGTTTGGAGGTATGTCGGCCCCCAGACAGTCGTAGTGGGACACGCTGCAAACGGAGACTTGGCGGCATTGCGATGGCTACATCCCCGGGTCGCCGACACATACCACATCGAGAAGGTCATCAAAGCTCTGGAAGACGATGCTCTCGAGGCAGAGAGAGAGGCCGAGAGAGAGGCGGAGGAGGAAAGGGCGGCGGAGAGGCTGGCGGAATTGGCATTGACGGGACAGGTAGAGGAAGCAGAGGAGGAGGAGGAGGAGGCTCTTGCAGAGGAACCAGGGCAGCCCGAGGCGGCGCAGGCATCGGAGCCGAAGCGCAAGGGCCCAAGAAAAAAGGGCGGACCACTCTCGCTCAAGGGCTTGACTCTGAAACGACTCGGCCGCCATATCCAGCCAGCGGGCAAGGGCCATGACAGCACCGAAGACGCAATTGCGGCGCGCGACTTGATGCACTGGCATGTTACAGCTGCCATGGCGGAGAGGAGTCTCGAGGCATAGAGGCGCTGAGCGATATTGGTCGAGATGTGTTGCTGGGAGACTGACGGGATGATACTCATGGGAAGGTGAAAGGAGGGCAAGAGAATGCCCATCCAGCGGGTGTATTTATGACAAGACGCAGCGAAGGGATGCATCATAGCTAAAGTAAAGGGCCTGAAAAAGGGACGGCCTGTTATTGCTTAAAGGTCTAGCTTCAAGTGACCCAACTGATACATACATAGGTAAAGGGATACCCAGATGGGCATTAGGTTGTATCGGAATTAGGTCCCTCTTAACAAAAAGTATTTATGGACAGAAGTAGTGACAAAAAAGCTCGCCTTTGGCTACGAAAAACCCGAGGGTTTTTACAAATACTAGGAGCGGCACTCCTAGCCAGTTCAGTTCCTGCTAGGCCCAATAGGACATCCGTTGTGTCATGATCACAAGGAGAGCTAGGAGGAAGCAACTCAATTCAGTTCGCCGCGGGGGTCCATGGATCTGATCGGACTCGAACCATACCCGGGGATCAGTCGGGTTGGGGGGAAGCAACCCGTTGGGCCACTCCCCAGCCAGGAAAGCTCAAAGTATAATATATATATGTACCTGGTAGGAGGCAGTAGACAAACCCTTACTCAATGCAGTCATGGCGCCCCTATGAGCGAACCTCGCCATGGTCATCAAAGGTAAGCGGTTTCAGGGCAAGCGTCCTCCAACACATCTTCCATTCCATGAGGCTATTCCCCTTTGAGGCCGTACGGCTGAGTTCTCCGTGCACAACATAAACACCACGATGCTGAGGCTGGTGATTTTCTGCTTCTCCTTCATATATCGGGACAATCAACACGCAAGTTTACGAAATGGAATTTTTACCCATGTCTAGTGATACCCTCCTGGAGCCTCTAGTCATCGGCACATGTGTAACCTCTCGGCATTGCGAGCACCCATCACATGACCCCCACCGGGAGCCGAGAGATGCCGTCATACCGATACAACCCTGCCCAAAAGAGCAGTAATACAGGCTCGAAGCAAACTGATAATATATATTTATGTATCTAGATAAGGAGCTGTCTCACTTTCCAAGAGTAATCTCACCATGCGCCCAGACCCAACCCCCTCTCTCCCAACAAACCCTCCCTGACAAGGAAGCCATGGCTCTCCAGGCCCGCGCCCTCATCTCCTCCTGGACAACCACCCCCATCCCCAACCTCTCCCTCTCGGCCGGCGCCCTCCTCGCCCTCGCTGACCTGCAGACCATCGCCCAGCGCACCGTCCTCACCGGCGGCTCCTCCTGGCTCGACGCCCTCGTCCTCGCCCCCGGCCTGCACTACCAGCAGGCCGCCGACGCGCTTGACCGCTCCCTCGACGCCGCCCTCCCCTCGGCCGTCGACGAGTCCGCCCGCCCGCCTTCCTCCTCGCGCTACCCCGTCCGCAATGCCGCCATGGTGGGCTACCTGCGCCGCGTGTGCGCCGAGGACCCCGCCGACCCCGTCACCCTCGACGTCATGCTCGACCAGGCGGGTGCTGCGCTGCGCGGCTTCTTCGCCCGCGACCCAGCCGACGTAGATTGGCTGAGCCACCTGCTCTACCTGGCGAGCCCGCTGCTCACGGCGGGCGCCTTGGCCCTCATGGTGCTGCTCGAGGACTGGTGGGCGCTCGGCAGCCTGCTGGCGCTCATTCTCTCGCGCGTGTTCAACATCTTCATCATCAAGCGCCGCTCTCGGCTGCCCACGCCGCCCCAGCCGCAGCCGGGATCCGAAGGCGAGGACACCATCGCCGAGTACGCCGTAGACCTGGGCCAGGGCCGACACGTGCGGCTGCGCGGCCGCCCTGCCGACATCCGCGCCATGACGACGCAGGCCTGGCTGCGCACCAAGACGCACGTCGAGGGCTTCTTCGAGGCGGGGGCCAAGCTGATTGTCTATCTCGTCGCCGCTCTCAGCGGGAATCTGACGCAGGCGGGCGCGCTCGTGCTCATGGCGCTGCTGCTGGTGAGCGCGGGGCTGTTGGGTTTGAGCAACGCGCACCTCAAGGGGTTTCGGATGAACGGCCGCGTCGCGAGGCTGGAGAAGATGCCATCGGCTAAGATGGAGCCGCGGGAGGGCGAGAAGCGTGTCGTGAGCACACGCGTCACAGTATAAAGGGGACGGGGGGATAGAAAGAAAGCATGACTGTATATTGATACCCAAGGCACTGCGCCATAGCGATATTCCAAACAAAGTTTCCAACTCCTTCCCACAATTGTGCTCTCCGACGTGCTTCGCGTATCCAAAACAAACAATTCGAAACCTCCCGCCACCGATAGTCGCTCCTTGCCCTATTCTATCTGCACTCAAGTACCATGTCAAACGAGCTCCAAGAGCACGACTTCTTCGCCTGAGGAACGTGTTTATTGCGCGGCGGGCGGATCCTGCGCCACGGAGGGTTCTTCCTTGACTGGCTCAGTGCTCTCTGCTGCAGCAGGAGCCTCGGCGGTTGAGTTTTCAGGTTGAGCGGGCTGTGGCGTAGACTCTTTTGGTGCTTCTTGTGGCGTAGATTCTTGTGCTGTTTCCTGTGGTGTGGGTTCTTTCGCTTCTTCTTGGGGCGTGGACTCTTCTACTGCTTCCACTGGCGTAGGCTCCTTTGGCACATCTTGAGTCGCCTCTAGAGGTGTTGTCCCGGTCGTCACTTCAGGTGAGGCTTGTGCTGCCTCTTGTGCTGGGGATGGCACATGGCCTTGAACAGCTTGCGGCGGTTGTGGTGCCTCTGGTGTAGCCTCTGGTGCAGCATCGGTTGTATATTCTTGCACGGTTGGCTCATCTTTGACCTCGGGCTCTGGCGGTGTTGGCTGTGCTGATGTAGGCTGAGGCGTCGTCCCTGCCTCTGACACGGGTTCAATGACAGGCACCGGCTGGGGTTCCTCAACTTTGGGAGCGACAGCTTCGTCAGCCAGCCTTGCCTGCCGATCAAGCTCTGCCATGGCGCCGTCCAGAATGTTACTCTCCTCTGCCGGTGCTTCCACTTCCATGGGCTCTGGCTCTGGCTCCTCTACAACTGCCTCCACAGATGGGGCAGCCTCGGGTTCAGGCTCCTTGGCCGACTCGCTCTCTGCGGTATGTGGCTCCTGCTCTGGCTGAGGCTCTGGCTGTGCTTCCACCTCTGGTTCGGGCTGTAGCTCAGGTTCCTTAGGAGGTTCAGCCGGAGGCGCAACATCAGAGACCAGTTCAGACTCAACCAGAGGGAACGTCACAGAGGCCGAATCGTCGGGCTTGATGCTATCTTCCGTCATGACAGAGTCGAGATGCTCAAGGGCTGGTCTCTGGAGTCCGTGGCCCATGTCTGGTTGGGCATCGCCCATGCCCGTTTCTTCAGACTCGTGGGCCTTTTCAGGCCCATTTTCGGCCTTGGGAGACGTGATATTGCCCACCTGTTCAGGCGGGGGCGGCAAAAGCGCGTTTTCTTCGGACGCGTCCTTCTGCGCTGCAGCAAACGAAGTAAGGTCCCGATCCGTAGCGATTTCGGGGGCTTCTCCCACGATGGTGGATGGGGGTTCCGCGACTGTAGACTCCGTTGCTGGTACTGTATCTGCCATCTGAATGTCATCAATAGTTGGAAGAAGCTCGGCCTTGGGTAATCCCGGAGGTGATTGCATGACAACGTTCTTGAGTGGACTGCCCTCAGGCTTGGCTAAATCCAATGCTGGTGCGAGACTGAGCGGTGGTGGCGCGGCTTCTGTCGTGTCTGGCTTCGGCTCAACTGGCGTCTGAGATGCCGAGAGCTCCGGCAAGGGGGTCGCGTCCGTCATATCCTCATCCTGATCCTTGTTACTTTCCTTCGCCGCGTCGTTGTGCTCGGAATCCTTTAGGTCATCATCGCCGTCGTCGCCGTCGTCACCATCTTCGCCTTCGGCGCCATCGTCATCGTCCTCCTCATCATCGTCACCGTCGGCCATCTCGCTATCCTGGTTAGGAGTACCAGTGTTATCTGGCTTAATGGGCTGCAGAGGGTGTTAGATTCGCTCATCGACGTGCAAACATTCTGACATACAGTTCCATTCTCGCCCTGAGGCAGTGGCGCGGGGGCAGTGCCACCAGGGGTAATCGCAACCCCAGTAGCAGGACCGGGAATGATACCCCGGAGCTTCTTCTTGCCTCGTCCAGGTCCGGCCCGCGGCTTTCTCTTCGGTGGTGGCGGTCTTCTTCGGGGCGGCGGCGGAACAGGTGCCACGGCGCTGGGTCGAGCTGCAGGGGCGACCTCGACTCTGGTCGAAATGATCTCGCCATCTACTTGCTGGCCTTCGACCAAGGTAACATCTTCTGTGTAGGGGTTTCCAGCCGCGTCGAGTCGCTTCACTGTGGCTTTGGTAACTGTCGGGCCAGGAACCTTGTCCACGACCGTCTTGCTCGCAATCGTCACGGTGCCCTTCCGTCGTTTAGCGAGATGCGAGAGTCCTGCAGCCTCCACGTTCCTAGGCGTCTGCTTCCACAACTTCACGCTGAATCCCTTGGCAGACGTGTCCTCTTCCTTCTTCTCTGGCTTGTCCGGGAGGACGACTTCGGCGTCGACTTCTTCCTCTTCGACCGGAGGCGGTCGCTTATAGAGGCGTCCAGATCGAGCGGCGCGGAGGAGTTCCTGACTATGAGGCGCCAGGAGATGCGCGTCTTTGGGCATTCCGTGGAAAAGCTCGATGCCCCAGACATCGTTCTGTTGCTGCTGGTCTTGTTGGACGGGAGGCGCAATGCTGACAACCTCCTGCCGCCATTGTCGCACGGGAAGACCTGCAACATTAGCTCCACGTCCTGCAGATTCGGTATTGGATATGTACCTTCGAAGTCGTCGTGTTCGGCGAAACCGCTGCGATTGGCGCGTCGAGTCTGCGAAATTGATTAGCTGGTGACGGATGCGTGGCCAAGTGCGCTTACTCCTGGAGCCATGGTACTGGCCGATGCGCAGCGCGACCTTTTTTAATCAAGTGATTTATATGTACTGTATTGCTCCGCGCATTGAAGCGAGGGTGATAAGCAATGCTTTGCGGCGATCAGGATGAATCACGGCGCAATTCGAGCTTCCAAAGAGACGCGATCCAGAAGAGGCTGGCGGATTTCCTTCGCGACCAGAAATCCTGCTGACATAATCCGACATCAACGAATCAGCGGCCAAAGACAAGATAGCGAGCAAATGCAATTGTCTTCAGTTCTTGTGTCTATTGATGAAAGTATATTTTCTCTATGGGGACTATTTTCTCAATACGGAAATGGGAAGAGCGCATTTCCTCTACCTGCAGTCGATCTGTGCTAGCTCAATGCAAAGGCAGCGACCATAGAGCAGCTCCAACATCTCAAGTAGGGAATTCTGGAGCCTAGGTACAGTACTTGGTGAGTACTATAAAATAATGTACAGAGACACTCTCACGAAATACAAAGAAATCTTAGCATAGGCTAAGGCAGCAAATTTCGCTGTAGCGTTCCCAGAGGTATGCCTAGCAGCCTTTCTCTTTGTTATGTACATATCCAGAAGGCTAACAATCACAAGCCCCTACAAGGCCTAGGTCAGTAATTGACCCCTATTTTCCCTTGCAGCCCTCACAACCCTCATTAACCTTTGCAGACCCAGGCCTTACAACCTTCATCAACCCACTTGTACATAGCTATCAGAGCCCTTACTGACCTAGGCCTCACAGCCCTCGCTAACCTAGGCCTTATAGGGGGATAGGAACATGGCCGATCAAGGCTGTTTGGATTGTCAGTACTATAATGTGGGATTTCCCGTTCGTGTGCCCCAATGGGATACAGACCAGTGACTTCGAGGAGGCCCCAGCGAAATTGGCTATGCAGACCCCATGATGGATTTGGAATAGCTTTTCTCTGTATTTCGTGAAAGTGTCTCTGTATTTTACAGTACTCGTACTTGGTCTATTGCTTTTCACAAACCCACAAAGTACTCACAGAACTCCCATGGCACTGAATCTGTAGACCTAAGAAGCACAAGCCTCCTGCGATGGGTAGAAAGCCCGGCAATCCCACACCAAGTGTCCGACCGGTTCCCGTCTCGACAAATGGTTCTCCTGAAAACAGACGCACCAGCTGGAAAGGATCGAACAGCGTATCGTGCAGGTACGTACCATTGTAACTTCCCGAAGCAATCACTAAACTTTTTGAGCAGGTAGAATTTAAATTACCTTTTATCTATCGACTACCTAATTTTTCTCTCTTCTTTTCATCTTTCAATCAACTTGATTTCTTCTTCAGTACTATACAAAACTGCACAATTTCCAATACTATTTATATCCACTCCTACTATGGCTTCAAACGACCAAAATTCCATCACAATGGATATATTTCTGCAACATTCCTGGCCCAACGCGGCCACGGCACCATCCGCAGCCACAGCCGTCACATGTGAGCCCACGTAGTCTGAGGACTTCCGCCGGAATCGCGAAGACGGTATCCCGACCTCGGCATCGCTCTCGCACCTTCGCCTTGTCAGAGCACACGGCCAGCCTCGTCAGAACACACGCAAGGGCTAGATGAACAGGTCGACGAACGGTATATACACACATCGAGTCTGCTAACCGTAGGTCCCCCGACTGCATACGCTTTTGCTGCCGCTGCCGCTGCTGCAGCCCCCTCATTGTTCTCTGGCTCTAGCCAACGGGAGATATCATCTGACGATCCCTTCATTGTTTGACACTGTTCTTTGGTCCTGCGGGTAGCAAGGCCACTATTGTTCTTTTTTCCACACTGGACGCACCTACTACATCATATTTCTGCAACATCAACATGCAATTCAAGCCCAGCTTGCCCTGATTGCATCGAATTTCACAGCCCTAAGCAATATAATGCAGGAGAATCACTGTACCTTACAGGCTGAGGTACATGGTCTTGCAGAAAAAATACAGAAATTCCAAGCATCAATGGAAAAACAGATCAAAAAACTCAACAGTTATATTCAGAAGCTTAAGGGCAACAATTCTGATGTTGACATGAACAGTAATGTATGTTTATTCTTTGAGATTTATTTATAGTACTGACAATCCAGTCACCCGCCGAAGCCATCGGCAGATCCAGTCACTGGAAGCCATTTTGCAGTCATCGAAAACCTTGATATCGCATCATCGCAGTCTCGATCAAGCCCCCCGGAACAAGCCGTCTCGCGACAGACCTGACTGCGTCACTCGCCAAAGCCTCATCGCCCGACTGTGGCCTGCAGCCTTTTGTAGCCTTTCTCTTGTTATCTAGAAGGCTGACAACCGTAAGCCTGGACGGACGAGCCGGAAGAAGTTTCGATGTTGCGGTTGTTGTTGTTGTTGTTGTTGTTGCTGTTGGTATACATAATCGTGGTGGTTTGTTGTACAATACTCGGCGTGAGTAACATCGTCGCCCGGCCTCTTAGTCGTGGCTATATCCTGTCAATACGAATGGCGAAGCCATAAACGGTTCCTGACCTACCCCGTGTCTGTTTGTCGTACGATAGATCCATCATCCTTGCCCTGCGTTGTCGTTAGCTTGGCTCCTGGTCCTGCAATGGGACGCCGTACCGAGATTCCACCCTCCACGACCAATCGATCAAATTGGTAGAACTGGCCGACGACTGTTTGCCGCTGCATTGTGTCAGTTCACAATATTGAAGTATCCCAAGACATGGCAGCACACCTTCATGGCCTGGAGCTCCTTTAGGCCCTTCTGCAACAGCTCTTGGATGTCTCGCTCGTCCTGCACCGCGGCGTTCGCGCGGAAGGCATCCCTCGTCCGTCGCTTGGCATAGTCGCGGAAATTGTAGGCAGGGAACTGCCCGCCCTGTCGTAATAGCTGCCGGTACTGTGTCAAGTCAGCGCCGGCTTTAATTGTATGCAGTTGCGGTTGTTGTGATGTTCTGTCGGAGCTGGGCGGGAGGTGTCGTCATTAACAGCCCGCCTTCGTTCGCGAGCTCGCATGTGCTGAGGGGGTCCGGGAGCGGGTAGGACTGACCAGAGATCGAGCTTGCTGAGCCATATCGCCCTTTAGACCGCTGACGGCAGACATTGTGTAGTATCGTTTCGTTGAGGATGCAATAGTCGTCGTCGTCGTCGTCGTCGTCGTCGTCGTCTCCAATGTCCCGCCCTCGGGTATTACTAAGGAATAGAAGCCAGGAGGCTGCGACGCAGGCATCAAAAGGCCCCACCTATATGGTTCTGGAAATTCGCACTGTCCACTTTGCAGCAATTTCCCTGTCGTATACAGTGCGGTTTGATCGGCAAGAGTACCAGTCAATGACAAGTTGCATCGTCATCTGCAATCGATGTATATGTATTATTCAATATATTAGAACATCGACTATTAATATAATCATTATTTACTCACAGGAAGGCTTCTGTAGCGTCGGCAACCTTATTCAATGAGTCAACCGAAGCTTCCCAGCCGGGCACCGTCAGAGCCTTCCATCTATCCCCACCCCAGCCTTTCGTACGTGTACATCTCGACATCCCGTCGCATCACATGCCACCTATGGCTCGGCCACTCAGCCAGTCAGCTTTCCTGTACAGGCAGCCTGACGATAGCCTCGTTGTTGTTTCTCTCTACTGTTTACGACTGCATTGGTTGCCGGGGCACTAGGCACCACCTCTACTGTTTATTTGCTCTCTACTGCTTACACCCCACACTGCACACTCTTTTCCTCATCATAATCGTTATTTACACAACCAACCCAGTATCTACAACGCCTATTCTTTGCCCTTTGGTGCCGTCAATTCATCTCCGAATACACCGGTGGCAGACTTCACACCGAGCATGCCGTCCGCTCTGCCGTTCCCCAGCTTCCCATGCAACCATGAAGGCTTCTCGCCTATAGGAGTTTCTGGAGCCTACGTGGCTCGCCCTGGGACCTGCGCCCCCGTGGAACAACGCAGCATTGTGCCTGAACCACTCTGTCCGACATTGCACGCAGCTTGGTGACGCGCATGCACTCCGTATTGGATGCATGTATGACCGGGTGGGTATACACAAAACGAAATGCCCGGTAGCGTATGCATGGCCTGTGATACCTGGGTCTAGATGCGGTGCGAGGAGCGGCGGTCCGTATTATGCAGGGGGTTTCGCGTAAATCTTGAAGCTGCGGCCGTGGTCATGACTTTACGGCTGGAGTTGCCTTCAATTCTTGTAGAATCGACCGGAGGTGGTCGTCCTCCTCCAAGTCGGCATCGTCTGCGGCCGGTGCTGGGGGGCAAAGTGACTGGACAGCTTTGTCGAGGATATCTGCAGAGAACCCAGGCGACGTGAGCAGCTTCTCAAACGTAGCCGACTTGCCCAGGTCCTGTTCGAACTGAGAGGTAAAGGTATAGTTTTTTATGTTCTGGGTTGGTTTCACCACATTCGGTGCTCGCGTCCTCCGACCATGTGGCAGCAGCGGCACAAAGGCGACATTGGACACAAGGGCATTGAGATTTGCCAGGTCGCTTGGGTGGCCATTGTCGGCGAGACTCCAGCGGATAATCTTGCCCTTGGTGTGGCCAGTCAGGATGGCGGTGCCATCGTAGCTAAGGGCGAGACATGCAGCTGGCCCCGCGTCCTCGCCAGCAACACCCAGCGGGTCGCTGACCTGCACAACGATGGATGCAGCTTCAGCGCTATGGGATCCTATCAAGGGCTTGTCCCCAAAAAGCTCGATTACGTAGACAGACCCGTCGTCGGTGGCGGCGAAGAGCGCCCGAGCACTGGCATCAAGACTGATGCACAGGGGAGCAGAAGGGAAGAGCAGCGTCCGCAGAACCTGGCCGGTAGCATAGTTCCAGATGATGGCCGTCTTGTCCCTGCTGCAAGACACGCAGAGGGCCGATTCCGGGCTGGTGCTGGGCCCAACGGCCAAGCCGGTGATGGCGGCGCGGTGGTTGGAGAGGGTGCGCTCAGGCTCGTGCTCAGAGTGGACGTCGAGCTCGAGGAGGTGGGCCAAGGACCAGACGCTGATATTAGAGTCCTCAGAGGCTGAGAGAACGTGGTACGGTGTGGCAGCCAAGCAGGTGACGGGCTGGACGTGGCAGGGCGGCGTTGTAACCTGTCGCCCGGTGCATACCTGTGCATGGTAGAGGTGTCAGTAACGCGTGTTCAGACCCTTTGGGGGCCTCGGGGGAAAAAAGAAACTAAGCCAGGTCCTCATACCTCCCAGAGAATTAGTCTGCCCTCGGCCGTACCCAGAACGAGCACATCCCCAACAAGCGCAAGACTGCGGATTCGCTCGGGGAAAGAGACGAGAGCCTCCTGGTTGCCGCGCAGGCGGGAGTAGACGTGGACATGGGCCTTTTGGTCCTGCGCAGCAAAGATGTGCGTATCGTTGAAGGCGAGGCAGTTGGAGGGGCAGGAGCTCTTCTTGAAGGAGGCCTTGATGCCGTACGTGGGTGTCAGCGTGTGCGTGTAGATGCCAATGTCCTTGGAGACAGCCGTGTTGGCGGCGAGCGGCGGACCGCAGATGGAGGAGATGAATTGCTCCGACAGGGCCATGGCGACTGTATTGTCTTCGAATGGGCTGTGTATCAGATGCTCAGATCGAGGTGGTCAAACATGTCATTTGCATGTGGTGAGAAGGTTTTTTTCTTCTTCTTTTCTGGTGGGGTGAATGCGAACTGCCCAGTCAATCGAGTCAGACAGGGCCAGGACAGGTGAGGCCGGTCAGAGGTGATGAATCAAGCGCGCTCAGATCGCTTTGTGAGGGCTACATGTGGCTGAGCGAAAACTTGAGCTGAAGCGATTGGTGAGGAAAAAAATACTAAGGCAGTTTTTGGTGGTGAAAATCCTCACCACTAACATTGTGACGACGGTACAATTTGATCAGCTTCACCACATCCACTAAAAAAAAAGGAAAAAAGAAAAATTCAATTGCATGCGGGACAAGTTTCAGGGTCCAGTTCAGGAATTAGAAATGCAAATTCAAGTCATCAGCATCGACAAAACAATGAAAAACATGTCCTCACCACCTATGCTCGGCAGTGGACGCATGCGACAGGTAATTTACAAGCCTGTTGTGCAAGCTCCACCAAAACTTTGCTTCTTTCTTTCTTTCCTTCCTTTTTCCACCCTCCGTCTCGCAACACCCTCCGCAAGAAGGAAGCACAGCGTCCAACAGTCCACGTGCCATCAAAGAGAAGAAGACGGACAGAAAGGGGGAGGAGGAGAGAGAGAGGGAGGAAAGGAACAAGAAAGACAAACACTCGCAGCCCCATCTCTGGCTACGCGAGCCAATGCGTCACGGACGTCCGGGTGCTTGCTTGCGGGCGTCCTGAAAAACGCACCCAGCGCATGGATTTTGCTTTTTCATCACCATTCTCCCCCTCCTCGCCATGAGGGAAGCTGACTCGCTTGCCCCTGGCATGCAGATACCCGTCGAGTCCCCTCCCTCCCTCCCCAAATTCAGCCATGCTGAACTGCCGCGATTGGCTCGCTGGGCATTTGACGCAGCAGCCCAACAGACGAGGTTGTTTTCAGCCACATTTTTGTGTCTGATAGTTGCCGGCCCTTTTGTCCGGCTACTGCTGCTGCTGCTGTTGTTTCTTTTTTCTTCTCTGGTCCTCCCGCGGTTGCACCGTGTTCCCCTAGTTTCACCTCAGAGAGAGAGAGAGAGAGGAACTGTCGCGTCCAGGCCCTGCTTCAGAACGGAACCACAAATGATGCCCGTCGCCCACCGCAGCATCTTCCTGACGCGGCCATGTTCATGCGAAGGAGCACATGGTTAATCGGCGACTGCTGAGCAGAGCACATCAGACCGTTTGCCACCTTCTTGGCCCCTTCGGGATCCCAGGTCGGACCATGGGTGCGGCTCTGGCTCTGACGTGTTCAGCTTGGGCCTCTTTGCTTTACGCCACGCGCCGTTTCATGTCCAAGCTATATTGAAAGCATGAGAGACATGCCCGCCTCCGATTCCGACCTGTTGCATTTCTGTCTCTCTTGCGACCACGGCCAGCCCGCTGCCCTGCTGTCTCCCCCAGCCAAGCCGCTCATCGCATGTGGCGCCACCTCACTCTCTCTGTGAACGGGAAAGGGCCAAATACGTGATGGACCAGCATGTCTCACCTGACCTCTCTCTTGTCTCCCTTGTATCTGCAGCTCTCGAGATCGGTGCAATCCAGCCTGCATCCATGCACCAGAGTCACCCCCAACCCTCCAACCCTCCAACTCTTGGACCAGCGTACCTTAGCTTCCCGCTGATGTCTTACCCGCGCGTGTCAGATCCGCCCTCTGCTACTATTATTTGTTTTCTTTCGCTCTCTTTTCTTATTCTTCGACTGTGCTTTGGCCAATCGAGGGTGTTTTGCATAACACGACGCCAGCTCGCTCATTCGCTGTCTGCTCAGACACTCCTCGCTTTCGTTCCTCGTGTGCCACGACGTAGCCCGCCGCTGATTTTCCCTCTTATAACCCCCCCTCCTTTTGTCCTGCTGCAGGGAGGATTTGCTTTCTTGATTCTCGTCCCAGCTGCCTCGTCTCGTCTGCGCGCTTGCCTGCCTTGCATTGCGATTCAGTCCGCACGTAGACCATTGTTTTGCCCGGGATCCCTTCAGCTTACAGCTCGGCATTGAATCAGCCATTGCTTTCCCTCCTTGCCGCCGGACAAGCTATAATACACCGTCCAGAGTCATGGCCCTATATCACCCTGCCCATCCCCTGCACTCGTCTCGCTCGACCCCAACTCTTAGCCTGTTGACCGACAACAGGATGGGCCAGCCCAAAGACGACTGCTTTCCTGAATTCCTCGCCCGCGACCTCGAGCTCTCCAAGGCTGTATTTGCTGCTAGAAACATGACTGCCGGAGCCCCGGCCCCATTCATAGCCTCCGAGGACCACAAGGCGGCCATGAGGAACTCGCTTTGTTACAGCCGAGCCGCTTCGCCCATGGCCTATCACTCGGCCTCTGCTCGTATACAGTCACTCGGTGCTATCCAGGAGCGTACATCCATGGTCTCGTTTGTTGATCACACGGGAGCCGTGTATTCAGAACCCGAAGCAGACGCCGAGTCCCTATCAGAGCCCTACACAGGCCTTATGGGGACTCCCTCAATATCGTTCCGACAGCCTTCATTTACTGCAGCTGCTACCTCCCTACCAGAAGACGGTCGCCGCCATTCTCCCAGATCCTCGCCTCGCCCTCCTACTACAACTGAGGCTAGCTGGATGGATGGTGACTCTGACGACGACATGAGAGAGGAGCCGGCCAACAGCGAAAAGCTGGGCTGCCTCTCGCCGCGACCACCTACTCGTCAAGACTTCGGCGCTTCACCAAAGCCAAACTGCACCAAGACGCGGGAGCCAGGCCCTTCACATCACAAATCATGCTCTACAGGCTGTGTAGGCCCTACCGTCCCTCGATCAAGATCATGTTCACATGTGGAAGAGCCCCCGAGTATCGCAGCACGGAGCTCTTCGCTGCGCGTGGATCGACACAATAGCATCAGCGAGCCTTCCTTGATCACATCCCCAATGCCGCTATCGCCCTTGCAGCTTCACCCTGTCCACATCGCCGGGGCGCAGCTTGATCCCACTTCCCATGTGTCCTTCCGACCCAGCGTCACCAAGAATACCGTCACCGGACCCGGCAACCTCACCGTTGTCACCGAGCCATCCCCCGTCAGCGAGACGTACTCTGAGGAAGAGCACGTCCGGTTCCGACCGAACCCCTCCACCCGCCCACGACCAGACACCATCTACATCCAGCCATCCCCTCCTCCCTCCCCTCTACCAAGCGTACAGACCTGGCTCTGTAAGAGCACGCAGCCATACGCATCCCAGCTCCCCACCGACGAGCTGGCTAAGGCAGTCCCTCTGCCGCCCGATGTCATCGAGACGCTGCGCGTCTCCATCGCATGCTTCCCAGAGACGATGCTCCTCACCTCGAGCCTTACCATCGAGACGATCCGAGCGTATTCCCGCAAGGTGCGCCAGCCGAGCCCTGGTTCGACAGCGGCGAGCATCGCGCCCACGACGCACAACTCGCGCAGATCCATCTGGAAGAAGGTGGTGTCGTATAGGCGCGGTTCGATATCGCCGGAGCGCAGGATGAAGGACTCACCTGCTTCAGGGATGGGCGGAACGCTTACCTCGCCGAGCTCCAGCTCACTCGAGGCGCTCAAGCCATGGCAATCTATCCAGAATGTCTTCAGTGGTGCTACAGACTACATTTGCGACGCGCTGTACGCGCACATAGTCGCATACAACTACATATCCTCCCTGCTCCCGCGGCCGAAACCCGTGTCCAAGGCCATTCCCCGGCGACACAGCTGCGGCATGCCGGGCGCGCAGCAGCAAGACATTCCCAAAAAGGCCGCGTCCGTCCTTGGCCTCCCCGTCGGGGCAGAGGGCTCGATCGGTGGGTACGTCAAGAGCTTCGGCAACCACCTCGTCTCCTCGATGCTGCACAGGGACGACGCGGCGAGCAGCCAGGCGTCGACGGCGGCGAGCTACGAGAATGCGATCCGGGATCTGGAGATGGGGCTGATGCGCTGCATTGCGAGATTGGTGGCCACGGCGAGATCGGGCGCTGAGGGTGGGAAGACGGAGGACAGGCTGATCGAGGTGGATGCCAAGGAGGTGGATGTTCCGCTGATACGGAGTTTGTGCGAGATTGTGAGGCTTGGTGAAGACGCTGCCGTCGTCGCTTAATCGCAGGGTATCCTATAGGACGGCGTTATTTTGTATATTAAGATGGCTGTTCGAGTTCAAAGGCCTCTCCTTGTTAACGGAGTTGAAGCATTCCCTCTGTGGCAGACATATAAACGATTATTCTGTCAATCTCCCTAACAAGATATCATGAAGTCAATCTCGCTCCGTTGAGCGCCCAAGTCCAAGCACGCTAACAAATGAAAACTATTTATTCCATCCCTCCTACAATCAACACCATGGTCGTGTCCAAAGCCTCATCACCAATCCTGTCTCACTTAATGTCGCCTCGGAGCACCCGCCGGAACCCTTTCATGCAACCTCAAACCACGCCCTCCTCCTACCCTCCAACGGCCCCAACTGGGATGCCATTCCCTAAAAAACGGTGCCCGTTCTGCCTTGTTACATCGCCGTTGGACGTAGCCATGCTGTCCCGGCGCGACGACCTGGCCCTCCTCTGATGCCACTCGGCGAGCACCTCCTCCGTCACCCTGCTCGTCCTGCGCTTGACCATCTCCTCCTTCGCCTCCTCCTCCGCGGCTCGCATCTGGTCCTCTGTCAGGGCGAGCCCGGCCTGGACCATATCACCGTCGAAGCAAAATTTGGGCCAGACGGCGCAGGTGAAGCGGTTGGCCTCTGCCGAGGACTCGGCCGACTTCTTCTGCTGCTGGCCTTTACCTGAGGACTTGGCGTTTCCCTTTTGGTTGTCGCTGCCTTTGGCGGGCTCCTTTGGCTGCATCGTTGGAGGCATCTGGAGGACGCGCCACTGCGCTCCATCTTCGTTCTCACAATCCAGGCTCGAAGACACGCGGTCCTGGAGACGCTGGAAGGGGACCCAGCGCTGCAGAGCGTCTTTGCAGAGCGTTCCCAATTGCTTCCTGCAGTCCTCACGCTTTCCTAGCGGCACAAGGACACTAATGGCATCCATAACTTCCAAGGCTGCTCCGTACGCCCTCTCGACTCCAGCCTCATCCTGCCTATCGGGCAGAGCATTGAAGAGAACCGATCGGACATACTGCTCATGGTCCCCGTCTTCGGTACAAAGCACACTCAGGAACTCGTTGACCTGGTTATTCCCGTTCCCGTCCAGGTAGATGGTCTGGAAAATGTACTTGTGCAGCATGCTCCCCAGCACATTCAGGCCCGCCGCGAACCTCATCTGCTTGGCGAGTAAACTGTTGGTCGCGGGCAAATGCGTGTCCCACCCGCCCATGATATCGTGACTCTTCAAGCCCTGCCATTGGTTGGAGTAGAAGACTTCCGGCTCCAGGTCGTGAAATAGAAAGGTGCGCGCAAACTGAGTAGCGGTTTCGACCAGAGTCTTGAGACTCGAGGTGCTTCGTGGAGAGTCAGTATATGTGCCACCTGCCATTGCGGTGCGAGGGCGAGAAACTCACAGGTCTGCCTCGAGATTCTTGCCCGGGGACAACTTGAAGCTGTAGCCCTCCAGCGCCTTTAGTTTCTCCTCCAACTTCTTCTTCTCTTCGAGAGTCCTGTCGAGAATCTCGGTGGTCTTCAGGAGCTCAGCGTGCTCTACTTTCAGCTTGTCATAGTCATCGCTGACCTGACCAAGCCTAGCAAGCTCCTTCCTGTCGTCTTCGCGCTGCTTCTTCAATTCCTCGCACTCCTTGTTCAGCTCGTCGTACTTCTCCTTCTCCATTCGCTGCTCCTCTTCGTGCTTGGCTTTCACCTTCTTCTGCTCTTCTTCATTCTTTGTCAGCCGTTCTTTTATGTCGTCGCATTCCTTGATTGCCCTGCCGAGTCGCGCCGCAGTGTCACCTGAGGAGTAATTCATAGCCTTCATAGTATCTTTCAGTTGGTCATTTTCCGTACTCAGGCCCTTCAATCCAACAAAGCTCTTGCTGAGATAGAGGGTGGTGAAGAACTTCATGACATCATTGAAGTGAGCTTCCGACATCGTCATGTCTTTGGAATGTCCATTGAGGACTCCATTCGTCAAGCCATTCAGAGCCGCAGCTGGCTTGTGGTTGCTAGAGTTGCTTTTAGGGGCCATGGTGACTGCAAGTGCTATGCTTAAGGTGTTATATTTTGAGAATCAGGAGGGGAAAGCCTGGACTTAAGTAAGACCCGTCGGGAATCGCTCGATGTCACGGTTTGCCTCTACTAGCACTGGCCAAGGCAACCGAAATATACGCAGCACACCCAATTTTTATGTTTTCTGCGGTTGGTCAAAGATACACTTCCCGTTTCGTCGCCAAATGGTTGCAGGATCGCCTCACTTTCATCCACGACCTGGAGCCAGGCTTCCTATTCGTGCCAGCTCAGCAGCCAAAGCTATCGTTAAAAGCGCCTCTCCACCAACCATGCACGGCTTGGGCATACCTGCCGTGTAGTTCATGCAGCGGTAGATTGGCTCGAAGCGTTGCGGCCATCTGATAACCACCGCCGAGTGTTGCATTAGGAGCGGAGAGGCGCTGAGGGATTCGGCAAGCCAATGACTGGCTGCAGAGTCGCAGCGATATGCGCTGGTTCCCCATAAAAGGATGTGTTCCCGATACTTGATGTGGTAAGCTGGATATGGCATACATGTATGTATATGTTCATCGGGTCGGCCTCCAGGCGCCATCACCCCAATGAACAGGCTTCACGTCGCGCCACGTACACAAGCCCAGTTGGCATGATGTGTCGAATTGTGACAAGATGGGGGGGGACGGCTGAGGGTGTGTAGGCCTTCCACGCCAACTTGCGGCTGTCTTGGTCATGTTTCGGGGGATTGTTCGAGACATGGCTCACACATCGTACCTCGTTCATTCATATCCTAGCCTGATGGGAGCCAAGCGCTGAAGATGCCCAATGCGATTCTTCAGATAACGGTTGATGCCTGTTACACACGGCAGTATCCCGTCCGCTCTTCCTGGTAATCTCACTCTTCTTGGTAATGATGGGCCATTACTTCTCACAGCCGTTACAACCCATCCCAGCTTGATGCAGCAGAATCCACGCCGAGCAGGCTTCATAACCGTATGTAGGTCTCAGCATTGTGTGTAAGTGAGTCGTCATTTTCTCTAAGAAACACGGATATCCTGATTAGATTAGTACGCTGGATGCTCCAAGATTCAACTACATTAGAAGCCCATGATTCTATAATCCCGTCTAGAATGTACATCTCAACACTCTTTTCCCGTAAAAAGAATTAATAAAAGGTTCCCGATCCTGAACACCACGCAAACCGTGTCATCATATTGCACCATAAACCCCATCGTCTACAAAACGAGTGGGCCCTTGCCGTCTCCAAACAGAGTCTCGTACCACGGTTTGCTGCCCTTTTGGCACACCCCGTCCCACTCAATCGGCCTGAAGCGCGCGGGCGTCGACGCCGTCTTGGGCTCAAAGACGGTCACCTTGCGCGTGCGTCGGCTGGCCAAGGACTCCCAGTACGCAAGCTTCTGCCCACCCTGGTACGGCGCGGGCAGCTCGACGAGGGGGCTCGGGCGCTCGTCCTTGCCGAGCGGCCTCAGGTTGGCCGTCACGAGGTCGCGCAGCTTGGGGTAGAACCACATGAGGCTCCACCAGTTCTGCACACGCCATGTCTTCAGGCCGCCAACGTAGGCGTTGTGGTGGATGCCGACGGGCGTTACTCCAAAGAAGAAGTCGGTATACAGGGGAATCGCGCCCCAGTCGACGCCCTTGAGGGCTTCGCTGTGCGGCGCTCCCTTGGCCAGCTCGGTGGGGATGCCCGACACCCTCGCGTCGCCAGGCACACCGGCCTTGCGGGATTCCTCCTCGACGGCCTTTTTGTCGTTGAGATGGACAAAGTACCCGTCCTCCTCTGCCGAGCACGTGGCGGGGATCGTGGTAAAGTTGTAGTCGAGACCAATGCCAAACTCGAACCTCTTCCCTTGGAGGGCAGCCCTGGCAACGGGGCGGACGTCGCTGCTAATGTTTCCAGGAACCGTCGAGCCGGTACCGTTCCAGGTCGGAATCATGCTGCGCACCCACTCGCGCCACAGCTCCTGGTCACCGATGACCTCGGCGTACAGGGCCTGGTCGCTCCACAGCTGCCGCCCGCTCAGGGCAACCGTCTCGATTTTCTCCTTGGCGCGCAGGAGACTGTCACGCAGCGCGCCCATCGTGCCCATGATCATGCCGCTATTAACGCATCGCGGGCGGATGTTCTTGTACTTGCGTGCCGCATCCCAGATGTCGAGGATCTTGTCGGTGCCCTCGCCGTACATGTCGGCGGGCATGGGCGACTGTGGCCAATGGTCGTAGTGCGGGTTGGATCCGGACTCGGGCCCGGGCTCGCAGTCCTTGGCGGTCGTGACGATGATGTTCTGGCGCGGAGGTGGGATGGGGAAATCGGGGGCATCTTTCTGGACAAGATCGCGCCACTCGTGTCGGAGACGGTCGTTGGCTTGTTCGTTGAGCGCTAGGAAGCGCTGAATGAGCACCGCTGGGGGAAGCTGGAACCAAATATCGTAAGCATCCACGAGGACCGCAATATCATCCTCGCCCACGTCGTCGTCCCCCTCGGCGCCATCTAGCACCGCCTCAATGCCGGCCAGCAGGCTCTCCAGCTTGGCGATGTGGCTTCCCGCAAAGTGCCACTCCGGCCGGTTGAACTCGCCGTCCCAATTGAGCAGCGTGGGCATGGGGTAGCCGAGGGCAGCGGCGGACATGATGGCCTTGCAGAGGTTGATGTGCGGCGTGTCGGCGGGCATGAAGATGCGAAGCCGGCGGTCGCCGCCCGACTCGGGCTTGTAGGTCGGTACATTGAGCTTGCGGATCTGGTCGGAGGTGACGGCTTCGTCGTTTCGGTGCCAGGCTGGGGTCGCGGCGGCAGGATTTAAGGAAACGAGGCCCTGGGTGCGGTTAGTGAGGAGCCAGACGAGGGGGAGACGCAAGCTCTGGCATACGCTTGTTATGTATGCGATTCCCAGTATAAACAGCAGGATAGCAGCAGACCACCTCGCGCTCTTGAAGATGCGCACAGCCACGGCCGATATCGTGGCGAGGATCCCAATGTCGTTGCGCGAGCCGCTGCCATTCTCTGCGTCTGGGACGGTCTGGTAGCCCGAGCTCCCCAAGCCGAGGCGGGTGCTCAGGCCGCTCAGGAAATGACGGCTCGTGGCGATACTCATGGCGGGCGCATAAGGATAGGGCTGATGGTATCAACGAGAGAGAGAGAGAATCAGAGGGCAGAGCCCGGGAGGCCTGTCACCGAGTCGTTGGAAACCATGCATCCGCTTGAGCTGGGGATCAGCACCGCCTTGGCCCCGCTGAAGATGCTTCGCCCCTGAACTATGTCGACGATGCCAGGGGCTCATTCGTCCACTACGTCAGCCCAGGTGCAGGTAGCTTCCCACCCGTCCCCTAACAGCCCAGCATCCAGGCCGCCGCCGCCGGGCGATAGCGCAGGACAGTCCCGCTACAATCAAAATTCAGCCACGCGGCATGTCCCCCGTCCCGAATCGACAAACGAGCACCCCAACAAGGCGCATCCCATTTCCATGGGGAAAATGGTCAGTAATCAGGAGGCTTCCCTCCTCGTTTCCTCTTGATTGATTGGGGATTTATCGCACCGCGCAACCTAGTTACGGTCGCTGTTCTCTTCCTCCTCCTTTTGCGGCAAGTCATGACGTTGCGCAATCTGGTCCTCCCGCCTCGAGGCTGGCGCATCGACGAGGAGACGCGGGCCTTCACAGCCTTTGCTGTCCTCGGTGCGTACAAACCATCCCCTTCAATTCGATGTGCACATCAAATCTAACCATTCTTCAGGCTTCACAACCACCACCGTCGCTCCCATCGTCTACGCCGCCGCATACCTCATCATCCCCTTCCCCCGAGCCGTCGTCGTCCTCATCGAGACGCTCCCCGCCCTCGCCGTCAAGCTCCTCCTCCCACACGTCCTCTTCGTCGTCCCGCTATGGACGCGCCCCCTCGCAATAGCCGCTGGCTGGCTCGTCGCCTCCGTCGTCATTGACTACGTCGCCCCCAACGTCCACCCGCCCGTGCGTGTCCTCCTGACGCTGCTTGTCGCGGCGGCCAAGTCGGCCTCGGAAGTCTCGTTTCTCGTGCTGGCCCGCAACTACGGCACCGTTGGCCTGTCTGGCTGGGGCGCGGGCATGGGAGCTGGAGGAGCTGCGATCGCTGTCATGCCCTACATGCTGACGCATCGCTGGGGGCTCTTCCTGCGCAGTGCTGTCGGGTATAACTATTACTTGATCCCGTTGATGTTGCTGGCGTACTACGTGCTGCTGCCTCAGCCCGGAAACTTGGCGGCTCCTCCCAACGCTGACAAGGACGATCTGGAGGAGCATATCGGCGGATCTGCGCTCCTCCTCATGCAAGACCCTGTCTCACAGCCGATGCCCCTCCACCAGAGGATACGGCAGAATCTGAGACTGGCCAGCTCCCTCATCAGCCCGTACATGACGCCACTCTTCTCAGCCATGGCAATCCAGGCCGTCATCTTCCCCGGAATCACGCGATCCCTGGGGGTCTCAAGCCTCTTCAAGGCTTACGCTGGCTACTACGCAGGCTACGGCCTCTTCTTCCACCTCGGCAACCTCATCGGATGCATATCCATCCTGGGCGTGCGGTTCCAAAAACCGAAGCCACTCCTCGTCCGACTGGGGCTCGTCGGCGGCTTTGTGCTTCTCTCGGCCGTCTTCCTATTCCTGTCGATTCCCGTGGTCATGTTCTTGGTGGTTCTTACTGCGGGCCTTTTGTGCGGCGCCGTCTACTCCAACGTCTTTCTGTCGGTCATGACAGATGCCGGGTCTGGCGCGGCGACGGACCGCGAGTTCAGCCTGGGTATTGTGGGTGCGGGAGTGACGGCTGGGCTGCTCTTTGGCGGCGTATTGGGGGCTTTGCTGGAGTCTGGTCTTTGCGGTCTTGGGTTGGGTTCTGGACAGCGATGGTGTCATTTGGTCAAGTAACGAAGCCAGAAGGCTATGTGTGCTATATTCTACCTAATAAGTAATGTCGGTGTCATCCGCGCCATCCACCCGAGCAAAACATCTGATGTGCCGTGCATTCCATGGCCCCCAGCTTGGCTCTCAGGCGACTCATGACCTCGACTCATCGAAATCAACGTTGCATTGAGAATTCTTCCAGAAATCAAGGCCAAGGCGGCCCCCGTTCGGTCTACGGGAAGCCAAGCATCTGCGTGCGTAACCTCCCCCTAAACAGATATAGAGTCATGGATCGCACAACCTCGTTTTCCTCATTCCCGACACCAGAAGATCCACATCCACACCAAGATCCCGGGCTCGCAGCATCCCAAAATGGCTCTCTCCGCGTGTTGGAATCCTTGTGTCACTTTTCGTGGCGTGTAAAAGGCACCGAAGGAATCAGGGCTGGGCATGCAGTAGCAAAATCCTCCTCTTTGCCCCCTTGTTCGCCCCCCGGTCTTCTTACTCCTCCCTAGGCTGACTGGTAACACGACTGATCAGCATCAGCCGCAATATTAGCGAACATCAGCAACCAGCTGGTGGTGGCATCATCATCATCATCATCATCCTCCTCCTCATCTTCATCATCGCCCCATCATTATCGTCAACATTCCTTCCGCCCTCCCCTTCCACCAACACGCAGCATCATAGCCATCAACATCTTTTCACCTCCTTGTTCCTCTTCTTTCTCTTCCTTGCTCCTCCCCGTCCCCGCTTTCAGCTGCATATCCCAGGCTCGGTATTTAAATATCACGTGTCCGGCACTTGGCTGGCACCCTTGGCAGCTCCTCAGGCCTGCTTTCTCAATCGCCTTTTTCCCCACCAGAATGGGTGATGTGCCAAACGGGATGCCACCCTGTCAACGTTATTAACGCCTTGCTCCTTGTTCATACGTAGGGACCCTTTTTTCCGGTGCACAGGGGCCAGAGACTGCCCTCTCTTCCGTAACCTTAATTTCGTGCTGCACCTCCTCTGCTCTCCGCAACCGCATCGTCGTCGGCCTTGTTGTCGTCGTCCTCGTCGTCTACAGACGGGCCTCCAACTCCCCCTCTTGTCCCGCTTCCCCGCAGCCGACACGGCGACGAATCTGACTCGGGAGAACGGCTGAGCCCAAGCTTGCATCGCGTTCCGGTCCTCTCGGATGACAAAGCGGTTCCCGGCCCATCGGTAACGAGATGGTTGGTGTTCCAGGACGATCCAAGGCATGCAGCACGTGCCGCAAGCGCAGGAAGGGGGTATGTCGGATCCTTTTCTTTGCTCGGCGCCGTCACTTCTGTCCTCTGTGGATTTATTAAGCGTCCCCGGTCGGCAGGTTTGAGCTCACAAGTGACCATCCGTATAGTGCGATCAGCAGCGCCCTGCCTGCGGCCAATGTCTCCGGGCCAGGCTGGAGTGTGGCGGGTACGAACGCACCCGCGTCTTTGTCCAGGTGAACCCCGACTCGGCCTACCAAGCCACCGTCGCCAGTAAGGTTGACAGCAAGAAATGGGCACCTCCTATCGTGCTGCACAACCATCTCTCCCGTTCGGCCTTTGAAGTCGGCCACCTGGCCAACTTCTGGCAGACCTTTCTCCCGAGGGGTCATTCGGACCCGGCCCAGCAGCTTGGCACGGTCGACTGGATCAACTCGGTTCAGCAGCTCTATGTGTCCGACCGGTCGCTCTATAGTGCACTCATGGCCATCTCCTTCTACACCGTGGGCAAGTCTGAGAGTCAGAGGTGGATGATGGAGGAGGGGCTGAGGCAGCAGATTGCCTCTGTGAGCTCGATGAAGCACGCCCTCCAGTCTCCTTCAGCTCCTTCGGGGGAGGCTATTATAGCCACCGCCCGTCTGATAAGTCTCTTTGTGGTATGTTGCCTTTACATCACGTTTGGATGCTTGCTTACCCGTGCGTGTCCTAGATCTTGCACGGAGAGAACAAGAAGGGCGCAGGCGAGCAGAAACACACGTGGATCCGGCTGGTCATGGGAGAGCTGGCCCTCATCACCTCTCGAAAGCCAGAAGATTTTGCCGAAGGCCACGCCCATCAGTTCTTCCTGGAGACGCGGCAGAATTTGGTACGCACCCGCGCGGAGACTTGCAATGCCTCGTGCTGACGATTATCTAGGCCATCATCGCCCTCAGTATGTGCAAGACTATTGCGCTGAATAGCCCCGAATGGAAGACGAAGCCATGGGCCAAGATTCCCAAGCTGCCCATGGATCATTTGATCGATATCATCTTCGACATCCCCGGCATGCAGGAGCTCACCGAGTTATGGGTATTGTGTCCTGATCCCGAGCTCAGGGACCGGGTTCGTCGGCAAGTGGTGAGTAGGGCTTGGTCCATGGACGCTCGCCTGATAAGATGGGCCCAGGATCACGGTCCCTTCCAGTCCGGCTACGACCCACCATCTGAGGCCGTCTTGGAGGAGATCCGCAACAACCTCGGACTGGCATATATCATGAGTCTCTTCTGGGGGGCTCAACTACTCGTTGTCGCAATGCTCCGCTCGTCAACGCCTCCCGAAGAGGCCCTTCCAGAACGCACAGACATGATGCGATACATCCGGTTCCTCGTCATGGTGACACCGGCATTCTATAAACCCCACGCGGGTATCGTCGGCAGTCATCTGGTCACTTTCGCCGTGTCCACCGCCCTCAACTTCCTGGGGACAATGGATCGCGGGACAGAATTGCCAGAGTATCAAGCCCTCACGAGTTTCCTCGCCACATCTGGCTTCCTCAAGAAAGGTTACAGCGCCAAGATTATGGATCCGACGGTGCGGAAGTGCTTCGAGTGGCTCTGCGAGGCGGAGCGCCGCCGGAGGGCCAAGTTCGGGCCCGGCGCGAGCGGTGAGACGACCACGACAGCCGGTATTTTGGCCATTATGGATGCCTGAACCCGTCTGCTAGCCGGTGCGCGCTGTATTGCGTGGCAAATATATGATATGGAGGAGGCGTGTCGCAAGCTCCTTAGACGAAGAGAGCATACACAAGCAGCTCAGGCTATGGCATACGATGGCGTTGTGCTTACTCTTTCCTCTGTGAAACGCAGTTTCAGTCGACGTTTCTTTCGTTGGCAGGCGTTACAACTCCCTGGCCATCTGTCTGCGTCTTATTTGAGACACCAGAAAGGTCGGGATCCTGCATCTTTTCTGTGCGGACAGTGCCGTAGCTGCCTGCCAGGAGGCCTCTTAGGCGCGTCCAGGCAACGTTGAGCTTTGAGCACATCCTCGACCAGCCGGCAAAGACGAGCAGGTGGCTCTTCACGCCCCGCGTGGCTTCTGTCCCCGATGGCGTTGTTTCCAGCCATCTCTCAGGTCTCCAAGAAGTGGAGTCTTGATCTATCGCTTCGAAGGCATGGTGGGGTGAAGCCACAGAGTTTCTCGTATCGCCACGTTCAAAAATGAGGGCTGCTTCAGTCGACTTGCCGACAGGTCGGTAGGAGTACTAATCAGAAGCGACTGAGGCATCAATGAGTTGTCTCCCCAGTGGCCTCTAGCACTTTTCATCGTCCAGGGTGGATAGGCCAAGGAGAGGCGACAACGAGTTCGGGCCGTCGTGAGATCTGTCCAGAATTGGTCGACAGTCCCTGCGGATGTAGTCGGAAGACGGAATAGTGGAGGAAGAGCGGTGCTCCCTCACATGGAAAACGCAACGAGTTTTCAGGCTCCCGTCACCAAGCGGTGCGCGCAAGCACATCAGACAAAAAGCCAAAGGGGGTTTGGTCCGCAATTGGTTTCGATGCGAGGTTCCATTTGCGAAGCCTGATGAAGGATATAGGTAGTAGAAGAGCAGAAAGCGCTTCTGTAGAATCGAAACTGCTTTCTTAAAAACGATATCACTCAGCCATACCGTTCGCTATCAGCTGTACGCGACTTTGCTCATGATGTCGCATGGCTAGCCGACGAATTTCATTGACGTTCTTGATCTCATGCCTCTTCATCTCCCGCGTCGCAAATGTAATGGCATTCTGCGCTGTCCTGGCTACAAATCTTGCAGGTGGATCAGGCGGACATCCTGAGAGGACCGGCGAAGTTGTTGATGGAGACGTAGCGCGGCGCGATTTGAACGATGAGGCTATAGGTGTTCGTTAGGATTGTGAAGCTGTCGTCCGGACTGTGAATCTCGTGGTAAGCCAAGAGTAGCCTGATGTACTGGAGGTTCCGTGACCCCAATGGCAGGCCATGACAGAATGTAGGGTCCAGGGTAGGTTATCTGGGGTGGAGGTTTTGCTCAGGTACGTGATTTTAGGTACTGTACCTACAGGTATCCAGGTACCCGGATTCAGCACTCTTCCAGCACTCTTCCAGCCTTGATAGTGCTCTGGAATGAGTCGCCTGCGTTCGTCCATCTGATTCCCTTCATTTCCTTATATCATCCATATAACGCTGAAGCATCGGGATGATACTCTCCTGCGCAATCCCCTCCTCCACGAGCCGCCTTAGGACACGAATCACCCAGCCTTGGCAGTTTTCCGTCACGGCAGCACGATTTACAGCGCTGGGTGGCGGCTCAGCGTGCACAATGTCCTCGACCGTCTTGCGCTGCGCGCCCGTCATGTCCGCATTGACGAGCTGATGCCAGGCAAACGTGTCGAGGCTCATCTTGTCGATGCCCGCGGCGTGCTCGTACACCATGAACTCGGCGTCGCCCGTGACCTGCCAGACCTGCCCTTGGCCGCGGCCGGTGGCGTCCGGGCGGTGGCAGAAGAGGGACCAGTGCTTGGGCTCCCCGGGGGCCTGGTGCTCGGCAATAATGGAGAGCTGGAGCGGGGGGTCGGGCTCTGGAGCGTCGGCGACGGGCTTCTCGACGGGTGTCCATTCACCTGCTGGATTCCCTGCCGCATCTAGTCTTCTGGTCCATTGCGAGCCGTCGGAGCAGTCTGCGTACTCTCTTCGATTGCGGACGGTTCTGCCGACTACTGGGAACGTTAGCTCAGACATGATGATGTGTCTCGTCTCTGTTTAGCTGTTTGGGCAGTTCTAGGTAGCTTGCTGAATTTCCCCGCTGTTCGAGATGCAGACCCGAAAGCTACCTACGTGCACCAACAGCTTGCAGCTTACAGCTTACTAATCGAGTAGTTCAGGAGCGTTTCTTCCACGTCTTATTATTTGTTTAATTTTTTTAAGTCTTCTTGGAGGAAGAACGGAGTTTGAGATGCCCGCCAGCCGACGGTGCGAGGTTGATAAAGCTCGATTTACTAGACGCAAGACGAAAGCAGTATGTGGAATAGCAGTGAGTCGATCCTCTGCCGCCTTTCCGAATCCGTCGCCTGACCCAAAAGTTCAAGTTCAAGTTCACAATAACGGGCCGACTTGACAATGGCTTTGATCAGTCGACTGCGGACGTACGTGGACGTGTCTGAATCACCTGCTTACACCCTGCAATTCGCCACAAGATGGAAATGCGTAATTTTTTCTGTCCGAGCGGCATCATCATGGTGAAGATGCATAATCAGAAATCTCCCAAAGACACGACACGCCAAAGAATACCCAGTTGGGTCAGCGAAACCGCGCTTGGTCCCAGACGCTTCATTATTTTATGAAGAGACTAGGACTCTGGGTCATTTTATGGCGACAGTCAGACTTTGCTAGCGGCTGTCTGCAGAATGTGAAAAGCCACTTGCTCGGCTTGGATCCTCTGCATAAATATGATCCCCATCACAACCGCAGACTTGTCAGATTGTTGGGGGTCCTGCATGCCGACCAATAAGTTCACTGCCAGTTATCACGGCTCGCCGTCCGTGATGATCATGATGCGCACACACACAGTACCCTGGAAAGGTGGTGAGGCGCACCTTAGCGTACCATACTGTCTCGTTTTGTGTTCCCGGCTCATGCCGTTATACCCGGGAAACTCAGTTGCCACGTCCCGGTCAGTCGCGGCTCAACTATGTATGATGTGTTGTAAAGGGGAAATTTTTTTGAAGTCCGGGTATGCCGCTTCATGCAGTGTAGATCCCTTCGGTGACGTATTGGGCTACAGACTGAGGTTTTGTTGCGCTTCCATGGAATGAGTATGAATGGCTCGCCTGTGGAAATTGCCGTGGTGGATAGGACCATGACTGGCATACTATTACTTGTCTCGAGACACAACACAGTTCAGATGATGATGGTGTTTTATGCAGGGCCGATCAGGTGCAAGGAATAGCACGGATGCCAAGCCCCCAAAGAAGGCATTCTGTTCTTCGAGAAGACAGAAGACAGGGGCCCAGGTTCGTCCTCCAATGGCAGGCGACGACAACGATAGGAAGCCAGCCGTGTTGGTCGTGAAAAGTCCAACCTGATGTCATATGTTACTAAGAGAAATTCCGGCTCAAGCCAAGTGCTGCTCTTTGGCGCCCACAATTCCTCTGGCACGGCAGTCGAGGTGGAAAGGGGGATGGGGCCACTGTTTATGGAGACGGTGGGTATGTACTGTATGGTATGGTGCTGCATTCGGAAAGTGTACCCTGGCTGGTACGGCCGGCCCGGCCCCTCTCTTCCCTTCCCAGGGATGTGACAGCTCCTTCCAAGCAATGAGGCTCTTGAGCCTCTGACCTTGGCAGGCACAAGTCTACACACCTTTACTCACCTTTACTCACCTCTACTAGGTAGGTACGTCTTCTACACACCTCGTTACTGTGTAGCACCTGGACATCCCCCTTTCTTCAACAGCTCCTACACACAGACTGGACACACCCGGATGCCATCCGGCCCTTTTTCTCACTACCGTCGATGCTCCGTGCTCCGCAACCAACATACGGATATTCCATTAGTCAAGCAATGCCGACACAGACGAAGCCGGCCGCCGTGCCATCCCAGCACCGAAGCCGCTAGCAGCCCACAGCGGAATCCATGGCGTAACAAGATCCACCCTATTACCATCACCTAACTCTGTCCACGCCACTCTCCATGACATGCGCCGGCCATGTTTCGCTGCCGCGCGCACGCCATCCTCATTTTCGTTTGTCGTCGTTTTCCTCTTTTTCCTTTGCTCTCGTGCCATCGTGCCGGGCTTCATTCGCATGGGGGCTTGCTTCCTTTTTGCGGAGAGAAGCACGTAAGCTTTCTGGGGTACAGCAGTGCATCTCGGGAGAAAAATCCGGGGAGGGGGAGGGGTGTCTCTCTTCGGCCTCTCCTTTTACTGTACCTCATAGCTAATATCTATCTCAAATGCAAGCGGCGTGGAGAAATCCGGGGTTCGACCTGCTCCGTAGATAAGGGAACAGGACATGTCCATCCGTCGGACCATACGGACGCTCATCTCGACCCACTGCCGCCTTCATCACAAAATCTCGCGCTTCTGCTGCTTGTCTTGCTTTTACCTTTCCCTACTCCTTCATCCTCTTCTCTTCCTCTTTCCCTTATCCTTTTACCGGCCTTCAGCATCGCTGGCTGCCATACCTCTTCCGTACTTCCTAATTCTTCCTCCTCCTCCACCCCTCTAATATACTTCACCCCTCCATCCTCTCTTCCTTTCCTCTTCTCTCTCTCTCTCCAATATTCCTTCCCTCCTCCGGTGAAAACAAATCACCCCCACCGGGACACACGTGTTTCGCCATTCACCATGTCGGAGATCAACACCACCACCGCCCCTCCTCCGGCGTACGACTCGTCTTCCTCCAAGGATGACATGAGCAGCAATGGTCCCGACAAGACCCACAGCGTCGGCATCCTGCGCGACGCAGCTGTCGGTGAGACCACCATCACCGACATGGAGAAGCAAAAGACCCAGCAGGGTGATGCCTTCTTCCACCGTCTGGGCTGGAAGCGCCTCACCGTCGTTCTGATTGTCGAGGCTATTGCCCTGGGTAGTCTCAGTCTGCCCGGTGCTTTCGCCTCGCTCGGAATGGTTGCCGGTGTCATTCTCTGCGTCGGCATGGGCCTCATCGCCATCTACACGAGCTACATCGTCGGCCAGGTCAAGCTGGCCTTCCCCGAGGTCTCCCATTACGCTGACGCCGGACGGCTCATGATGGGCCGTATTGGCTACGAGGTTATCGGTTTCATGTTTGCCCTGCAATTGACTTTCCTCGTCGGCTCCCACTGTCTCACCGGAACCATTGCCTTCCTCAACATCACCGACAACGGTGCTTGCTCACTTGTCTTTGGCGTCGTTTCCGCCATCATCCTCCTCATTCTGGCAATCCCTCCCTCATTTGCCGAAGTTGCCATTCTCGGATACATTGACTTCGTTTCCATTGTTCTGGCCATTGGAATCACCATCATCGCCACCGGCATCCAGGCTGGCGATGCCCCTGGTGGCTTGTCTGCTGTGACCTGGTCTGCCTGGCCCAAGGACGACCTCAGCTTTGCCGAGGCCTTCATTGCTGTTACCAACATTCTGTTCGCTTACAGCTTTGCCGTCTGCCAGTTCTCTTTCATGGACGAGATGCATACCCCCAAGGACTTTGTCAAGTCTATCTGGGCCCTCGGCATCATCGAGATCGTCATCTATACCCTCACCGGTGCCCTCGTCTATGCTTTTGTTGGTGCCGACGTCAGGTCCCCTGCCCTTCTGTCTGCTGGTACCACTGTCTCCAAGATTGCCTTTGGTGTCGGCCTCCCTGTGATTTTCATCTCCGGCTCCATCAACACCACTGTCGTCGGACGCTACATCCACGGTCGTATGTACAAGGATTCCGTCGTTCGGTTCATCAACACCAAGAAGGGCTGGATCACCTGGCTCGCTCTCATCACCGTCATCACCATCATTGCTTGGGTTATTGCAGAGGCCATCCCCTTCTTCTCGGACCTCTTGTCCATCTCCTCCTCCCTCTTCATCTCTGGCTTCACTCTCTATTTCCCTGCCATGATGTGGTTCATGTTGATCCGCGAGGGCCCCTGGTACGCCAAGCACAACCTGCTCAAGAGTCTTGTCAACGGCTTTATCTTCGTCATCGGTATTGTTACCCTGGTCGGCGGCACCTACGCTAGTGTCCAGGATATTGTACGTCCAACTCGCCCCCTTTTGTCAAATTCCTGTTGCTAACTCTTTCCTAGATCAACAAGTACGAGCGTGGCGATGTTCATGGTGCTTTCACTTGCGCTCCCATTGCTTAGAGGATGTGCGCCGCAGCAAGAATAAGTAAAAGGTGTTAAAGGTGTTGAGTCAAGCGGGTTTGTTATGACTTATGACATTGTAAACAGCTTTCACGATTGTATACATAGAAAAAGATTCCCAAACAATGGCTCGACTCAATGTGTGATAAAGGTTCGATACCCGGAATTTGATGTGATTTGTTGGATCGCGATGCATGCTGTTAATATCCTGAACTTTAACTGCCAATACATAACCTTAATCTTCTGCACTGCCTGCCTGCCAATCACTCGAGTACCCAAATGCCCTCTTGTTAGTATTCAAAATACTTGCTCTGTATGATTAATTATTCGTCATTCCAGGCCATGGAACCTTGTATCTTGGAGCCATATGAGGATTACTCCGGCCGCTTGAGGAAGAACCTGTCGTCAACCATTGAAATAGCCTCTCCTGCATCGTGTCTCGCAATCTGGGCGGTCCACTCGGGAATCTGATGTCCCAAATCCAAGGCCTGAAGCAAATGCTGCCAGCAATCCTCCTTGCCGGCGTGCTCGTT
The DNA here is from genome assembly GCA_020746835.1 of Stachybotrys elegans. Classification (NCBI taxonomy): domain Eukaryota; kingdom Fungi; phylum Ascomycota; class Sordariomycetes; order Hypocreales; family Stachybotryaceae; genus Stachybotrys; species Stachybotrys elegans. Next base: position 1,048,796 of record JAGPNK010000008.1, on the reverse strand, counting down.
CAGAGCTCTAGCAAGTGCCGTGCTGTATTTGACAAAGTCATCTAACTCGAGGCTGGCGATGTCGCCCAGCTTCACGGCTAAGCTCGCCCAGAGAACCATAAAGGAGTGCAAAAAGTTCATCTGCGGGTATCGGAACTCGATCGTCTTCTTTGACTCGTCCTCTCGGTCTGCAATGGCTATACCCGCTACAATGCTGCCCTCGGAAATGAAGCACGTCAGCAGTTCCCAGTCGTCGACGCGCCAGATGCTGTGGACGAATGACTCAATCTTCTTGATATTGTCATTCAGCGGCACGGGGAAGTGCTTCTTGGACCGGCTATTCGGCTCCGTGGCGTTGTTTAGCAGCCAATGGGTTGTGATTCCTACACGGCTCATGATATAGTTTATTTTCCCCTTTGTAACGTTGGAAACGTTGCAGATGAGACCTGAATATTTGCTCTCCTTGCGGGATGGCGGGAGAAACTTGTCAATCAGGTGGTATTCCAACATAATGGCCAAAGAGATTACCCTCTGGGCGTATTGCAGGGTCATTCCGGACTTGGGTCCCACGTGTATGTGCAGACCACAGCCTTCGTCTGCTACGACGGGCATGTCGATGGTGCGGAGGGCCTCGACGATCTGCGCCATCTTGGGCAAACCAGCCTCGAGCTCATCATGATCAAAGATTTGGGAGGCAATCTCTGTGGCGCGTCGTCTATGGTGCTTGTCTATACCCTTAGTTCCGAAAAGGTACTCTGATTGAATCATGTTGTAACGATACATGGTAGCGTCGTCGGTCTCGGTTTCTGTTTCCGGCCTTCGTTGGGAATACACACGACCATTGGGGATCAGAACCTCCACCGGTGCCTCATAGCAATTAAAGCACCTCATCCCCTCTAGGTGGCGTAAGTGCTCACACTTTACAGCGATCGGGAGGTCGGTCTTGGACGCGAGCTGGACAGCCAGAGATGCTCTGGCGTGCATGGACCCCTCCATGGAGGCATAGACATCTTCTCTTTCGGCAGATGGAGTTATCAAGCAGAACTCGATCTCGATACCAAATCTGGTATCGTAGGTCTTTTTGTCAGACATGGCCACAGTGGGTAGCGTATGGAGAAGATATCCAAGGTTACTCGTAAACGTAATGGAGAGCTGTAAACGAAAGTCTTTGCATGCAAAAGCCGGGACTGGTCGACGCGGGGGGTTTTAAGCACATCGGAAGCAGCTCGAGGTAAGTTGGGTTCGAGTGCATTTCTACACTACGTCTCTGTATCACAGTAAGTAACCCAAGCTGAGTGTTGTGATACAGGAACCTGCCGATGAAAATCATTGCTGAATAGGAGACATGCAGCTGCGGCTGTCGTTTAACATTACAGAGCAGAAAGCAAATAAAGAGAGGCGAGATATGGGGGAGGGAATATATACCTTTCTTGTTCGGTTGTCTCGTGAGGCCATGGACGCTGAGTTGCTTGACAGGATGGAGAGTCTCTGAAATACTGCAATTTGTCAAGATTTTGCAAGAACCATTGAATATGCTCATGCAGAGAATTGTTCCAAAGCTCCTCCGTATATGTATTACACGGACATTGAAACGGCAAACCATGTCGTGCGACAGCTGTTGCATTTACTTGTACTTGATGTGGGATTTCCCGTTTGTGTGCCCCAATGGGATACAGACCAGCGTACTTGTAGTTGATATCACGGTAATTGGCAGCTTGTCACATCTTCAATAATGGAACGGCAGGTCCTGTTCTGGCTGCATGGAATCAACCTAGTTTCACAGGGAAACAGTTACGCGATAAAAGAACTCAATATTGTGTGTGGGAGAACAGTTCTGGCGATTGGCGCACACGAGCGCCATGAAGTCGGATTAGATGTTGTTGCTATTCACATCACCAATGAAACTACAAACGTGAAAGAAGCGCCAACTATCCAATAGTATTTTAAGTTTAACAAACCTATAAACATGACAATAAAAGAAGTACAAGTGTCAGTTCTGAAAGCCCAGGAACGAAGTTATCGCGACAGCCTTCATGCTACCCCGACACGTTCGGCGATGCACTCTGGGGGCGCAGCTGCCCTTTCTGCGAAATCGCCGGGCCCCCAGGATTTAAAGTACCCGTAAAAAGAAGAGGAGGAGAAAAAAAAGAGACCACTTTTGTATTCCTTGCAGGATCCCCTCACCTAAGAACATAAGAATCGCAAACTTGGGCACGCGCGCATCTGCAAGCGATGGAACTGAGCTAACCTTGTCATTGTCCTAAGCTGACGCAAGTGAGCCAATCGCCAGCAGGGCAGATAACTCCTGGGCCCTCCCGGCGTGCGGGCGTAACCTAATGCAGCTTGACGTGTGAGCAAGTCCCCGGCGCAAGGACCCTCGTGTAAGCTTGAAACGGGCTTCTAGAATGGCTACAAGCCAGCTATTTTGGTATCGGATTCGGGCTAAAAAAGATGGGGGCTGCAGGATTCGCGTGGCTCTGGCCCATTGTCTGCGAGGAGGATCGCTTCCTTCAGTGGCGGCGGTGGAGAACGACATCAACGTCTTGCAACAGAAGACAATAAGTCGGCTGTGAATCCCGGCATGTTTCCATGTTTCTTTTCCCCTTCTTTCATTTCTTTTCCAAGCTACTCTTTTTCCTTTGTCCCGGGCATGCCTAGGTTGTTCGCCGGTCGACCATTTTCTTGAACAGCCCTAGAAGCATTCAACGCCCATCAAAACCATCATCATCCATCTTACATCGTGTGATTTTTTTTTTGCCCACCATGGACGACAACCAGAAACAGTCGCAGGTCGACTGGGGCAACATTGCAGCCGTCATCTGGTCTACTTACGCGCTCGCCACCGTCGTGCTGGTCCTGCGGTTCCGCGTGCGCTGGTCCCAGGCCGGATTCTTCCTCGACGACTACGCCATGTTCCTCGCCTGGCTCAGTTTGTCTGCCCTGAGTATCTCGCACACCGTGCAGGCGAGGTCGACGCGCTATCTTCTCCGGTATGACGGCATGACTCTCAACGATGAGCATCATGCCGACTTTTACGAGGGCGAGATTGACGAGCTGGGCCGTTGGCAGACGGCCATTGACGTGCTGTTTTGGACCACTGTGTGGATGGTCAAGGCGTCTCTTCTTTCGCTGTACCACAACTTCCTGAAGCCCTACTCGTTTGCTCACAGGCTGTGGTGGCTGGCCCTGATCTTTACGGCTTTGACCTATGTCTCTTGCTACATCTGCCGCTTCGTTGTCGGTGAGTATCATGTTGCTTGTCCCGTTACAAAACTGGACACCAAGCTGACGCCGTCAAAGCATCCTTGCGAACTCAGCCTATCGACATCTACTACTCCACAGGCGCAGACGTTGCTTCAGACGTCATGATTATGCTGCTGCCCATGATGATCCTCCCCATGCTGGAGCTCAACCTCAAGAAGAAGCTCGGGTTGGCACTCGTCTTCAGCTTGGGCATTGCCGTGATTGCTACTGCTATTGTGCGCATGCTCTTCGTTGTCAACCAAGATCCCCTGTCCGCATTCGCAAGAGGCGACGACGGCGAGACCAGAGAGCTCGAGTTCACCGACCCCGTCTACCGGACACTGGGCAGCAGCGCTGAGGCAGCTACAGCTCTCATCGTGGGCTCGCTGCCACCCCTCGCAGCGTTCCTCTCGCGCAAAGCCAGCACCTACTACGACATTAAGAAGTCGGGCGAGGCGGTTGATCAGAACAACCGCACAAGCTCCTACTTGCCGACCTATGAGCCCCAGACAGGCGCCATCTGGACGCGCAAGACGACGGTAGAAAGGTCTGGACCTCTTGGTTCGCACCCCATTCCGCAGTCTGACAGGAACATTCACGTCGAGATCACGCTTGACTCGGAGTCGGACCGCAACTGGGCGGCTCAAGACGTGGAGAAGGCACCCCCCAAGGCGCACATTAAGAGGTAAAGGAGGATGCCTGGCCACTTACATTTTCATTCTCTACACTCGTTTTGGATAATTAGCGTTCTACTTAACGGAGTTGCGGAGGTTATATCCGTCTCTCCAAGCCTTTTTGCCTTTCCATTTTTGTATTTGTAACTTCACTAACCTTTTGGCTTCACCATTGCAACTTCTCAAGTAAGAATTATAGACCTACGATTAAAACACTATATAGATACCCAGCGCATAATTAGAACTGTTATTCCATTTATCGCCACATGGCTCGTAGCGAACAAGGTGGTTGACAGGGTTCAATGCACCGAACGTGCGGCTCGAATCCTTCGGAGCACTTTTGCATGTTTCCGATACGTTTCGACTCAAAGGATTGTGGCGAATGAATTTAGCTTGTCTAGCTCGTCGTCACCAGGTTGTAGGCACGGGCGGTGGTGAAGATAATTCCAAGCAAAGCCTGAACAAGTCTTGTAGCCAATATAATGAGTAGCATTGAGTTCTGGGATATAAATACATAAATACATTGTCTAGCCAAGTCTCGCGTGTACTCGCCAATTAATGAAAATCTATTGGAAGTTTACCATGGTAACAGCGACTTGCCGGCTTCTACAACAAAATCTTGCAGAAAGCTCCATGTTATACTGCCTGTTCCCTTTCAACGCAGGTCGGTGTCCAGGCCGGAGCCGGAAGCGCGAGAGGCACTGCACCATCCCGGCTCATGCACGTTCACCGCGCAGCTTCTGTTGGTGAACTTTTGGACCATGCCCTCCCTGTCAAGCGAAATAGCCGATCACGGGAGGTTTTTGGCAAGGTTGTCAGCACTCGCCTAGCCATGCTGGACGCGAGTCGGAGAGAAATAACCCGAGCAGGCTGCAGATACTGGATCGCTTATGGGAATGAACGCACATGAGCATCATATGGTGTGCTGATTATGCATGATGAGTGTGCGCAAAGTATGGTCGATTGGACCTGAAAGATGTGATAGGGAGGCGTGGTGCCATCTTCTCAACCTAGACAGCTATGGATGAAATCACTTACCAACCTGGAATTCGCCAAGGTGTACTCACCATGAAGCGTGACATGTTTGTCAGGTAGTTGCAGCCTGAAGTTCGTGGATAGGGTATTGTGTGAGGCCATTCCTGGCGCAATACTTAGACATGCTGGCTAGCCAATGTACATCGGCAGTTTGCCAACAAGGAGATGCATCCTTTGGTCTCCTCATCGTCTACTCTTCGTACTTCTCCACGCCTACCGCAGAATGAACATATGAATGTTGGCTCGGATAACCCCAGCATTACCCCAGACCACTCCCCCGCGTCTTCCCACATCCTACCCCAACCTCGAACCTCCTCTCAACCAGTAAAGACACGACCTGGAGCCCATCATCCTAGCTTCAACTACTCCCCCGCTGCGGGACCCGGATCTTCCACCAATAACTAGTACCTTGGCAAGGCCCAGGCTGTGACACGCCGGGCCGACGTGCCATTAGCATCCCACCCGGGCTCACCTACCCTCACCATCAGGCGCCTTTATACTTGCTGGTTGAGCCCATGTCACCCGCCAGGACCCCGGGTTATGGCACAGCATGGCCGGGGGATCGAGCGGGGCGTCTCGCTCATACAAGTCAGAAGAGCCAGCCGACCCTCAGGGATGTGTCGAGACTTGCAGGCAAGCGAGAGCCTGTCATGGGGCAATTGGATGATCGACTGCTCGTGTCGCTGCACTGCACCCGGAGAGAGAGAAAAGAGGGGGGTTAACAGTTCCCCATTACGAGTTTAAATGTACCCCATCTCCCGCGAGAGACCCTCCTGCTGCTATTCAGCGTTTCTCTCCAACCCAACGCAGGAGATACGGTTAACGGCATCATGGCTTCCGATAACAAGGCCGGCGCCACTGAGATCGAGCTTGAGTCGGGCGCACCCGGCGTCAACCATCTTCAGGATGTTGACCTTCACGACAAGGGCCTGAACAGCAGTGCCCAGGAGGCCACAGCCCAGGAACACAACGTCGGTGTCTGGCAGGGATTCAAGACCTACCGTCGGGCTGCCATGTGGTCCATTTGTAAGTTGCATCTACAAGATTGCGTCTCTACCATGGGGAACTAATTGGTCTGTCCTCTGCAGTCATTTCCACCACCGTCATCATGGAGGGCTACGACGTGACGCTTGTCCCGTCCTTCTTTGGATACCCCAGGTTCCGCGAACGATATGGCGAGTGGCTCGACGATGAGAACGGCTATCAGATCTCGGCCACCTGGCAGCAGCGATTCCAGTGCCTCGGCGCCTTTGCCAACATCATCGGTGCCCTTCTCAACGGCTGGGCCACTGCGAAATGGGGCCACCGCCGCGTCCTCATGTTCTCGCTGTTCTTCCTCACAGCCTTCATCTTCATCGCCTTCTTCGCCCCGTCCGTCGAGATCCAGCTTCTCGGTCAGTTCCTCTGCAATCTCCCCTGGGGTGTCTTCGCCACCACTGGTCCTTCTTATGCCGCCGAGGTCACTCCGCTTGCAATCCGTGGTTATCTGACTGCCTACGTCAACCTCTGCTGGTGCATTGGCCAGTTCATCTCTGCTGGCGTTCTGCGCGCCCTGGTCAACAACCCTACCGACTGGAGCTGGCGAATCCCCTTTGCTATACAGTGGATCTGGCCGGTTCCTCTCTTCATCGCCGCGTGGCTCGCCCCCGAGTCGCCGTGGTACCTCGTCCGAACCAACCAGCTGGAGCGGGCCAAGCATTCTCTACAGCGTCTGTCGCAGCCTGAGCACAACATCAACTACGATTCTGCAATCGCCATGATGGTCCATACCGACAAGCTGGAGAAGGCGGAGCGCGAGGGTGTAACCTACTGGGACGCTTTCCGCGGCACCAACCTACGCCGTACCGAAATTGCATGCATGGCCTTCTTGTCCCAAATTACCAATGGTGGTGCCATGGCTTACAACGGATCCTTCTTCTTCCAGCAGACCGGCATTGACGAGGAGACGTCGTACGGTATTGGTCTTGGTGGTACCGGTGTCGCTTTCGTTGGAACCATCATCTCGTGGTTTTACATCTACAAGTTCGGCCGCCGAAGTATCTGGCTCGCGGGTTACTCAATGCTCGTTGTTATCCTTTGGGTTATTGGATTCCTCTCATTGGTACCCAACCAAACTCAGCCACTTGCCTGGGGCCAGTCCATCCTCTGCGTTGTCTGGCTTGGGGCTTATTCTATGAGTGTTGGTCCCATCGTCTACACCATCGTGGCCGAGGTCGGCTCTACTCGATTGCGAACACAGACCATTGTCCTGGGCCGTTCACTCTACTATGTAGGCAATATTGTTTGTGGCGGTCTTTTGTGGCCTCAGATCATCTCTCCTGGAGCATGGAATGCAAGAGGCACAGGTGTAAGTACCAAGCTTTGCTGGAGGGAAAATGGTAGCTGACAATCGATAGGCCTTCTTCTGGGCTGGTTTGGCCACGTTAACTTTGACCTGGGCCTGGTTCCGTCTGTTTGAAACCAAGGGGAGAACTTTTGGAGAGTTGGATTACATGGTACGTGATTCGATAAGCGCTAGATGGCTATGTCTAACCACTTCCACAGTTCCAGAAGGGAGTATCTGCTCGCCAGTCTGGCAAGTACCAGATTCCCCAAGAAGAGATTTTCGCCGTAGAGTCTTTGGAAGAGCGTAGGTAGAGTGGAAGTTGACTAGGTTCATCATATCGAACATCACGTGGGCTCTTGAGTATTAGCGACTTGACAATAGCTTCAATATATTCAACAGCTTGGAAACTACAACATGAAGCCATTGAAGCTTTTCGGCTAATTGTGTTTTTGATAATTCGGCGAGTGGCCGCATGTAACAGTAATTTATTGCAACTAGCAACATTAGGAGGAAACACTGAAACCAGGACTTCCGTGCAATGCAACCCGGTTCCAATATATGTCTGTGCTTGATAAGATGAACCATGAAAGTCGTTCACAAATTTATGTCCCAGCAACTCGCTCTCAGAATTCTGCCAAACCTGTTTAAAGCTGATTGTAATTTCTTAGCGAGTGTATTTAGCAACAAGATTGCTAGAGATGACCAGATAGTATTCTCCTGGGATTTACAACTGGAGGCATAAGATATCGTGATTAGTTTAGAAACTTACATCGGGCTTTCACATCAACATCTACAACAGAACAAGATATGAAACAAAAATACCAATATTCAAGATCCCGTAGTTGTAGTAACTATCTCCAAGCTCTTATTGACATTCGTGTAAATAATCCACTACAACAGAATCCATCATTTCAGCAGTTCGATGAATTATCATCAGTCGTCCTAGTTGACACATTGAGAATACCATTGGTTTGAAGCCCTGCATGTTCCCTGGGAGCAGCACGTAGGGCCTGTCCAGCCTTGTCCGCCACATTGACCCCAGAGAGCCGCGCAGGTCGGCGAACCACCTCCACCTCCACCACCACCTCCTCCTCCACCGCCGCCGCCGCCGCCGCCGCCACCACCACCACCACCGCTCGAGTTGAGCTGGCTGTTGACAAAGGTGAGAGCCTGCTGGCCATAGATTGAGACGTACTGCTGGTGGTGGTTCGCGTCGTTGCCGTTGCAGCAATACGGGTCCTGGCTATCGCAGTACGACTTGACCTTGCTTGCATTGGGGCAGACGTAACCAGAAGGTCGAGCGGCAAACTATTCAACACTATCAGCGGCGAAAATTGATAATCGAGAGGTTGATGACTTACACCACCAGCTGTGCAGGTTCCAACGTTGAAGGAGATGCCCGCCTGCCATCGTGGGTCACCCATGAAGATGGCAGCCTTGACCATGTTGATGGCACTAGCAGAGAGAGGCGGAGTCGAGGTTCCGATGTTAGAACCAGGATCAGGGCCGCCGCAGAGAGCATTGTCCATGATCTGACCACCCTATTCACACAACACAGTCAGCCAAAATTAATGTGCTCTCCGCCAAGTAAAGGAGTTTGGTACCTGAGAATAGCCAACCAAGACAATCTTGGTGTCGGGGCAGCGCTGATTCAGGCTGTTGACGGCAGAAGCAACGGCATTGGTGCCTTGTCTGGCAGATTCACCGTACTGAATGCCACCGCATGAGCTCTGTCCACCACAGGCCGGGTAGCTGATAGCCTCGGACGTGGCCCCCGGGTTGGCACTCCTGATCATGTCCACCAGCCGACCAGCCGATCCATATCCGGGGCTGACGGTGGTCTCACGGGCGCCAAAGATGTGAATGCTGGGGCACGACTGGGCGTTGGCGAGCAGAGCCCAGCCAGTAGCCACGAGGGCAGTCGAAGAGTACCGCATGGTAAAGACGGCCTGTGAATTTTGCACGATGAGGTTGGCCCAGGAAAGCAAGATAACCAAGACTACCATGGTTGTACTTATACTATCGAGGCGCGAGGTTCCGACTCCACACCGGACTGTATGCGACCAGCCAAGAATGGAATTCGGAGGCTCCGGGTCACGGCACCGGCATAGCTCACTTGTTCTGTCTTTAGCCTGAAAGTAGACCAATACAGAAACCTACTTGAGCAAGCCGGGGCTCGGGCATACGGAAGCCTTTCCTTGCCACCTCTCCATATGACCTGGGGTAATCTTGTGGCTTGAGCCCAGAAGATTGGTTACCAGGAACCTGCTTCGCCAGCCCGGAACGCGTCGCTGCGCCTGGCATAGACCCGTGGGAAGTGGAGAGGTCCATTGCAAGGGGGGAAAGGTGTCCTCATGACCGTGGGGCTACAGCCGAGGGATTGGGGTTGTTGTCTGATTTGGATTTATCCTGAGGCTAGCTGTGATGCGTGGATGAGGTTCCTTCAACCGGTCTGAAGTGGCTGAAGCTGGCAGCCTCCGCACTCATCTCGGACCCTCGGTAGTTGGTAGCGGGGGCGAACCTCAAAGTGTCATGGCTGAATAAATACCAATGTCGAGTATAAACCTGGGAGGGCGACAACATGTACTCAACTGTGTTTCTTACACTGTCTCTAACTGCTGTAAATGGTGATGGAACTTGAAGCCTGTAAGCTCAAGCATGCATTCTCTAGTACTTTCGATTCTCTGAGGCTTGATTAAGTGAGAGAAGAAATTCCTAACATGTTCACGTAAGGGAGAACATGGATAGATAGTGTTCAAAAATATTGTCTGCTATATGGGTGGGTTGAATATGTACTTGTTTCTTAGCCAGAAGAGGCTTGCATCTTATATTTCATGGAGCGCCACCTCAGCGTCCCTTTACGTACATATGAAGAATGTAGGGATTAGCCTCCCCATCGAAGAGTTTCCCACTATATTTATGACTTGCTGACAGACATCCCTTTCAGGAGCCAAGTAATTATGCCATGGCCGATCCTCAAGAGAAGCCGCAATATGCCAAACGGTGACACGCCATGTAGAATCTATGTAATCAGGGTAATAGAGGAGTCGATCTTCACTCAATAGAGCGTCAGCACAACCGACTTTTATCCACTTTGAACGTTGTCGTGGTTTGAGCGGCATCTCAGCTAGCATATATAGTTCAAACACAAAGTACAACATACATGTCCCTGGCCTAGCACATGTCTCAATAAACTTGATATCTGCTCATTCATATATTTCTTACAAACTATGCCACGCGCACTACAAGCAATGCTTTACCGCCCCTACGGATGGCTGATTCATGCCTTAAGCGCAGAGGGTATGTTCTCAAGCACCGTCTGCTCAAGCGAGACCCAGCCAGGCTGGCCTAGCCTGCGGAGCATCTCCTCAGCGCGATCACGGAAAGAGATGATATCCCAGGTGTCGTCCTTGCAGCCCAACCTCTCGTAGGTCTTGTTGGGGTACGCCTTCTCCGCAATGTCGAGGAACATGTCGAAGTGAAAGGGACCCGCGAAGCCGGCGATTCGCTCGTCCACGACATCAGGAAGCGTGGCACCAGCGACGTGCAGCCTTCCGGTGTCCGCCACATTGATGTAGTATTCTGCATGCAAAGGTGTAAGTCACGACGTAACAAAAATGCGAAAAAGAAAGAAAAAAAAAGTTTGGCGAGGGCTTCTTACGGTTGAACATGGAATTAACGAAGGGAAAACCTTTGCCGGATAGTACGCCCACAGCAAAGCCAGAGCTGCTAGGGTAGCCCATGTTTTCCTCATCCAGACTCTTGCCAAAGTTCATGTTGGGAAGGACTGCGCAATAGCATCAGCAAACTTGCCATGCAAGAATAAGCACCAGAGAGGAGCGCCTACCAGTGTTGAGAACAAGATCGGGACGCTTGTCCTTGTTCTCCTTGTAGAACTTCCAGACGGCCTGCTCCTGCTGCGTCTTGCTGGCGGCATAGACGGGGGCGGCCTTCTGTGGCACATGGGGCTCCGCCCAGGCAAGCTTGACCATGTTCTCGTTCCAGTCATCCTGTGTGAGAGTACGAGGCTCACCGCCGATGGGGACGACGTCGCCGAGGGCCGCGGAAGAAGAGCAGTGCACGAAGCGCTTGATAGAGGGCTCGGCGAACGCGGCCTTGAGCACGTTTACGGCGCCGTTGATGGCATTCGTGATGACGACGTTGGGGTCATGGCCGAACGATACATCAGAGGCGACGTGGGCGACAGCGGACACGCCTAGATGGTGCTGTTAACATGCTATTCCCTCCGACAGTCGAGCGAGGCGATGTACGAACCCTTCATGGCCTCAGCGCATGCGCCCTCCAGCGTGACATCCTTGACCTGAACAAGCTCGAAGCGGCCCTTGCCGTACTTGCCCTCGAACAGAGGGACCAGCCAGGCATTCTTAACAGTGTCGCGAACGGCGCCGCGGACGTTGAAGCCATAGTGGAGAAACTGGTCGGCGACGTTTGCGCCGAGAAGTCCGTTGGCGCCTGTGACGAGGACGAGGGAGCCTTGCGGCAGGACTGAGTCTGGGATGGTGGCCATGATGGTTGTGGGGGGTTGTATAGGTGGTGAAGGAGGTGGGATCCAAAAGATAAATAGCTGTTCGGCTTAGTATTGTCTTGAGAATGGTTCCTTGCCGTGGGCGGCCTGCGCTTCTTATACGTTTTTCGCCCACATATACTCGGGCGTCGAATCACGCATGACGGACTTATCCCCCCCGGTCCTCCTCTCCGACCAAAAAGCCCACTGCTACGCCGTTTCATAGCCCTCTCCAACAAGAACAAAACCTGCAAAGTCCGCAATGTGCTCCACAGAGCTGGGTTGGTCCATGGCAGCACAATACCCCCACCAAGCAAGCAGGACAGTCCACTCACAAACCCCGTCCGTCTTGATTGGTACTTTAGCTATGATGTTGCCTTCGCTTAGCAATCCTGTTTAACCAAGGGCGAAAACGCGCGAAAGTCGGACATTTGTAATCCATGCACCCGACTCCTCCCATGCATAGTTCCTAACGTCACCCTTGCTGCTTACTGCCTTGATAGGAAGTTGTTGTGGTCGAACACAGGCCACTAGCATTGATAGGGTGGCCGTTACGGATATAACCCTTTATGCTCTCCGCAAAGACGTAAAAAAATGCAATAGACCCTAAGTCCCCTTGGACTCCTCACAACTTTTCCCGAGATATGAGTACTAGAGACTGCTGCTGCCAGTTTAGTTTCCCTTCACGGTTAGGCAGAGTAAGCATCATGTTTACGTGGGTCTCTATTATTAGTCTCTCATCTCTGCATAAACCAACTCTATCATAGGTACTAGAGTCAACGCTTGCTATGCTGTGTTAATAGGCTATATGCACTGCATAGCTAGTGCAGGCAGCCATCCAACAAGTTCGCAGAAGTGCCGTGGGCGTATAATATCACTTCCGTATTTGCGTGGTAGAGGGAAGAAAAGAAAGAAAGAAAGAAAAAAAAAGAAAAAAGTTCTGCTGCGTGGCTAGATGCCAGTTTCCGTCATGGATCAAAGAGGATGTTACATAGGGCTTTAGAGCAAGGTCGATACAAGGAGCTTACACTGTGCACGTCTACTAGAGCCACCAGCATATAACCAGGCGTTGGCCGTATAGCCTACTCGTGAATTCGTTATGCCGGGCTCCTTGCCTTGGTCTCTCTCTCTCTATAAAGCCTAGCAACCCGACTTGGGCTTTACAACTTCTGTTTGTTTGTATATTGTTATCTGCTGCTGCTTTATTGTTCTCTGACTCTGGCCTATAAGGGATGTCGTCGGATGATTCCTTCATTGTTTGACTCTTGCTCCTGTAGGCAACAGGGCAACCATCATTGTTCGCATACGCCATTGTTCTTTTTCTTCACTGCACGTACCTACTCTATCATATATTGTTATGGCCACGGTAGCTCAACTGCAGCAGGCTTCTGCAGTACACCCCATACTGTGAGCCGATCTCCATATTGCTCCTATAGGCGGGGACCGGATACAGCCAGTGGTCAAGAGCTGTACAGTTCGCGGCATATCAGAGGCAAGGCCGTGGATGCAGGAGACATGATGCAAACGTGATTACTTCAAGTTAAGTCATGATTGGATGCCAAGGCGGCATGGCGCAACATATCTCGCGCATGGCCTCACTTATTTATCGCTATTCCCTCACTCTGAGAGTTCAAATTTTGTGATTTATGCCGTGAGCGTCGTTGAATTCGTCAAAAGCTATCCGAAACTACTACTAAAGGTAACACTTGGGTTTCAGGTTGGTCGTTTGCATCTTGAGGACCAAAGGGAATGGATGAAGGAAAATTGAAAAGGGTTATGCGTCAGCAAAGCCCTTCCAGAGCATCTTGATCTCATGCCACAGGCACCCATCGTCTTGGACATGCGCCAGCCATGGTCCATGGATCACCGCGTACTCGCGCCCAGCATCTAATCATCGTAAGCCTCCTCAATCTCCTCTTCGTACTCCTCACGGGCCTCCTCGAGCTCCTCTTCTTCGCTGCTGCTGGCATCAGAGTCAGCGGCGGCAGCAACTGCCTCCTCGTACTCTTGGCGCGCTTCGTCGAGTGACTCTTGATCACTGCCAGAGATATCAGGATCAGCCTCAACGGGGGCCGGAGGAGGTGCGGGCGGTGCCTGGACGTAAACCACATCGGGATTGTCGTCGTCGAGGGCATTAGCCACGAGTGCGCCGCCAACAGCACCAACGGCCAGACCAGCAGCAGCGCCCATCAAGATACCACTCTTGCTGCTGCTCTTACGCTCCTGGGCATGTTCGCCATAGCCTCCGGGGCCAAGGTTACCGCGGTTGTAGTCATAGCCTGGGTTCCCTCCGTGTCCGTAGCCGGAGTCGTGGCCGTAGCCTTGGCTGCCATGCTGGTCGTAGCCGCCCTGTCCGTAGCCGGGCTGGCCATAGCCACCGTGGGAGCCTCCATAGCCACCGACAGAACGAGTGTCGTGGCCTCCAGCCGAGTAGCCAGGTGCCTCCCACTGGCTGCGGCCAGTAGCCTCCTCTACATAATACCAGCGCTGGTGGTTCTGGTCGAAGCGAGCCACCCAGCCGTGGGGCAGAGGGGGCTTGTCTGAGGGAGGCTGGTAGGGGGGATCCCGATACTCGCTAGGAGGAGGAGGCGAGGAGTAAGGGTGTCCTCCGGGGGGTGGAGGAGCGGGCGAACCGTAGTGACTTCCGCCGGGGGGAGGATAGTCGCCACGAGGGGCGCCGTAGGGGGCACCGGGAGGAGGGGGCGAACTGTAATGGTCGCCGGGAGGGGGAGGGGCACCGTAGCCACTCGAGTAATTGCTCGGGGGTGGGGGAGGACGGCCGTACGGGTCATGCGAAGGAGGCTGACCGTACGGGTCATGAGTAGGAGGGGGGCCGCTGCCGTAGTTATCGTAGCCGCGGTGGTGAGCTGAGATAGCAATTCGTTAGCTGGTGTCATGAGTCGATTTAACCGCGCTGGGGTGGCAGTAAACGGGCGGTAGTTCAAACTTACACTCCTCGGGCTTCTCGTCCTTCTTATCATCACCGAGACTGAAATTCTCCAGCTTGTCCGTGAGCTTCTTGAAGAACGACATGCTGGGAGAAGGTGCCGTGCAGACCCGCGGCGAGGACAAAGAGGTGGTGTGGTGGTGTAGAAGTGGAGGGGAAACGCGGGAATGAAGTGGAAGGGAGAAAGAGGATGCAGCAGCCAAAGGGCCTTTTATCTTGGTGTAGAGGTACCGATGGAGATGGCGATGGGCAGACAGGCCAAGATTTCATGTACCACCAGAAAAATGGATGCATGGCGCGATTGAAAGCAGGCACACGGCGGAGCTGCATCGGTGGAAGTAGCAATAGGTCTCCATTTGCAGCTCCTCCTGGGCTACCTCACCTTTGGTAGGCCACTACGAGCATCTGCCTGCTGGCCGACAGATCGACCATAACAGGTCGGGTACTTTCAAGGTACTTACCTTGAGGCACCTACATTAGTACATATGTAACGTGCTAAAGTGGGGGAACATGTATTAATTGCCCCCATGAGCCGCCTTTTCTGCACTGTTCGACTGCACAGGTGCTGGGCTTTGCTTCGGACAGACAGCTGTGCATCAGGATCATGTAACCCCTCCTTGCCAGGTGAGTCGCTCGGTGCCACTGATGCCCCGCCCGCACCCACGCGTTTGCGCGCGTTTCGTGGTCCTGCGGCTGGGCAGAGGTGGCTAGACAGTGGCTGATGGGTGCTAAATCCGGCGCAGCGCAGCACCTGCTAGGGGGGTGTCGGATACGCGGACTGGTGGACTGATGGACGACGATCTGCATGGCCCGACAACTCGCCCTACCCTTCTCTCCCAAGTACCTACATACCTGAGTATTGCATTGCGGTGATTCATGTTGATGCTTATGCGCCTGGCCGTGCATGTTTTGTTTGACATGAGTTTGACACCGGCATTGCATTTGGTGTCCAAGCGCTGATGTTGATCACCAGGCAGGCCACCTTGGCCTTTTCCAGGCATCAAAGCTCAGGGAGGCCTCTTGCCTCGCCGAACCCCGGGCTCGGCGCACGCGGGGAAGTACCAGTTCTAGACGTTTCTGAGCTTAAATCGTGCTTGGCTTTTGCTCGTCAAAGTCTTGTTCTACTCTATCAGGATCAAGCTTGGCCTGGGCGACCCGACTCTTTGCTAAACCATGCTCTGCGTGTGGGAGGTAAAAGGGCTGGTGCGCGTCCGAGAGGCTCCATCGTCCATCCATCCATCCATCCGCTGCACCCGGCCACTACCCTTGCATGTATCCTGGATGAGCTGACCAACCCTGCGGTTTGCTCGTGGGTAGGGGTCCGATATTGCCCTACTTATCAGGACCCGTGTGGAGGGAGGATGCGAGGTTGCAAACGTTGAATTCTCCGTCAGCGTAGGGTGTTGATGGAAGCTTGACGATGGGGCACCAGCCGTGCCATTCTCTCTCCCATCGACAGACCTGAAACGGGTTATCTCGAGTCCCCCGATGGACGGCGGCCAATTCCAACCGCGAAATCCCGGCAACAAGTGCGGATTTGAAGGTGTAGGTGTACACGTATGCCATCGCAAACCAATGGAGGGGCACAGAAGCGACCGCGTCAAGAAGGAGGGGCAATGCTTGGCGCAGGGCTCAATAGACGTACCTCGGACAGGATGATAGCCCCTAAACCCAGCCGAGCGATTTATTAATTAATTATCCAAACATGAGTCTGGCACTCCTATATTCCATGCCCTCGTACTCGTAATTGATGTGTTTTTCTCGATAATTCTGAGTCCAGGAGGCAATGGCTCGATATGTACATACATATGTATGTACTAAGGTACAGGTAAGCTGCTCCTAGGACAGGTACAAGGAGAGGCGGGGTGAATGGAGCATGCGAGTAAGCGCCTCCTTCCCGCCCCTCCCCCTCCAACCGTCTCATCTGGCACACGTTGGTAGCATGACGGTCAAGCTCTCCTACGCCCTGCCGATACATACAGGTATGTAGGCAGCAGGAGGCAGTAGAGTGATTATCCGCATCCAGCCCATGGATTCTCGAGCCCCGTGAACTCCCGCCAAGACCCGCCAAGCGCCGCCGAGGGGTACCCAACAGCGCCCGCATTGCCATAGTCGTGCCTCTGCCACAGCTATTTTTCTCCCACCACGGGCGGCCAAGCCCATGTCTTCGTTTCAACAGCCTCGCAGGTAAGCCTAGCTCACTCGATTCCCACGGCCAGCCGCGCCCAGGCGGCATTTCTCTGCCGAGCCAAGCCCTTTGTCTCTCCTATAAGGCGCACCCAAAGGCCTTGACCCCTACAAGCCAAGAGAACGAGGTGGTGCGATCCTCAACGTCTTCGGTAATCGCCTTGTGACCCCCGGAGCACCACTCACGGCAGGCCTCCAACTTGCACTCATCGAGCATCCCCGTCCTCTGCCGCCCGTCTGTCTGCCTTCTTCCCCCCTTCCTCTCCATCCCACCTTTTCTACAACTCACCACAGTTCCAGTCTATCTGTGGCAGCTCCAAGCCGTTGGTTGCACTAGGCCCGCCCCGACCCGGTTTCTCTGTGTGGCCCAAGCTAACTTGTTGTTGATCTCTAGTCCACGTTAGCCCTCGTCTATTTCTCCAACACACCCTCTCCCCCCAAGGAGCGCGATCCCTTTAAACACTGAGACTCTCGGGCCCTGCCTCTATAATCAAGCAAACCAACATGTCCTACTACGGTGGTGGTGGCGGCGGCGGCGGTTACCCTGGCCAGGGATATCATGGTCAAGGCTACCATGATCAGGGCTACCAAGGCTCCCCTGGGTACAACCAAGGAGGGTATGCCCCTCCTCCTCCATCCGATCGCCCTCCGTACTCGGGAGGTTATCACTCCGGCCATGGAGAGTACGCACCTCCCCCGGCCCCTCCCCACCCCGACGATCGGGCTGGCTACGGAGACTACGACAGCAGGCCGCGCCGATATGCCCCTCCCAACTACCCTCCGCCACCGGGCCTGGACTCGTATGGCTACCCGCTTCCCCACTCGGGTTACGCTCAACATGCTCGCTCCGGACCGCCTCCGCCGTCTGGATCTCAGGAGTTCGGCCATGGTGCTCCGCAGGGCTACACTTTCCAGTACTCCAACTGCACGGGTAAACGCAAGGCTCTCCTCATTGGTGTCAACTACTTTGGACAAGACGGAGAGCTCCGCGGCTGCATCAACGATGTCCACAACGTCTCATCCTTCCTCATTGAGAGGTACAACTACAAGCGCGAAGACATGGTGCTTCTGACGGACGATCAGTCGAATCCCGCCATGCAGCCCACTCGGGCAAACATTATCCGTGCCATGGAATGGCTGGTCCGTGGAGCGCAGCCCAACGATGCCCTGTTCCTCCACTACTCCGGTAAGAATCAGCTCCCTTTGTACTGTAATGGCCGCGATTGAAGCTGACCATCTTGTGACGCAGGCCATGGAGGCCAGACCAAGGACGAGGATGGTGACGAAGACGATGGCTACGATGAGGTCATCTACCCAGTCGACTTTAAGGACGCCGGCCACATTGTGGATGACGAGATTCATTTCCGCGTCGTCAAGCCTCTGCAGGCGGGCGTTCGACTGACTGCCATCTTCGACTCGTGCCACTCTGCCACCGTCATGGATCTCCCCTACGTGTACTCTACCAAGGGAGTTCTCAAGGAGCCCAACCTGGCTGCTGAAGCTGGTCAGGGTCTTCTCAGTGCTGTCTCCGCTTATGCTACCGGAAACATGGCTGGCGTTGCCTCCTCGTTTATGGATTTCGCCAAGACAGCCTACCGTGGTGACGATGCGTATGAGAAGACCAAGGACACGCGCACTTCACCTGCCGATGTCGTCATGTGGTCCGGTAGCAAGGACAACCAGACATCGTGAGTATCTGAATGACAGCACATCCGTGTGAGTGAAGGGATAGTACTGACAAGCTGGCAGCGCCGACGCTACCATTAACGCGCAGGCTACTGGAGCCATGTCGTGGGCTTTCATCTCCGCCATCAAGGAGAACCCCCGCCAGAGCTACGTCGAGCTGCTCAACAGCATTCGCGACATTCTCGAGACCAAGTACGACCAGAAGCCCCAGCTATCTTGCAGTCATCCCCTGGGTAAGTTCAGCTCCTTTCGCTCTTTTGTCTGTCTATCTAACACTCGTGCAGATACCGACCTGCTCTTTGTCATGTGAGGTAGAGGCATACCGAGGCAGTCATTTCCCAAAGGACCGAAGTCGCACGATTTTAGTAACGTGAATCAGAATAGAAAAATTACAGCCTTCCGTAGCAATGACCAACTACACCAGCGCGGTGCCGCAATATACCTGTGATGAGAGTGCGCACGATGAGGGTGAAGCTCGACGAAGCACGACTTGCCCGAGGTCAAGCCCAATAAAGCAAAGATTGCATCACCGATCCGACGGCGAACAGTGACCCATTTGAGTGTCGGGGGACGAGGTGTTTTATTATGGTGACTAGTTGACAGGTGGATGCGTTGAGAGGGCTTGAGCTTGTTGAAGGGTGGCGCAAATGCAGGATTTTGTTGAGCTTCCAGCGGCGGTGCTTACGGCTAACCGCCACACGAGCAGTCCTGGTGTCTACCTGATGAGGAATAGAATGCGCGGACCCGTGGACACGGCATGGCCAGGGCCGTGAATTGATTCCCTCCCATTACTCCTTCACCTCCTCCAGCACCGAGGTGCCGGAAGACCCGTCGCCGCTGGTCCACTGCCACGTCTCGTGGAGCTGCAGGCGGCCGTCGGGAAGCGTGACGGGGACGCTGCGGCAGCGCCCCGTCATGAGCTCGCCCTTTGTGTTGACGTGGTGGTAGCGCATGTCGAGGGCGCCGTCGCCGCCGACGAGGGCGATGAGGTGGCCCTTTGCGACCTGGCTGCCTGCGTATTCGGCCCAGACGGTGCTGCCGGACTGGTGGTAGTGGAAGCGGGTGTCGTCGCCGACCTCGCCGTTGGGCGTGTTGGAGGCTGGGCGGAAGATTTTACCGTCGTAGAGGGCCATGGCGATGCGCTGCTGGTGATATTTGCGCGCTGTTTGCCATACGAGGCCGGGCCACGTTTTGTTGGGCGGCATGCTGCTTTGTGACTCACGGCGAGATGGGAGGAGCTTGGCCGTCATCGGGGGGGGGACTAATACCTACGCAGGTGGATTGGCTCTTGGCGGGGGTCCGCTCCGTCTCGTCTCTGATGCTCATCATGGTGGCCGACGCGAGGCTCGATGCAATCCATGTCGTGGGCTCTCTCGGCACAGGGCGCATAACACGATGCGATGCATCAGCCAGCTGCAGGCCGTGGGGATCGCAGGGCCCCAGTGATGCGTGCATGCAGGCAGGCAGGTTCTAGACCCGGGCCGATTTCTGGCTCCCCGATGTAGTTATTACCTCTCTATGCCCATCCCCCTCTGCCTCTGCCTCCCTCCTCATATATGCAAAACCGCCACGCAGCCGTCCGTCTCTGCAGCCTTCCCTTACCTACCGGAAAAGGCATCTCGCAGAGGTTTCATCTCACCATTACACACGCAAGACGCGCGTTGCGTGGCCCTTGCGCGCACGACGTGTTTGTTCCCCTCCCCTTCCATTTGTTATCTTTCTTAGTCCTGAGGACCCTTCGTTCTCGACCCGTCAGAGGCGCCAACCTTATTAATCCACGAACCGAACCTACTATCTATCTATCCTTCCGATCACATCATATTATATTATTTCTTTTCTTCCGACCTCCCCCCTCGTCCCACGCACGGTGGCGCAACCACGCGCTGTGTGGTACAAGCCCAGGCGTGCCCGAAAGGAGAAGTAAGAGTGAGGGCAAGAGGAGGGAAGGAAAAAAAAATTAGAATTTCGTACTCTAAATTTATTTCCCATTCCCGTCCGGCTTGCAGATAGTATTTGGGCACGAATGCTAGGTACGGGTGTGCGGGAGCAAGTAAGCCTCTTTTTCTTTTAGACTTTGGGTAGGTGGCCTGATTTACGTTTCCGAAAACAACTTATCGCATCTTTTCACAAACACCCTTCTTTTCGCAACACACATTCTCTGCTTTTTTTTTCCTTTTCCCCTCCTCCTCCTCCTGGCTGTCCTCTCCCGTCCCTCACGCACAAACATACATCCTCCACGCGTGTGCGCGTGCACAAAATACCGCTCCTGCCCGGCCCCTCCGACGCTCTCCATCTCGCTCTGCTTTCCCACTACCAGATCTCCTCGCCCATCGCCGCCGGAATCTGCCTTCACAATGAGGGTTCTCGTGCTGGGCGGCACCAAGTTTGTCGGCCGCCTCTGCGCCTCTGAGGCCGTTTCTCGCGGCCACCAAGTCACCGTCTTCAACCGGGGCTCGCGGCCTGCTGTTGACGGCGTCACCACCCTCGTCGGCGACCGTCTTGAGCCCAAGGACCTGGCCCAGTTGGATACGCTCTCCTTTGACGTGGTCATCGATACCTGGCACGGCGACCCGGATGCTGTCAAACGCGCGCTGCAGACCCTCCGCGCCCGCATACACCACTACATTTATATCTCTAGCGTCAGCGTCTACCGGAAACATGACGAGCATGGCGCCACAGTGGGGTCTGTCACAGAGGACGTGCCGCTGCTGGACCTGGACGCCGCGCCGACGCAGTACGCGCGGAACAAGGTGGCCGGCGAGATGAACGTTGTGCGGTCAGGCGTACCGTCGGCGCTGCTCCGTGCGGGCGTCATTCTGGGGCCGGGGGAGTGCCAAGGACAGCGGCTGCCCACCTGGCTCCGGCGCATGGACAAGGGAGGGCCGACGCTGGCGCCGGGTCCCCGGGACATGGGGCTTCAGTTCATCGACGTGCGGGATCTGGCCAGCTTTGTCATCGACGTGGCCGAGAAGCGATTGACGGGCCCGTGCAATGTCGCATCCGCGAGCGGACACACGACCTGGGGGGATTTTCTCGACACAGCGAACCGCACGGTGGGCGACGCCGCCCGGTTATGCTGGCTGGAGCCGGACAAGGTCGCAGCGGCAAAACTGGAGCCGTGGACTGAGCTGCCCTTGTGGCTGCCGCCAGACAAGAGCGCCGGCTTCTACTCGGCCGACGTGACCAAGGCCATGGCGCAGGGCCTACGGATACGACCGGCCAGCGAAACCATCCAGGATACGTGGGCGTGGATGAAGAGCGCGGCCGCCGAGGAGGACACGGGCACTTTGCTAGGTTTGGACCCCGATAAGGAAGCCAAGATCCTGGAGGAGCACTTTGCAGACGTCTTGTGAATACGCCGACTGTGCGGAGAGATTTGCTTCTTGAAGCAAACACTGTGATTCATCGCCCGGCGCGACAGAGGAAAGGGGTATAATGTCTATTCCCTACGGGTGTTTTAGGAGAAGAAAATATCCACTGGTGATTTTGGTCGATTCTAGGGCATACATGGACTGCGGATTACGGGCATTGCGCCGGCTTGTCAGAGGGGGATGGGATCTTGGTGTCTTTTTTTTCTTGTCATTCTTTCTTTCTCTTATTTATTGTCTTTGGGCATGGCTGTGCTAGGAGAATGAGATAGGACAAATGTCCAAAAGACTAGGATTCATTCGAGCCCAGTGTTGGCTGTCGAGGATGCTGTCTCGTCGCGGCTGGTCGACAGAAGCTGATACTTGCTCTCTCGCCGTGTGGATATCTTCCCTTGGGGGATTGGTCCGCTTGAGAGTGCTCTAGCGCAAAGGTTTGTGTTTGGGGACACGAGTCTGGTCTTTCAGTGGCGCTGGCAGGTCGTGTAACTGCGACGCCTTTCTCAGGCCCCCTCTGGTTTGTACGCTGGCACTTTGGCTGGAACCTGCTGACGCGGCATCTGCAAAGTGACCCCTGGGAGTGCCACGAAAGCCGTGAATCGCCATGTTGTTTCAAGATGTGCCCTGGCCGCTTCTGGCAAGTCATCCCCCCGGCTGGGAGATGTCGGTGTTTGTCCAGCTGGTCCTCAATTCATCCGATATGGGTGTAAGGTTGCGACTCTGCTTCGATCTGGGCCGGCCGTCTAGGTCCTGCGTCTGAGGCGCCAACTGCCGCTCGCTTTCTGCAATGCTCTCTGTTCTTGGCCTCGGCTTGGGACTGCCGAGGATGTCTTGCAGGGCTACTCCAGATTGCCTGTTCGTTTCCAATCCTTGGCCTGCGCCGCTGTGTATCCCGGATCGCGCTACGGTGCGGAACCAGGGGAGGATGATGCGGTTGAAGAGGTGGTGGAGCGCTGTACTTGAGGCGACCATGAGGGCGATGCCGCTGTGGATGATGCTGATCATGTAGGAGATGTGGAAGTTCACAATGGTGAAGTAAAGGTAGATGGCGGAGAAGAGGATTGTCCTAGGGGGTGGTGAGAGTAGGAAACGGGATGAAAGCTAGAGGACTTACACGAAGCCTGCGGAAAACATGGCGACCAAGGCCACCTTTTGCACCTTTGCAGTCTGTAACCGAAGAATTGACGGCAGCGGAATAGCCAAGATCAACAACTCTATGGGGATATCCCAGGCAGGAATCACTCCGTAAGCAAGCCGGTGGTCTATGCACCTCGTCCTGGGAACCGTCGGATCCCAGGCGCTCTCGACGGGCGTGCAGATGAGGAACTCGATGAGACTGGCGTACAGAGCCCAGAGCGCGGTGAGGGCGAGGGCGACCCAACAGAGGATGCGGACGCTGCGGGAGCTCTGGGCGAAGATGCGGCGGATGATGAGGATGATGCTGAGTTTGACGCAGAAGAGCGTCATGGCGTAGCAGAGGCGCATAGGCATCATGGTGCGCATCTTGATGGGCATGGTGGCCCTATTGGGGGGTCCTGTCGCGATGACTACGGAGGGTTAGCTGGGGCCGGTGGATGAAGGGAGAGAGGGCATGGGTACGTGTGAGTGAGCAGGCGGCTGAGCCGTAGAAGAAGAGCTGGGCGACAAAGTAGATGTAGTCCTCGGTCTGGAACTTGCGCTTGGCCATGCGGCGCGAGACGATGCGCAGGACGGCCCATGCCGTGGTGAGGACGAGCATGATGGTTGTGGAACTGACCATGCGGTTGAACCGGTTACTCCACGCTTCGCTCACGCGACGGCCGGCGTCGAAGCCGGCGGGAGCGCTGTCCTCGCCATGGTCCATATCCATGAGGGAGGAGGCTGGAAGTGGCACCTGGCAATGGTGGTGCGCGTCGGCAGAGGGACACGATGATATATCAAGGGGGAGAGCATGGCTGGATTCTGCGTGAAACTTGGGAGGATCCTGCGCCGGGGTTTGTCTGACAAGGGATTCGAGCTGTAAGGCTGTGGAAGGATGCGGCAGGGGATTGCTGCGCGGACGGAATATACATGATGACAGATGGGTGGGCGGGAACTGAGCAATTGTGATCCCCTGGGCATGGATAGGAAGGTCAGCAGAATCTGGGGATGGTGGGTTGCTGCAAGTGTTGAAGATGTGCTATTGCTAGAGGAGTGATGAATGGTTTCAGGGCTTGAGGGAATTCAGCATGGCGATCTTAATGACTCTCCTTTCTCTTGCATCTCCTGTTGGTGTTGCTGCAATTTCGTGGAAGCGGAACGACATGAGGAATAATGGCTGGGTGTGCCATGCTGTGCACTCCAATACTGCGAGCGTCTTCATTCGCGAGGTCGTTGTGGAGTTTTGTGGCTTTACAAATGTGTCGTATTGATTGGAGGCTGTTAAATATATGGTGACCATAGATATTCATATTTGGTTGACCCTTCTTTCTTCAACCAACTCGTGCAGATCCAAGATCCATCGCACAAGCGCCCAGCCAGAACATACAGCGCGTCGCCAGACCCTTTGTTGGGTTGAGGAGGATGATATGATACGAGCCATTCAATTCGTGTCAAAACTAGGGGTAGGCTTGCTTTATAGTCATCATGGCTATTGCTATTATTTGTCTTGGCGTTGCTGCTTATCTTCAGAGCATGAACTGGTCAAATGTTCTAAAGATAGACGATTAGACCAGGCAAAAACCCAGGGCCCATACGGACACGATGGTGCATTGAGCACTGCCCGCCCGTATTGGCCTAGCCTCGCCGAGCTGCCAGACGCCCGTCTCGTATTAACTATGGGCCTTATTATTGGCCCCCATCGTGACTCCTTCCCCAAAACTCCGTGCCTACACTCATAAATGCAGGTGCGCTCCTCCTCACACCTGGTCCCTCCGCTGCTCGCATCTCCCACCCCATTCAGTCTCTTGTTTGCAAACGCATGCCGCGCAGTATGGCATCGCACAGTATGGCCTCCCGCACGCGCCAGCAGCTCGGGAACGCGCTCCTCGGCGTCGCCATTGCCGGCGGCCTCGTCTCAACCATCGGTTTCCTCCTCCAGCTCATCGCCGGCTCCTCTCTCATATCGCACGGCGCGAGACAAGAGGTTATCCTGAAAGACCTGGCTCCAATCTCCGTACGCCTCTTCTGACCCCCTGTCCCGCCCGCTCCTCGCTGACCGCCCGACTAGTTCAACGGCATCTTGCCCAAGGACAACTCGTCTGAGCTCCTCGTGCACGTCTACTGGTTCAACAGGTACTTTGCGTGGGAGTACCCCACCGCTCCCGACGGCATCTCCACCGCCGGCTTCACGCCCACCTCTTGGTTCTCCCAGAACGTCAAGGACGACTTCTATCTCATCGCCGCCGACATTGATGTCCCCGGCGACTCCATCAACTGCCACACCTTCGGCAGAGGCGCTGATCCCTGCAGCAACGCATTTTTCGAAGCCATGCGCCAGGCTTGGTTCGACCTCGATGTACCCGAGCCCTCGCTGCAGTGGATCATCAATGTCTTGGGCCTCATTTTCGCCATCTACACCATCCTCCAGGAAGTCGCCATCAAGTACAAACCTTACTGGGTACGGTGCACCTGCTTCTGCCTCAAGAGCATGTGCCCCTGCCCCAAGGGAACGCGTGAGGAGATCGAGGCCATGGACGACTACACCTGGGACAAGGTGCGGCTGGCATACTGGGCCCTGCTGAGCGCTTGGGTCGCGCTGTCGACGGTGGGAAGCAACGTCATATCGCAGCTGTTTCTCTCCCGTCTCAGGTCCATCCAGCGTGAAGGCGACTTCGATATGGACATCAAGCTCGGCGGTCTTTACGAAATCGTAGGATGGGTCTCCCTGGGGTTCAGCCTGCTCGGCACGGCGTGCATCCTGGTCAAATGGACCATGTCGCGACGCCCCAAGGGTTGGATGGAGCAGCAGGCACTGGATAGCATGCCTCTGGACGACCCGGTCGATGATGACGAGAGCCGCCCGAACCCCAACGCATTATACAAGGACGACACGCGGACATAGTGCGGTGCAGCCTGTGATGTAGTAGGTGCGTCCAGTGTGGAAAAAAGAACAATAGTATATGCGAACAATAGTGGCCTTGCTACCCGCAGGACCAAAGAACAGTATCAAACAATGAAGGGATCGTCAGACTGTAGCATACAATTGACATCTCCCGTTGGCCGGAGCCAGAGAACAATGAGGGGGCTGCAGCAGCGGCAGCGGCAGCAACCACGTACAAGCGTATGCAGTCGGGGGGACCTACGGTTAGCAGACTGGCCTCGATGTGTGTACATACCGTTCGTCGGCCTGTTCATCTAGCCCTTACGTGTGTTCTGACGAGGCTGGCCTCGAAGGTGCATGTGACGGCTGTGGCTGCGGATGGTGCCGTGGCCACGTTGGGCCAGGAATGCGTGATCGCGCGAGGCCCAGCCCTAGAATAGAGTTCGAGAGATGCGCACAAGAAGGCCTCCGCCCTCTCCGTTGCATGCCTCTCTCTTTCTCTTCCTTCCATCCACACTGCCACCACCAAATTCGCTCTCCGTTGGCGACACACAATGAACCAAACAAACAACCAGGACGCTGGGGGCGTCCCCAGCATACCGCTTTGGTGGAGGGAGGTGGAGGGCTTCCTTCGAGTGTTTCGGGCTGCGTTTACAAGGCCTAGATAATGTTTAATGTGTCCTCGACCTGTGGACGGAAAACCCTGTTTTGCCTTGTCAATCGTGCTGCTATCGGCCTATTCATGACTGTATTCGTAACTGTGGTCCCCATAGCTACAAGAGGGACATCTCCATCATCCAGAAAGTCGGTTAAATGACAGCGTACCAAGGGACATACAATGCAGGTGATCGAGCGTATCTCACATGACAGGCAATTGGGCATTTATATCACCTATTCGATCTTAGCATAGCTAGAAGGAAGGGAAGACTTACGGCCCCCCTATCCCCCCCCCCCTGAGCAGCCTTTGCCCCGCGGTGCAGCCTGTAGTGTGATTGTACTAATATATTTTCTTGTATCGTATTCCTTTCCACATTGACGCTTTGTAGCATGATCCCGGCCAGTAGCCCTCAACAAATCTGAAGACCACACTCGGCAGGCTCCCAATTACAATAACAGTAACATTGAGGCGAGATTGAATTGCACATGGCTAGAGTACTTAGTAGTAGTACTGCTGGCTCGCGGGCGCAGTGTGAGTGGCTGCGCTGTCTCCTTCTGCCGGCAGGCACTACCCATGAGTGCATTCCCTTCCCCTTCTTTACCCTCCTCCCACCTTGCTCTTCCATCTCTGCACTTTTCATCTGCACCCGACAGTATTTCAAACTTGGCTATCATCCGTTTACCTCCTCAAACCTTCAACATGCCTTCTCCCACCGAGATTATGACCTTGGATGACCCCTCGGTCGCCATGGATCTCGACCTCACGCCCATCGATGACATGATCGAATGCGGGAAACTCAACGACCGCCTCAAGGAGATCGAAGCAGCAAAGCGTGATTTGATCAGGCAATCCACTGAGCTGGTAATGGGGATTGATCTGCGTCAGGTCACTGATCCGAGTGTTATTCCAAGTCGATGGGTTCTTCACGCCATGGTCAAGCTCGGCACCCTCTTCATTGACGTCACCAACCACAACGTGCAAAAGCTGCAGATCTTGCGACGAGCCAATACACTGCTATGCAAGCCAGTATGTTGGAGCCGCTTCGTCAAGATGGCCTTGATCCTCCATCGCCAAGCTTGGGAGATGCACTGCTGCAGAATCATGTATGCGCAAAAGGCTGGCGCAAGCATACCGATGAACTTCTTTGTGCGCCAGCTCTACATCCGGAGCACCTACCTGAACGTCAAGATGTACATTGAGCGCCCGCTTCCCAACCTCTGGGCGCTTGACGTGGACAACTTCTACCGGACGGCTCTTGATGGCGAGGCCGCCCTCGAAGTCACGTTCGATATCTATCCCATGAGATGGTGCCACATCTCTGGCGAATGGCACGAAAAGGATGAGGTAAAGGTGACGGAAATCATGCCTATGTACACAAATATGGACCTGATGAACTGGGTCATGTTTGGCACCAGGCAATGTCTGCCCTTGAGTCCTTCCAATGCTCTCGTGATGCAGCGAAAGTTTTGGGTCTTGTTTCGGTCCTATTGCCTGGTCATTATCCCCGTCTAGAACTCGGGGTTGCCAATCGTTCGCTGGCGTGTAGCCATCATCTACGACGACAAGACGCAGAGCGCTTATACCATATTGACCGGCTGGAGAAAGGACATTCATGGAAAGGAGCTCAGCTTCCGGGGGCCGAGCCGTCCGGACCCTCGATTCCTCTATTACCATTTCATCATGGCGCTGATCAGAATGAAGGACCTTGCCATTAAAGGCTGGACAAAGGTCTAGGCGTTCTTTGCCGCCAACAACCCGTTCCCTAACCCCGGCATGTACATGCGCAGAGGCATCCTGATGGCATTGGCAACTCATTTCGACCAAGACCCAGGGCATGTGGCCCTGGTCAGTTCTTGGCTTGCTGACCATGGCTTCTCGGCGAATCTCGGGTTTGGATTCTGTCCAGAGGAAGTCAGAGAGCTCGCGCGACGAGTCCTCCGGGTTACGATGAGCAGGGGCTGGAAGGTGTATCCCGACGATGACGATGAGATGGACCCAAACGAGGGTGAGCAGCCGGAGCGTGAGCCCTCGCCCACAGGAGGAAGTGATCAGGATCTGTTGCCACTACTCCCCAGCTCTCAGGGCTCGGTAGTGGAGGAGCTTGAATTCGAGTTGCCAGAAGGTGCATCCGACTGGGAAGGCTGGACTTTGTAGCCAGAGCGCCGCCCAGGGACGATTAACGTAATAGGCCAGTATCGACATGGCAGAATAGCCATCCAAAACAATACTTAAGAAACACCGACCCCGTGTGCGATGAAAGAATGCATGCCTTGTCTATTATGCTAACAATTGAACGCTGAATTGAACGCTGAACTAGAACCTATCCCAATGCAGTACCATATGACTTTAACTGTTCCCCTTGGATTAAAATGTAGGAGCAACCTTCACCTCGTGCTGCTCTACCAAGCTTCGCAGCTTAAACGACCTCATCCAGCTCTGCGAAGGCGAATGCCCCGGCGCATTGCCCCGGATTCCCAACCCCCTATCCATGCTCTTGACGGACGGCGCGCGCATCAGGCCCGAGTGCATGGGCACCGTCGGCCCGCTCACGGTGCTCGACCTGCTGGAACGCGTGTTGAGCCCGGCCATCATGGAGCTCAGCGCTGTGTGCGCGTCGACGTGGTGGTGGTGCGGCATGTGTGCGCCCAGAACAGGGTACCGCGCCTGCGAGCCCCGAGAGGAGGACCGGCTCAGCGAGCCCTCGGAACCTTGGCGCGAGCGCGTCACCGAGGGGAGGCGTGTGCCGTTGATGCTGCGCGTGGGCGAGTGGTTGGCTAGGCTGGGCGTGCGTGTGTGCCTGAGCGGCGGCATGTGCTGCTGGTGCTCCTCTTGGGCGAGGGGGCTGCCGTTGTATGTCTGGACGGTCTCGAGGGACATGTTGCCGGCGGCCCTGCGCAGCTCCTCGAGCGTCATGGAGCCCCCGGGGGGCATCCTGCTGAGGCGGCGGATGGCCTTGTTGTTCTTCTCGACGAACTGCGTCATGGCGCGGAGGGCGCTCGTGTTGCCGCGCGTGGCCGAGGCGCTGGCGTCGCCGGAGCTGCGCCCGCGGTCCTGGTGCACGGCGTTGAGGGTGACGGGCTGCTGGACGGCGTGAGAGGGGTGGTGAAGCTCCGTCTTGGCCGCCGCGAGCGTCACGTTGATGTGCGACATGACCCTGTCGAAGTCGACGTTCTGGTTGGGGTTGGCGCGCGACATGAAGTAGGTCGAGGGCTGGGAGGAGGCGGCGGCAGCGCTCAGGGAGCTGCTCTCGGCGCTGTTGGCCAGGACGAAGAAGCTGCCGTCGCGGATGTAGCGGCGGACGCGGGCCCAGCGGGAGCGCGCCGGGTTGCGCTCGAGCTCCGGGTGGTAGACGGAGCACTGGGCGAGCTTGGCGTAGAAGACCTCGAGGCGGCGGGCCATGCGCTCGAGGATCTGAAGGAGGAAGCCCGAGAGGGCGACGATCTGGCCGGAAGCCAGGTCGGCGGCGTCGTTGTCGGCGGCCAGGGAGCGCTGCTCGGTGGCGAGGGCGTCGAAGGCGTCCATGCCGGTGCAGGCCTCCTGGCGCAGGTCCTCGAGCAGCTCAATGTCGAGCTCGACGCTGCGGGCGGCGTACTCGAAGACGCCGCGCTCCTGGAAGCGGATGGCGGCGTCGCCGTCGACGACGAAGCGGCCGACGTGGCTGATCTCCTTGGTGCAGGTGATGGCGTCCGGGCTCATCTTGGCGCGGGCAATGGTGCCGAGGACGTCGGGCAGCTTGACGTCGAGGGCGGCGGGGCTGCTGCTGGCGACGCTGAAGGACAGCTTGAGGACGAGCTCCTGCAGCTTCTCGCCGAAGAGAGCCGTGAAGCCGCCCTGGAGGAGGCGGCTCTGGTAGGCGTAGAAGGTACGGATGGCCATGGCGTTGGGCAGGCTCTCCTGCAGCCAGATGTTGTTGGTGCCGGCGGGGTCCCAGGCCGAGGAGATGTCGCGCGAGGCGCCCATGATGTCGTACATCTCGAACTGGTGGGCGACGAGGGTCTCGACGGTGGTGCGGAGGTAGTCGGCCCAGAGGTCGTAGAGGGTGGACATGTCGTTGTCGTCGTGGTAGGTGGGCTTGGGCGTCATGTGGCCGACAAAGTACTTTGTCAGAAGGCTCGAGACCTCCGGGTTGTTGGTGTGGGCGAGGTTGTCAAAGGACTGGCTGCAGTCGACGCCGGCGTTGGACTTGATGATGAGGGTGCCGCCCGGGTGCATCGGGCAGAAGTCGGTCACGTCGTAGACGCTGCCGTGGACGCCGATCCACATGCGGGTGCCGGTGCGGTGGCCGGTGTGCAGGGCGAGCTGCGAGAGCGGGATGGTGGGCAGGTTGCAGGGCAGCGGCTTGGGCGTCATGAAGACGTCGAGCATGAAGCGCCGCTCGGCAAAGGCCTTGTTGACGATGAGGTCGACGTTGTCCATGGTCGTCGTGCGGTACGTGTAGATGGCCTTGCGGATGCCCTTCATGACCGAGTCGAAGACGGACACGGAGCCGCACACGTACAGGTAGCCGCCCAGGCCGCCCTGCTTCTTGGACATGACGAGGTCGCAGATGTGGGAGCCCTGCTCGACGATGAGGGCGTCGATGTAGCGAGGCGACATGTGCTTCTCGGCCAGGTCCCGCATGTAGGGGTCGTACACGAGGCCGCGCGAGTCGCGAGAAAAGGCCAGGTGGACCTCCATGAAGCCGGCATTGACGAGCTCCCGCAGCTCGTCCTCGAAGCAGAACTTCTCGCGTGACTGGACGCCGAGGTACAAGTGGTTCTTGCCGCCAGAGAAGCCCGAGGCGGCGAGGCGGGCCTGCCAGAATCCTCGAAAGGGGGCGATGCCGCTGCCTCCGGCGAAGAAGGCGCACGGGGCCATGGGGTCGAGGGGCAGCTGGAAGGCGACGGGGCGCGAGACGCCGATCAGGACCTCGTCGTCGTCGGAGAGCATCTCGCTGGGCGTGGGGACGGGGTTGAGGAAGCCGCTCGACACGCCGGCGCGGGACACGGTGGCGCCCTTGGCAAAGGTGTCGCAGAGCTCGTACTCGGCGCGGGACACGGCCAGGTCGACGGTGCTGGGCAGCAGGTCCTCGGTGTAGCTGGCGATGGAGTAGGTTCTGGGAACCTCGAGGGGGATCAGGTCGGCGAGCCAGGACAAGTCGTCGAGGTTGAAGGCCCTGTTCCAGATGGGCGGCGGCGTGTCCATGAGGGCGTCCTGGAGCAGGTCGCCCAGGGAGCCGCGGACGGGCCACTCGTCGGTGGCCAGGACCTGCAGCACCGTGTTGGACGAGGCGTGCAGCATGCCGTGGATCTTGAGGGCCAGGTCCTTGGTGATGGGCGCCAGGTGGCCGCGGCGGAGGATGTCGGTGACGGTGAGCTTGCGGACGGGCGCGTGGCGGACGGAGCCGAGGTGCATCTCGAAGCGAGCCCAGTTGCCCTCGACGTCTAGCGGCACGTCGAGGAGCTCCTCGAGGCCGAGCGCGGCGGCGACCTTGGCGCACTCGTCCCAGCCGTTGAGCGGCATGACGGCCAGGCGGTCGCCGGGCATAAAGGTGACGCCCGTGTCCTGCAGGTCGAGGGTGACGAGGGCGATGGAGCGCGCCGGGTCGGCGTCGACCGAGGAGCGGTTGAGGACGCGCGAGACGTAGCGGCACTCCTCAAAGGTGCCTCGCATCTGGTGCGGCTCGACGGGCAGGGCGCCGCGGTACGGCTCGAGGCGCTCCTTCATCGACTCGGAGAACTGGCGGTGCGTCTCCTCCCAGGGTCGGCGGGCGTCGGCCACGCCCGAGAGGCCGTTGGTCTCGGTGCGGCCCGTCTTGCTGGCAATCTCGAGGATGCCAAAGACCTTGTAGCGGTGCACGCCCATGAAGCCGCGCTCGCCCGTGTAGGCCTCGACGATGCCGTCCAGGACGCCCATCAGGCGCGGGTCGCCCGACTGCTGGACAAACTCTGGCACGCGGTAGTGGTACTCGATGGCGGCGATGAAGGCGCGGTGGTTCGAGGGCATCCAGGCGCGGAGGTGGACGCCCTCGATGCCCATGAAGGAGTTGTACTTCTTGCGCCCGAGGAAGGCGTCCATGACGAGATAGGGGGGGAACTGCAGGCCCGAGGCGGCCGGGCAGCGGCGGGACAGCGGCGTCGAGAACTTGCCCCATCGAACCCACTGCTGGCCGGGCACGTAGTTCTCGCCGGCGTTGGGGTTGGTCGAGATGGAGTGGAAGGCGTTGGGCATGCGCTCCAGGATCTCCTTGAGGCGGATCATCTCGCGCAGCAGGCCCTCGACGTTGCGGTTCATGACGTGCTCCTGGCAGGCGGCGATGGCGTCGGGCCCGTGCTGGAACGACGCCGACGTGTCGGCGCAGCCCTTGAGGAAGGTGACCTCGGCTCGCTCGCCGAACATGGGCCACCGCAGCTCGATGTTGTCGAAGCGCGCCAGGTACGGGTACGCCGACGTCTTGTCCTTGATCTTGAGGTTGTACGACGACTGGTCCGGGAAGGAGAGGTGCGGCAGGGCGCGGCCCATCCGGTGCGAGATCTGGTAGTACGGCAGCGCGATGGTGAGCGGGATGCCGTGCAGCTCCTCGCCCAGGTCGTCGCCCATCGGGCAGCTGGGCCGCGTGCTGGAGCGGCTGGCCACGACGCCCTCCTGCCCGTCGTTCCTGTCCTCGTAGCGGTAGATGGAGCAGAGCATGCCCAGCGCCACGACGGCTCCCCAGAGCGCACTGTCCGGGATGTTGTCCTCGGTTCCCTCGACCAGGGGGAGCGCGGCGACGGACTCCCGCACGCGGCCTCGGGCGGCGACGCCGGGCATCCGCTCACAGAGGTCCGACCAGATGCGCCCGGGGGATCGCGCGAGGGCGCCGACGGCCTCGTCGTAGTCGACGGGGCACATGCCGTGCTCTGCCGTGAGGTATCCGTCCTTCCATCCCGTCTGCGGGCCAATCTCCTCTGCGCGGAGCATCACCTGCCGTGCGGGCGCACCCAGTGCCACGGCGAGGAGGTCCTGCTCGTTTACGTTGAAAGCGTCGAGCTCCTGCTGTGACTTGACGGATCCGAGCTGCTGGACGGTGGGCATCTTGGTATATAGCAGATCGTTGATCGACTTTCGCTCCCTGTTGGCGTCTGGTCAGCACGAGATATGGATCGAGTTGGCTTGGTCTGACTGACCTCATCCGTAGCCACTCCTCGGCATCGACGCCTTTGGGGATCTACACCAATTAGTGACATGCGTTTCTCAAGGCCGGGATGCTTGCTGCCGTACATCGAATGCTGTGTGGATATCTCCAGGCTGTGTGAATCCTGAAAAGGCACATCCTCGCGGCCCTCTACTCCGAATGCTGCTGCTGTTTCTGGTGTGGCCATGCCCGTTGCCCGTCATGGCACTGGCCGGGCATCTTCCCCTTGCCGAGCCAGAGACGGGACACGATCTCTCCGACATGCCAGTCATTATGAATAAGTAAGGAGAAAAAGGTAGGGTCTCGGTCGGGGCACAACGGAAAGGGACTGAGAGGGTCAAGTAAATTAAGAGTTAAGAAGAAGAACAGATGATAGCCACCAGGGCCTAGAGAAGTGAAGACGTACACCACCGCACGGACAAAGGCAAACGGGGTCAGCGAAATGACAGAAAGAAAAAAAGAATAGGTTTGCCCAACAGACAAGATTCTTGGGTCGCGTGCTAAGTGCTGGGAGGTTATTATACAAAACCAGGGAGCGCTCACGGGAAGGAACCGCACACCGACCAGGATCCGCCGTCTCTTCCCCCCTCCCCTGTAGGACGAGGCGTCAAGTGTCAAGTCGCGCCAGGGGATCCCTCGCCGTGCTGAGTGGCCGCCGTGACGAGTCGGCCCATGGTGGCCCAATGCCGAGCTTGGCTGTATGAGCGGCGCGTACAAATTAAGAAGCTTCACACAGCTCCATCGGCGATGTCATCCCAAGGCATCTGTAATGAGGGATGAATCCGGGCGGTTCAGTATAAGCTCGGAGGTCTGACCGTTTCGCTGGGCTCTCCACAGCATTCATTAGCCATAGCTAATGATGGGTCTGCTATCCATGTATGGTCCATCTCTTATCGAAGTCTGAGTGTAGAGACGAGACGGACTGCACAGATGGAAGCCTCCATCGCCACACGGAAACATGTGAGCGGCAAAGCTCGCACTCCGGGGTAGACAGAGACTGGACGGGATTGGACGATGGGATGAATCAATAACGTAAAAATCTGTTTCACATGTGGTCCGAACCCGCCGTGAGAGAAGGCAGAGGAAGATCTGTCGGGAATCAGGACGCCAAGGTCGATACCCTGCACCAAGGTAAAACGCGCCTTGGCCGCTTCACCATTGCCTGAGACAGGGATGGCGAGGGACAAAAGAAGAATAGGGGGCCATTTAGGCATTGGGGAAACCGGGGCCGCGCCACCTCTCGCCCACACTGCAATCTAATAAGCATAACAATTCAAGGTTAAAAAACAAATGGGCCGCCTTGTGGAGAGGATGACAGACGCAAGCAGTCTCAGAAACCCAACATAGCACGACATAAAAGGGGGGAACAACGTATACAAGGCGCAAGGTCTGCCTCTTGCAGCCAAAAGGAAAAATAACTCGCGCAACCTCCTTCCTCCCTTCCTCTTCCGCAAGGAGAAGAAGAAGAAAAAGAAAACATTGCCATGTCATGTGCCGCAATATATGCAAACACGCCGCAAAAAAAAGAGCCTGCCGTTTCGTCGAGGAGTTTGCCGCTCGCTGGAAACAGATCGAGGAGGATCGGCCGTGCCGCTCGGTCATGTAGAGATACCCGACGCACAACAACGAAAAGCAGCTTCGTTCCATTCCGTCCGTCGTGGCCTTAAAATTGCGGCGGTGGTATTGTGCGGGTTGGGGGGAAAAAAACAGTGCCAATTTTAGAAGAGGCGTGTTCGTGATCCTGTAGTTTGGACAGCATCGTCTTATTATTGTGCCCGCGAGGAAGAGGCGATTCTATGCCATTGCGCCGCTATTGTTTTATTTCCAACTATTAATTTGCATATACAGGCATATCTGGCTCTATAGTATTGAATTGTCCTAGTTAGAGGTCGGTTTCTACTCTGTGGGCGCCTTGGAGCATGCTCAATTCATTGGGCCCAGCTTCAACTGGTGTTTTTTTCTTCTTCTTGCTTTTTTGAGTTGTACAAGGGAGCGTTTCAAGGAGGATATATTCTATCCCAAACAAATAAACTCGAGTCATGTTCTCTCGGCATCAATCACCGTCATTGCTGGAGTTCTCCCAGTCTTCTTGTGCAGTCATTATTTGCTTCTTTGAGAACCCGCATCCTGCATGTGTCAGAGTACGAAGCGCATGCGCACGTTCCCTCATTATGTATCAAAAATGCCACCACGCGCACGCCTTGTGTCGAGGGCACATGCTTTATTCCTTTCAGCAGGTCACCTCGTTTCAGCCTCCCGAGTCAGCTTTCCAGCCCCGGTGACGCGGCAGGATTTACGCATTTTTCGCACAAGCAATTCGCATGAAGCAGTAATAGGGAGACCTCGTTCGGATACTTCAGACTACTATCTTTATTTCCCGTCAATATGTAGAAGGTGCTATTTTCCCTTCGTCTAGCTTGCTGCATTGCCAGTGATGTGGTTGTCCTAGCCTTTAGGAGACCTTACTTGAACGGAAGCCGGACAACTGCTGAGAAAGCGTTGTATGCACGTCTCCCTATTATGCTTTTGGAGAGATGTATTCATGGACGCATGCACGTCTTGACTTGGAAAGCCAGTTACCTTCGTCGTAATGCAGAGCTTGCTCCGGTCGGTTTGGGGAGGATGCCTTTCATAGCAGTTCCGAAAACGGTCTCATCGGCATACACTGCAGATGCGTAAATAGATAAAGCTCTTATCAGTGAAGGTATATCACCTTGAGCATTATCAAAATGAGTGAAACCATTCTCAGGAGAAGGGCTGACACCTGCTTCTTCCGGCTACACACCCGTAGTGGCAAATACACTGTATACAAAGCGCTGCCGCGCGAATATCATTTTGCCTTATCCACAGTAGCCACTCAAATGAGGTTCGCCTCTCTGCAATGCCACGAGGGAGCTGTGATCCTCCCACGTCGAAACGTGCCCAGAATCGACAGGCTGTGAAGAAGGGGATCAGGAGTCGGTAAGCCTGTTGTAAGCATCTTCACTTTGAAATTCCTCCTGGCGAGGAGCAAACCGAAGAGGGAACTCGACAACATGCGATAAAGAGGCACAGCTAACATCACCTCGCATATGTCAGCAATTAATCATGCATGTGTGGTAGAAGCGGCGATCCACGTTTGTTACCTATTCGGTTAATTGATGCGCTGGATGATATCCAATCCGCCATGTGCGCTATGAGTGACTTGAGAAGAGCCCGGCGTCTGGATCGTGGGTAGAAAAAGGCAGTCTTGATGCGAGTCGTCATCTCCTGTTCTGAGCCAGCCGGACAGCTTGTATTGGCCATGTATATCTGCATCATTCTGATCCCGTTCAACTTCTCCCCTGTAGATCCGGATAGATTCACGTAGCCGACGGCTTCTTTGACCGTTCATTCATCTTTTTCTCACCATGTGGTATCCAAGTATCATTGCAGTCGTATTTCAGTCGACTTTCATCCTCAAATATATCAGCCTTTTCACTTGCATTTCACCAACCGAGGCTGTTCTCCAAAGTTCCTCCCCCAAGTTAAACTGCAGATGCTTTCCGGGTGACACATGTTGGCCCAAGGATGGTGATTGGAATCGCTTGAATGCCACGCTCGGCGGGAGGCTTATCAAGACGGTTCCAATTGCTTCCATCTGCCATGACACGCCATGGAGTGCATACGACGCTGAGACATGTGCTGCGTTGCAATCTGAGTGGGAGCTTCCTGCTACACACTATGAGTCTCCCTCGTCACCAATGGCACCTTTTGCATCAAACATGAGCTGCGACCCCTTTTCTCCTCGGCAAACACCATGTACCCTTGGAAATTATGCCTCTTACAGCATCAACGCATCATCTACTGAGCACTTCCGTGTCGCCCTTAGCTTTGTTCGGCAGCACAACCTGCGCCTCGTCGTCAAAAACACGGGTCATGACTACATGTGGAAGTCTACTGGCGCCGGGTCGCTATCTCTCTGGACTCACAACATGCGTGATACATCTGTCATAGATTATGAGGCGCCCCATTACCGCTCAAAGGCGCTGAGGGTTTCGGCCGGGGTGATGAACTCTGAGGCTCAAGCTGCCGCCCATGAGCATGGCCTCTTCATCATAGGAGGCAACTGCCCTACTGTGGGAATAGCTGGGGGCTACACCCAAGGCGGGGGCCACGGGAACTTGGCGTCAGCGTACGGACTCGCGGCCGATCAAGTCTTGGAATGGGAGGTCATGACTGCAAACGGGGACTTGCTCCGAGCCACGCCAACCTTGAACTCTGACCTGTACTGGGCTTTGGCTGGAGGCGGAGGTGGGACATTTGGCATTGTCGCGTCCGTCACCGTCAAAGCGTACGAGACGATGCCATTTGCGGCCGCGCGGCTCTCCTTTGCGCCTCAACAGAGTACTACGGACGCCTTTTACGAGGCGGTACACAAGTTGATAACTACTACACCTCGAGCCACAGCGGCTGGTGTAGCTGGCACTTGGCTTCTTACCCATAACATCTTTTACATGGATCGCATGGTCGCGCCCAATATGACCTCGGATGAACTTGTTGGTTTTCTTTCGCCTACTGTCGAGTATGTCAAAGACAGAAACATTTCACTGAGTGCGTTACAACTCCAAAGAGCGACTGACCATCCTCAACTGACAAGTTCCGCAGTTGAATATACTACCAACACTTACCCATCATACTATGCCACGCAACAGGCTCTCGGTGAGATCAATTTCACTCAATATCATATTGGGAGCCACTTCGTGCCTTCGCATTTGGTTCAAGACGTTTCGGACACATCGGTTATTGATACTCTAAGATTTGTTGCTGAGGCCGGTGGTGCGATAGCTGGAGTGTTTCTTGATGCCTCGAAGCCCCCGTCGGTTCCTAATTCGGCTCATCCGTCCTGGCGAGAGGCCGCGCTTCTGCTGGTTTACGCATTGTGGGTTCAATGGCTGTGTCTCCTTCTTCATTGCCAGCTTCTCTAATCTATATTAGGCCGTACGACCGCTACGACTACGACGCCAACGTACAGGCCCAGAAGCAGATAACTGAGCTGTTTGGTCCAAAGTTTGAGGAGCTGGCGCCAGGAGCTGGTTCGTATCTAAACGAGGCCGACTTGTATCAGCCAAATTGGCAACACGCGTTTTATGGCTCCAACTACAAAAAGCTACTCAGAATCAAGAAGAAGTACGATCCAGATAATATTTTGTTTGCTCGTATGGGAGTTGGGAGTGAGGAATGGGAGATACAGCCGGACGGAAGATTATGTAAATTATGAAACTGATCTTGGACAATGTTAACCTTTGAGAGAGAT
This sequence comes from Stachybotrys elegans, assembly GCA_020746835.1. NCBI lineage: Eukaryota > Fungi > Ascomycota > Sordariomycetes > Hypocreales > Stachybotryaceae > Stachybotrys > Stachybotrys elegans. Next base: position 1,009,743 of record JAGPNK010000008.1, on the reverse strand, counting down.
TCAACGACGGAATATAGATAGCAGCACCTTCAGAAGTAAACCCGGGCAAGCGTCAGAATGTCCTACTTCAACGCTCAGGCTGCGATTCTCCAGACGCACAACACCCGGTTTCTTCGCTGGTCCCTGATAAGAACCATGCTTGATCCAATGGCCCTACGTAGAAACAAAGGAATTAGAGAGCCCGTATCAAAGGCCCGCTAATAAGAGTTTTAGTTCACTTCAAGTGCAGCTGCAATAAGAGTAATGGCTATCGATTCTAGAATGTTGTGATACAGAAGAATTCTGATGTCAGTCTTGTCTTTAGTTTTAAGCCCCATTTAGAACATCTCTAGATCCATGTCGATATCCGTTTCTGTTTTGTATTCCACCATGACCTCCTTCAATATCTGCGCCCACCATGGTTGGCTTCGAGAAGCAAACAGAGCCTTCCTGTACTCCCACCACTCCGGCCAGAACCCCGCCATCTCCCAGTCCAGTGCACCCTGTATCTTTCCCGTCGAAGCATCAACGAGAATATTCTCCCAAGAGAGATCTGCATGAGCGAAGCATACGTCGTATGCATCAGCTAGTTGGCTTCGGTATTTAGCGACCCATTCTGGTCGCGGGCACTGTGCGACGGGGGCAACTAGAAAATCGTGGAATTCTGCCACGGACTCAAAGGGCCCGCAGGTCGTCATGTTGCTCAGTCTGTGATCCCAAACTGGGCCTCCAGAGACAGATGCAATGCGTCCCGCGGCGTCAGCTGATGGGCGGAGTCGACGAAGCTGCCCCAAGTACGATCTGAGTTGACAGATCGTTTCAGATCGCGCGTCGTCATCCATCTGAGGCCAAGCGGTGCCAAGTTCAAGTCCCGGCAGCTGTTGCATGCGAATCCAGTTACTTTCATTGTTAGAGGGGTCGCCGAGGTGAACCTCTAGAACTGTTGGAATCGGAATGGATGTATTCTCCTTCACATAATCCATGGCCTCCGCCTCCCTCTGAATGCGAAACGCCTCGCCCATTTTACGGACCGTGTGAGGACCTTCAAAGACCAAGCGACTCGGTGGTTGCGGAGCGCGAAGGGGGCGGCTCATGGTGCTGATACTTGTAGACATGCTGGCAAAAGACATGCAGCAATGAGATGTTGGGTCGTTGATGGCGGCTGACGTGGACTCTTGTGTTGGGATGACGATGGGTTCTAGCGCCCTGATAGGGATCTGGCGTATACAGGTGGCTGGGAAACCCTCGACATCGCCACCACCGCAGCCAAGCTTTTAAACTTTTCTGAACCTAATTTTCTTGCCAAGTATCATCTATTAATTTTGATCGTCTTTATCGTCAGAAGGGGCCTCCTCAAAGTCACTAGTCTGTATCCCTCTGGGGCGTACGAACAGGAAATCCCACATAAGGATCTGGCCAAGACCTGAGACAGTGGTCAGAATAGAAGAGGGCCGGCTTCAGAACGAGCTTTGGCTTCGGTTGTCAATCACGACACGATACGGCTAGCGACATGGGAGATCCAGTGACACTGATCCTGTATTGGACGCCATCGCCAGAAGAGCTTCTTCCTTCATCTCTTCAGCCAGATGGAGCGTCTTCTCGGAACCCGGAATAGACTTCAACTATTCGTATCTGATAAAGGAGGGGGTAGCCACGTCACGGCCTATCTGAGTACGACACGACATGTGTCTCAGTTCCAATATCGACTTATAAGCACTTCTTTCCCTCCCAGCCCGCTGAGGTCCTGCTCGCCCAAGAGTCTAGCATTTGCCTAGTTTTCACCTTGTCACGGCATCAAATCGCAGTCTCTGTCCGAGGCACTCAACAAGTGTTCCTCTTCAGACCAACATGGCGGCGAAATCGACACTCAGAGTCCCCCATCTTAGGGGTATCGACGTGGGATACCGTCTGTCGGGGAAAAGGATCGACCCTGAAAAGCCTACTGTTGTTCTCCTGAACTCAATGTGCGTGACTTCGTCTCTGTATGAGGCGCAGTTTGCGAGTGGTCTACTCACTGGCCTTGTCAACTTGCTCGCTATCGAGCCTTTGGGACATGGTGCTACTACCACCTCGGCGGAGCACTGGACTTACTGGGATTCTGCCCACATGGCCCTCGAAACTATGGAGGCGCTTGGCGTTGAGAAGGCATTTGTGCTCGGAACAAGCCAAGGAGGTTGGATAGCAGTGCGCATGGCGCTCTTGGCCCCAGACAAGGTATGCATCCCCTACCATATCAATCCTTCCTGATTGCGAGACCAAACCCTCTCATTAACACATGTGGCATTTAGATTCTAGGTCTTCTCCCTCTGGGTACTTCGATGGACTCTGAGTCTGAAGCTTCGCGCGAGATGGGTGGTTGGGATCCCGAGCCACTGCTGACGCCCTTTTACGAGAAATGGTCTGTCAGTACGCCAGACTTCGTGGTCGATGAGGTTTGGTGTGGCATGGTGGGACAGCTCGGCTTCTCAGGAACCGCCTCGGCAGAAACATTGGCGTTCTGGGGTCGCACCTTGAAGGAAGTGTATAGCGGTGAAGAGGGACGGAAGAAACTGCGCATGGCCCTGCTCAATCTCATGGAGAGAGACGGATTGCTACGCAGACTGAGAGACATCAAGTGCCCAGTCTATTGGTTACAGGTCAGTATCGCACGTTCTATCGTCCATTATCGAGCTTTTACTCATCTATTACAGGCTGCAAATGATCCGGTATTTGGCAAGGTCATACCGGCTGAGCATATCAAGCTCTTCACGTCATCCCCCGAGGCCACCCTAACATTTGTGGAAGCCGGTGGACACTATCTGAGCGCGACAAGCCCCTTAGAGACAGAGGAGGCGATTGTGAAGATGGTCAACACGTATGCTTAACTAGTCCTAGACTAGAATTCAGTATACGGGCTTTAATGTACAGTATTCTGGTCAATATTTGTTCTGTTTGCTTCCCGTGAAATCCCCTGAAAAGGGATAGGTCCAGGTTTATCTCATACAAACTGAGAGGACATAGGCTACACTTGACTACCTAAACGAGGTAGGCTTTGATATAATACAACACCAAGTGAAAGTAATAGAATCCAACGAAGTATAAAAGCCAGCAGTTGGGTAGTTCGATGCATTGCTGAGAGGGCAGCTCTGCCACCTCTCTCGTCGCACGTAAGGCCACTTTCCAGATCCATCCTCTTCTCGACCCCGCTGTGCCATGAGTTTTCGCAAGCTGGTAGCTTCTGATCATTGCTAGTATCAGGCATGCCGAATCGTTCATCAACTTGAGAGTCGCTTGTTGTAGCATTGTCATCCAGGGCCAGAACCTCCTTGACAATCAAGTCTGCAACTCCGTCCTCCCATTTCGTCTTGGAGACATAGAGATCTAATAGCTTGGTGCACTTCTCAATGGCGTCTCGTGCTCCGATGGTTTGGTTGAAAGTATTCGAGTTCCCTGGATCTCGCTGATCGGGCGATTCGTCGTAGTGTCCATGACGATTAGACTGTCCCGCATACGTGTGGAATGTGATGATCGAACCTAGTTTGGCATACGTCCCAGGCTTGAAACGCGCATACGCTGTATAAATGTCAGTTCGACATTCCATAGTTGAGACTTCCTGCCTACACTTGTCATCTCGAGCCTCCAGGTCTTCGGGATTGAGAAGGCGCCTCAGTGTATGTCCAACAGCATACGAGTCTTGGATCAGATGCAAGCAAGACCCGAGAGCTCTCCTGGGAATATCGGATCCAGAGTAAGCAGGAGTGGTTCCAAGAAGTAAATCTCTCAGAGAGCTATCTCCGTTTGGCTCGGAGGAAGCGTGAAAGTCGCCGGGAAACTTTTCGGCAAGACGATCGTTCTCGGTGACACCTTGGCCGATTGCAAGCTTGTACATGACTTCAAACCACGCGATTGCGCGATCCCTGGTGACTCTCGCATCTTCCCCCATGCAGGAAGCCATGCAGTGGAGGAACTGGAGGTCGCCGAAGTGGCTTCGTTGGGTCATGCAGATTCGTGAACCAAACTTGAAAGCGAGCCCGAATTTCTCACCCAGTCCGTCAAACTCGCAGTTGCTTTCGGTCGAGTTCTTGAACAAGAGGCACGACGGGTCATCGTTCCAGATAAGACCTCGGATAAACTCCCATTGGGTGCGGTCGAGGTTTTTGTAGGTGGTTGCTATAGGAAATTGAAACTTGGAGGCAATAAAGGCAGCGATAGCCATGTCCTCATGGACCGGCTCTCTGTGTACCAAACCAAAGCCCCCATCGAAGCCAATCTCGTATGACGCGTGCATTTTGCCATCGGCTGTAGCAGTGAGAGGTCGAGTGAAATTGATGCCAGCTTTGCCATGAAAGTCGAGCTCTTTGACCCTGGTTCTGCCCATGAGAAAAGGGTGTATGTTTCTATGATGGAGTGATTTGGATCGAAGCTCGCTCGTAATCAAGGACTCGGCGGATTATATATACGTGTATGTAAGCGCTTCGAAGGGTAAGCTGTGTATAAGCAGACTGTCTCTGATTTGTGCAACTGGGAATGGGTCCACCATTTCGTGCTTACGTTGGAATGCTGCGGTAATACTCTGCTGGCCGCTTGAGGCGAATGCCTTTGCCTACGATTGAGTTCGATAGCCGGGTCTGCTTATCTGTAGATATGCTAGGGATCTGGAGAACTCTAGCTGACCTATCGTGCATACTTCCCAGTAGTCACGGAGCTAAAAATGTGTCGTTGTCATTCAACTTTTGATACTACATCAGACAGTCCTAAATTATATTAAGCCTTGGGACTGGAGAGTGTTGCGAAGTTTCGCAATATCATCCGAGCTCGATCTGCAGCATCCACCAACAATGATTTCTGCCCAATTTCCTCGTGTGCTCGCATCTCGGACAACCTGTGACAGGACCGTCTCCCATGCAGCGCGTTCGGCTGACGAGGCAGTATCGGCAACTTCCCACTGCTGGGTCGTCGTGTTGTATACTTCGCCTCTGGTTCCATCAGGATACAACACCAAGGCAGGCCATTGGCTTATTTTCCCTTCCTTGGCCAGCTTTGAAACGGCAGACTCATAGTTTCGCACCAGACCGTCGAGTTTCTCAACCTTGGTACAATTAATGCCAATTCCCCAAGGTCGCGATGATGATGCGTCTTCTCCAAGCATGGCCGTGATTGCATCTTCAGCAGAGGTACCATCAGGGAGTCTGCCATCATCACCAGGATAGAGGCAAGATATCCAGAAGGGAACACCTGCCAGCTCAGGGAGCCGCGAGATTGCTTTGCGGATTGCGACAATCTCATCGACACGCGGCACGGTCTCGAGGGCGAGGATACCAATTCGGTCCTTGAGACCACTTAACCCAGTGAAGAGGCGCAGCCGCTCTTCGTGCCATTGCAAGAGGCTTTGGACAGAGTTGTGGGCAGAGTCATAGGCGCCGCTATACTCTTGGCTCGGGACCATGCATGCCCCGTATGGGCCGAGACCGAGAGCAACAGCAGCTTCCGGGCGCTTGGCCTGCGCGGCAATCGACAATGCCGTGTCGAGAAACGGCGGGATGGACGCGGCATCGACACCGTCGGGGAACTGAGGCGCCGTGGTGGCAGCAAAGCCCTCAAGAGACACCTGGTACGTTGCCGTAGTGAGGATATCTACAGGGACATTTCCGAAATCCGATTGACACTCCAGCAAGGTCTTGGGGTCGGAGACGATGAGGTCGGATGACCAGAGCGGCCGCTGGTGGCTGAAGCAGACGCCATACTTGTGCTCCAGGGACGTTCCCAGCCCGCCGTCCAGGATGCGCACGCGAGGCATTAGTCTGAGGAAATGGAAAATCGGTGGTGATTAGCAAGGGGGGGAATGGGCGGAATGAGCCGGCGGTGATGGTGATGGTGATTTATTTGGTGGCTGCGCTAGACGTTGAAGACGATACTGGATACAGCCACTGGTTAAATTACTAACTCGGGTGGATAAAGAGAAGCCAATCAAGGCTTGAGCCACCACACATGGAGAGATTATGCAGGGCAGAAAGGAGCTTCAACAAACACATGGTTATGCATTATTATCTAGTAGGGTGGTATATCATTAAGCTGCCAGCAGAGTAGCAAAGGGAGAGCAGGCCGTCTCCGATGCATCGCCTGTGGCATTCGATCAAAACATCAACGGGCAAGGCGTGCGGCCAAGCCCATCCATCATTTCCGCTGAAAGAAGAAGTCGTGCTCCAAACGTCCAAATAGCTGCTGGTCGTCGAGAGATGTCGGAGCGGGCAGCAGTCCGGCTAGGGGAAGCGAGCCGCCGCTTAAGCACCCTGGTAGACGATCTGGGGGATCTGGGTGGTGGCAACAATCTCCACAACCTGGGTGACGGTAGGCGTGGCAGTGACGGTGCGCAGGGAAGCCGTGTTGCACAGGCAGGCGCTGCTGTAGAGGCCGGTGTCGAGGCTGCACTTGGTGGCATACTCGGGAACAACCTGGGTGCGGGCGAGGGTGACGGTGGACGTGGCAATGGTGACGACGACGGTGCTGTAGAGACGACTCGGTCAGTGTATAAGTACGGACAGATGCATGGCCTGAGTGACTTACGTAGGCGCGACGGTGACAGTGGTCTCGAGGAAAGCAGCGCAGTCGGACATGCGCTTGGCAAAGATCTCGGGGCCGAAGCGGGTAGCACCAACGTTGCGGACGCAGTCGTTTCCGCAGGTAGCAGCAGCCAGGCCAGCAAAGGCGGCAGCGAGGACGGCAGTGATCTGGACCATTTTGGCGGTTGAGTGTGTGCGTGTAAGTGATGTCTTGTTCTGGAGGCTCTGGATGGAATGAAGATCTTTCCCCAACAAAGCAGGCGGCTTCACCACATCTTTATACATGCGCTCCGGAACGACGGCCGAAGGGGGGCCATGCCTCCCCCGAAAGAGAGCCCGCTTGGCATCTTCAGCCGTGTCCGAAATCCCCGCTGCAGAAATCGATAGCGCGGATCAAGCCAAATTACAAGGGAGATCGTCACTCACCTCTAGCTCCCCCTCCGACTTACCTTACCTAGCTGCCAACCCATGCGGCCCAGCGGCGTGGCGCCGGTTAGGTCTCTGGCTATTGTGTGTGCGTGGTGTGTTGTGTTGTGTTGTCGGCGCACACCGGAGCTAGCATCGCCTCGTGAAATGAGGGCCTCCTTGGTTTTGTCACCATTGACCAGCGGCGCGCGGGAAGGGGCATCAAGAGAGAAGAAGAGGGAGAGGCTGCGGACACGAGAGAATGCAGGGCCAATGGGGTCGGAAGGACGCGTGCTTGGCGCACAATGGGCGTCACCGCTTGCGTTGTATCGTATTCTCTAACACCAACAGACGTGGACGACGACCCCGGGCTTCCGGGCTGAGTCGTCCAGCCCTGCCAGGCCTCGCCCGTAGCTCCTCAGCCTATCAAGGCGCCAGCATGTGCTAGCCGAGCGGTGACATGACCCATCCCCATCGCCTACGTGTGTACATACCTCCGCAGACACGCGCGGGCTTCCCTCGTGTATGCGGTCTCCCAGGCGTGTTTTTACTCCAGCGCATGCAAGTATGGGCCGAGCTGATGATTAGCCGCCAGCAAAAAAGCGTCAAACAACGGGGGGCCGACCCTAGTCTCCCCCTCCCCTTCCCCCTTCAGCGCCGTGCCTTGGTGGATCTCGATAGCCTCACTGGACGGCCACCGTACTGTACGGCTAGCCTGCGGGGGCCGTGCAAGCAAATACGGGCGGCGCGTGTTCTCGATCCGGCCAAGGGGCCATGGTGCTCACCTCGCAGATGAAAGAGGCGGGCTCTGGTCTCCCTGCCTGTCGCGCATCATCTTGATAACGGATGTGGGCTGTGGCACTTGCGTCCCGCCATCGTCGACGTCTAGAATCATCGCGTGGCAGAGACGCGATGCAGATGAAATGAGTATTGGCTTTCCACCGCCGCCGCAGTTTCCCAAATTGGCACCTCAGCCTCGAAACGGTAGGAGTCAGGATAAACGAGGCCAGGGCATCAGCTTCCCCCTGTCCACCCCTCCATCCTCCCGCGATTTGGTGAGCTCTCTGCTCCGGCAGCTTCCTTCAAGGGTCCTTTCACGTTACACAGTTGCTCCCTTTCTTATCGTCAATTGCCTAAACAACGCAAGGGTCTATACGGCTCACGGGCAGTCGTACGGCCGGGGTTTTCACGATTCATCTTCAGGTTCGGCGGAGCCCATCGTCACGGTGGAGATGGCATTATTGTTTCGGTAGTCGACGGTGCTTCAAAACGCCGCCCTAGGGAGATCGGGTTAGAGCTCGAGCCTCGGACACTTGCTTGGCGTGATAGATCCGGCTCCCCATGCCCGGGTCTGGATCGCTGTGTAGCTTCCAGGAAGCCTGGGCCTGTCGATCTAGGTGTTGGCCCTGTCCAGTGGCACAGGTAGTCTGGCATCGTGCCTGTCATAATGGCAATAGCCTAAGTGGCTTGTCAGACGTAATAAGCCCTCCAGTCAGGTACACTTCCCACGTGTGGTATCCCGTAATCCCATGCAAGGGGTTAAGCTCAGAGCATGTTGCCCGCACACTTTTCCAAACACGTTTCCACGTCATGTCTCTTGAGCTGAACCTGAAGTGTACGGTATGTTCCGGGGGCGTAAGAAGCTTTCCCCAACCAGTCTTTCAGCCTTGTGGTTTCTGGTCCAGACCATGCAGTCTTACGCCCATTCGGCAGCTAGCTCGACTGCGGATTACAGCTCGCATCACGACCCCGAGCGGTGAGCTGGGAACTGAGTCGGTGGCTTGGTACGCCAATAGCTTGTCTTGCAATGACTTGCACGTGAAAGAAACCAAGCTATGGTCATATCAGGCTTTCGGGGGCTGCCTGGTAAGCACCTCCTGTTCTAATCAAAGTCATGCGATTCTGAGCAAACGAGCACCGATGTTGCGCTCTGCAATAACTTTGCCGCCTCTCTTTTCAGTGACATGATAGTTTCTCAAGCTCGTTCTCTTTGTTGTGGATCTAGGCATCATCAAGCTGCGTCTACTCAATCCTACCAAGGAAAGTGTGTACAGGACGTCTTCTTCGAAAGTAACATGGTGTTATGCGTTGTCTCTGAACTCGACCCCCCAAAGGGCGTAACATGCCGGTCTGTACGAGACTAGCTTCTCTCAGGTCAACAAGGTTGCCCATATGCGGTAGCTGTTCCACCTTCAAATCCCATGACCACAGCCACGAGTTTATTTTTCTGCTAACGTCATATCTTGATTTGATATTGTTCATATCATCAGAGGGGCATCTTCGAAGTCGCTCTCTCTCCCATTGGGGCACAGGATCAGGAATTACCACATTATCAAGAAAGAATGGGACATTGTCTTGGTTCATTGATCAGCCGTTAAGCTCCCCTCTTTCCTACTCTATTAAAAGCACTCAAGGGAGCACAGTGACTCTTAGGGACTTGGCACCCCATAGATATTCGAAAATTGTTAGAAGAGCGTTGGGCTCTCTAGAACTCGCAAGATCTCTGGCAACTCTGAGCAAAGTTCATGTCAGCATGTCATTTCCTCCTCAACACGTCGGCTCCCATGTAACCCGACATCGAAGCCTTACGCGACAGATATCAGGCTTGGGTTTCTAAAATCTCCGACTTTCGGAGACTTGGTTCTCTTTGTGACTTACAACCCAGCAATGTGACCGTCAGCAAGTTGTCCATGTGGATATCACAACCCTGTTTACAATGGGACTGCATTCTCCGGCATATTCCCATCGCTTACAATCGGATTTCCAAAGTCCCTGATTCCACTGTATTCCTGGTCTGCTTGTGAGAAAATGGCTCACGGTTGGGCCAATTGTCTTTGATCTATGGCCTACGCACTCGTTGGGGAATGCTCACAGATGGAATACCCTCCCTCGTCATCCACTTACAGGTCCGACGTCAATGCTAAGGAGTTTGGTATACGATATTATTGCCTCCTGGTTCCAAGTGACTAAATAACGATAGAAAAAAAGTAGGAATATTTCCGCCATCGGGCAAGGATTGCTCGAAATTGTCATGGTGATTGTTGCATATCCATAACTGCAGCACAACATCCTGCTCCTCCACCTAATATACTAGAGGTGGCCTTTTACGTAAAGGCTTCCCACCTCTCGAATCCTTCACTTAATTCAACTACGTGTTCATCATCCACAATAGAGCGGCATTGGTACGTGATGTTCTCTTGAAATGATGCCCTACCCTAAAGCATCATATGGCCCACTTATCCCCGACTATTTCAAGAACCGCGCAGAACCGTCAATTGCCATACCAAACTTAACCCTTCCGATATCGCAAGATTCATTCGCAAACAAGCACAATGTCCGTCTCCAAAGTCTTCATCGTCACCGGAGCAAGCAAGGGAATCGGTGCTGCCGTGGTGCAGAGTCTGCTGAAGCAGTCGCACAAGGTGGTGCTGACCGCGCGCTCCCAAGACCTATTGGAGTCAGTGAAGACGGCGCATCCTGGGCAGGCTGAATACGTGGCTGGTGATATCACGGACTCCGGCGTGGGAACGAACAATGTTCATTGATTATGCTCTATGACTGACTAGATCTAGATTATCACGCAAGTGGTTGATGCCGCCATTAAAAGCTTCGGTCGCCTCGACGGTGTGGTCATCAACCACGGTCTTCTCGAGTCCAAGAAGCTAGGCGACACCGTCATGGAGCAGTTCAAGCGACTTTACGATGTCAATGTGCACAGCTGCTTGGCTTTGGTAGGTTGAGGCCTCAGTGAGGGAGCCCAACTTCCGGCCGCTGACACAGTACTAGGCTCAAGCGAGTCTCCCAGAGCTCCGCAAGACCAAGGGTTGCCTCATCTGGATCTCATCCGGAGCCGCGACCAAGGCCTACACTGCTTGGGGAGCATACGGCTCTTCCAAGGCAGCGGTCAACTCACTTTCTATGCACATTGCGGTAGAAGAGCCAGACGTCACGAGCATCGCCCTATCACCGGGTCGTGTCGACACTGATATGCAGGCCCTCATCAGGTCGGCAGGCAAGGATAGCATGGTCAAGGAAGAGTACGACGACTTCGTCAACGTGTTCGAGTCGGGCGGACTATTAAAGCCTGAACAGCCTGGCGCTGTCATAGCCAAGCTGGTGGCGGACCCAGCCAAGGAGTTGAGCGGCAAGCTCGTCAAGTAAGTGCTCTACTGATCGGCGTGTGACGCGCTTTCAAGCGGCTGACCGTTACAGGTGGGATGGACCAGAGCTGGCAAAGTATCGGGAATAGCGGGCTTGGGTTGGCATCTGTGCATTGCATCGAGGTCAGCAGGGAGCTCTTGCAACATGGTATCAACATAGATAAGTAGACAAGAAATGCAAGTCAGTCGAAAGATGAAAAGCTCTTATGTTATTCCACATTTAATTCAGCATTAGCATGGAATAAGATGTATCATCACTGCATGTCGTTGCGAGAGTAAGAAAATTCCGCCTACCTCTACGCATGCAGTCCAGTTCCATCCTGCAGGTGCATGAATGGTCTGGACTAGATTGTCGCATGTACCAATGCCACTACGGCATGTTTCGCTGAGCCAGTCGGCAGTGCACGGTGGCTGCCGGTGCGCAAGTCATCTTGCGACTGTTGCGCGCCATGGGCAGACGGCAATGGGACGGCGGAAATGGAATGATGGGCGCGTTCGCGGCTTGCACCGGCAACGGTTCTAAATCTTGAATACGGTCAGCTTTGGAACCATATCAACTAGCCAGAGAAGAATGGACAATGGAGGGAAGAATCAGGAAAGTCTGTTTGGCATAAGACGTGTCTATCAGCATAGAGAGGCTTGTCGAACCTTCTAAGCCTGGGGCGACAACAAATCTCATCATCTGAGGTCGCGAGGGGAAAAGAAAAGTATTCGCTTACCGATTATCATGGGCCCAGCATTGTAGCGGTCTGCACACGGCAGGTAGATGCTGCTGATGCTGGGCGTTGGTGAGAGTGAAAGGAAAAGGAAGAAAAAAAATATTTGGGAGGGGAGCTGTATTTATTGGCCCTTTTTAATTTTTTTCTTCTTCCTTTTCCCGCTTTTACTTTGATGGAAAAGGCAGTTAGTGGTCCGTGCATACGTGCAGGAACCCCACATACCTGGGAGCTCACTGACGGCAGGTACCTGGACGGCTGTACCTTCAAGCGCAGGCACAACAGGTATTAAAGATCGCGGGTCCCGTCTGGTTTGCGTCGCGCTATCTGACTGAGTCCTTGAGCTTTTGAACCTCGTGTCAGCCTTGCTGTCTCCCGCGCCATCTCAGCACCGCAGCAGCCTCTACCATCGCCATGTCGGATCACGAGTATGGAGGTACGTTTGCTTTTCAAGTCGTTGTTTTTTTATATTTCTCCATGGCGCGCATGTCTGTCTGGATGGGCTCCTTGCGTGGCTCATGACGTCCCCGACCGTGCCTCACCACATGCCCTTACCTCGGTGTTGTGAACAAGTGAGACGGCTGAACATCTGCATTGTATTTATGCGAGTGCAAATACATGAATATTTTTTCTTCCTTCATCCCTCTTATATAAGATGTTGCTCATGTATTTCTATGCCCATGGTACGCGCGACCCAAGTCTTGTATCAGACTGCATGATCATCATGACATCCGGTCAGGCTGCCTCACCCTGTTAATAATTTGCACGGCGCGTTTCTGTTATTATTTGGCCTCAGACTAACTCGCACATATAGCTAACGACGATCTATCTCTGCCCAAGGGTAAGTCCCCATCCTTATTTTCCCTGCAAAGGATGTGTGGCTGACTGGTTGCAGCAACTGTGCAGAAAATCGTCACCGAGATCCTTCCCCCAGCTGCCGGAGTGGCTTTTGCGAAGGAGGCCAGAGACCTGCTCATAGAATGTTGCGTGGAATTCATTACCCTCATCTCCTCAGAAGCCAATGAGATCTCCGAGAAGGAGGCAAAGAAGACGATTGCCTGCGACCACATCACCAAGGCCCTCGAACAGCTTGGCTTTTCCGACTACGTTCCCGCCGTGTTGGAGGCAGCTGCCGAGCACAAGGAGGTCCAAAAGGTCAGCAACACAGCCATGTGGATGTTTGGAGTCGTTTGCTGACATGACGTAGGGGCGCGAGAAGAAGGCAGACAAGTTCGCCAACAGCGGCATGTCAATGGAGGAGCTGGCTCGATTGCAGGAGGAGCAGTTTGCGCAAGCAAGGCAGCGGCACAACTGATGGGAGCACACGTGTAGTTCTTTGTTGGGACGTGGCGTTTGGGTGGCATTGCTGGGCGTTACATTTGCTGGACGGACAGAATTGATGTTAAGGATAGGATATGTTTGCCTGATGAATGAAGCATGGGACACCGAATCATGCTCGTAAGCAACGAATCAAGATGTTTACCGGCTGCCTTGTCTTCTGCTAGTGCATGGGTGATGCCTGCATGGAGCTGTAGGCAGCAAATGAGGGGGCGGGGTTCCAAAGAACCCGACCGAGGAGGATGGCAAGGTATCACCGCTAATAAAACACAACACTTCTTCTCCTGCGCTTCCTCTCGTCACTCTCCAGTCCCTCTCCCCCATTGTGAGGTCGTGTTTGGGTAGCGACGCTGCCAGTGGATGATGTAACCGAAACCCCCACTTGTCCGACAATTCGCTGCCTATCCCAGCCTCAATACCCACCCACATCACACCCACCAAAAGCTTCCCCATCCACACGCCACTCATTCTTTGTTCTTCGAGCTGCAGGTGCCGATCGAACATGTGTATCCTGCATGCCACGCGGCGAAAGTAGCCTTCTAGACGTCTTCTATTCCTCTCCCAGTCTTTCCGCAGCCATAGGTCGACGTCGCCGCCATCGAGAGAAGCCTGGGCCCAAGGTCCCTCGCTGGCTTGCTCGCAAGATGGGCCAAGAAGAGTCGATGCCCATTGACGACTCCGTCCCGCCCAGAACTCTCTCCGATAGGTCTCTCGCCGCCGTCGCCGACTACATCAAGAGTGGAAATGTGAGGAGAATCGTTGTCCTGACAGGCGCGGGCATCTCCACGGCTGCTGGCAGTACGCATGCCCTTGACCCTCCAACGTATTGTACATGCGCCCCTACTGACACATCATGATCAAGTACCCGACTTTCGATCGCCAAAGACAGGGCTGTACCACAACCTGGCGCGCCTCGACCTTCCATATGCTGAAGCCGTCTTCGACATCTCCTACTTCCGCAACAAGCCCGAACCCTTCTACGTCCTCGCCAAAGAGCTCTACCCAGGGAAATTCTTCCCGACGGTTTCGCATGCATTTATTGCCTTGCTTGCGCAGAAGGGTTTGCTATTGCGACTCTTTACGCAGAACATAGACTGTCTTGAGAGAAGCGCCGGCGTTCCGGGCGACAAGATCATCGAAGCACACGGCAGCTTTGCGACTCAAAGATGCATCGACTGCAAGCAGGAATTCCCAGACGAGGACATGAAGACCCATGTCCTGAACGGAAAGGTCCCGCGCTGTCAAAACTCAGAATGCAACGGCCTAGTCAAGCCTGACATCGTCTTCTTTGGAGAGCCACTGCCCTCAGCCTTCAATCACAATGCACACCAGACGGCATTAGCGGACTTGGTGCTCATTATTGGAACCAGTCTCACAGTGTACCCATTTGCAAGCCTGCCAGACATGGCAGAGAGGGGGAAACCCCGCTTGCTGTTCAATATGGAACGGGTCGGCCAGATAGGCACCAGGACCGACGATGTCGTCGAGCTGGGGCCTTGCGATGACGGCATACGGAAATTGGCTGATCTCCTGGGCTGGCGAGACGAGCTTGAAGAACTTTGGCGAGGCATCGTCGGTGACAAGGAAGCTGAACGTCAGCTCGAGAGCCAGGCCGAGCATGAGCATGAGGTGGAGGAAGAGGTGCAGAAGCTCACAGAGGAAATCAAGGCGACTCTCAACTTGGAGGAGTCCGACACTGAAGAGAAACCAGTCGCGACCGAGGCAGAAGCTATCGGTGGCGATGTTGGCTCAAAGCTCGGAGAAAAGCAAGAAGCCAAGAGTGAGCCTGCGGATTCAATACAGCCACAGAATGCCGAGGTGAAGGACGTGTCCGCACCATCTGAAGAGCTAAAGAAGGCAGAGGAGAAGCCTAGCTTAGGCTCCAGTGAGGGAAAGCCAGCGCAGCAGGCAGCATCCGCAAAGGATGTAGACCGTGAAGAAGAGAGTGCAAAGACCACTGAGTAAGGCTTATAAGGTTACAAGCATGAGTGCATATATTCGACAATACTGGGATGGGCTATTAAGAAGGGTTTATATACAGCATGTGCAGGTAGCTACAGAATGCAATGGGCCTCATGACGGATGGTATGCAGTCTACACCTTCCCACTGTAGTCCAAACATGTCTCCCCTTTCTTGAAGCTGCACTCGCATGTACTGTCCACGAGCTGCGTCTTAGTTGGCTAGGACTACAAAGCACAGATGGCAGCCTTTCATTGAACATATGACTATACATAACGGCGAGTCTGGGCGTGGTTAATCACTTGGCCGAAAGATTTACTTGCAATAAGAGTCCCTGTACTCTTACTGGGCTATGTATGATGTCCTTTGTTTCCGTGAGTGTCCAGGACATGACATTAACTTGAGCATATCTCAGAATATAATCAGATGAAGTATGCCATGAATATCGTCTTAGTGGTTTCAGACGCTGCTTTATGTAGCGGGAGAATAGCATGTGTACATCGTCACTAAGCCCACTGCTCCTCTTATCTTCTTGGAAGTTATTATATCAAATGTCAATACACCGCTTCAGCCACTCTGGGTGTCTAGTCTAGACATTTACAACAGAGTGATAATAATGTCGTATGTTTTTCAAGCCAAGCGAATAGCAGCCTTTGAGAAAACCAGCTGCCAACTCTGCTCTTGTTCATTTCGTTTCCAAATAGAGTCCGGGCCTTCTAAGGCAGCCTGCTCTATCCTTAATACCTTTCCCCCATTGTCTCCTCGGACTAGCGTTCCCCAACCAAATCTTCCCCCTTGTGCCCTGAAATCATGAATTGATTCAATATGGGTGATTTGCCTCGTCTAGTAATAACGCTCGGGTGAATAATTGGCCAGGACCGGTAGCCCATTGGTCGTCTTCAAGAATATAGATTTGTTCCGCGGTTCCCTCTGTCACTGCAAGCCTCATCACCTCCAGAGGAATAATGTGAAGTTCGGAGCATCGGACTCTTCGGTAGAAATTGTCCTTGATATGCTGCAGGTAAACCCATATTACGCCTACTACCCCCAGCTCGGATCGCATCACGCAGCGCAGCGCACCAGCCCGTATCCTTCCACCCAGGTTTCGAAGGTTCATGTTGATGGACAGGCCGTAGTTCGTCATGTTGTATGGACCAAGTGAGATGGTGTATGCGGCCGAGTCATATGCCTCTATGCTAGCCATCCCGTGGCATTCGGAGAAGTCTTTGGGGTCGGCAGCAATGAGGCCGCTGTTGGGCTCGGAGTTGCGCCATGTAAATATTGTATGATCTGGCGATGACCTGATTATCTCGTATTGCAATCTCTTGAATGCGTTCTTGCGGCCTTCTCCGTAGAGAATAGGCATGTTGACGTTAAATAGACCCATCAGGCAATACGCGATATCCTCTTCTCGGGTCGTCTCGCGATTGCTGGCCAATACCATACGGCGCGCAACCGACTCCGAGAAAATGTATTGCGGGTATTCCAGCACTCGCATGGGTATCCATGTGATGCTAGAAAGCTTCTCGTGAAACGCAGATATGGCATGTTCTGCCATCAGTGCTCGTTCGTGGTCATCTGATGGTTCGGCAGGCTCGGGGCCCTTGCAACCAAGAAGGGACCAATGCTCCGAATAGAACAGGATATTTTGTGGCGCGACAAGCTCTTGCAGAGTCCACTGTCGATATTAGTCGAGATCAAAGCCTCTATTGTTTGCTGGAAGCCTACTCCTCTCGTGAACCAGCGGCTCTGGGCAAACTGCTCATCGGGAAAGGGTCTGGTGATATCCCAATCCGGAACATCGTCGAGATAGGCGTAACACAAGCTCGAGTTTCCATAAAACTTGAACATGGAGTTGATGGCTTCCGTAAGCTCCGCGCTGCTCTTCTTGTCGATGCAGCACGAGTCCACCCATGCGTACTCATAACCATGTATGAGGGCCTGGTCACAGCAGCGCTGGATTTTTTGGAACCCAGCTTTAATCCGAACAAAACTCAAGTCGACCGACTGCATGTCATCAAAGGTTACCTCATCGGGGCCCCATGTGTGCGATAGGATGGCATATGGCGGGACATCGCGTCCATAAAATTGTCTGAGTTGAAACGTTGACGTTTCGAGCAACCACATACCGGGCAGTTTTCAGACCAGACTGGTACTGAAGTGGCAGTCTTCCGGCATGCATATATATTACTGGGTACATGTAATCTCTCTGAGCGTGCGGCTTTTGGGTCACGGTGGTCAAGCCACTGCGGCCCAAAGAAGGTGGGGAAGCCTAAACCGGATGTCGCATAGCAGCGTCGCATCAATAGCATGGCGAGGATGACTTACACATATGTAGCGGAGAGATACCATCGAGGTAGTTGGCTGTGTTGACATTAGGACTTGGTCTTCTGCATCGATCAGACTGTCCGCCCCAGTTCTGGCGATGTGGGCACCACTCGCTCGACAAGGGTTCGTCTTCCCAGCCATGGAGGGGATTGCTGGAAGAAAAAGGGCAGCATTTTCATTACAATGTAGACCTTGCCTGGGAAATGGATGAACCATTCGACAGGAGCTTGGCTCTAAAGGACGCGGGTCGGAGCCTGAAGCTTCTCCTTCTTGTGTTGATGCAAGCCGTATGAATCATTGCGAGAGCCATTGCCCCAGAAGAAAATGCCATGTCCTCGAGGAAGGTTTTGTAAGGCGGTATTTCGGGTGCATCGTCTCATTTGGTAGGCCATGTGGCGTATAGGGCTTCAGCTACTCCATCAAGCAAGGTTTATTCGCCTTTCGTTCGTCCGCATCAGTGCGAACGCCATGTTGACAGAGGTGTATATTACAAGTTGCCATCAGAGCGGTATTGTACAGTTCGTCGATATCCTAGCCTTTACGGGCTGTTCTTTTTCCATTGACCATTCGCCATCGTCATCATAATCGGCCGTCGCTGGGCTCGCATGTACAGCTCGTGCATTTTGGGGTCGGCATCGGATCTTACAACGCTACCAATCGACATGAAGAAGCTGCAGGGTCGTCAGCATTGAAATAGGCCTGAACAGCAGCTTTCTTACCCGAAGGTGGCGCCCGAGGCACCCATGTACTGTCCAAGTGTTCGGAACACTCCCTGCGAACCGGCACCGTATCGGAAAATGTTCGTAGCTCCTCCAAGGAAGTTAGCAAAGTCTCGTTGCCTTTGTTCGGGAATGCGCACCATAGATGAAGCCGATGATGACACCGACAGCTGGTGAGGTCATTAGTCTAGCTCAAGTAGCTCGGGATTCCGGGTCTCGTACTTCCGCCCATCATAGCTCCCATTTTCACTGTCGCATGTTAGCCAGTCGCAAGTCGCAGCTGGTACTCGAAGCCAACGTACTCTTGTCAAAGTTGCTGGGGCCATGCTGACCACCGGGAATTGCTGCAACGGGGGGCATGTTGAAAGAGTGATGCCTTGACAATCTTTTGGATAGCTCGGGTAATGGTGACTTGCAGAGTATGACAGTCCCGAGGCTACGAAGTTCCAAATAATTGTGATCAGTCTGGTGATGGCCTCGGCCCACTGGCACCTGATTGGTCGCGCGACATCGTCATCGCTGTTTCGGTTAAACAATGATGCGGTGCACGGACCAGCTGATACAGTGCGCAGACATCACTTTGCTGATACACACTGTAGCGTTATGTCACGTGCGACGTGTGTTGAATGGCGGAAACCAAGTTGGAAAACAGCAAATAACGATCATGGTGATGAAAAGCGATGAAATTCGATGCTCTCTGACGAGTGAATGAATGACGGAGCGCTTATAGGCCGTCCTGGATGACGTTGTAGGGGTGTTTTGGCCAGCTTGCTGGTTGCGCTCCACCGTGTGACTTCTGGCGTACCTCGCAGGTAGGAGCGCTTAGGGAGACAGACTTTCAATCCTCCCAACAACCCTCAATCGACTCGACGTTTCCCAGCAGCGACGGCGCGATACAGCCCCCGATCGCGTTGAATACTCTCTCCGTAAGTTCAACGGGCGGTCTAGATTCTTTCAGAGACATTTTTCTGCGGCCTGCCGCGACTGGTCACCACACGAGGCCGCGTCCAATTGGCTGCTCGCCAATCCACCTCCACGACCTCCTAGCTGACCTCATATCTGCCACAGCAAGAAACTGCGACCTCTTAACATTCTACATCACGACGGCTCTACGATCGATCTCGGTTTCCCACATTCTCGCGTTCGGACGCACCCGATCGTGATCATCTTTGCGTGATCTGGCCGGCGGCGGAAGTGGTGACGTCCGATTACGGGGAAAATTAAAAAAAAGAAAAAATTACCAACAAAGCCCTTTGTATCGACCTGGGACCGACAGGCCATCCTCATCACACTGTCCCATCAACCTCGGCTCGATTTCAACCTTCCTCATGACTGCCGTCGCGAATCCTCCGACTTTCCCGCAAATTTCACGGCCAGCATGGGGCACCATTAACGGAAACGACCCGATGAACCCAGATGAAGTCCGTGGCATGTTTGTGCCTCGAAAGACGCTTTCGCGAAGCAACTCATCCTCGTCGGTCTCGTCTGTCTCTTCTACTGCCTCCTCCAACACCTCAGTCGCTACCAACGGGTCTCAGTCCAATGGCACGTCGGTGCCCAGCTCATCGGACCTAAGCCAATGGTCAGCCAACTCTGCAGCACGGAAGCGACCCCAGCCCAAAGGCCCTTGGCCACCCGGCAAGGGGGACGTCCAGACGGACTTTTCTAGGCTCCCCGCCGGTCGACCCAACGGAATGGTCCCTTCCCACGGCTCGTTGCAGCAGGTTGCTGGACAGCCCCAGATGGCGCCACAAGCCATGATGCGGCCTATGCCGGCCGAACAGTTCCCTCCTGGACAGCCTGTACTCTACCTCTTGTCGCTCAACGGCACGTTCGAGCGCAAAACGATCCCGGTCCCATTTGCGCCCGACTGCGTCCGTATCGGTCGGCAGACGAACCAGAAGATGGTCCCCACACCTACAAATGGATACTTTGACAGTAAAGTGCTGTCAAGACAGCATGCAGAGATATATGCAGAGCGAAACGGCAAGATCTATATCAGGGACGTGAAGTCGTCCAACGGTACCTTCGTCAACGGCACTCGTCTGTCCCAGGAGAATCGTGAATCCGAACCTCACGAGCTGCAGACTGCCGACCACCTGGAGCTTGGTATAGATATTGTGAGCGAAGACCAGAAAACTGTTGTCCATCACAAGGTAGCCGCCAAGGTCGAGCACGCCGGTTTTCTGAACCCTTCCAGCAATGTGATGGATATGAACTTTGGAGATCTGGACCCAGCCAACAGTGCGATGATGATCCCGGCTGGTGCGATGCAGATGCGTGGTCGCAACGGAAGCAATGCATCCATGATGAGTAACGGCCGTATGGTTGCTGGCGGCGGGCCGATGAACGCTCAAGGGCTGGCCTCACAACGACCTTTCTTCCTGACGCCTATAGCCACGGATCAGATACTCAAAAGACTTGCTGTAAGTGAGACATTAACCGTGGTGGTAAGGCGTGGGCTAACCATGATAGACCGAGATGCGCAACGCCCGCTTACAGGCCCAAGACCTGACCCGAACCAACCAGTTCGTCAGCACTCTCCTGTCGAAGGACGATATCAAGGACTTGGAGAAGCCCGAGGTCCCTGAACCACCCAAGCCAGTGGCCATGGTGAATGGAAACAACATGCCCTTCCGCCCGGATCCCAAGGCTCGCTTCTCTGAGCCCCCCGCCCCTCCGCCTCAGCAGCCCTTGCCGGAGAAGCCCGACATGCCCTCACTGAAGCGCGGGTCCTCGGAACGACCCAAATCA
Source organism: Stachybotrys elegans (assembly GCA_020746835.1). Classification (NCBI taxonomy): domain Eukaryota; kingdom Fungi; phylum Ascomycota; class Sordariomycetes; order Hypocreales; family Stachybotryaceae; genus Stachybotrys; species Stachybotrys elegans. The sequence continues at coordinate 988,845 of JAGPNK010000008.1, read as the reverse complement.
GGACCGCCCAACACCTCGCCTGTCCGTCAAGATAACTATGGGCAGATCATTCAGTTGACTGAAGCCCTTAATAATGCCAAGAGGGATTTCGATACCCAGACTTTGCGCATGCGGGAGCTCGAGGAGATGCTGCAAAAGGAGCGAGAGGCGCGGGAATCGGCTGAGAAGCTTGCCCAGCGGCTAGAGGAGTCAGCTGTACCGCACATGAATGGATCGGCCAAGTCACACGAAGGCGAGCAAGCGGCTGAACAGTCCCAAGAGCACAAAGCCGAGGGACCCAAGGAAGACGCGCCATCGCCACTCGAGATTGACTCGGCTCAGGAAGCTGCGGCAGCACTTCAGTCTCGCATCGATTCTATGGAGGAGCAGATGCAGTCCATGAAGGAGCAGGTGGAGCAGTGGAAGCGCCGTTGTGAACTGGTCGAGTCGGAGCGCGATGCCGATAGGAAGACTCTTGCCGAGATGGTGATTCAGCTTCGAGCAGAGGAGGCTAAGAGACAGGCACTGCTCGAAAAGGGACGCTCCCGGTCTCGAAGACGCCGCAGCAATTCACGAGAGGCCAAGATGAACGACAAATCCCCCTCCAATGCGCAGCCAGCTGCGAATGAGTCCCGCAGGGCGCAGGGCGATGGACACGAGTCCAGCGAAGACGCCGCCGAGGATGAGATGTCGCTCTCTCGCGCGGACACCATCACGCCGCTCAACTCGAGGAGCTCAAGCACATTGCAGGACCAGCGAATACAATCTGGCGTGCCCTATGCCTCGATGCTAGGCGTGGTATTGTTCGGCATTGGGTTGATGGCATACATAAATGGATGGCAGGCACCTCCACCCAAGCTGGACCGATGATGCCTGAAAGAAGGCATTCTGGCTTCCACATTTGTGCAGTCAAGTGCACAGTGTACATGAAGATTAATGTGACGATGCATGATCTTGCTATTGCTGTTGGTGGCAGGACACGGCGGTGGGCGCCGCTGTATGTCGATCTGCCATGGTGACGAGGAAGGAAAGATGAGACGAGACGATGACGAAGCACATACCCAATCCACCGTATCTACATCTACTTCCCTTTGTACTAATCTGTAGTCTCCAATGCATCCATCACATGTATCAATGGCAACCAGGTATTGTTGCGAGGTCAACGGCTTTGCGGTGAGGGCGAGGGCACCCGCACGCAGGCAGGATCAAGGACAGGACACAGGACGGAAAGGCTGGCGTTGGGATTGTATTTTATTTTTTTATTTTTTTTGAATGGGGAGAAGCTATAGGGGGCTTCGAACGTACAGCGACAAGACAGTATTTTTCTTTGTGCTTTTCACTATATTTTCCATATGCATCCCTAGTAAGATGGGTGGGTGCGCAATAAATCGGTTCTAGTGTGGCATTTTCAAGCTGATTGTAACGTGTTGCAGTGTTAAAAGGTCAATCAGTACTTTGGTGCGAGCGGGATAATGTGATGGTCATTGGAATGATGCTGCTGGAAACGCTGGGATCATTGGATATTCAACGAGGATGATTATATGGATGATATCGCCTGGATAAGGCAGGTACGACAAAGGCCTGTCTATTGTGCAACCCCCCAGAAAGGCAATGAGTTCGCCCTCACAAGGCCATGTTGGATGAACCTATAGTGGTGGATGGTTTAGGGTAGACAGACATATTGGCGTCTAAATGCACCCTCTGGGGACTCACCATGGGTGCCATGTACAAACGGTGGACTACTCTCCATGTGGAATAAAATAAAAGGTCGGCCCTGTCTATAGCAGACCCAAAAGGAGGAGGAGTAGGTGTATCGCAACGTGGCCGTGGAAGGATTGCAATATTGGAGGCACGCATGGACGATATGACGCAGATCAGGGACAGCCGAGTTGGAAAAGCTTGGCCACAAACTCGGCTGCGATTCAGGTTGGAGTAATGATTGGCAAGACGCAGGGATGAGCAAGGCAATTCGAGTTCGTTCTGGAAGGCTGCCCGATGCAACTGGGGCAGAACGGTCAACCACAGGAACGAACCTGCTAGTTTATGCAGCGGAGGCCCGGAGAATTGGAATTGGTGTTGAAGACTGTTTCGATGAAGCCATCGATGGTGACGCCATGACGGATGCCGAGCCGCGAAAAAGGACGCTAGAGATGGCCGCTGTTCCGTCTTCCGATTGCTCAGGTCTATAATATGTGTTATGCAACATGCCCAACAATCCAGGTCAATGCCTGCACGCCATGTTAGGGAGATGCTGACCGGAGCGATTCCGAACGACTCATCTCCTCGACCCTGATTTGCGTGAGCCGTGCCGTCATTCACCCATGCCTCTTTCCCTTGGGTTCCCCTTGGGCTGGCTGGCTGGCTTGGCCTTGAGGCCCATGCTTCTAACGGGGTTACTCTAATGGCGGGCCAGAGGCCGAACCAGAAACACGCGACCACAAGCTACTTGTAATCGACGCATGCATTGATTGATTTTCGATCGACACCAACGCCCGACGCAACCAGACTTGCTTGCGCTTGACGACATCACCCAGCGGACCACTCGAGCCAGCGACGCACCCCCTCCCTCCGCCGATACGCCCCCCGGCGCTCCCAAACAATGCGGACGTTCCAGAATAAGAAGTTTGTGGGCAAGGATGGGGTCAACAATCTGGGCACGCGGTACCGGGCGGTGATGAACAAGCACCCATTCCTGACGTTTGGGCTGCCCTTTATTGCCGTCATCATCGCGGGGTCCTTTGCGCTGACGCAGGCGACGGCGGTGCGGTATGAGCGCAACGATCGCAAGGTCCGCCAGATGACGAAGGACGAGGAGCTAGGTCTTCGCTCCAGCACGGGGCGCAAGGTCGACATGAAGGAGGAGTACTACGTACGTAACAAGAGCATACCGCCGCCATGTGTCTGAATAAGGAGAAGGAGGCTAACACGACCTGGGTGCAATAGAAATTGGCCGCAAAGGACCTGGATAACTGGGAGCAGAGGCGGGTGAAGCGTCTGCCCGGCGAGACGGACGGAATCCTCGAATGAGGAGGCTGAGCGGGCGTTATCTCTGCGCAGCCGACGGCCACGGCGACGAGGGGCTGGCGATCGAGATGGCCAGTGCCATACCGCCTTTTGGAGGGGAGGCGGGCGGCACCTTTGGACGTCACGGCGAGACATGCATTGCCAAAAGGTGCCAAAACCAAACATCTTGGGCATATCGTTGCCGCGAATGGCATTGTCTGATCTTCTCCATGTTCCTCTCCCCCCTCACCAGGATTTACGGGAGGTCTAAAACGGCCCGACAGGGTCGAGAAAAGCGAAGCAGCCGCAGGCAGCATGCAGCCTTTTCTTTGGCTACCGGCGCCCCTGCATGTACATAACATGCTGCACTTGCATGGGTGTAACCGCTCACGCGGCTGGTGTCTTGGGTGTTTGTGTCTTTGGGCTTCCTTTTTCTTGTCTCTGCTGCCTTGTATCATATGTACTTGTATGCTGTATGTGATGTATCATACATGGGGTGTATGTCATTGCTTCTTGTCTGTTGGGGCAAAGGATACGGCCTTTTCATGGTTATGCATGTCTTTTGCCATGACCTACGCCCGACAGCCCATGGCGTTTCGGGTGATGGGGAAAGAAGAAAAAGGAAAATAAAAAGAAAAGGAGAGACAGGCAGATCCGGGAAGTTCGATGGTACCACAGAATCCTCGATCCTCGGGCGATATAGAAGGAAATGCCGGTTCTGACTTGTTTCACAATTTACCTTTTTCTTCTTCTATTTTTCGTGTCGCCTGCACCTCCATCTGCAAATCCGTCCTCGATGACAGGAAATGACGAGAGGCGTGTGATGGAGAGAAAGGCGTTGGGTAGTTCCGTTTCGAAACATGGACTAAGGGGAAACGGTGAGCCAGTCACAGGCAAACAAGATACGTTTTGGCGTCATGGCAAAGGCCGATCAGCTGAGGGGCTGGCCGATCAACCGGCGAGCCCAAAGGGAGGTTGAAGTTTGAAGCTGTTAGTGTGCAGCTGGGCCGGAAGGCAACCGGAGGGTAACTCCGGGGATGGCATCGTGTGTGCGAGACGAAAGATTAGAGTGTGCTGATCAGTATACTCGCAGCCCTGGTAGGCCAAGGTGGCTCTAATAATAAGAATAGACTACAGGAACACGAAACCGAGAGGTGGCATGCCGAGTGGCGGGAATAATCACATCAAGGGCAGCCAGAGGGAAGCATCGGCGCGGACCAATGACCAAGTCCAGCAAGTGCAGGCCGGGAGTGGCTTCGGGCTGCAGACAGTATTGGACAGCTGTGCGACCCAAGGGGGACACTCAATGAGGCTGCTGATAGCTGGGCGCCGGAGGCTGAACCGACGGAGCTGTGATGTAGGCCAACCCAGACGCCACAGGGACACAGGGACATGCGCATGCTGGAGACAAGGGAGAAGGCACTGACGCTACTGTGTGACATGAGCGATGCTAAACCGCATCGGAGAGCTCGGTCAAAGACAGAAGGCCGGGCAGGAGGGGATGGCTTTGTGGTTGCACATAGCCCAAGGACGGTGAGACTGATGATGCCGACTTGGAGGGGGTGTGTGATGGACGTAAGCACCAGAGATAAAGGGAAGAAAGGACTTTGTCCTCCACGTAGCGATGATCGAGTCGGACCACGTCAGTGATGTCAAGAAAGAGGGGAGCACAGACGCCTGAGAAAGCGGGGGGGATCCATGGCATGGCATGTCGATCGCTGTCTTAACGTGGCACGGAGGATGACGGTGCTGTAGGCAGATCATGTATCGATGCGTGGAAGAGGGGGAGAGACGAGACAGAGTGATGATCGGGGCTACGGGCAAAGCTACGTACGGGAAGAGGGGGACAGGAGATGGCGGACCATGATTAGCGGGCAGGCAGTGACATGGCAAGAGGTGATGTGCGATGAGACGAGTGAGGGCATCGCGATTTGAGCCGTCGAGGCTGGGGGCTAAGACGGCGACAAGGACAGGAGGGAAAGTGGTGAATTTTCTCCCTTTTCTTTTGCCTGACAATTTCGCTTTTGCACTTTGAAGTGGACAAGTGGGCTTTGGCTGGTATGTGAATAGGTTCAAGGCGCAAAAGAGACAAGGTGGTTGGTCAGGAAGCGAGGGATTGCAGATGTGTGGAGGAGCTGAAGGTGGGAGCGCCGAGGCTATACTATGTAGCGTACCAAAAGTTCAAAGGATATAGAAACAAGGGGAACCGCGTGGCTTGCATTTCACATGGCAAACTTTATTGATTGATTGATGGTATGGATTCGCAAGCTTATTGCCGTCGTCGAGGAGAGGGGGGACAATCCAGGCACCGACCGTTCCGGTGCAACGTGTGGCTGCGCCAGAGTTGAAGCCAGAGAGGGGAGGAGGGGGAGGGGGGAAGGCCGAGACAGCTGACAATTGGGCAATTGGCCAACCCGTCCACTGGCCGGCAACTGGGCGGTCTGGTGGGAGGGGAAGCTAAAAGACGGGTGATGGACCGGCTGGAGGAAGAAGGTGGAGGAGCTAGACGAAGGAGGAGGAGGACGAGAATGGGACGGGTCGGGAAGTGGTTAGACAAGCGGGGGATGTGAGAGAGAGAGGGTGAGGTGAGGTGAGGTTAGGTGAGAGTGAGAGTGAGAACGAGGGTAAGGGTGAGGGTGAGGAAGAGTGAGTGGGAAGAGAAAGAGTGAGGAGGAAGAAAGCGTCTGAGCCATCCCTGCTGGCCCGGCTCGTCCAAGCTGTCGGGTGGCTGGTCTGGTGTTGCGATTGGCCGCCGCCGTCAGATGACCATAAGGCCGGGGTGGGAATGTTGGATTCGGAGAGGGACGCTAATGCACATGCTAGCAGATGCTCTCCTCCAGATAGACAGATAGACGAGGAGATGGCATGGCGGTGAGGTTGTCGAGAGATTGTGGAGGGGGGCGTCGCGATGTTCACCGCCGGCTGGTACATACAGGAGGAGAAACAAGCCTGGTGTGTATTGCTTTTTGGGATGGGGATTATCGGAATCTCACGGGTTCCGCTGTACGAGGCTGGCGAGGAAATGATGGGATGGTTGTGTTTGCTTATTCTATCTGGCCCCCGGGGGGGTGTGCATCGGGATCTCTTGTGAGTCTGTTCGCCGATGCGGATGACAACGGCAGGCAATACAACCGATAACAGGTAATGTAATGAATGGGCAGGCAATATTTGGGCAGCAGGCAAGGCTAGGGTTAAAACTTTGGGCTGAGGGCGAAGCTACGGACGACCCAGCTGGGAGGATCAGAGACGGGGATGTGACGGGGATGGCGATGGCAATGGCGATGGTGATGGTGATGGGTGACATGCCGACAAGGATGCTGGGTAGCATGGGCGATGACGGTGAATAATTGCCGTGATGCTGGATCGCGATGGTGGTGATGCTAGCAATAGGTAGATTGCGATGACCAGACCCAAGAGTCTGGGAGAAGGGCAGGGGTGCGATGCAGGTCCCAGGAACAGGCAAGAATGGGAGAGATAGGGCATGACATGGGAATTTGAGAGCTGTGGTCATGGGCATGCATGGGCATGGGCATGGGTATGTAGCAGGAGGTCAGCTGTCAGCCATGAGCTGCAGGAACAAGACAGGAAGACAGGGGCGAGCGCAGCCCAAGGCGCGACCTGTTGCTGAAAAGAAAAAGAAAACAATGCAGTACAGTACAAGAGCAGCCTAGAGATGCAGGATGCATGCATGCTGCAGGGCCCGCGCATGGTTATGTTCAGCTGATAGAAGAGGATCGCTCCCAGGGACAGATAACATGGGTTGGATTGATGGATCGGGTTCGGGATCCTGATGGCCAGCTGCACGAGGCCAGAACCGGGGGTGTTTCTCGATTTGATGAGATGCATTTCGCGGGCTGAATGTCACGGAGAGGGCTGGACCCGGGGATCTGGACAAACAAAAAAAGAAGGTTTATTGTTTTATTGTTATCTTGACTCGATGCAGCCTTGCATGGTATCGTTGCCAGCAAGCAGGCATGAGAGATGGGGGAATCTAGAACGAGGCCCAAGGGGACGCCGAAACGCGGGCGGAAAAAGAAAAGGGTCTGGCCCCTTCCTTCTCTTATCAGCGACAGCGACATGCTGGCGTTTGTTTGTAGGTACTCTGAGGAGAAGAAAAAAATGCTGCTGCTGGTCTCAGTTGGGACGCGGTAGAACAGCGTGCCCTGGGCTGGGCGGCGGCGGTGCAGCCAGACCGCGTTCCTGAGACAGGCCACACGAATGGGAAGTGATACCCGGGGCGACAGAAGCAAGCTGTGATTATCGGGGAGAAAAATACGGCTGCCTAGCAGGCGAACTACAGCACACATCGCAAAAAGGCTGTGAAAAAGAAACATCCATGAGATACTACTACAGCCTACCTTAGTACTGTACCTGTTGGTGGGCAGTGGCAGAGAGAGAGAAAGTCTCCGGCAGGCACCAGCAAGGGAAAAAAGAATAACCCCCTCCCCTCGGCAAATGCCAGGTGAGACAGACTGTGCGAGACGAGGAATCGTATCCATTGGGCACTGCACCTAATATGAACATGGCGTGTATTTTATTTTATTATTTTACTTTATTTTACGGATGTTCGGATTTGTATTAGGTGCCATGTAAGAAAAGGTATTGCGTGGGCGCTGCGCCGCTCAGCGTCAGGTCAGCAGTAGCAAAGCAAGCCTACCTAATTCTGGCTCTGGGCGTGTGCCCCCCTCACCATTCATGGTACTAGCAGCCATCCCATGTATGTACGGCGAGGTCGAAACAAAACAACACAAAACACAAAACATCCGTTGATCTTTCGATTTGCCGTACAAGATGAAACGGCAGTTGGCCATGCCTCTCTCACTCAAATTTTCATGCAATTTTTTTTTTTTTTTTTTTTCGTTTCTTTTTGGAGGGTATTGATTGACTCTTGTACCTGGTGAAAAGGTGATTGATCAACAGACAAGACGTCATGATGGGCGCCGGGGGAGGGGGCGTGTATCAGCGCCCACTATCATACCTAGGCAAGTATGTTATAGGCTTAGCTCCAGCACCACGAAACGCAAAATTTTGGTACAGCAGCAAAGAAAAGAAAAAAGAAAGCCAAGGATTGTGTTTTCACTTGCGGAGAAGCCTTTTTCTGGGCGTCAGGTGCGCCAGATGGGCATTATTACAAAAAAGGGAATAAATTAATATATATATATATATATTTCCTGCTTAGTGGAACGGGTGATATACGACAGGGATCGCCCAGTTTCTCGGGTGCCTCTGCCTTGGAAAGGCCTCCATTGGCAAACGGTGACGGACCATTTCCTCCTCCCCCAATTCAACCCATTGATTCCGTGAATGCATGCATGTACGTACCCTCGGGTATCAGCGATGCGAGAGAAGAAAAAAATAAAGTAAAATAAAAAGACAGTGCGACACGACCAAAGGCCCAGGCATGCATGTTCCAGCTCGTCGTGCCGGAACGCACGGCGCCCGTGAGTGTCAGCCCGACGTGGCTTCACGGCGGTCCCTGTTCTGGATCTCTCACAGTACCTACATTATTATGTATGTATGGGGAAGAAAAAAAAACCAGGAACAAGGGCGGACACGCCTTGGAAAGGGCGTGTCGAGAAATGTGGTGCTTCAGCCCTCATCTCTCAGTCATCACTCACAGCTCTGCTTACTTAGTTTGGCCTCATTCCCCTTGGGCGCGCCACCCGTGCACACCCCCTTGCCAACACACTCCCTCACACACCACCCGTCACCCCCCCCCCCCCCTCCCTTGCTCAACACCCCTCCATGCCATGCTTTTGCCCTGGCATACCTCATCCATTACGTGCCAAACTCTCACCACCACCTGCCCCAAAGCTGATATATTAGATCCGTCCCATCTTCTCCTCCACCTCCACTTGGGCCCGATCGATCCATCCATCCATCCCCATTCACACTTACACACTCCTCTGCAGAGCCAGCTTGCAGTATCCTCTCGTTTTATATAGCCAACCATTCCCCAACCCACCGGTACCACCTTGATATATACATCACCACCTCTTCACACACACACGCATACACACACATACACACTCACTCTCTATCTACCATCAACCTTCACTCTCTCTACCAATTACACGGGCTGGTTACCACCAACTACGCCGATACCATCTCGGCCTCCCTCCCCTCACCTACAACCACAACCACATCCACAACCGCAGCCATGCACGTCCTCGGCGGCGGCTTCAGCCAGCGACGCAAGTCCTCCAAGCGACCTCGCGACCTGCACATTCGCAAGGTCTCCTTCTCCGGCTCCTCTCTCTCCTCCCTCGCCTCCAACGACTCCTCGGCCAGCTCCCGCACCTTTGGCGGCCACAGCCACGCCGACAGCGCCATCGCCCTCGACCCCCTCCAGCTTCACCCGACCTTCTCCGCCGCACCGCCACGCCTCAGCGAGCGCCCTTATATCAAGAACCGCCCTGCCGCCAGCCCTCGCTGGGAGGAGGCCGTCAGCTACTTTGACGACGACTCCACCGACGACGAATCCTACGACGACGAGTCTGAGCTCGCCGACGACGATGACCAGAGCCAGGAGCATCACCACCACCACCAGCAGGGCGGCGACATGCTCCCACCGCACGCCAGCCCCGCCGACCACGCCCAGCTCGACACCCAGCAGCCCCAGGACTACTTCCTGCAGCAGCTGGCCAAGCGCCCGCCCATGCCTCGCTCGCGCTGGTCCGAGTCGACGGTCCACAGCATCGAGTCGCTCGCCAGCACCTCGACGCTCGCCACGCCCGTGCCCGTCGCCGGCATCCCCAACTTCAGCTACAAGCGCGCCGCCGTCACCCGCCGCCCGACCCTCAAGACGGACCCGGCCGACGACTTCATGAAGCGCGGCGGCTGGAAGCGTCGCGGCATCGTCTTCCAGAACGACGAGGCCAGGTCCGAGGATGTCGAGGAGCAGCGCGAATATGACTTTGCCGGTTAAAACACTACCACTACGATTATTACCACCACCACTCTTATCATCACCAGTCTGACACAAGTACCTATCGGGTACATACGCCAACGAGACACGTTCTTGTATCACCACCACTTGATGCGTACGACGCTCATCTTATATCTCCTTTTAATGTCTTTTCTACCACCTCACTGTATTATGGCAAGCATGCAATCATTTCGGAGTCTGGCTTTGGATAAAAACGGACTTTGGGCGACACTGGACATCATATACCACTGGGAATTTGCTTGGATACCAGCATTGCTTTTACACATACCACTCTCTACGACCTGTTGTCTAATTTCTTAGTCTTCTCTTCTTCTACGCTCTTTGTATACCTGCTCGGGAGTATACGCTCCCTTGAGCCTTTTCCCATCTCATCTACCATAGCACATCATCACGTAATGATGAAATACAGAATACTTCTGCCTCACACACACTGCTCTGTTCCCATTTGTGAAGTCTACTTGTGAAAACTCAACGAGCAACTCCTACTAAGTAAGGCCTACTAGTAAGGCGCTACATGAAATCCCCGTCTGCCGAACCCGGCGAGAACGGCGCACCGTCGGATAAACGGCGTGCAGTCTTGGCGGGCCAGATTCGGCGGACACTCGACCATCTATCTACAGCTGAACCCGTCCAGCTCCCAACGGCCGAGTCCGTACCGAACAAGCCACCAAAAAAAAAAACATAATCCAAACGAAAAAAGTCCAGGCCCTGCTAGAGGAACAAGAGACGCACTCGGTGACATTTCGACGAGGCAGCAGCGAAACCAGCAATCCGCCTCTTCCGGATCTAGGCCTCCGCTCTGACTCTTCACTCACACTCACTCTCACGCTCACGCTCATTCTCTCACTTCTGGCGTGAAGCAGGTTTCCCCCCCGGCCCGGCCCCATGCACAACAGGCTCCCGCATGATGCCTCCAACCCCTGCCGCGCAACCCCATTCGTTGAGTCACCAAGCTCTTTCGCCCCCCTCTTCTCCGAGACTTTGGGCAAGGATGCTCCGCTCCCCTGGTTGTTTCCACGTGGAACCTGTAAGCAATGATGGCATGATGAGAAATGAGATGAACCATCCCCCAGCAGAAAAAAGAAGCCTCATGACCAGCAGCCCGGGTCCCGCCCAAGAAGGAGTCGAGTCTACTGTACCTCTTCAGCCTTCCTCCCTCTCCTCTCCAGGCCCCCTCTTCCTGGGAGGCACATCAAAACGAGGCCATGGAGCAGCGGAGATTAAGCGGGTGCGGCGCATTTGGCTATGTGCGAGGACCGACCTTGACCGCCCGTATACCGACACGCGCGCGCATACGCAGGTACGAGGCACTGCCCCTTGGGATCTTCCTTTGAAGGAGGGTTGGCCTCGCGGTTCTTAGCCGCGGATGGTGGTGCCGACGTGGCACAGCAGCGACAAGAATAAAATCTTGACCCCAATGCCAGCAGCGTATGCAACTGCGCCGTCAATTGCTATGTTTTGTTTCGTTTCGCTTCGTTTCAGGCCGTAGCAAAAATGCATACCGCTAAAACAATGGAATGGGTAATCTGCAGCTTGACGATTCCCATCCATTCCTTACTTGTTCCATGTTTCTTAGGATGATTTTTTTTGTTGCTCATGCAAGGCACCCGCTTCGCCGCTGGTACCTGCATCAGGCACACACACACCCGCCCTGCTGATTTATTTCACCACGGGATCTGTCATTGTCGTGTCTTCTTTGTCGTATTTTTTAGAATTGGATTCTGCTATTACCATTGCTAGGCAAGGGTTCGGTGAGCCACAGCCACGCGCACCCCTCCCCTTGTTTGGGCCTGGCACGATACGAATTCCGGTCCACTGGCCCCAACGTGAATTTGTGCCCATACATAGGTAAGCAGCGACACGAGACGAGTTCTATTTTGTCCAGGGTCGATGCTTGCTCAGCCCTGCTGACCTTCAGGGTCCAGGCTGCTTGGGCCCGGCACTGATCGGCGGGCGGGCCATGGCCTTGGGGAAACAAAAAAGAAAAATACTGACAAAGAAAGGAAATTAACAATAAGATGGCCATCATCTAAATGTCAGCAATGCAAGCTCGCCAATTGCTTCGTCACACAGGCAGACCAGACAGCATTGACCTGACTGGGCTGGAGCCTGTCCACGTACCTGGAGCAGGTGGATCAACACCATAAATAGCCTGTCCCATCATCCAAGACAGCTTCTAGGCCTCCAGCTCGGCAACATCTCAGCTCAGGCACCAATTAGCGAGACCCTGGTATCAAGTCAGCCGGCACCGCAGTGCCAATGTAAACAAAACAAACAACAACAGCAGCACGTCCTCGGAAACCAACCTTCTAGAACAAATGAGAACCCCTCTTCCAATTTACCAAAAGTGAAAGCAACCCTGGCTAGCTCAACGCCCTAGCTTTCCAGGCATCATCCTCGCCGTTTGCTTGGTCGCCGACTACGTAGCTTCCCGGCGCGCTTGACAGCGCACAACCCGACGCCATCGCCGCACGGCCGCCGAGCGAAATGGCGGCCCGGCACAAGCGCCTCTAAGCCTTACTGGCATTGCGCTCCGAAATTTCAATGCGTTGTGCCATCTGTTGAATCGGAAGGCGGTCTAGCGGCATGTCTTAATCTACGGCATTCATTTGGCGCCTCTGGGCTTTGTCGCTTGAGCCTTGGTGTTGCTGAGCCATACCTGAGGTTATCATAACCTAACTCTGTTAGGAAACTATCGATAAGTCTTCTACTATGCGAACCTGCAACCTTCCTCAACATCTATATGCTTGAAGTAGAGTGTATTTTTTTCGCAGCATAATAACAGCGGTTTCCACTCCCTATCACTTGTGTTCGGTCTGATCGCCCTTTACGAGCTCGAGGAGAATGTTATCACAACTCATTGTCCGGATGATAGAGAATGCAATATGCCAGCATTGGTCGTGTTCCCGAGAGCAGCTGTAAGATCGAGGCTGTTCAACGCAAACAGGCTCTCTTAACTGGCTATCATGGCTTGTTTAAGAGCATCCCTGGTAGCATGCTCACATACTGTCCCACAAACCAACAGCGTGCTGACAGTTTGGAGATAGGAATTTTGCTGGGAGCGCAGTTAACCTCACGTCGTGTATTACAATATAAATTGCGGTACTGAAGGGCTGAATCTCCGGACCTGAAGGACACACTCGTACCGTTGTCTCTGGCTTGACATCATAACCTTCCGAAGCCAGAGCTCAGGTCACTCGGCACCCTCTCCACTAATCACTCTACCACCTGGCCCATCTGGGGCGCCAGCTCCTTGTCCCTTTGTGCTAAGACATTAAGTCATGCTCACCATCAGCACAAAGGAATAGATGCGCCCGAGAAAGAAAGTATTCTCAAGTCTCTTTCCGAAATATACGACAACGCCATCAACATCATCGGTGACGCAGCAGTCCACATCGAGAAGCAGCCGAGCAGATGAAGCGCCAGGCAAGCTTGATGGATCGGGAATTCTTCCAGAAGATGACGTCCTTGAACATGTCTGAGAAAGGCTCCGCGCACCTCCCCTGCCACGTGCTGCCCGTGGCCCGGAACAGTCGATTCTTTGGCCGCGAATCGCTGCTCGCGGATATAGACAACTATCTGAAGCCCGAGAGCTCATCTGGCGGCCTTCGTTCCATGGCTATCCACGGGCTAGGAGGTGTGGGCAAGACCCAGATAGCTCTCGAATATGCGTACAGCAAGCATCTAGAACTAGACGCAGTTCTCTGGGTCCCGGCCGATAATATTCTAGCTTTACTCCAGGGTTTCACCAGGATAGCGGTCGAAGGCCTGAAGCTGCCAAACGCCAATCCCGCATCGCCGCAGGAGAATATGCTCATGGTAGTCTCATGGCTGCAAGAAACATGCAAGCTGCCCCCTCTCCCTCTTCTACACGGTGATTGTGCTGACGGGAGCAGCTGCAAGCTGGTTGTTGATCTTTGACAACGTTGAGAGCCACAAAGTTCTCGAAAAATGCTGGCCTGCTGTCGACCGCGGTGCAATTCTAATCACCACTCGTCGTCATATGGTCGCCTCACAGCCCATCGACCGTGGGTTGCCCATCCTGCAGTTTTACAATTATGAAGGCGCGCAACTTATCCTGCATCTTGTGCGACACCGACAGAATACGGCAGACGAGGAGGCGGCATCCAAGGAGCTTTCGTCGCTTCTCAGTGGCTATGCTCTGGCCATCAGCCAGATGACGGCGTATATCAATGCCCGAACGATGCCCATCAGAAGCTTCGTATCGCTGTACAAGAAGTATCCGCAAAGACTTCACAAGGAGCGGAAGGAAGGGTGGAAGTACATCGGGTATGATCACGCCCTCGACACTGTCTGGGACATCTCCTTTGGTGCCCTGGGCCCGTCGGCCAACGCCTTGCTACGCGTCTTGAGCTTCTGTGCCCCGGACTCGATCCCTACAGACTTCTTGGAGCCCGGTGAAGCTGCTCAGCTTCCTTCTACCATTGAGTTCTGCTTGGATGAGCTCGAGTAAGCATACCCAATCAGCTAGTACCGGTCCCCAAGCAAGCTGACACGAGTAACAGCCGATGGGATGCTGTCGAGCAGCTGACAGACCACGCACTGGTTCGGCATGACGTTGGCTCCAACACGCTATCGCTGCATCGCCTCGTTCAAGCCGAGTGCCTCTTTCGGTCAAGTGCCGCCGAAAACCAAGACGCATTTGATGGCGCTGTGAAGTTGCTGAAGGAGAAGTTCCCGAGCCGAGGTAGCCTTGTCATGTCCGATTCCGAATGGGAGGATGGAGCCCGATACCTTGAGCAGATCGCGTCGGTGACCAGGCAATGGCGAGACTCGCAAGGGAAGAAAGACGCGCTGAGCCCAACCGTGGAATTCTGCAATCTCACGGCCGACTGTGCCTGGTTCGTTCATGACAACGACGCTGCCGGAATTATGTCGTTCGTTATCGAAACAGGCGAGCAGGCGTACCGCAAGTTGCCAGATGACCTCAAGGCGCCGCTCCTTGAGGCGGACATCCTTCTCTTGCTCTGCATCCGAGATCTTCGGACCGATGGCAACTTCAAATCCGCTGAAGCGCAGGGTCTCAAGAGTCTAGACATTAGACTGGGCCTCGACAAGCCGCAGGAACTGGAGAAGACCAATTGCTACAACTACATCGCCATTGCGCTTGACTCTTGCGGTCGCCATGACGAGGCCAAAACGTGGCTACGGAGGTCGCGGGATGTTCTCGAAACCAAGGACGACGAGCTTCACACCCGACTTCTCTGTCAGAACAATCTAAACTTTTCGCGGAATCTCTTTTCCGTAGGTGACTTCGACGAGGCGGAGCGGATGCTAGACCAAGCTTATTCTCAGGCTACCAAGTTCAAGAGTTGGTACTCACTCGCATTGTAAGTCAAGGCATTGTTTTGCGGCGGCGAGGCTGTTTAAATGCCTTCTGACAGTGAAAACACAGTGCTCAGCATACCAAAGCGGCTCTCTATATCCGGTGGCAGGGATATGATCTGGCAGCCAGGGAGGTGACTCTTGCCCGGTCGACACTGACCAAGTCTGGCGGGTTTGCCTCCATCAGCTGGGTGAGCGGCATAGTCTCCTACCGAGCATCGTCGGTCGCAATCAAGCAGAAGGAGCAAGACGCAGCCATAGATGAGGCGAAAAAGGCCGTCGCCATCGCGCGACTGTATAACATGCCGGCGGGTGCCCGAGCCCGGTTTTCGCACCTGCTGATGAAGGCATACCAGATGGGCCCCGGCAACTACGAGAAGGAGGCAAAGGAGGCCCGGGATGAGGCGCAGAGATTGCGGAAGATGATTCCGCCGGGGAGGACCGACTTGGATGACGAAAGCGACGAGGCATTTGAGATGCTTGTCGATATTAGTGTGAGGTGATGGGGGGAGCCGGCTGCAGTACTTGTCACGCGTTTTGTTGGAGCTTGCAGGTGTTCTTGCACCAAGATTGATCTATCCAGGGATACTCTCAACTTGCAATGTGACCGGCCGCTTCAAGACAGGTAGGCCAGTGACAGCTGATGCTCCCTTGCAAGCCGTAGGTGTCTGGACAATGTGACGATGGTGTCAGCCAAAGCTCTTGGGTTGGGCCAGCTGAAGATTTGCATTGCGGCTAGGTATTCTGGAGCTTCTATGCCATCATGGAGTCTGCCTTGCATCAACCCTACCTCGTGTAAGCACAACACTCGCAGAATTGGACAAGTTGTATCATCTTCATGTCGTGCACATCCTTAGTCTCTGCCGGTTTCTACTCTATGTGTCATTCCCAGTATGTATGCTGCCCTTGACATGACCAACGGCCATATGTAATTAGACATTGTGAAAGGGTACCGGTGTGCATGTAGCTGGCGCCCCGCATCTCAGATAGAAGGGAGCATCACATCTGTGACTGATATTGCATCACAACCACATGGCGTAATCTCCAGCGACTCTAGGCAGCACCGTAAACGCTAATGGCCGACCAACGGGGACCTAACGCTCGAGGCCCATGCCTTAGACTCGATGGGGTAGGGGCGTCTGGAGTTCTGTGAGCGTAGACGCAGGCAGCCGTTCTGCGACTCCCTGGTCCCACGGATGCTGGTGTCCGAGACGGCTGACAGGTGTCAAAGCCGTCCCCTGCCCTGCTCGGAGAGTACAGCAGGAACCCCTTCTATCAGACGACCGATGACAGCCTACCCAGTAGGTGACATCTCACGCCAGCCTTGACGACATGTCTTAACGAGGGGGGGAATGCCAATCTCGCAGAAGGTATCAGTTGTGTTGCTGACCGACGACGCGGAACCTCACGCCCCCTTGCTCACCAGTCTCTCTCTTGTCTGACTGATACCGCACGTGGCCATGTACAGCTGACGATGAACACGAGGTGTGAGAAGATGCGTCGCGACTCGAGACATTCACCAGCTTTACGCGACACCGCCCCTCGCTGCGTCACGTCTTAACGCGTCTGGTGCTCCCCATTCCAGGCTTGCTCAGTGCCAACGCCCTTCGTTTCTTTTCCCTGGAGGAATTTGGTGTAGCCCTTCGTATTCAGTGTCTCACTTGGCAGGGTAACAAATCCCCTGTCGTGCGAGCGTGACACAGACCCGTGAAGTGGTAACCAAGACAAGAAAAAAGAAAAGAATTAAAAATTAATTTCTTTTCCTTCGCCACATTCGAAAAGAACTTGGCAGAAACAGACGGACTCACCGTGTGTCTGTGCTGGGGTCGTTGTGTTTCTGAACTGACGTGATTCTCGTCACCACCTTGACGACGAACCGACGGGAGGTTGCAAGTATGTGAATGTCTTTGCACGGCTTCAACAAGACGTGTGATCGACCAGCCTCTGAGATCACTTGTGATGCCAGGCCTCCATGGACAAGGTGGGTGAGGTAGGTAATATCCTGCCGTGGAAACATTTCCCGTTATTGCAGAGCGTAAATAGCAAACAATCCAGAAGAAGCCAATATCCTAGTATCCAAAAACGCAGTAGCTAATCCAAGCCAAGGTTCCTCGTTAAAAATGCAAACATTGCCACCGTCCATCATCCCTCTTTGTCTCGTGCAGAGAACCCTGTCGCCTACCAGAGCCGCCGTTGATACAGCGTCCTCTCGTTGGTCTGCGACAGCCTCTGAATCTCGTCCTTGATCATCCGTCTCCTCTCTGCCCGAGTAACTGGTAGGTGGTTGTTAGATGCGGGATCCGGGTTATCAACAGCCCAGGCCTTGTCGGCTGCCTGCGCCTTGATGGCCTCGAGCATAGCTAGCTTCTCCTTCGCCACACCCTTGTTGTTTGCATGTCCGTGCTCTTCTGTCGCGACAATCTCGACCACCTGCGCTTCCCTGTGATCCTTGTGTTCCCGCGCCTCCTTGTCGGCCTCGCTCTCGCCAACAATCACGGTGCCGTCCTCCAGCTTCGTCGTTGGGCGCTTGAAGTGATCAGGGAGGTAGACGTTGGGTGACGGTCGGGATTGCCGGGGTCGGACGGCTACACGCAGCTCCCGTAGCGTGCGCTGCTGAATGACATAGCCGCTAAGGAAGAGTGCCAGGGTGCAGAGGAAGACTTGAGGGTTGTTAGAGCCACGGCGTTGGAATGCAGGCAAGGGAAGGGATACTGACTTATACCCGAAGACAACAGGAGTGACACCTGGGAAGACGTGAGAAGAACTTGGCGCATTTTCCAAGATTTCCAAGAAACTGTGAATGTAGATAATGAGCAAATGCAATGGCTAGATGTCAGTAGATGGATGCGTCGACGCTGTCGCCAAATGTCTGGCGATGCGACGTCAGCTTCCAAGGCAGCTGTGTGGAGTGGTTGGCACAGCAACAATCTTATCAGGGGCACTTTTCCAGCTACAACACCAAGCTTCCTCATCGTCATGCCGCCACAACCAATTAATCCTTCAGCAGCATTCACCACAATTGCGACCTCAGCACGCCGAAATGTCAAAATCCGACACTGTCCACGCCGATGCGCGGCGCTTCCTCGACCAGCGCGGGACGAGCGGCAACCTCGCGCCCAACGGCCTCAACCCCGCCAACATTATGGAAAAGGCCGTCAAGGACCGCGTCGTCGAGTCCTACTTTTACAAGGAACAGTGCTTCGCGCTCAACGAGGCCGACATCATCGACCGAGTCGTCGAGCACGTCCAGTTTATCGGCGGAACGCACGGCGCATCGCAGAAGCCCAGCCCTTTCCTCTGCCTGGCCTTCAAGCTGCTGGAGCTGGCGCCGAGCGACGAGATCCTGCGCGAGTATCTCCAGTACGGCGGCGACAACTTCAAGTACCTGCGCGCCCTGGCGTGCTTCTACGTGCGCCTCACGAGGCAGGCCAAGGATGTGTACGAGACGCTGGAGCCCTTCCTCGAGGACCGGAGGAAGCTGCGGCGCAAGGCTCGCGCGGGCACGTCGCTGACGTACGTGGATGAGTTTGTGGACGACCTGCTCACCAAGGACAGGGTGTGCGCCACGAGCCTGTGGAAGATGCCCAAGAGGGAGACACTTGAGGATCTGGAGATTTTGGAACCACGAGTCAGTCCGCTGGGCGATATTGATGAGTTGTTGGAGGAAGAGGAGGAGAAGGAGAAGGAGGAGCAGCACCGGAATGGAGACGAGGCGGAATCTGGCGAGGCTTCAGAGGGGGATGATATGGAGGTGGATGAGCGGGAACAGCGCAGGAGTGGGAGCCGATCGCCTTGAAGCGCATGGCCTGGGAGGAGAATAATACGACAACCCACTTGGTCACAGCCACGACAAGCTGTGCAAGCCATTCGTGAGCATTCATTGGTAGGAGACTGGCAGAGCGCAGGCTTCACCGGACTATGGGTCGAGATATCCATCAGACATGCCCATGGCAACGCCTGCCAAGTGCGAGCCTACCGATAACGACTCGCTCGACGCCAGCAGGGACAGCTACGCCAGTACAAGGCCCCGATAGTGCGTGGGAGGTGATGTTGGGCCGAGAGGATGGGATGTCAGTGTGAACACAAGCATCTCATCGAGGCTGCTCTAATTGTACAACATAGGCTCTATTCTATAATACATAACAGATGATGCCATCATTTTTGTGACAGCAGCCGCTGGAGCTTCTCCGCCACCACCAACATCCTCTCGTCGTTCCAGTACTGCCCTATCAGCTGCAGCCCTGCAGGGAACACGCTCCCCTCCACGGGAGCCGGGATACTGACGGCCGGCAGGCCAGCCAAGCTCGCCGGCACCGTAAACACATCATTCATAAAGGCATCCACGCTGCTCTGCCCGCGCAGCTCGCTCAGCTTGGGCGGGAACGTCGGCGCCGTGGGCGACAGCAGGAAGTCGACCTGCACGGGGCCGTGCTTGTCGGCCATGCCCGTCGCCTCGGCCATGTCGCTGAGGTCGAACTGCCGCGGGTCCTGCAGCGGGTTCTCGGCCCGGAAGACGCGGTCGAAGTCGCGCTGGACGAGCCGCCGCACCTTCTGCGCCTGGATGAAGTAGTTGTCCATGGCCTCGGAGCTGAGGCTGTACGTGCCGAGGAGGATCCTGCGCTTGACCTCGTCGCCGAAGCCGGCCCCGCGCGTCCGCGAGTACAGCGGCTCACCGGGCCCGTCGCGCTCTTCGCTGCGCGCGCCGTACCGCACGCCGTCGTACTTTGCGAGGTTAGAGGAGGCTTCGGCCGGTGCGAGGACGTAGTATGCGCAGAGCGCCTCGGTCGTGGTGGGCAGAGACACGGGGACGACTTGGGCGCCCTGCTTCTGCAGTGTCCGGGCTGCCGAGTCCCAGGCTTCCCGTATCGATGGATCGAGCTCCTGGATGTTGTACTCTAAGGGTATTCCGATCGTAAGACCGGACAGGTCAAATGGTTGCCGACGCACCGCTGCAGAACAGCGCTCGCGGGAAGCCGTGGGCAGCGACGTTGGGTCGTTGGGGTCGTTTTCTTTGTGAATGCCAGTGTCAAACACCAGCGAGCGGATGCTTTCTGCGTCTTTTGCAATTACTCCCACGGTATCCAAGGAATTGGCGTATGGGACAACCCCGAATCTTGATATCATGCCATAACTCGGCTTGTAGCCAACTGTGCCCGTGTATGCTGCGGGAAGCCTGATGGAACCGCCAGTGTCCGTACCGATCGCCATCTCTGCGTCGCCTAGCTGGACTGCCACGGCGCTGCCGCCAGAGCTTCCTCCCGCAGCGACGTCGTCTGACAGAGGATTGCGGACAGGGCCATGGGAGGAATTCGTCGAATGAGACCCCATGCCAAACTCGTCCATGTTCGTCTTTCCGACTACGAATGCACCTCGTTCCCGAAGCTGCCGTACTATCGTGGCTTCAAAGGGTGACTGGTGGCCGGCGAGGATGCGGGAGGCGCATTGGGTTGGGAGGTCGGCGGTTGCGATGTTGTCCTTGACGGCTAGCGTGAAGCCGCTGGATGCTTCAGGCGTCCGAGGGGCATCTATAAAGGTTATTACAGTGTCCTGGACGAGCAGGAGATGGACATACCTTGCCCAACGAAGTGGTTATATGTGCTTTGACATCGACAGCTCGTATTCGATCTTGAAGCAGTGGGCGCAGGTCTGCACGCCAAGCCTCTGCCCGGGCGGACCGCCAAACGGCGCGCAAGCACTGATCTCATTACAACTGATGTACCGCCTATCGCATTTCCACGAAAATAAACCCAATCGCAGCTGGCCGCAGGTGGCTCTCCGGTAGTTCTGGTCGAAGTTGGTTGGGATTACCGCAAGTTGGATCAGGGTCGTCTTATCGATAAGCTGACAGCTGTAATAAGCCGGGCGCAAACCCGCCCAAATTATTTCTTGACCTTGCTGCCTACAAACGGCAGCGAGTTCTACCACCAACATCTGCGTGCAAAGCACCTTGGTTGGCTCCGGAAACTCTAACCATGTCTTCAAAACGCGACCACGGCGACATGGACGACGGCGAGATCATCGAACCGGAGCAGAAGCGCCCCAAGAAGCATAATCCCAAGTCGCGACAGCAGCATCCTTCCGGCACTGATCCAACCTGGGGCCAGAAATATGTCTTTTCCAACCTCGAACATGCCACGACGATCCCGGCCGGCGAGGAGTCAGAATTTGAGGACGACGCCGACGCCATGGCCTATCTCCTATCTGTGAGGTGAGTTTCTGTTCCTTTCTCCCCGAGAAGTGATGCGTCTTTGCTGAACACCCTTCCTCCCCTATCAGAGCAGAAATACTGATATGGTGAGTACGTAGAAAGGAGGCAGTTGGTATTCCTCACTTGCTCGTCGCCCCAAAGGTGCAGATTGGACCCCAGATACCATCCGAGCTCCAAGGCAGTAACGACGACGACGGCGACGACGACGACGGCATGGAGGACGGCGAAGTCGATCGTGGCATTTATGAGAATGGAGTGGGCGATTCTCGCGGCTGGTACGAAGACGGCGCTTACGTTGGCCGACCAGAGGAGGAGCAGGAAAATGACGACGAAGAGGACGCATGCTTGGAAGAGGAGGAAGAAGCCAGCGAAAAGGCCATCAACGAGGCATACTATGCCTCGCTACTGAGCCAATACTCTCGCCTGCGCCGTCTCCTCGAATCAGTCCCATCTTCGAAGAGCAGTGAAAGTCTACCTCCCTATCGCCCAACATATGCCGCGCCGTTTGGCCCCCATTCGCACACGATGGCCCAGTGGTCCAAGGCTATACGCGACACCGATCCGCACCCACTTCAAGTCTCTCGTCTTTCCAAGGACTCGATCCTGCGCATCCTGCGCGTGCTCCTGGGCGGCAAATTCCTCCGCCGCGGCTACCCGCTGCCCGAGAGGACAAGCCGGTGGCTATGGGTGCTCCTCGCGCGTCTGCCCGATCGTGGAGAGCTGAATCATCTCGAGATTGGTTGGATCCGGGATCTAGGCCGCCGGGCTGTCCTGCTGGGCCGTAGTCTCGCGGAGATGGCTGTGTTGAGGGAGGAGCTGGAAGACGGCGGGCTCGGCGTCAACGAGGGAGTAGATGCGAGCAGCAGTGATGAGGATGTCCTGGCCGACGCAGACGACGTGGAAGTAGAAGGCGCAGACAGCTCCGGTGAGAGCGCAGAGCCGGACAAGGAGGAGGAACAGCCAGTTCCTGAGCCAGAGGCCCCCGACGCCAGAAACGATGACGACGACGCAGAAGAAGGTGAGGTCGAGGAAGACGAAGACGTAGCCATGGACATCGAATCCGAGTCCGACCAAGGAGAGGGACAGGCGGCGGATGAGGACAAGCAGGCACGCCTGCAAGACGCAAAGGCACGGCTTCTCGCGCAGCTGGATGAAGATGCACCCTCGGAGGCTGAACTGGCCCAGGAAGCGGCCGAACAGCGCTTGCGAATGAACATGCGGGCCACGCTGAGCATGATCCTAACCGTCGCAGGTGAGTTTTACGGCCAGCGAGACCTGCTAGAATTTCGTGAGCCCTTTGTAGGGATGTAGAAACACACGACTGTCACGATAGCGGTTGCATGCGCGGATGGATGAAGATGGAATCGGATCTTTAAATAACTGGACAAGCTTTTTGCTAACATACAAGATAATAATCAATCAATGGTATACCCTCACGACACTAGGCGTTGCGCTGCCTGTGCGTGTTCCGAACTCCAAACCCCAGTGACACACGCCAGCATGTAAACATAAACCTACACAATTGCTATACACCTGAGCCCTTGACTCGTATCGCCAGCGCAAGGGGTAGTCACGCCGAAGTGTCCATCTGCTTGCCCTCCCCGTAGACGAGGAAGTCGGCCTCGTCAAAGTCCTCGTCGACAGCCATGTTCTCCTGGTCCAAATCCTTGAATGAGACGTGCTTGCGCATCCGGGAACGAGGGACGGCCATGCGCCGAGCATTGCCCCAGGAGGTTTGCGCCACGCTGTGAGAACCCATCTCTCCATCGCTGAGACCTAGCACGGCAACGGGCGCCATGTCCCCGTCGTCCTCGTCGAAGATTCGCTTGCGGGAGGGTTCCATCACCTCGTTGGCATCTGTGCTCTCTTGCGACATTGTCAACTCCGGCACACAGTCTAGCGGCGGAACGTCGTCGTAGTCTAGTGAGAACTCGGGCTGAGTATCCAAGCCGCCGACCTTGTTGATGCCGCAGAACGGAAGGAGCTCACGGGGCGTGGGGCCCATGGGCACCGGCTTGGTGTTGGAGGGGATGGATGTGTCGGTCCACAGTTTGAAGGCGGTTGGTGAGCTGGTCTTGTAACCCTCAGGGACCGACTTTCGCACACGCATTCCCACACTCAGAAGATTAGACTGAACACTGGATGGAAGTGAGGGTTGACGAAGAGCATTGGTCTCGGGCGGTGTGGCGTTGGCTGAGCGCGGAGAGAAGAAGGAAGTGATCTGGCGCTGCGAGGGGTCGGCGGCAGCGCCGGCAAACTGCCGCTTGGTTCGGGGAGCAGACATGCTGAAATGAGTGTAGAGAGAAGACGTGCGATTAGAGACAGCGCTGTCCAATTGATCAGGCTGTGAAGCGCAGGTTGTCGCACCGACTGACACTATACTGTACTTGCACGTGCTAGACAGCTGAAGTACAAGGGGTCCAGCAACAAAAATAGATTGGTTGGTACAATGGCGGGGAAAAACTTGGATTGTGCAACGACGAAGTGAATGAGGGGAGATTGTTCTTTGTGCACGATGGATAAAGAGAGTTGTGGTTGACCTATGTCGTCAGCGTGGGGGAGGAAGAAAAGAGAAATGTGAGGAGGCTGGGCTGCTGCTACAGGGAGAGGTAAGAGCCCCTGGTGGGTCTCAACGCGTGTTGTCGCGACTGTTTCGCGTTTAATTGATTCGCTTAGTCACGCGACACTTACCCTGCACGCAGCGATGTGGAGATGGGGGTGCCACATCCGGCCAGTTGACTGTATGGGCGCTGGGCCACCCATGATGTACGTGGCGGAAGGGATTTGCCGCGGTTGTGCAGAGAGTTCTTGAATTCACTGGGCAGTCCATTCTGTTTTTATTCGGTTTGGGATGATGCCGGAGAAGGAATCACGAGAAAATATGTGTTTCAGGCTGTTTTGTTCACACGGTTTGCAGACGGACGAATCTATGATGGAATTGATAGCCTAGTCTAGATCTAGCAGCACGCCATGCAGCGTGCTAGTATCTTGTCTGGCACACGTCTTGTATGGCTACGCGCATATGCAGTGGAGTGTACTTGGATATCCAGTGATATCCGGGGTAGTCATCTCGTCTTGTACGAATGGAGCCTAGAGAATGGCGGGGTGCGGCAGCTTCACTTTGGAGCTTTACATCAATCACCGAGGGTCAAGTCATGTTCGTGGAAACCATTGAATTTCGCGAGAGCAGTGACCCATCCACTACCACTGCACTCCGGGTATGGAGCGATCATCAATCAGCGGTCCCACGTCCTCACGACTGGCCGGTCATCGAGACCAGCCAACGCTCATGTGAAAGGCTTTCTCCGGCTGTCCACCCATGAAGTGCTTTTATGTTCCTGCCTCCAAGAGACGACTCGTTGGTACAAGGCGCGTGACGTTAAAAAATAAAAAAACAGCAATGATATGCCATGCAAGATATCCGGAGACCCCAAACGCCCCTGTTCTGGGTGTTCCATCTTCTATCTGCAAAGAGAGGTATTAAGCCCCGCAAGCTTCGTTGTCTATGCGCCCATGTCGTGGATTTTTGCTTGATTTCCCATTTTGCAGAACCGAGATGACCACCATGTTGTGAACCGTGAGTGTCGTGAATACCCAAAGAAATTGCCGCAGCAATTTACTTTCGTCGGAAGGAGCAGCCCTCGGTCAGGCGGGCCTTACCACCGGTGGGCTGGCACAGAACGGTGGTGCATCCCTGGCAGATGACGACGGTCTGGGCGTGGGAGAAGACGGTGGTGATGGTGAAGCAGCCGGGGCACTTGACGTCCATGAAGAAAGATCGGGGGGCGGGGACGAGGGTCTGGAGGGGGAGAGCTTGTCAGAGAGTCGTTCGAGTCGGGCCGGGTGCAGTGGCATCGTACCTTGAGCTTGTGCTTCTTGGCCTCGGCGGCAGGGGCCGGGTTCAGGAGATCAACGGCGAGAACCTGCACAAGAACATGTTAACAGGCTGTTCATGAGAAGATTGTAAATCCCGAGCGTGCCCCCGCTGCGGCAGCTGTGTCCGAAATTTCCGTCGCTCGTCCGCGTTCTTCTTATCGTCTCCCCAAATTCTCACACAACCAATATTTTTCGTGTCCAAGCACATATTCGGGATTTCGCAGCGCGGGCATCGGGCGGATTCCATCGATTCAATCGAGAAAAACAGGGAAGGCGTCGCTTACCATCTTGATTGTTTATCTCGGGATGAGGTTTAGGATTGGGATCTTGCGAGAATGGTGATGCTTGACGGATTCTGTAGGCAGATCTGGGCTCGCAAGAGGCGTGAGGAGGTAAGCGAGAAAAGTTCGGTGGCCTTGAGGGGGAGGATCTAGTTTGCCTCTAGCTCGAAAATTCGATAAAAGTGGACTAGCGCCCTAGGGTTTTCACACCTGACCACACGTGATGTGTGTGCAGTGGAGCAAAATTGGGCGAAATGGAGCTCGGTCCAATTACCAACCGACGGGGGACCCCGATTCTGATGTGCATTAGCTTCCAGGTCGACTTATGCATCTGGTGCCAGGCAGCTGCTATTGTCAAACAAGACAACTCAGTCTTTGCGCCACCTGAAGTTGGTTTCTTTTCGGTTCAAAACATAGGTTTACTTTCTGGGTAATTAAAAGGATATTTTTCATTTCATCATGGCAGCTCCGGGTGATCAGAGGATCGCGGTACCGATCGACGACCCAAATGCCGATACTGAGTGGTAAGTTACCCCTCTACCCCTCCAATATCGAGGCCCAAATCAACAAAATCTAGGAACGACATTTTGAGAAAGCATGGCGTCATCCCAGAGAAACCACCGAGCCCGACGCCTATGATCGAGGAAGCGATTCTCGAAGGTCGCCGATTAGCCCATGAAAACCGACTTGAGGGAAAGGACCTGGATGAGCTGGACGAGCTCGAGGACGATGAAGATGAGGCATTCCTCGAGGCCTACCGACAAAAGCGCATGGCCGAGATCAGCGCCCTGAAGAAGAAGGCCGTGCATGGAAGCGTGTATCCGCTTTCCAAACCAGAGTACCAGCGCGAAGTCACCGATGCATCCAAGAACGGTCTTGTCTTTGTGCACCTGACGTCGTCGGTCGGCACCAACGTCGAGTCAAGAGTGCTGTCGGAGCTCTGGCGACAAGCTGCAACTGAATACGGCGACATCAAGTTCTGCGAGATGCGCGCGAACCAGGCCATAGAGAACTACCCCGAGCGAAACTGCCCGACGATCCTGGTATACAAAAACGGCGACATCGTCAAGCAGGTTGTGACACTCATGACTCTGGCTGGCGTCCGGACCAACATGCGCAACATCGATGATATGCTCGTCGAGGTCGGCGCCGTCCCCGGCTCTGACATGCGCGTGGTGAAGCGTCGACGAGCAGCCGAGGATGCAGAAGAGGAGAGACTGGCCAACAAGGGCATTAAGACTGGTACTGCGGGCAGATCACGGGATGACGACGACGACGATGACTGGGATTGATGTGTTTTAATGGACGGAGGCTACTCGGTACACAACTGGAAACGAGGACTTAATGGAGCCCTGTCTCAAGGATAAAGCATCCGCAGACACCATCCGTCTGCTGCGAGACTGGAGAAAAGAAAGCCTCGGCCAGCTTTTGTCACGAACCTTAGGACCACATCGTGCCAAATCGTTGGGGGAGGTCCATCTTCGGCCTGGAGTCGAACGGGCGGGCGCAACACGTGATGTCACTAGAGGGTCAAACGTGGGGCCGTTGAGGGGGGATGTGAACCCTGTATTTTCAACACCTCGTCGAGTCGCGTGTGCGGCGCGTCTCCCCAACGTCATCCACCAAAGGCGTGTTCCAAACCACGACCAACCAATATTGATTCACTGTGTCATGAATACGGGGGAAATAAATCCGAGTCGCTATTAATTATCCAAGTCTCAAAATGTCAGAAGAGCCATCCTTACCTCGCCTGCCTCCGAACACTCCGAGCCTCTCCAATAAGCCGCTAAAGCGCACGCGCGCGCAGTGGCACGGTCCTTCGCAGGCATTCAACTCGAGCGATCCCGCCTTCTTCTCCAGCGATGATGATCCGGGTTTAGACAATTATACCGAGGGGCGGCGCAAGAAGCGATACGTTGGGTCGTGGTTTCAGCAGCAGCCCGCCTCAGCCGACTCAACATTTGGCGATGTCACCATACAGGTCATTGGGCCGAAGCCTAAGCGGACGTTGGCGCGCCAGGTCGACAGTGGTGTCTACTTGGGGAGCGATGGGGTGGAAAGCGATATTGAGATTCCGGACATGATCCCGGCCCAGTCGCGTCTTCCTCAGCTCGAGCAGCGGCCGCGGCCCGCTCGGATTACCAGCACAGAAGCCAAGCTGCAGGCTATTATCCGCGAATGCATCGATGCGGAGAAGGAGACTGTGGATGGGTGGTCGCTTGGGCTAGAAGAGATTTCGGATGAAACCATTTCTCTCCTCTCCCAGATCACCTATATCCCCCAAGTTACCAAGGATGTGGCATTCCAGGCAAGAGAGCTGCGTCTTGGTCTATTACTCGCCAACAACCTCCTGACTCGGCTTCCCGGGTCACTGTTTGACGTCAGCAATCTCACTGTCCTCAGTCTGCGCGGCAATAACCTCACAGACATACCTCCCTCTATTTACAGGCTGCAGAACCTGCAGGAGCTAAATGTCTCCCAAAACAAGCTTCGACACTTGCCTGCAGAGCTCCTCGACTTGACAAAGTCAGGGACTCTTAGACTGCTGGTCCTACATCCGAACCCCCTCCTTCAGCCAGCCACACAGCTGTCAGACAGAAAAAAGACGAGTTACACATTTATCTCCCAGACAAGCAGTCATGCAATGACATTCGCAACTGCCTACCTGGGACGGTCGCCTCTTCAGATATCAACATCAGCTGGCAGAGTAATATCTGACTTTTCTCTTGGTGTTGAGGGGGAAGCGCTACCCGTGGATATTGAAGGGGTGGAGAAAACATATCGCCCCACGGCCATACCGTCGCTGTTTGAGCTGGCACTGCGTCGCTGCTACTCCAGCTCTGAGCTACCGCTGTTGCGCTCCTACTTAGCAGATGATATCGGCCATGTCGCAGAGGCTTTTGATCGTCTCGTCGAACAGAAGAAGGCTGGCGGGCTTACATGTTCCCGGTGCCGAAAAATAATCGCCACGCCTGTCCTGGAGTGGGTGGAATGGCGGATCATCTGCGACCTCAGGCCGAGTGCAGGCAGCGAAATCCTGGGTCGCTCGATTATCATCAACGAAGGTGAAGCGATTCCAGTGCCCCTGCTACACAGGGCGTGCTCATGGCGCTGTGGGCCTAAAGAGGAGGTGAAACTGGATTGGGGAGGTTTTGACGAGGTAGAAGTTTAAAGCCGGGGCGGAATTGTCGCTAAATAAAGAAAGACGTGGACATTCATGTTAGGTTCTTGGACTGAGGCGTCATTACCTGTATCATCAGATTGTATGCTGATATTTGAGTGCGGTATGGATACAGACCTGTCGTTAGCAACAGGCTACAGCCCGTTATATACAGGGTGGGAGAATTCAACCATTCTGTCATGGAACGGAGGTGCTACAGAAGAGGGCCCTGCTTCTCTATTGGCATGTCCGAGGCGTGAGGTTTGTTTTTGGTCCAGCAGGCTTGTTGAACTGGCTGATGCTTGAACTAGTCACATGATATGCGTTAACCTAGGTAGGTATTCCGCACTTCGTTTTGGCGTCGTGCAGCTCGTATTTAGCCCTGGCTATAATAGGATTAGTACGCCTTCCTGCACTTTGACCACAGTGCGGTTTAACAGTGCCTTTGTGATCCCTGAGCATTGTACGGAGAACTACCTAGGTTCTCTGCAGTCAGTAGAAGGATTCAAGGTTGGATTCGAGAAGTTGCCCAAATTGGGAGTACTGATATTCTAGGTACCTATCCAGGATAGTAAGTAGTAGCTACCTAGGTACATAAGTAAGTAGTTGTCACCTTCTTCTCCCTTGCATACCCCAGCCTATCAAATCATCCACCATATCCTAAAAGGGCGTAGAAATTCCAGACAGTGAACGTGGCGTATTGCGCCGGCAGAGCAGTGGGAACTGCTGTCTTGAGCACGCCGTCGCATTGCGGAGGAGATTACCACGCAGTCGTCCTTGACGTCGGTAATCTCTTACACCTCCGTCTCGAGCTTGACTGCATCGAAAGTCTGAGGGACACTGGTGGACTCTTTTCCAAGAGTTACAATGTCGACGCTAATGATGGGAAGTTCAAATCGTCAGTAGAAGTAAATAGAATGAAGAGGGTGTGTGAGCAATGACAGGAAGGGAGAGGAAAGGGAAGCGAAGCAAAGCAGATGGAAAGTGGTCCAGATATCTTTGAGAGGAAAAAAAGAAAGAAAGAAAGAAGGAAAGAAAGGAAGGAGTAGCATTTACTAACTGTCCAACCTCATCGTCAGTATATAAACAGAGGAGGGTTTCGATTTAGAAGAGACTTGCCATTTCAGCAAAGGAGGCGTCATCGAGCCCAGTGAGATTGTACTGGACACCGTCGGTAAAAGTCGCGATATGGCCTAACAGCGCGGGCACACTCGTCGACAGCATCAACAGAGCGATGGCCGTTGGTGAAGATATAACTACCACCTCCGAAAGGCCCTGTGTTGATGCAGATCCTGGTACGGCCATTCGAGTTTCGGAAATCGCGCCTCGTACTACACTGGGGACCACCCCAGCCTCGAACCTCGAACCTCGAACCTCGAACCTCGAACCTCGAACCTCGAACCTCCAGTTCGCCGGAATCTCTCTGTAGTCGATGCTGCTGAAAGGGCTGCCCCATAGCCTACCTCGTTGGCTGCACCTTGTATGCGCAGATGTTGTCCTGTTGGTGATCGCATGCCCTCATTGAGACTGGCCTCGGTCAGAAAACAGACCTTTGATGCCACGCCCCATCACACGACAGAGCTTCTGTGGCAAAGAATCCATGGTAAGTATAGTAAGGTGAAGCAAGGTAACGCGAGCTATCCCATAACCTACCTACCTGCGCACATGCAAACCCCATGCAGCCTGCGGATAGACCTACTCTGGCCAATCAACTACAAATGGATCCGTTATCGGGTCAGCCAATTCAGAGTCTTCTTCCCCATTGGAATGCTGCCAGTTTGAACGGAAAAGAGCTATCAAATCCATCTAAATTCTCCATGGCTAGTTAAGATAGGATTGGGGGAATCGGCTTTATTAAGTCAGAAGTAGGGTTCGTGGTTGGGGATTACATTACCACTTCTCCAAGCTTACATGACGGTCGGCATGCTCACGCTATGTGCCGTCTCTTTCCAAGTCTGGCCAGCCTCCATTCCATTCTGGGCATTACTAGTCACTAGTTTCTCCTTTAGCTCCCGGCCTCTAGTTCCCGCAATAAAACTGTATGCAGTTGGTTTGCCTTTCGGTCTTCTAGTGGAGCTAAGGGGCACGGCAATTGTCCCACCTCACCCATTTTCTCTGCAGTTGGCTCTGTCCACGGGTTGAGCAATGCCGCCGAGGGACGATGATAGGGTCTTGGCTGTGCTGTAAGCGATTACCTTTATTGGTACCAACGGGCAACCCGTTTATCCGCTCATTATGGCTCGGGACCTGTAGCCCCTTTTCTATTTTGTAGGAATCAAGCACTTACACATTCGCCTGCGCCAATGTGGGAACAGCGCAAGGTAGGTACTAATTCGTCACAATCACCCATGGAACATCGTCAGATCGTACTCTCAGACCAAATCTTTTCTCTCTTCCTTCTTCTCTTCCAGAGTCGTCTCAAAGCCCACAGAATTGCCGTTGTCACTGAACGAACTATTCTTGCAGTAGCATAGGATGCTCATTCGGAATTGCGTTTGGCCTCGGCGGACCATTTTCATCCTCGGTTTGGTCGGCTCATCCTTCGTTATCACTTTGGTCACCCTCCACAACCAATATCGTCCAAACGACTCCTTATCCTCGTTGCTGAGGCTGAGTTCAGAATCCGACACATCGCCATCCGAGCCCGATATACCATCGATCCCTGCTGCATGCTCGACGTCGGTATTCAATACTCCTTTCGAGAACGCCGACAATCTTGCCGTTGCCCTGTCCCCGAGCGAGCTGCTTTGCCGAGCAGTCGATCCGAAAACACCTGGAATACCGAAGCTACTTCACCAAAGCTGGAAGGACAACGATCTCCCAGCCAAGTTCAAGAGATGGAGCCGGGGATGCCGTGAGAAGCATGTTGGCTGGGAATGGGTGCTTTGGACAGACGACGACAACCTCAAGCTCGTCCAAACCTACTTTCCTTGGCTAGAGGACATTTATCTTGAGCTGCCAGGCCCTATTTACCGCGCAGACTTCGTTCGAAATCTATACATGTATATGTTTGGAGGGTATGCTCCGGCGGAACAGCAACTTGGGGCTCTATGCGCTAACGGGATGACAGAGTTTATGCTGATCTCGATGTCGACTGCTTGCGGCCAACAGACGAAGCGCTCGATCAATTCCACATCCCTTTCGTCAACAAGACCGATCAAACAATAAGCGATATTCCCGAGAATCATCGAAGCATAGCGTTATTCGGACGTCTTGAAAACGACGAAACGTTCAGGCACAGCCTGCCCAATGCCTGGATGGCCGCATCGCCCCGCCACCCATTCTTCCTGTATCCCATCCACTTCGCCAAAGCCAAGGTAGAGCAGAGACGAAACATATTTTATCGTCTGGGCGACGTCCCAACTGCAGAGCACATCACCGGCCCAATTGCCCTGAAAGAGAATATACTTCGCTGGAAGGCGTCTTTGAAGGACCTGTGGGATGAGGTTATTCTTCTCCCATCTCACATAGTCTACCCCTACAACTGGCACCTTCCAGGTCCAAATGGAAGAATATGCTCGGCCATGTTCGCAACACTCGATGAAGGGCTGTGTAAGGAGAGGTTGAAAGTCAAGGAGAAGGGCAGTCTTGCCATAACATACTGGAGCAATACCCACAAAGGCACGGGGCATAATGAAGAGACGCTTGCCCAAGTCAGTCACGAATAGCGTAGTACCCTTAGCATAATAACTTAATGATATCCGTCAGTCAGCGAACGAAGGTAGGGTTCATGGTGCTTATTGAGCTTGGAAGGAATGGTTGGGGGAGTCATTTAATGCTTAAAAATTTTCTTGTTCAAACTCCCATAACCACTTGCATTCAAGACTAATATGCCGTCTTTTTAATGTTGTTTGATGCGTGAGAACCGAGTTCAAACATGTTGACATGTCCAGGTTGCGCTTGCACGAAACCGAGAGGCCAGGAATACTCAGGAGCCGGCTGAATCCTGACAGACACGTTGATCGGTCCACTAATAGAGTATTGATGTTCGCACCGTACGTTTGAACAAAGGGACAGTAACAGGGGCCAGGATCGCAGCCACCGGAAACCCCCCTAGCATACAGTCCCTACATCAATTTGACCCTTGTTCTTGTGCCTCATCCAAAAGCACAGTCCGAATACCATTACTTCATTGACACCCAAGTTTTGATACACAGTTATAAGGACACATGTGTCAGGGCGTCTGGCTCTATCAGCTAGGTAGTGTTTATGCAGTTTCTTTTTGGCCTCAATGGAAGGCTCTGGGCTTCTCAGTCGCTGACCTTGGTTTCGGATCGCAGAAGACGTTCACTCAGCAAATGAATACATGATTGCCCTGTGCCAGCCAGGAAGACCGCGCCAACGTCATCCTTGGCAGCAAGACACGGCATCATGAGGACAAAACTGCCTGCCGGTTCCCGTTTCTAAGCTAAGATGGGCGCCTGGACCTTGCAGCGCAGCTCGTGCTACTCATTACTTGTGATTGTCGAGAATGCATGTAATTCCAGTGGGGGTTCTTAAGCATCGTCGGTCGTGGAAACTGTTCAGGACCATCATCTTCCGGTAGAGGCGGGTGGTTTGGCGTGCGACTGACGCGGCATAGATGGTATCTGCGCGGCCAAGATATTCAATACAGCTATCAATTTCACTTTAGTCTTTAAAACGACTGACCGTCAACCCGTGTCCTCTACGGTCTCAAATTACTCTTAGTTAGTACGTTATTAGTACTAAACTCAATGAAACAGGAAACTCTTCTTATACAAAACATGTGTTCTGGCTCCAGCCAACAGGTGATGTCAGTAGTCTGACAATCCCCTCATTGTTTGACTCCGTTCTTTGGTCAACCATTATTGTTCGCATGCACTATTGTTCTTTTTCCTCACTGCACGCGCCTACTATATCATACAAAACCTGTATGCCTTGGATAGATTATTTGCCTAGTTAATATTGCAGCCCGATCGAGTTGCAGAGTTTCGGTATGTCCACCTGTTCCAAGGTGGAGAATATCTATAAATTGGTGATTCAATACACAGAAAATGCTGTTATCACATGCTGATAATGCAAGGAGCTGGGGATATAAGAAACAATCAAAGGCGTTATCTCTTTGTGAATGACGAGATGAAAGTGTCATCCCAGCGACCAATCGAGAAAAAGGACGGACAGACGAGATCGAGGTCAGCAGCCTAGTGCAACCCACCAGACGCCCTACAGGCAAGCGTCATATCTGCATGCTTCCCGTTACCAGGGTTCCATTGCATGACCTTTATCCATCCCCATCCGGGGTCCCGTGGCCTTGGATAGCGTGCATGTGCGTGACGACGACCCGGAATTTTTTCGAATCTTCGAGGCCTCGACAAGCTTGTTTGGATTTTCGTCTCTACGCCTCCACTCCTCGTCTATTCATTTATTCCATCTTTATATTTGCTGGGCGCCTCTCGCGGTTGGGATCATGTCACTAATTTCGTGGATTTGAGGCTTCCCCCCTGTAATCCACTAAAAAGTTAGCCTAGGCGACCCAGTTGCGTCGGGTCTGATAAGCCTCCACGTGCATACTGTTATCAAACCTAGTGTTGACCTTAATTACTCGTCCAAGTAAACAAGATTTACCTCTCCCCCTCCTCAACCACCTCCTCGCCAACAAGCCCCTCCCTCTCCCATTCCCATCCCGTCGGTGGCCATGGCATCGCCACAGACGTCTCGGCCCACGTCGCCGACGCCCTCCCAGCTGCCCGCCGTGCCCGGCTCGCCCGTCTACTCGGTCGCATCCACGGCGAACCCGCTCTCCCAGTTCAACCTCCCGCTCCCTCCGCCCCCGAGACCTGCTCACGCCGTCCTCACCCGCGCCGACCTTGAGCGCTCCCAGGAGGCCTACTCGGACCTCGTCACCTCCGCAAAGGCTTACCGCCTCGCCCTCGCCTCCCTGTCCACCGCCGCCTCTGCCTTTGGCTCTGCCCTCGAGGCATGCGCCCGGCTCAAGGAGGCTCGCGCCGAGCCCATCGGCCCCCCTAGCGGCGCCAGCATGAGCGTCAGCTTCACCACCAAGGGCTCCTGCACCGCCGACATGCTCCTCTCCGCCTCGGGCGTCCACCAGCTCATTGCCAACCACCAGCAGATCCTCTCCGAGACTGTTTACCGATCCTTCGAGGTGCCCCTCCTGCACGACCTCGACAAGTGGCAGACGGTCATCGATGACGAGGAGGAGACGTACCAGCAGAAGATCAAGGCCCAGAGCAAGGAGATTAAGCGTCTAGAGAAGGAGGGCATGAAGCTGCACAAGCAGCGCCGCCGCGACGTTGGCCGCTTCCGTGCACACCTTGTCGAACTGACGACACAGCTCGACGGCCTAACTACGCTGCACGGCGACCACGCCACCACCATGCTGCGCGAGAGCCAGGAGACGAGCGGGCGCATTGTGGACGCGAGCTGCAGCCTCGTCCGCGCCGAGGTGGACATCTTTGAGAGCCTCGCCAGGAAGGGCTGGAGCGGCGGCGGCCTCGACGACCTCCTCGAGAAGGGCCAGGACCTGTTCGCCCCCGAGGAACCCAACCACATGAGCGGCGTCTCGAGCGCCGACACGGCCAAGCTCTTCTCCATCCTGCCACCCAAGAGCATCTTGGCCGACTCCGCATCCGACATGTCCCGCCCCGCAGGCCACGCAAGGAGCGACAGCCTGCTCGTCGACACGGAGCGCTATCAGTCTCTCGCGGCCGTGGCTGCCGAGCAGCGGGCCGCCGGCGACAACGACAGCGTCTTCTCCGCCGACTTCAACAAGCCGCGCAACGCCCGCCCGTTCTCTCCGCAGCCGATCCGGCCCATACCGACAGATGTGACGTTTGACTCGCTGGGTGCGGCGGCAGAGGCGAGCGATGCGGGGAGGCAACCACTCATGGAGGAAGACGAGGAGGATGACGATGACGATGAGCATGATCGGGATGAGGAGGAGCCGTGGGCTCGTGATGACAGATCCAAGTCGGCTCAAGTAGATACTGTCGATCACTCTGTCGGCTTTGTACACGACGAAGCACGGTGGAGTAGTCAATAAAGGGATTGCGTCGGTCCAACAAGACACTGTGTGTGAGAGGAGCCAGGGCACGGATTAGAATGGTTTAGACAGGAGGCTTCATGGCGTTTCTATGCCATCACGGCATCATACCCAATTATTGTATAGGCAGGCATTGCGGGACGGCAATAATTCTTTAGTCTTCTTGTATACATTAGCAGCTATACTGTACAAAAACCCGAACCCATCAAGAAGAAGAAAAAAAACCATGAAAATCCGGGGCTTTTGCACATGGACTCATCAGCATCCCGCCGCCGTCCGTGTTGCCCGTGTGTAGCCCACCCGCTCCTTAATAAGCTGCCTTCGCCGAAACGCCAAATTCATGCATTCTAGAACATTAGTAGCCTGGCGGCACGACGCATCCTCGTCGTGGAAGCGCCGACATGTGCCTCTGGGAAAAGTGTTTTGCTGCGCTCTAGTCGTCCTTGTCGACGCTGCAGACGTCGCCCTTGAAGAGGCCAAACGTGGCGTCGAGCCACCAGACCATCTTCCAGTACAAGCTGGCCTTGTTCCAGTCAAACTCGCCGGCCTCGTTGCGCGGCACTTCGTTTCCGATCATGCTGCCGCCGAACCACTTGACGAAGGGGATGGCGTTGATGAAGCGCTGGACGATCGACTGCTGGGGGAGGAGGGCCTGCTCGGCGGGGAGGAGACGTGCTCGCTTGGCCGTTGGGATGCGGCGGCAGAAAATGTCGTCTTCGATCTCCATGGGCTCAATGCCTGTTGAGGCAGCGGCGGCGGGGGCCTGGAAGGTGAGGGTATCGGTAGAGACATGAGATCCCATCAGAGTGCCCGATTCGAGGGTCTGGCTGGAGGTGCGGGAGTCTGAGGGGGAGAGGTCGAGGAGGCGGCTGTTGAAGGAGGTTGGCATGCCGCCGCTTTTTCGCTTGGGCGTGCCAAACGCAGGGACACTCCTGGACCGGTGGTGCTCGCTCTCAAAGGCGTCCATGTCGGGACAGGGCTCGTCCACGGGAGCCAGGCCCCTATACGGCTCCGCGTGGACGAGGTAGCCAAGGACGCGCTGGGGGCTGGCAAAGACGGCGGCATCGCCCGCCTCTGCGCTCTCAAAGGTCACCTTGATCCAGTGCTCGCCGCCGTCGGCGCGGTTGACGAGGGCCCTCTCCTCGGGGGTCAGGACCCTGCGTCGCGTAAACGCCGGGTCGCGCAGCTCCGACTTGTAGCGCCGCTGCGAGGCGGGGGGGTCGCGCGGGTAGTCCTCGAGGATGGTGCCGGCGAGGGCCTCGTAGTGCGCGATGGCGGCGTACTGCTGCTGTGAGGAGCGGAAGCCGCGCAGGATCATCTCGACGGGCGAGGACATGGTGGCGCCGCCGGCGGCCGCGGGCGTCTCCTCCTGCATCAGGTTGCTCGACTTGCGCTGCAGGGTGCCCGCGGCGCTGGCGGCCGCGCTGGAGGAGGAGGCGGCCGTCTGGTTCGACACCCAGTCGCCAAAGATCTTGTCTGCTGCCGCGAGCGTGGGGTTCTCTCGCGAGCGGGCGGGCGTGCCGGTGCGGGAGCGCGAGCGCCGTGTCGACTTGCCGAAGGAGCCCGTCTCGGCGACGTTGCGGCGCGAGCGCGTCGAGCCTGCGTGGCCGTCCTGTCTAGCCCGTAGAGTCAGCATTTTCGAAGCCTGAGGTGGTCCTCGGATCCGGGGGGCGGAACGTACTGGTTGAAGATCATGGCGTAGGGGCGCTTGACGCCGTCATCGCCGACGTAGCATTCATCGTCGGGGACGTTGTGTAGGATGAGGGGCATGGCTGCTTGATTGGGGGGCTGCGTGCGCTTATGTCTTCGTCGTCGTCGTCGTCGTCGTCGATATGTATGGGGGATGGATTCGTTCTGCAGCTCCTTGTTCTGCACGTGGCTCTCGTCAGGCGCTGAGCCGTTACTTTTTGATGTTTGATCGTTTTTAGGGCGGTCGAGGTGCTATAGCAACGGCTGGTCCATTATTTGTCCGGGCCAGGGGGGAGTAGCAGCTTAGTGGAATTAGGTAAGCTGGCGAATAGACGAATCGGTACAGCAAGAAAGAGACTGTGAGGATTGCGAGTCAGGAAGATTGCTTAGATGTAAAAAATAATAAGGATTTTCAATGGATGTAGACTTGTGTTGCGGCGAATGGGTAGGACAGAATTAGGTAGGGTATATGCGGCCCAAAGACTGGCCGTAGAAAGGTGTGGCTCCGCACATCTAGCAAAGCCTGATATAGCTGACCTGTAGGCAACAAAAAAAAAGTAAGCCGCCATGGCAAAAGAAGAACTGACAATTGTTGATCATCGACTCCGATGCGGGGAATCGAACCCCGACTTGCGTGGTGAAAGCACACCGTCCTAGCCGTTAGACTACATCGGATTGGAATGAGGCTCCATTAAAGTTACTCATATTCCCCACGCTGCGTTGCTTCTGATCTCGGCCTACCCTACAATTGCAATGGGATCATCGTGTTTTAGGTAATGATTTAATACCATTTCATAGGAAGTCTCTCTTTCTTCTTATTTATGCTTGTAAATATCCAATTGGGTGCCTTTAAAGGCGCAACTTGGATTACAGATAATTTGTAATTGTTATATAAGTCTGCTCCGTAGCGTCAATGGGAGAATTTGAAGCCCAGTTGAATGCAATAGCGTTTCTGCTTCAATTTACACCCAGCAAGCCAACTACATATTACGTCCATTCTAGCTCGAAACATTAAAGAATCTGTTACTTTTCACGTCATCGCCCACCGGATCAGCATGGCTAACATCCCCTTCCGGTCAATCGCCATTGTCTCGGCCTTTGTCGGACTCTTAAGTCTCTTTGTCCCCCAGCTTCTGTCCATCCCGGCCAGCTGGATCAACTCGGTCGCTGAATCCAAGCCCAACCGTTCCCCATCAAAGACGCCCGTCTATTTCTTCAGCCATGGCGGTGTAAGATTCGCCAGCCGATGAGGCCGGTCGCGGGTTGTACTGACGCTGCGTAGCCTGATGTCCAGTACAACACAACGCACCCCGTCTACCCCGTTCTGCAGCGCATCGGCAAGGAAATCACACAGAGAGTCAAGCCCAAGGCCGTCGTTGTCTTTTCTGCGCATTGGATGGGCGGCGAGGATACAATCCTCGTCAACGATGCGCTCCTCACGGACCTGATCTACGAGTACGCACGTCCAGGCTGGGGCATCGCATGATGATGGGCTGACTGGGCCAGCTTCTACGGGTTTCCCGACCACTTCTACAAAGCTACATACCCGAGCATTGGTAGCCCAGAGATAGCCAGCCGAATCGTCACTTTGTTGTCCGACGCCGGGATCAAGGCGCGCGGCCTCAAGCGCGGCCTGGACCACGGCGTCTGGTCCGGGTTCAACGTGGGTAAGATCAATCGCTGCTGGCTTCCCCATGAGCCAACCGCTGACCAGGACCAGCATTCGACCCAGAGACGAACCCACTAAGTGTTCCTCTAGTGCAGGTCTCACTCTTCAAGAGCGAGTCACCCGGGTCGCACCTTGCCCTGGGCCGCGCCGTGTCCGCTCTGCGCGAGGAATCCATCGTCATCATCGGGGCGGGGATGTCAGTCCACAATCTCCGTGACATGCACCAGATGTTTGAAGGCAACATGGAAGCGCTGCCATACTCTGTTAGCTTTGATAATGCGCTCAAGGAGGCAGTTGAGGCGGACGTGTCGGTGCGCGACGCGAGGATGGCTGCCGTCTGTCAAAGGCCAGACGCAAGACAGGCGCATCCCTTCATGGACCATCTCATGCCAGTCTTTATCGCTGCTGGCGCTGCTGGCGAGGATGCGGGGACGCAGACATGGACGTTCCAGGAGGGTAGCTTTGCCTTTGCGCAGTATCGCTTTGGAGAGCTGCCTTGAAGGGCTGTAATTAGAGGGCAGAACTGACGCAGACGGCTTTGTCTCAACACAGCACGGTCGGCAGCTTAAGATTGATTCATGACCGTGCATGGCACTGCTCGCTTACGCTCGTAGCAAAGAATTGGTGTACAATGGGTATATCGGGCTTTGCGCCGCCTCCCCGCTCAGTCGAATGCCATCCCTACGCCTTGGACCAAGTCTCCTTTGTTGAAGAAATTAACCTTGGGGAGCAGCTCGGCCGCTACCCACCGCGCCGTCTTTGTGTGCGTCGACCCATGGCCAAACGGCTCGTGAGTCTTTTCTCTCCTCATCCTGCTATCCCCGAGGCCAACGCTGTCCATGATGCTGGCAACCGCATCTGCTGGGCCTTCGGATGTTTCATCCCGGGGAAACGAGGAGAAGCCATCGCAGAGGGCCTGGAAGCAGACCAACTGATCCTGTAGATGCTCATCGACCACACCACCCACGTGCACCTCTGTGTGCAGCTGCTGGCAGAGCGTGCGAGACACCTTTTGTATCCAATCATCCCGCGACCTGTATTTCTTTGATGCTGAGCATATGACGTCGGCAGCCCAACGTGAGCCGCTGTGCGACTCCGCTACGAGGAAGATGAACCACCGGGCGTCGGACTTGGAGTCCTCGACGATTTTGAAGTTGACCTCGGAGCCTGGGAACAGGGTGTTGACATGGTGGGCTACGGCTTGCCGGAGGGTCTCGTGCGCATCCTCCGGCACCACAATGGAAGCATGGATAACCTTGACCTGGTGTGGTTCGGAAGATGCGCGAGGGCGGGGAGGGATGAAGGACAGCTTCCCCCCCTTGCGAGCGGCTGTATCTTCAACCACACAGAACCGCGGGATTGCGGGCCAAGACTCCACCCTCGCTGTCTGAGCTCCCTCTCTACCTTGACGCCGAAGCTCTCTTCCAGCGCAGGCAGAAAGAC
Organism: Stachybotrys elegans; assembly: GCA_020746835.1. Classification (NCBI taxonomy): domain Eukaryota; kingdom Fungi; phylum Ascomycota; class Sordariomycetes; order Hypocreales; family Stachybotryaceae; genus Stachybotrys; species Stachybotrys elegans. Next base: position 948,221 of record JAGPNK010000008.1, on the reverse strand, counting down.
CTGGTCGAAGTACTCGTAGCTGGGGGAGAAGGAAACATTGGTGCCGCCCGTCAGCGACAGCTCAATGGGGTCGCCGGCGTCGTTTCCCGCGAAGAGCAGGAAGGGCAGGAGCGCCTGGACGAGGAGGAGAATGCTGGAGGCGCTGGACTGGGGGGTGATTCGGACGTTGCGCTGGAGCAGCTCGGTCGGGGGTCTTCGAGGGCTGAAGGTGAGGGTGTGGGAGCCGACGCCGAGGCCCTCGACGTCGGCCTCTGTGGCCTGGGCGAGCCACTGGATGGCGGTGAAGTGCTGGCTCTTGAGGCCTGAGAGGTGAGCAAACAAACTCAAACCATCTGGGCTGGTGATTGGGGACGAACCTCGCTTGGAGCGGCTGCCTCGGATGTTGGTGATGCGGATGGGCTGGGATGTGAGGGCGGCTAGACAGACGGCCAGCCGCACCACCTGGCCGCCTCCCTCGCCGGTTGTGCCGTCGAGCTCGACGAGCCGGGGACCTGCGCGTCGGGAGGGCATTGCGATCAAGAAGATGTATTTTTTTCTTCTCGAAGTCTAACGAAGCAAATGCAATCGGGGCTGAATTAATGCCGAATCGCTTTTTACATGAGTTTGTAGGAGCTGCTCCGCCACGCTGTGCTGTGAGTCACTCGGTGTGACCAACTCTAGCTTCGCAATAGAGCCCAGCCAAGAAGTCCGCAGCTTTGAGACAATCCATCGAGAAATGTGCATATCCATCGTGTATGGGAGGCTCTCGCAGCGCCACCAATGGAAGCGCCATTGTTGCATGTCTGTCTGGATCCGGCCCCCAAAATCATAATGTGGTTTATTCTTGAATTCGTGGTTAATTTTGGGAGACGTATTTTTGGGTTCCCCTGCAAACATGAATTTCCATGTTTGGACGCCACCATGGTGGGCGATGCTAACTCTGAATAGCTTCAGCCTGCGTCCCCCGGTGGGTTGACCCCCCAGGCCTGATATTCCGCGGGCGCTACCCGTCCCGTGATATTCCCATGTTCTGCATGCTTGGCGTCGTATTGTAAGTGGGCCTTTGGCTCTTATCGCTCCCGCTCCTTCAATATTGCTTGCCGCCGAGCATGTTGGTTCGGCCATGTCATGTCTTTCCTGCAAGAAGTCGCCCTGCCAGCGTAGTGAGGGGAAGGCCACTTAGTGATCAATCTGGTATACACTTCGGGACGGACTTCTCCTTCTGGCAACCAACCGGCAGCGCAATCACAGTTGGGCAGTTGGGCAGTTTGACAGTCTGGCAGTCTGGCAGCAGCAGCAGCAGCGGCAGCAGCCAGGGGGATGACGAGAGCTCAGCTGGACCACATCGCCCATGCTCTCTGCCTGCGGGTATCCGATCCGCTAATGCATTGAGCAAGTGTTCGTCTTGCTCCAACAACCCCCCCCCATTGGCTATTGGCTGCCAGGGCCATTACCGTGGTGTGTGATACGACGGCATGCCCATGGCTGCAGTATCCAGTAATTATCCACTGCCACATCGGCTCCGTCCCGTCTTGTGCTTGTGCTTGTGCTCGTGCTTGTGCTTGTGATGAACCTCGCATGAGCAGCAGCCGGAAGCGCGCCATCCGCCCAAATTCGCGATATTGTGGCTGCATATAGCGCGCGGTTTCCCTCGACGGCCAATCAGCTGAGCGAGACGCTCGGAGGAGGGTGTGCTGAGAGAGCTGTTGGCTTGGCACGGGTTCCCCAAATATGCCGCTGCCGTGGGTTATAAACAGGAAGAAAGACGCTGCCCATTCTCTATCCTGAATCTACCAGGCCTTGTCCATCCACTCGCCTGTACACAAACTCCAATAGGAGCTGCAACTTTTCAACTGTCCAAGCTGCCTGCCCCTGCCTGCCCCTGCCTCTCCCTGCCATGTCGTACCGAACCGCGAAGGCTGAAGGCTGGAGGCCGAAGGTCACAGGCAGCTTCCTACTGGCTGCCCCAGACGCCATGAAGCAGATCCAACGTCGCTTCCCCTCATCACTTTCCCTATTCCTACAACACATCCAGCACCCCGTAAATCACCACCCAGGGGCTGTCCAACATCTTAGCTCTTGGTAGCCCCTTTCAATGTCCTCCCCCCCGATAGAATTGTGTCGAACATCACCAGTCCTTTCTTTAACTTGTTCAACTTTCTCGAACGACGACGGCGCGGAGAACCCGACTCGTGAGTGACCCGGCTGGGAAGGGAGCATTGCTGTTGACCTCTGACATAACGTTCAGTCCACGTCCGGCGCCTCGGGTCGTTCTGCCGCGGAGAGCGTCCGGCGCCGTCCTCTCCTGCGCTACGTATCCGTCAGCGTGATGAAAAACACAAAGATTGCATGGCACCGCCTCTGCACAACGCACCTGCCCTGATCTGCTGTCACGTCGCAGATAGACGGGCTGCTTTGTCGTTGCGACTCTGCTTCGACTCGGATGGGTTGCGGAGTCGTCTGTCTCGAACCCGAACTGCGTCTTCCAAGTTGATCAAGACACTGTATACGGCCGGCAGTATACTGTCCACGTTGCAGGTCTTGCGTCCTCACGGCCGAGCCGGTGGCTGCGAACAATCTCGACTCGTCGTGGGTAGCCTCGGACGCCAGATTCGGAGTCTCTCGACCGCCCGAGCCCCCTAGCAAATCATTACGGTTCATACGCGAGGCCATCATGCCGAGGTAGTGGTAGAATATATCGAACGATGCTGAACAAGATGGCTGGGCAAATACACAGAGGATGGGGAAGACTGGGGTGCGGTAGGGCGATGATCGGAGCACCGATAAAGAGCTGGCGCCACGTCGAGTATAAATACAAGGTATGGGGCTGTCGAGAGACCTGATGTTCTGGTATACTGATCACGCGGGTAGCTGTGGCAGATAACCATAAGCTGGGGTTGCTCGCTGCGCCCGTCTGTTTGGCAGCAAGATAGAAGCGGTGACAGGCGCAAACCACGTTGTCGAGCTATCACAGGTGCGATTGGAGGGGGGTTCCTGTTCCGTAAGTTCTTTTCGAGAGTACCTTGGGGCTTCCAAGCTGCACACCCTTCTGCGGCCTGGTCTGGTGGCCAAGATCAAAAAAAATCAGCGCCCCTGAATGCCGATGTGACTCCCCACACACCATCAGACGGGGGAAAGCTTGGGGGCTGTGAGATGGAAGAAATCAGACACATGCCTCTGATCGTCATATACTTGTCTTGCTGGGCAAGGCTGGACGATAGATTCACGGTGCTGCTGCCAGTGGCTGTGTTTGGAGCGTCCTCGCCTGCATTAGAACCCAAACCGCCTGCTTAAAGCCGAATCCCATGGGCGAAGTATCGACATATCCGAGCTGGATATTCTGGTCGCCTTAAACACACCGTAAGACCCGTTGGTTCGCCTGCAACAGGGGGGATAGCTACAAAAGGCCCCTGAGCGGGACGGCCGTCTGGCCCTTTTGCCCGGCGGTTGGCCATGACGATGACCGGTGAGAGAAGGAATCGCAGAGCCACAGAGACAGCCAGCCAATGCCTGATACCGAAAGCTTCAGGATAAGGAGCCTCGCCTGGCATGGATGGATAATATGGGGAAGGCGCACCGCATCCATCGTGAAATGGGGGCGATCATCGGGACTTGGCTTGACGGACGGACAGCTCACAATTCTTACCCACTTCCCTCCGGGGATCTGGACCTACGGGCAGATCAAAAGTAAGAAAACTGCTACTGGTCATTTACCCCCTTGCCCCTACTCTGGGCAGAGCGGTAGTGCGGCGAGATGAGGCACGGGGGCAGCTCCCGCAGCACTCGCTTGCACTACGGCCGTTACGTCCACACCCAAAAGATATTTACGGAAGTACTAAAAACGAAATGAAAGACTGCGTCTAATGGCTAGGGAATAACTCATACAGAGAGGGAGAAAAGGAAAAGGAAAAAGAGGCTCAGGTCAGTTGATGGCTAGCCTTCGCAGGCTCGGCCAGGAGGCTCAAATGGTGAGTGACCAGATGTCCTTACATGCTGCCAAGTAGACGTGGAATAATCGTCATCAGAAATTATTATTGCATGGCCAAGACATTGCTAGCTGTGATGATAGCCGGTGGCTTGCTTGATCATGCGATGGGTAAGATGCTTGGTGGGTGGCAGGAGGCTGTCATAGGCTTGAGGCTGATGAGCATACGACGCCTTCATTGGAAGATTTGCTCACCGCTTCAATCTCATGGTTAGGTAGATCCAGCACCTGCGCGTGCAAAGAGAGAACAAAAAAAAAAGAAACCTACATCATTGGTAAAGGACAGGCGGAGCAGGCCAGCCCAGAGGCCACGGCCACTCCGAGACGTGACAACGTGCCGGGAGGGGTAGGTTTATTACGCACTTTGAGGCCCAATGATCGGAGCCCAAACTGTCATCGGCCCTCTCAAGGACGGGATGAAAAGGCAGGACACGGCCTGGAGCACTGTGGCCGATGCGCAAGTTCCCCGTCAGATATTGGACCTGCCCGCCTGCATGAAAGCTGCAAGGTAGCCTTTTGGCGCGGCGACGTATAGCGAAGACGACAAAGTCCCATTTGATAAGTGCCATGCATGCAGTTGGGATAAGTACGGAGGGGAACTGTAGCGCTGGAACATGTAGCCCGCAGGCTTGAAGGGGGGGTGTGCGGCTGGCACATGGCTCCCATCATTGTCCCGAAATGGAGACTGCTCTTACCAACCGCATGATGCCACTGAGGCTACCCCGCTACATCTCCAATGCTAAACCGTTAACAGGCTGTGATGCCATGCAACAACAGACTGGCGGTGTTGGCCATGATCCACACGGATCACCGGCGCGAGCGAGCTCGAGGGCACTGGGTAGGGTTTTGGAGGGGATAGGAATGATTATTGCATGCAGAAGAGAGAATCTAGACCCATCTGACGATGGGTTGCCGCCGCCTTTCATAGACCCCATCGTGAAAGAAGGTCGTCCCCGCCAATGCAGACGCCAGTACAAGGGCACGCGGACTCGATTTGCTCAGGGATCCCCTGGTTTGACGTCTGATATAGAAGCCGCATCTATAAGAGATGCGCCGAGGGTGAACGTAAAGGGGCGCAACCTGGCCAGAGATGGACAGCTGAGGGGAGACTGCATAATCGTGTATGATATCATGCGGCTCTGCTTGGAGAGCGTGCAGAGCTACCAGCCCAGCCCCCGCTGAGTCCATGCTGCCTGTTACGTATCACCTGGAAGTACTAGGCATGTAAATCTTTGCCGTACTCGCGCAGTTTCGAAAGTGGTGGTCATGCTCGGCAAGCCGTGGGAGGTCCTGAAGGCCTAGACGCAGTATTTCCCACCCAGAACTGAACCCCTGAAATGGCGGCTCGGGGACCTATTCTGGACACAGCCAAATTTGATTTGATAGTGCGGCACTGTAAGAAAGGAGGATTTCGGATTTTCACAAAGGAACACTTACCGAACGAGGCTTCAGGGGTGCCTATGCGCAGTAAAAGCCCTGTTGGTAGGAATCGTAGCCGTGTGGGTGCACAAAGAGCATGACACGATCAGCACATCTGGTACCACCCGCTGATCAGGGAGACATGATGGTTGTACAGGCGGATGTAGTGTTCCGGGCTACAGAGTCCTCTAAGCCTCTGTGTACAGAACTGTAGACTTTTCTTTATTCTTACAACGACAACCAAAGATATTGCAACAAGAAGGTGCGACTGCCTGGGCGTATTGGAGTCAAATTATTGATTTAATAATAATCAAACACTTCATAGCTTTCTTCAATCCCAACATATCTAACCCTTACAAACCCAAGCCCTAACAGCCACACACACAACCACCCCCGCCATCGTCTTTGACTTCTGGCAACTCTCCTTAGCCAATATGCCGTCCACAGTCAGCAAGTGTAAGCACTGCGGCTACAGCGTCTCGAGCAGCCAGAGTGAGTGCCCCAACTGCAGCAAGGCACCCCACCGCAGAGAACGAGCAGCTATGGTCTCTCAGCAGCGTCCTTGTGACTTGGAGGAGGACGTTGAGTGAAGTGACGTTAAGAACCTTTCTACTCTCGGGATTTATATGCAGGGAATGGATGAAAGTGTCAAGGAGATTCAATGGGGAGGAAGACATGAGCAGCCAGATGATGATTTCTTTGTAGGAAAGCAGAGAAGCTAATTCAAGGAACATAAACGTCCTCTCCCCGAGCCTATGACGAACGAGCGGTTCACAGAAACATGAAATTTCACCCTGAGGATGGAAAAAGCTAGGTTGGTTAGACCATGATACGATTTACCGGCGAATCCAAGTACAGTTGCAGTGTCTGGGGCGCGTCGTGTCGGCCGGTTGAAAAGGTAGAAGTCGTCGAGCACACCCACAGGCAGTGGTACTACCTTCCATAGATGGCAGCTGACGACACCGTGACTGCCTGCTGTCACACGGCGCAGCCCTAAAAAAATTAATCACGATTCCAACGGCCCAAGACGTGCTCCCTCCTCATGTACATCGGCAGGCTGTGCCACCCTCCTGTTCCACGGTCTCGGGCATTGGGCATTGGCGAATCTTGAACGGCGGCGACTCGCCCGACTCACCTTGTGCGCCCATTCGTCCCAAGGCTGACTTGGCCGGCGCCGCTCCTCCCTCTGTCTGCGACCCGGCCGTCACGATGTGGTGTGTTACACTAAAGGTTCCTATGAGGGACGGTGCCAGGGGGCTGTGCCTGATCGTGGCCCTTGAGGGCTGCCCAACGACACCCTCTTTCTCCCAGACGACACGTATCTGCGCCGGTGCCTGCGCTCAGCTCGACTCCGGGTGGCCAGACAAGGAGCCTCATAGCAGCCAAGTGATCACCTCGCACTGGTCCGGGATTGGTCATATGCAGACCGCTCCCACCTGTCTCCTTGGGATTCGCTAGGAAGACCCTATCTGCGTCCGCTGGCGAGCAGTCTATGCCACTGGGTTCGGGCCGAGGGGCACAATCCCACGCGGGGTTCCATATGCCGCCCTGGTCCAGTTGAGCCTCACATTGAGGCGTGCCATGGAGTAGACGTCAAAGCGCTCAGCAATGCCAGACTCCCGCCGGTATCGGAGCCGTCTGCGCCCCTTGGATACGTGGTAGAAGTGCTGATGGAGGGGGGCGCGACGTTTCCCAGGTGCGGAGGATAGGCCGGCGAATACGGACACGCGGATACGCGCCCAGGAGGGCCTCGAACATCTTGACAGGGGGTTGACGATGCCTTGTCCTGCCCAGCAGCGTTGGGTATCCTTCTCCGCATGACGTTGCAGGAGGGAAGTCATTGCCGTCGGCATCTCTGCCACGGGTAGGCTATGAATGGCTCCTGGGTGGTGCGCCGAGCCCGATCACGATGGTGGCAAGTTGGGGTTCGCGAAACGCGCTGTGAACTTTTGGGAGGAGCAAAGGACAAGGTCAGTCGTTCCAAGAAGAGAGAGTCTTGCTAACTAATTATATAGAAGCTTGACGTCGAAGGCTTCCATTCACCTGGTGATGTCGAGGCGCGCTGCATGGATATCCCCTCACGCTACCCGGCAATCGGTACACGACCTGCCCAATGGAATCGAGAGCAAGAGGCACGTACGCACGGGCACCCTGTGTCGTTGATACGTGGCTACCTGATGATGTTGCACGACAGTGTTAGCAGCTTCTTATCTCCAGAAAACCCTTGTCTGGGCATTCTTCAGGTGGTACCAACCTCACCAGAATGCGGGATGCGGTCACCTTTACGTATCATCCTTGATCATGGTACGGAATCAGAATATAAATACATGTAATGGAACGAGGGGAGGGGAAAGGCAGATTGGGTAGAGCGACTGGGAATAAAATCCCCTCCCCCAGTCTTCAGTTCTGCTTTGCAGCTTGATCTGTTCAGGACAGCGACACCACAAACGCCCACCAACACCTACCGTTTAGCTGCCTTTCGACACTTCGACGATCACTTCCATTGCAATCAACATGTTCCGCACGTCGCCTCATGATGCCGCGCTGTTCACCCTTCTCCCAATGAACGAGGCCGCCGAGGGCATCGTGAGGGATCCGGCGAACTCGCACCTCGCGACAAGTCTTCGCCTGTCGGGCGACACCACCAACTATACCATCGGGTTCGATATTGGACCACATGTCCGACCGCAGTCAGCAGAGGTCCTGGCCACCATTGGCAGAGCAGGGGACATCCACGTCCCGGACCCTGACATTTCCAGAGAGCACTGCTCCTTCCAGCGCCACAGACAAAGCAGGGAAGTCATGTTCTATGACATGTCTAGCAATAAGAACTCCAGCCTGATTGGGAGTGATTTGCAGCGGTTCAACCCAGGCTATGCCCATCGTCGAGTGCTTCTGGACTGGGCCTCCAACACACAGCTCGCTTTTGGCGGGCCAGACGGTCGCAGGTACATGTTTCGTATCCTTTGGCACACCCCGGTTCGAGACATTGTCGAAAACGAGCGAGCAGGAGATCCCAGGCAAGCGCGGACGCTCCTCCATGAGCCCTCGATGAGACCTCCGTCGTCCCTTGCGACCCTGGTCCAGCCACATCCGAACCGGTATAGATATATACGTCGGGCGCGGATTGGCAGAGGAAGCTTCGGAAAAGTCTTTCTGGTGGCTCTTGTCGATTCAGGCGAACATGTCGCAATGAAGGTGGTTCGGCTCCCAGACCAGACGGGTGACGGCAGGGCGGCTGCGCGAGTACACATGGAGATCGAGGCGCTGGCTCATTCGTCGCACGTAAGCCAAGAACATCGTATCAATCACTCGTCAACCCGCTAACATCGCCAGGAACACATTGTCAGGTATCGCTGGAGTCAAGTTTACGGGCAAAACGTTGAGATCTTCATGGATCTCAAGATGGGAACCCTCCACAACGTCATCTCAAATGGGGTATTCGAGGACGAGCGACAGGTAGATCTGTTCATGCACCAGACCCTACGAGCTCTGGACTACCTTGCCAGCCAAGAAGTCATCCACCGCGACATCAAGCCTGACAACATTCTCTATTCCATCGACGAGCGGGGACGCTATCACTACCAGATCGCCGACTTCGGTCTGGCCAAGCTCATTCCTCATGCGCGCTCTTATGTTGGCACATATGAGTACATGGCGCCGGAGATGAACCAACGCGGCCAGCCTCAGACATCCAAGGTGGACATCTGGTCGCTCTTTGCTACGCTGGCCTTCGCCACGAACGCGGCTGGGTTTCGAGACAAGCTTCACAGCAGGACCTTGAATCCAGACGTAGACATTGCTGCTGCTGCTGAAGAGCCTAGCTTGAGCAGGTTCAAAGACATGGCATCGCGTAACCCCGCGTACCGACCGACAGCGAGGGAACTTCTAGATCGTCTGGATCGCCTCTACGCTGAGGCTGGTCAGGTTATGCCCTGGGGACTAATGTAGACGGGAAGCATGTCGCGGAAGTGCTGCGACGACAGTGAGCAGCCGGCTGTGCGGGCAGACCTCAAGGCGATCGAGTGACGCCACGGTGCAGCGGCAGATGCAGCATGTAGCCTGGGGGTTTGTGTCGAGAGTCAATTGGTCTGTGGGTGGGCCGACAAGCGATGGCCGCAACGATGCTGGTGTTATTGGGGTGATGATTGGACCGAGGCGCCTGCTGAGTAGGCTAGGCGCAAGGACAGTCTCTCGAGGAGCGGGCAGATCGATCGGAGTTTGGGGGTTTATGGGAGTCGTGTCGTTGTTGGGATGTGGTACTTTAGATGTACAAAGAAACCGGGGGGCGATACGCCCACCTGCGTAGCAGGCAGATCTCACTTCTATCTCAATGTAAATCTCTGTGATCCAGCAGTCGCTCGCCAGATACTTGTAGCGCAGGGAGAAGGGAGTTCGCAAATGGAAACACAGGAGGATGTCCTTGGCTTCCCGCGCAGCTAGAATTGACCCTCGCTGCTGTCGACGACGGGGGCGACCTGCGATATACTTGGCTGGAGGCGGCGGCAGACGCTTGAGAGGGAGAACAGCGAGTAGCGTCGTAGTTTGCGAACCCCTGCGTGGGACATGGCTGGGCGCCTGGTTCTCTTGTCAGATCATTCGAAATGATGGATTGGATGTCGAGGTGAAGAGAGAAAAGGGGGGAGGGAGTGGGAGATGGATACGGGGTCTAGATTAGGTGGGGTGTGTCTTGAGCGTCAATCACCAACAACACTCCTCTGTCCCAGATTTTTGCAACGAGGCATCAACGTTATTGGCTCTGCTCTGCTTCCTTGACCGCGGAGGCTTGTCGGTACCAAACATGGCTGCCCCTCAATAAAAGCCAGGGTCCAACCTCTGCATACGGAGTGCTCGGTACAAGTTTAGTTGGTCTTCTCCTTCTTGCCAACACCAAGTCCCAGCATGTACGCCAGTCTCACTATGCCAACATAGGCCGTAATGCTGACCGAGAACCAATCCTCCCACCGCCACGTCGAGGGGTGAAGGCAGCCCTGATCCCGGTATTGTACAGCCGTGGAGCCGAGGACAATGAAGTCGATTAGGCCCACGGATCCAACTATGAGCTTCCACACAAAGGGGTCGCGCGTGTGCCTCAGCAGCACGCCAAACGCCAACATGGTGACGATGAAGAAGCCGCCCAGCTCGTGGATCAGGACGTTGTACTGAGGGTGGTGGACAGCGCGCGGGTTGGGCAGCGCGGGCAGGCCGCTCGAGGTGGCTGGGTTGGGGATCGTCTTGGGCGTCCAGCCCTCGATGAGCATCTCAGGGGCTGCAAAGCTCATGGCGAAGCCAGCGAAAGACAGAAGAGGGTCAAGGTAGAGGAAGGTGGCCTCGTAGATGGGGTGGACTTTATGTGTGAGCGACATTGTGTCTTTTGTTTGCAATCAATACGTCTCGAAGTAGGTATGATGTCGTGCGATTCTGCTCTGGTCAGCTTGAGAAGAAGGGAGGAATGACGAATGGATTGATGGATGCCAAAGCTGGTCTTTTAAACACTCCAAAAGGAGGCTTATGTTGTTGGTGGCTCGCTTGTGGGCCTGTCAGTCAGCAATTCCCCCGCTGTCATGGATGCGAATGCCTCCATTGAACAAAGTTGGCTGGCCTTTGGGGGCCACAGCCAATCCCTTAAACCTTGCGAGGAGCCCCGCTAATAAGGCATGCTTAGCGGGGTGGATCGCCAATGTTCCATTCGTAGAGCCATCTGACGATCTCGTTTATTGTTCCGCGTTCGAAGGTGATGTGGTTGAATTCTCGAATGTGTTGATGCGAAAAAGTTGGCCAGGTGAATTCGGGGGTTTAGGGGTCCTGATAGGCAGTAATGGGTGTTTGCTTGTCTTTGGCACATCCACAGGCAAGGCATCACTGGCAGGATGAATTTTAGCCTGAGGCACCTTACCTGCCAGCTGCCAACTGCAACGTAGCAGTGCCATCACTTCGCACTGCCAAAATTTCACGGGCGTTTGCAAATTCTCTTCTTTCAATAACTTGACCGCGTCTTCTCGCGTTTTCATCGTTGCCAATGCGGAGGCAATCATGGACGCCGACAACACTACCAGCGATGTGCAAGACGAGCACAGCTCGCCTGTGAACAACGAGATCCATCAACTTCAGCCTGCTACCGCCCTTGAGGACCTCCATGTTGAGATCCTATCCATCATCGCACTACAGATCCATGTGCCCGACCTCCTCAACTGCCGAGCTGTATCCAAGAAATGGAGGCAAGCTTGGTCCCAGCCGCGTCTGCTCCGCTACATCTGCCGCTACCGCTTCCCTGGTGTTATACAGATGAACCCAGAGTCAGACATGCTCTCCATTTTCCTCGAAGCCAGCGCCAAGTATATCCGACGGCGTAAGAACATCGATATGGGCAACAGCCGTTCCATCACTTGGGATGCTTGGCATAGGCAGGTGGAGGTGACAAGTGACCTTGGTACAGGCTCCGCAAGCTCTTCATGGGGCTTACAAGGACCGTTTGTTATACGTTGCGGAGAGAATACCGTTGCCTGGCAGGATGAAACTATCGATTTCGTCTTTGTTGACCAATTGGACGACTTGACTCATCACTGCATCGACCTACAGAACTGTGTACCACCTTTAGAGGGACTTGATCTCCTGCTCGAGGCTGCAACCGATAAGATCCTTGTCCTGGCTGGTTATGATGCCGAGGATACCCAGGATTGCAGATTAGTCTTGTCAGTTTCCCCTGTGCCCATCCCCTTTCTTGGGATAGTGTGTAGGTTGTACTGACCAGCATTTACTGAAATAGGTATATCCTAGAGATCGATTCTCGTCACATCAAGGAGATTATTCTTCCGGCGTCATTGGACACTTGCTATGTAAGGGATGACAGGGTAGTTGCCGTCACAAAAGAAGGTCATGTGATTGCCTGTGGGTGGAACATCGATCCGTACCCTGTTGACGACGACTTCGATCTACACCATAATGATGATTACGGAGGGCAGTGCCAGATCCTTCCAGGAGTTCTATTTCATCCCACACAACCCGAGATCATCTATCTTGTCCGGTTACGACAAGATAATAGCAGCGGTAAGCCTCGGAATTTGCTATTCTTCGAAGTCTTCATCAGTTGCAATATGCTTCCCCTTCTTACTGTTGGGATAGTGCTTCTAACTTACGGTTTATCAGAAATGGAGGTTTACACATTGATTGTGACGAAGTTTCAAAAGGACGAAGCAGTCAAGATTTTGGAAAAAACAATCTTTTCTAGCCATCTACCTAAAACAGATGATGAGTGGCGCGACTGCATCTGTGCCCCAAGACCAGCGATATTTGGGGGATACGAGTTACAGCCAATCTTCACTACACTATCATTTGAAATGGGTCAAACATGCCGAGAAATAAACTCATCTGGCCTGTATTCCATCATTGTCTTAGATTCACACAACGAGGACCGTGGAGAGTGGGACAGCTCTTGCACTGGGTATGAAATCAGCTCGATTTGTTTCAACGCTATGGTTGATGACTTTCTTATCTACTACTACGAATCTCATCCCCCCGAGGAGATTGTCACCACCGATGATGGTGAAGACATTCCGCTCGGCTGGCTCCCTATTGCTGCCGTCACAGGCACTGATGATAAGATCATCATCGGGCGCAGAAGCAATACAGGAGCCTGGACTGCTCAGCCTTGTTACTTCCAGCGCCTCCGAGTCTGCCAGATCAACGACCAGCCTGTGCAACCTGGTTTCGATGGCGACTGGCTATTCGGGGGGGGAAACGATCGAATGGTATTACCGGCATGCAATCCGCTGCTGAGTTTGCACTTTCGCGAAAACCGGGTGGTTACAGCCTGGAAGGGATTTTACAGGGTTCTCGATTTTGAAGACTCGCCGTGGGGTAGAGAAGGCAAGAATCGGGTCTGGGAAATAAAGGGTGAAGAGGAGTGAGAGACACATCACAGGGGAGTTATAATGTCTTCCTATGGTAGTTCTGTACAGTAGTCCAGGGGTTTTAGAGCTGGAGAAGTATTAACAAATCACCGTCCCTGATCCTTCTGCCCAATGACACAGGATTTATATTGTGTCGTAACGTATCGCCGCAGCTTTTTGTTAAACTGCTTCTCATAAGACACTGCTATCCAGCAACTTATCACTGACATACAGTAGCTCAAATCTGTAAATGATCCAGACCGTACATACTATGCTGTCTTATCTGGCATACGTGACTTCGCTCAATGACGTTAACGACGAGCGATATCGGGTATGAAAACGCTTCTCTTCGCCAAACGCGCTTGTACAGCGCTGACTCGGGGCCATACTGCCGTCATCAGGTTGAAAGGAATCACCTTTTACCAGTGATCCAACCTAACAGTCACCCTCACGCCATCGAAATCGGCTCTGAAATTCGGAAAGGTCTATTGGAATTGACAGCCAACTATCGGAGGGACTCTTGTAACGCTACCCTCCAAGAAAACGGACTCGATTAAGAAGTCCTAGGATATTATACGCGGTCGAGTAGACTTCAGAAAACCATTTGGCGTTTGGCAACACACCAAATCCCCTTTACCTTGCTTCTTTCTCTTTCTCTCGCCAGGGGTTTCAGAAAGCCGAGTGGCCGCTTATTCGGTACTGGATTTATGGATGGTATCCCATGAAGGACACCCGTTATAGACTGCCTACCGCCCTTGAGATGGTGATGCTCACACTGTTGCTACACGGACTGAGGTGATGACGCTTCTATCCCATGCTCAAAATAATATACAGGGCTCGACTTATGTGGTCCAGGGTCTCGATGAGTGTACCAGTTTGAGGACAGCGGTTTTTTTATTCATTCAGAGCGTGGCTGGCGCCCTTTCTTGTCCCTATACATGACTTCTCACTGTTGGTAGACTTGACAGGGCATGTGAAGGGCCTTAGACGAAGATTCGGATGGAGGGTACGCTGAGTATGAGCCCCTCTATCAATTTCCCAGAAAGTATTGCACCCAATCCCAGGACGTGATAACAGAACCGCCTGTGTTCTAAGTCTAGAGCGAGATGCCCTCCGCGATTCTTCCAGGCACAAATCTCCAGCATTTGAAATGACGATCCAGACTCCCAGCTAGGTAGGTATCAAGGTCCAGTGAAGCCTGGAGGACACTCCTTACAGCAACTTAAGACAACAACAACATACACCTTTTTGTGGTGGGCTAGGAGACGATGCATCTGAGTGTCCCCAACGTAGATAAGCCTTGGTCTCACTATTTTCGAGTTCTACCTATACCTTCAAGCCTGCCCCGGCTGACCTGCGGATGATTGAGGCCGTTGTGGAAACATACGGCACGGTGATGCGAAAGTATGCCTTGCACACCGACCTCCGGATTGGCACACACCACGTCCGCACTCCCATGGACCTGGGCAGAGTGCTACACAGACGAATAGTGTGGATTTATGTAGCACGTATTGAATGGTCATACAGGACGTCTGCTTATTAAGCAGACGTTCTGGATGGCCCATTCAAAACGTACCCAATCCAGGGACAGCCTGGACTGGGGTTTCTAGACTTATCATCAATCTTTTCACTCTACGCTTAATGGATCCAAATCTACTGTGATTTCTTACGCGTTAAGAAAGGCCTTCCAACAAATAGAGAACAAAGCCGCTTGGAGGTGACTGGGGGTTGCTTACCAGTGACATTGCAATCACTGATCTGCTCAGAAGTTGGAGAGCATCAATCTTGAGCAGAGCATCGACGGAAGACGCTCGGATATGGCCGTCTCCTAAGCTATAATGAAGCAGGGTGTTGACCCGCCACGCTGGCCACTTTCCCAATATTCACATGTTCAACTATGTAATGTGAAGTCGATTTTTCCATTATAGACACCTGATAGGACTTCTCTTTTACTCTAAAATATTGAGTACAGTGCCACTCCAGTTGCTTAATTAGCTGCATCAGCCCTTCGATTAGTCACTGTACGGATCGTCAGTTTCCCATCCACCTCGAGTATCAAAAATACGCTCTTCAAGCCTGTCAATAGCCGCCTCGGCCTCCTCCTGTCGAAAAGCATCTGGCCAGCCGTGCTGACGATAGACCTGTCTAACATACTGCCAATCCAAATCGGTGCCAAATTCGGACTCCTGCGCGGCGACGTCGTCCTCAGTGATTTCCTCCTCGGTTTCCTCCACGTCGTGTGCCTCATAGGTGATACAGCCGGTACGTGGGATCAGCTTGAAGCTCCGAAACTCATCCTTCAGATTCTCAAGGTATGAATTGATGTCCTCGCCATCTTTGGTGTCCATTCTGATACTAATCTCAATGATTTCGCCGCCGCGCACATCGAGAACCAGATCGCGTCCACCGCTCTCGTGTCCCCAGGCTAGGAAGAGAACATCTCTCGGGTCGAAGGGATCGCCTTCGCTATCTATAAACTCCTCATCTTCTTCTCTCCAATCCAGCTCTGTAAACCATTTGGGGTTCATGGACAGATAGTCTATAAGGCCGGATTTGTAGTGAATAGCGGTCCATGCATGTGAAAAATAGAGCATATGCTTCATGAGCTCGATCACCTTGGGCGATTTGAGCTCAGAATAGCAGGCGGGCGGGAAGTCGGGCCATCCTCCGGGGGGTGGGATCTTGAGGTCTGCTTCTTTGTAGTGCAACGTCGTGAGAAACTTGTAGAAGTCGAGGATAATGCCGGCCAGATCCTTTGCTGTGTAGCGGTCATGGGCACTATTCTGTGAAAATCCCGAAAACATCCCGCCAGAGCCGGGCTCGTTGCTTATCTTGAAGTTCGGATTCAGGTTAAGAGAGAGATGGCAGAGGTCCACGTTTAGAGCTTTAGAGCTTTAGTTGTTTATATCAATCTGTTCAACCCCTTTTGTAGGTTTCGTTGGCCATGACCCCGCAATCCCCATGCTAAAGTATATAACGCGGACTGGCTTTAGAGCTCGCAGATACGGCCTTATACGACGTGGATCAGATATCGATGCCAATTCACGCTCGCCTTGAAGAAGAAAGGTGGAGGTATTCCTGCGTGAATGGCGTTAATCATTAGGTTGGACGTGACATTACTTGAAGGATCTCAGGAACTACATATTCACTGTCCCTGTTGCTGATAGTCACGGTGTACCAGCTCAGCCTGACTTCTCTGCTCTCACATGACGCTACTTTTCCCGTCATGATACATTGTAAGAGATAGAGACGCAGGTGTGAGAAGTCCTTAGCGAATTAGAAGCCGTTGAATGGAGAGAACGAGTTGCCTAGTAGGTGAAAGGTAGAGTAGATCATACTAGACCAGCTCGGCGGTGTTCCTAAAGGAGAGCATAAGCGAGGATGCTGACTATGGGGAGGGGAAAGGATAAAAGGTTGTCGATGTCGTGTGGAAGCCACGACGATAAATGTTTTAGGAGGAATTGTATATGGTGCAGTCCAGCCGTCCCGCAGTCCTTGCCTATGTGGAGCATTCAACGTCCGACAACCTGACAGCCTGAGCATCCGGGTGGCTATTCACGTAATTTTTCGTATTCAGCTACGCAACCAGGCTCCCGGACCGCCTGAATCCCATCAAATTCTACTGTTCTGAGGAAACCAGGCTTACCCTTATCAATGCTCGGGCCAGGAGATGCCGAGCGTGTGAAGATGAAGGCAGAAATCCTGCTCGGCAATGGAGTCCATTGATGTCAGCCACAAATGCTGGACGCCATCTGCTCACCTGCATATCCCCAGTATCCTGCCAAGAATCGTAAACGATGGGTGGGATGTCCACCATATAGGTATCTATTTTGGTCGCACCTCCATATGTCTTTTAAGGCAACCACCCTAACTGCAAACACATACCCAACCCACCCTTCACGTCCTATCCCCAACTTCGAAAGGGACTCCGAATGGAGATGGCTGGGAGGGGAAACGTCCTCGTGACTCCAGCAAGTGCCACATGTTCATGCAGCACGGCCAACCGGCACAAAGTGTAAAACAGGGAGGGGGGAGGGGGAACGTCATTTTCGGTGACGGGCCAACAAGCATTGCCGGGGCTGGGAAGTGCGCTGCTGCCTAGAGGACCGAATGTAAAGTTTCACTTCCGCTATCTGATCAACTAGAAAAAGTCTGGAGGAGGCGATCTGAGCGGAGTCCGTTAAACCGAGGAGATTGGCCTCTTCCAATAGGAATGGAAGGCGATGTGACGCTACAGGCAACCAGGTGGTCAGATGTCTGTCACCGAGACCAGGCAAGTAAGACACCGGACTCCGGTGGAGAGAGGAGCACCCGGTTCCGACGCATGAATGGCGGTCAAATCCTTCAGCCTCGCCTCTCGGCGTCGCTGCCTTTGCTAGCCACTGCTACACAAGTCTTCGTATTATATGTGCCACACGCAAGGCAACCAGACAAGGCTACGCATTGTTTTCTTTCCCCTCCCTCTCTACTCGGCGCTCTGCATTTGGTGTAAGGCAAAAATCTCACACACCACTTTCAAAAACATATTTAATCGCCGGTCTCGGATGAAGGCTCACACCGCTTCTCCTCAGTATTCGGGCTCAAGCATGCTTTCTGGAGAAAGGAGAAACCCCGCGCATTAGCCCTGGGCTTTAACCCGAGAATGCAGGTACTTTTGACGTGCAAGGGTTTGTGTCGATAGTATGGGTCGGCTGCATCATTAGAGGCAAAAATGTGGTGAAAAGGCAGCCGGCTGCCTTAGTTGTTGCCTTGATGTGGAGTCCTTCGTGACAGGCCTCGCATGCATCCATTTTCCAGAAGCTGCAATAATAATTCATATAAGGCAGCTCTTCGTCCTTGCGGCGTGGTCTAGTAGCTTCTGGAAGATTTCCTTGTTGGGACGTTCTATCCAACCAGCGCCCATCGCAATGACGAGGCAATGTAATTCTATTCCGGCCAGGACGTTTTCTTGCAAATACGATGAGGGGGGCAAAATTACACCAGCCACTTTGTCATTATCGGGACTTTACTTGCCACTTCGTGTTGCACCGGGTGAACATGGGAATGCCTCTCTGGGTGGATGGTAAGCGCAGGAGAAGATGGAATAGTGCCCCCATGCACAAGTCCGAAGCTCAGTCCGATCGTGGACTGAGCTCATGGCCATGTGAATTACTACCCATGGGCGCGCATGGAACTTCCCGAATCACGTCTGCAGATGTCAGACGCCTTATAAATCACCTCAGCGTGACGCAGGACCCGGCAGCTCTCAACGCATCATGACATCCCCGACGGCACCACGTAGCCCCCCTCCTCTCCAGAAAATTCCGTTCTAGATTTCCTAAACTCCGTAGGCATCCCACGGCGTCTACCATCTTCGGCTGGACTTGTCGTTCCAAGACAGTTCTCCGTGCCGCCATCCACGTGGGGGCAGAATACCGCGCAAGATAGGAGGAACTGCGCCTCGGTCGTCAGATCCATTTGTCACGAGAACAGAATATTCATCGCGACGCGTGGACTTTGCGCGGGCTGATGCAAAGCCGAGAGTAAATGCCGAGGCCAGCCTTCACAGCCTCAATGATCCTGGCTCGCGATTCGGCTTCACGGCGGCCGCGGATTCCTGGGCACGTTCCAGCCGTCAATGCAGATCCATGCATCAACTGTACCTATTCTATGTATAGCTCGGAAGCGTTGGTTGGCTGAGGCATCTACGTGCGAATCTCTGGTCGATTCTCCTCAAGACTGTATCTACCAATGACATGCCCTTCAAGTCATCTACCTACACAAGACGCGCATCCTATATAGTCTCGAGAGCAGAGAACCAATAAGGTTAGCCGCTGGGATATAAACCCTAGAATAACAAAAGTGTTGATAACCCTGCGTGACGATCCTTACATTTATATTTATATATTGATTTGGCGCACGACATTTCTATGGACTACTTATTCAGCAGACAAACACACCCGGCAAAGGCTACCCGCACCACCGGTGGTGCGGGTAGCCTTTGCCAACACACCCAAATTTCCTCACCCATTATGAACCCCCCCTAGCAACCGCCTTACCTCTTCAACCGAATCTGCCCAATCCATAAAAATTCAAGCCAGGGAGCAGCAAAACTCGCTGTTCCAGATAGTGCTCGTTTAAAAGATGTAGCGCCAAGAGTACATCGAGAACACCATTGCCAAAGCCACCGTTAACTCACTTAGTTCCGTAAGCCCTTGACCCTTGACCCTTGACGCCATGTTTCATCTTGTACCTACCAGTCTACTAAGCTATCGCGGTCACTTGTAAAACAGGTAGCACAAGAACCACTACTGTTCGTCAGAACAAGGAAGGAAGGGGCTTGGTGACTAAGCGCAGAAAGGCGTCCGGTCGTTGGTTGGAATGGTTCAACTTGGACTGCCATCTTGGAGGCGGGTGCTTGTCAAGCATCATCGTGCTTCTGCTGCAAGCGCGGCTCTTCGTCCATCAGTTGATGGCCAATAAACATTGGTGTGGCATGGCACGGTGGCAACTAGGAAGTCCAGGAGGGTAACTGTATGATCAAGTTCCCTTCCTTTCTCCCCCAGTCGTGTCTTGGATGGTGCCGGTTCCTCAATAGTTGATGTTGATAACCGAGGCACTCGGGAGGAGGGGGGCGGTTCCAGGCGGAATACCCAGGTTCAGGCAATGCGCGACGATGGGAGCGGGGGTGCTTCCTCTAGCTCAACGTCGTAGTCGGAGTTGACGCCAAACTCTCCGCTCTCCGCGTCCCAGGTCAACCATTTGCCTGGCCTTGCAATTTGACGGCCCAACCAGAGAATACGTTCCTGGCGTTCATCCACCATGGATGGCAGCTCGAAATAGCGCTCATCCTCCTCGATCTTATCATTATCGAACCAATTCGCGGGAAAGTACTCCTGGGTGTACACGAGGCCGCGCATAGCATAGTCCTCCGGCAGTGGCCGTGGAAGCTCGTTCTTTGGCCCAGGGAATTCAGTGCCATCCATTCTCGGCTGGAATTTGCATGACTTCTTGAGGAAATTCAACATGACGGCCGTAAGCTTCCAGTGAAAATCTGCTTCTAGGTAGGCCATCGCTGCCGGAAAGGCCGTCATATGATGCATGAAAGCAAGCGTCGCATGAAGAAAAGGTAACGTATTCATATCCCCCCACCGGCGAATGATGATGCTATAGGTGTGGTTGGCGAAGATCTGGGCTTCCCTGAATGTTTTCTCTTCGTCAGACTCAGAGGTAGCATCCTCCTTCATAGCCACGTCTCCTTCCTCTAAACGAAGGCTCATGGCCTTCATGAGAACGTTGGATTCAGACCCATACTCTAGCTGCAGACACCCGAGAGAGATGGCCATGTAGTACCTGCAAGAGTCAGTCGAGCCTACATGAGAGAAATGACATGGGTACAAACCCAGATTCAAGCCACTTCTTGGTTGTCCTGCCAATATGAGGATCCAAAAGGGCATAAAACTCCTCCATAGCCGAATCGAGCCGGTCTCTGCTTCTGCCAGAGATGAGAATCGCGTGAACAAGGACATATGCGGCATCGATTGGTTGCAGTCGCGTGGCGCTTGAGCTCAGAAGGGGCTCGAACAGCGTCATGATACTCTCGCGAGCGCTGGGGAAGGGGCTGGGGACCGTGAGAGCTTTACAGTAAAAGTACAACTGCTGGAGTGCATTCGGCCGCGAAAGGATGGCCAAATGATGATACAGCCTTCCCGTTGTAGGCTGCTTCTCTGAGGCTTTGGTGTACCACGATCTTGACACTCCCGTCCAGACTTCACGGTCTCGAATGTCATCGTCCTCAATAGCCATACGATATCTCCCAAGGTCTCCGAGACACTCGATCCAAGTATCTTCAAATGCTGGCACGGTTTCGTAAAGCAGAGCCATGATAGAGTAGGCGAGGTAGATAAAGGAGAGCATGTGCTCTAAAGACTCTGGGAGTTTATGCCGTAGAAGCTCGAGGAAAGAATGAATACCGTGGCGCCACATCCTAGCCGGCATGGCGTACTTGGAAGCCAGGCGTCGAAGGGCAGAGCTTGCTGAAGGGTGCTGGCTGGCGAGAAAGAAATCATGGTGCTCATGGAGCAAGGTTCGGTGAAGGGCAATGAGTGCTTGCCACTGCTCGAAGGAAAGTTGATGGTCTGCCTTGTTGGCCGACTGGGCATTATCCACCTCGATACACTTGCTCTCCACCATCACTAGGCCTGCGTAGATGCCCTTGACCTCTGGGACCAGTTGCTGATGGGTGATGGGACGGGTCTGCGGTTCTCGGACCATTGCTGATACGGAAGCAGCATCTCCAGGAGCGTCACGGCTATGGGGTGCGCTAGTTGGTTGCCTGCTTGCCGCTGGCGTGCTCTGCCCAGAAGACTTGGACGGTGTGTGGTCGTTTGGGTCCCATAGTCGCCCCCCTGTGGTGGAATGACCACGTTTAAAGTCCTCGTCCACTGTGGTTGGCCGAGCTCTACTACGCTGAGGCTGGTGGGGTGAGTCTCGGGAAGGCGAGCGCAATTTCTTGTTCCCACGACGGGCGTCTGTTCCGGCTGCAGATTGGCCGGCCTCCGGATTTGATTCTATTGGAGGCAGTTCTGGCCCAGCCTCTTGGGTATCCTGAGCACTAAGAAGCCTCTTGTTGCCCCCCTTAGTGAGGGACTCATTCTCAGAGGCACGCAACGTATTACTAGATATATAGAAGGAGTAAGTTAGAGAGAGAGAGAGAGAGAGAGGTCGTATGAATATGGAGTAAGCGTCTTGGCTGCAGCCCAACATGTAATGGGGAAATATGAGAGCTTGCAGGTCTCAGGGAGACGGAGAGAGTGCAAAGATGGACAAGAGGAGGAGAGATTGGCAGGAGAAAGGCCATGGAATCGAGGTTAGGTTGTGACACGGGTAGACCAAAGTGGACCATGGTAAGGAAATTTGGGTGGCTCACGGTTTGGGGCTGGTGCTGGGAGCAGCAGACTTGAACGTCTCGTACTTCTGGCGTACGAAGTCCTCGGCATACTGTACATCATGGCCGCTGTAGTGCTCGAGAAACGCTGGCCAAGCTATGTCTGTGGCGAGGTCACAGCTGCAGTCGGTGCATTGACGAGGGGGGGGGCGGTTCTTTGCGCGCAGGTACTTGACCCAGTTGTCGGCCAATTCGGACATGGTAGTATCTCAGGGTTGGACGAAGCATCTGGGGTCTTCGCGGCTTTCCTAGGCGGCACAAGCTCAGCGATGCTCGCAACGAAGATGATAGTGGGAGGAGGGACAGAGGTTAGATTAGTACGTATGGGCACCAAGACATTCGCTGTGCTAAGCTGCAGAGGGGGCTGTTGGGGCCCACTCCTCCACTTTTTCAATCGGCAGGGGGGTGACATGGGTGGGTGATGGATGATGGGTTATCACTGATGGGTGATGGGGGGGCCGCCCATTCGTTCGGCCCCCAAACATAGGGCCTTTGCCAGAAAGGCCCCAGGCAAGGCCCGGCCGAGCAGGCCTTGCCAAAGAGACGTGAAGATGTCCATGGGCAAAAATGACAACGGGGACGGGCAAAGGGACGTTTTGGCGCCTGGGTACTGACCTGCTTTCATGAGAATTGGCGACTTGGAGGTAGAGAAATCTGGGTAAAAAAAAATTATTCAAGGAGCAGGCTAGAATCAGCGGGTGCCTTAGAAGGTGGGGCAGAGGATATGGTTCGCCTCGTTGCCTTTTCTCGCAGAGCCTCAATCAAAACCTTCCATGGATTTCGGAAAAGAAGGGTTGGGAGATGCAGAGGTTCTTGCCAGGGGCAGGATTGCGCGCCAGACAGTTAAAGTACTAAATAATTTGCAGGTCTGCTATGTGTAAGATGAGGCTCAACGGTCCGCGCCCGCCGCCCAGCTTCTCTGCTTGCCTTGTCTGGGCGACCCAGGCACGCTGCCCATGTGCATAATTAGGTATTGGAGGTACCAAGCTAGTACTCTGTACACTACAACCTAGGTAACCTCGAAGCAACTCCTAACACCTGCATCTCCATCAACTTCCAATACCCTCCCTCTCCCTCACCCAGATGGCGCCCTTCATTCCCTTCATGTTCGCAGCAACACGTCATGACTCGGCTCTCTTTTCTCTGCGTGGCACTCCATCACGCACCAGCACGGCCCCGTGTGTGACGGCATTGACAGCCTCGCACAATCCCGTTGTCGCCTCTTCCTAGGCCCCCTTTTGTTCCTGGCCAACAATCAATACCAGCTTCACTGTGCGTCCAGGCATCTCCCCCCGCGGCGTAATCATGGGGGCGAATACTCGCACAATCGCCACTGAACAAGAGACTCGTGGCGAGTGGCACTGCTCAGCCATTCCACCTTGGCAGGTAGCAATGCGCACACGTAACCGACTTCGTCCTATGGTCCCCCAGTCGAGCTGAGCGCTTGCGAAAACCTGTGAACTTCTTGAACAGGATTCGACGGGAGACGAGCTGAGCATCCGTCATCGCCTTGCCCTTCAGCCCAGTCAGAGATGCTGGTCGGTCTCGCCGAGGGGCTTTGACTTACTCTCCACTCAGTATTTTTTTTTTTTTGTCTGCCGTGACCAATTGAAGCTAATACTGCTCAGTTCCCAAAGTCTCGCTCCTGATCCATCACGAAAAACCACCTCCCGTATCCGTATAGATGCCCTCCAAAGGTACTATAACCACGGTGCTAAATTATGCGCTTTGCCCCCGACAATCCAAGTCTATGCGCGTGTGGCAACACGGCGAATAATAGGAGCGCCTGCGCATCTCGATCAGGCAAATACACATAACTCTGCGCCTGATGATCTTTTCTCAGGCATCGCGTCGCGTAGCCGTGCGGCGTGCGGGCGTGTTTACAGGCCAACAAGATTTGCTTTGTTGGTGGCCTTGTCGAGCTCGTGTCCTGAACAAGCAAGGCTCTCCCAGCAACAAAAGGCGCAGCTGAAGCTGTTGGTTGCCTTTCTTACCCCCCTATTTGGCTGTCAATAATTCCATTTTTCCTCTGTGCTATTGGACCTTGGTTGCCTGGATCAGCAGCCTCCGAGCCACAAGGTCAGCAGGTTGCTATGGATATGGCCTGGTTGTCACGCGTCGCGTGTTTGTTTCTCGGACCACGTGGCTACACCCATATCCCTTGAAAAGGCACTTTGTTTCCATTAAAGCCTACATGAGATGCGATGATGATCAAACTGCGGGCCCGGCTTACAAGCTACAGTTGTCACTTGGTTGCGCCCGTTGCTGGTTGTTATGCCATCTTAAGCCGTCGTAATTGGAGAGGACCTTGTGCGCCGGTGGTCCGGCACGGCTATTTTCTCGGCTCAGGCAGCCTTGTCCTTCAGCCGACGGGCTGCCTCTCCTGGGGCGATCCAATCAAGGTAGCCATGCAGCCATTTAACGATACTAACCATGGGGACAGCTGTGAGTCACTTCATCCTTCAAGCCATCTATCAATTGGGCCTTGAACAAACTCTCTAACCTGGCTATTGGGCCTCCAGTGGCTTACGATAGTCTTCGTCTCCTCACACTAGGGCTATGTTTACCTGCGTTGACGCCCAGAGTGGGCACTGCCACGTCGATTGCCGTGATGGCAAGCAGCCCTGCTACCAAGACTTTTAATCTGCATATCGCGCGAACCGTAAGCAGATTACTCTAGTACCCAGCCATGCAGTTGACGTGGACTCGCCTATATACAGGAGAGTATCCATGCACCATCACCAAAAGTAAGGCGGTCGCGTTGAAATGTCAGTGTAGGAAATAATTTCAACCAGATACTGGGACTTTGTATCTGCGCCAATGCACCGGGCGCCTGATTGTGGGCAGATGACATGTGCTGGCGACAGTTTCGGTAACGGCCGTGCTATTCCTGTGCATCGGAGCCGAGTCCTCAGTTGTTGGCACCAATTGAGAGAGGGTAATGTGCAGAGAAACATGCATTATCGGTCGTCATTGATAGCCATCAAATACTCAGGGCCGTCCACAAACTGCACATGGCATAGGTAGTCAAGGCCATGACGGGCGTATGGAATACGAAGCTCTCGGGTCACACCTTGATGTAAGTGGACAGTGGCTTCATGGCAATGGCTGCCTTTCAACAGGCAACCGAACACATTGTCTTTCTGTGGGATGAGACCAGACATTCTTGAAGCCCAGGATGTGCAAAAAAACAAGGATACGATTCATGCGGCAGACCGCCTTCCACATGGCACATGTCTCATTGGCTGTCTCATTAGCCTTCTTCCGCCCTGTACATACCTATACCTTGGATGCCTAAGATTCACATGTGGTCCTGGCTGTTTCAAATCAAATTGCGGCGTACAGAGTACAGCAGAAGCAATATGACCATCTCTATGAAACTGCATATTTGGTATAACCGCCGCCCCTATGTACCAGCCACTCCGCGAACAATAACAATACATACTTTATCATATGAAAGGATCATTGTCTTTCTATATTTAGATTGCCGAGGCGTAGTGAGGAGTTTCACAAATGTGAAGACCGCATACAGCATGAAAAGGGATGGATGCATGGAGAAGTGGCCTTGATACCGAAGGCCAAAATACAACCAGTAATCATTGCGGGGAAATCTGGGGTTCTTGCCTGAAACTTCCACGCCTGTGATACAAGCCAGCAAGGCAGCTATCAGCTTACATGCAGATTATTGGATGTTAGGGTTGCCTCGCTCATTGGATGAACTGTCTTGCATGCTGGACACATGACATGCAGTATTGGTGGTTGTGGCTGACATGCAAGCAACCTCTTTGGGAACTCGCCCATTCTTTTCCTTTGCGAACTCCGATATATGCCCAAAGACGCAATTTCAAATATTCTGCCTTGCCAGCCTGCTCTCCGTCTCACAAACCAACATCCACTTACCGAGATGCCTCATATTTGGCAGCCTCGGCAAGCCTGGCCTCCACCTTGCTGATGACCTCTTTATCGTACACGTCCTCCAACGGACGTCCGCCCTGGATGACCTCCTTTTCGTGCCTTGCTGCCTCCTCCTTGGTCATGCAGACAATCTCGCTTAGCTTAACCGTAGAACACTTCTGCTGGTTCTTGCCCTCTCCGATGATGGAGATGTTGGACTGGCCGGGCTTACGCCACCTCGTCAGCACGAGCCTTGTGGAGATGCCAGTGATGACGCTCCTCCCGTGGTAAATCTCGTCCGTGAGAAAGGCAACCTCCCCAAGGCTGACGGGGATTTTGAAGCCCACAATGTCCGGGATGAAGCCTCTTGCGAGCCTAGTCTCCGTAGCCTGCAGGTAGCTGGAAATGCCCTCGTACACCTTCTCGCTGTTCTTCGGAGGTCGGTAGTCCGTTGGGTAGCCCGTGATGCTCAGGATGATGTGGGTAGCAGCCGTAAGGCCGAAAATAGCCGGCATAGTACCAAGAACTGGCAAGATTCGAACGCGAAAGTTCGGCATCACGCCCAGATCGCCCACAGAGCCCTTCTTGAACTCCTCCTCCGACAGTGGCATGAGCTCTGCTTTGCCCTCGGCCGACTGCTCTGTGGAATAGACCACCGGGATGCCGCTGGTAATGCCGAGAAGCTTCAGCTTTCGTCGAGTAGCCCTAGAAAGGCCATCGTCCGTGCTCGTTCCAATATCTCCCACACAGATCCTCGTCGCGTCGCTTTTGCAGGCAGCGCCCATGGAGCTGATAACCGGCAGCTTGTTGTTGTGGCAGTATTGCAGAAGAGTTACTTTGGTCTCGATGTTGTCGATTGCATCAAGGATAAAGTCGGGTTTCCTTCCATCCTCTTTCCAGGGTTCCAGAAGCCGAGGTGCCACAGGTCCATCAAACATCTCTTGCCTCAAATCGAACTTGACCCATGGGGCAATAGCGATCAGACGGCGCTGCAAGCACTGGACCTTGGGAAGACCAACATCTGCCAATGTTGCTACGGCATGTCGGTTGAGAGAGCTGAGAGTAACTTGGTCGAAATCGATGAGCCGAAGTCGAGAGACTCCTGAACGCGCCAGCAAGGCAGTGCAGTGAGAACCAACGCCTCCACAGCCAACAATGACAACAAAGGAGTTGCGTAGCTTTTCCAGGCCCTCTGGGGTCAAGAACACGCGGTTTCGAGCCAATTGCTCCAATATGAGCTCGTCGTCAAAGTCGCCGGCCTGTGCCCGCCTCGCAAGGGCCTGGTTCCGCGCATCTTCCTTGTCCTCTGGCGTTGCGGTGGAAGCTCCAAAGTTGTTCAACTACGCCAAGGTCAGTAATCTCCTGCGCGGGCCTCTGTGTGAGCCGCCACTGACGTTGCTAGAGTTTGAGCGGGAAGGAATGGAGCTCTTCAGTGCTGAAATTCTCTCCTCTCGCTCCAGTCTCTGGTATGCGAGCAGAAGGGCGGCCGCCGTTGCACCTGAGGCTACAGCTGTCGCCAGCAGCTGGAACCGGTGCTGCGAAATGATATCTGATATGTATGAAGACATTTTATTACATTGTATTATTTGAAAAGATTTTCGACTGGTTTCCAAAGGCGCCGAGAAGGATGGTCTTGCATGAGCCCAGGTTAGTAGATTTATGCTTCCAGGTCCTGTCCAGAAAATTGACGTTATCACGAGTTTATCCGCTGAGTCATCCGCCAAACCCAAGTCTCCATTTTTCGCCTTCGGGGATCCAAGCAGCCGATTACCCCAAAACCTCCATCAACCATTGCGACCGGAATGCGACATGATGTCGCTAGGCCCTCGACCGACTGTTATGCTGACTTCATCCGACTGACTCACGATACTCTGTCCTTGAACAGCCCCAGATACCGAACTGCGAGCCAGGCGCCATGTCGTCCCGCCTCCTCGTCTCGCGGCTCTCTCTCGGCCCTTCACAGATTGTCCGTGGCCGGCAACGTCTACAATATGTCACCCTGCGCGCACGGCTGAGCACGCGCAGCACTCGACCCAATATACCCTTCCTCTCTCCTCCCTCATCACAGCAGACTCTCGCGCGACGCTATGCTTCGACTCGTGGACAATGGATGAAGCACGAGGCCAAGCTCGTCGTCCGATATATGGGCATCTTCTGGGGTATATTCGGATGTCTTGCAGTCATTGGCTTCTTCGTCAACGAAGAGGTCGTGGAGCGGGTGTATCCCACGCCGCATGAGTGGTCCTTCCTGACTAGGAAGATGCTGAGGGACTCTCATATGTGGATTGATCCGACGGATGGTCTGATATCCTGGGGAGATGCATACCGACGTGCCAGAATCACAGTTTTTCGGCTGGAGGACCCCAATATCGACGGCGCTGATACCGTGCGATCCGAAATCACAATGAATGTCCCCCAGCAGGACAGCCCGCTCGAATTCGCCCCTCTCGACGTCTCAGCAAAGTCCGAGGAGTGGCGCCGAGGCTACTTCGAGGCCCTGACGCTGGCCACGAAGACTGCCGAGCAAGTTGAAGGCTGGCTAATCGACAAACATCGTAAACTCGTCTCGCCTCCCGAGTATGTCATTGGCCCTTCGAACCCACACCCGAAGCCAGTCCCTGCCGGCGTCGCGGCCGCCCTTCGCGAGGAGGACTGTGAGCTCGCGTACCCAGAACCTCACCACTACTACGTCAAACTCATGGCAACCAAGGGCTTCACGCCGCGTCAGTATATGGAAATTATGCTTTCTTGGGCAAGCTATGCCGAGTACAAGAAGGACCCCGAGACAGCCCGAGAGTTCCATCGCATAGCCCTCAACTGGGCCACGAATGGGCAGCCTGATTCGGTGCCAAATCCATCCAGGCTACCATACGACAGCAACTTTGTATTATCAGACAAGGGTTCTCCGCCCTCATTCAATGTTCTCACGGCTCTCACATCTCTTGCGACATTTACAGCCCGACAGGGAGACGTCGCAGCTGCCCTACCCATGTTCATCTCCATCCTCAAGGCGAGGCGCTCTCTTTCAAACGAGGCCCCCCCAGCTCCCCGCGTCAGGAGAAAACAATATTCTCTATTCGAACAAGTCACCAACATTATCGCACCTCCGGACTACCCCGCGCCTCCCCCTGATGGTACTCAACCCCCCTGGCGCGATCCGGAAGAACGATGTCAGGAAGCAGCTTTGGCGCTGCACATTGGCGAGATTCTCTTCTCCACATCTTCCCGAGAAGAAGGCCTGGCCTGGACCCGGGAGGGCGTCGATGAGGCAGAGGAGCAGCTGCGCAAGCTTAGCCCTGAGAATGCAGACACCAAGGTCACGACATCGTGTCGGGACTGCCTCGGCATGGGTATGGAGAACTGGGCCATCATGGCCGCGAGACTCGCGAAAGAGGAGGCGGCACAAAAGGCCAAGGGCCCTCAGTCGTCGGTGTTTGGATTCTGGAGCACGTCGCAGGATGCGCCTGACCGGTGGGCGGCTGAGGAGCTCGTTGTCAAAGAACGTGCTAGGCGGACTAAGGAGCTCCTGGAAAATGTTCGTCAGCCCCAGAAGGGCTTTCTTCAGTGGTTTCAGGCATAGTACAGTTGGATGCGGACTCATTATGGCACAATTCAATGATATCACATTTTGTATTTTTAGGGACGTATATTCTTTCCCCCTCCGTTCATGTGCCGGTTCCGTATCAACGCAAGATATTGCATTGCGTCGCCCACTCTTCTCTACTATTCGTCATCTGACTCGTCCGAGTCTGGCAGGGGCGCAACACCTGTCCTGACAAACTTATCCCACGCCCTGTTTTGCTTAATCTCCCGCTCCAACCACTCCGGATCGACCTTGGACACGAGAGGCTTCTCCTCGGAAGGCACGTCGTCCCACTCTGGCACCTGGACGTCGATTTGGGGGCGTTGGAAAACTTCAAAGGTGTCGTTCTCGTAATTGGGAGTGACGGCAACGTCCTGCAGGTACTGCAGCGCGGGCCCGGCAGCGTGAATCAGGATGAGCTCGGTGACGTGCGGCTCCGAAGAAGAGTAGCAGGGGAACCCGAGGGGCGGGATCGCCTCGTTTTCGTTGCCGGTAGGAGGGGCAAGCGGTGTACCGAGAGGCTCGGGTGAAATAATGTAGCCCCGAGCGCGCTGCATTGGTTAGCGGATCGTGTTATGCAGTGCTGTCTTTTATCGTACCTTTGCGAGAAAGTCGGAAAAGTGGTTGTTGGTCAAATATGTTGTGGGATACACACTTCCCACCATGACTGCGGCGTTGAGGCGATGGCCCCAGGTATCCCAGTTAGGCTTGTTCTCAAAGAACTTGAGCATACTCTCGCAGCTAGAACCTATCGCGATTATGTCGATTTTCACATGCTTGGAAAGGCTTCCCAGGACTTGATCAAAAAGGCATTGAATGTGCTTGTCCGAGTTCTCGTTCTGGGGGATGTCATTGAGATTGGGCATGTACCTCCTCCCTCGGTGAGCCATGCTGGACTGCGGGAGAGCGGCGCTGGCAGAGATGGTGATGGCACGCTTGCCCTCGGGCCACCAGTAGGTTTGGGCCGGGTTCGCAATAACAACACCGGGGCATGACTTGTCTTCGCCAGAGCAGGTCTGCTGCTTGAGGGCTCGGACGATGGACACCACACTCCCCTTGCTGATTCCGCCTGGGCCACCAACGACGCGGCGGGCGAGCACACCCAGCTCGTCCGTCGACTCGCCGATCACGACAACCACACGTGTTTTAGCCTCGAGGTCGGCGCTCACGAGAATGGGGATATGCGGCTCGGAGGCATGTGAAGATTGAGGAAGATGGGCCTTGACGAGGCCTTCCTGCTCGAGTCGCTCGTGGACAACGGCCTCTACAGCATCTTCCTTTTGTCAGCTTCCGCGGCACCGGAATGGTATGTATGAGGGACGTACGATCGAAGTGAAAGCGCTGGCGGTCGTTGACTCGCGAGTTGCGGTTGATGAAGAACTTGAAGTAAAGATTGGGATCCTCTAGAGATCTGATCTCGTCCTCGTCGTTGACGAAATATCTGATTCTCATTAGCAAACGAGGCATAGCACAAATCAGAGCAGAGAAACGAACCCGAGACCCTTCAAGTCGTCAGGAAACATGGGATCTGCTGGGAGACCAGACCAGTGACGACGAAACATGGTGAAGGAGAAGAAGAGGAAGAGGAAGAAGAAAAGTGCGGTGCAGAGGTTGGGTCTGGGTGCATTTGCGATGAAGAGATGAAGATGCAAAATGGTGTTGAGGAAAGAGAAGGAAAATATTTCACGGGTGCAAGGTTGCGCACACACAAACACTTAGTACCCAGTGTCGGGAGTTTGCAGCTGCGAGGGCGGCAGGAAGTGTTCGGGCCGTGACACGGACGGCAAACAAAGAAGCATCAGTCAGGGCGCGTGGGAGCTGAACTCGGGAGGGGACAACAACGGCTTGCGTGTTCCATTTCCTGTCGCCCTCAGAAAAGACCCAAAAAGAAAATCAAAGCGACCGTGATTAGCAGATTGAGTGTGACTGGATCACAATAGCTATCTGGCCAATATACAGATTCCGGAAGGGAAAGAAAAAAAATCCAGGCGCCGCTCATGCAGCCCGTCCCATCCAAGGCCTGCCCAAACACCGCGCATATTCATAGCCATAATGTACGTTAGGGATTTATGTGTTTCATTACAACATCACTGGTTCGAGCCGTAGCGGCTGCGGAACGCCATGCCGAAGCGACTACCGCCGTTGCGGTTCATGTGGCTGGCCAGCGCTTCCTCGAGAGCCGACTGAGTAACGGATGCATCTATCAGACGAGTTAGTCAACCTGAGCACGACAAGGAGATTCGATATTGTGTACCGTCCAGATCACTGAAGCTGCTACCCATACTAGGGGTACCGTCGCTTCCTTCTCGGGAATACCCTTTACTCCTCCCGGATGGGCTGTTGGCCGAAGGACTGTTTGCCGCGAACTCAGAAACGCGACGAGGAGACAACGGCCCGGCATTTCGAGGATCCTTGGACCCGCTGGGACGCTTCACCACTGCGGCAGAGCTCGAGGACGAGTCGGACGTCTGCGAGTAGTGAAGCGCCTCCCTTCCCGGCTTGCTGCGCCGCGAATGACCACGGCCATCTCCCCTAAGGGTCGAGCCGAGATCGGGGCCCGACGTCTTGGACGACAAGGGCTTGTACGGTTGAAAGGCTGGTTCCGATTCGTCCTCGTCCTCATCGATGGGCGATGCGCCGGGTTCCTGTTGCTGGAAGCGGGGAGGTCGGCGAATTATTCGAGACTGCGCGGGCAGCGAGTCATCCTCGGAAGACGCAGAGCTGGACTCAACCGGACCAGGTGAGGGCGACCGTTCTGGCTCTTGAGGCGCTTCGCGCTCGGGGGAAACGGCTGCGTTTGACGTTATTGGCAGCGACGATAGACGGCGCCGGCCTCCCGTCTGCTCCATTAATCGGCCTGCGCCCGTCTTCCCTGGTCGAGGGGAGGAGCTGGCGACTTCTCGTAGTATAGTCGTACCGCCCGACGTATTCCTAGACATCAGGGGCCTCGAGGTATTGAAGGAGCTGCCGGAGCCGATCGCCTCGGTTCGGGGCAGCGGCGAGTCGCGTCTGATAGACAGGGCGGATGGTGTTCGAGCGTGGCCCATACCGGCCGAGTCGGTGCCTGGGACGGGCGAGGGAGCCGCAGACCCCCTGGCAGCAGCGGTCGCCTTGCGGACTTGGGCGCGGACCTGCGAGGCATGGCGTTCTGTGAGATAGGCAACTTGGTGAAGTAGGAAGTCGACGGGGACGTTGAAATCTCGAGCCCTAGAAACGTAAGCCAAAGGAAGACGGCCGCCGTTGAGTGACAGCATACGCTTGATTCCCTATGTATGAACTGTCAGCACTGCACTTGCGTACATTGTCTTCAAATCACTGAAGAAAGGAACCTACAGTCAATCTCTTTCTGAGCCGCGCCGGAGAGGATCCTCCACAAGGCATCATCCTTTGCTGAGTCCCAGTCGACCTGCGTGGTTCGATTAGATCATGCTGATGCTCGCGGTCCGAGGCGGCAGAAGGGCATGCGAGTGACGTACCTCGGGAGGGTCCACGAAGGAGCCCCTAGGAATGGGCACCCTGAGGAAGACAGTGTACTGAGGCTCCGTCATGGTATCGCGACAAAGGCGAAAGGCGGGATGTGATGAGAGGAAACGAGCCAGGCCCCTTCTTCCCGTGGACGTCGGGGAAATGGGAGATGGGAAACGCCAATGTCCTAGAGAGAGTCGGGCTGGCGCTCACGGGCGAACGCATATGGTCTGGGGCCAGATGGATCGGGCTTAGCTGCCGAGCAAGGAGTACTGGGGACATGAGGCTGGCGTACCCGGATGCTGGAGCATTTGCAACGGCCATGTCAAGATTAGGATTTGGGGACAAAACATCATTTCAATTTAATGAAAATATTATCTGCAGACTGCAGCCACGTTCCTACTTCCTTTTGCTCTTCTCTACCATCACCACGGTGGACGATGTGCACAACAAGATGCCTAGATGGTACCCTCCCTCATGTATCCGCTACCTCACCCTCGGATGTATGACGAGAGTCCAGGCAGCGTAGCTGTGGGCGCCAAAGTTATCGATAAGTCGCGCTAAGGTAGGTCCCGCATTAGTGCAGGCTCCGATCCCTTCCCCCCACTACCAGCACCACCTTGGCAGCCTGTCTTCTCAGCACTCAGCAGAGGAGCCGAACCATGAAAACCCCGGCTTGCCCTGGTAGACTTGGATTTTGGCATTGGAACCGGACTGTCAGAACATTCTCAACAACGTAACATATCGGCCTGTCATCGGACTGTCAGGCTGGATATGATCTACCGTGTCTCCTCCAGCTTCACCAGCACAATCTCGCCGTCACTCCGGCCGTCGCTACACTCAGAGCCAGAACATGACTGGCTGCACTGCGACTCTTGCGACTCGTGCGACTCCAACGACTCCGTGTCCACCATCTCGTCTGCCCTCACAACTTCGTCCCAGAGCGCCTCGAGCCCGTAGCAGGCCAGGTTGACGTTGATCTCCGACTGGACCTTCTTCCCTTCCTCCAGCCCCTTTTGTTCCCCCTGGTTCAGCTTTACAGCCTGGATTTGGTGAAGCTTCTCCCGTCGCCAGTACCGGAGCCTCTGGTGCTGGTCTGTGGTGCATAGGCGCTGCGCATGGCAGTGGAAGAGCCCGTCGCGCTCGCGTAGGTATTGCTGTGATATGTTGATCTTCTTCTGCAGCCGAAGAATATCCTTTGTCGTCGCGTCGCGGAACTTGCGCAAGCTCGCGAGATCATCGCCTTTGGCATCTTCCACGCGACAAGTCATTTCGTGCAGAGTATCGAGCTGCTCTAGCGCTTCTTTGTATGCATTCCGGACATGGAACTCGGCGTCTTGTATAGTCATGGTTGTCTCTCCCCTGTGAGGGATAGTTGGGTCGTATGTGTTCATGTTGGAGGACTTCTGTTGGCCATCAGCACTCATATTGAACCGATTTCAAGGGCATTTCCACAAGCTTGCGTTTTCGGTGTCTCTCGGTCAGCCCGGTGGTGTTTATATATGGATTCACGATGCAGTGACTTCTCTCGGTATCTCTCTCTTGCACCAAAGGGCTGGTCGGGGACTTGATGGACATCCGTGGTGCGAGGGCGTGATGCCGAGTCCAGTGCACAGGCAACCCGCGACTCACGACAATGAAAGAGGTTCTGAGCCTTTTATGCCATGGTCGGCAGTGAATTGCCTTGTGCTATCCTGTGGCCAGCACAAAACGGAAAATTCATCGATCAAAGGCGCGAATTTAATCTCACGGGGTTCTACAGTGTTACGTTTCACTGCCAACTCGAGTTCTTCATCGCGTCCTGAGCGAATTGTAGCAGCCGGGCGAGGAACGATCAAAGCAGCCTGTATAATCTCGATCGTCGCCAGATGAATCACTTCAAGAAGTCAACGGTTCAGTTGAAGTGCCTCGCTTAATTGTGAAAGTATATGGATGTTATGGTACCAAGGGGGACGCATGAAGATAGTTCGAAACAAAGAAGCTCGTCCCAAGTCATTTCTCAATCACCACCCTTTATATTGGAATAGAAACATAGAATAGACGTAAATCATTATGTCCTCGTTATGCAGATGTCAAACAAAATTATCTTAAATTCACTACGAGGCTACCCTTGGATGTCGCCATACAATAAGTGATGTCGACTCCAGGGTAGGCAGTCTGCTGACAGGCAGCACCGCCTTAGTCATCCGCAGATTGGACTTGGGACCTGCCCCGCCATCCATCCCACCTCTCGGATCGCATCGGCATCGCGGACTTGATCATCTGAATTACAGCTTGATTTGTTCGACATCAGTCCAATCTGGCCCAGCGATCGCCTGCAAGGATATTCGACTGAGTGCTGAGGTCAGAAGCCGGCCACACGTTGGCATAGTCGACCGGACCTCCCACCCATCTACGGAGCCAAGTTTCTGGCTATCGCAGACCGAGACCTGCCCAAGATGATGACATCCAACTTTTTGAATGCCGCCACAATGGCTCCCTTAGCCGGTGCAGGACAAGGCGGCACCGGAACCCGAAACAATTCGCCGCCAATGCAGAACCGCGCCGCTGAGAGCCGAAGCCCCTACATCCGAAGTCAACAGGAGAGCTTGGTGAAATGGCAGTTGCTCGACTCCGAGAGCGTGGACCGAGCCAGAAGGGAGAATAAGCTCATCTTCCTGCACGTTGGGTACAAAGCATGCCATCGTCAGTGAAAATATGCTTCGCATTTCAATTACCGCTGCTAATTCGCCGCTGCAGAGTGCCGTCTTCTATCTTTGGAGTCCTTCTCGAACCAAGAGTGCGCATCTCTCCTCAACACTCGTTTCGTTCCCATCATTGCGGACCGGGAACAGCGGCCAGACATCGACGATATATACATGAACTACATCCAGGCAGTTAGCAACTCAGGGGGCTGGCCCCTCAACCTCTTCCTCACTGCGGACATGGAACCCGTCTTTGGTGGCACATATTGGCCGGGACCTAGGACCACGCGCAGGATATCTAGCGACCACGATGAAGAGGTTCTCGACTTCCTATCCATCCTGAAGAAGGTAAGAGACGTATGGTCGGAACAGGAATCGCGGTGCAGGAATGAAGCTAGAGAAGTTGTCGGCCAGCTGCGCGAGTTTGCTGCTGAGGGCACCCTAGGCACCAGGAGCATCAGCGGCATCAGGACACTGAATTCCTCTGGATCATGGATAATGGCCGAATCCACCTCGAATCAGACCCCGGCAACCTCGTCGAACCAGAGCGCAGAGCAGCCGTCAACTCGTGACGGGAACAATCCGATATCCAGTGAGCTTGATCTGGATCTGCTAGAAGAAGCCTATACCCGTTTCGCCGGCTCGTTCGATCCCGTATACGGCGGCTTTGGTCTTGCTCCCAAGTTTGTGACGGCGCCCAAGTTGACATTCCTGCTTGATCTGAACAAGTCACCCGCAGAAGTCAAAGATGTTGTCGGACCGTCGGAATGCAGCTATGCCACCGACATGGCCATCCATACACTTCGCAAAATCCGCGACGGCGCACTGAGAGACCATCTGGGAGGAGCGGGGTTTGCACGCTTCGCCATCACTCCCGATTGGAGCATTCCCAATTTCGAAAGGCTCGTCGTTGATAATGCTCTACTGCTTGGCCTCTATCTCGATGCCTGGGTGATCAAGGGTGGAACTAAAAATGACGAGTTCTATGATGTGGTGATGGAGCTGACCGACTACCTCACTTCTTCGCCCATCCTCCTCTCAGAAGGTGCTTTTGCGTCAAGCGAGGCGGCCGATTCTCCCCACAGGCGGGGGGACTCGGACATGGTTGAAGGAGCTTACCACCTATGGACGCGCCGAGAATTCGACTCTGTAGTCGATGGCGAGGATCACAGATCTCCCGTGGTGGCTGCTCACTGGGACGTCCAGGAGGATGGAAACGTGGAGGAGCAGTATGACCCTAACGATGTCTTCATCAACCAGAATATTCTGCGTATCGTCAAGACGCCTGAGCAGCTCAGCCGGCAGTTTAGTCTACCCGTCTCTAAAGTGGAGGAGTACATTCAGCAGGCAAGGTCGGACTTGCGAAAGAGGAGGGACCGGGACCGCATACGGCCGGAACTCGATGACAAGGTTGTATCAGGATGGAATGGCCTCATCATCTCGTCACTGGCACGGACAGGCTCGGCCCTACAGCGGGAGAACCCCGACAAGAGCAAAGCGGTCCTCAAGATTGCAGCAAATGCTGCCCACTTCATCAAGCAGAACATGTGGGATACCGAGCGCAAGATCCTATACAGGGTATGGAGAGACGGCACGGAGACAGACGGCTTTGCCGAGGACTACGCCTACCTCATCCGTGGCCTTCTCGATCTTCACCAAGCCACTCATGATCGAGACCTGTTGAACTTTGCTACCGAGTTGCAGGGTGAGTGCGACATATTCTCCTGTAGTGAAGCCATACTGACCATTTCCGCAGAGGTACAGCTCTCCCTCTTCTACGACCCTGCAGGCGCATTCTACTGCACGACAGCCAACGCCCCGCACATCATCCTCCGCCTCAAGAACGGCATGGACACGGCCCTCCCTTCCACCAACGCCGTCTCCGTGTCCAACCTAAACCGGCTCGGCGAGCTCCTCGCTGAGAACAAGTACAAGCTGCTCGCCCGGGAGACCATCAACGCCTTCGAGGCCGAGATGCTGCAGCACCCCTGGCTGTATCCCGGTCTGCTCGCTGGTGTTGTGTACGCCAGGCTGGGGAGGGAGATGAATGCGCCGAATGTGGCTTCGTAGGGACGAAATGGCCTCAACGGTGTCTGCGTCTTTGACCTCCGGGCGTAGAGCGAGCAACGCCTCTGCTACATTTGTAGATTGCAGGCGGCATGTTTTTCATCAGCTCTCCTCAGCTCTTCCACCTTTCGGTAGTATTATTTGTCCCCATAGATACCTCTTCAGCTTCGAATGAGTATCACAATTGAATAGCCTCAACACGCCCACCAACGCGCCTCATTTGCATCTCTTGCCCTTTAAACAGGGTGTAGAAAGGTAAACATCTGTGTATGTTTTCAAATTCCTCGTCAGGGGTATCTAATCTACAGTCGCCGCCACCAAGTCCCCCTTCCGCGCCTGTATATGTATTTCTCTGTTTTTGCCCCCTCTGCCATCCTCTGTCCGCCAACGTATCCCACGACACAAGCCTTTACAAGTAATGGTAAAAGACAAGAAGAGTATAATACCAATACGGTACATTTCTTTAATTTTATCGCCTAGAACTTCGTACACAGCTAGCTGCCTCCCTTCCCCCTCATGA
This sequence comes from Stachybotrys elegans, assembly GCA_020746835.1. Taxonomy (NCBI): domain Eukaryota; kingdom Fungi; phylum Ascomycota; class Sordariomycetes; order Hypocreales; family Stachybotryaceae; genus Stachybotrys; species Stachybotrys elegans. The sequence goes on along the minus strand of JAGPNK010000008.1, from coordinate 909,810 downwards.
GACCGGAGAAGAAGTTCTGCAGTTGGTCTGTGTCGTACTCCTTGGCCATGTTGCCAGCGGTGGCCTCCGCCTCGGGGATGGTAGTCTCCGAGGCCGCAAGCGGTGCGTTCCGGTCCTGTTTGCGCAGTGAGCATGAGTGTATTTCCTGCTGATGCAGGGGGAATATGATATACCTTGATGCGCTGCAGCATGTCATCTGCATCGACTTGGATGCCGCCCATGTTGAACTGAACAGGGCCAATGTGCTCGCTAATGTCGCTGTCCTTGGGCTTGTCCTGCCGCGAGGTGTGTGACGCGGTGCTTTCCGACAGTTCTGGGGCTTTTGACTTGAAGGCCTCCAGGATCTTAAGCTGCCTCTCCAAAAAGTCCTGCGTATCGTCGCTCTCTACCCCGACGGCCATGCCCTCCTTCATGGCGCTCTCTACGACGGCCAGACCACCTGTGTTGGGCTCACGGCACCAGTCCTCGTAGCGGGTAATGGCGCTGTCGTCCTGGTCGACGTGCCCTTCCTCATCTTCTCCGTTCCTTGCCTTCTCAAAGTCCTCCATTGTGAAGGGCTCTGAGCCCAGTGGCGCCTTGATGTCCTCTGACCAAGCTCTTGATACCACTTCTGTATCGAAGGAACCTCCCAATACTCGGATCTTGCCCCATGAATCCCAATTTGGAGGGACAACGATTCTATCGCGATCAATGACGTTGTGCTTGAGAGGCTGGCGCTTGAGGAGAGAGGTGATCCCGAGAGTAGAGTGCATGAGTGAGGGGAGCTGAGAGGGGGCATTTTGAGAGGTGTAGATGAGGGAGGCGCCGTCTAGGACCAGTCAGCAGTGCTCGCCAGAGAGTTCCACGTTCCACTTACGCCTAAGGAGAACGGTTCGCAGATATTGGAGGACCGTATCGAAATCGGGCTCCTTCCAATGGTTGTTCTTCTCCAATGATTCCATTCTTTGCGCCTACGAAAAGTCAGAAGAGCCGTCGAATGCCTGCCATGGGCTACTCACGTTTTGGCAAACGACGCAGAGAGGCAACCCCAAGGGTTCTGACCACTCTCCCGGTCCGAGGGGCAATAGACCGTCTCCATCGCTGGTTGTGCCTGTTGTAGACGGCGTGCCATCCAGATTCGTCGAGGCGCCGCCCCTGCCTCTCTCCTTCCAGGATGCCATGACCTCCTCGAGCTGCTCGCGCTCGTCATCATTCATGTGGCCCATGACCTCTTCAAGCACCTGGATCCAGCTGCACAGCTGTCGCAACCATAGATGCGGCTCCATCCAGTCCAGGAGAATGACGACGGCGGTGTGCGGTATGGTTTCGGGGGTGAGGAGGGGCGCCACGAGAGAGGCAAACTCGCCCGACGGCTGCGTCAGGAGGTACAGCGATACACGTGCGAGTGTGTCTGCACCTCGTTAGTTGCGTCGCTCGCGGAACGAAACCCTAGGATGGAAAACACCACGAACCGTCCTGATCGGCGTCCAGCACATCGTAGTAGGCGTAGCCCAGCGCAAAGTTGGTAGCAATCGGCGGCGCCTTTTGCCGGTCGTTGTTGCGTCGCAACTCGGAGCTGGAGAGCGATTCGAGGAAGTCTCGTTGCGATTCAGCGGTGCCGCCTGTAATCCCGTCAGTGGTGGTCCGGATCGTTTGTTTCTGTGCTTCTTTTGCTTATGGTATTCTCGCAGGCACGGCGGGCAGAGGGTGGTCTCAGTTACCTAGCACGAGGATGTTCTTCTCTGGTAGTCGTTTGCCGCTAGCTACCGACTCCAGCATCGACTTCCACAGGTTCTTCTTCTGGTCGCCATTGCGCGCGTCCGCCTCGCCCGACCCAGCAGTGTAGGTCGACACCCTGTTTGCGTTCGCCGTCATGACCACCCCGGAGGCTCGCTTCACCGAGTCGAATCGATCGTTATGGAGGTAATTATGTCATAGGCGGTGGGTGACACGGAGCCCAGACACGTCGTTTCGTAGGGGGAGGGGACTGGTGGTGGAGGAGACGAAGAGGATGCAGATGCGATGGATGAGATGGTCGGTTGCTGGTGTTGGTGGTTTCCTAGGGTTGCCGCCAGAGCATCTTCCTCACGGGTCGAGGGGATGGGAGTCGCAAATCGTCGGGCTTGGAATCGGAAGCTTGACCGAATTATGCCAGGCTCAGGAGAGGTCGTTTCACCCAGGAAGTTTGGTACCTTATCCACACCCTGATGATACCTTGTGCCGTTGTGCAAGCTGATGCAGGGCCGGGGGAAATACAGGGGGCTGCTGCCACTGGTGGCGCGCTTGCCAGTCCGCCAGGTCCACTGGCACTGGACCCGTCTAGCGCGTCGGTCCGGAGATTGACCGCCTGCGGCTAGTGGCTGCGGCAGCAAATCTTGGGGGTCAGAATTAGGCGCCTTCAGCCTGTGATTGTCAGCCTTGCAGCTTCATTCTGCCTGCAAGTTTCTCTGACAGCTGCAAGCTTCAGGCCTGCGTCTCAATCCAGCACAATGAACAAGATTCGCGCAATCCAGGAGCTCAACAAGAAGGAGATTGAACATGGAATGCAAGTATAGCGCTCCCATAATTCTTGCCAAGCTAACGTCCCACAGCTCTCCCAATGCTTCCTGGCATGTCGACTACAGAGACACAGCATTCGTTTACTTCGGAGGCCTGCCGTTCGAACTCTCCGAGGGCGATGTCGTCACCATATTCTCACAGTTCGGCGAGCCGGTATTTCTCAAGCTGATGCGCGATAAGGAGACGGGGAAGTCGAGAGGCTTTGGGTGGCTCAAGTACGAGGACCAGCGCAGCACCGATCTGGCCGTGGACAACCTAGCGGGCGCAGAGATTGGCGGCAGGTTGGTATCCGTGGACCATGCGCGCTACCAGATGCGAGACGACGAAGACGCCGACGAGTTCAAGGTGGGGTGGGAAGACATTATGAGGAAAGAGGGCAAGGCCATCTCCGAAGACGAAGAGGCTAGCGAGGAGGAAGCCAGCCGGCCCATGCTGCCCGAGGAGAGAGAGCTCGCGAAGCTGATGCAGGAGCACGATGATGACGATCCGATGAAGGGCTTTCTCATCGAAGAAAAGAAGAAGGAAGTGGAGGAAGCACTGCGCAAGGCGGAAAAGAAGGACAAGAAGTCTCGGCACAGGCATCACAGATCGCACCGGTCAAGACGGGAAGACGAAGACGAACGTCCAAGGAAATCGCATCGCGACAGAACACCGGACCGCAGCGACGAAAAACACAAGCGTCGCGAGGGCCCGAGAGACCACGCCGAGAGGAGACATCGGAGACACGAACGCGACGAAGACAGAGAGCGCCGAAGAGATGGAGATCACGACCGTCGTCGCCATGACCGAGGTGAGGAGGGGGACGGCCACCGAAGACGTCGAGAGGATGACCACGAACGGCGCTCGCGGCGCAGGAGTCGGAGTCGTTCGCCGAGGCCTCGCCGAGAGTAGTGTAGAGCAGTGAGATAGAGATGGTTGCATACCCTAATGAGACATGATTCAGAAATAACCGCCTGCGTAAACCCAAAGAACGCCTACACCAATACCATGCCCATACCCGCGATGCATCAAGACTTGCCTGGGCAGCAGGCAACCCGCCTTAGTTATTCCCCAAGTACCGCTTCCAGCCCTCCCTCACGCAGTGGCGCTTCCCGTCGTCTCCATTGACTAGTACGAACTTCTCCCACCTCGCATCGTGACCGGCGCCTACCACGGCGAGGCTGTCTTCTGATATCCATCCGATGACACCCTTTTGCGGTTTGGTGGTCCCCAAGACGGTAGTTTCAGAGTAGGGGATACCAGCAATGTTGCCATCGTCCCCAGCCTCAAAGGGACACGAGGTAAATGAATAGACGTCGGAGAAGACCCTGGGCATAAGAGGAATCTTGCCGAGGATGCCCCATTTCGTCACATCATTCTCCGATGCTGGGGGCTTTTGATTCCGCGGCCCTGGCTTACCAGAAAAAGGGATATCAAAAATGTGAAGCGTTGATTTGTCAGAAGTGCACGCCAGCATTGCACCCGACGGAGAGAAAGCAAGCGAGTATATGCTTGCAGGATCGATGCCGCGCCGAAGTTCTGCGAGCCGAGCACAGTTGCTAGTTGAGTACACTCGGATAAGGGTACCTGTCTCGCTTGCTGTCGCGAGGAGCTCGCCATCGGGACTGAGAGCAATCGCCTTAAGCGCCGAGGAGTGCGCTGGGATAATGCTGACGTTACCCGTGGACAGTTCGACAAGCTGTATCTGGCCAACGGTACGACCTGGAAAGGCGAGCTTCTTCTCCGACAGGCAACAAAGGCCAGCCAGATTGTCTGCAGTCTGATAGACTGTGACCAGCTCAGCAGGTTTGGAGAAGGTATACAGGCGAACACTGTTTTGCAGAACGACGGCAATGCGTTCGCGTCCCAGCTGGACGCCACGCACGGGGGTTATGTTGGAAACATCAAATGCTACCTTGCCCTTCATCTCGTCCCAGATGATTACCTGGCACTGTGTTAGTGGTGATGCGATTTGCTTGCTACGTAAAGAGAATATGTACCGACCTTGCTGACGAGGAACTTGGGCGACCTGCCACCACCAACCAAGGCGAGGTAGTTGGTTTTGCCCATGAGTTGGACAAGGCCGATGCCAGCATTGAAATCTATGCACCCGGTCAGTCAACTATCGAAGAACTCCGCTGATACGTATAGCTACCTCGGGTTGATTTCAGCAGACATGAGTTAGTGTGGAAAACTGGTCTCTTGTTAGGCATCCGGAGACAAACTCCCGTGGCGAGAGGACTTACCACACATGCCGGACTCGAGTCCCACGGCGAAGCAGCTCGCATCGCTATTGAATGCGACAGAGAGCACCGCCGTGGGATTGGAAGACTCTATGGGAGGGCGCACATTCATCTTGGCGAGCAAAGCAGAGGGCTTGGACGACTGCTCTGTGGCTTGATCGGTCTATGTAAGACAGGTCAAGAAAAAAGAGTTACTTGACTAATGAGCCAAAGACTGTCTTGCCGGGATAATGAGAGAGAGCACGGATAAGTATATGTTATCGCGGACGTGCTCAGTACATCATGGTAGCTTGCGCAAGGCAGCAGCTGGATATCAGAGGAGTGCGTCAGCGGTGGGCGCGCCGGCCCAGGGAGCGACTTGATACAGGATGACAGCAGGTAGGAGGAAGAGGACCGATCTTGATGCTGATGGCGGTTGATGTGGCGGCGCTGGGGGAATGAGCAGGCTTGAATGCTCGGCTATCGTTCTTAGGTCGGTATGCACTAGGCGTCTGCTCCCCTGAGTCTAGAGTCTTAGACAGGGTCTACCAGAAGGATAATTAGCGTCCCAAGACAGGCCGCCAGGATCGGGGGGAGAAGGAGGTGAGGGAGGTGAAGGAGATGAGGAGCGAGCGAGGAGGGATACGGCAACGCGGTGTTAAAAGAACGATGATGACGACCTCACGAGGTGGGAAGGAGGATGAATGGCTGGCGACATTGAATGGACTGGCCCATAGTTGAACCACGGACAGCAGTACCTTGCCGTTGGAGCTGGAACCAGAGGCGCAACTGCCCGCGTGTTGCTTGGTGTATCTGAAACGTACCCTTGTGGGGGCAGCAGTGCGAAGAGATACTTGAACGATACTTTGGATTTGAAGGCGCATGAACTCTGGCGACTTGCTGCAGGTCACCTGGGGTGCGAACGCTAACAACCACCATAGAGTTGCAGCGTGATTAGGTTGCCATTCGGAGGCGGATCTAGAGGCTGGAAACTATAGGAAGGTACATGACCGGAAGGGCCAATCAGGCGGGCATGGCGGGAACCCAATTCGCTGTACCTTCACCGCATTTGCTGCTGGTTTGCATGCAGCGCATTAACGGCTCCCGAAGACGGGGAGAGGCTTGGGCGCAGCTGAGACTTGCACTGTAGTGCTGGAATTCCCCGCTATGGGCACGCACGGACCACGGGCAGCGCGGACCACGATGGTATGGCATTAGATCTCAAAAGAATGGGGGAATGCCAGCACGTGACACAGCCGATGGAAGAGTTGCTCGTGCGATGAAGCAGATGCCAGGCCCCAGGAATGGTTGATTAATTGAGTGACTGACAGAGGGTTATTTATCTCGGCCGGCAGCTGCTTGTTTACTAGCGCTGCCTGCCAATTCCCGGTCAATCGTTATCTCCCAGGAAACTGCCGGATCCAACCCCTGTGCACCCAGTCCAGTTGCCTCGCACAGAGGATCTCGTCCGACTCATTCGCCGATATCATGTCCGATTGTACTAGATAACCTGTAGAGTGGTATGAAAAAAGATGAATGGGAAGACAATCAGTCGGACACGATGTAACTTTGGACATACATACCGCTTATTGCTCTGCCCCTGGGGATACAGGACGGACGGCGAGACGGGATTGGCTAGCACAAATGGACGGAAGGGAAAAAAAATACTAGCACGGACGGCCAGTCCCCATGCTAGGGCGGTCTGCCAGAAAACGAGGTACGAAACAAAGGTACCACTTCTGAGGTGAAAGTGGGCGGGAGGTGGTGGTGTTGGGCACGGCATTGCAAAGTCAGGGTGCAGCTCCTGGCCCGTCTCCCTGGCCCGCCCCCCCTGAAAGTCCCAGCGCAGGAGCCACAAGTCGCTGGCCACGCTCACTGGCTGGCACCAGCCAAGGGACTGCCAGACCAGGCTGCTTGTGAAATTGCACCCTTCCGACAACATCCACACCAACTCCCGCCTCTCTCCTTGACATTTTCCCCTTGCTTCCCCAAGAGAGCAACGGAGCTTCGCCCATCCCAACCTTTGGAACCGACCTCGACGTTTCCACTGCAGCACTCCCCTCCGTCTACACGCGCTCGCGATCCTCTGCATCCCCTTCGTCCAACAACCGCCTCTCTCTCGCTGCCAACAGGTTCTCGCCTGTCCACCACCGCCATAATGTCTTCCTCTACTGTACGTCAAGCCCCGAACCTGCCTTGTTAGCCCCTTTAGCCTGCCGCGCCCACGATATCGACACCTTGCCCGACACTCGACCACAATGGGTTGCGACCGTCCAGCACCTCAATTGTCTTCTTTCGTCTGATCGTCTCTCGATTGCAATACACATGCTAACCTCCCATCCACGTAGAAGAGATTCGGCCGCAAGCAGAAGGTCAAGAAGGGTATCCAGTTCTGCCTGATGGTTTGCGGAGCATCAGGAACTGGTACGACCTCCCCAAGCAGCAGCTCCTTATTTTTACATGCTTATCCTCTGCTACAGGCCGAACCACCTTTGTCAACACCCTTTGCAGCAAGGATGTCCTCCAGCACAAGGACGTCGACGACACCGCCGATGCCCACGTCGAGGACGGCGTCAAGATCAAGCCCATCACCGTCGGTATGTTGCACTTGCACCGGCCAATGATTCATACCAAACTGATCCCTTTATCAGAGCTCGAGCTGGACGAGGAGGGCACCCGTATCTCTCTCACCATCGTTGACACCCCCGGATTCGGTGACCAGATTGACAACGAGGCTAGGTCAGTGGCCATGTCTTTCCGGCCATCCCCCATTGGCTAACCCTCGTATAGCTTCTCAGAGATTGTCGGATACCTCGAGCGACAATACGATGATATTCTGGCTGAGGAGTCGCGTATCAAGCGTAACCCTCGCTTCAGGGACAACCGTGTCCATGCCATGCTCTACTTCATCACCCCCACGGGCCATGGGTAAGCCCTGTTCCTCCCATTTGTTTCCTCAGCACTCATTGACCGATTGCTAGTCTCCGCGAGCTCGATATTGAGCTCATGAAGCGCCTCGCTCCCCGTGTCAACGTGATTCCCGTCATCGGCCGCGCCGACTCCCTGACCCCCGCTGAGCTGGCCGAGTCCAAGAAGCTCGTTATGGAGGATATCGAGCACTACCGCATCCCCGTCTACAACTTCCCCTACGATATCGAGGAGGATGACGAGGATACCGTTGAGGAGAACGCCGAGCTTCGTGGCCTCATGCCCTTTGCCATCGTCGGCTCCGAGGATATTGTTGAGATTGGCGGCCGCAAGGTTCGCGCCCGCCAGTACCCCTGGGGTGTTGTTGAGGTTGACAACCCTCGTCACTCCGACTTCCTCGCCATTCGATCGGCTCTCCTCCACAGCCACCTTGCTGACCTCAAGGAAATCACCCACGACTTCCTGTACGAAAATTACCGTACTGAGAAGCTGTCTAAGAGCGTTGACGGTGCTTCCGGAGGGTAAGTTGACTGAGCAAAGCAATGACCTTATTTCGGCTAACACAAAATTTAGTATTGACAGCTCCATGAACCCCGAGGATCTTGCGTCCCAGTCTGTGCGCCTCAAGGAGGAGCAGCTCCGCCGAGAAGAGGAGAAGCTTCGCGAGATCGAGCTCAAGGTCCAGCGCGAGATCAACGAGAAGCGACAGGAGCTCCTGGCTCGCGAGTCCCAGCTACGCGAGATCGAGGCCCGCATGCAGCGCGAGACGGCTGCTCAGCAGGCCGCCAGCACGCCTACCACGACCGAGGCCAACGGAGAACACCGCGAAGACTAAGCCGCCATCCCTTACATGCCTCTTTCGACCGATGGTCTTCGCTTAAGACGAGTACCTCATGTCGGTCAGCGGATTATTTCGCATGGTTTTCTTGCCGACTTGATGCCACGGACACCCAGAATATTCCCCCATTACTACAAAATCGAGTTGAATCTTTCCTAATGTTGGCCACCTGAACCCTCACGCCCACGGCGAGGGTCACTGAATGCTTACTATGCTTACGAATGGTCCTGGCACCCGGCGGGGATCGGCTGGTACGATGTGTGTGGCGGCGTACTCGAACTCGCCGAGGCCGAGTGCGATCCGTGATCTGGTTGCACATGGGAGATGGAACGGTTGGCGACAGGGGCGGAAGGATGCCCTTGGCACGCAGCCCGGTACAGGAATGGGCGCGTTGCGCAGAACCGCGCCGTGGCTCATTCCACGTCCCATGGTCTGTGGTATGAGCCAACTGTACTGTTACACTTTATAGCCTTTTCTTGGCCTTGGGCCCCAGCAATTATCTTCCTTTTCTTAGTTACTTCTAATGCAGATAAAAGATCCATGTGTTGTTCAGCAGATTTGTGGTGCTTGTATGAGCAAAGTGTCCATGTATTACTGTTTCTACTGAGCAACAAACTGACGTTAAGACATGTGGCAGACTAACAATGAAGCCAGCATTAAACGGAACCAAGGAGAAAAGAAGAGGAAAAAAAAAACGCCCGCATTACTCTGTATCCCATCTCAATCCTACAAAGCCACACCTCGGGCAGAAATGCGCCCCGATGCTGCAATTCCGATCATGAGTCAGGCGCCAGCATGGGTTGGTCCGCCGTTCCAAGTCAACATGTACGCTAGTGATTTATCATCTAGTTGTTGGACTGGCTGTTCAGGATGCGCAGGATGGCAAGGAACAGGTTGATGATATCCAGGTACAGGCTGATGGCGGCGGCAATCTCCTCCTCGACGTGGTGGTGGCGCATGATGAGCTGGGTGTCGACGAGGATGTAGCCACTGAAGACGAGCGCGGCAAGGCCTCCATAGATGAGCTCTCCGGTGGAGCTATAGGGCAGGAAGGCGGCCATGAACCCGAAGAGGACGAGGCCCCAGAGGGCGCCGAAGAGGTAAGGCATCCAGGATGTGAAGTCATACTTGGTCTGGCAGGCGAAGAGCGTGAGGAAGACGAAGATGCCTGACGTAAGGATGACGGCGTTGAGGACAATCGAGGTTCTGTAGAAGGAGACGATGACGGAGATGGTGTAGGCCTCGGTGAGGGTGAAGAGGGACAAGAACAGCAGGTTGGTGGGGTAGGACTTTCGCTTCCAGTACGTGAGGCCCATGAAGATCATGGAGGCAAAGAGCTGTGGGAAGCTTTGTCAGCTGAGGCGGTTGGGACAATGGGTTGATGACAACGTACCGAGAGCCAAACAACGGTTGGGTGGTTCTGGATCCATCCCTTGTAGCTCTCACTGAAAAATGTGAGGGACGAGACGGCGGCGGTAGCGATGAGCTGGACAGTGAGAATGGTGTAGACCTTGCGGACAAACTGATTGCGAATGTCGACCGTCGCTTCGGCCACTGAGCCGCCAAACTACAGACAAAGCCATGTCAACTCCTTTCCCCGAATCTAGCGCTGTTGAAGGTGGGAGTTGCTCACCTTGAAGTCGTCTGGCAGATTATCCTCGCTGCTGCGCGGTGCACCACCAAAGAGTGTGCTCTGCTCATCGCGAGCGGCGGAGCCCTCGGCGTACGCGGGAGGGGCCTGGGTGTAGTCGTCCGGGTCGGCCTGGGGCGCGGGCTGGTACTTGGCAGTGGAAGCCATGATGGAAGCCGTTCAGATGTGGTTTGCGATGCTGGTCGTGAGGTCGATGGCGGGATGTTGGGCGGGGATGGTGTAGAGAGAAACAGGTACGTAGGCAGCGAAATTCGTGGATAGTTCTATGATGCGAAAGTAAGGCGGGATTGTTCCTGGTCAGGTGATGCGGCGGCACCTCCAAGCACGGTTCGCGGGGAAGTGGCTGCTTCGTGCATTCTCCTTGGACGGAAAGGGTAAGTGCGGTGGCGGTGCATATTGATGGGTGGCTGAGGTGGTGGAAGTGAATGGAGGTGGTTTCTCGAAGATGTGGTCATCGAACACAAACAGTTTTTGATCCCTTAGCTTGTTCTATGCACCTTCTGCTACCCGGCGAACAAGACAAACCAAAACAAGGCTTTCTGATAACCTGTTCACCTGGCTTGGCGGCTGATAACAATTGGTTAGCCGATCAGGGAGTCACAATCAACAGACAGATCGGCTCGTAACGATGCCACTTTAAAGGTACCGTTGTGACAGTACCCGGGTCTGCCCACTTGGTTGCAGCGGGAGTGGATGATTTTGGGGGGAAGAATGGACTGGAACTTGGCAGCTGGAGAGGATATGCATTTGGCGAAAAGGCAGCAGGTAGGATCTGCGTTAGCTTGCAGCAAAGCCCCTGCTCTCTGTCCCCTCTTGGCTTTTATCAATCGAGGGAGGAGGATAATTATGCCGCAGTCGTCTCGTCACGTTTAGGGGCTGGTAATTACCACGCTTGGCTCAGCTCATGGCGCCGTGGGCATTTGCCATGCTGATGTTTGTGTCACACCTCATTGGCAGGGCAGAACCAGAAACCAGGGCTAGAGCTTGAGCTTTGCACACCTGGACCTGATATGCTTAACGCCATCCCTGTTCTAGAACCGTCTCTTTCTATCCCCGGCTGTGTGCAATTTACCTTGAGGGGCAGTAAATATCAATCTTCAATCACTCACTTCAAATTGCGGAGATGGGTGTCCAAACAAAGTTGGACTACGCCGACGATGGGCAGATTCACTCCTGTGCCCATTGACGCACGTGGGCTGCATACCCTGCTCGACAGAAGCTGCCGACATACCCAAAGAAGAATGGAGGTCGGCAGGGCATATATCGCGGCACATTTTGTATCTCTTGTCCGGCAAAGCAAAGCTGTTGAGTGGAAAGATAGGAGCGGTTGAGGGCACGCTCATGGAAGATCTAGCAGGGTTGTGGCATGATTGGTGGCTCAAAGACCCCCCCTTCCCCCTATAATCGAACCTCAGAAACCCTTGGACCCCTGCCGGGGCTTTCTCTTCACCGCCTAGCAGTCCCGCGTTGGTGGGGCACTAGGAACCTATGGCTCGACGCTGCAGGTGGCCAGTGGAGACCCAAGCTCCTGATTTCTGCTTCCACGGCGCACGGAGTGCGTTCTATGGACGACGGAGTCCGTGGTACAGGGAGGTACCTCTATGGAGGGTTTTCTGCGCGCATTCGTCTTTGCTTTGGGTTTCCCTTCTTCCCCAGCCGCCCCTCTCTACGGCTATGGAACCGGCTTGCTTCGCTGCTGTATGAAAAGGGGAGTAATTACCTGGGAATCCACTGCTGAACGAGGTTGCTGTGGGTGGTTTCGCTTTCCATCTTTAATGAGCCCGTCTGTCGATAGAGCCAGGTACCACTATAGGGGAGAACACGACCTGGAAAGGGAGAAACTCAAAAACCCCTTCTCCGACGGAAGCCTGCGCAGTTGGTCCATGATTTGCTTTGCTTTGCTTTGCCATATTACCACCTTATGCCTTCAGCGCCGCAGCGTAATCAAACCTGCATGTGCACGAATAACCTGCTGGATTGGTTGACTGGTAGCCCCTGAATTGCTCTGTATCCAATACTTTACAGCAGGTGTTTGTTGACCAACCTCCCCCTCCACCTATAACAGCTCAGCTGTTAACCTCAGGAGGTGGTGCTCCTGGTACAGGTGTTCGAGGTACAATTGATACAGGCATTTATAGGTAACTGGGTACCCTCTGAATTTTTCCCACTCTCCCTCCCCCCCCAGCTAATGCAAGTACCAGGAGGTACCTGTCCTGGCGAATCACTCGGCCCCTCCCACCTCTATCCACCAAGGCCAGCGCTGGACCTCCACTACTAACCTTTTACCTTGCCTTACCGAGAAATCGAAACCCCCCCCGCTGCTCGCTGCTGTTCTGCAGCTTTCCAACTCTTGCACGTACACGATTCGCAGTCAAGTCTCGCTCGTTATCGGACTCGGCTGGGAGAGACTGAAGGAATCTTGTCTCCGACCTTCCCTTGACCCCCAAGTGCTCTCGCAATGGGTGATTCATCGCATGCCGCTTCGTCGCCGGCCGACGAGCGGTCCACCGCAAAGCCTTCTTCTGCTCGTCCGCAGCCTGCCGCCTCCTCGAGCACCAGTGCCGCCAAACACCTCTACACGCGCAGCTCTGGGAATGTCGTTATTGTCCGTCGCCTGAAGCGGAAGGACGAGGGCACCTGGAAGCCTCTCGCGCGCTGGCTGCTCAAGAATCAGATCGGTATGTCCTTGCGCCTCTCCTACCCGTTCCCTTCCTGCTCTGCGTCTACGGGAGTCTTTGGGCGTTTGCACATGAATACGATGGCGCCTGCAGACTCTAAGCAAGCAGGAAACAACTCGGCCAACGCATCTTCTCTGTCCGACCTCGACTCTTGCTGACATAGCCCAAAACAGGCCTCTCCTTTAATCTCCTTGCCCTGCTCTTCCTCGCCCACATGTTCATCCCCAAAGCCAGGACGCACACCCGAAAATACTTCACACTCAGCTACTACAACCAGAGAACCGGCCAGTACGGCATTGGCCCCGACGATGCCTTCCTCATCACCTTCTTCGTCATCCTATTCACTGGGCTACGGGCCTCGATCATGGATTTCATACTTTCCCCCCTTGGCCGCAAAGCGGGCATTACGAAGCAAAAGCTCCTCACTCGCTTCAGCGAACAAGCCTGGCTCACCGTGTACTACTCCGTCTTCTGGACCCTTGGCGCCGTACGATCCTGTCCTGATCTCGACCGACCTCGTTCATCTGGCTAACGGAAATTAGTATATTTGGTACGACTCGCCGTACTTCCCCATGAACCTGCCAGAACTCTGGACCGACTGGCCGAACCGAGAGATGAAGGGACTCATGAAGTTTTACATGGTCGCCCAGTGGTCCTTCTGGGTTCAGCAGATCATTGTCCTCTTCATCGAAGAGCGTCGCAAGGACCACTGGCAGATGTTCTGCCACCATATCATTACCAACGCCCTTGTTTCGGCCTGCTACTGCTACCACTACACGCGTGTCGGTAATGTCATTCTGGTAATGATGGATGTTGTTGACCTCTTCTTCCCGGTATGTGGTTGAACCCCGAATCTGGCGCACGGTGGTGCCAAAGGCTTACAACTTCTCTAGACCGCCAAGTGCCTCAAGTATACTGGTTACCACACGCTCTGCGACATTATGTTCGGCCTTTTTGTGGTTACCTGGATCATTGCCCGCCACGTTGGCTACGTAATGGTGTGCTGGTCCATCTACGCCGATACCCCCAACATCATGCCTGCCGCCTGCTTCCAGGGTACCAACGATAACCTTGTTGGGCCTCTCGAACCTCCTGCCGGCTGGACCTACCTGTTGGAGCCTTTCTACAAGTTGGGCGGCAATGTATGCTACAATGAGAAGGTCAAGTGGGGTTTCCTCGTCCCTCTCTTGCTCCTCCAGGCCATCACCATCCTTTGGTTCACCATGATTGTGCGAGTCGTCATCAAGGTCCTGCGCGGAGACAGCGCCGAGGACGTCCGAAGTGACGATGAAGACGAGGTGGAGGAAGCGGACGAGGTTGAAGAAGATTTTGTTTACGAAGAGGCCCAGCCCCTCGAGGAGGAGGTTGGTGTCGAGTCGCTCGACCTCAAGGGCTGGGAGCGCAGGAGCGGCCTCAAGAGACAGGCCAGCAGCTCGGGAGTCAGTTTGCCGGGACACAGCGATCGTAAGGAATTGCTTGGGCGCATTGGGTGTGAAAAGCAGGTTGACTAGATCTCATGGCGGCACGGTGTTTTGCAGAAGGCTTTCTTTTTGCTCGTACGCGGGGAGGGGTTTTTTCCCCCCGTGCTCTTTGCGTCATTCCTCCTGCGGTTTTGGTCTTCTTCATTTCCTGTCATCTCAACCACAGAGCCCCTTGTCTTGTTTCTCTCTGGCCAGGTGGAAAGCTCTGGACCGTCTTGCATTTTGGGGGGGTTTTGAGGACATCCTGATGAGACATGTGGTATGATCCCCGTCTGGGCGGCGGCGACTTATGTCTTCTTTCTTTCTAAACAGTCGTCGGGCATGTGTCTTATCTCAAGTAAAGAAAAGTTGAGCTTACTACTAGCTTTTTCATCAAAGACGAGCGGCTACAGGTTGCTTTTATTCATTCTATTTCCTCTCGATTTATCTGTCTAGGCTATCCAATGCAATAGAATCAATGGCTAAAACTGGGGTTGCTCCACAGAAGAAGAAGCTCTAATAATGTCCGTTGTATCAAGTTTTAGGATAGTGATGAGCTGAGCATGCTGCTCGCCATGTCTCTCAGCTTGAACTTCTGAATCTTGCCGCTGGCCGTCTTGGGATACTCCGCGACCCAGAAAACGTGCTTGGGCACGAGATGACCCGAGAGCTTATCCCGCACCCACTGCCTGACGTCCTCCTTGCTGATGACTCTCCCGTCCGCGTCTCCGGCGTCGCCGGCCCTCCACCCGGGTTCCGGGATGATGAAGGCGGCGACGCTCTCGCCCAGGCGGTCGTCTGGGACGCCCACGACGCTGGCCTCGGACACGCCGGGGAGCTGGAACAGGCAGTTCTCAATCTCTAGGGGGTGGATGTTCTCGCCGCCGCGGATGATGAGGTCCTTGATGCGGCCGGTGATGCGGACGTAGCCGTTCTCGTCCATCTCTGCCTCGTCGCCCGAGTACATCCACACGGTGCCGTCAGCCTCGACGGGCCGCTCAGCCGCCGTGCGCGCATCGTCGCCAAAGTAGCCCTTCATGACGAGATAGCCCGACGTGGCGAGCTCACCGCGCGTGTTGACGGGGACAGTGGTGGAGCGGTCGCCGGGGGCGACAATCTTGAGCGTTGTGTGCGGCATCGCCGTGCCGATGGAGGAGGCGCGCTTGGATGGCGGGTCGGAGGGCTTCGTCATGCAGCTCACGGGGCTCGTCTCCGTCATGCCGTAGCAGATGACGACGTCCTCGAGGCCGAGATGCTTGTAGATCTTGGCCATGAGCGCCTCGGGCACGCTGCTGCCCGCGACGATGCCCTTGCGAAGGTTCGGCGGCGCGCGGTCGACGACATTGCCGGCGTGCAGGGCCTCAAGGACGGCGACGAGCATCGTGCTGACGCCGTAGAGCCCCGTGGCGTCGTGGTCGACGCACATGCGCAGCGTGGCGGCTGGGTCAAAGGCCGGGCTAGGGAAGAGGATGGCGGAACCGGTCGTCGCGCTCGCCATGTAGCCCAGGACGGAGCCGAAGCAGTGGAACAGGGGCGGCGGCACGACGATGCGGTCCGTGGGGTCGAGGCCCATGCGGTGGGCGATGAAGGAGCCGTTGTTGAGGATGGAGGTGTGTGTGAGCATGGCGGCTTTGGGCATTGAGGTTGTGCCCGAGGTGAATTGAATGTTGATGGTGTCAGAGGGGTTGAGCGGTGCGCTGGGCGTGATGGGCCTGTCGGAGCCTTCGAGGAGCGTGGCATAAGGCATTAAGGAGGGATATCTGTCTAGGCCAAAGACGACATCTGGATGGCTGTCCCTGTTGTCCACGACAATGACCCTTTCCAGCGAAGGCACCGCTTCCGCCTGTATCCTCGCCGCCTCGAGATCGCCCACAACACCCTCAAGCAGCGGCTGATTCGACCGTCCGCGGCCAGGCTTATACGCCAGATCCGTGACGGCACCAATGATGAGCACACGAGCGCCAAGATGTGCGAGCGCCGAGGTGACCTGCAGCGCGTTGAAGGACGGGTTGAGCGGGACGAGCACGGCTCCGAGCTTGAAGAGGGCATACGTCAGCGCCGCGAACTCGGCCGTGTTGCCGAGCGAGATGGCCACACGGTCCCCCTGGCGGACGCCCAGCGAGGACAGCGAGGACGCGAGGCGGTTGGACACGGCATCCAGCTCGTGGTAGGTGAGCTGCGTCTCGGGCGCGGATGGCCGGCGGGCAATGACGGCAGGGCGGTCACCATGCTGGGAAACTACCGAGGCGAAGTGCTGAGGGATGGTGCCGCGGTACAGCGCTGGCTGTGGAAGGTGTCAGAGGATAACCGTGATATAAGAATGGAGGTTGTAGCGAGGAACCCACCTCACTGGGGCCTTGACGTATGCTCAGCTGCTGAGTGCTGAGCCGTCGGCACTGGTGGCTGCGAGCTGGTGGCGCGAGGTGCCGGCCGAGGCTTATCGTGACGAATATCCTGCCACGCCTCCTCATAGCTGGGCCACGACCGCCCAGTGCCAGCATCATCTCAACTGCTGAGCCGCCTTCAAGAGGATATCCGTTTTCCGGCCTCGGATGCAGTGAGAACTCATAAGGGTAAAGGCAGTCAAGCTTGGGAAGTGAGACTCGTTGACAGGAATGGCTGGTGTTTGCACGCAGACTCGGGGAATGGAGGTGGACCGTCCCTCGGCGCCCTCCATCAACCCCCCCCCATCTTCCTCCACTTCGGCTTTGGGGAAGCAAAATGCGGGGGAGCGCGGAAAAGATGCCTGCGAACCGAGCCGAGTCAGGGGTGACGGAGAAATAGCGGGGAGAGAGCAGACAAGCTCTTCTCCATGGCCACCAGGGAGGGCCCTTGACATTCTGAGGTTACACAAATCATAGAGGGTGGTGTTGCGTACTCTACATGTCGTTCAATTCGTATTTTTATCCCTTTAATTTTTCCCTATTTCTCTCGTGCCCTTTAACGTGGATTATGGCAACCATGGTCGCCTTCCAAAATCGCCTCCCATGCCGTCCTTTGTGCCGTCCATCCTTGGACGGGAAAACCAAAAATAAAGTCTATGTAGTTGCTCCTGTGGCTCGTTTTCCGGTATATCGCGAGTCGCTAGTATATCACATTGAGGAATGCAAGGAAATCAAAGAGTGCCGAGGCCAGTCGACAGGGTATAGAGTAGCCCTTCGGGGCAGACGGCGGGCGCAAAAATACAGCTTCGAAGAGAGAGTTGCGAGATGCTCCACCGAGCAGCAGGATGAGTGGAGGAGCTGGCGTGGTACTATCACGTCTCGCCAATATGCCTCTCACTTTCGGGCTTCCACGTGCCTGTCAAGTAACTGTCAGTTGCGGCTGGGTTATATCAGGGCATGGGAGGCGTACCTTCAAATCCGTGCTGGACAAACGCCATGGGGTCATCAACTTCGCCGGCGCCCATCTGGCCAACTCCGGGAGAGAAGCTGGTGATGGGAAGAACTGCCACATCACCCACACGTTTGCTCGTGGTCATGCCCGTGAAGTTGCGCCAGTCAATGGAGCCTTTGCCTTTGGCTACGTTGAAGTAGCGCTCGTCATTGAAGTAGTCCATGATGGTGTCGGTCCAGATGGCGGGGCCAGTAAAGTCAACGACATCGTTACTGACGAGGCGAGAGAGCCTTCCCTCTCGCTTGTAGGTGAGTGTCTGGTTGGCGATTCGAGTGATGATGTCGCGGAGCACCGGGTGGCCAGGCTTGCTCTGGATGGTCCATTGGCAGAACTGGATGCGACGGCTGTACCAGTCGGCCCAGTCAGGGCGATCGGGATCGGCCTCGACGCCAATGACAAGTCCGACCGTCTCGCGAGGGATGCTCTTGGGGAGCCATTCCAGCGCGCTCTTTAGGGAAACAGTATCGATGTCGGAGTAGATGCCGCCGCGAGCGTACAGAACGAGGTAGCGGAAAAAGTCGGCTTTGAGGACGGGGAGAGGGAGGGCATGGTAGGTTTCGAGAACTTCGGGAACAGTAGCGTAGAGGAGACGGAGCAGGTTGGGGGCGAGCTCGTCGGTAATGACTTCGTGGACAAAGGTTGGGTGATTCTGGGTCCACGAGGCTTCTTGTTCACGGAACTCGAAGTCCTTATCGGCCGCGGAGCGCTTCCAGGTCTGCCAGATGAAGGCGGGGAACTTGGTGTCGACGTCGTAGGGATATGCGTAAGCGAGCTTGTCGTAGACGGACATGTGGCTCATGTCGACCATGGGCTTCTGAACTGTCTGTCGCTGAGCGTGAGGGTGGCTGGGCGTGTAGCCAACGGAACCCTCAGGCGATTGCGCATGGTGCTTCTGCGACTCGAGGAGCTCGGCCGGGGTGTCGGAGGAGCTATGGGCTATCGAGATGAGGAAGAAGACGGTGAGGACAAGGGCCGCGACGATGAGGGCGCGGCGCGAATTAATCATGGTGGTCGAGGAGATGACGCCGAGGACAGGCCGTATAAAGAGTGATAATGTACAGATGGGAAAGGCGTCGGAAAGGAGAGTCGTGAATGGAAGCAAGGGGGAGGATGGAAAATATAAGAAAAGGGGACAGGGTTGGGCGGCGCAAGGCCAGGAAGTGGGATGAATGCTGTAGCCGTGAGCGGAAGCAGGCAAGGAGAAAAAAAAAGAATTAGTGGACAAGAAGGGGGAAGGTAAAGGTAAAGGAAGGGAAACAAGATGGAAACGAGGGCGATTGACGTCGAGTCAGATCAGATCAGCAAAAAAGATGGACGAATCTGTACGAGATAAATGAAGGAGGGTCTCTTGTTGACCAGCAGCCTGGTCTAGTGGGTGCCAGAAGCGGCACCGCCAAGCCGAGCCGGATACCACGTCGGTACCGCTGCGACGGAAGCACCAGGAGAGGCCACCCAAGTATACCCAAGTACCTGCACAGAACCTCCCTCCACTCCTTCCAATGTTCTGTATCGCAGAAAAAACCTACCATGTGCTAAGGTAAGTACCTACCTACCTATGTACCAACCTTTAGCACATGGTGAGCCTAAATTGAATCTCAACGGATGGCCTGTGCGGCATGACGATCGCAAGCTCGTCTCTGCACGTTGGACCAAGTTCATCCTCCTCCATGTTGGATGAAACCGGCGTCGAGTTCCAAGTGGTCTGCTACAGCACAGTACAGTACGGCACCGCCCCCTTGCCTGTTGCACCGTTTGTGGGTGGCGCAGGAGCTCGGCCTGGGGCTGCTGACGCAATCCGTCGTCAGTTTCGGACGCAACGGACCATGGGCATGGCGTACTCACAGTCGCCGTCTGAGTGATCTGCAGGAGACGGAATCGGGGGGCATTTTGAATCACTCCAATTTCTAATTTGTCCACATATCAACAACGTCTTACTCTGGCCGCATCCGCACCCGCACCCGCATCCGCATCCCTTGATCGCCGGCCCGCATGCAATGGAAGGAAATACAACAAATTACAATGGTGATGCCTTGATGTCATGGCACCGCGACGTGTTCGGCTTTGTCTCAAAATATGAATGCGTGTTCTACGGGGAACTGATCAAGTCTCGATGGCCCAGGTTTGACCAGCCAAAAAATACCCCTTGTGGAATAACGGCGTGTCCCAGAAGAGTAGGCCGTTCCAGGCTCATCATGTGCCAAACAAGGCACCGCCCATCAACCCGTTCTCTGGTCCAAGATAACCATGGTTCGATAGTAGTTATTGCCTGCTCGAGTTAGCCAGTTCATCATGCAGCTTACACCCAGAGCGCAGAAACCCAGCAGGCATGTCGCGTGCAACCGTACATGTACTGCATGGCTGGTGTACTACAACACAGTGCTTCCATACCCATCTCTCCTCTTTGCTTCGCGCACTTCTCGCCTCGCCCTTCTACTTCGGGCTGCTAGTGTCGTGTGCAACGATAAACCCCACCCGTGCAGCCTTCTGTCATTGGCCTTTTCTGCGCCACATGCATCCTGCCTGATAACGAGATCCGATTCTCGTCACACAGCTCTGGGCTTCACCGTCGACGATAGCAGTAAGCCCTTCATCACACCGAGAAGCGGCCCCGTAGCCCGTGTATGTAAAGCACAATGGGTCTTGGGCACCGTCAGCATGGAGCTGCCAACTCGTCATATTAGCAGAGGCGTTAGGTGATGGGCCATGTATATGTAAGTCGGGCCCTTATCCGCACTGGTCTCACTTGGTGATCTCACATCCGTCTCCCCTCACTTCACCCCGCCATACTCCTCTCCACCTTGCTTCAATTCTTCCGTCTCCCAGTATCCCATTTTCCTTTTCACACCCATTGCCACCATGACAGTAAGCAACACCCTACCTCATCCTCTCGCTCCCTTATCCGAGGCCGAGATACTGCGAGCACGCGACACCATCCTCAAGCAGCATGGAGCCAGCGATTCGCTCTACTTTCGATGCATCTATCTCAACGAGCCCGCCAAAGCCGAGCTCGTTCCGTTCCTCGAGCTAGAGCATGCCGGCAAACTCACAGAGTCGACACCCCGCCCGCCCAGACAAGCCCGTGTCGAGTACGATGTACTTACCCCCAGCAAGCACCATCATATCCGTACTGTTGTCGATCTCAAGGCCAGTCAGGTGGTATCTTCGGATACAGCTGCTCAGAAAGCATATCCCTCCTATTCTCCGTAAGTTACGTAGATTTGCATGAACCCCCATGACCTACTAACAAATCTCAGTGAGGAGTTCAACGACTTCCAAGATGCCTGTGTTGCATCAGAGCTTTTCCAAAAGGCCATGTCAGAGTTTGCCCTACCTGAGAACTTCAAGGTCATCATTGATCCTTGGCCATATGGTGGTCCTGATGATGCCGAGGACCCCGACCGGTACATGCAGGGCCTCGTCTTTGCTGTGGACTCGAGCAAGAAGAATCCAGACTCAAACCACTACGGATACCCCATCCCCATCATCCCCGTCATGGATTGGGTTTCCAAGAAGATTGTTCGTGTGGACCGTCTGGCGACTGGAGGTGCCGAGGATGGCTTGGAGCCTGAAGCCAAAGCTGCATCCCCCAAGAAGCTATTCCAGAACAACGCTCCTGCAGAGTACGTGCCCGAGCTCTTGGACATTCCTCTGAGAAATGACTTGAAGCCCATCAACATCACCCAGCCTGAAGGAGCGTCCTTCACCGTCCACCCCGATGGCCTCATCGAGTGGCAGAAGTGGAGGTTCCGCATCGTCTTCACTCCTCGCGAAGCCGCTGTCCTCCACGATGTCACCTACGAAAACCGCCCTATCGTATATCGTCTCAGCTACAGCGAGCTGACGGTACCATACGGCGATCCTCGGCCGCCTTTCCACCGCAAGCAAGCCTTTGACTTTGGAGACGGTGGCATTGGTCGCGCTGCCAATAACCTCGAACTAGGATGCGACTGCCTTGGGGCTATTCACTACATGGACTCCATCCTCCCCTCGCCCGACGGAACGCCTACGGCAGCCAAGTCTGTCGTATGTCTCCACGAGCAGGACAACGGCATCCTGTGGAAGCACACCAACTTCAGGACGAACCGGGCCGTGGTGACGCGCAACAGGGAGTTTGTGGTGCAATTCATTGCCACTCTGGCCAATTACGAGTACATTTTTGCCTACAAGTTTGACCTCGCCGGCGGTATCACTGTTGAGACGCGGGCAACAGGCATCGTCAGTGTCGTGTCTATCGATGAAGGTAAGACCAGCAAGTATGGTAACGTCGTTGCGCCGGGAATTCTGGCGCAAAACCACCAGCACATCTTTGCTGTGCGAATCGACCCCGCCATCGACTCGTACACGGACACTCAGGTGGTGGTAGAGGAGAGTATCAGCAAGAAGATCGATCCAAAGACCAACCCATACGGCAACTACTACGAGGTCCAGAGACAGCAAGTTGACAAGCCCCGGTGGATCGATGCCGAGCCACGCCTGAACCGAGTTCTGAAGCTGGAGAATTCCACCAAGAAGAACAGCATCTCTGGCAAGAACGTTGGTTACAAGTTTATCCTGCCGTCCACGCAGATGCTCGTGGCAGACGACGACAGCGTCCACGCCAGGCGAGCGCGGTACGCGCAGCACAACATGTGGGTTACGGGTTACCGAGACGGCGAGTTCTGGGTCGCCGGCGAGTTTACGAACCAGAGCCGCAAGGAGACGGACGGCGTCGACGACATGGTCAGACGAGGAGACTGGTTCACCGACGAGGCGCCCAACGGCCAAGACCAGGAGAGCAAAGGCAAGAAGAGCACGCCCGTGCTATGGGGTATCTTCGGCCTAACGCACAACCCGCGAGTCGAGGACTGGCCCGTCATGTAAGAGCGCCTTGCTGCAAATTATTTCTTCTTGTGCCCGGATTAACGAGAATGCAGGCCCGTTGAGATTCACCAGATGCATCTTCGTCCAGCCGACTTCTTCACCTTCAACCCGGCCCTCGATGTACCTTCCACGAAGAACGCGGCGAGCGTGCTGGTGCCGTGCTGCAGCAACGGCGAGGCGAGCAAGGCGACGGAGCAGGACAAGCCCCTGAGCCATCTGCAGGGAAGTGGTAAGGAGATTGATGCACAGGCGGCTGGGGCGAGTGTGACAAACGGCAAGACGGAGTAGACTGGAAGATGGGAGGATCGTGATGCGGCCATTCAATCAAGTGTACTTGACTAGATGGAAACCCCATGTTACAGGAAAGTCTGGTGCTGTTCGTATATTCATAACTGATGTGTCACGACGGAATGCCGAACTCTAGATGGCTGCATAATATGTAGTCGCAATATGATCACTACAAATCGTAACGACAGTTCATGTGAAATCTTGATAGATCGACGTATTTATTGTATTAGTGCTCAATCTTGAGCGAAAAGTCTACATGTGGCACGCCCTGGTGAATCGAACTCGTCGAGATAATGTCAATATCTACACACGTGTTAGCAACAATTCTTGTCTCTCATCACATAGGTAGGTAATGCAAACTCACCCTGACACACATACGGCGCCACGTTATCCGACTTCAACCCGCCCGAAATCTCCAGCAAGAACGAGTGCTTACCCGCCCACCTCTCCTTCAGACTGCGGGCCGCGACACGCACCCCCTCGGCGTCAAAGTTGTCCAGCATGACAATGTCGGCACCCGCGGCAATGGCCTCGTCGGCCTCGGCCTCGGACTGGACCTCGACCTCGATCTTGACGGCGAACCCGGCGGCAGCCTTGGCGGCGCGCACGGCGTCGGTGATGCTGCCGCGGCTCCAGACGTGGTTGTCCTTGAGCATCACCATGGCGCTCAGGTCCATGCGGTGCGCGTCGGCGCCGCCCGCTAGCATGCCGTACTTCTCCACAAGGCGGAACCCGGGCGTCGTCTTGCGCGTGCCGGCCACGATGCCCTCGTACCCGGCCGCCCGCAGCTTCGCCACGAGCTCGCGGCTGCGCGTGGCGATGCCCGAGCACCGCGACAGCGTGTTGAGGGCCACGCGCTCGCCCAGAAGGATGCCGCGCACGGGGCCGCTCACCGTCGCCACCTTCATCTTCCCGGAGGAGACGACGTCGACCTCGGAGCCCTCGGCGGCATGCCACTCGACGGTGCAGCCGCACTGCTGGAACACCTCGTCGAAGAAGGGCCGGCCGGCGATGACGCCTGCGGACTTGCCCCAGAGCGTGGCCGTGCGCGGGCCGTCACCGACAACGAAGCCGCCGTAGTCGAACGAGGGCGTGTCCTCGGCCAGCCAGGCGGTTACCTGCGTCTTCCAACTGGGAGGGAGGAGGTGGGCGAGGGAGCCATGCCCGGGGGCGGAGAGAGACATGGTTGTAGGGGGGGTGGTATTATTACAAGACAAATGAGTTATGGCGAGGAGCGAAGAAGAAGAAGAGAGAGTGTGTGGTTGGAGGTGGTGACTGTCTTGTTGCTCTATGAGGGTAATTGTGCCCGGCTTGGTTCGGCTTGAGAAAATGGGGTTAGGTGGAGTGGCGATGCGACGACTCGTGGAGGAATCAATCTAGAGCTTGTCCAACCGCGAGCTAAAGGAGTTGCTACATAAATTAGAGGTCGCTTTGTATCTCTTTCCTGTAATTCAAGACTGGCTCTGGCATGATCATTCTGTTGGGGAAACATAGCGAGTTTACAAAGAAACTGATATCCTGCCGGGTACAATTACCCTCGTGGACCAAAGACATATACTAGATTGACTCATTGAATGGCCTGTGCTAGTAAGCCACACCTAAACAAGTTGTGAAATCGGCAACTCACGCTCTAAGCCATAGTTGTTGCCAATGACAGATCTCACTTACTCAGACAGCGAGGTTGTCAAATCATGCTCGCAGGAGGGACAAGGCCAGCACAAGACTGTTCATATTCCTGTCTGGCTCCAAGTCGCTATTCGCGTCTTGGATGACGTCTTCTTGGAGCTTCTATAGGGCCACGACATGGCACCTTGAAGCCACCAGTAACCCAATCGTCATCCGACGGTCGTTATACAGATACAAGTATGAATATTATACATGGCAAGCTGCTCCGACGCCGGCTCCTCGTCAAGAATATCCTCTCGCCGAAATGCGCAATGCCGTCGCTGCAGCGAATGACACAACATATCGGCAGACCATTCTGTACTGCGGAGTCACTCCCAAATTGAAGGGATGCGGATTCAAAAGCTGGGTGGGAGTGAAGTATTGCGCAATGTCCTGCGACGTTGTACCTTTGCCGTTCAACTCGCGAAAGGGGCAATGCAGATTTCCTAGTAAATTGTCAGCAAACCCTTCCTTCACACATGCTCGTCACGTACATCGCGATGCTTCCTGAAATCATCGTAAATCTTATTCCAGATATCCCTGGATGTGCAATCCTCCTTGCCGTTCTTCTCCTCGCATTTGGGCATTGCCTTCTTGCGTGTACTGTCCGGAATGTGCTCCCAGGGCTTGGGCATCGGCCAGTCCGAGAAATGCAGAAACTTGGCCTCCTTGAGCGCAGCGACAGGATCCCACTCCTCGCGGTCTGAGCCCAGGTAGGCGCTGTGGTCCTCACTGCGAAACTCGCCCGTGAGAAGATCGTAGGGTCGGTGCGGCAGCACCGTTGCGCTGTCAAGGTACAGCTGGTTGACAATCTCCATGTCGTAGTCATCGGTACCAGAGGCGTCCGTCTGCGCCTGTATGCGCTCAAATTCGACGGCGCTGGGCTGCAGCAGGACGAGCTGCGAGGAGAGGATGCGGCGCGGGGGATCCTCGCGGAGAAGCCAGTATGCGCGGGGCATGGCTACTGGACATGGCGGCGTCAGGAAGAGTTCGTCCATGGGCTGCAGAACAACAGAATCGGAGTCGAGGGCGAGGACACGCTCGTATTGCGTCTGGTTAAAGGCCAGGAGCTTCGTGAAGGAGTCGGCCCAGGTTTCTAGCACAGTCAGCGTAGGTCGGGTCGCGGGGCCACAGCACAACATACCATCCCTTTCCTCCCGGTGCTGGATCTGGATCGGGACCAGTTCGACGCCGTAGCTGTCGCGAGCCGTGATGATGAGCTTGGCCTCCCTGTTTTGACCTTCTTTACTGGTGGGGTCCGGCAGCATATATGAGGGGTACATCATGACGCGGCTCGCTTTGCTTCCGAGTCGCTGCAGAGTCTCGAAGAGCATGACGGAGTTGCAAAGGTACTTCTTGTTGGTGACATACTGCGTGTAGGCGAAGCGCGACCAATCAACATCGTCGGCCGGAGGCGTCTGCGTCTGCGTCTGCGTCTGAACCGCAGTGGGCTTTTGAGCCTCGTCGGCGGGACCATGGGCGCCTTCAAGAACGGGCTCGGTGTGTTCTAATTCGCCAGGTAGGACAGGTTCCTCTTCATCGTGCTCGAGGTCGGATTCGGTCGTCTTGTCTAGCGGGTTCAGATCGTGCGCTGGTGGCGGTTCGCGCTCGTCTGGCTCGTCATCGCGGTGGGTTGATGGAGAAAATCCAGGGCCAAGTTCGCTTTTAGCGCCGAATCGCAAGCCCCAGCCCGTCGCCAGTCCCCCGTCAGGATACCGATGGCGGTGGAGCAAGGAAAGGCCGAAAACGATGGCGAGGGCGATGGCGAGCGTTCGGACGCGGCGCCCAACCATGGTGACGGCGATGGTGCGATGGTCGCCGCAGGAGGGGGTTGCAGGAGCCGAATGCGCTTGGCCTGCCTATTGAAGCGACAGGATGCGATACTGGGGTAGATATATAAAGGGCGAGGGAGCGAGGGGACTCGAGAGGGCATGGATCTGCAATCACTGGGCTCATTTGGGATTCGTCCAGAAGTGTAAGCCGTCAGCCACCCCCCAGTTGTTTGTGAGTAAGAAAGTGACAAGGAACAAAGACGACCAGATGGACGGGCAAATCAAAGCTGTGGTGGTGAGCTGCGCTTGGCCCACTGCTCGAGCAGAGCACAGTTCATTGCGAAGATATATGAAAGGGTGTCTAAGTAGGAGGGAGAATGCAGATTTGGATGATTGAAGGACGAAGAGCAGTGTGATGCACGGGAATCACGGCTGCATGCAACATTTAATCTCGTATCGCAAGCCACTGCACACGACGGCTGACACGCGGCATCTGAGCATGGCCTCAAAATGGCATTCCACACCACCGATTACCCATGTGGACGGAGGCAGCCGCCGCAATCAATGGCTTGACGTGATTGGGTTCCGACGTTGCACCACAAATGCCGACTGTGCCGTAACCACTTGCCTGGATGTGTCCGTTAAAAAAGAAAAAAAAGAAAAAATTTAATAAAAAGAAAGAGAGAGATCCATGAAACATGTTCAGCTCACCTCCCAAGGCTAGCCCCACGCATGATTGGCTCAAGGATCAACCGTCCTGGTCTGTGTAGTCGGTTACAGACAAGCTCTGGGGCTATAATCTGACAATCCCTTGCATTGGTGCTGTACCCGGGTGGATGTGCCATCGCCAGGCTGTCCGAATGTGTTGGCACATCGTGACCCCTATCATCGCTTGCCCCTGAACAGGCAGGGGGACCATCGTTGGGAGCAGAAGCGTCAAGGGCCGTATCGGACGATGCATCGTCCATGTGACTTGATACCTGATACATGAGGCTGCGAGAAACAGTTGGTTGTATTTTTTTTCCTCATCACTTTTTATTTTAGTTATCATGCCAGAGCATGGTGCAGCCCGTTCCTGTCGCCGAACATGTCGTCATGCCGCCTACAAAATTCGCCGTGGCTTCTTTTCTCCGTCGACGGATGACAATGCCATGATGCTACTGTTTGCCGCTGCTGCTGCTCCTGCTGCTTGGGCTGGCTGGTGCCCACTTGGCTGCCCGATCTCGGCTCCGTTGTGGCGCCCCAATTGGCCCCGCCAATCGGCCCCAACAATTGCTGCTTCCCCACGACTGACGGCTCGTCCAGGGGAGGAGCCACTGAAAGTGACCCCCATGCCTCGAGGGCTACAGCGAGGGGCGGCGGCGCACAGCGGTACCATGTAAGGGGAAGGGGGGCCACGGGGAGCGCCTGCCGGACGTTGCATTCCCGGAGCTTTGTTGTTTACCTGCCAGGTCTTGGCTTGGCATTCAACCTTAGCCTTAGGACCTAGGCTACACGCTACACGCTATGGCTGGGCTCTTTTCTTCTCCCGATCCATCCAAAATGCTATTTTCTTCCCATCCCTTCCCGCCAATTTCCACCTTTCTGCACGCCCACTTGGCGGGTCTGTTCTGGTCTTGCCTAAGCAGAGGGCCCGACTGCCTGCCAGTGTCAGTCAGTACCAGTGCCCGTGCCAGTAGTGCCCGTGCTCATCTCGCCTCACACCACCGCCGCTTAGTACCTTCACCTCCCACCCCTTCTCATCACATCCTCTCTATAAGATTTCTTCTCCCTCATCACCATGTCCGCCCAGGCAATCAAGGCGGATGAAGCCTACTACAACCTGGGCGAGTACCAACGTCTCGTCACCACCACTAGCTCAGAGGCCCAGGCTTGGTTCGATCGCGGCCTGGTCTGGAGCTACGCCTTCAACCACGAAGAGTCGGTGAACTGCTTTCAACGTGCTCTCCAACATGACCCGAACTGTGCCATGGCCTACTGGGGGCTCGCGTACGCTCTCGGCCCCAACTACAATAAGCCGTGGGATCTTTTTGGCCAGACCGAGCGGCAGTCTGTAGTTGAGCGCACTCATGCTGCCGTTGAGCAGGCCCAAGCCAAGTCCGCCTCGGCCTCACCCGTCGAGCGCGCTCTCATCAATGCCCTCTACCACCGCTATCCCGACATCGAGGCTCCCTCCAACAAGACGGACTGCTCTGTCTGGAACCGCCACTATGCCGATGCCATGGGCACAGTCTTTGCCGCCTTCCCCGATGACCTCGATGTCGCCGCTCTCTACGCCGATGCCATGATGAACCTGACCCCCTGGCAGCTGTGGGACATGGTCACCGGCCAGCCAGCCTCTGGCGCCCGCACTCTTGAGATCAAGCGCGTCATGGACCATGCCATGGCCCTGCACGGAGGATTCGAGCATCCTGGACTACTTCACCTGTATATCCATCTCATGGAGATGTCTAAGACCCCCGAGGTCGCCATGCCTGCTGCAGATAGGCTTCGTTACCTCGTTCCCGATGCTGGCCACTTGAATCATATGCCCAGCCACCTCGATGTGCTCCTTGGAGATTACGCCCGTGCTGTTCAGGCCAACACCAACGCCATCAAGGCCGACGAGAAGTGGCTCATCCGCGAAGGTCCCATGAACTTTTACACCCTCTATCGCTCCCACAACTACCACTTCCGCCTCTACGCTGCCATGTTTTCCGGTCAGTCCAGGATTGCCCTCGAGACTGTTGCTCAGCTCGAGGCCACCATATCTGACAAGCTTCTTCGCATCCAGAACCCTCCCATGGCCGACTGGCTGGAGAGCTTTCTTGCCATGCGTGTGCATGCTCTGATACGTTTTGGTCGCTGGAAGGAGATCACCGCCCTCAACCTCCCCCAAGACCAGGATCTATACTGCGTCACCACCACCTTTACCCACTATGCCAAAGGCATGGCCCTGGCCGCGCTGGGTAGGGTAGCCGAGGCCGAGGAGCAGCGACAGCTCTTCCGCAAGGCCGTTCCTCGCGTGAAGCCCACGAGGACCCTGTTCAACAACAAGTGTGTCGACATTCTTGGGGTGGCCGAGGCTCTCCTCGACGGAGAGATCGAGTACCGATGTGGCAACTACGAGGTTGCCTTTGCGCACCTTGCAACATCGATTGAGAGGTACGACAACCTCCCCTTTGATGAGCCCTGGGGCTGGATGCAACCGACCCGCCATGCCTACGGCGCTCTGCTTCTCGAACAAGGCCACGTCGAAAAGGCTCTTGAGGTGTATCGAGCTGACCTAGGCATGGACGACACGCTTCCCCGCACCCATCGGCACCCCAACAATGTCTGGGCATTGCATGGCTACCATGAGTGCCTGGTCAAGCTGGGTCTCAAGGGCGAGGCCCAGGCAATCCAGCCGCGATTGCGGGCCGCGCTGGCCCTCGCCGATATCCCCATCAAAGCGTCCTGTTTCTGCAGATTAAACGTCGCCAAGATGTGAGTGGAAGTTAGACCGACAGACATGCAAGCGGAGATGGTAACGATAAAAGGGGAATTTTTGCATCTGACGTGATGAATCTTGCCAGCCAGTTTGATAAGCCTTGATTGCTGTTTCGGAGTTGGGCGGACAAAACAACCTGTCATAGAGTTTGCTGCATTATTACCGAATAGTCCACGACGGTCAAACTGACGTCGCCGAATAAAGAGCCCAGTAATGCTGACTCGGAGTTGTCTGTCATATTTCGCCGACCATGCCACATCATATGCCCGTGACCTAAGGTTTCAGCTGCAGTCGATGAGTCACATGGCGCTATTCCGAATGGCCATGCGTCCACCACACCTCCTAGGCCTCCTGTCGCATGGGAGGGGGGATTCTTCAAGAGAGGAGGTTGAGGAGGGGGAGCGTGTGGTTGATTGCAAGCAGGCCGGGTGGGCATCGACGTGTTTTATGGTTCCCCGTCCGGCTACGCCCAGAACGGAAGGCCCATTCTGGCAGCCGATTGACCCAATTCGAAGCAACAAATCCATAGTAGTAGAAGCAGAACGTGCTCATCTTTGTCCTTGGCATCGTCCCGTTCGGCCGAAATGGTGGAAATCCTGCACTGGACATCATGAACTGCCCAGGTCGACCGCTTCTCCATCGCCGACACCCCACTACTCCTGGAGGAGGGCTGCCGCCTTTCATCTCCTCCACAGCTTGCGAGAACATCGCTGAGCTTCAGGCTGGCAACTGCTGGCAGTTGGCCGGCGGGTTGATTCATCAAATGCCCACCTCGTAGCACATCCATCTCATCAATTACGCCTCTCTCTATCTTTTGTCTTGCTCTCCGCATCACCGTGTCTCTCTTCTCCTCTCACCTGCATTCCTCAATCCTCAATCCTCAATCCTCAATCTTCGCCTCCACACATCCTCCTGACGCACGTGGAGGCCATCACAAGTCCTCGCCCCTGCTCCAATCACACTCTCCCTCGCCCACGGGCCCCCGTGCTGCCATCTTGCGGATCGGTTCTGCAGGGATTCTGCCGAACTACCTTACCTCCCCTTGCAAACGGCCAGGCACGTTGCGACCACAGCGCCTGCGACTGGCAGACTACATACATACACGCACATCCACACACCCACTTCGCGAGCGGCGCCTTCCTATCTCGTTGCTACACAACGTTCCAGTGAACGGGGCGTCTGCTCTTGCTGTCCTTCAAGTGAGGAAGTCATTTGCCTGGTTTGCCTCCCCCGTCCTTACCCCACAGGAGAGCAATAAAAGACAGAACAATGTCACATCAAGAAGAGGATAAGTATCCTGGCCACTCGGCTAACTCTCAGCAGTTATCCTGGGCTAGGCGATATCCCGAGCGACTCTTGCAAGGTTCTACCATATATGACATGTTTGTGAACATGGTCAAGCTTCTGCTCTTGCTGCTTGTGCTCGTCGGCCTCTCTCGCCAAGATGCTTCCCCCAGACTAAGTCGTTTCAATGGGAGTCTCGATACCGTGCTCAAGATGAAGGACGATGGGTCTTTCCAGATTGCCATCTTCTCCGACCTTCACTTTGGTGAAAGTGAGGCCCCCTTTCTCTTTGCCAATGTCTGTGGTCTCCTTTTAACGTGGACAATAGATGCTTGGGACTCATGGGGCCCGCAGCAAGACATCAATACAGTCAAGGTCATCGAGAAAGTTCTCGATTCTGATCGTCCTGATCTTGTCGTCTTCAACGGGGACCTAATCACGGGCGAAAATGCCTTTGAGCATAATGCCACCGACGTACTGGACCAGATGCTTGCTCCCGTTGTTTCTCGCACGCTTCCCTTCGCTTCGACCTACGGCAACCACGATAGCCAGTACGTCCTTTCCGGTGAGGCGATTCTGGCCCACGAGTCCCGTCACGCCGGTTCCATGACACAGAGCATGATCAGCGGCCGCGATGCTGGCGTTTCCAATTATTACCATCTTGTCTATCCGTCCGACTGCGTGGATCCTGCCAAATGCAAGCCGGAGCTGATCCTCTGGTTCTTTGACAGTCGTGGTGGCTTCTACCCTAATGAAAAGAATCCGGATGGCTCAGATGTTGGCCGTCCCAACTGGGTGGATGTCAGTGTCGTCAACTGGTTCCAGCAGACCAACGCCAAGCTCATGACCACACACGGCAGTATCATTCCATCTTTGGCCTTTGTTCATATTCCCGCCAAAGCCTCGCGCGCACTACAAATTCTTGGGATCCATCCCAACTATCAGCCAGGAATCAACGACGATACTGTCAGCGGGCATCAGGCGGCGGGATGGTGTCCTGACGGACAGACCGACGCTGGCTGTAGCTATGGCGGACAAGACACGGCTTTCATGAAGGCCATCACGACCACAGCCGGTCTCATGGCTCTCTTCTCGGGCCACCACCACGGCGCCACGTGGTGCTACAAGTGGAGCGGCACGGCTCCTGGGATGGTAGTCGCCGGCAACGGCATCAACCTGTGCTTCGGCCAACATTCGGGGTACGGGGGCTACGGAACCTGGGTGCGCGGTGCACGCGAGGTAGTCGTCACGCGTGAAATGCTAAAGAACTTGGAGATTGACACTTACATCCGCCTCGAGACAGGGGGCGTCGTCGGCTCAGTCTCCCTCAACTCTTCCTACAATAACGACTGGTACCCGGCTACACCCAACGACCACACATACTGTCCCACCTGTAACTACACCATAATCACTCCGAAGCCCGACATTCGACACTAATATGCTCTGGTTAGGCTAGTTTGAAGCAGGGTATCGACGAGCACCCGGTGTGGAAAGGGGATGCGTTGGTATCTCCGCGACTAATAGAACAGCACGACTATAGGATGGAATATGGAGTTCTGGAGTCTGGTTGGAAGGTTCGGGAGGATTTGCTTGAAATAAAGGATGAAGGTTCTTTGCATATTTTCGGTCATGCTCTGGTCATGCTCTGGTAGTTCCAGAGGTTACGGAGTCCCGAATGAAGTCGGCATCTGAGAGGTTGTTCTAATAATAATAATCACTGAATCGACCAAGTCCGACATTTCAACGTAACCCCTTTGAGGCTGCTGCACAACGTTATAATCAGCTGAAACATAATCGTCGGAGATAACAATTCCTTACAACGAACCCTACAGGATGCGAGAAGGCTATGCTGAGTTTTCTTTATCTAACAGAGTCAAGGCGTATCATCAACCCTTTGTCAGCACGATGCCTTAATGTATTGGTTCTTCTTTGTCGCAGAGTTTCACTACAGGAACTTTTGCTAAGATCTGATTTCTATACATCCGGCTCAACGTACTTGAGGTGGACCAGCAGAAAAGGTGCGGTGCGGTTTCTCGGCCAAAACTAATATATCAGTGCGGTTGCACTATTTAAAGCAGATGTTGAAGGGGAAACGGCTGAATAGTGAAAGATATACTGGCCTACTACCTAGAGAGGAATTTGAAGACTTGATTTGACCTCTAGGAGCAGTTCACGATAGTTGAGGTTTTCCCTCCGAGTGTACTCGCCATCAATCGTATCAAGGATACCATGTCTTTGTACCGTTCCGGTCTTATCTGCATCATAATGATCTCGATGAGTGTCAGGGTCCGTAAGATACACTAGAATCGTGAATGCACCTGCACTCTCCATTCTTGGGTTGAATGATCCTGGCCTTGGTCGGATCGTGATATCCATCAGCCCAGTAGGCGATCGCAAGGTGGTTTTTGCTTTCATTACAACTAGAATATGAGGTCTCCGGGTTATAATTTCATCGTGGCAGCTCACTACAGCGATTGGCTGTGGTACAGGTACAACTTGGCTTGGATCTACTTTTTTTTAATTGAAAAGAAGGCCAGATAACATGGACCAGGCATATGTGGAAATATTTGGGCCTATGAAAGAGTGTGCAGTTGGATGTCAGTCTCTTCAAGGTGTCTGTTGGTCAGGGGCCAACCTGTAGTTGCTGATTGTTGCGCGATGATGTGGGATTTCCCGTTCGTGTGCCCCAATGGGATATAGACCAGTGACTTCGAGGAGGCCCCCTCTGACGATAAAGACGATATCAGATCAATAGATAACAATTGGTTAGAAAATTCGATTGTTGTTGCGCGATGATATCCAATATGTGCCAACGAAAGTATTGTGCCAGGCTGGTGGTTATTGAAGAATCATGTGGTATTAGATAACCCAATTATATATACACATACATGAACGCTCGGCCAAGGGCCCCGTTGAGTCTATAAAAGATATTCCAAATCTCTTTTCGATGATACACACGGACCTCCTTTATCCGGGATGTCCCTCTCGCCAGGATCCGATAAACAGATGCTCTACTAGAATCATCGGGTCTCCCTTTTCGAGCGTATGTTCCTGCGGCAGCCATCCGAAACTGTCCTTGGGAAGAACGAGCACGTCGCCAATCAAGCGGGGTTCTTTCAGACGATCCAGCTCATCGCCAGTATGCTCCACGCCCGTCTGCTCTTGGAAGTAATCCATCATGACCTTGGTGAAGGCAAAGGGGCCGGTAGTCCCCATGACATCTTCAAAGGTGATGGTGTCGGTGGTCGTCTTGGTCTCGGAGAGCACCTGGAGGGCCGTCGTGACTTGGTCGACCAGCGTTTTGATGGCCGGATGGTTCGGCTTGGCGAAGACTACGTACTGCGCCAGCTGGACGGAGTAGGGTGAGCCCGGCCAGATTGGCCTCTTGTGGTGGTCATTCTCTATGCCGATGAGAAGATTGACCGAGTTATCGCTGCGGTATGGCTCAGGGATCCACGCAGAGACGGGCTGGTGGGGGTAAATGTCGATGTCGGCCCAGACGCCGCCTTCGTGCAGGAGGATAAGGTATCGCAGGAAGTCGGCTTTCAATATGGGGTCCGTCAAGTTGGTGAATACAGAGGATATGGGATGCTGAAAGTTGGCGTCGACGTAAGCGTCCAAGTTGCCGTCGGTGATGCGCTCGTAGCGCCAGTCGGGGTTGGCGACGCGCCACTGGTGTGGGAAGCCGACGGTGCGCTCGGTCGGGTCCTCGGAGTCATCCTTCCAGCTCTGCCAGATCTTGGTTGGAAACGAGGTAGAGGCGAGATCGATTGTCGGCTCGTCGTGCGGCGGTGGTTGTTGCTGGAGCAGTCGTGCTGTGTGTGGGTTAGCTTCGCGACATCGAGGGCCATGGCAGGCAGAGGTAGGTCAACTCGCGCTCAGAGAAATGGCGGTACGATGGGGGTCCAGCTACTAGCAGGAAGATGGTGGTGCTGGCCGCCAAGATAGCGTACCCATATTTCCTCGGCAAAGGCATCGACAGCATTGTGAAGAGAGTTGCGAGGGAGGCCACTGCATCGCCCAGGCATGATGGAGACGACAAGAAATCTAAATAGCGTCCGTCGAGGGAGGTGAGCGCACACGCGGCGACTGTTGGTTCTGTTTGTTCTGCTTTGAGCCAAGGTCAAAAATGACGGAAGGGAATGTATAATATGGGCCAGAGTCCCTTCCGGCCATCAACGGGGCAAGGCGCTTACTTGGAGCCAATGAGACTTAAAGTAGCCATTATATTTTCGGTACATGAAGTGCTCGTCTACTACTAAGCCACAGTGGAAACACCTGAAGAGGTACCCTTTAACCACTACAAGTAAGCACGGGCGCCTACAGAAGCATTGGGCGCGAGACAGGCGCGAACGGCAGTTTCATAGCGACAGCCGTAGGAGGGTGATCCCTGTACGAAGCCACCAAGGCTTGCATCCACCGTATTAGGTAGCGGCTCGACACCTCGACCCAATCATCACGCGCCATCTGCCGACTGGGGCTCTTAGAACCCCGTCCCACAAGATAGGCGCATTTTGTCCCAATCCGTTAACTAACAAAGAAGCAACAACAGTGGGTGGGAAATGAGGAGGAGCAGTGCAATTCTGCCATCCATATGAAGCT
The DNA here is from genome assembly GCA_020746835.1 of Stachybotrys elegans. Lineage (NCBI taxonomy): Eukaryota > Fungi > Ascomycota > Sordariomycetes > Hypocreales > Stachybotryaceae > Stachybotrys > Stachybotrys elegans. Next base: position 874,180 of record JAGPNK010000008.1, on the reverse strand, counting down.
CATGTAGTAAATCTTTTTCTCTTGTCTCTCTTTCTTTTGTGTCGTAGACAAGCCCCTTTTCGGTAATACATCGTCTATGGATCTTGTTGCACAGCCAGGAAACACCTGCATATTAGGCTGCCCATCTCGATATACTTGACATCCATGATGAAGGGTTACATTTACTTTCTTTTGCTTGTTATACTTCAGCTCGCTGGCGCGCAGAGTCAATGTTACTTTCCCAACGGAGATGAGTCGGATGATGCGCCTTGTGACCCCGAGGCAGAGCAGAGCGTCTGCTGCGGAACTGGCTTCGGCTCGAGATGTATATCCAACAAGCTGTGCCAGAGCGCCAATGGCAACGTGATCCGCGGGCCTTGCACGGATCAGAACTAGGCCTCTCCCGAATGCCCAATGTTCTGCCTAGGTGAGCCGCCTCTTCTGGGAAAGGGTCATGCAGACCAACTAATGTTCATCTCACCCAGGCGCTTCCCTCGGAGGAACTGATCTGATATCCTGCTCCAACATCACCGACCGCGACACTTCATACTGCTGCGATCACACCATCAACTGTTGTCAGAGTGGCGTCGGTCGGTTCGAGGTGCAACCTCCTCGACCAGATCTATGGGCTACCTGGGATTCCGATGCGACTCAGTTCGCCGTTATTGGCACCAAATTCGAGGAGTCGCGCACCACGTCGGCAACTATTGCTTCGACAACTGAATCGACGACCGAGACGACATTAGCCACGACCACATCGATCGACAGAAGCACATCGCCCACGTCCATCGAGATCAACAACCCACAGAGCACCCAGTCCTCTCCCCCTGCGCCGCCAGCGTTTGCAGCATCTAGCGAGTCGTCAGGACTTTCGACTGGAGCCATGGCAGGCATTGGTGTCGGTGCTGGAGTTGGCGTAATCTTGATCGCTGCCGTTGTCTACCTACTATGGAGGAACAACAAGAACAAAAAGCTCCTCCAACAAGCTCAAGCACCTGTGGTGAACTCACAGAGCATGTACGGACCCGGCACGATGGGCGCGTGGCCGGCGCAATACGAAACGGCCAAGCCGGCATATCCCCAGTACCAGTTCCAGCGGCAAGAACTAGATGCGAGTAGCGGCTACTCGGGGCCGGCAGAGCTCTCTTCTTACCGATGATGCCGGCATACGTCGACATGGCTAAGCTGCCTGGAACCGTCTCGTTGTGTTTTCCAACGCGGATGGAGTTATGAAATCGTCTCTTGAATGAACGGACGAGAAATGTTTATTTGTCATACAATTGGTCTGGTGGGGGCGTGGGAGAATCACTTAGAACCCAAGGAAACATAGAATAGTGTCGGTTAAGCAATTGGTTATGTTGCTATCTCGATAGCGGCCGGGTTCTGCCATGATGTACTTTTCGCTCTTTTTCATTTTCAATTTTAATCCTCTTAAATGCCACGCGCTGGCCAGGGATTCAGGAGACCTTGATGGCCGTCGCCTGGGAACATTATCTTCATAGTCGTTCCACTGGCAAATAAGCTGCACTTATTCCGAAAATAGCAAAATAGGTTTGAGGATCCGTCCTACTTTTCACCTACAGCTCTCTGGCTCTTGGTCATGATCAGGCATTTGACACCGTGTTTTGGGTTGAATGGTTACTGTTGTATTTGAATTTCCGAGCATCCTTTGGCGAGAAGACTGTTGTCAAATATGTTGGGTCTGGGCTTGGATTGGACAGGAAGGGAAGTGTTAGACACAAACGATCTAGTTATCCATTTATAAATTCGGCCATTGTAGTCATGCTTCATTGTCTCTTCCTGCAGCCGAGTGACTCGCACTGTCTGTACTTTGTTTTTAGAATCCTAGAAGCTATCTACAATTCCGTCTTTGCCAGCGAAGCCCGGCAACCCATGAGCATTTCATCTGTTGCATTTTCCGCCGTTCAATATATATCATGTCCCTGTTTTTAACGTGGGAGATGTTGGTACACTTAGGAGCTACTAATTATTAAGATATAGTAGGCTTCCTATAAAGCGCGACCAAGCGCGGATGCATAACCAAGCTGAAGTCATCGCCACATTTTACTTGCATCATCGTGTATCCAATGATGATGCGCCTCAACGACGAATCAAGGTTAGTGTCCCCGCCCAATGACGCAGCACATTCGTTACCGATCCCGGAGAACCCTGGCGCTCGGAGCGTCATTATTAGAGGGGTTCAAGAGGGGACAAAAAAAAAACAGGGACCGTAAACTCTAGGCCCATACAACGTTGAGCATCACTACATCTTCTACGCAGCACTACAGCTGCATTTCTGCTCGAATTTAAAATCGAATTCTGTTTCCTAAATTCTACAGTATTTTTCTACTATAAAGTCTTTTTTATTTCTTTATCTCTTGACGTGGTTATGGTGCTAATATTATTTGCAGTCCCTGTTTTTCTGTCCCTCTTGGGGGTTGCAGCTTACGATTTCCCCATTACAGGTGGTGGGGGAAGTAGGCCCCAGGTTACAATGCGCTGACTAACCACTACCCCACCACTCCCACCACTATTGATTCACGATTCAACCACTTCCGGATCGGGGGCATCTCGTGAAAATTATTCTTGACATTTTCCACCGGCAAATCTTCCACTGCTGCCTCACTCAGCGCCCTAGTGCCTTCAATTCGTCTCTGGAGTGATTTGGAACCAAGCGAGCGACCAATATGTGTGGAACCTGCAACGGAGACGCTGCCGGGAGCGCCCCCGCGGCCACCGCCACCATTTCGACTATCGACCCTCCATCCGCCTCGACGAGCAACGGTGTCCACCCAACAAGGGGCGAACCCAAGTCTTCTCCCTACCAGTCTATCCAGGATTATGTTTCCAATGTCAACAGATTCAAGATTATCGAGAGCACACTCAGAGAGGGCGAGCAGGTACGCATATTACCCCGCGGTTGTCCTCGTCCATAAAGCTCCAACTACTCTTCAGCTTCGCTCTGTTCCTGTGATTTGATTTGTTTTACTATTTGATTTACGTTACTTTGGTGCTCGAAGCTAATTGGACACAGTTTGCCAATGCTTTCTTCGATACCGAGACGAAGATCAAGATGTGAGGCGGAGACACTACCCAAAACTACACAGAAGGATTGAATACTGATCCTCGCGTAAAATAGTGCACGCGCTCTTGACAGCTTTGGCGTGGACTGTATAGAGCTTACATCACCAGTCTCGTCTCCCCAGTCATACGAGGACTGCAAGACAATTTGTCAGCTCGGCCTAAAGGTTGGTGTCAACATCATACTCCGGTATTAGGTGCGATGTCGGTTGACCATAAGTTAAGGCCAAGATTCTTACCCACGTCCGTTGCAATATGGACGATGCCAAGAAAGCCGTGGAGTGCGGAGTGGACGGTGTCGATTTAGTCATTGGCACCAGCAGCTTTCTGCGTGAGTATAGCCATGGCAAGAGCATGGAGATGATCCAGAAGACTGCTCTCGAAGTCATTGAATACGTCAAAAGGTATGTCAGACCAAACGCCGTAGACATAGACTCGATTACTAAGTAATACTTGCAGCGCTGGAGTTTCGGTCCGCTTCTCATCCGAGGACTCATTCCGCTCAGACCTTGTCGACATCCTCGCTCTTTACAAGGCTGTTGATAGGGCTGGCGTCAACCGAGTGTGAGTTTCTCATAATCAGCAGCATAAGGAGGATGACAAATTGACATAATTCAGTGGTATCGCCGACACTGTCGGAGGAGCCACACCGAGAATGGTCTATGACTTGGTCAGGACACTGCGAGGTGAGTTGCTGCCCTCGGAACCGAGTCTGATGACTCGGCATGACGAATTGGCTGACCATTCACAACAGGTGTAGTTGGCTGCGATATCGGTTGGTCCCCCTATATCCCGTTAATCGTCCCCTCAGATCATTCTCCTCTATAACCTTAATGTTTCCCTACTATCCTACTTGCCTCCTACGACCAATTCCCCAACTCGTATGAGCAAATTTCCCCCGATAATCCTTATCATCATCCTCCCTAACTTCCTACGACCAATCTTTCCCTCCGAAGTCTCTACGAAAATCGCCACAAGGGCAATTTGACTTCTCCGATAGATCTCGCCTGCTAACGATACAAAGAGTGTCATTTTCATGACGATACAGGCTGTGCAGTAGCCAATGCCATCACGGCTCTCGAAGCTGGTGCTACCCATGTTGACACCAGTAACGTCCCCATCCTCATCCCCTAATATTTTGTCTAACTCAAGATAGGTGTACTGGGCATTGGTGAACGCAACGGCATTACTCCACTGTAACTACGCAATCCGAGCCGGAATCCCAGAACATACAGCTAATAACTGAGTATAGTGGCGCCTTCATGGCTCGCATGGTCGTAACTGCCCCCGATTACGTTACTAGCAAATATAACCTCAAGGCTCTCAAGAGTCTGGAGGAGTTGGTCGCTGATGCCGTGCAAATCAACATTCCTGTAAGCAGACTCTACATAAGTATAAGTCCGAAAGTCACTAACACTAGGTTTAAAGTTCAATAACCCAATCACAGGGTTCTGCGCTTTGTAAGTCATTAGTTGTCATTGGTCGGGTTTAAACGATAAGAGGGCTCTGCTAATATGCTATTAGTACACATAAAGCAGGCATTCATGCCAAGGGTAGGACGAGGAGATAATTCGCTTGCCTTATTCTTTACTGACTTTAACAGCCATTCTTGCGAACCCTTCAACCTATGAAATTATCGATCCCAGTTTGTTCGGACGTGAGTTCTACTGCTTGTCTTTTTTACTTCCTCGCCTGATGATGGCTCTACAGTAACGCGCTATGTCTCAATCAACTCGAGAATCACAGGTTGGAATGCAGTGAAAAGCCGAGTGTCGCGTGAGTTTCTTGGAGGCTTTCCCGCCTCATTTCCCTTATATTTAGCTCAGTGCTTGGTGGCTAACCTTGAAGCAGAGCTCGGTCTCACCATGACTGATGAACAGGTCAAGGAAGTTACCCAAAAAATCAAGGCTATGGCGGATTTGCGCCCCTTAGCTATCGATGATACTGACAGCATCATCCGCTCCTATCACTTGGATCTGCAGCAGTAGACGAGGTTGAGGCTGCACTATCCAGTGGATATTCAGGCGCTTTGGGGATCAAAAAAAGAGAGGGGGACAGTGTCTCGGACTCGCAATTTCCTTCTTCATAAACATCAACATGATCAAATCGCATTGTTAAAAAAGAACCTGTTTCTGGATTGGTTCAAGCTATTCTCTCGCAGATATGCCACAGACCTGGCACTGACCAACACCCAACATGCAAGCCCAAAATTCAGCTCAGACTTCTACCTACCAGAAGTCAGGCATAGGCATCTCGAGCTTGTATAGGATACCTTGTCGAGGGGCGTGCGGCAGCTCGTCATTTGCCTCCACGAAGATCATCCCGCCTTAACCTGCCTTATGTGGTGTCCCGTTCACCGCCTGTCCCTGTTTTATTCCAGCATTGGACTTACCACCATTCCCTCGTCATTTCTCACCCGCGCTGCCTTGATGGTTTCCGTTCGGCTTTTCGATAGGTACAGCCTAGCACCTACTGCCAGCCTCGAAAAAAAAACCACGTGAAGGTCGAAGATAGGTTGATGAATGGCACGTATATGCATCAAGTCTCACTACACACCGCATCCTAATATTCTATGGCAGTTTAGATGACAAGAATTAGGAGTCTCTAAATATCCGACCATAGCATCATCATCACTCCCATGCATACCATTGTCCATTATAGTACGCAACCCATTTGCCATGCTCGTCGGACCACTCTCCTCGCTGCCAGTGTTTACCATCCCACCGCCTAATGCAGCTTCAGACCAATAGTATGCATCCTATACGCGCCTAGTCCCACATGTGGTTTATTTTCCCATCAGCTTCTCTTTCTCCCAAGCCAGTCAGCCCATCATCCATCATGATCACAGCTGGGCATAAAGCCAGGGCTCGCTCCGCCATACTCGGACCTTTTTCCAGTCGGTACAGCTCTCGAATGACTTCGGCAGGCCACGCGCATCATTTTTTGAAATGCCGTTCCAATCGCGCAAGTTTTCCATCCTGAGCGGAGTTAAGTCCTCCACGTCACAACAAGCCAAGGCCCCTGAGATTCTTCCACCCGACGTCCCTATCGATGAGGAGAGGATTCCCAATTTCAACCCGGAGAACTTCTATCCTGCAAATCCGGGAGATGTTTTGGAAGGCAAATATGAGTTGCTGACCAAGCTCGGTTGGGGTACAGCCTCTACTGTCTGGCTTGCGCGCGATTCTAGTTGGTAAATGATGTCCACGTGTTCTCACCCTCCCACGTCTTTCTCTATCAATTATGTCTTCTCATCAGTCTATCTGTCTTCTAATGCTGATGCGGTAATCATAGGAGTCGCTGGTCAAAGACAAGGAAGTATGTTGCCATCAAGATTTGCACTAGCAATGTTGAAGAGTCAGACATAACGCATGAGCTGGATATCACCATTCATCTGTCAAAAGTGAAATCACAACACCGAGCGCGCGGCATCCTAGGAACGGCGATTGGGAGCTTCGGTCTGGAATCGCCAAACGGGTCCACGCATCTGGCCTTAGTTTTTGAGCCTTTGCGAGAACCTCTCTGGTTATTCCGAAAGCGTATCATGGGCGAAAACAGGACAACCCGCCCTTTCTTGCCTATATTCAAGACATATATCCAGATCTTGCTAGAAGGTCTCGATTTCCTTCATTCGGAAGGCCATGTTGTGCACACGGGTGAGTTGCGTCTTCCTGGTTCAGCATTGAGCGAGATATACTTATCCCATCAGATCTGAAATTGGATAATATTATGGTTGTCTTTGAAGGACAATCTGTTATTGAAGAGTTCATTCAAGCACAGTCGCAGCATCCCATGGCACAAAAAAAGATCGGAAACTACACGCTATACAGATGCCATAACAACTTTGGGGATATCGACGGCAAGGAAGCCCTGAAAAAGATGTATCCAAAGATCACCGACTTTGGCCTTGCACAGCGGGTCGACAAACCTGGGCCGCATATTCATCCCATACAGCCCGACACCTACCATGCCCCTGAGGTGCTCCTCGGCACAGGATGGTCCTCGAGTGTCGACATCTGGAACTTCGGCCTCATGGTAGGTGGTTTCAGCGCGATCTCAACACTTGCTTCTCAATACCTCGGCGATTAACGCAGCACATTAACTGATGACAATAGGTCTGGGAGTTGCTTGCTGGCCATGGTCTTTTCCAGCGAGGCGACCCGCGTCAATACTCTCCAGTGGGTCATTTGGCAGAGATGATAGCCTTAATGGGCCCCATTCCGCCAAAGCTGATACAGCGCGAGAAGGAGATGCGCCGATGGAAATGGAGCCCCGAGGTTCCGAATAACCAAGGCATATTGTGCAACAATGCTAACGACTTCTATGGCGGGCCTTTCCTCACTGAAGAAGGTAAGACCTTGAATACTGGTTCCCTATCCATGAATATCGTGGCTAACAGTGCCCCAGGTAAATTTGTACGCAACGACTTGGTTCCATATGCAAGGAGTTTGCAGAAGGAGATGCCTGAGTGCATCTCAGAAGAAGAGTCTGAACTCTTTCTCCAATTCATGAGACGGATGCTCCACTGGCTTCCGGAGGAGCGAGCAACTGCAAAGGAGCTGAAGGATGACCCTTGGTTGAAGCATTTACCTCGGACAGCAAGTTGATCGAGGGCGGTTCTGTCCTGGCATTGAGGGCCCGGGCTCGACCAATATTCACTCTACAGCACAAGAGCACAATGTATAAATAGGAGCTCCTTACAATTTCTATGTTTTTTCCAGCCACTAGGTGCCCGCCATCAAGGCAGCTGTGAACTTTCGAGTATCCTCTTGTGATGACCACCGTGTCCCGGGTAGTCTCCGAGACACGCAAACAAAAGCAAGCTGCCTGACTTCGGTCGCCATGCTTTTAACTTCTGTAACAACCAAGTTCCCCCCAAAGGCCTCTAGCTCCTACCTAAGATCATTATTGGTATTGAAGTTCGAAAAATATCAATATTCAGCTACATTTGAGCTGCATATCACAGGCTGAGTGGGTCCAGCTATGCACAATCTCGATCATGGCCGAGACTTTTCGACCAAATAGTGGGAATTGGGTAACAGTTAGATGGAGGGAAATACACACAGTCATCGGGATATTTTGTTTCCTCTTTCTAAGAACCATGCATGGATGAACCTTCCTCCTTGCGAGACAACTGCACATGGTCAGGAGGCCTGCATATGGCAAGACATGCCCTCATCACATCCGCAAGGTCCTACAATTCCCCATGTATAGTCAAACAGTCCTTCCAGCAATTCCATTGAGGCGGTGAAGAAATAGAGTATAGACACGAGACAGGGCTCGTTCCAATCTCCCGATCAAAGATCGAGACAACCATGGGTGCACGTGCTAAGACACGGTCAAATTCGCGGTCCCCTTGTTCAGGGGTCTCCAAAGAATTCCAGGGATAATCCAGCAGGGGCTCACAGATTCGATCTGCCGTGGCGAGATGAATTGGGGCCCTCCGATCCCCTAATGTCTGACCAGGATTCGAGAATGCTCTGATCAGGGTCTATGAATCCGGGGATTATCACCCGAACTCCTGCCACAGGAGACGCAAAAATTTCGCTGAAACTCCCCATTCAAATCACTCACTCGCTGGGTTCTTAATCCTGGGGCTTTCTGCTGGTCAAGACAATCCGGGGAGGAAGGGGCGGTGATAGAAGCCTCTGGGCTACGGTCTATCTGGGCCGCGGGGCGACGTTTGCAAAAGGGGCTGTGGTAGGGGGGTTTAGACCAGTGTCAGCTTAAAGCTGTCCCAATCAAGCATTCAATAGCCTCGCTATGTATGTCTGTACTAGTCGTGTATGTGGAATTTGGCTCTTGGTGCCTGCATACATCATGGAGGTGGATGTCGGTCACGCAGCAGCCCAGACGGTGCTTGAACACCGCATCGAAACATGGATCTGGACCAGAGATGCTGAACTTCTGTGCTGTAGACGATTCCTTTATTACAGCTTTGGTGAAAAATAGCCTTCTCTCTATCATGGCCGCCCCCTTAAAGGCTAGGGTGGTCCCGGCCACCCGCAAGGCACCAAGACGGCGAGATAAGTGCTCATTCCACATTAGACACGGTGTTCAACCCAAGACATGAGCCGGGTGGAGGGAGTGAAACGACCGTCAAAGTACTATAAACTGTATGTAAAAGATGCAGGCCCTGCCTGCTTATATGTGCCGGATGAAGATGATTACGAAGCAAGGTAATCTCTTCGCTGACTTGGCAATGTACATGTGGTAATACAAGATTTCGGGAGTAAATCGCGAAGAGGATAGAATAAGAGTGTCTTGGTGGCGGACGGGATCTCCATTCCTGAGCCAGGGACTAATAGAGACATTTCTGCCTGATCTGACACCCGCGAATTATGGTGGCACTGTCTCACTTTCGACGAATCAAGGCGCCAACGCGGGAAAAGGCGGCGGCCATCTTGGTTTTTATGGACGTGCCCAGAGCCGAGGTCGGAAAGACTCGTTTTCTTTTCGAACCGGCTTTTTTGGCCCGAGGAGGTGCTCTGGCTTGAGAGAAGTCGATAACCAAGCTGAGAGGAGGCGAAAGATTATCGTCGTTTTCGCTCTAATAGACTTGTAAGCATTCAGGGTCAGGGTAAAGGTGCAGAGACAGAAATTCGTTTACATTTGGGCAGCGATCGAGGGATACGGGGTACGGGAGAGCTGGAAGTGCCTGGGGAAAGTCCCAGGAATAGTCCACGCCTCGGGTCTGATACAGGGGGACGGGGGTAAAGATGCTCGAAATGGCTTGGCTCTTCATGGAAGATTCGTGGCCCCCCAAGTCGTGATCGTCAAAGATGGCATCCGGCACAATGGGCTTGTGGTAGGTCTCGGCGTGCTTGATGATTTCTTGAATTCGAGACGTTTCATCAAACCCAGTGCGCGTGATGGGATACTTCTTGAGTGTCGGGTAGATTTGCCTGTAGTCGTCCAGCCAAGGCCCCGTGTCGGTGTACATGCCCGTGTACTCCTTGCGTGGAGTCTTCGGGGGCTGAGCAGTCTCCCTCTAGATGACTGCACCTCCCCCTGCAGTGACCCCCGGGGGCAAGACAATTTCGGGCTCGTAGCTGGGGTCACGGATGACGGCATCTACGGCATCGATTTCTTGGTGGTTCGGCGGGCGAATCTCCCAAGAGAACGGTAGACGGGGCGTCTGGTCATTTTCTGCTGAGGCGATGGAAGCCATGGCAGATCGCAAGTGCGACTGGTCAAGTTAGTTTTTGCCGAGCAAAGCGAGTGATGGCGACGGGGACTGACAAAGCCAGGCTCGGGGTGGTTCGTCACGTAGGGTTCATAAGCCATGGTTCTATAGTCCCAGGCTCTTCTGGGAGGCCTGGTCAGTCGGATTATGATACAAGGTGAGGGGGATTGTCAAGCTGATCATGATTCTTGGTGCAGAGAGTCATACACGAACAAGAGTTGACAAATGTATCGTAGAAAAGACCAAACTCGGAGGTATGTTCTTGTCTTGCGAGGTACGTGTTGCGATGAAGGCGGTTGATGAAGGAGAAAGAGGGGGTCCTCTCTTTACAAATAGAAACCTGAGATGTTGGGCTCAAAGGTAGATGGTAGAGGAGCTCTGCGTTCAGGTGGCAAAAGGTGGGATGGAGGTGAGGGGAAAGTGAAATCAGACGGTGCAAGAGGCAAAACGCGAAAGGGGGGAGTGCCAGGTGGCAGCGTAAATAACTGGAATACGGTACGCGTTCAGTGACTAGGCACACGGCACATGCCAAGTTACGCGCCTTTTTTTCTATCAGCACTGATTAGGTGGAAGTAATTCTTTTTCTTTTCGTCCTTTGCTCCTATTCATCTGGAATTCGCTTCGTTGCTAAACACCGCTTCTTTAAACAAAAATATGATCGCGTCTCTCCGAGCCCTGGTGATGCCTTTGCCTCAGCTCCATCCAGGAACACACAAAGTCGATTCTAACATTTGAAAGTCTGCTTCACGTTAAAGAGCAGTTTTAAAGTTTTGATTGCATTATTTCTCTAAAATCCATCCTGTACGCTGAACAGGAGACGCGGGGGAAAATGCCCATAATCACGAATACGTGATCCTGCTACAAAGAGCTTGGATTCTTTTTCCTCCGCAAAACAAAAAAGAGTAACCAAAACATGCAGAACATCTTGCGTATCAGTCATCTCTAACAATATCTAACGCTAGAGTTCTAGAACGCGTTTTTCCGTACCACAGTAGCCCGACTCTCTATTCCAGCTCCAAAAGACAGAAAAACAGTGAAAACTCCTGATAATGCCCATCCTGTGTGAGTCCAAACGAATGGAGATATTGTAGCGAACGACGGTGGTATAAGTGTAATAAAAAACGAGTGTCGAAGCGAGTGAACAACCGGCCCATGGCGCTAATGGGACAATTGTTGGAAGGCCTTTCTTAACGCGTAAGAAATCACAGTAGATTTGGATCCATTAAGCGTAGAGTGAAAAGATTGATGATAAGTCTAGAAACCCCAATCCAGGCTGTCCCTGGATTGGGTACGTTTTGAATGGGCAGTCCAGAACGTCTGCTTAGTAAGCAGACGTCCTGTATGGGGGCCCCATAGGCACACGCCTAGGCGCGCCTCCACTCGTGCATGTGTAGGCGTGCGGATTATGTCAGCCTTTAATTTGGCTTAACCCCTAGCTGCAGTTCTCAGGGGCTGCATCTATTGTTGCTGTCACTGCTGACCATAACTGTAGTTCCCAGGGGCTTCCGCTATGGCCCAAGCAATATTTCCTGATGATGTGCTTCTGCCATAGGGTATATATGACTTACGAGAGGCTCTACTTGCAGCTATCAATGAATGGGTAGTACTAAGAGGATATGCGTTTATAACTGGGAGATTTTTGCGATTAAGTAGTGGCAGGTAGATTATCATATATGCATGTGATTGATGGTGTTGTCTACCTAGTGCCTTAAGAGATTGCTAGTGTAAGACTACTATGTGAGGAATTAATTGCCGGTTCTTGATTATTGTGAAGGAATCCCTAGATAAAATAACTTGGTTTTTAAGGCATTGTCCAGACAGACGATTTTCCTTATATAACCATGAGCCAAGCTGGTATAAATTAGTATATCCAGTTTATTGGCAGCTCTCTGATGCTGAAAAATCAACAATCAGCTGCCTTGTGAATGCTGGGGTGGTGCTAAAGGATATTAGGACTTATATCTGTTAGAACTTGAATACTATTGCAATCTAGCAAGATATCTATAATTGTATTGCAGACAGTAAACGAGAGCTCTGTGAGGGTTAGAGTATTATACATGCCTTTGCTAACCAGCTGGATAAGGAAGGGTTCTGGAACTGGATGTAGCTTGATTTAGATGACTGAATCACGGCAGTGTTATTTGCCTATCTAGAGTTATTGGTATACCTCTAGGCTTATCTAGACCTACTTTTTCTGGACTGTATATATAAAATGAATAAATATGGGATGCTACTTCTTGATATGATTGGCGTTGATGCCTGCTAGCGATCCTTCTGTATTGCCTTTGCATTCCTTAGTGGTGAGACTGAGCAGGACTATCTATGGGCCTTGGACTGGCTTAGGTCCCTGTATGAACTCTGCAATATAAGGTTTCTATTTGTTATCTTAATAGACCGCGATAAGGCTTGTATGAACGCCGTAGAGATTTGCTTTCTATCTTTAATCTTGCTGCTATGCCTATGGCATGTGAACAAGGCAGTCCTCTGCTATTGCCAGCTAATATTTGTATGCTACTAATAAGGGTTAGAGGCCTACTAGCAAGGCCTGAGCGATTGGAATGAGTTTTTTAATCACTGGCATTTAATTATGAAGTCACTAGATGAAGAGGCCTTTGATTAGCGTGTATAGGAGCTTGAAAGGCGCTACCTATTGCAATACCTTGAAGAGGTTGGCTATATTAAGGCCAATTGGCTTGATCTGTATAAGGAAAAGCTTGTGAAGGCTTGGGTTGATCAGTACTTTTACTTTGGTAATGTAGTTACCTTATGGGTTGAGGGTATTTATGGGCTTCTTAAAAGCCACCTTAAGAAATCTATGCTAGATCTCTTTGAGGCTTGGAGGGCTATGAAGCATGTGCTTCTTAATTAATTAGCTGAACTACGATCTAACCAAGCTAGCTAGTAAATGTGAATACTAATTGAGCTCTCTGGATCACTATATAGTGCTATATGTGGCTGGATATTTTATGAGGCTTTATGTAAGGTTGAAGAATAGCGGAAGCTGCTCTTGAAAGAAGATCTGCCTAGTTGCACTGGCGCATTCTCTCAATCTCACGGCCTCCCTTGTGCCCATACTCTCAAGGCTCTACAAGAACAAGATCAAGTTCTTTGTCTAGAGTATTTTTATATGCATTGGTATCTTAACTGTTATGGTATTCATTAGTTGCTACTAGAGCCTTGGCATTGACCTGATTGGATAGCTGCCGGTTTAACTACTGGTAAACTGCAATTAAGCACTTGGAGGGAGCCAAGTGTATTTGAGGCAGTTTAGGCAGTAGCATAGCCAAAGGCATAATCTAAATGCAGTAGATGCCACAAATTAGGTTATAGAATGACTTCAAAGGTATGCCCTTAATAGCACAAGGAGCTTTTGCAGTTGTCAGCATTGTTAGCGCAGGTAGGGGCAATGCCAGTAGCATTATTGCCAGTATTATCAGGGCAGGCACAGCCAGCGCTGGCAATATCTTTATTAGCATTATCATTACAGGCAGGGAAAGCGCTAGGAGCACCCTTGTCAAGATTATTCAGGCAGGCAGGGCCAGGCAAGGATAGTACTAGCTGTATTGTTATTAGTATTGAGCTGATAGCATCATTAATACAGGTAGGGACAGCGCCAGTAGCATTATCGCCAATAGCATCAGCAGCGCCAACACTGAGATATGATGACCCATAGGCTATCTATCGAAGATATATTGCTGCTCGAGATGCTTAGTACAAGGCGCAGCCTCATGGCAGTGTCAAAACTAATCAGCAGTATCAGAAAGCACTAGGCCTACCTTTGCAGTATAACAAAGCAAGCTACCAGTGGTATCTTAACTGGAAGCAAATAGGCAAATGCTGTATAATGCAAACTAGATCTAGAGATTGGACCAAGGAGGAGATGATAGCGTACCTAGATTAGAGCAAGGCAGAAGATAACCAGGTTGAGGCTCAGGCAGCTACGGAGATAAAAAGCAACCCTTTTCCTAATAGAAAAGGTATGCGCGAGATTTAGGAGGCAGCAGCAGCAGATAGTAAGGCACAACAGGCCTTTTATTCAGGTAGATAATCAAGAATTCATCGCCATTCCAGATCATAGGATTTTAAAAACTGCCTCAGAACTCGGAATTGTAACTGTGCGGGGTTGGGCTAAATTGAGGGCTGACATAATCCGCACGCCTATGCGTGCACGAGTGGAGGCGCGCCTAGGCGTGTGCCTATGGGGCCCCTCCTGTATGACCATTCAATACGTGTTACATAAATCCACAACAATGGAAGGCTAAATGCGTTGAGTGTCGTAGCGAATGACGAGGTGAAACATGACGCTCACTAGCGATGATGAAAAGAATGACGGCGCTAAAACGAAGAGCTTGAAGACGTTAGGGTGCGTAATCATGATTCTTAGAGCACCAAGGTGATGGCGGCCGCGGCGATGCAGGCCACAGCCCACGAGGCAGAGGATTTGGATAGTCTGGAGCCAGCAGATCCGGGGACATGAGCGGGTGAGAGGGGGGTGGGATAGGTATCGATGATATCGGGGTTCTTGTGAGGATGGTTGGGCACCGGGCGCTGGCCGTTGGTCGAGTCGGTGTAGTCCTGGTTCTCGGTGGATGGGGACGGCTTGGGGACCAGAGTGCTGATGCCGGGAGGGGACATGAAGTCCTTGGCACTGCAGTCGCCAGAGGTACAGAGAATCTCCTTGTCGTGGGCCGGCTTGACGTCCTTGGATTTGCAGTCTCCAGAGGTGCAGGGGATCTCCTTGTCGTAGGCCGGCTTGACGTCCTTGACAAAGCAGTTTCCATCCTTGCAATGAGGCTGGTCGGCGCCGTGAGGCTTGGGAATGGGCTCGTATTCGCCGCCGTGAGATGGCTTGTGCTCGGAGCCGTTGCAGATTTCGGGGTGCTTGCACTCGAAGCCACCATCCTTGGAGGGGATCTTGGGGGTGGGTGTAGGGGAGGGAAGGGTGAGGGTGGCGGTGATGGGAACTTTTCCGCACGTGTCGCAGACAGCAACGGTTTTATAAAAGTTCTTGGGAATCTCGCCGCGGCAGGTACAGTCCGGCTGGGGAGGGCAGTGCTCGGTAACGGTATAAGTGTGCATGGTGAGTCCTGTGGAGCAGAACTTCTCATAGGCGGTGGTGTAGACGGTGACGGTGCGGTGTCCGTCGGTGATGGGCTGGCCGGTCCATGTCGTGGTGGCGCCGAGAGTGGTGAAGCTGAGCGTGGGGAGAACCTCGGTGGATGTGGAAGTGATGCAGGAGGAAGTCGGTACTGCGGCAAAGACTGGGGTGGCGATGCTTAGAAGCAGGGCCAGAGTGGAAGCGATGGACATGTTGCTGCTACGCATGGTGGCTAACAGGGGATGCAAAAGAATGGCTTGGGCAGATTAACTGTATTACAACGATGGACAAACAAAGGCAAAAGAAGGTGAAGATAAAAGACAGAATGACCTTGGAGGACTCGACTCGGCTTGGTGATGATGAGGAACCAGCTGTTCAGAGGACAATTCATCCCGACATATATATACCAACTTACACGATACTCGTGCATGTAGATATCGCGCCATCGCGTATCGGGCGTCGCCAACAATGCCATTGACGTCGCGAAGACAATGCAGACAGGAACAGGCCAGCGAAACTGGTTGAGTTGCGCCTGCAGACGCGCCATTGTTCCGTGCCAGAGGCTTACATGGAAACAACGCAACTACGCTACCAGCTCAGACCACGGCGGCGCAGCCACGCATCGCCTAGGTTTGGGCATTTGCTCCGTGCCAGAAAGCTCTGACTGACTACTAAGGAGAGAGACCAAAGGAGGGGCTCACCCACGGCAAAGCACTTTGGCGGGGTTTCTGCCACGCGGCGAGAGAGGATGACAAGACGAGGAGGGGAGCATGGCTTAACGCGTGCCTGGGCGAGCGAGCGTGGGCTGAGGTGGCTCGCGACTGACATGCTCGAGACGCGGGTCATGTTTGCCTGAGATGGGCTGGACGCGTAGAGGAGACCCTCGAAAAAGAGACGTACTTTTTTTTGTCCTTTTCTTTGTTGTCTTACAGGGAGGTACTCTTCTTCTTTGCTACGATGAAGTTCAAACTGCCCAGGGAGCTCACGTGACAGGCGGGAGCATCCGGACCCCGTCCAGCGCCCAACTTTCTGGTACATACATAGGCAAGGAAGGCACGGGAGCGGACGGACGGCAGGAGCGGCTTGTTGACTCTCGGGGTCTTCCTTGCCCATGGACTGTCCCGCCCATGAGTCTCCATCCGCATCTCCCTCGGAATGACGTCCCTTGCGTCCATCCCTCCGAGTCTCAGGCTCCGTGCCATCTCTGGTCCCGACACATACCATCCCTCGCGCAGGATTGCCCGACGACGGGACGAGTCGCCTTCCCGCAGAGACGGCCCGCGCGGCCTACAGCTTATTATTACGAGAGCAGGGCCGCCCACCTCGTCCAGGAGGCGTGCGCGGATCGAGAGGGAGAGGGACCCTGACGGACGCTAATTCGACCTGTTCCCCAGGCAAGACATTTTGTATAGCAGCTAATCTCCTCCGAGTCGGCACTGTCCCAGGGCCGCCCATGGCTAATCAGGAAGCTCACCAGGATGGGCATAATGTTTTGGTTGCCACGGCCAGGGCAGCATGGCCCCAAACAAGAAGCCCATGGCCAGATAGTAAAAAGGTGTGCATGACCGGTCATCGCGCTGTTGTCAGATTCCCAATCCCAACCCACGCCGTGATGGCATCGTGATTGTGCAGCTTCTTTCTTTCTTCTTGTTCCTCAGCGCGAGAGTTGCATCTGGACGTGATCATCTCCTCACACGACCATCCTCACCACTACATTATACCCCATCGCCACTGTTGCGATACCCTCATCTGCTTTACCGAATCGCCCTCCTTGGATGCCAACGCAACGGGCTTCGCCTTAGGGTGCCGTGAAAACACCAAACACGATGCGCCTCTCGTGGGCCTCGACGGCGGCGGCCGTCCTGGCTCTGGCGTCGCTCGCCGACGCCTTGCCAGGCCGCATGCGCTTGCCCGCCTTGGACATTTGTCCCAACCCGAACCTCGTCGATCTCCAGCCCATCGAGTACGAGTTCCAGAATCCCATTCTCATCAGCACCTACGTGCCTCACAACACCCAGCTCGTCATCAACCCCGAGCTCATCATCCACATTACCGATGCTCCCAAGACGGTGAGCACCGTCGTCATCGATACTTCAGTCACGGTCATCACTTTGACAAGGTTTGTTGCGCTCTTGATGCTTGGGATATTGTGACATGATGGAAACCTGACGCATGATTCGATAGCCTTGTTGGCTTGCAGTCAGCATATGTCGGCCCCTATACCACGATTCAAATCACTGATCCCGATGTCACCGCCCCTGTGACAAGGACGTTCCCTCCCAAGCGTCCTGGTGATCTCGCAACCGTCATTGTCGAGCAGCCCCCGCCCGCTACTTACGAAACGATAACGCGAACTGTCGAAGGCCTTGACCAGCCCTCCACGAGGACTGTTGCTCCTTTAAAGCCTGGCGAAGCAGGCACCGTCATCATCGAGCTTCCGCCCCAGTTCTACGGCTCATACTCCACCGTTACCGTATATGAGGGCACTCTCACCGTTCCGCGAACAGTGACGCTCCCTCCTGCCACGCCGGGCGATAGAGGTACCGTCGTGATCGAGGTTCCTCCCAGTTATTCTGCCGTTGTCTATTCCACAGTTACAAGCACCGTTGAGGGACTCGCTAACACTAGGACTCGTACTATTGCCCCGACAAGCCCTGGAGGCACTGGCCTCGTGGTCGTCGACGTGCCTCCCGGACAGCTAACCACAGGTTCCCCATCTGGTCTGCTGACGACTGTTACTAGTACACGAGAGGGTCTTGCCGGCCCCAACACTCAGACGTTTGTGGCCCCGGGCCCAGGCGGTACTGGGACTGTCGTTGTCGAGGTCCCTCCCAGTTATACCTCAGGAAATGGGTTCGTCACCACAACTCGAACACGCGATGGGCTGAGCGCCCCTGTGACTCAAACCGTTTCTCCTACAAGCCCTGGCGGTGTTGGCTCTGTGATTGTCGATGTCCCTCCGTCGTATTCCCAGGGCCCCATCGTTACTGTGACGCGAACACAAAATGGACTGGCTTTTCCCAACACGGAGACATTCCTATTTGGCGGTCCGGGAGGCGGAGGAAGTGTTGTCGTTAACGTGCCTCCCGTGTACACTGGTTGCACCACCATCACTGTCACCAACAACGCCCCAAGCACAGCGACCTACCCTCCGTCGTCGCCCAGCGGCGTCTGTACCGTCATCGCAGCTGTTGTTCCCAGCTCTGGTATCACGAATGTCCCGTCAAGCTCGTCTTTCCGAGGACCTTTCGTCACCTACACAGTCACCAACAACTTGATCTCGACTGTCCAATCCAACATTTACGCTCCGGGATCTACCGACAGCACCGGCACCATCATCGTAGTGGTGCCCGCAACGCCCTCCCCCAGCCCCTTGACGGGCTCCAGTGCTTCCGGCAGTCCCAGCACACCCAGTACCCCATTTAGTGGTCCTTACATTACCTTCACAGTCACGAACAACGCCATCCAGACACCCGCTACAAACAGCTATCCCCCGGCCTCTGCCGGTGGCCCTGGCACAGTGATTGTAGCAGTCCCCCCGTCGTCGACCGTTCCTTTCACTGGTCCCTACGTTACGTACACAGTCACCAACACCGCTGTTACGCGTGCTCAGAGCAACTCCATCCCACCTGCATCTTCCGGAGGCACAGGAACTATCATCGTCGCCGTCCCGGCTAGCTCTGGAGTCACTTCAGCTCCCTACACCGGACCATACGTAACGTACACGGTCACGAATTCGGGAATCACTCAGAGCAGCGTCGCGACTTACCCGCCTACCAATGCTGGTGATCCTGGTACCGTCATTGTCGCCGTGCCTCCTTCGACTGTCACGGCGACTGTGCCCTCGGCCGCTACCTACCTCACTATCACTCAGACGAACTATGCTGTGAATGCTCCCATCACCTTCACTAGCCCTCCAGCTACTGCTGGAGGAACCGGGACCGTGGTGGTCGTTGTGCCGCCTCCTACGCCAACAGCCACTCCTCCCCCATCCGCATCCTACATCACTTCGACCATCACCAACACCGGTTTGATCAACCCTACGACGGTGACTTATCCTCCGGCCACATCTGGCGGTGTAGGAACCGTTGTCATTGCCGTTCCTCCGCCGCCACCGACCGGCACGCCCCCTCCCAGCGCCGTGTATACGACCTTTACGGTCACAAGCACTGGGCTGGTGAACCCCACGACCATAACATACCCGCCTTCGGCTTCCGGAGCCACAGGTGTTGTGGTAGTAGCGGTTCCGCCGGTACCGACAGCAACGCCTCCTATTTCTGCTGTGTACATCACGTCGACCGTCACCGAGACTGGACTTCTTTTCGCGACTACTATCACTTATCCCCCATTGAGCCCTGGGGGTACTGGTACAGTGATTATCGGTGTTCCTCCGCCTACACCGACGGGCACGCCACCCGTGTCCGCCATATACACCACTTCCACTGTCACCAGCCCAGGTTTGACAGGACCTACTACAATCACATACCCCCCTGCAACGCCAGGAGGCACAGGAGTGGTGATTATCGGCGTCCCGCCATCGTCTACATCAGCTGGAGCGACTTTCACCGCACCAAATACTGCGTCAGTAGGAGCTTCAGGTTCCTCAGGTGCAAGTGGTTCAGGCAGCCAATCGACTGCGCTATCTGGTGTTTCGCCTGTATCAAACGCTGGTTCCAGCACAGCAGCGTCAGTATCTCCGGGACAAGGTGTTTCAAGTGGTATCTCTCCTCCTGATACGCAAGCTTCGGGAGCCAGCACTGAAGTGTCAGGATCGGACAATGGGCCTTCAGGATCATCGTCGGTACCAGGTGGCGGGAGTGGTTCCGCAGCTCCTTCTGGAGCATCGCCCTCAGCATCCAACACTGGCTCGCCAGCCTCCTCCCTTGTGTCTGGCAACCCCAGCGGTATTTCGACCCCTTCCGGTCCTCTACCTTCGGGACCTAGCACTGGAGCTCCAGGAGCGACTTCGTTACCAAGTGGCGCAATTCCTTCTGGTGATGTGTCTTCAGGATCCAACGCCGGAGCCTCCGGCTCACCCTCCTCTCCAGTTGGCTCAGGCATTGAGCCAAGCGGAAGTCCTTCAGGTGCTGCTTCAGGTGCAGGCACGTCAAGTGTTCCAGGACCCTCCACGACGCCATCTATCAGTGTTGTATACGTAACGTCGACCTTGACAAGCATCGGGTTTGTGCGTACGACCACAATCACGTACCCACCAACGTCTGCCGGCGGTACTGGAACAATTGTGGTCGGCGTTCCGCCACCACCTCCAACCGGAACACCACCCGCTGGGGCCTACACATCTTCTACCATTACTGACATCGGCCTGCTGCAACCGACGACCATCACTTACCCTCCTGCTTCATCGGGTGGTACTGGCACCGTCGTTATTGGCTCACCCCCGCCTCAGGCTACTGGCACGTCTACTGGTCCGTACGTGACGACGACGGTTACTGATATCAATCTGATCTTTCCTACGACAATCACGTACCCTGCCAGCTCGTCCGGTGCCCCGGGTACTGTTGTCATCGGCACTCCTCCCCCACAGGCTACTGGTACGTTGCCCACGGGACCATACGTCACCTCAACTCTGGTCGCGACTGGAATTATTCGCCCTACGACGATCACATATGCTCCTACTTCACTAGGAGGAACTGGAACCGTGATCATCGGTACGCCTCCGCCTCAACCCACTGGTACGCCGCCTCCTGGTCAGTATGTCACGTCAACTGTCACCGATCCTGGGCTGTTTAGCCCAACAACCATTACCTATCCGCCTCTTTCTACCGGGGGAGTTGGAACTGTTATCATTGGTGTACCTCCACCCAGGATCACTAGGACGCCTGCTCCTGGACCATATGTCACATCTACCATCACGGATCCTGGTTTGCTCAGCCCGACAACCATCACCTACCCTCCTGCTTCGTCAGGAGGCGTGGGTACCGTGGTTATTGGCACACCTCCACCTCGGTTCACTAGTGCCAGTGCTTCGACGGCATCAACGGCATCAGAAACGATCCCAGTATCGTTCATCACTTCAACAATCACCGACATAGGCCTTTCCAGCTCGACCACAATCACCTACGCTCCCACTTCACCAGGTGGCCCTGGGTTGGTCGTTGTCGGCGTGCCTGCATCTACAGCCACTAGCTCACTCGCTGGTCCATTCACGACAGTGACACAATCTAGCCTGGGACTTGTTCGAACTACTACGATTACCTACGTGCCAGGTCCTGGAGGTACGGCCACCGTGATTGTCGCTGTGCCACCAACCCCAGCGTCTGGCTTCGTCAGTCAGTCTGGCCAAGTCTTCACTACTTCCACTGTCACGGACATCGGGCTAGTTGGAGCGACCACTATTACCTACCCGCCTGCTACCTCCGGGGCACCGCGACCGTCATTGTCGGTGTGCCACCGTCACAGATCCAGAGCTTTACACCAACCTCAGGTCAGGTTTTTATTACTTCGACCATCTCCAGCCCTGGGCTCGCCAGTTCCACTACGATCACCTATGCCCCAGCTAAGTCAGGCGATCCTGTCACCGTCGTTGTCTTTGCACCGGAAACCACACCTACCCCATCTCCTTCGGCGACTCTGAGCTCCACACCAGGTCAACAACCGAGTCTCACCGGCGCAAGCGCATCCAGTCCTGGCGCGCCCAGTGCAGGTCTGTCCAGCACAGCTATATCCAGCACAGGTCTACAGAGTGCAGGTATCTACAGCACAGGCATCACTAGCGCAGGTCCATCAGGTTTGAGTGCATCTACTGCCAGCGAATCTAGTGCAGGCCAACCCAGCTCCAGTGTGTCCGGTGCTGGCCTGTCTTCTACCGATGCATCCAATGCCGGCGCATCTAGTGCTGGGGTTTCCGGTACAGGTATCTCCAGCGCAGGTGTATCTAGCGCAGTCGGACCATCTCGCGTTACTTCCACCATTACAGACATTGGGGTTTTCAGCCTGACCACCGAAACTCTGCCTCCCGCCAGCTCTGGAGGTCTCGAGACAGTTCTTGTCCGCGTGCCGCCAAGCCAGGTTCCTCAAAGTCTCACCGGTACCTACAGTCAAGCATACGTCACTTCAACTGTGACGGATATTGGATTGCTCAGTCCTACAACCGTCACATATCCCCCTTCAAGCTCGGGCGGAACTGGAACAGTCATCATTGGCGTCTTGCCAACTCAGCCATCAGGCAGTTTGCTAACAGGCCCTTATACCACCTCCACAGTAACGGACAGCAGGATCACTGGAACCACCACTATCACCTACGCCCCAGCGACTCCTGGCGGTACTGGAACCGTCATTATTGGTGTTCAACCTTTTCCCACTGGACCTTACACCACCTCGACAGTAACAGACCCGAGGTTCATTGGAACCACCACTATTACATATACCGCAGCAACTCCTGGTGGCACCGGAACTGTCATTGTTGGTGTTCAGCCATCCCAGGCCACAAGCACCCCGCCCTTGGCAGTTTACACAACTTTGACTGTGTCCAGTGCTGGTCTGACAGCCACTACGACCATTACATACCCACCTACCGCCTCTGGAGGAACCGGTACGGTTGTGATTGGTATTCCGGCGCTGGCCACATCAGACTCGGCAGCTTCATCTCCGTCGGCATCATCTCCTGGAACTTCTGGAAGTGCGCAACCGTATTCTACGGGCATCTCGGGCAGTCAAGGTACAGCGAGCGGGTCTTCTGGCCCTGGTACCGGCACCGCCACTTCTGGCCAGTCTGCGGCTTCCACTGGTGCAGCTACTCCATCCGCGGGCTCGAGCAATACCGGCCTGGGAGCATTCACTACACTCACGGAAGTAGATGCCGGTGTTCTAAGTCCCACCACTATAACGTACTCTCCCGGGTCTCCAGGTGGTACTGTAACCGTCGTGGTTATTGTTCCTCCGCCGCCACCCACGATAACCGCTCCATCCGGAGCTCAGTATGTCACTATCACCAGAACTGAGGTCAGCTTGTTCAGCACGATCACGATAACTTATTCTCCTGGTGCCTCGGGTGGTCCTGGCACAGTTGTGGTCGGTGTGCCCCCAATTTCACCTCCTACTGTCCCTGCAGCTTCAGCCACGTACTCCACGACTACAGTGACAGACGCCGGGCTGACGGCTACTACAACCATCACCTACCCCCCGGGTGCTTCTGATGGCCCCGGCACAGTTGTAATCGGCGTACCTGGTCAGCCTTCTGGAAACTCCCTGTCCCAAGTAACAAGCTCCCCCGGTTCTGCGTCTCAAACCATCTCTAGCGTGCGCTACACCACGACCACCCGAACTGATATTGGTCTTGTTTTGCCGTCTACCTCTACGCTTCCGCCTTCCATGCCAGGAGATGTTATTACTGTTGTGGTCGAAGTCCCTCCCACAGCCATTACCAGTGGCCCATCCGCGGCTTCTTACAGCTCCACAACGGTCACTGACCCAAGGCTTCTCAGCCCGACAACCATCACCTATCCTCCTGCTACCTCCGGTGGTACGGGTATTGTGGTGATAGGAGTCCCTCCTCCGGTTACAGGGACACCCGATCCCTCAGCCAGCTACACAACTATCACTGTGGTCGACAGTGGCTTGACGCTTCCCACAACGGTAACCAGAGCGCCTGTCTCGTCAGGAGGTGTCGGAACAGTTGTGATCGGAGTGCCTGCATCAGCGACGGGGACACTCAACCCCCCAATCATCTATACCACAGTCACTACAACCGATAGCAATTTGCTATTGCCTACCACCGTGACCAGAGCAGCCGTCAGTTCGGGAGGCGTGGTAACGGTTGTCATTGCAGTCCCCGCCTCGGCAACTGGCATGCCTGATCCGTCAGCAATCTACACAACAATTACCACCACCGACAGCAATTTGTTATTGCCCACTACCGTGACCCGAGCACCTGTTTCTTCAGGGGGTACAGGAACCATTTTCGTTGTGGTCCCTCCGATAACCACACCTGCGCCTAGCTATTCGGTTATCTACACCACCATCACATCGACCGACAGTAACCTGATCCTGCCTACAACGGTGACTCGTCCGCCGGTGTCTTCAGGTGCGGTCGGTTCGGTGATCGTCATTATCCCACCCCCCATCACAGGAACGCCAGACCCCTCAGCGCTCTATACCACTGTTACCTCTACAGACAGCAACATCATACTGCCGACGACCGTGACACGTCCACCAGTTTCCTCCGGCGCGATTGGCTCCGTCATTGTTGTTCTCCCACCTCCCATCACAGGAACGCCAGATCCCTCAGCTCTCTATACTACTGTAACCTCTACGGACAGCAATATATTGCTGCCGACAACCGTGACACGTCCGCCAGCTTCCTCCGGTGCGGTTGGCTCAGTCATCGTTATTGTCCCACCGGCTACAAGCACACCAAGCCCCTCGGCTGTCTATACCACTGTCACTTCAACAGATGCCAATGCGATACTAACAACAACAGTAACTCTGCCGCCGCTCTCTTCTGGTGCTGTTGGTTCTGTGATAGTTATTGTGCCGCCTCCCGTTACAGGTACACCAAACCCTTCAGCTGTATACACGACTATCACTACTACCGAGGGCAACCTAATACAGCCCACGACTATAACTCGGCCACCTTCTTCTTCTGGCGGAGTAGGCACTGTTATAGTTGCTGTTCCACCTTTGGTCACCGGTTCAATTGACCCCAATGCTATCTATACTACGATCACAACCACGGATAGCAATTTGATGCAACCCATAACGGTGTCTCGACCACCAATTTCCTCTGGCGGAATCGGTACTGTCATTGTGGCTGTTCCACCTTCAACCTCAGGATCGACCAGCCCTGGTGAGGCTTACACAACTATCACGACCACCGACAGCAATTTGATACTACCTACAACCGTCACTCGCCCTCCTGTCTCATCTGGCGGAGTTGGCACTGTTGTCGTGGCTGTTCCGCCTCAGGTTACAGGATCAATTGACCCCAGTGCGGTTTATATCACGACTACCAGCACGCTGAGCGGTTTGATCCAGCCCACAACTGTCACCAGACCTCCCGCAACATCTGGTGGAGTCGGCACTGTGATTATTGCCGTTCCTCCCGTAGTCACAGGAACAACCGATACAAGCGCAGTTTACACCACAGTTACTACCACGGACAGCAATTTGTTACTACCCACAACTGTCACTCGCCCTCCTACCTCATCTGGTGGAGTCGGTACCGTCATTGTGGCTGTTCCGCCTCCAGTTACAGGCACGCTTGACCCCAATGATGTTTACACAACTGTTACGACAACCAGTGTTGGATTGGTCAACCCGACTACGATCACTCGTCCTCCCGTCACTTCCGGTGGCACTGGGACAGTTGTTGTGGTTGTTCCTCCGACCACCGGGTCACTCAACCCTAGTGGATCGTACACGACGATTACTCGCACAGATTCTGGGGTCGCATCGCCAACTACTCTCTCATATGCTCCCGGCACGTCTGGTGGGCCTGGCACAGTCGTGGTTGTTGTCTCTGAAGCCACAGCTTCACTGTCCTCCGCCGGTATCACTATACCTTACACAACGATCACTAGTACTCAAGCTGGCCTTCTTGAGCCCTCAACAGCATCTTATCCTCCTGGTTCAGCCGGCGCACCTGGCACGGTCGTCATTTTCGTTCCTGCAGCCACAGTTTCATCACCATCTCCCAGTGTTGCTGTACCCTACACAACACTTACCAGCACCCAAGTTGGTCTTCTTGAACCTTCAACAATATCTTATCCTCCCGCCTCTTCCGGAGGCACTGGTACGGTTGTTGTTGCAGTACCTCCTTCCATTACTGGCTCTGCGATCCCAGGCCAAGTGTACACGACCATAACAACCACAAATCCCTCCGTCTTCTCGCCAACAACAATAACTTATCCACCAGCTGCATCTCAAACAGCCGGAACGGTAGTTGTGGTTGTGCCACCAAACAGAACTGGCTCCGTCCCAATTACATCAGGCGCTGCTTACACAACGATCACGGCGACGGATTCTGGACTGGTCACCACAACAACCATCACATATCCACCAGGTCAATCCGGAGACACTGTTACTGTTGTGGTTGCAGTGCCGCCAACCCCAACGGGCTCTCTAACTATTCCCCCGGGTGCCTCTTTCACAACCATCACGGCAACTGACTCAGCATTGTTCTCGCCTACTACCAGAACATATCTTCCCACTGAGTCAGGCGGTGTTGGGACAGTTGTTATTGGCGTTCCGCCCATGGAGACAGGCTCTTTGTCTATCCCAGCAGGCGCCTCCTTCACTACCACCACTGTAACTGATTCAGCACTGCTTCAACCCACGACAAGAACCTATCCCCCGACGGTTTCTGGCGGTACTGGAACAATTGTTGTCGGCGTGCCACCAACCCAGACAGGCTCTATAAGCATTCCACCCGATGCCTCCTTTACTACGACTACCGTAACCGATATAGGACTGTTTTCACCTACCACTAGAACCTACCCTCCCACCGTTTCTGGGGGGACCGGAACAGTTGTTATTGGTGTACCGCCAATCCAGACGGGCTCTCAGTCCATTCCTCTAGGTGCTTCCTTTACCACTACTACGGTAACAGACCCAGGGCTGTCTTTCTCTACAACCAGGACTTATCCTCCTACTGTTTCTGATGGGACAGGAACAATTGTCGTTGGAGTTCCGCCTACCGAAACCGGATCAGTCTCTATCCCGCCAGGCGCTTCTTTCACTACTATTACAACAACTGATCCGGGAGTTCTCTCGCTTACTACCAGAACCTACCCTCCCACGGCTTCCGGAGGCACTGGAAGCATCGTGATTGCTGTGCCACCAACCCGGGTTCCTTCAGCAACTCTCCCGCCTGATGCTGTCTTCACTACCATCACAGCCACTGATGCTGGTGTTTCCACACCCACAACTATCACTTATCTGCCAGCAAGCTCCGGAGGAACAGGCACAGTGGCCATCATCGTCCCATCACCGGCGGCTACCCCTACCGCGTCCTTGACATCGAACCCCAGCGGTATCTTTATCACGATCACGGTCACGAGCGATGGGCTGACAGGGCCGGTTACTACGACGAACTCGGCAACATATGTGGGAGGAACGAACACTGTGGTGGTCGCAGTACCTCCAGCCTCCTCTACGCTTTCCTCAGCGGGACACTCTTCAGGCACCTCTCATGCGTCCTCACCAGCGCCAATCCCCAGTGGCTACACTACAGTCACTGGTGGCTTCGTTAGCAACACCGCTCCCGTCACTGTTACTCAAGTTCCTTCAGGGGGCTCAGGGCAGACGACTGTTGTCATCTTCCCGACTGGACCCTCAGCCTCATTCACTGGCCCCTACTTGACCTTGACCGAAGACTATAGTGGTGACAATAACGGTCCTCAGACATTTACCCTGGCCCCTGAGACGGGCAGTGTTGGGACAGTAATTGTTGCTAACCCACAAGCAACTATCACCAACGGCCCTGTTTACAACGGTCCTTATACCACCGTCTATCAAACATATTCTGGCTCAACGGTTCAGACATACACGCTCCTCGACGGTGGGCCAACTCGTACCATCATCTATCTTGTTCCTGCTCAGACTAGGTTCGCTGGAGTATACACTACAATCACAACCGGGTACGATGGCACAGCCCCGCGAACAATCACACTGCCTGTCACAGACTCGATCGGCACCGTGCTTGTACAGACTCCATTTTCTGCTTCCGCCACTACCACTGCTTCTTCTTCTCAAGTGTCTTCCGCAGCAAGTGGTGCAACCTCTTCAGAGGCCACTGGTTCAAGTATTACGGCGTCTGCAGGGGCTTCACTCTCCTCCGCAACAGTATCTGCTACGGATGCTACTGTGCCATCGACGACAAATGCATCAGGCACGCAGTCTTCCTCGGTCGGGTTGTTGTCTTCACCAACCGAATCCACGGGAGGGCCTTCTTCTGCCAGTGGCGCAAGCGTGAGCAGCGCTGGCCCCAGTGGCTCTGCCTATGGCAGTTTCGGCTCCAGCAGTGCTACTTCCAATGAGTCTTCTCCTGCTACTTCCTCTCCCGAAGAGTCCGCTTCCAGTGCTGGTTCATTTACCGGTCCCTCTGTCACCATCCCCTCAGGATCAATTCCTGCTCCTGGTGATACTTCGTCCAATGCTCACTCTTCTTCTGTTCACTCGAGCTCTGTTTCAGGTTCGGCATCTGGCGACTCCCCTAGCGGCACTACTGCAATCTCCTCGGGAACTCTCAGCCAAGCCACAGGTGCTGCGTCTTCGTTCACTGGACCATATACCACTATTTTTGACGGTTACTATGGCACATCCGCTACAACCATCACTCTTCCGCCTGGTGCTTCTGGTTCTATCGGGACCGTCATTATTCAGACACCCTTTGAGACCTTTACTGGACCTTACACAACCGTGACCGAGTTCTATGATGGCACAACAACCCAAGCCGTAACATTACCTCCTAGTTCTGGTGGTGTTTTGGGAACAGTCATTCTCCGGCAGCCCAGACAAGGCTCGTTTACTGGCCCATACACAACTATCACCGAGCCCTACACAGGTACTACAACGGGCTTCATCACCCTGGCTCCGATGGGCTCCGACACCATTGGGACAG
This sequence comes from Stachybotrys elegans, assembly GCA_020746835.1. Lineage (NCBI taxonomy): Eukaryota > Fungi > Ascomycota > Sordariomycetes > Hypocreales > Stachybotryaceae > Stachybotrys > Stachybotrys elegans. The sequence goes on along the minus strand of JAGPNK010000008.1, from coordinate 845,257 downwards.
TCATTGTTCAAGCACCTACTACCGCATTTACAGGGCCTTACACATCTGTCACTGAGGCATATGACGGCAGTTCGACCAGATCTCTTACACTGGCACCAGTCTCCGGCACTATCGGTACGGTGATCATCCAAACACCCCGTGCGACCCTGTCCTCGGGCTCTACCTTCACTGGACCATACACAACGATCACCCAAGGCCACGATGGCTCCGGACAAGAAACCATCACCCTCAATCCGGGGCCAAGCGGTACTGTTGGAACTGTTATCATCCAAACGCCCGGCATCTCTTTCACAGGCCCGTACACCACAATCACTGAAGGCTACGATGGCACCACGACTGGCAGAGTTACCCTTGCTCCTGCTGGCTCGGCCACCGTGGGTACAGTCATTGTTCAGACCCCCAAGGCCACGGAAGTATCCTTCACAGGCCCTTACACTACAGTGACAGTGCCGTACTCTGGAACAGGTACTGAGACCATTACCATGGCTCCCCTGAGTGGCCCTCAGGGAACAGTCATTATTCGCACACCGGCTACCGCTGGTTTCACAGGACCCTATACTACGATCACCCAGGGCGGAGCCAGCCCGGGCACCGTCACGCTGAATCCTTTCAGTGGCACTATTGGAACAGTTATCATTCAGACAGGAGGTGGCTCCTTCACTGGTCCATACACAACCATTACCAGCGAATATACTGGTTCCGGTACTGCCGTGGAAACGCTGACCTTGAATCCAGTCAGTGGCACACTCGGCACTGTCATTATCCAGACCCCTCGAGGCAGCTTTACTGGCCCATACAGCACCATTACTGAACCATATGACGGAACTGCGGTTAGGATAGCAACGCTTCCCCAGGACCTGGTGGCAGTGTCGGTACCGTAATTGTTGAGACCCCCAGAGTTGCTTTTACTGGCCCCTATACGACCATCACTGAGTCTTTCACGGGCACTGCTCCACGAACTGTCACATTGAACCCTGTCAGCGGCAGCGTGGGCACTGTTATCATCCAAACCCCTGCAGCAGCCTTCACCGGCCCATACACCACTGTCACTGAACCCTACGACGGCTCAGTTGTCACAACTGAGACTCTGCCGCCGGCGAATGGAGCATCCCTGGGCACTATCCTTGTTCAGACCCCTCGACCTGCTGCTTTTACAGGGCCTTGCACAACCATCACCGAGCCTTACGTTGGCACTGGAACCAGAGGCCAGACCATCACTCTTGCCCCTGTCAGTGGAACTATTGGCACAGTCATCGTGCAGACGCCGGGCGCTGGTTTCACTGGGCCATATCGTACGGTCACGGAGGGCTACACTGGAACCACCTCCAGGACCCTATCTCTGGCTCCTGGCCCGGGTGATTCTACCGGTACGGTCATCGTTCAGACCCCGCAGCCCGTTTTCACAGGTCCATACGTCACTGTCACAAACGCCTATGGTGGAACAACCCCCACAACTTTCACCCAAGCTCCTGGTCCAGGGGATTCTACTGGCACTGTCATCGTCGAGACGCCACGACCCATCTTCACAGGAGAATTTACCACAATCACTGACGCTTATGATGGCCCTACTGTGTCTACAATCACGCTTCAACCTGCTTCTGGGGGATCTATCGGAACTGTTGTTGTTCAAACACCCAGATCGGGTGCGTTCACAGGCCCTTTTACCACCGTTACGAATGGATACGCCGGCACGGCAGCCACCACCATCACCCTTCGTCCCAGCTCCGGCGACTCGATCGGAACAGTCATTATTCAGACCCCTCAAGGTCCCGCACAATTTACTGGTCCATATGTCACCATTACAGACGGCTATGGAGGAACAGCAACTAGCAGAGTCACTCTTGCCCCTGCCCCTGGCGACTCTACCGGTACAGTTATCGTCCAGACTCCTCAAGCTACGAATGTTTTCACCGGCCCTTATGTTACAGTCACCAACGGCTATGGCGGATCAGCCGTGAATACCCTGACTCTTGCTCCCGGACCAGGCGGCTCGGTCGGAACAGTCATTGTCCAGACTCCTTTGGGCGCCGGTACATTTACAGGCCCGTACCAGACAGTTACTGAAGCATACACCGGCACAACAACGAGGTCGCTCACTCTGGCGCCCGGCTCAAGCGACAGCACTGGTACTGTCATTGTTCAGACGCCCCAAAGAGGCACATTCACTGGACCCTACACTACCGTGACTGATGGATATGACGGCACACAGCCCAATACTATCACTCTGGATCCTGGCCCGGGTGGCTCTGTTGGTACGGTTATTGTTCAGACCCCTACAGCTTATACTGGCCGCTACGTCACCATCACAAGGCCCTACGACGGAACTGCGACAACCACTCTCACCCTTCCTCCTGGACCAGGTGGAAGCGTAGGCACCGTCGTAGTCGAAACTCCTGCCGCAGCTTTCACTGGGGCTCGTACAACCATCACACGAGGCTACGATGGAGCCAGCCCTACGACTTTCACTTTGGCACCTGGCACAGACGGCGTCGCTACGGTTGTTGTTGAAACTCCGACTGCCTCAGCAGCCTCCTACACGACCATCACTGGCTCCTGGACCGGTACCACCACTAGGACCGCTACTTTGGCTGCAGGATCAGACGGAGTTGCGACAGTTGTTATCCAGACGCCAGAGGCTGCTTTTACGGGACCGTATACGACAGTCACACTGGCATATGATGGTACTTCAACTGGCTACCTGACTGTTCCTCCAGGCTCAGGACAGTCTCTTGGAACTGTTATTGTGCAGACTCCACGACAATCTGCTTTGTCCGTGACCGCGTCTGTGACTGCTTCCTATGTCACAATCACGAACGGCTATGACGGTGCAGTCGCAACCACCAATACCCTGCCGGTGGGAAGCAACGGTGTTGTGACTGTTGTCGTGCAGACACCCACAGCAAGCGGCATTTCCTATGTGACTATTACAGAGGCTGGCCCTGCAGCATCAACCTTCACCCTGCCCCGCGGTTCTAACGGGGTGGCCACTGTTGTCGTGCAGACCCCCGCCAATACATTTACTGGTCCCTATCAGACAATCACTCGGGGATACGATGGCACAATCACTCAGACACTGACGCTGCCTCCCGTCGGAAGCGGCACTGTCGGTACGCTTATTGTCGAGACCCCCAACGGTGCTGCACCTACGAGCAGGCCTCTGGTTACGATCACGAATGGCTACGATGGTGCAACTACCTCGACCATCACTTTGGCTCCAGGTCCTGATGGCACTGTTACTGTCATTGTCCAGACACCAACCGCTACAGGATCGGTCTCTGATTCTTTGCTTGTTGTCACCATCACCGAGGCTTATACCGGCTCGGTTACTCGAACCGTCACTCTACCAGTGGTTTCAGGCGGGAGCACACAGACTGTTATTGTCCAGACACCGACCTACGCTCCCACAGGCCCCGTCGTCACTGTCACTCGCGGAGAACCAGTATCAGCGGCTCAAACAATCACGCTCCCTGCAGGCCCCGACGGAGTTGTCACTGTTGTGGTCGAAACGCCAATTGCGCGTACAACGGCTGGCATTACTGGCCCCGTCACGACAGTCACACGTGGATACACCGGATCTGTTCGAACCACAATCACTCTACCGCCAGGACCAGATGGCGTTGCCACCGTCATTGTCGAGACACCTCAAACCGCTGCTCCTGTTCCTACCGGCACTTCCGTCGCCCTCCCCGTCACCACGGTTACTCAGGGCTACGATGGATCTGTGGTTCAAACTGTGACTCTGCCCGCCGGCCCTGACGGAGCCGTCACGGTCATTGTAGAGACCCCTGTCGCAAGCTCCCCGTCTATACCGATTACAGAGCCTCCTCGCCAAACAACCACTGTCTACCGAGGTGGTGCTGCTGCAAACACAGTCACTTTACCTCCTGGCCCTGACGGCGTTGTGACGGTCATCATCCAAACTGTCACAACAGCAGCGCCAGTTTACTACGTGACAAGGACCGAGCCATATGCAGGGTCCATGGCGTCGACCATTACGCTGCCGCCTGGACCCGATGGAACTGCTACCGTCGTTGTTCAATCGCCCCTTGCTCCCGCGTTCACCGGTCCATACACAACTATCACCCAAGGATACGGTGGCTCACAGACAGAGACCATTACCAGAACTCCTGCGTACGGCGATTCTGTGGGGACGGTCATTGTTCAAACTCCAGCTCGCCTCAACTCATCCTTCACTGGTCCTTATACCACCATTGTTGAGGGTTATCCAGGCTCTCAGCTTACAACAGCAACCTTGGATCCCGGCCAGGGAGACTCAGTTGGCACGGTCATCATTCATACGCCAGAGCCAGCTCCCTTTACGGGACCGTACACAACCGTGACTCAAGGCTACACTGGCACTGTTACATCATCCATCGTCCTGCCGCCAAGCCCTGGTGATCCCGTTGGAACAGTTATTGTGCAGGTTCCGCAGGCCGCTTCCTTCACTGGTCCTTACACGACGGTCACCGCACCTTACACAGGCACCGTGGCGACTACGCAAACTCTCAACCCAGCCAGTGGCGACTCTGTCGGAACAGTTATTGTCCAGACACCAGAAGCATCAACGCCAACACCCACGACACCACCTAGGTTCACTGGACCGTATGTCACCATCTCTGCACCTTATGATGGCACTGTGCCCACCACGGTTACTCTCGGTCCTTCTCCTGGTGATTCTATTGGCACTGTCATTGTCCAGACCCCGCGCCCAACCGCCCCTCCTGCTGATAGCTCAGCTCCTGCGTTCACCGGCCCATACACGACAATCGAGGCTGGGTACGACGGGTGGGTGGTTTCCACTGTTACTCTTGCACCAGCCAGCGGCGGGACACTCGGTACTGTCATTATTCAAACTCCAACGCGCGGTCCCAGTTTCACTGGGCCATACACAACGGTCTACGCTGGTTACGATGGTACAGGGGTTACTACAGCTACGCTCCTGCCTGCCAACAGCGACTCTACAGGGACTGTCATCATCAGGACTCCTCAAGGTTTCACTGGGCCTTATGTCACTGTCACCGCTGGAGGTGCCTCGTCGCGAACCGTCACCCTGGCCCCAGCCTCGGGAGATCAAACTGGAACTGTCATCATTGAGACCCCAACTGCAGCATCCCGCCCTTACACCACAGTCACCGTTGAGGGTACCGGCAGCGTTACCACTACTATCACACTCAATCCCTCGAGTGGGGATGTTACAGGTACCGTCCTTGTCGAGATTCCATCCCGGAATGTGTTTACTGGCCCCTACATTACGCGCACCGTCACCTATACAGGCTCGGTCGCTTCGACACAGACTTTTGCGCCAGCTGCGTCGGATCCCACGCCTACCGGCACGGTCATCGTGAACGTTCCCTCTTCAGGAGAGTTCACTGGTCCCTACACTACGGTAACAGTGGGACACGACGGGCCAGGCACGTTGACTATCACTCGGGCTCCTGCCAGTGGTGGTTCTATTGGAACCGTGTACATCGAGACACCTTCAGGCTTCACCGGACCGTATGTCACCGAGACCCTCGCTGGAAGTGTTTCCCGTACAATCACGCTGCCACCCAGTGGTAGCGGCGGCACTGGAACAGTTATCATCGAGATCCCTGCCACATCCGTCAGGAGCTTCACTGGTCCTTATACCACACTCACGTTGCCCTTTGACGGAACTGGCACCAGAACTGCAACTCTTCCTCCAGCGAACAGTGGAGAGACCGGTACAGTCATCATCGAAACGCCTCGGGCCGCTGCTTTCACTGGCCCTTACACGACAATCACGGAGGGCTACAACGGCGCAGTGCCTGTTACCCTGACCCTTGATCCTGCTTCTGGTGGTACACAGGGCACAGTTGTTATCCGGACTCCCTTGGGATTCACTGGTCCTTACACGACTGTCTACGCGCCCTACACTGGAACAGCCGCGTCTACCCTTACGTTGGCACCTGCTAGTGGCGATAGCACCGGCACTGTTGTCGTCCAAACGCCCCAGGCGATGGCTGCATCTTACACTACCATCACGCGTCCGTATAACGGCACTGGCACTTCCACCGTCACTCTGGCTCCTGCTAGTGGGGGAAGTATTGGAACAGTTATCGTTGAGACCCCTGAAGCTGAAGCTCAAGCATATACCACAGTCACACGAGCCTACACTGGAACAACGACCTCTCTGGCAACTCTCCAGCCTGCTACTCCGGGTGGCACTGGAACCGTTATCGTCAACACCCCAGAGGCTGAATTCACCGGTCCTTATACCACCATCACGCGCGCTTACACGGGAGTATCTACTTCCATTGTCACCCTCCCGCCCATCACCGGCGGCACAGGCACAGTTATCGTCAACACCCCTCCCTTCCAAGGGCCATTCACTACCGTGACACGCGCCTGGACAGGTTCTGTTGCATCAACGATTACGCTAGAACCCGCCAGCGGTGACCAAACTGGCACAGTCATTGTTCAGACCCCTGGTGCTTCTGTATTCACTGGCCCTTACGTCACTGTCACGAGAATCTACACCGGGACAACAACGGCTACCATTATCCTCGAGCCGGCAAGCGGTGATAGTACAGGAACTATTGTTATAGAGTCTCCGGCACCTTCTGCTTTCACGGGCCCCTACACCACTATCACCAGGGGCTATGGAGGGGCAACGACTGGAACGCTTACTTTGCCACCGGCCGGCTCTGACACTATCGGCACGGTTGTTATCGAGACTCCTGAAGGCTTCACTGGTCCCCTCACCACCGTTACGCGACCTTGGACCGGAACTAGCGCTTCTGCTGTTACGCTGCCGCCATCTGGAAGTGATAGAACGGGCACTGTCATCGTTCAAACGCCTGCTGGCTTCAATGGCCCTTACACTACTATTACTCGTGGATACACTGGCAGCACAACCTCGCTGGCTACAATTGAGCCCCTTAGCGATGGCGGCACGGGCACAGTCATCGTCAACACGCCTCCCTTCACCGGACCCTACACCACAATCACCCAACCATATACTGGTGTTTCAACTTCCATCGAGACACTGGAGCCTGTCAGTGGAGGAACCGGCACCGTCATTGTCAACATCCCACCATTCACTGGTCCCTACACAACCATCACGACCGGATATTCCGGTATAACTACGTCTATTGCGACAGTACAGCCGGCCAGTGGCGGACAGCTTGGAACAGTCATTGTCAACACCCCCAGATTTACCGGCCCCTACACTACTATCACGCGGCCTTACACTGGAACCACAACATCAATTGCTACCTTCGAGCCAGTCAGCGGCGGAGAAGGTACTGTGGTTATCAACACGCCTGCTCCTGGCGCCTTTACCGGCCCATACACCACAATCACTCAGCCGTACACAGGATCCAGTACGTCCACTGCTACTCTTGAGCCTGCAAGCGGTGGAACTCTCGGTACCGTCGTCATTTACGAACCGCCATTCACAGGGCCTTACACAACCATCACCCGACCTTACACCGGCGTCTCGACGTCTATCCAGACTCTTCCGCCTGTTAGCAACGGTGGCACCGGTACAGTCATTGTGAATGAGCCGGCCTTCACCGGCCCATACACAACAATCACAAGCGCGCACTCTGGCCCTCTGACAACCATTACTCTGCAACCTGCGAGCGGCGGCACATTTGGTACAGTGATTGTCCAAACCCCGGCCCAGTCCGCTTTCACTGGTCCCTACATCACAACCACCACAACCTATGACGGCAACACGACCAGTACCGCCACCTTGGAGCCCGCAGGCGGCACTGGTACGGGTACCGTCATCGTCTACAGGCCGCAGTTCAGCGGAAACTATGTCACGGTCACTCGGCCGTACACGGGAACTGCCCCGACGACCTTCACCCTCGATCCCCTTGGCACAGATCAGACCGGTACTGTTGTTGTCGAGACTCCAGCTCCTGCTGCTTACACTGGTCCATACACCACAATCGTCAGCGAGTATGGCGGACCTACACCTACGGCGCTAACGCTGGACCCTGCAAGCGGCGGTTCCATTGGAACTGTCTTCATCCAAACCCCCGCTGCAACTGCTTTCACTGGCCCGTTCACCACCATCACAAGCACTTACTCTGGCAACACAACAAGGCTTGTTACTCTCAATCCGCAGAGTGAAGGCACGATCGGTACTGTCATTGTGGACGTCCCTTCACAAGCAGGCTTCACCGGTCCCTACACTACCATCACAAGGCCTCATTCTGGCACGGGAACAATCACCTTCACACTGTCTCCAGCCTCCGGTGACAATACCGGCACCGTCTATGTCGAGACTCCGGAAGCAGCCGCCTTTACAGGTCCCTATACCACTATTGTAACTGCCGGACCAGGCTTCACTCTTACCACCGTCACTGTTCCACCAGTTTCTCCTGGCGGAACCGGAACCGTGATCATCAGCAGTCCTATCAGTGCCTTTAGTGGTCCTTACGTCACGACTACTCGCCCGTACAGCGGCACGACTCCTCAGACCCTCACGCTCTCGCCCACAGGCACCTTTGCAACCGGCACAGTTATCGTTGAGACGCCGCGGTTCACAGGTCCCTTCACAACCGTCACCGCAACTGGTACTGTCTCCGCGCCCACTACTATCACTCTGGAGCCAACTGGTACTGGAACTATTGGGACCGTTCTCATTGAGGTTCCCTCCACCCCGTATACTGCTACATCTGCAACCAGCACCCATCAGTCCAGTGACTCTTACTCTGCAACCACTGATAGCAGCAGCCACTCGGCTTCCACCACCCACTCTGGCAGCACTGGTTCTAGTACTGCTTCAGCGTCGGACACCCTCTCTGAAATCTCTAGCTCTAGTAGCGGCTCGATATCCAGCAGTCAGTCCCAGTCCAGCACCTATTCTGGAAGTACTCATACCGGAACCACGCACCCTGATAGCACTGGGGAGTCTACCACTCAGTCTACGAGCCAACTCAGCAGCAGCAACTCCGAATTGAATGAGTCTCTTGCGACCACTTTCTCTGGAGTTTCTGTTACTGCAAGCAGTTTGAACTCTGCAAGCACTCATTCTAGTAGTGAGTGGCTTTCTAGCACTCAGACGGGAAGCACAGCTTCAAGTAGCACCGCGGGGTCTACTACTCACTCCACGAGTTCTCTCAGCAGCAGCTACGAAACTAGTACCTCTCAAACGACTACCCACTCCGGCAGTAGCGATACGGCCTCGACTTCTCTTTCACAGAGCAGCTCACAGTCGGGAACCACTTACTCTGGAAGCGAATCTGAGACAACCAGTCGCTCTGATACTTCTCTTGCTGAAAGCACCTCGTCCTCGGGAAGCATTGCAAATTCGGAAAGCTCTCACACGAGTAGTCATTCCACAGCTAGTAGCAGCTACAGCTACTCCACAGGTTCTTCTGCTGCTTTCGTTTCTACGGGCACATCTAGTTCGGAAAGCACTGTTTCTTCTGAAAGCTCGCGTACCAGCAGTCAATCCATAAGCTCTGAGCCCACCAGCTATTCATCCGGCTCATCCGCTACCTCGCAGTCAGGAAGCGTTTCTTATGCGGACAGGAGCTCAGAATCAGCCAGCACGTATTCAAGCACTCCTGCAACGAGCTCATACTCCAGTGGCACCAGCCCTTCTAGTAGCAGCGACTCAACTAGTTCCTCTCCTTCTCTTGCCGACATCAGCTCGCCCTCGGGAACCACGTACACGAGTAGTCATTCGTCTAGTCATTCCGTCAGCCCCCCCTCTGAAACCAGCTCTCAATCAGAATCTAGCTTCCGCTCCGAATCCAGCACTCTGTCAGAAAACACTCGCACAACCAGCCATACGACCAGCGATACCACAGCGGGTTCTGATTCAGCAAGCACGCATACCAGCAGTGGCTCAATCACTTCTGAAAGTGCTCACACGAGCAGTCAGGCCACGATAGCTTCCCAGTCTGAGAGCACCTACGCGAGCAGTGAGAGTTCGAGCACTTCTCCTTCTGGCAGCAGTCGCTCCACCACTGATTCATCCAGTGTATCTGAAAGTTCCTTGGCTGCAAGCACACCGTCCACCAGCTACTTCACCAGCTCACAGTCTGAGAGTACTCATTCTACAAGCCATTCAACAATCCACAGCAGCCAAGGGTCCGAAAGCACCTACAGTAGCTCTGGGCCTAGTGCCTCTCACTCTACTAGTAACCTTGTCAGCTCAGGCTCCGAAAGTATTTATTCGACCAGCTATGGTAGCACAGAGTCGCAGAGCACACATCCCACCACTCAGTCATCTACCTACAGCAGTTCCACATCCGAAAGTACCCATTCAACCACGTCCCTCGCCAGTTCTGGCCCAACGACTCAGTCAACCAGCTACACCAGCAGCTCTGAGTCGATTGTTAATTCAAGCAGCGCTTCCCAGCAAAGCAGTACCGAGGCCACCAGTTACTACTCGAGCACTCACTCAACCACTCATTCAAGTAGCCAAACCAGCACTCCTACATCGAGCGAATCGGTGCTAAGCAGTCTGTCCACCGCGTTATCCTCAATCGGAGAGTCGTCAAGTACCCATACCACTTCTACTACTGGTTCTTCGAGTCAAGAGACAATAAGTAGTTATTTCACTACCCAGTCCTTGAGCCAAGATGCATCGAGCACACAGTCTACTACTCACTCCTCTAGCCAAGAGGCATCAAGTTTCCTTTCTACCACCGATTCTATCTCTCGCTCATCGAGCATAGAGGTGTCCAGCAGTCCTTCCACTACTCATTCTACCACTCATTCATCAAGCGGAGAGTCATCAAGTACTTATTCCACTGGCTCTCCGGTTACCTCTTCAACTACACAATCTACAACTCAAACATCGAGTGTAGAGGCATCAAGCAGCCATTCCACCACCCCTTCAATCATTTATTCATCAAGTGCAGAGGCGTCAAGTACGCTTTCCACTGGCTCTCCTGTTACCCCTTCTACTACACATTCTACAACTCAGACATCGAGTATAGAGGCATCAAGCAGCCATTCTACCATTTCTTCGTCAAGTGCAGAGGCGTCAAGTACGCTTTCCGCGGCATCTTCTATTACTCCTTCTACCCATTCCACCACACATTCTACTACAAGCAGCCTACCCGGTGCTGAATCGAGCACCCTCCTTTCCAGCAGTCACTCAACTAGCCATGTTTCTACGGACACCCCCGGGGTTAGCAGCGAGACGTCAACTAGCAGTCATATCTCGACCAGTACTTACTCGTCAACCACCAGCAGCCTTGCATCAACCTCTAGCAGTACATCAACCTCTAGCAGTACATCAACCTCTAGCAGTACATCAACCTCTAGCAGTACATCAACGCCTAGCAGCACGTCAACGCCTAGCAGCACATCAACGCCCAGCAGCACATCAACGCCTAGCAGCACGTCAACGCCTAGCAACACATCAACGCCCAGCAGCACCACCGTGTCAACCACCACATCATCTCCCAGCAGTGCATCAACCTCTAGCACTACCTCTAGCACTACCACCAGTGTATCAACCACTACCAGCACCTCCACCAGCACCAGTCCCACACCAACGACTACCAGCCACGCATCAACCACTACTAGTCACTCATCAACCACCAGCCCTGCATCAACCACCTCAAGCAGCATACGCACTACATCTTCTGCTACTCTTGTCAGTGCCACGACCATCCGCTCGTCTTCCACAGGTAGTACAAGAACCTGTGCTCCTGTCGCAACATCTGCACCTTCGGGTTGCGGCGGCACCAACACGCTTCCCCAGGCTTGCTTGAACTTGCGAAACTACAATGGTTTGGCTCTTCTCGCTCCGGTTGTCACTTGTAACCTGGCTATTGGCAGCGTCGGCTCGCTCATCGGTCTCAGCACATGTTTGCTTAGCTCGGCTATCAGTACTTTTACTACTGGACAATCTATTGTGAACTGCTTGACAACTCGACTTGGTGGCTACTGTGTCAACCAGCTTCCCGATGCTTGCTTGGACCTTGCCACTCTTAATGGCAACACGCTCAGCATTGGGCAAAATGGCATCAGTCTAGCACAGTGTACAACCGCGCTCGGACCGCTCGCTCTAGGTACTGTCTTGACTTGTCTGACACAGACCATCACTTCACTTACAACTGGTCTCGGCATTGTCGACTGCCTCCAGAGAAATCTGGGGCTCGCGGTTGCGACTCCTACCGGCTCTCAGTGTGGTGCTGCAGTTAGCCAACCTTATTGCTCGGGGGCACTACCCAGCGCATGCACCCAACTGGCCAACCTTTCTGGCGTGCAGGCCATTACCCAAGCAACGCTATGCTCCATCTCTCTCGGTGCTTACAACGTCGGCAACGTCGCAAGGTGTACCGTCAACCTGGCCACCAGTGTTCTCGGTCGCGACATTCTTAACTGCGTCGATACCAACTTGGCTGATATCTGCATCACCCAGTTGCCTCAGGCTTGTCAAAACCTTGTTGTCCAGACAAGTGTCGGAGCCCTCAACTCGGCTCTGCCCCTCTGTACCATTGCCCTCGGCCCCTTGGCTTCAGGTAGCGCTAGTCAATGCTTGTCGTCGACCTACGGTACCGGTGTTGAGATTTTGAACTGTCTTCAGAGAAATATCCTGGGCGGCTAGAACCAGGATTTACTTTTGGTGAAAGACCAAAGCACAACTGGTTTGTGTATATAGTACGCCCTACGCGAGCAAGATCATTATTGCGATTGTTTACTTTGTCTTCATCATTGTACAGCTACTTACTATCGTTAAACCTTTTTTTAATATTAATGAACATCGAGTAATAAAGCTCGACTTGACTACATCTAATAACTAGAAACCCCAAAGGGAGTGAATTATGCGCTCATGGCAAGTGATCAGTGTTATAGAACACCCAGAACGAGGTTGGAAATGGCCCGTGTATAGGGTAGTATGTAGTTACTGGATTATATCATGAGAAAGTGCAGATCTGGGTCTTTGAGTGTTTGAACCCAGCTACCTTTCAGTTTTTCCTCTCCCTCAAGCCCCCATATGACCCTCAACACCTCCATTGCCGTGTAGATGAAGCCCCATGGTATCAATACCACTTCTCGGTGGAGTCGATGCATCACCCACTTCCGTCTCTCCGGGTCGGTCGTCCCCGCACCGGCAATGAAGGTTGGCCAAGAGGTGGCTTTGAAGTTGACATCGCTCTCGGGGATATGCTCCAGATTGTCAAACAGATCTTGGGCAACTTTCTCCCCGAACCCGGGGTCCATTAAGCTCTCTACGTCGGGAATCGCGTGGAGAGTATAGAGACATACGGCAAGCTGATGTACCGTGCCGGCGTGGATCCGACTTGGAAGGATCTCCTGTGGGAATTCAACATCATCGTTGTGGCTGCTTGCCCATTCCACTATGTCGAAGGCCAGCGCCCTCTGTATCAAATCCGCCGCAGCCTGGGAAACCTGCTGGGCAGTCTCGGCATCCTCGGTAGCAATGTTGGAGAGCTGCGATGCTGAGTGAAGAATCTCCAGGATGTCGGGTGGGCAGCAGAGGTAGCTATTGGCAGCAGCTCGGCGCAGCATGGCTGAATTGCAGAAAATCTCTGGAAGTCGGTTGTCTCCCGCGGATTTGGCGGGCAAAAATGTCGATCCCAAAATGAAATACCTGGATCAGACATGAGCATTCCTTTTCTTGGACATTAGCTTCAGCAGACTTACACAAACAGGTCAGACACCAGAGAGTCAATAAGATGGCTGGTCGTGCCGATCGTCAGCTGCAAGACCGACATCAATCTGATTGCACCCTCCAGGTGGGCTTTCCAGCCATGCTTCCCGGATTCTATCAACTCGACGTTGACGAAGAAGATGGCAGCAGCAAATATAACCTCGCGAGGGAACAACTCGACATTGTCCAAGGCGTGGGCCATCAGTCGTAGCGCCTTGTTCTTGGCCACCAGGGAGTCATGCAGCACCACCTGTGCCTGTGCCACGTTGAAGGGGCATATCATTCGCCCTTCCGTCTCCCAGGGCGGGAGTGAGGGTGAGAGGAAGTTGGACATGTGCGCTGCGGCTGCGGATATGATGATATGCTGCAGGAGCGGCTGAGCCTGGGTGAGAGCCAGAAGATAGCGAAAGGGGTTCCGGTCACCAAAGTCCCAGGACACCATGTCACCACATACGCGCTCGGCAACTGCATGGTGTCAGTTTTCGAGGATTCTGACGCGTTCCAGCAAGGCGAGATGGCTCTTACAGTAAGACAGGTAATATCTCGAAGAGTAGGCCATATCCTGGAACAAAGGGTCTGCCAAGACCCATGGATTACTGAGCTGAGGAGCAGACTCGACATGTGGTAGACGGGCAACATGGACAAGCTGCATCTGCGCATCGCCATCAGATCCGACATTGCGTCCTACAACAGACCCCGACTCGAAGGAAGACGGGGGCGACGGGGGCGACGGGGGCGACGGAGGTGACGGAGGTCCAAGAGAGCGCCGAGGCGGAGAGGGTTCCGCCACCACAGCAGCGCTGGAAGATTGGCCGGCAAGCTTTCCACGGCTAGCCACGGCGCCGGTCCATCGCAGCAGGTTCCCGTAGCCCAGACATTCTCTGCCGGCGGTTGTGCACTTGACGCAGTGTGGGAGACTCCGGTCACAGCGCAAGCGTTTGCGACGACAGTTGTGGCAGGCCTTCTCTGCTAGGCCCATGAGGATGCGAGTGGCGAGGGATCCTTGCGTGCAGCTACCGCATGATCCAAGGGGTGGGATATGGGATTTGATGGCCCCTTGATGTTGTTTGCTGGTAAGCCTGGCGTGGTTGAGCGGCGAAGATTAGGTAAGTCCGAGCCTGAGTCTTGTGGTTGAGAGGCGCCAAGCCTGAATAGGGTAGATTACGAACTAGAAAGAAACACCATCGAGTTGAAGCTTGTTGAGGCCCCGACATTCACACCGAGATGGCTAAGGCGGCCGTGTTCTGCGCAGGGGATCCGGTTCTTCTTCTGTCGGGATGCTTCCCGCCCGGCTGCAGAGACGCAGCTTTCTGGTAGCGATGAAGAACGCACCGCACCGGTGGAGGCTTCTTCGACAGAGCCCCGTCCACATGCCAGCCGGGCAGCTTCCTTGCGATATCGAACCGGCCTAAGCAGACTTGATACCATCGGCACGCTTGAAAGACCCTGGGACCCGTTGCAGGAGGCCTCGAGCGTCCTGGACAGAGGGGACCCGCCGGTACGATGTATCGAGGTATGTTTCACGCGAACCCCGGATTGCGGAGCGGCCCTAAAGATAGATGATCGAAAACACTTGCGGCGTCTCACAAAGGCCTTCTTTGGAGATCTTTCAAAATAGATTGCTTTGCTGCATCACCAATGTCGCGGAATCCATCGCCCATCAAGTCCCATGATTCCCAGAAGCGAGAAGAGGCTTAGCACATTCAACACCGATAAGCTACGTCAGCACCTGCCTGTGCGTCGATGCACATGACCGGCTCGTTCATGGTATTGGACGGCACAGCTCGGGGGGGGTGGAGGTTGGAGTGGTGGACGGTATCAAATGAGAGCCATGGAACTTACCCTACGCCCCTCCTCCAGCAGCCTCATCGGACCGTTTACCCTTCTCTGGGATTGCCAAGAACGACAATCACAGATGTGTTGGTCCAGGCAGTATGACATGTGAAGGATGGGCTGGTGACAGGCCAACCAATTGCAGCATCAGGAGCAATTGACCCGGAGGAATAGCAGAGGCAGTACTCTGTAGTGCCGGCAAGTGATACACGAAAAGGATGCGACGTCAGAAATGCCGTCGATGAGGGGACGGGCGCAACGGTTTCGGTGGGGATATTAATTATTACCCCAGGCCGAGTCCAAGGGTGCCGTCATGATCTACAACCACAATTGCAAGAACCCGGCAATCGGTGATCGATGATGTCGCATCCCTCGACATACATCTATCTATGACGAAAAGGATGGGCATTGGGAGGGGGGATCACGCAGGGATACGGAAATGGAAAATGGGAGAAACAGCAAAGGCATCGGCTTGGGAATTGCCTTTCTCAGCTCTCTCGTCAGTAATGTCCTCCAATCACGAATTCCCAACGAGGCAATGTGATCGACGCATAATGGCATACCGGTCGAAGACGGCAATGGGGCTCGGCGATCCAATATAGCCAGCCTCATCCACCCCGTTCCTATCCTGCCTGTCCGTGGATGAGCTGGTCGTTACTCACACCTCCCCTCCCTCTTGTGACCCCAAGACTCGGGGTTCTTGATCATGGGGTTTGTGGGCAGAGAGGAAGATACTGCCTCCCCGCGTGTCAGGCTTTCCCCGTCTGCGTGCAGACATCTTGCGTTGGCAGCGAATGACCTGCAGCAGATCCCCAGCAACGGACGCTATATCCACCATACTGCAGAAAACTTGGTGGTGCCCCAGCATGCCTCATACCTCCATAAGAAGAAACACACGTAGCAGTGGCAGCAGAGGGTTTGGCCCATGCTGTCGATCCATCGATGCCACAGTCTGAACGCAATGCAGGTCGAGAACCGCCGATGGGAGGACGTCGTATGCTGCGCGAGACGGGCTCTAAGATCGGACAGTATTGCCTGCGATCAGGCAGATAGATGGGCTCTTCTTCCAACCCCAACCCCAACCCCCCTCTCTATGCATCCCGTGGATGGTCCCAATCATCTGGGCCGCCTCTCTGCATTTCTGTCGGCGTAATACTCGCTGCGCTACTCTCAGGATCTTTTGCCGCGTCTAGGATTCTCATCACCATAAGCGAGCTTAGACCAGGGGGTCTATACTATACCCTCTCCTAGCCTACTCGCTGGCTACCGCTTCAAGGCATGGCCAGGTGCATCATTGTTTCAACGAGGAGGATGTCGGGATATTTTTGAAGCATCACATCACCCGGCCCTGATGTGCTCGCTTGCGGAGACAAAGGGGAGAAAAGGAAACAGGCGACCCAGGGAAGCGCGGTGAGGGAGTCAAGAGAACTCCCTCTGGAGGCTGGATGCAAAGAAAAGCAATTAAAAGTGGCTGCTCGTACGATTTCTCGTCGACAACGCAGCAGCGGCAATTTTTGCGCCCGCCGCCACAACGTGACACAACAGGTCACATCGCACACTCCCAAGAAGAGGAAAAAGGAAAGAAAACGCCAGAAGAGGAAAAAAGCTCGGTGGCCTTAGCTTGTGCATGGCAAGAAAACGGCGTTGTAGGGCAGGCAAGTGTGTGTGTGTGTGTGTGGCGTCAGGGGGCCTAGAGCCGACCAATGCTGGGCGGCCACATCCCGCCCCGGGAAGCGAGCATCATGATCCTCGTACATACCCGCCCGTCCGTCACGGGTGTACAGAGTACGTAGTACAACACAGCCAGTTGTTCGCGGTGAGCGCGCGCGTTGGCGGGCCGCTCAGAGCAGGCGTTCATGGCCAGGCGAAAGAGGGTGGTGGGCAGGCATCAACCATGGTAGCATGGGAGACGTTTTATCGGGATGAGAGCAAGATCGGCGCACCTGTCCGGCCTTCTCACACCTGGCGTGACGATCTGGTCCAACCACGACGTACTGTTACATGTGTACGGATACGTCTTGGGTCACATCGATGGGCATGGCTGGGTCGGCCGTGAGCTTTCCAGACCGGGCTGGGCGTATGTACTCACCGGCATGGGCCGAGATACAGAAGTTCCTCGGGGGGGGGGCAGAGCGCGCTGCTGCAAGGCTTACGGGCGACTATTGGCACGCGAAAAGCAAGCCGTGCATATAGGTGTGTGCATGTGTTGGCCTTAGGACATCAATCGAGGGGACCCATCCATCCGCAACTAAGGGAATCGATGGAGTCGTGGATGGATTCTTGCCGCGTAAACAATTTCCCACCGCACCTTCTTCTCTTTGGCGAGGACGGCACGCCAGGCAACTACAGCAGCGCCTTGCCCCGTTCGGGCCTAGCCTCCCCTTCCGCCACATGCATGTGCAACGGGCGTGCATCCGCCCTCCCTGGACAAGAAGACACCTTTGTTAATTCTTTTTTTTTCTTGGCTGGCCTAGTCGCCCTCCGTACCCCCTGTCTTGCCTTCAGTGTCGCACGCGCACAGCAATTTGGTTCGATCAAGAAAAAGTCCAGACCCGATGTCAGCCACAGGAGCAGGGCCTGCTAAGCCTCACAGACGACATGAGAACCACTAACCGAGCATCACCAAACACATCCAAGCGACTTGGCTACCCTTGAGGACGGGACGTAAATGAGGTCCCAGGGGCGCGGACCTCGTTTGATGCTGCCTTCTCTCATGCATTTATCCGCTGGTGCATGCGGGCATCGGCGCGTAAAGTGATTCGGCTTGCATCTCCTCGCAGGCTCTGGAGCTCGACCGAGACGGACGTACCTACATGTGTCCTGCTGCTTCCAACCAACAGCACATTCGTGCCACAAGAGGTGTGGCACGGCCTGTCTTAACTCGACTGCTGTTATACCCATCGTTGGGGTTTCCGCACCTGGGGCAGATGCAGTACTGACTATACGCACAGTGTTATACCACGCTGAGCCGTGCGGTTGCCCGTCGTGCCCGGGGAAATAGATTGCCATCACTCACTCTGACCTACACGCCCCTCCATTATATTTCCCAGCCGCCCGCAGTGTGCTGCGTAAGGTGAGCGTATCGTGTTACATCGATACCACCCAACCATTGCCAGCCGGCTGGTATATGTGAGGGACCATATAGCCCCCCCTGACGCTCTGCCCCGCGGCCAACATTCAAGTTTGAGACCCTCCTTTGCCTGCCTGGCCTGTGCAGACGCGTGAGGAGAAAGGTCGATCTCGACGTACGGCCCGCCAACGTTGCACTCCGGTGAGCTGCAGGTATCCCGCAAAAGGTCGGCCTCGCCGAAGGCTGCCGTCGTTTCCTACCAAAATCCGGGAGCGTCAAGCTGTCTTCGTCCTTGAAAACCAGATCGACACGCCCTCTCCGCTGAGTATCGGTTGCGTGTCCACAGCCTGGCTGCCGGAAATAGCGCTGTCGTCACCAATCCTCGTGTGCGGCCGTCCCAGACGATACAGGCACCAAATAAGCAACTGACATCGCCCACGAGACCATGCCGGCAGAGCAGCAGGCTGCAGTCAGCCAGAATATCAGGTCTAGCCCCCCTGTGTCTTCTCTGACAGAGGTGGACGAGCTAAAATCAAAGAAGAATCTTGCTCGCCATCGAGATGAGCTTATTTCGCACCCACGCAAATATGAACCAGGACACTTTGGAGGACCCGACTATCATGAACCCGTCGCGTTTGTTCACCACACCAAGAGGCCAAGCACCTCTTCCTCTCAGGGAGAACAGCGGGCGGTGGCCAGCCGGTACAGTAAGATATACCCCCGTTCGTCCATGCATCACGGCTCTCCAGCAAAGAAGCGAGGTGGGGAAGAGGCAAGGATAATAGGCAGAATCCCACTACCGCGGAAGGAGAGATGGATCGCCGCCAGGGCAGGCAATGGATTCGGGTCCTGTTATCATCATGTTTCAATCCCATTCTGAATCGAGAAGGCCCTCTCGGCTTTCGGGGCACCTGCGCTTCTCCGATGCAGTCGTTGTCATGCCGCTTTCACTAACAACGCATCCAGAATGGATGCCTTGTGGTCGTTTATCGAGCTAAGACCGGCCAGGTCATGATGGCACACAGGCACCGTCTCGACGGACAGAGCTTCGACTTGTGTCTATCCGACTTAGATGTTGGCATGCTCCTCTTCCCTCTGTATACGCGGAGACGGTACTATCTTAAAGAGACCGAGTCATGTTTCCTTCGGCAAATATGTACTATCTGGTGTGCACGGATAACACGGATAGACGATATGGTTGCTTTTGGCTCCAAAGAAAGGAGGCGCACATGCTGGGTGTTCGGTCTCCTTGAGCCTACGGTACTGCGTTTCGTCTTACACTTTATTCTTAACGCTGATCCTGCCTGTGGAGTACTAAGGTCCATGTTGATCCAAGGCCATGCAGGGCTTGCTTTGCTGGCAGCTGCACCTGCAAGACCTGCACAAGAGTGTGCGCCGCGCCTGCACCTCGTCGTACACCACCTCCAAAATGCACATGCACTCCTCCTGTCACCCCCGGCCAGTCAATTGGAAAAGGGGTGCACCAGATGATCACCGCGCGGATCTGTATGGAGTTGGGGGGGCTGCAGAGTGATCAATACTCGATATCCTTGGCAGCTTTCCACATAGAGTATCCGAGGGCCCGGGGAGGGTTACATCTATGACAGGCTTGGCCAAAAGTGGCTGCTTAGGAGAAGCTTATAAATTTCCTCGCCAGGGTCGAAGCATGCCCAATTCGGAACAGAAGCGGATCTCGTCTCAATTATGTCATGTGCCCTGGCCCCTCGAGATCGCTTGGACGACGACGACGACGACGGCGCCAAACCTTGGGCCCCTCCGGCGCATGGTGGCTGCCCTTCGATATAGTCTTTAGTGTTGATCTTGAAACCCGACCTGAGGAAGTCCAAGAGACGCTGCGTGTCTGCCCCTATACGTCGTGCGTGCTAGACGGACACACGGACATGGGTCCAAAGCCGCATGGGATCCAAGTCAAGGACGATCAGGGTTGCCATGTGCGGGTCGATGAGAAAACAAGTCGAAACGAGAAACGGTCCAACGGGCAGGTGTCCCTCCTTCCACTCCATCGCAACCAAGAAGGCCAATGGGCGGATTGGGAAGACGCCGTAGATCACTGGCCAGGGGCCGGGCCTCCCACCGCCTCTTTTTTCTCATCTCCGGGGAGGGGGTGTTTAACTGAAACAGAGAAATGGCAAGCCTGGGAAAGCCTCCAGCTCCAGGCACTGGCGCGTGTGCAGGCAGCGGGAGAGACAGTGGGCTCGCCTCTGAGGCGATCTACCTGCCCAAGTAGTTGGGACGAGGGAGTTGGCATCGACGGGCTAAGGATCTGCCACCATGGGCCCATGGGGTGGGTGTTCCTTGGTCGTGCAATACATCATGACAGACAACAGTTGGCTGCGAAAATCCGCAGAGTTGGAATTGTTCTATGCTCCTTTTGTAAGTATGCCCGACCGGTAAATTCCGTACCATACCTTTAGCACGGGGCGCTTGCTTGTGACTGGTTCACCAGCGAGGTGAGTGGATCGACTTATTGGCGATCCTTTCAGGGTTCTTCAAGCATAGTGCTCAGGTATATATGTATATTATAGCAGGACACCGTATGTACGTACTTGACAGCGCGTACGGAGTAGCGGGGAGAACGAGGCAGTGCAGGGTTAGCAATCAGCGCGAGTAAGTCAAGACAAGAAGGACGAGGGGGGAAAAAAGCAAAGGGATCAAGCGCTTGAAGCGACTAAGCTTCTTGCCGCCGGTAACGTCAGCTCTATCGCAAAAATGAAGGGAGGAAGAAAAAGAAAGAAGAAGAAAAAGGCTCCGCTGGCTGCAGGGCTGAAAACACACAAGGCACCCTGGACAGAAGCGGCGCCGGCTAGATATGAAGTGCAGCCGGGCTGGCGATGATCTGTACCGATAACGACGTGCTTGAGAGGTAAAGGCGAGATAAGTGCTCAGGTGAGGCAAGGTGAGCCAGAGAGACAGACGATCACCATCGGTGACGGGGGGGGCAGAATGAATGGATGGAAGTGAAGTACGGAGTACATAAGAGAGGTTCGCACCGTAAGAGGGCTAATTTGTCCCAATGGGGGGGTTTTGGGCCAATGGGATCAAAGGGGCGCTGGGTATGTATGTATGTACAACGGCCAGATGGAAATAATTACCACACGTTGGCAAGAGCCGGGGGCGGAGTCTTGACAAAACCAGTAATCACCTCGTTACCGTGGAGGGGGCGTGCGTCTGCAAAAAAGCGGGGGAGCAACGAGTTGGCAGGAAGGCAGTACCGACCGACATTGACTTCCTGTTCAGGCCCCAGTCTTTTGTTCCTTCTTTCCCGTCCGAGGTATGTGTGCGCCTGCCTGCCCATGTATCCACTGACCCGACTTACTAAGTCTCCCAAGCCAGCTCTTATGTGCTGAAGCCGGAATCCATCCGACACTTTTTTCCTTTCCTTCTTTGTGAATGCTGCCTACTATCGTGTCATCGTCACAACCGGACGGGAGCAAGGCCTGGGTGCTTGACTCAGCTGTTGGAGGGCGACACACTCCGATCCCTGGTCACCGACGATCGATCCATCGTATTGATGACGATGAGGATACGCGTACCCTGTAGCCGAACGCGGGTAGAGGTTTCGCCCTCGAGCCTATGAGCAACCCAGCTGCCGCGCCCGACAGAGCCAGCAGCAGCGCACACAGGTTTTGTCGTATCCAAAGCAACAAAAAAAGAACGCGTGGTTCCCAAGCCAGACCAGGTGGTGGTGGTGGTGGTGGCTTGGTGGCGCTGCCGCTTCCCACGCGACCTTCAGCAGGACGCCACAGAACGCACACATGCCTGCCTGGGCCATGCCAGCAAGAACGAAGGCGACATGGGAGAATGGTGATTGGCGGAGAGCGCAGAGGGGTGTGATCTAAAATTAAGGGTTAGTCGACTGCAACACCATGACGAGACGTTGGGAGGATTGTCCACAGCTCGCGTGGTCGGCCTTGTCTAGGACCAGATTTTGAGGGGGGGGTACCCCTGGCAGATCGCCACGGACAGCAGTGGGGCATCGTATCATTCATACGTCCAGGTCAGCCTTGGCCCCGAGGCCATCATCGTGATGGACGGATGATGGACGATACGATATGACAAGACATGATGACTGAAGCGCAGCTGTGGTGGCTGTCGTCCCGCGCCCATGGGACCATATCCACCTGTCTGGACTGGTGCGACGGGAAAACAAAGGTCTGCTGCCATGGGATGGGTGGGAAGGCTCTGTAGATCTACCGTGGGCCAGCAAGCCGCCGGGGCCAGAGTTCGTTTCAGAAACAGGATTTTGTGCCCGGGGACCATGTGGCCAGCCTTTCCATTTTCCCTTTCTCAAGCGGGAAAAAAGGGTACAATTGTCATCTTCAGCCATTGCGCTGCTACTCGGAGGGGGAGGGGTGGTGATCACGATTCATTCTGTCGTTCGTCTGTCAACGCCAGCAGCGGCCCCCTCTCCTCTCCGACGCCATCAGCCACTACTATCACCACCTCCGACGACAATCACCTCTTCTCCGCGCGCGCAGGGCTGAGCTGGCCGCGTAACAGACTAACTTGCCTTGTCTTCCCATGGCAGCTGGAGCCAAGGAGATTGGGCCGTTGTCGTCCAGAGTTGGCATGGTACATGGCGAAGCATCCCCAACCAGCCATTCTTTTTATCGGGTGCTGCTGGGTCGATGTGCTAGCACCAGCCGGCGCTGAAGATGGGGCCCTCGAGCGTCAACTTGGTTGACTTGACTGGTGCTCCCCACGCTTTAAGCTCCGAGCGGCTCCAGCGACGTCGGTTTTGGAACCGCCATTGCGCTGCGACAACATGGCGACGGACCCTTCCATAAGAGGCTTCTAGGGGCAGTCATTCAACCATCAGTCTGCTTGATCGGCGCAGCTAGACTTGCGCTAGGAGGGTTTCGAAAAGTCTTGGTTTCGACAATTGCCCTCTCGTGAGCGAAGCTCGTGGTCGGTGTCTTGTTTCGCTGTCCATCTACCGCCCTCGCCCTCGCCCTCGCTCTCATCCTCCTCGTTCCTCCATCCGTGTCATACAGGAAAATCCATCCTCTGAGTGCCCCACTCTATCCCTCTCTCTCATCCCTCCTCCCTCTTGCGCATCCATGATTCGGCACGCTACCCCTGTGATGATCTACGCAGCCACCCTTCCCAGTCTAGCTACTCTTTTGGCAGTGAGACCCGGCGCTAATCGTTGTGGCTATGGACCAGGGCCGGTTGCGGCATTGGATCAGCCCAAAATGGCGGGTTCTCGGTACGTCTACCGCGGGCGCCCAACGCTCGCTGCCAGCCGTGCCGCTTCTCTACATGCTCCCCGGAACGGCCACGCATGCGCTGCACGCCTGCCTCTTCACGTGCATTCGTCTCGTCTTGCACTCGTGATGCCGTCCCATCTCATGCCGAGAGGCCCCCAACCGCGTCTGCCCATTTCTTTCTGTCTGCATGTATGGGACTTGATCCGCGCTATATGAGTGGCCGGTGTGCGAGAGCCAAAAATGGCCTTGACTGGTCAAAGCTGAGGGTATGTATGTAATATGTTGATCGTGCTATGGGTGCAACCAGCATTTGCTGCAGGCAACGCCAGCTGTTGAAACAAATCCATAGGGTGCCGTTGTTGGCTCATGTAATATTTCCCCCATGGCTCTTAGAGGCAGTAAACGCCATCCCACCCCATGGCGAACCATTCTTCGTATTCCATGGAGAGCCTGTCCGGATCTGTCAAAGCCGTCACCACGCATGAGATTCGAATATCGATCCTCATATATAGTAAGCGGTGCTATAGTCCTAATCTCGGTGCAAGGCTGGGCTTGGACATGACCCCCCCCCCCTTCTCGCTGAGGGTCGGCTCCGTTACCTGACTCCGACATGTCGGCGCCTCCTTCCAGGGTGGCCTTGAACCACGACAGCGATCATCCACGGGGGCTCTCACCACGGTCAAGGATCTTCCCGAAGGACGGGAGCGATGCAGTCAGCATGCTGCACCCAAGTTTCATCAAGGAGGGGGTGGGAGGGGGACAGGGGAGGTTTGCTGTCCTGATGTCGATAAACGTCCGAGGAATATGGCAGAAGACCCTACCAGGATCCCTGAGCCCAGACCATCGAGGGGCAGCGTTGGGGAAGAGGCGCCGAAGTACCACCGTCCCACGTCCAAGTTGGCAGTAGAGAGAGAAGACGCGGATGACAATACATCATTCGGGTCTGTCCGTACAAGCACGGTAGGCGCCTGACAGCCCGCCAGTGTTGGCGCCAGCGGAACATGCCATTGGCTTGTTCTTGTGTCATTAAACATCAATTGAAGGGCCCCTGCTTCCTCTGCCTTCCTCCTCGTCGCCGGTCTCAATAGCGAAGACCATTTCCCCCCTGTGATATGCCATTTTCATGTGCCGACCTTATGTTTGCGCTCACCCAAGCCAGCCAAATGTTGGTCTGGGACCCTTCGGAAATGACCTATCGTCATGGCATAAAGGCGACCATAGAATAATCTACTATTATGCAGGCTGCTTTTTGTTGCCTCGGAGCTGCGCCGGCACCGTTGTGCTTAGTGCATGTCGGTAAGCTGGTCTTGGTCACAGACCACCAAGAATGCATGCAGGCGCACACGCAAATATTGTCTAAGCGAGACCTGGGGTTGGGCCGGGAGTGGAGAGGCGTGTGAGAAGCCAGAGAGAGGGAAGGCAAGGCAGGGCAAGGCAAGGCTAGGGCGGAGCCCGGCGCAGACTTGGCAGAGCCTGTCCCTTTTTGCTGCCCGTTACCAGCGAGCCGGGCCTGTGCGTCTTAAGCCTCAGCAAAAGCAGATATCACAACAAAGCCAAAGCCAAAGCCGCTTGGCTCCATGGAGGATAGAGACATGTGCCCAATCTCTTTATCCTCAGTTGATTCCGAGTCTGACGGCCCGTGGAGAGATCGGGGCTGCACATGGTCATCTCGATGCCGCTTCTGCAGTTGGCTGGGCATTGTCCGTTGTTGGCTGGGCCCATGGCGCCTAGATCCAAGGACCCAACGGTCCAGGATGACCTGTCAAGTCATTTGCGGTTGAGCGCCCAGCATCAGAGAGGGAGGCGACAAGGGAAAAGCAACAACTGGAACTTGATCACGCCTTTCACACGTGCCGTCGTCGACTAGACCAGGGAGCTTTTGCAGGGCCGATCCTGTTTCTGATCCGGTGTCAAAGCGCCGTCTCACCACCTTCTGGCTGTGAGACAGAGACAGAGACAGATAGAGCCCTCGCAGCGACGGCGGGGGGTTTTCTCGAGGTCGGCCTATTCCCGTCCTGCAGGGCCCTCGGTTTCTCGGTCGATCATGTGCGTGCACAGTGCATTGCCTGCCAGGTGTATGTATGCATGCATCCGTCCGAGCGGTGACACAATGGCCATGCTGCCCCCTCTCCTTTTTTGTTCCAAAACACAGCAGATTTTCTCCGGCCCGAGCCACACTCGTTTCTACTCGTGTCTCTCTCCCCGGTGCTGTGTCTTTTAATAGGAGTCTTCCGCACCCGCTGTGGTGAAGATGAAACACAGGCAAGATTGATGTTGCACGGCAATCAAGGGCTTCGAATAGATGACCCCGAAGGCTAGAGAGGTCTCGGATAAAGCCCGTTCAGGTTAAGACAACTACTCGGAGGACGACCCTGCGTCGGGGAGGAGGAGGAGGAGGAGGAGGTGGTGGTGGTGAGACGGCACGGAGAGAAGAGCCACCGTACTTGCAAGCGTGATCGTCCTCGTTTGTGGAGGATCAAGAGCATCACTTCATCATGGTTGATTCCTGTCCTTGCTCGAGCAGTACATACCGCAACAGCAGTTCAATGTCCATGACTCCCACCACCAGAGGGAAACACGTCAGAGCCCGTTACGGGAATACGGAAAAAGAGTGATCGTCACAGCAATGCTGTCACGCACCCACGGACCACATATTGTAACGGTCCGAGTTCACGCGGCGCACCAATAGCAGCAACATCTCAATCAGAGGAGGCAAGGGAAGCCCGGCATAAGATCAGCTCGAGGCGCCGGTCACATAATCGGGCGAATCGAAGGGGGGGCTCGTCTTTGCGTCGTTGATCGTCTCAAGTCCGCAGATTGCTTCTTGTGGATACAAGAGTAACGCAAGGTTCAGGTGGTTGCGAAGAATGGGGCTGCAGCCATCTTCTCTCAGACCAAGAGGCCGAGTCTTGATGGGACGACGTTAGCAGTGTGCGTTGCGCCTTGTCTGCAGGCAGTGGGGTTGTGGCAACTTAGAAGAAGCAGACAGGATACAGGGAAACTGGCCATGCCATGTCTCAAAGCCAGCGGAACGAGCGTAGAGTAAATTGGGATTTTCCGTAGCCGGAGATGGTCCATACGATGCATGGGGATGGGACGGACGAGGGGATGATGGGATGGATGGAGAGGTGAATTCCTCGAGAATTCCCCGGCAGCCTGTTCCCAGCTCGCAATGGAACAAGCAAACACGATGGGGGCAGCCTGGTCAGCAAAACAGCCATGATGCGTCGTCTCTCCCACCAGCCCGAGGCAGGGTCTCCATCTTCATCTCCATCTCCGCGAGAAGAGATCTTGATGAGGAGGATATGAGGTACAAGACGTCCCAGCGAGACGACGCAGGCAGTCGATGTACCTTTGAGTTTCCACCAGCGACTGGCATCAGCTACGACGTCTCTGTGGTGTGGCCTTTTCCCACTCCAGATGCCGACACGCCCCTACGAAATGGGGTGGGTGTGTGTGTGTGTGTGTGAATCTCGAGTTCTTCTTTTCTTTTTCTGACAGTGGGCCCTTTTCTTCCTGCACCCTTGGGCGACGAACGGGCCTCTGTCATTACCCCTGTAGTCACCACCCTGGTCCTTAGCCATGACATCTACAGCGACACACGTGAAGGGGAAGGATGTGCAAAAAAGATGCCCTACAGGTTGGATCATAGCGTGGTCGTGGGCTGTCCCCAGTCAAGCCACCCCCTCTACCCCTCCACCCCTTCTGGCCGCGCACACACCCCTCCATCTCCAGTTAGGGCCCATAACGTGTGAGCAGGGTGTGTAGGGACAGGTGTGCTCGCTTAGAGCAAAATGGGTGTGTGTGTCAAAACACTCGTATCTCACCCCTCCTCCTTTTCCCCACGCCACACACGAAAGACGAGAGAGGCAGAGGGGGGACCAGCTAAAGAGAGAAGAGGAGTGCTCCAGGTCGCAGAAGAACAACGAGCTAAGTAAAAAAAGCAAAGGAATTTGGACGACAAGAAAGCCCGAGCGCTAGCCAGGAAGCATCCATCCACATGGCAACCGTTGAGCTTCTTACTGCATTCGCCTCGCCCTCTGGGCATGGCCGTTCCCCGTCATGAATTGCTTGCCTCGTCAGGCTGGCACGGTGGCCTGTGAGTGAGATGATGATGAGTGTGCTCCGTACATACAGCTAGTCCCAGTCCCGTCCCAGGCGTGTGTGAGTCTACCATACCATGACCGCTGGGCCGACCAGGGGGACGATCCACACGCTACACGCCTCCGGGTCCGTCCCCAATTTGCCTGGCTTGGGTTGGCGGAGAGGTGTCCCCAAGGATCATCGTTTGGGATTCCCAGAGATCTGATATACCGCTTCCCACTTCCCTTCTTAGCCCACCCTCAACCTTCTTTTCATCTCCCTGCGACGGTACTTTATATGGGCCTGCCTGACGCCTGGTACCTTGCCCTCCTAGTTCCTTCCCTCTCGCTCCTCGGTACCTCCCTCACCCTAGTTCCTTCCCTAGTCTCGCCTCACCTTTACCTCACCTACTCCGTACTGCCTGCCACATTACTTAGTACTCCATACTCCATACTCCATACTCCTCCATCCTCCATCCACACACCTCCCTCACCTGGCCTTACTTGACATACATATACTTGCATCCCCGTTCTTGACCTGCCTCTTTTCTATCTATCCATCCATCTGTTTGTCTCCCAAAACAAAACCCATCCCACCCCTCCTCGTCCTTCACCTCACCTCACCTCAACTCGGACAGTGAACCATTACTTGTTCTTAATTCCTTCCACCCCCTCGCCTTCGACAGACATCATCACATCTCTAAGTCATGACCTCCGTCTTGTCGTCGATGCCATACCACCAAACTCAACCCTCGCGACTTGGCCTCTCTCAGATTCCTCGGCCACCTCCCTCGCCCCCAATGGAGGATACTCGGTGCTCTCTCCCCTCCATCTCCAACCTGCTCGGCTTGGCCGATGCTGGATCTCCTACCAGCGAGACTTCCGCCAACCCTCTTCGCCATTCTCCCAAGCCAGAATGTACGGTGCCACTTCAGTCGCTGCGCAACTCGGTCCAAGATGCTAACCTGACGACTGCAGCTCTTGCACAGCATGGTCGCCAAGGCCTACCTTGCATCAAGACCAGCTCTCAGAGCCTCCAGACCTCCAATCACCACTATCGCTCCCTGCCTCCTTCGCCTCCTCTGAGCACCGATGCTTCGTACGAGAGCAACTCGCCAACCAGCAAGTCGGTCACCCACTTTCCCAGTGCATCGTCTTCAAGCCACTACCACTACGAGACGACGCCGCCTCTGGAAGCAGACAGCCACCGCCAGCAGCAGCAGCAGGCTGCCCCTCCGACCCTCCCTCGACCTGCCGGTTATCCCCAGCAGACGTATCCTTCGTCGCCGTACTCCAGCCACGCGGCACGACCAGCTTACTACCAGCCCACGCCCGCCCCTCAGCCTGCTCCTTCACAGCAGTCGCATACTCCTGGCATCTATGCTCAGCGACCTCTGCCTCAAAACTTCCCGCCTCCCCTCAGCATCCCAGTGGCCGTGGTCCCCGCCTCCAGTGGCAACCCCTGGCAACACCACCACTACATGAATCCCTCGCACGGAGCAGCCTTCCCTCAGAGCCAGGACCGCTACATCTGCCAGATCTGCAACAAGGCCTTTAGCCGACCGAGCAGCCTGCGCATCCACAGCCACTCACACACCGGCGAGAAGCCCTTCAAGTGCCCCCATGCCGGCTGCGGCAAGGCCTTCAGCGTGCGTAGCAACATGAAGCGCCACGAGCGCGGCTGCCACAGCTTCGAGGTCAGTGCCGGCGGGCCCGCACTATCATAACCGACCATAATCAATGCGGCTGTACGAGTATAATGCAATTGCACTACGCAAAATCACAAAACGAGGAGTGGACATGTGTTTGGACTAAGCGGAAGGGGCGAATGGTGGGGAACGGAGGGGGGAATGGACTTGGATAATGGGAAAAGGGCGACTGATACCACGATTTGCTTTTCGAATGCGACCGCCACCGCCAACACTTTCAGCAAACTACAACTACAACTACAACCACCGTCTCACAGTCGTTACATCTCTCTTCGACTACTGGTATTATCTACTACTTACAACAACCCGTGGGATCGCCATAGCAACATGGATCCGATCCGCGGTAATATTTTGACATTTTGGCATGGAGTTGGGGAATCTGTATTTACAAGGGCCGCGAAACCGAGGCACCAGGGCAGGATTGGAAGATGCGGCGGAAATGGTGCGCACGGCTTAGGACTACGCACAGCTTGTGGGCGTTGATTAAAATATCCAGGACGCATGAATCCATCAATCAAAGAACGAACATTGAATCAATCCATCCATCTAGTGCCACCAAAGCATGACTGTGAATGTTTGACGGACACGCCTGCTGTCTGCCTCGTCGCACGATGCGTCCTGTGTCTTGTCTCTGCGGCAATCTCCGGGCTGCCGTGACCTCTTGTTGTGCCACCCGCGCGACAGATCGCCGTGGGACAGCGCCTGAGGAGGGCCAAAGTGCTGGCGTGTGCACCCAACAAGTGTCGTGGCATGGCCGAGTGATCTGCTCTAGCGTGAGCGTATGGGCGGATGAGGCGACGACCTGAACGGCGCTACCGAGGCTTCTAGAAGGATAGAAGAATGATGCCCCGGTCCACGAGCTGATGCGTCATTGCCCTCCATCATGCACTAGGGATCTATCTTGACTCGAGGCTGGTCTACGTCAAGATCAGACGGACTCGGACCAAGGACGACGGTGGCCAGAGATTCCGCAAAAGTTACGCGATTGAGCTTGGCCCAACGGGAGTTGGCGAGTCATTTGCCTAGCGCTCTCACCACGAGGTTCTGTCGTGGCGTGCGTCTCAGAAGTGTCCGGCTACGAGGCACGCCAAAAAAACCACCCAAGGGGACACCATGGACCGTCATCAATTAGCGTTCTCCATCGCCATGTGCCAGCCCTGGGCCCCCGACGGCAACTGGCATCATCCCTCCAGGTGCGAGGGTGTTGGAGCAAGGAAGCGCTGTGCTTAGCAGCGCCCAGCTATAGCGACCATTCCACCGGGGTAATCATCTTGTCCGTTCCTTCTGGCCTTTTTGCTCTCTTTACTCCAGCAGGCCAAGCAAGATGAGGCTTGGGCAAACGAGCTCATGGCTGAAAATGGACATCAGATCGCGGCTAAGAGCTCAGCGCGACGCCGTTGGGCACGACAGCCAAGATCGGAAAGCCTAGCCTCGGCCTCAAGCGTGCTCCCTCCCCCGTACCATATAGTCTGGAAGGCGTGCATGCGCATCTCAGGGTCTGCGCTGGACTATTCTATCCAGAATGATGGGATTCTGGTTCCCCGACAATAAAATAACATCAACACCAAGTCACCAAGCGGGCTTACGGCTGCAATTTAGGAAGACATGGGGTAGGGATGATGCTGTTCCTGGACCTAAACAGCAAATTCTCGATCCCCAAACCATGGATAGGCACATGTTTCAGCCTAACAGACCCGAGGATGCAATGTGTTGTTCTTTGCCTGAGCTGAAGTTGTTTCCCGTCGGTAATAGTTATCCTTCTCTTTTTCTAGCCCTTTTCTTTTTCTCCGATGGTTCCTCCCCTGTGAATTATTGCTTTTTTCCCCCTAGGCCAATGCTCCTTCCGCCCCCTCTTTGCATGAACATAATGTCTGTGCGTCCCTTTGACTTACGAGAAAAAGGTTCTTCGCAAATTACCCTTCTACAAATGTTCCATCTTTGCTTGTCCTATTGAGCAACGCGCATGAATGATGCGCGGTCTCCGAAAGCACGTTGCGAGCCGGGATCATCCCTCGTCCCTTCATCCCCAGACATTGCCGAAATGCAGCGCGTTCCTGAGCCGCCGAGTAACTAGGGCAAGGGGCGTCCAGGACGACCACGGAGGGGTATTGGAACACAACACTGGGGATGCTTGCCTTTTACACAATCTACCCATGTGCTGTGTGCGCTGTGTTGTCTTTGCTTGCGCCAGCTAGGTGCAGAAGACGCGGCGCTGCGCCTTTGGAGCCTCGTCTTGCCGAGCTTTCCATCCCATCTCGTCGTCACCCACTTGAGGCGCAAGGCCCATGCCGGACATGGACCATCGGGAGAGCGTGATTGACGTGGGTGGATGGTCTCTTGGTCTGTCATTACATATCGCCTCACCTCACCTCACAGCCCAGCCCAAGAGCAAGGATTGATCCCGTACCCAGCGTTGGAGCTATCGAAGTCGATGACGTCCACCTCAAGCCCAGGAGGGTCAATAGACGATGGGGCTCTCATCTTCATTACGGCTTCAGTCTCGAATTGCTAAGGAAGTCATCTGGTCCATTCTGGCCCATCTTTCCCCCTAAGGCTTTTTCCAAGGGCCCTCACCTTGGGCTACTGGCTACCTCCGATAACTTGGTGGAGATGGTCTCTTCCTTCTCCCAACTGTACGGAACCAGCCAATCCTACGGCCACTCTCCGATCAAGAAGGCATCTTAGCCCCGGATGCCGGCAAGTGTGCAAGTACCACCTCTGCATCAAGACAAAGCAAGCCGAGGCATGCACCTACAGGGAGACAAGTGAATGGGGGAAGGGGGCAGAGGGGCAACAAATCAACAGCGGCGTTTTCCGCCAGGACTGCTGGTGGTTCGAAACCAGGGAGTTTGGAATATGCTTGGCGTGTATTCCCCAATAGAGGATGGAGTCCTACGATGGAGACCCCCCGAAGCAGGCATGAAGGCATGACGGGTCGAGGGTTGATCATTGTCTGCCATGCAGCGCTTTGTCCCCTTCTGGTGCTTGTCACACACACAAGGTTCGTTCATTTCAAACATTTTGACAAGGGCCCAGCATTAGTATTCCCTTCTAAGTATGTTTAAGCGTGAGGCACTATCCAAGGGCTTTGATACAGGAGACCGACCAGCCTCGGGTCAACAGCACCAGATTGTAGCAACGGCACTTCTCCGAGCCCAAGAGTCCAAGTGGCCGTAGAGGCGAATGGAGACACCAAAAGGATATGATGATCCTCCGCCCGAGCGTATAGCAAGTCATAAGAGTGTTAGATGGGTGGAGTGAAGCAGCCTCGCAAAATCCGACTTGGGCAGACTGCCAGGCATCATCCCCGATGACGGTTCCCTTTTCGGCCACATCACGTATCACCTAGCCCATTTTGTTCTGTTCTTCGCTATCTTTGAACGGTATGCTGATCCTAACATCGACCCGATCCTTTCCAGCGATCACATAATTGTTTCTCAGCAAAGGCCCATGGCCCATGAGGGGCATGCCGGGCCCTTCCTTGCAGCCCTCCTACGGGACCCGACCCAACATGCAGGCCGGGCACACTGCCCGTTTCTGGCAGCCGTTGGAGTGCTTATTTCCAACCTGGGTCTTGGCCTAGCATCCGCCTAGCCTACCGGTTCCTCATCTTGGACTTGTACATACGCAATACCCCCCTGTGCTAAGAGTATCCCCTCCAGCTCCTCCCACTACGAGGGGGCGGAAGTGGGCTTCGCAAGCGAGAACGTAGCGAGCGGCGTAGCTCTGGGTCTTGTCATTCTGATCGACAAACTATGATGACTGAGCTTCGCACGAGTGTCTGGTGCTCGTCAACATGGTAGGCTTCCTTCGCGGAGAATCTCCCTGGGCCCGAGCCAAAGTCTGTTTCCTGAGCAAGGGTTCCCAGTCCTCTGGAAACGGTCTCCATGATCGTCTTCCTGAGACAATGCCCTGACAAGTGGGCAAGGTCCTCGCCGTCCCATGTGCGTGCATTTTGGACATGCAGAACCAACTTGCCGCGGCCTGCTCCTTGTTACACGCACTCCACTGGAGAATCTTCGTGCAGGTGTGAGCGAAGAGGATCACATCTGTCTCGGAGCACGCCTCTTTGCTCCCTAACCAGTTTCAGGCCAGAGGCTCCAGTGGATGGGCTGGCGGAGCAAGCACTGGAGACGTCGAGATGTTCTTTCACCCCCCCCCCCCCCCCCCTCCCAGGCGTTTATGGTGGCGAGCTGGTGGACATTCAAGGCAGATCGACCGATGATCAGAACATGATGAAGCCAAGGTATTGATCCACGATCTTGCCTGCAGCTCGCGACAGTTAGGGGGTTGAACCCCTTAATCGTTCAAACAACTATACGTGAGACAGCGCGTACTGCCTTTGCGCTCTGTCTGCCTGGAGGCTCAAATCTGGACAACTCCTGGAAACACCTCTCTGGCAACATCTTGCTCAAGACCAATTCCACTGATGTATCTGCGGGACGTCACCCAGTCAGTCCTACAGCGGAGCAACCTCTCCCAAATTGCCACCGGGCCTGCCCTGGTGCTGATCTTGCGGTGCTGCTACACCGACCACATGGGGAATGGCTTCGTATGTACTTGAGCTGGTCATGTGGGACATGTCTGTCAAGGCAGCCAACATCGTATTGCTTCCGACAAGACGAGCCGGTGAAGATCTATGCCGAAAATCCCGAGCTTCGGTGGATGATGGGAGCCAAGCTCGCATAACAGGTCTGGGGGACGAAAACTTGGGTCGCTACTAGTAAGCAGGGCCTATGGCAGATATGCCGCCGGGGTTCTCACAAGATTTCAATTATCCTGTGGCGAAGCCCTTGGGGCTCCTCAAGCTCTGTTTCGTATCTCAACTTGGGGTGGCTTGCCCTCAGGTCTGCTTCACAATGCTGGACAATAATAGTAACCTGTTTCTCACAATGTTCGGCAGGCACGTCTCCCTCACCACTATCAAGCAAGCTACTAGTACATGGGCCGGTGATCAGGTGGTACGTAGGCATGGAGAGTGCCGTGAGGGTCCCGCGTCACACGCACCCCCAGGCGCGATACCCGAAGTTGAGGCACTTCTACGACAGTGACGAGATGGCCTCGGTGGCCCACGTTTACCACGGTTCCTTCCTGGGTGCGGAGTTGTGCATACAGCGCTACCCCCTTCAAGACTGGCCTGGCCTGGCCTGGCCTCGCATTACGATACCAAGTTGCGGTCAGTCTTCTTTGACTGGACGGGAACTGAACGTTGGTCAGCATCAGATTTGCAGCCAGGGCTAGCAGCAACGAGGTTCAATAACCCACTTCTACCCCCTTTTCAACAGCCACTATTGGGGGCGACTTCGGAAAGATTCCATCACAGAATAGGACGCGCTACGAGGTCCTCAATCACGGGAATGGAAGCGTGGGCTAGTATTGCCTTTTGGCGGGATGTACTGCATCCGAGATCCAAAAGTTTGGCTCGTTATTCCATTACATGGTATCGGCAAAGACCCTATTCACTCTGGTTAGCCTTGAGATCTGATATGTCTGCGTTAGCTCGTTTACTGTGGCATATTGGCCGCATCCCCGATCCAAAATTGATGTGAATAGACTGTTCTACGTGGCTGGCTATCTTGGTCTGTTCCACGTCGTGGGCTGGCTCTTCCGCTCGCGATCGTTATGCCGCAGAATGTCCATGGTGTTGAAGCAGAACCCAAAGCTCGACCGGCTCGTCCAGGAATCTCCTCGCTCCGCACACTGTCCCATACTATGAGCACTGAGCAGTGCTCTTCCTGCTGAAGTACTTGCAAACAGGATATGCCTCATCGGTCAGCGCGTGACGCTGGATGATGCCCATGCCGATGATGACGAAGTCTGGCGGGCGGGCGTCAAACTCCTACGCCGGGAAGTCGTTGCCAAAGCATTTCTGCTCCGTGACACAGATGTCTAGAGGGAATACTCGGTGGCGCTGAAGCCCTTGCCGACACCGTACGCGAAGCAGAAGAGCGCCTCGTACGACTTATACATGTCGTAGTTGAGGCCGTCACCGACGAACTCGATGAAGCGCGGGCATCTGGCGGTGATGCTGATTTGGGAGATTTGCACGCCGATACCTCAGGTGTTGACGTGTATCTCAAGGATGCCGGGGATGAAGGGTGCGTCACGTTGACGCCTTGCCCGGAGGACTGATGAATTGGTACGTGTCGCCCGTGGTCACGCTGCTGAAGATCTAGGCCATGCCGTTGAGACGGTAGGCGACAGGCATACCCTCGTTGATATGCTGGCTGAAGGTCACACCGAGGAACTCGCCCCTGAAGCCAAATCGGATGATGGAAGCTCTGCATCGACACGGGCGCCGGTAGAGAGCTGTTTCTCCCGCGCTGAGTACGGTGCGTACGGGCCTCATGGTGTATACTCACACCCACCAGGATGCGAGGTTCCTATCCCACTGGGCCATTCAGGCAGGCGCTGACGTTGCGTTGTATGTGCGTCATGATGCCTCGACGAGGTCAGTCGTGGTGCTGGGGTAGCTTGGTGATCCTGGCCTGTTCGTTCTGTCGGACGGTGGCCACGGCCGGAGAGACAGCACGGCAAGGCCGGTTAGCAATATCTTGAGCATCGCTATGGGTTGAGAGGAGACTGATTGGCCATCTGGCTGGGAGGCATGTTCAGCATGCATACAGCGCCGGGTTTACTATGGTAGAGCAGGTGCAATGAGGAAACGGAGCAATAGTGTATACGAATGACGATGATTGCTCTGTCACTCACAGGACCAATGACATATTCAAACAATGAAGGGATCGTCAGATGACATCAGCCATTCGCCGGAGCCCGAGACCAATGAGGCAGAAAGGGCAACAACAGCGGCAGCCAAAGCATGCGTATGCAGTCAGGGGACCTGCGGTTAGTCGACTCGACGTCTATGCGCACCGTTCGTTGGCTCTGGCCCTTACGTGTGTTCTGCTGAGGCTGGCCTCGTGTGTTCTGACAAGGCTACGCCGGGTCCATTATACGAATCACGGTTCCATGGCTCGGGTCACGGGCGAGGTTCACCGATTTTATCGCCAGGACGCAAGGGAGGGGAGCTATGGGCTTTATTTCTCAATTCAGATGATGTGGCATGACGAGAACGTGTTGCCTTTGGGGAATCCGCCTATACGAGGCACGGGTGTGATTGATGCCTCCTCTCACGGTGTGCTCATGCAGCAATGCCAATCATGGTTTTGACTAGAGTCAAAGGGAGCTGCGGCGCAGACCGGGACCTGAACCAGCAGAAGCCTTTGCTTGGATTCACGAATACAGAGACCGCAGCTGTAGGGGCTTCTGTGGCCCTTCGACTTGGAGTTTGTGAGGAAGTGGTGATGCGCTGGAGGAGAAAGACAAAGACAAAGACAAAGGGATGCCGGTTCTTGCATGCGGAGGGGCTCGGTCCGGCAGGCAAGAAGGGATTCATCCTCGGTCAGTTCTGCTACGCAGCCGGTGTTGGGGAGTCGGGTAAATGCACCTGATTCACATGCACGCATCTATGATATCAGATAACGTTGAGCAGCTCCTGAGTGGCTGAGGACCGCATGGGAGGATCTGCGGGCTGCCGAGCAGCACGACAGATGCAGGCTGCAGCCATGGTCTGCATGTCCGAGCCAGAATGCGGTTACACCCAATCGGTTCCTGGAGCTGCGCGCGCGTGAGCTTTCTGGTCCAGGGCAGAAGGAGGGTATTCAGGGGTTGGCGATGGAAGGAGTTTGGAAGGGTGTGTAGGGTAAGTGGAAGGGGCACGAGACTGATTCAAGTTGGCAGTCAACATCGGATAGACAATCGGGATGCCGGGACGAGGAAGAGATGGAAAAGGTGCATTTGATATCATGGATGTGCTTCTATTTACGACAAGTACTGTTATGAAAGCATGCATATGCATGCATCGTACCATTCCTAACATGCTGCTGCACGTGAAAATCCCTGGTGGCTATAGAATACTGTAAATAATACCCAGCGTCCAACCTACCTCACTGACTCGTGACGCTCACCTATATCATCAGGAGAGTATACGTCCAGCCGCAGTCCTTTCCGCTGTGGGCGATGGCAGGTGGTGTCGGGTTCATTTCCTAGTTCTGAATCCTGCTCGCACGGTACCCTGGATCTGGTCGTTTTTTCCCATGCTTATCGTATGGTTCAGCTGTTGCGGCAGGGCGGGATGGATACTCGGGGAGTGTGTGGTGCTCCTCCTTCTGTGCGACATGCCAGCCGAATAGGAAGAGAGGGAACGAAGGAGGGAGGCAGGGCTGATGGAAGGGAGGAGAATATTCCCGCGTGATGCCGTAACCGATGGCTGCCGCCCCATGTCGAGGTTGCTTTTCCTTCTCCTCTGGTGCTAGCTCAGTTCCTTTGTTTCTTTTTCTGCTTGAGCCATTACGTGATGAGACATGAGAGACTTTCTTGCTATCATGGTCAGCTCGGTGGGCTGGTGGCGCTGTGGCTGGCGATGCGTGTTGTGCGCTTGGATGCCCGTGGTCAGTCAAGGTCGATGACAGCGTGCCCGTCACGTCGGTATCCTATCAAGCAGCGGCGGGCATGGCGTTTCTGGGCTCCCGGGATCATGCTGATCACCGACGCCAGGTGACGCGCGCCGTGGCCCCTGCTTGACCATCCCACACCCCCATGTCGCAGGCCAGGAACGAGGGACCCATTCTCTACCCATCAATGGGGGGATAAATGGAGGAAAAGGTGGTGTCGAGGCCATTTGCGAGAGGGAGGAGACGCACATGGACACGGCGAGGTAGCATGGACGTAACATGGACACTGGCAGGACGCAGGGCTGCTGCATGAACGGGAGCGGGAGCACAGCATGGTTATCGGGCAGATGATGGGGCCCTCCCCCTGGTCTGAGAAGGTGGTGGTCGGATGAGGAAGTGACTGGTAAGAATTAGTAACGAGAAGGGATCATGGCACAGCGATGGGATGGGATGGACGGGGTCTGGGATATGAGTGTTTCGTCTCCGGGGAGGAGGCCTGGGGGTCTGAGCATCAGCGATGAAACGTCGCACCGAGCGGTGGGCATTCGGTAGATGGTGGTTGACATGTCAGGTTGACGGAAGAGAACGAAGGAGATGGTGATGGAGAGTCGAGGTTGGGCGCCATCTTATATGGCCATGACCTCACGAAAAGGCAGGAGAGACGAAAGGTTAGGCACCAAATGACGATGCCCATGCAGAGGCAGAGGCAGAGCGCAACATAGGTAGCCAGAGAGCAGCGGCAAGGCATGCATGCAGGGCGCGTAAAGTGGTTGCATGATGCGGTCGTGTCGATTGAACAATGGGAGGAGCAATTTATCAATCAATGGGCGGGCGGGCTGTGATAGCTGCATCGTCCCGTCGCCCCAGGGCCCCATCCGCAGCGCCCCCATTCTCCAATCACAGCGCCCGCCAACCAGACAGCCCGCCTAAAGCCCAAGCTTATAGTCGGCCTAGGCCTGCCTAAGTAGGCACCTTGGGACTGGCGACCCTGGCTGCATCATCTCCCGGCGCCCAAACAGCAGGTCCCCCCCCCCCAAACCAATCCCATCCCTCCATCCGTTCTGGACATCATCCACTCTGGATTTGGGATCCAATCCAGAAATCGGTCAAACCACCACCACATACACATACCCATCCAGGTGCTGTTGCTGCACCCCGGGGCCTACCATCCAACCAGCCAGCCGCCTGAATTGGCATCCGCGCCCAAGCCTTTCTCTCCATCCTCCATCCTCATTTGTCTCTCCCTCTATCCGTCGACCCATCTAGTCATCCACGCACACACCCTTTGATTCTCATCTCGTCCTGCTCGTCCTCGTCTCGTCGTCCTCCCTCCCCCAAACGGGCCTCGATCCCGCGCGTCATGCCCTCCGTCGCTGTCGCCCTCGCATCCGCCTCCGCCGCCGCCTCCATCATCGCCCCAGCGCCTCGCCTGTCAAGACAATGACAGGCTGCGCACAGTGGCCGTCGAGTTCCGCACGACGACGTGTTCCCGCCGCATCTCTATGCCTGGGCCGCGAGAGACCGACAGAATCAAAAACCCTGCCTACACGACCACCGCCCATCACGCAGTATCTTCCATCGGCTTCCTGCAGCCACCGCCGCCGCCGCCGCCCTCTCCTCCTCTAGGCGACGCGGCCGCCTTCGCACCTAGCCCGCCGTCATGACCACAAACGCTGTTCCCGACACGCAATTGGGGCTCACGGCCGAGGAGATCCAACTGCTGCGCCAGGGACAGGCCGCCCTCGGCGCCGGAGGATCCAGCAGCTCCCGCGCCGCCAGCCGTGCCAGCAGCCAGGGCCTGCTCATGCTCGACAGCTCCTCCCTCACCGCTCTCAGCCGCTACTTTGACCGCCTGATGGTCAACATCGAACAGAACATCCAGTATCTCAGCGAGCAGGCCCAGATGTTTACTCAGGTCCAGTACGACCGTGCTGGCAACATCATCGACGGTGCCGACGCCGAGATTGCCCGCTATACCGACATTCTACGCCAGCTGGACGAGCTCGAGGTCGACTTTGACCGCATCGCCCATATCAAGGAGATTGTCAAGGGCTACAGAGCCCGCGTCCAGGATGTCGAGCGCGAGCTCGAGACGAGCGGCTCCTCCCGCCGTCACGGCCATACCTCCTCCTCCTCCACCCGTCATCACCACTCATCCGGCCACCGCCATTCCCACAGCAGCTCCTCCCACCGGCATCGTCGCTAACTGCCGAACCACGACTGAGGCCATTGTCTCACCCATCTACCATCTACCTACACGGACTTCGGACTACCGGCGTCCGACTTGACTTGACAGCCATCCACATTTCTCGATACCCAATGCTCGTCACATGGATCAAACCATCTTTTGTTCAGCGAGCCTTGTTTCACCGCGCAGGCCACATCACAGAACTGCCGCCCAACCGCCCTACTGTTGACAGAGAGAGATGTGCCTGAAAAAGAAGGCGAAGAAAACAAAATAAAACAACAGAGCTGATGCCCTCCCGGGCCGAGGCGATTGTAAGGGGTTATTGTACGTCAAACGGAAGGGATTCTTGTTTTTACGCATCGATTTTTTATTGTTTGGGCTCGGAGAACTTGACGCTTCTCAAAGATTTACATGAGGCCTCGCGGCTTTGCACAAGATGGATTTCAGCCTCACGGCTTCTGGTGGTACGGCTTATCGGCGTTGAATCTGTTCTTCTTTTCCATTCATCTACTCTTTTTACCACATCGTATTACTTGACAATCGTTACCATCTAGCGACTTCTATTCAAAAAGCAAGCGGTTTCTCGCGCCGTCATTCTTCTCTTCATATCTCCCTCCACCCTCATTCTATACTCTGTTGATACCCTACGAGTCTAAAATCTGACAACCATGACTCCCGACTCCGCGAGTCCCGACCTGAATCATAAACAATAAACCACACACACACACACACAGAACCGGCGACGAGTGGTATTGGTCGCGCAGCTCCCATCAGCACCAGCCTGTCAGACAGCAAGTAAGAATCCGGATGTAACGCCCGACCTGGGCCAACTCCCCGCGCTCCCCTCTGTTGCTACCTGATATGAGCCAATACCACTCACCTGCCCCATGACGAAACTTCGATATCGCTCCACTTTCTCACCTTAGAATCCCCCTCCCCGGGTCTCCATCCCCGCAGCACCACTGACGGAACAAATAGCGGGCGAGAGAAAGACGAGAAAAAGAGGAAGAACGGGAGCCAGTGGAAGCAGAAACCGGTCAATGTATCCATGCTGGTTGGCTGACCACACCCTCGCACACCACCTCCTACCCAACACGGCCTGCCATGCCAAGGATCCGGCGCTGCGGAGGGGGTGGTTTTCTATCGGGCCGCACAAGCAGCGCCGTTTCCCACTTGTCAGGTACCTATACCTCGGGCCCTCCGCTGTCTTGGTGTGGTGTGCGAAAGATGGAGAGAGGTGAGTAGGTAGCCCTGTCGTCATTTTCTTGGTGGTGCCCGACGAGCAAATAAAACACCCCTCTTCCATCCCCCTCATCGGAGCTGGCCGACCAACCGTGAAAGATGCACACGGCCAGACGCATGGAGGAAGCCAAATCCTTCTCGTCGGCCGACAAGATGGAGGGGAGGGGAGGGGGGGGGGGGGGGGGAGTTTGCTTTTGATTGTGGCTTGTCTCAAAAATATAGGTCGTATGACGTGAAGTTGCAATCGCATATATTAAACCGAATCCCTGGCATACACATGCCTCTTCCATCTGTCCAGCCAGCCCTGCGTTGCTCCCAATCCAGAAACGTACCCCCGAGCCAAACAAGTCCGCCGGCGGGTTTCGGGGGCGGGAGGTCTGCCTGCAAGAAACGGGTGCTTTGCAGTTGTCACACGCCCGAGGGACAGGGAGCGAATGTTGTGCGACCTGGACGGAGGGTTCTATATACGGGTGTTTGGGAACAGGGCTGTGGGAATGCTGTGCTCCGTGGCTTGTGATTCCGCCGCATGTGCTATTGGTGGCAGGGAGAGCGAGCTCAAACGCTCCTGTCAAATGTTTTTGTGTAATCGTAAGACGAAGGTGAGCCTCGTCGGGGGATAATGGCTCCTCACGTTTGCCCAGCATCGCAAAGGGAGCAATCACTTGAACAGAATAGACGAATAGGCAAGGCATTGCACTATCAAGATCATCTAGAAACAAATATGCCAGACAGTCATCCAGGCCAGCCATGCTTCCCAATCGCCAGACGCCACCAAATCCGAATTCAAACAAACAAGAGGAGAAACCTCAACCAACCCAAGTCGGACCCAACCGTCCGCTTCATATCGTGGCATTATGCATTTCCCCTTTCCCTTCCCCGACCATGCCTCCCATCCTGGGTCGCGTCATCCCCAAAGCAACCTCGACTCCCCATCGCCGGATGTAGCGATTCATGGCGTTTGTCTCCCCTGACACCCTGTCGTGTAAAGAGACAAAGGGAACATAGGGAAAAGGGACAAAAGAAAGAAGCCAAACAGGCCCAATGTTGGAAATGGTATATGCAGTGGTATCACATCCAACTTGGCCTATGTAAGGCCGTATCATACTTTTAACAAAGCAGTATTGTATAGGGGGTTCTCAGACCTTGGCGAGTCTCTTGACACGCGCCAGGAAGGGGCTGGGCATCTCATCGTGCTCCGGATCCCAGACAGCGACGGGCTCATCCCCGCTGGATCGTCGCTCGGCAGCAATTCGCTCCTTGAAGGTCCGCCTGGGACTGGTGTTCTCGCCGGGCATGACGGCGCTGAGGGGCCTACCACCGGCGCGAGCCTGCTGCAGCTCGACCAACGTACGGCCCTTGATGTTGTTTTTAGAAGCCACCTTGCCAAAGGGGTCGTTGTTGTCCTTCTTGAGGGACGACTTGCGGGTCAGGCCACAGGTGCCGTTGCTGTCTCCTTGGAGGTTCGCCGCCGAGGGAATTTTGCTCAGTCGTCGGTTGGGCGACCGCGAGCCATCAGACTGTGCTGCCGCAACCTTGGACACCAGACCAGTACCCGAGTTCTGGGGCTTGAGGCGGTTGATCGGGCACGACTTCTGTGACGTGAGGACTGGTCGGTTCTTGGAGGTAAAGGGGTTCTTGAACGACTTGATCTGTCGGGTAGGGGAGGGGATCAAATCTTCATCGTCAGAATCGACGAGTCGGGGCTCCCGTGGCAGGTCCCAGCTAGGGTTGCCCAAGGCAGCGTTGAAGATGTTGGAGGGGTTCGTTGAGGGAACCTTGGTGACGCCGTTGCGGCGGGGAGATAGCGACAGGCTGGCAATGGCCATGGGGCTGGGCGAAGCCATCTCAACGTCCATGGGCGTGTTGGCATTGCCAGCAAACATGGTCTGCGCCCTTCCAAAGGGAGTGCGCGTGTTCATCTTCTTGGACTCCTTGGACTCCTTGGAGCTGTCTGGGCTGTCGATGGAGTAGTCGGTGAGATCCGTCATGGACGCAAACTCGTCGCCGCTGGCTCCAACCGAAGAGTGTGGGTAGTCGGAGCGAGTGTGCGTGGAAGAGCTGTTGTCGTCGGAAGGACGCTGCTCTATAGGGGCAAAGGCGACGGCTCGCTTTTGAAGCTCGGCCTCGACGCGCACCTGCACCTCGGTCTCGAAACGCTTGCGGAGATCTTCAATCTCCATGTTGATGAGTCGGTTGATTTCGAGGCGGGCCTTGACCTCCCACTCGCGACGGATGGAGGCATCGAGCTCTTCGCGCATCATGTTCTTTTCGCTGTCCAGCTTGGCGATTCTCTCATTGAGCTGAATCTCCTTGCGCCGGACGGCCTCTTCTCTGGATACCAACGACTTATTGAGGTCGACCACCTCCTTCTCCTTTCTCATGAGCTTGACGACGGGCAGGTTGAGTAGCTGAGCCGTGTCAGGCCGACGGTCGGGGTTGACCTTTAGGCAGTCCTTGATGACCTGGTTGAGTTCTGGGGAGTAGATGTCTGGCAGGGGGGACACCTTGCCTAGCTTGATCTTCTGGACCAGGTCGTAATGGGTCTTGGCGTTGAAGGGAGGCTCGCGAGCACAGAGCTCGTAGATGATGCATCCCAGAGACCAGATATCCGACTTGAGCGTGTATTTCTCGGCGGCGCAGATCTCGGGCGACATGTAGAAGGGGGTTCCGACATAGGTGGAGGCAAAGTCGTGCGACTTGATCATCTTGGAGAGACCAAAGTCACCCAGCTTGACCGAGTTGTCGGCGTCGAGAAAGACTGCAGAGGTCAGCTGTGCCCAGCAGGCTTTGGGTCAAGGTGCTCACCGTTCTCGGGCTTCAGGTCGCGGTGGAGAATGGTCATGGTGCCGGGAGGGAGCTTGGGGCTGCCGGACGCAGTGCCCTGGGTGAGGCCAAGGACGTTGGCACCAGCCTCGGGGGGTTGACGCCGTAGTGGCATCGGTAGAGCGCCATGACAAGTTGGCTAAAGATACTCCAAACAAAGGTCTCCTGGGCCCGCTCGTTCTTTAGCTGCAAGTTCTTGATGACACGTCCGAGATCGCCATTGCCGCAGTATTCCATGTATAGATGCAGGTCCTGGCTGACTTTGAGGTGTTCTCGGTGGTAGTAGGCAACGATGTTGT
This sequence comes from Stachybotrys elegans, assembly GCA_020746835.1. Taxonomy (NCBI): domain Eukaryota; kingdom Fungi; phylum Ascomycota; class Sordariomycetes; order Hypocreales; family Stachybotryaceae; genus Stachybotrys; species Stachybotrys elegans. Next base: position 800,709 of record JAGPNK010000008.1, on the reverse strand, counting down.
CGTGGCGGAGGGTGGATAGAATCTGGAACTCGGCGTGAAGCTGCTCACGCTCCTTCTGTGACATGCGGAGGTAGGAAATCTCCTTGCGGCACATGACGAAGCCGTCGGTCTTGCGACGGACCTTGCGGATAACGCCAAAGGAGCCATGGCCTAGACGGTCAGTTGGGAAGCTTGGAGGGCGGCGGGCGTGGGCGCGGGCGTACCAATCTTCTCCAATACTTCGTACTCCTCAGAAGACATGATGCGGGTTTGCAGGCAGCGCCGACGCTGACCGAAACTTCATAAGCAGTCGTGAAGCGAAGCGAAGAGATGCGGTAAGATGCGTGCAGAAGCGTGAAAGATGCGTGAAACAAGACTAGGCAGGTAGAATAGGATAAGGCAGAGTGGTGGTGAGCTCGGACAATATAACCAACAGGCAGAGGAACAACAAACACCAAAGAAAGACGTGCTGCGGGTTAGTAAACGAAGGCTGTTGTTGTCGGTTGTGAAGTGGAGGAGAAGAGGACGAGGCGGTTAGTTGACAAGCGAAGCTCTAGCCTGGACGACGACGATTTTCTGGGCCTTGCACGCCAATCGTCGCCCGGCAAGTAAACACTTCTGGGGCGGTGTCATGGCAACAATCGGACCATTCACTCAAGGTGTGGGGCCTTATCAGGGAGCCACCGTTGCGTTCCACACCAGCCACACCAGCCACATGTCACATTTTATGACGTCCGACAGCAATTGGATTGATTGACTGAAGCATCTTTGTTTACATGTCACCAAATGGATATTTATACTAGCTACCATCTCATATTTATTGCCAATCCCCATTTCAACGACACTCTGAGAGCCATGCACCGCACCCCTGTCCCGCCGTTTCTCAATATTGTGCTCGAGCCCCAGGCTAGACCAGCGATCTGGTTGCCAGACGATGGCTCGCAGCAACAGATCAGTTCAACCGACGTGGCCCCTGCATTGCATAGCTCCATACCCGCCAGCAATGAACACTGCATGCTGTGTTATTCTCATGGCTCTCGTCCATAAGCTGGAAAAGCCGGCGCAGTGGTCCTGTCGCAAGAGTACCTCACCACATAGGGGCTGAGAGTCTCGTCGCTGACAATCACTTCACCGCTCGGGGCGGTCACATTGAATCGAAAACCTCCACCATACTGCGCCTGGCCGTATACAAAACGGATGGGGACGTAGGTGCCGGCGGGGATCTCAAGCTCGAATTCAGCGCTCCCAGGAATGTGGTCGGGCTGATTGTAGCGCGCTCGAGCATCTGCATTCTCGTCGGTCCATCCGCTGTAGGCTTTGGCACCGGTCCAGAGAAAGACGGCGTCGTTGGCGTACGGGATGCTGAAGCGGTAGACGCCCCCTTCACAGGCATACAGGTAGGCGCGCTGGTTCAGGGCGAAGAAGTTGAGGTTGAAGTTCCTGTCCGTGTCATAGATGGCGCCCTGCTGCTCCCCTTCGGAGCCGTACAAGCCGCCGACATAAGAAGTTGTGCCAATGTAAACGGGACGGACGGCCTTGAAGGTGTCCGGGTGAAAAGTCGAGTAGGTCGTGTCAGTGTTGCGAGCTGAGCTGTTGTAGTATGCCCAATCAAGTCCTTCGTTGTTGCATGAAGGCGGCGCAGGACAGACGGTTGGGCAAGCAGAAGGGGTTGTCGTGGGAGTAACCGTCTTCGTCTGGGTGACTGTGACAGTCGTGGTCTTATGCAGCCAGTCAGACTTATGGAGCCAGTCAGTGGCTTGGGCCATGCCCGTCAAGGCTAAGAAGCCTGCCACGGCTAGAACACGACGAGGAGACATTATGGGTATGGCGGTGAAGTCCGGTGAGAATGGCCGACAAGGCTGTTAGCAGAAAATCAAAGCGCGATGAAAAGGTCTGGATTGAGTTGATTTCTTGGGAGTTGAGTGCATCTATATAGTCGTGGTGTCCTCCCAAGGCTCCTCAGTCTTCAGTAACAAGCCAGTCCTAAGTCGGTGTGTTACTGATGGTCTTCATCTTCCTACGTAATTCCCTCCAGCTGACGGGCCTCGGTATTGCTACTCCATCACTCCCTTGGCAAGCGCAGGGCAATGGGCAGCTGAGATGCCGGAGAAACTCGTCCAAGACTTGCGTTTGGAGGGAATCTCCGTTGGAAGTATGAAAATCGTTCCTAAAAACGGCCTATTCAGCAGCCATCACACTCAATTCTTCCCATGTCGGTTCCTTCAGCTTCAAGTTGTCAAACTGTGCCTCTGCCATGTCGGCGATACGAGGTGGAGACAATGTGATCATCACCAAGAGGCAGAAGGATGTCCAATGAGACTTGCAGTGACGGATACTACCCTAGCAGATGTGGGCTATGAGCGGTGAATAACGAGACCTGAGATGCCGGCAATGGCATGTTGTCCGAAACAGGCAATGAACCCATGCATCGGCATTCATTCTGACTGGGCTGAACATCATGGCAAATCCGGGGTTCCTGCAGGGTCTCAGCTCTCGTTCGTGCCTAATGCCCCAGCAGTTCGCCTGCTTCTTGCACGTTAAACGAGGAGTATTCCGCAAATGGCAAGATGCTTATGCAGCTTGAATCATTCACAAACCGTTGAGTTTGGGACTGCAGCTGCCACGGCTACTACATCACGTACGCTTGGTGGCTCTTTCAACCCAATTTCCGACAGGACCACAAGCGACAAGGGTTGCTGTGTGCGAAATTTAATCATGCACTTGATGGATTCATGGTGTTGAACCCGATTTCAACCATTTAAACGAGGCAGGAGCGAACAAACCTTGACTACGATGTCTCGCTCCTGCCCGCTCCGCCCAAGCCCACTGGCCCAGAACTCAAATACAACGACAACACATCCTCCACATACCACAAGCAAAAAAAACATCGACTCTCACCACAAAATCAGGCAAAAAGAAAGGGGTCTGGCCGGGGATTGAACCCGGGACCTCTCGCAAGCGTGCTATAGGGTAAGGCCCTAAGCGAGAATCATACCACTAGACCACCAGACCGGACGATGAGTAGAGAACCATCTGATTTGTTGGAACGGAGAGAGCTTATTGTACATTATACCTACTGCAAAATCCTCCTAGCCTTCAAAGGCTCGCCTGCTAGGCTTCAACCTTGATGTTGGCCTCGTTCATTGTCGACATTACCGAAGCCAATAGGAGGTCACGATCAAGGTTGCAGTAGAATCTCGCGGTGCCGAGTGCTTGCATTAACTGGCAGCAGAAAAAAAAAAAAAAGAGGCTTCCCCAGGCTTGGGACGACTCACAGAGCTCGTCACTCACTGGTCATCGCCAGATCAGGTACATAGTGAACAATATTTCACATATGGAATTCCACTACGCCAGTCATGTCCCATGTGAGCTCTCATGTCCCATGTGAGCTCTCATGTCCCATGTGCAGTCTCCATCAGCCGCTTTTACCTCCGCCTCCTTCACATCTCTCAGCCTTCCATCTCTTCTTCGCCGCGCGGCGCGCGCTTCGAAGTCCTCCCAGGCGCTGTGTTGTCTGCGTCCTCGTCATTCTTGCGTTTTGGTCGCGAGGGTGGCTGGGCCTTGTCGGGAGCCTGGGTAGTGCTCTTGCCGATCCTGACCAGGTTGAGCGCCATGAGCGTGTTGTACTTGTCGCTGAGTGCTTGTTTTAGGGCGTCCTTTAGCAGCGCTTAGAGTATCTTTTATGCCGCTTTGCCATCTAACACCCATTGGCAGTAGCGCTTTCCCTACCTCTTCAACGTCTTTATATAGCGGACTTCACCCTTGCAATTTCTGTTCCCAGTCTTGAGATAGCTGAAGTTCTATTTTATGTGATCTTTGTAGCTAGCTTCCAGGGCTATCGTTATTTCCTTTGCTTTGGGGTCCTTTAAGAAGGAGTTTACCTCTGAATATGCCTTATACCTACCATAATAATAGCACTTGTGCACTTCTGCTGGCTGAGCCCAGTCTTCTGGCTTTGACAGCTCTTTGCCTACTGTCTTGGTAATGTAGGTTCCCATGAGTGACTGGAAGTAGGTCTGTACCTCTAGGGAACTTGTATCTACTGATGGAAGCAGTTTCTTTATTAGCGGCAATATAACTCCCAGTACTGTATCCTTCTTTATATTGGGAGCCTGGGTTGAAAGCTGCTGTAATAGATTGGAAGCTAAGTCCTTGTTGTGTGCTAATGTTTAGTTGTAGAAATCTTGAATGAGTATGTTGGTGTTGCCTGAGTATAACCCCTTTATGTATGCGTTGTAGAGTTCCAAGTCGAACATCGAGACTGCAAATTCTGAAATGACATGAAATAGATTGTAGAGAAATTCCTTATAGATATATTTTGGATCCAATAGTTGGAGGAGGAGCTTAATATTCAGTGTATTCACTAACTTCTTGGATTCTTTAAACCTATTAATAAAGTCCGTGACTGCTTTATCTATCTTCTTCCTATATGAGTGGTTAGTCATGGGAATTCGATTTATTGTTGGGAACTTGAATGATTTGGTTGGAAGAGAATGCTAAAGCATAGATATAGAGGACTTGGATTCTCTTACTGCTGTTCCTGTGTGTATTGGATTTTGAGGTCTAATACAATTTCCTTGATTGTAGTAGTGTCTTTTTCTCCTCCCATGGAAGTGTTGCATGTGTTAAGTGTCTCGATTAGTTTGTTGCTGTACCACTGCCTCCTATATAGCGCTTTCGCTGGGTCTTTTTGGCTAAAGTGGCTTCCACAAAACCCGTTGTAGAGGTGGGTTAGACCCTTGTAGACACCGCAGAACGTGCCACATTTTTTCAAGGACTTGAAGATGCTAGAGAGGGCGTGTTTGTTAGCGGCATATTTAATAAGGAGTTTAGTGATATTGTGGCGGGTCTTACTTGTCCATCTCAATTGGGGGATTCTGGAGATCAATCAGTCTACCGAGTGCTGACTAAGTGCTATAATCCCAGGCCTTAAGAGTCTTCTCCTGCGCTTCCTCGAAGAGAGGCCAATTGCTGAGAAACGCAGCGGTGACTGTAGCATAACTGAGGTACACATCGTTCGCCGCTCCGTTGGCAAACCCTTGATCCAAGATTGTGTGGCAAAGGTGAATAAGTATCTTTTGCAGTGTTGTTGTCTTGGTGTTGTTGTTAATACCCGCCTGTAAATGCCTTATAACTCTGTCTATGTCTTTAGAAGAACTTGGGTTAAAGAGAGGGGCATGCAGGGAGTCTGTCCGGACAATAATAAGGACCTGATATTAAACAATTAGTATTGTTATGCTTGTTATGTTAGGTTGCTTTGACATTAGAAAGATTATTATATCTGAATAGGTTTCCTCTATTTCTCTATGTTGATTTCCTAGGTATTCTCCACCGTAGCGAAAGTCCGGTTCTCTTTTATAGTTAATAGAGTCTAAAAGCGAGGTCCTATCTATGTTTATCTCTAGCAGAGATAGCTCAAAGCCCTTGAGGCTGTAGACGTGGTGTAGATATGTCTGGCGAGTTATGCTGTATTTACCTTTCTCTTCGTTTGGCCAATACTTGTACTTATTGAGCTAGACAAGAAACAGGTAGAATTTGCCGTGCTGGTCATAGCTGTTAGCAAGGCAGTGAGCGCGTTGGTAATTAAGGCCCTTCAGGCTAGAAAGACATAAGTTTCTTAGTATGTACTGATAGTCCAGAGGATAGATAAGAAAGCCTGGTGGATATTGTAGCGTTTCCCAAGGTGACAGGGCTTCTATTAGACTTTGGATCTGAGAATCTAGGACTGAGGCTGATGGGCGAGAGTCCTTGTAATCGATAATAAGGTTATATGTAAGGGCCCACTGGTATCCTGTCTAAACTGGCTTGATCTTTATACCAATAAGTACTGGGCCGCCTGTATGTTTTGAAGGAAGGTAGATAACTAGTGTTGTAAATATGCCTGGATTTTTCTTAGTACTATCCTAGACTGTCAGCCCTCCTGTTATGGTGCTATATGCTGAGATGCATCTTGACCTACTCTTTGTAAGGCTTAAATATGGCGCCTGGTTTGTAGAGAAGGTGCTTGTATAGCTTGGCGTGAATATTGCTCCCTCTAGGAGTAGGTGGTACTCTAAGCTTATGAGCAATACGCTGGACAAGTTTATTAATAAAACCGTTCTACTGTGAGTTCTGGAAGCTGATTCTGTCTGTACTAATCTGCAGTGTCTTTCTCACCGTCTTGTCTACTAGTGTTCTTTTGTGCTTGCCAAAGGGTACCTTATCACTCTTGCTGGTGAGGTTTTGAGCTGTCTCTTTCGACAGTGGTATGGCGATAGGCTTGCCGCTATTCACGTAGATGCCTGGGATTGGGTAGAAATCAAGAATATTGTCAGTTGCAAATGATCCTGTCGCTTGAATTTTGCTAATATGCTCGAGGAGAGTTTGTTGGAAGTTGGCTTTCTCTTCGCTTGGTTCTGCGTACTTGTAGAGCGAACTATCCTCTGAATCACACCCTATTTTGGCACCTGAGTTTGAGTTGTAGTCTTGTCTGAGTGTCTGAAGATGCTTTTTCCACGGTGGGAAAGCTGTTTGGATGGGTGTAAGGGATCTAAGGAAACAAAGCAAGGAATATTGTTGCTTAGCCTGGAGAGAGGAAGAGAGTACTTAATAAAGCCTTGGACACGTGACCGATCGAGGGAGAAGCTAACTTCTAAGTTCTACGAGGAGTACCTATGTACGCAGCACAGAGTATTCATGTGCCCCTGTGGTTCGCATAGGCCACCGGGTTGCTCGAGGGAGGGCATTTGACTGGCGCAAACGCCGAGCTGGACCTAGTTCGAGATATGGTTTACTACGTACAGCCCTCTAGGGTTTATTTCCAACAAGGAGTACTAGGTTCCCTGCTCTTTGTCACTGCTACCTACAGGTCTCGGGCATCACGAAGGGCATGCAGGTATAAAGCTACAGCTTTAAGTAAGGATATACATTATGTTCTAGTATATCTCTTACTACTGATTAGATAGAGAACAAGAGGTAGATTAATCTAGCTAAAGGTTTCCTAATTTAGATCTCTATAGAAGGTACTCATTTCTGCTAGTACACTAATCTAAAGAGATGTAGCTATACATCTTTGATTACGATATAATCCATCAGCTGATTTCTCGAAGCTTTCCATCTGCATCGTGGCGCTCTCCATCTGGGCACAGCCACGGTTACAGTCACAGGAAGGCTTCTGCAGCGTCGGCAACCTTATTCGATGAGTCAACCGAAGCTTCCCAGCCGGGCACCGTCATCTGACAAAGAGAATTTGAACCAACATGCCAAACGATAAAAAGAAACAGGAGTACCAAGGCAGCCCAGAGCCAGGCAAGCGAACAAAGGGCGTCAAAAATCCAGCAAGGGTAAGAAACAAACTCTTTGCTCTCTCATATTCTGACTTCTGCAAGGCCATGCCATCCAGCCAGTCGACGGTACGACAGGGGCAGAGCGATACGGGGATGAGCTTGCAAAGTGTTCCAAAAATGAATCTGCGAAACCATGCCAAACCCAAAATACAATATTGCCGCAATGGCTGAAATACATCTCCCCTCCCAGAAACTTGAAGCTGTGCACTCGATATGCCAGTGTTCTCCAACGGGACATCCGTTAGCCTGAAGGTGGTGTATGGCCCAGATACGGTTGTCTGGAAGCCTTACATGGCATGCGATCTTGGCAAGGTGGGAGCCATCACCATGATATCCTTGAAGTCTACGATGAATCATCTGCGTTGAAGGTCTTAACGGCAAAGGCTGGAGGCCATGTGTTACTGACGTGTTGACAGTAACACGCCACCGCCCGGCGCTTTACCACATTAATGACATATCTCGCAATTGCAATATTGAGCATCAATCAGAAGAAATGATGCAGTACAATGGATCCATCTCACTCTAACCCATGGTCCCCGTCAGAATCCTCCTCCTCCTCCTCCTCGGCACCAGAGAAGTCTCCAGTCGCCGGATCAGGGTCGGCGACGACATCAAGATATTTACCCGCGGAGAACTGCGCCATCTTCACCTGCACATCCTTCCTCTTTTGCACCGCAGCCTTGAGCTCATCTTCGCACGCTTTCAGCACCTGGTTGAGCTTCCCAATGGCATCCTCTGCGCCTTTGGCACTACCCAGCGCGATGGCGGCCTTTGCATCAACCGCATGCTGGTGTGTCTCGTCAGCTCTTTTCGCGGCCGTGCTTGCAGCTTCGGCAGCGGCTTGAGCATCCCTTGTAATGCTCGCCAAGGCCGTCACGGCGTCTGCGGCGGCGGCGGCTTGCATCTCCCGTCCCTTGGTAGCCTTAGCCGCCGCTCGGTCGAACCGATCGACTTTCCCCCTAATCTTCTCGCCATCGCGTTCGAGGTCCAGGGCACTGTCCAGAACCTCGCTGCAGTGCTCTGCGATGTTTTTCATCTTGCTACTCTCCACCTTGTCCGACATCTGGCTCGCTTTAAACTGCAAGTCGCTCGCGATCCCGCTCAGGCTCTTGGCGTTGCCAACGGCCTTCTTCACGACATCGTTGTAGTCTGCTAGCTTCGCCCAGGCGGCTGCTGATTCTCCGTAGAAGTCAGTGAGTCGAACGTGATGAACTGCGCGGGCGTCGCGAGCCACGTTTGCCGCCAGAGTGTTGGCGATGTGCTCGTGCTCTTCCACGACCCGTAACTCGACCTGGGCCAGGGCGGAAACGGATGCAGCGCGGATGCAGGCTTTGTCAACCGTGGTAGTGACGCTGGCGACTTGGTTGCGGTGCTGCTCCCGTACAGACACCCAAGCAAGATACGCATCTTTAGCGTGAGATTTGGCGTTCGCTGTCGCCGTCGCCGCTTTGTGCGACTCTTCCTCAGCGGCTCCCAATTTGTTCCTTATATCTTCAACAAGACGCTCCGAGTCCGCCATCCGACCCTCCCAGGCTGCTGTCTTTACCCTTGCCGCTAGATGTTTAACTTTGGCCGATAGCTCAAATGACTTTTGAGCAGCATTGAACGCCTCGGCTACATCGGCCGCGACGACACCTGGTGCGGCCGCGACCATCTTGGCTCTTTGAGCTAGGGCGTCAATGACCGCCTGTGGCCGTGAGCTCGAGTTCTGGGACTCGTTGAGAGCGACCCAGCCTACGGAGGATTCCTTATAGAAGTCGGTAACCGCCAGGTTCTGGTGCAGATCTTGCCCGTACTCCTTGGCGGTTGCGGCGTCCGACAGGGCCTTGTTGGCTGCCGCCTCGGCTTTCGAGCAGTATTCGTCAACTCGGTTACCGACCTCGCTGATGGCCTGCTGGTGTTCACCGCGTACAAATTGCCAGGTGAGAGGTATCACACCCATAAAGAACCAGGTGCGGAACCAAGGAAGCAGTGCTAGCACAAGGAAGGGCAGCGGAGCCCATGCCGTCACCTTCGTGGTAGCCAGGGATACGAGCGGTTTGGCTTTCCCAATGAGATTCTTATAGTTGTGATATGCGTAACGCAGCGGCCCGGCGAGGTTGGTTGTGGAAATCAAGAGCGAGCCGAATACAAGACTCACAAACAAGAGCAGTTGTAGGTAGGGTTCGAAGAGGGGGCCTTGTCCGATGGCGGACGGCGCGTATAGGGCGAATAGGGCCAGTAGGACATCTAGCACATCATCCAAGTAAGCTCGACAGTGCCCAGTCCCGGAGGCAACGTAGGTACCGTCTCCATCTAGGGGCCGGACATACATTGTGATGGCTTGGGCAAGCTGATGATCCATGTGCTGGGCTCGCTGTCCGAAGTCCCAGGGGACTCGCCGCGTGGAGCTGCGAGGGCAACTTTGGCGGGAGGTGCGTCAGACATTTCGGACAATATCTCCAGCGGAGTCAAGTTCCAGTGAACACACCAAACGTGTCAATGAATAGAGGGAGGGGGGCAAGTAGAAGGAAGCACAGGTACGACTATTGTGTGAGGTTCCTGGAAGAGGGGGATGAATCAATGGTCATAGGCATTAATACTTCCTCAAAGCGGATTGTACTGCTTGATAAGCACTGCCATGGTATATGTATCCAAACAAATCATGATGCTACAGCCCCATGGCATAGTCATGCCGCCTGGACCATCACTTTGAGGCTTAAAACACCGACCTTTGCTCGGAGCGGGCGTAACTTGCCCCTCTTTCAGCTTCACCTGCACCCAATATGCAGTGTGATGAAGCATGTAGACTGCAGTTGTCACACGTAAACCCAATCATATGCTAGTAATAGCTACATTGGCGCTGTAATGGTAAGCAATAAAGTGTCACGCGCACAAATGGGGAAACAAGGAGAGTGTGCGAGAATGAACAGGCCCAACTGCAAGTCCATGACTCGTGGAGCTTCGAGAGGCGGCCGGATGACAGCCGATGACACTAAAGCATGTGCAAATGTTGGGGGACTTAATGCGACCTCTTTATCATGGCTTCTTTGACATCCAAGTTATGACCAAGCCTGCCCCGTTTTCCCTCATTCACCCAACATCTCTCCCAGTGTCTCCAAGGGCGCTTCAATACACCGTTTGGCATCCTAATATTTCTAAGAAGAGGATTCAGGGTGCTGTCGTGAGGATGGCGACTATAAAATTGAAGTGCGTCTAGCTCCCCGCTGCTCGCCCGCATGGCGGAACGACTCTACTGACAGGAATGGCACCCGTAGGACCCTCTATAAAGCTGTCTACACGGGACAGCTTCAGTATGTCGACAAGTACATTAGGTACATGAAATCGGAACGCTCTCCTCTCGACATCGACGAAGGAAACTCTCATGGCTGGACACCCATCATGCTGGCATCATATCGCGGGTGGGAGCAGATCGCTCGACGGCTGTCCCGGCAAAACCCACAACCAAAACCCAACATGCAAAACGACCAAGGCAACACGGCCTTGATCCTGGCCGCCTCAAGGGGCAACTACTCCATCGTCCTCCTCTTGGTCGGCAAGCTGAGAGCAAACGTGGACATGACCAACTCCAACGGGACCACGGCCGTTATGGCGGCAGCCAAGCGCGGCCGATGGGCAGTAGTGAGAGCATTGGCCAACCGCCATGCACGCGTTGACAGTCCCAACAACGATGACGAGATTCCGCTGCACTACGCCATACGTTCACAAAACCGCGGCAACGTGTCACGGCTGCTACTCGCTGATCCAAGGCGCCGTAGCCTGACCGTCCTTGACAACCAGGGCCGGTCACCGCTGCACATTGCTGCCGAAACGGGCGACTTGTATATCATCGGCTTGCTCTTGACAAACGGTGCCAATAAATATGCCACAGACATTTGGGGGAGAACCCCATCTCAGGTTGCTTTCGGGAGGGGATATACTCAAGCCGGTATAGCGTTGCTCTGATGTGAAAATGCGGAGGAATAAGATGCATGTTATTTAGGAGTCGCACAAGGAACAGGTATGAATACATTGACTAAGGGGCTTTTAATTGGCCCGAACATGTCTGTTCCATCCTCAGCAAGACGCAAGGCCCAAACTAGAATAGCCTCCATCAATATACCACACAATCTTTATGCTCGGCGACTCCTGATTCTCACTCGGCTAGCTGGCACTCCATCCATTCAGGCCTCCACTATATCACACTTGAGATAGCCAGGGTTACGCCACCAGAGACGACAATCGGCATTGTGATATGATGGGTTACCTTCGGTGACCCCTTATTCTGCGTTGCCAAGTCATGCCTGTACACAGCCTCAATTCAATGTAACCTTTTATACACATTGCGACGTTGGGTGACGTGTCACAGGTAACGGCAACGGTGGGGTTGGGGCTGAAGAACTTCGGTGTCTGCTTTTGTAAATCACATCAAGGCTCCGAGTCCCAGGCAAGCCTCGGCTAGTCCGGATAAGGCCCGCAGGAAAGTGAGGCTGATTTGGGATGCGATATACCTGCAATGCCCCCCTTTTCCTCTGCCTATTTTTCAGGAATCAGGCCATCTGAGCAGTCTCGGCCTCGTTCTCCTCTGGGCCTGGCCTGGCATCACAAGTGGGGGATCTGCAGCCCATATTATATGCAGCCTTTGGTGGTGGTCAGCAGCGTTCAAAGGTCGCCTGCCTGAAGGTAGTCTTGCCGCGGCTTATAATCATTTGGTGCTGAGAAGCACCATTGCACCGTCTCAAAGAGAAATGCCTGGAGGAAGAAGGGCAAATGCACAACTAGACTAGCTTGTCAATGATATTCTGTGCTAGAATGATGATCCCAGAGAAAGACTGCCCATGTGACATCCGTACAACAGTTGAGATGAAAGCCTATGACTCCGAAGGTGGGACCAGGATATCGGCTCCAGGTACTACGTTCTTGATGAGGAGGTTGAGCAAAGCTGCTTTGGCGAACTTGACCCGGTCCCTGGTCGCCCTTGACAGATAACGGGGCAAGACCATCCTTTTCCTGCCTGGAGCACGACCACAACAACCAAGGTCACGGCTACCATGGGCACCAGCACCACTACAAACTTCCAGATCTCGGCAGATACCGTGAGTGGCCCGCCGCCTTCTGTTTGCACGAGTGGTGTGCTGAGGATTCCCTGTCGGCCTGCATGTCAGCATCTCCACATCCCTGCTGGCTCTGAGGCACTCACGGCTAGAAGGGATGCGGTATAGCGTTGCTACAACAGTTAGAGCACGGTCATTGGAAGCGCTCGTCTGCTCCAGGCTGCCCTCCGCCGTGACTGCAATTTCCTCCCTCGCCTTCTGCAACCTTTCATTCGTCAAGGCATTGCGGTGCTCGAGAGTCCCCGATAACTATTTGCTCATGGCTTAGTATGGTTGTTCTTGATGACGAGGATGGGACGTGGTTCACGTACAAGAGTTGCCGCGCTGGATGAACGCTGCAGAAGCTCCAAGATGTTGCGGTGATGGTGCTTGGCCTGGAAGCTTGAGTTTATGGGCTATTGGAGCCATAACCCTAACCCATAAGGGTATCTCTTGCTATAATGTTCTACTCTTCTTCTACGACGATGTTCTGTCGCCAAATAATTATCATCACGGCGAGAATGATGCTACTTATCGAAAGCTGGCCCTCGGGTGGCAATCTCATTGGTTTCATAGCCGCCCTGCTTACGCGGGCTATTCCAACAAAATGCATCAGGAACCCGCCACATTCCCATACCGTCATCCCGACTATGCCGGTGCCAATGCAGCAGATGCCGAGAATTCACCAGGCTGTCTCGCAGAGTACGGCTATTCCAGTCTAAGGCTCGTGCTTCTTAAGATTTGTGTTGAACCACAGGGTGCCTTTTATTGTGTGTGATGTGCTTGATTGTCTATGCCTGTGCCCGCCCCTTCATTTTGGGACCATATGATATGCATTTAAGCATTCCACGCTTCCTTTTGGCATTCTGCCGCTCGTATTCGGTTCCTGACCTTATCCGGCTTATCGCGACTTTCTGCATTGAACCGCCGTGCGGTTTGTTTAACAGCTCTCTATATAACCCTGTGCTGCACCGTGCCGTAACATAAGTGGACTCCTTAGGTAGAAGGACCTAGCTGCAGATGGATACAGTGTTTGGCAATTGTTTGATTCAACTCCTTAGATGTATTATCTTTATGACTCTTGCCTTGAGATATAAGGTATGTGGGATTTCCCGTTCATGTGTCCCAATAGGATATAGACCAGCAACTTCAAGGAGGCCCCCTCTAATAATAAAGATTAATATTAAATCAATAGATAACACTTAGCAAGAAAATACACTTGATTGGGAAAAGCTTAATATTTATGACTACAGGGATGCCAGTATCAAAGTTTTCTAGCCACCGCAATTGGTCGGGAGCTTCCGTCGTGATGCCGCCGTGGTGTCGGGCGCAACATACAAGAAGGCTTCTGCCATTGGAATTAGCAAGGCCGGTTTGAATGCCATACCTAGCTAGAGGGAATCAGTGACGAGGTCTCATATTAGCCTAGCTGCGGGGTGGCTCAGTATGTATATTATGAGGGAAACTGAATATGAATATTATGTCTGGCAACTTCTTTTCCCGATGGCCTTTGCATATAGGATTTACTGTTCACGTGCCCCAATGGGATACAGACCAGCGACTTTGAGGAGAGCTCCTCTGACGATAAAGACGACATCAAATCAATAGATGATATTTGGAAAGAAAATTAGTTTGCGAAAACGGTGATGGAAATATTAAAATTTTCCCAGTCACCTGTTGCAATTGGTTGGAGCTTCCGTCACAATACCGTTGTGGTGTTGAGCCTGCAAGAGGGCCTTTGCAGAGATGGCTTCTGCTGCAAGGTAAGTATGGGAATGCTTTAACGAGTGACGCAGTTGAGGCTGCTGCAAGAAGGGTTATTTCGGAGGACTCAGTCAAAGCTGCTGCCAATGAGCCACTTGTGGCTTGGCCGGTTGGCTACCCTCCCATTGTTATTATTTCTCCCTATAACTATATTAGTTGTTAGGGCCCTACGCACTATCTTACTCTACCTTGGACTATATAATAGAGTAGGTATATGCAGTGAGGAAAAAAGAACAATAGTATATACGAACAATACAGTTGCCCTACTGCCTACAGGACCAAAGGATAGAGTCAAACAACAAAAGATCATCAGACTGCTAACATCGCCCGCTGGCTGGAGCCAGAGAACAATGATGGGGCTGCGGCAGCGGCAGCAAGTACAAGAGTACGTAGTCAGGGGACCTACTGTTTATAACCACATTGCTTGTTAAGGCACTAGGCACTATCTCTAATATATTGGCTCTCTACTACTTGTACCTTAGACTGTATAAAACTTCTTCCTGTTGTAACGTAGGGGACAGGGCGCCAATTCATGAACTCAGTCTCCTAGAGGCTGTACCTTGACTACGGTGCCTTCTTGGGCTGCGGTTGTCTCCGGTTGAAGTGCTGATATTTGCAGCCTGGATGAAGTCGCTCCGGTACCGTTCAGCCAAATCCAGCATGTTCCTGAGCGCCCCAGCTCCCTCAACAAAGGTATCTCGAGAATCCGTCATAGCAAAACCGCGTATCCTGATCATGTGATATTCAGGCCGCCCCCCTTCGGTCGTCGGCGCTGTGACATAGTGGGCGCACAGCTGTAGCATGCCACCATGATAAACCGAGCTGAAAGTGTATACCTTGCCATCGTACTGTGGCTTCTCCGTGCCGTAGTTCTGCAAACTGTGCATAGCACGAGACCCAACTGCTCCGTCGTAACGAGCTTGCCGCGTTGCTACTGCTGGATTTCCATCGAGCCCTTCGACCTCCAGGAAGAAGTTGGGAGCCATTGGCTTGTCTTCCATGGTTGACGGCATGATGTGGCCAGCGAGCTCGTTCCGGGTAGACTTGGCCAGCTGATCAGGATACGCGCCATAGTAGATGTCCGGCTTGGGCGCTATGACCGTGCCGTCTGTGAGCGGCTCGAGGTTCGCAAACACCGTGTTTCTCGCGCAATGTAGGTTGGCTTGGCTTTGACCAAGAATGGCTGGGAGGACATTTGCTACCACGCTGTCTTCATCCTCGGCCTGATCATTCCTATAACAAAAGGACTCAAATTCACCCTCAGAGAACCTGGAAGGTGAGAGTGACGGTCTTGGGACTGCTAGGGTCGCCTTTATTTCCTCTAAGTCCGGCTTTCGCGATTTCCATGTCGGATGGATGTCATGTAGGGTCAAGTGAAGATCAAAGTTGCGGTTATAGGGCGACGTCTTCGGCTTAGATATCTCCGGGGTGGTCATGTTCTTCTGGCTGTGCGAAGGTCGGCTTGCGCTCACGGCGATGGGGTATTGATCGTCAATTGGTGGGTGGGGGTACTGGATAGACTTGTCAGAAAGGCAATTCATAGCCTGAGCTCACATGAACGTACTCCTCTGAGATGATACAAATCTGGGCCATCGTGTCTTGCAAACCGAGCCAGCTCTCGAGAGGCTGTTGTGGATGAGAGGGCGTATCTGATGGGACTAGCTGGAGGAGAAGAAGGAGAAGAAGGAGAAGAAGGAGACGAAGGAGACGAAGGAGACGAAGGAGACGAAGGAGACGAAGGAGACGAAGGAGACGAAGGAGACGAAGGAGACGAAGGAGAAGAAGGAGAAGAAGTAGACGAAGGAGAAGAAGGAGACGGATAGGGGTGCTGGGCTCGGGTCCGCCTGTCGAGCTCCCTCAAGGCCCTGTAGCTCAGGCTGACCTCGGGTAATCTGTCCCAGAACTCGGGGGGTATTCCCAAGATTTCCAGGCGTCAAGCTCGATTTCGCTTCTCGTCTTGGTCTTCCTCGCTCGCGGTTCGATGTCGGCTCGCGAGGCCTCGCCGGCGCGCTTTCGCTTTCGACTCTGCAATCTTGCCATGAGTGACTCATCTGGGAGCCGATATTGAGATGGGGGGAGTTGAGGACATATACGGGCGTCGCGTCAGTGGTCTGTCTTGGTGGCTGGTGTTTGAGCCATGGCCAGCAGTCGGATCAGAACAGCCATAATGTCCTTCTGACTGCTAAGTCAACTAGATAACCCTGTCTCTGGGACGACTTCCGCCGGCATCGTGGTACACACAGTATACCGACCTCGCCGCAACACATACGAACACACATGCCACAGGTCAGCAACTGTTGAACCGGCCGGTCGGTTATTGTGATTGATGTGATTTATTGCTGTCTAAACTTCCTTAGCCCCTAGCACTCTGAGTGCTCGTCTGATGCAGAGCGTGGCGGGTTGAACAGGAATGCTGCGCCAGGGCCGTGCAGGACAGCTGCTATTCACTGGCAAAGGCCAAGCTATTTATGCAGTAGGAATAATAGAAGCTTTGGTCAGCTACGTACCACTAGAATTGCTACAAGTACTGCTATTCTTGCTCTGGCCAATGGATTTATTCCAAGTCTACACCTCGACTTTATTATTATTTATTTCGCTATACTGTGTGTATTGTATAGAGTACTCAGGGGGGTCGACCAATTTAGACCCCGTAAGTACTGCACTATGGCAACCTAGACTATTGCATTCCTAGTCCCAATCAAGGGCCCACACCTGACCCCCATTTCGCCTCACTCCACCAAAACAACAAAAAAACACATCTAGACCAACACAACACCAATCCTCACCACAAGACGCAAAAAAGAAAAGGGGTCTGGCCGGGGATTGAACCCGGGACCTCTCGCAAGCGTGCTATAGGGTAAGGCCCTAAGCGAGAATCATACCACTAGACCACCAGACCGGAGTAGTTGATGGGCTACTGAGGTTGTCGCCTCGCTATTGGGCATTATCTGCCGACAGCAGGTGTACTGCAGTCTATCTATGCGTCTAGCTTCAGCCGGTCTAGGAGCTGGTCTATCTTGCCCAGCAGCAGCTGGTAGTTGATGGCATCCGACGCGAACTCGTCCTCGGCCTCTTCGCCGTCCAGCGTGTCCACCGCCTGCGTCTCCTGCTTGTCGTCTGCGATGCCCACCTCGGCGTCGGCCGCAATCTCAGCCGCCAGCTCGGCCTTGATCTCGCCCGTCTCGTCCATCATGCCGTCCAGGCCGGCGTCCTCGAAGCGCAGCCGGAACCGCTCGCCCAGGTAGTACCGGATGTCGTCGAGCAGCTCGATCGAGTCCGTCTCCTGCCGCGCCTTGAGCCGGTCCGCGCTCTCCTTGATGAGCTCCTGGAACTCGGGCTCGTCGACGTAGTCTTCCAGCCTCTCGGCGAGGTACCGCGCGGCAAACTCCTCGAGCCGCTGCACCCGGAGATCCCACGCCGCGTGGATGACGTCGTAGATGTTGATGGGCTCCATCTCCACGACGCCCGCCTCGCCCCCTTCGTCCCGAGGCGGCCCGTCGACTACCACATTGTTGGTGCTGCTGCCGAGCGTGCTGATGGCAATGGCGGCCTTGTTCTTCAGCCCATCCAGCAGCAGCATGTCGGCCGCGTAGAGCAGGTCCAGCGCCAGGTCCAGCGGGCACACCGTGTTCTCGGTGTACAGAAAGCTAAGGATGAGCTCCAGGACCCCGGGGGAGCAGTCCATGGTGATGATACGTAGGTTGTCTGACTTTGTGGACTCGACAAACCCGCCCGAGAACATCTTGTCAAAGTACTCGCTGCGGATGAGCATTGCCCTGTGCGCGGGGTACAGCACCGACTTTCTTGACGCCTTGGTGCCGTTCTGCGACGTAGACCCAATGGGAATCCCAAGATTGTTCGTTACAACTTCGGCCTCCGCTGACGCCTCGTCGCCAACAGGCTCGTCGGCTCGTAGTAAGACATCCGCGAAAATGGAGTTGTCGTGATTCCACTTGACATCGCTCACACGATCCGTATCAACCTCCATCTTCTTTCCCAGAATGTTCTTGTGGAAAAACTCCGTCATCTGCTTCATGGCCTTGCCAACCTCGGCCTGGTGCCGCTGCCTCGCCAGCCTGCGGTCGTTGCCCGCCAGGATGGCCTCCCACAAATCATCCAGCTCTAGCTGCTTGGTAAGCCTTCCCAGCGCCGACAGGATCTCCTCTTCAGTGACGCCGCTGCCCGGCGGCGCAATGTCCTTGGGCAGGTCGTCGAGGTACACGTAGCGCAGCACAATCTGCAGGGCCTCGGCCGGCGTCTTGGCCGCCTGCCACGTCGTGGTGCCCGGCTGCGCCTCGAACTTCTTGCGAAAGTAGGGCGTCCTGGCCGCGAGCAGGAACTTGTGAAGCTCAAAAGAGTGCGTGTCGGCAAGCAGCGTAATGTCAGACGTGTTGGGTTGCGCCCGGGTCAGCAAGGTTGAGATGTGTGTCGACCAGTACACGTATGGATCGGAGCTCTTGGAAAAGTCGTACTCTAGCAGCAGCTTGCGTATACGATCAGTCAGTGCATTGTATATGCATCGCTCCCCTTGAAACGTATTCCGCTCCGCGAGCGCGCCTAGAACCATCAGCCATGGCCTCCTACGAACTCGAGTAACGCACCCGCTTCCAGCAAGACCTTGACCAGGTCATAGTGCCCACATAGACTTGCCTGTCACTGCATCAACTCATGCTCCTATCAGACCTGGATCGTCTGGATTATCTGGACTGACCACAATGAGGGGCGTATAGTCAAACTTGTCCTTGCCGTTAATGTTGACCCCGGCATCGATGAGCTGCTGGCACTTGGAGAGGTCTCCCACGCGGCAGGCCAGGATAAACTCGTTAAACTCGGCACTCGTGTCGAGAGGGTTATCATCCTTGAGCTTGCCACTCTTGATCATCAGGCTCTCCTCGCCCAGCCGCAGCTCGAGCTCATCTTTCCGGAGCACCATTTTCCCGATATGCAACAAAGAAAAATGCAGGTCCTAGCAAGTAAAGATAATCGCAAAGTGAATGTCAAGTCGATATGCTGAAGGAAAGAAAGCAAGAGATGCAAGAGGGAAACTACCGGGTAGACCAAGTGTGAGAAGTGGTTCTCGGATTTATGGATAAGCGCTCAATTGGCGGTTTATACGCATCCTTACCTCATCCGTCTTCGCCACCAATTTGCCCCATCAGACCTCACAGTACCAGGTGTCGGTTCAAGATGTCATATATATTTAGAAAATCAACACGTCCGTTAATATTCCACCAGCTTCAACCTTGAGACTAGGCTTTCCGGCAGGTCCTCCTTCTTGGCCAATCCCAGCCTGACACAATCTCCCCAGAAGAAATAGGCTCTGTCTTGCGCGTAGCTGAGATAGTCGAATTCGTCTGCCATCTCCCCGTCGGCTTCACCCTCCGCGGCCTCCTCCTCGCCCTTGTGCAGCTCCGGGACCTTGGCCTGCACGATACCCCATGCTATCCAGAATGCAGAGTTGGCAGGGCGCCACAGCTGGGCTTCGTCCATGAGCTCCCGCACCTGCTGGTCCGTCTGCTCCTCGCGCGCACGGTCCGCGGCCGTCCATCCTCCAGGGGGCACTCTTGCGTCGAGCATAAAGTCGACAATGGAGCTAGTTGACGGAACCGGGCCAAGAGAGGGCGTCCCGGTCGCACTCGAAGGGTTGCTGTCCAGCGGCTTCAGGCGAGGCGTCAGGCCAGCGTAGGGGTGCTGAGACTTGTGGTTGACGTAGGCTTTGATGAAGCGATGCTGCTCCTCCACGGTCGGGTAGCGGCGCTCGTTGCAAGCATGCGAGGTGACGGGGTCGTGATAGTTGTAGGTCCACTCGGTAAAGTGGTTGGCAAACTCGAGTCCGGGGACGTTGGCAGCTGCGTACTCAAAGTCGATGACAACAAGCTGCTTATGCTTGTTGGCAGCTTGGAGCAGAGGCGACTTTTCGTCATCTGGACGGATGCGGAGGATGTTGCCATATTGTGTCTGGCAGGTCAGTATCGTCGTCTTCTGTTGGATAAGGAAACTCACATCGTTGTGCGCAAAGATTAGTCGGTCCTTGACAAACTTCTCGTCCTTGTACATGCTGACAATGTACGCCCTGTACTTGGCCACCATGTCCCTGAATTGTTCCCAAGGAACGCCGCAGACGTAGCCATTGCTCAACCACGCCTGGTGCCTCGACCTTTGTGACGCATCGCCGCGGCTCTTCTCGAAAATTCCGTCGAGGAATGTAAGAATGCTTCCGACCTTTTCCTGCCATTGATCCCAGTTCTTCCATACGGCGGGGCCATTCTCCCTCTCGTGGTGAAGAACCTCGATACCATCGTGGAGTTCCCTCATACGCTTCGCGATCTGCTTGGAAGTATCGGGCTCGCGCAGATCAAAAGGCGTGAGGGTAATGGAGTTGAAGTACTGTTCGAAGCGGCCATTCTGAAACGTGCCCAGCAGCCTTGGGCCAATCTTCTTTCGAGCGAGTCGCTGCAGCACCTGCAGCTCGTTCTCGCGGTCAATGAGATGCTCGGCCTGCGGTCCATACACACGAAGCAGAACCTTCTTAGGCGTGTTCCTGCTGCCATTATCCGGCAGGTCGGCCGGTGGCGTGACAACGTAGACGGCATTTGTCAGAGCACCGCTCAGTCGCTCGACACTGATCAGGTTGCCACTGTCGAGAGGCACGCGGCGCCATCCCTTGAGCCTCAGAGTATGGGCGATGCGAATAATCTCATTCTTGAAGTTGATCCAGGCATCGCGGTCCTTGTCAGACTTGGCCTCCGTTTCGGGGAGATTCATGTCAGAATCGGCGGCACCGCCACAATAATTGAGCGTCTTGGAATTGTCCAGCCAAGCATCGCAGCTGGGAACAATAACATCGCCATCAAAGTACTCTGTGTCAGAGGAGGCGGTGCGGTGGAGGGACGGGTGCGAGCCACCGATGCGGTGCCGGGAGCGATGCGCCTTGGAGGAGTACTGCGGGATTGAGTTCAACCCGAGAGACGCCATCGAATCCTCGAGGATGCGCTGCAGGCGGTCGAGCGAGACATTGCTCGAGTCTGAGGCCATGGAGTCGGACCTCTTCCGACCGTTGGGATGCTCAGGGTCATCCTGGCCCTCGGGAGGAGAGCGTGACTTACGGTGCATCGACATTCTCTTCTTACCGGAAGCGGCCTTTTTCTTCTCCCGCTCAAGCCACTCACCGACCTGGGCCAGCAGCTTCTCGCTGTAGTACTGGCGACGGTTGTGCCGGTGGCCATGGGCGTGGAGGGGGTCATCGGCGGCGCGTACAGAAGGTGAGCTCTCGCTGACCGAGGAGCGAGAGGACGAAGCAGGATGCTGAAACGGCGGCAGTTTACTGCTGAGACGACGAGGCGTGTTGGCCCGGAACTGCTTGCTGGAGGCGTGCTCATCTTCGAGTTCACGTTCAGGGACAGGTTCGGCAATCTGGACGGCTACATATGCACGTGAGCCCGGCTGCACTTGAGAATGACATGTCACGACACACGACGAGTTCTCGGCCAGTTGCCAGTGGGCTTGCGACAAGATGAGAGGTCACGCAAGGCTCAGAAGCGCACTCACTTGAGGGTAGAACAGCCGCTTGCACCTCAACCCTACTGGACCGTGGAGTTCTTGGGCGCCCATCCGCATTGATCCCATCTCATTACTTGCCACGAGTCGCACAGGTCATGACTGGATCGGGTGAGATACTCGAGGGCGGCAGTCACGCAGGGAGGGGGCAACGCTGGTGAGTATGTGTGGGCACGTACCTTTGAGAGAGCAGCTGGCGGGAGGAGTCCTGTCGAGATCCTCCTCCGACTTCATGGCGGAGCGGAGTGGCTTGGGGCCGTTGGCGGCGGCGGCAGCAGCAGCGCTGTCTGAGGCCATGGTGGGAGGGAGTGCAGGGCTCGTACTTGAAAGGTGGCAATCGTGGTCGTCAGTGGAGCGCAGATGAAGGTATTCGGAGCAAGTCGACTTCGGCAAGTGCCGTGGATCTCGTAGATATCGTGGGGCAAGGGCGGGAGGGTAATGTTGCAGTTTCAGACGAAAAGCCGGGTCATTCGTAGTCGTCCCACGTCAAGACGGTTTGAGATGACGAAAGAGGACGGAAGGGTGGTTGTAGAAGAAGCGGAAGGGAGAAGGGCAGTAGGTGGGTGGCAGTTGTGAGGTCAGGGTCAGATGACGATGCGGCCGACACAATCAGGGTTCCGAAGGCAACCAAACAGGTACAGATACTAAACAAGGGGGAGCCCGTGAGGGAGCAAGAAGGGGGGGTTAGTGCAGGATCGAGACAAGCGGCAGCCTCGCTCTGCTGATTATTTGTGAGGGAGGAAGAGAGTGTGTGTGTGTGTGCCTTGTGTGTGCGCCGAGTCCCATTATCGGCCGCTAACCTTGTGCAAGGGGATGGATAATGTACTGTACTTAGGTAGCCAGGCGGCGGGCCTTTGCTGGTTGTTATCATGGCCTTAGGATGCTTCCTCGGTCGCGCTAAACGCCATGTGCCTAATTCTACAGTCTCTGGCTCAGGGGGTTGGGAAACAGCATAGCAATTGCAGCCTACCAATATTTAATATTTTAGTGTCATGCTCATTCCTCGCATGCAAGTAATAAAGTAGGCAGACGCAAGTAAGTTGCCTCTGGTGCTTATCATTGCCACATGACGTAATCCCATGTCGCACATGCCTCGACGTCACACAAAACACCACAAATCCATTGTCCGAGGCTCTCTCTCTTCTCCCTCAATGCCTTATCTAGCCGGCCTGTAGCCCTGCAACCACGTTACCGTTACCCATCATTCGCCCCTGCAGGAATCGCTGCCCAACAGTTCCGCATCTCACGTGCTGCCCTTATCCACCATGCCTGCGATCCTAGCCGAGGAGCCGTAGCGCATCTGCACTCGGGCCGGTGGGTGTTTCTATTGCCCATGTAGTGACTATGATTGGTCTTCCAGGAATTGGTTCCGAATAACTAAAGAAGAGCGCCGATGGTTTGATTTGGGAACCTCTAGAAATGGCCTACAGCAGGCGTTCCAGCAGTTGTATTAATTAGTGGTTCGCGTATCCCCTGCTCTTGAAGTCCCGCTCGAGTCTAGAACAGACCCTTTGTTTATTTGGTACGGGCTCGGTCACAAGAACAGAATGTCGGCTGGTCCTGTGCTCTATTTCCTATCGAGGATGGCCCAACCGTCCAACAGCCCCGTTTGCCGTCCTTGTCCGACTCTAGCCTCCAATGACAGGTAATCAGTAAATCCTCCCATGGCCCAAGCTTGTCCTGTTAGGCGAACATCCTTCTCTAATGCTGCATGCTGCTGTGCATCGTACAATCCTCTCGGATGCATACCCTGTAACAAGAAGGTATGTCCTCATCCGCTGTGTGCCGTGACCCAGTCCCTGTCCACGTCGAGGCCTTCGTTCCTCATGGCCCACACGATGGCATCCACCACGTCGTCCACAATGGCTGCAGGTCGATACCGTGGCTCTCTCTCCAGCGGTGTCTCCTTCCACACGCCCGTCTTCACCAGTATGGAGACCCATTCCGTGCCGTCGTGGGGCTGGAACTCGTTGGCACCGCGGATGTCGCTCTCGGGGTTGTCGCCCACCATGTACACACGCTTCAACGGCTGCCTGGTCCTCTCCTTTGTGCTGCCGCTATCGGCACTGGCCAGGTCCGAGTGGTGGTGCAGCAGCCGGTCATGTGCGTACTCGTACGTCAGTCGCGACGGCTTGCCTAGCGCATTGAAACGTAGCTCTGTTCCCGTCGTTGCTCCCCAAACGCCCTTGAGCGCCTCGACGAACGCACCCGTTCCGAAGCGGTTGACCGGGTACTCCGTCTTCCATACGAGGTCCAGGTTGGAGATCCAGAGCTCGGGCTGTCCGTCCTGCTGCCAGCCATTGTTGGGCAGAGAGGTGTCGCCGTTCTTTTCCGACAACGATCCAACGTAGCCTTGGTGGGAAATCAGCAGGTCATGGATAGCTTGGATATCCAGTGCCCAGTCCCTCGGGTCATTCCAGACCAGAATCTGGTCTATCTTGAGCAGCTCCGGAGGGAATGTCTTGCTGTACACATCCGAGAGCCTCGGCAGGCTCTTCCCGTCTGGGAGAGGCTCCCATTGCGAGTGCAGACTCTCCCGGAGATTGTCAAATGGAAACACCTTGTCGTCGGCAGCAATAATGTCTGCCGGTGTCACCACTCGCTTGAAACCGTAGCTGCCCAGTAACGTCAGTAATGCAGCAATGTCAGAAAGGTGGCACATACTCCTTGGCAATCTTTCTTGCAACATCAGGGTGGGAGCCCGTGATCAGAACTGTGCCGTTCTTCTTAGCATCGTCCCAGCCACGCATGGGCGTGTGAGACAGAATGACTCGGTTGCGAATCACATCCTCGTTTGGGTCAATCTGCAAGCGCTTGGCTAATGATGCAACCTTTGCATCCTCATGATGGCCACCTCCATTCGTCAAGAAGAGATAGCGAATGTTATGGGATCTGATCTTCCGTAGCATCTCTCTAGCCCCTGGAATTGGCGTTTGACCCTGATACAGTACTCCATCGATGCTAGAGCCAGTCAGCATCAATATACGTGGACTGCGGGGGGTCCTCGTACTCAAAGGCGAATGCCATCTCTGCCAGCGCTTTGCGGGCCGGCGTGCTGCGTATCGACGGAGGCGCGTGTGCGTCATTCTTGACCCTTTCTGCCCGCCATGATGAGGCCTGGAACGAGCGTGATGCAGCACACGCCGTGCATGATCCCGGCGCGACTCTAGGAAGGGCCAAAGGTCGACGAAGGCCTGGGCGCGCCAGGAGGCTGATGCCGCGGCGACCAATGACCTCTGCACGAACCATTTCCAATAAAACCAATCCGGTTGTTCTTGGCGCCTTTTTTCGTCGATGAAGATTTGTTGATTTTGACGAAGCGATTCCGGTGATGTATGTATTTGAGCAGCTCGGGCCGGTCGCGGACGTTGCCGGGTAAAAGCCGCTAGCAGGTCCCAGAAGCTTGGACAATCAGCAACTAATTCCGATAATAGTACGCCGAAACACGATTGTAGCCGATTATGCCATGCATCAATTCTTTTGCTCCTCCGTGCTATGACACAAAGTTGAGTAGTTGCCGATCCGGCTTGGTATACACGGGTGATAATACAAGATTCTACAAGGATCAAAATACATCATGTCCCACCTCTTATCATCACATCCTGTGCTCCTTCTTCCAGTCCTTCATGTGGTCGATGACAAGCCTGGAACCGTCGGCTGGGGAATGCTGTCGTCCCAGCACTTCGACAAACTCGCCCTCGGGATCCATCAGGTAAAAGTAGATGCTGTGGTCGACCAGGTAGTCTTGGCCCGGCTTGACATTCTCCGGCGTGCTAAAGTAGACACGGTACTTCTTGCATATATCCTTGATCTGGTCGTAGGTGCCGGTCAAGCCGAGGAACGACGGGTGGAACTCGGCCAAATAGCTCTTGAGCGCCGCCGGGTCGTCGCGAGCCGGGTCGCAGGTGACAAAGAGAGGCTGCAGGAGGCCAGGTTGTTCGGCTTCGATCAGGTCAATGACCTTGGCCATCTTGTCGAGCTCTTCGGGGCAGATATCGGGGCAGCGGGTGAAACCAAAGTAGATCTGATGCTGGGTTAGTAGTTGCACTGCCAATTCAAAGATTCGACGCACCAGGGCGAATTTGCCCTTCATCGTCTCGCTGGTGAAGGGATCGCCGTTGTGATCCACCAGGGCAAACGGCCCTCCGACTCTTGGCTTCCCTATGCCCTTGTTCGCTTCGGCGATTCGCTTGCGCTGCATGCGAGCCTTTTCGTGCTCAAAGTAGTACATGAGTCCGGCGCAGGTCGCGACAAACAAGACGCCTGCCTTCCACGAGAAGGGCTGGTGCGCACGTCAGCATTGTCCACTCGCCGCGCAAAGTCGTCCTTTCGCAACGTACTCCTAAGCTGTAGCGGCTCTTGGCCTGTTCGACCGTCTTGAACTTGGTGCGCTTGGGGATCATGGGCTGCCGGGCCTGCGCTGGGACGCGCGGGAGGGTTGGTCGGAGCTGCTTGGGCTGCATGGCGGTTCCGAAGCAGCGCTGGCATTGTCTGATGGACAGGGCGCTGACGGCGCCCCGAAGGCCATTCTGGGCCATGAGTTTCGACATTGTGACAACTGCCGCAGTGTCGGAAGGGTGCAGGCAGATGGTGAATAGCTGGCGGTTCTTCAACCTGAAGAGAATCACACGATTCCAGAAAATAAATCAATAGGCCGAGTCTTTGCCGGCGTTGTGGACCCACTTGTCATGGCTACCCGTGTCCACTCTAGGAAGGATCAACTGGCTCGAGTGGCTCCAGCCTCTAAGCCAGGACCTTTCATCTGTACATACATACATTATTCAACTGTAGGATTCATATCAGCAATCAGCTACCTATTCATTTCATTTCATTTCCAACAACAGCAGGCTCTGGTCCAATTCCTTGGCTCTTCATCTATCTTTACCATCTTATACGAAACAGTCCGGAGAACATGGATGTGAAAGGGGTGCCAGGTGGCTTCGACGACCATTCCAGATTCGAGGTCATGGATGAAAAAATAAAAAGCGAGGTTACCAACTCGCCTCATCTTCAACCATCAGATCACCCCCGGCTTGCCTCCAAGTCGCCTTCACACCCCATCCCCACAACAGAGACCTCCGAGCCGTCTCCGATGGCCGCCACAGGGCCGGTGAAGAAGAAGGGCACGGCAGTAGTGAAGAAGAAGGGCCCCAAGCGACCAAATGGCAATGATCGCGCAAGGACGAAGAAGGCCAAGACTGACTCTTCGGGCCCAGCATCGGCAGAGGCATCCGCTGATGAGGAATCGGACAACGGACCCTATTGTATATGCCGAGGTCCCGACGGTCATCGCTGGATGATCTGCTGCGAGAAGTGCGAGGATTGGTTCCACGGGGAGTGCATCAACATTGATAAGAGCATTGGCGAAGCACTCATCGAAAAGTTCATCTGCCCCAATTGCTCAGATGACAACCAATCCACCATCTACAAGAGAACCTGCGCCCTGGGCGGATGTCGCAAAGCGGCGAGGCTCGCGCAGGAAAGTGTCTTCTGCTCCAACGAGCATGCTCAAACGTGGTGGGAGCGGCTGGTGGCAAAGTTGCCGAAGCCAGGCGCAAAGTCTGGGCTAAGCGACCAGCTCACACAGGATGAGTTTATGGCACTCCTAGGCAGTGGCCTCTCGGGTTTCGATGAGCAGGGGAAGTGGAGACTTGCACCACCCCCTTTCAAAGGAGAACTTGCCGGCAAGCAAAAAGACGCTGCAGGTATGTTTTTACATGGCTACCGCTCGTATGGACGCTAACTCTACACATAGATGACGATCCTGCGCAGAAACTGAGTGCAGAGGAGAATGAAGTATTGGAGGGCAAGGCTAGAATGCGCTTCCAGCTCGCAGAAGAGACCATGCTATGTCACAAGATGCTGACTCTAATAGAGTATGTGCAAGCGCGGCGGCGCGCTGCCATCGATGCAGGCAGGATCGGGGAAGATGTCTGCGGGTACGATTGGAGGCTGGATGTTGTATCTGCGCGGGACGCCTTTGCCGCGTTTGCCAAGTCTCCCGAGGGTGATGCGATATTCGAGGCAGGTCAAATCGGCGACCCGTTGGGCGAAGGCGATGAGATTCGGGGCATGTGCGAGCGCAAACGGTGCAAACCGCACGGCGGCTGGCAGAAGCTCCTAGCACTGGGCATCAAGCACCACATCAAGGTGCTAGCGGCAGAAGCAGCAGATGTGGCTGAGGAGGAGAGGATGCTACGGGAAGCCGCCGTCGAGCGGAACCGGAGGAAGCAGGCTGAAAAGAACTGGGTTGAAGTGGTAGGATGAGGCGCTGCATGAGAGTCACAGCCACAGGAGCCGGGTTCTGTGTTCGAAATATGGCGTTTCTGGGATACGAGAGGGGTCCTCTTATTCAAGCAAGCTTATCCTTTATTGGTTTCGCAACCTTTGTTTATGTTCT
This sequence comes from Stachybotrys elegans, assembly GCA_020746835.1. Classification (NCBI taxonomy): domain Eukaryota; kingdom Fungi; phylum Ascomycota; class Sordariomycetes; order Hypocreales; family Stachybotryaceae; genus Stachybotrys; species Stachybotrys elegans. Next base: position 772,612 of record JAGPNK010000008.1, on the reverse strand, counting down.
CGAAACGGGCGGGCAGGCGGTTTCAGCTCGGTCGAGTCATGACGAAGCATCCACCAGCATTAATGACAGGACAGACTTCTAGCTGCCATTTTTACCTGCTGAGCCACCAACCCTTACTTATCCCGACTAACTCAGAGCGAGTAGTGCAGGCTCAAACAGCCGTGGCTATGCAAGGATCACGGTGAATTTGCTTTTCCAGCCAGGCGGCTTTTCTGATACGGAGTGGCGGTCCCAGCGTAAGCACTACCACCGCCCAGTGATGACATTCCAGTTATGTCGCTCCAACGACGCCACGGGCTGGGGGATGCGGGTAGATGCCTTGGTGACGCTTCATCTTGGCCAGCTTTAAACCATTCATCCAAGAAAGAGAACTTCGGGAGAGCTGTTTCCAACACTACACTTTTGGCACAGCAGATCTTATGAGCTGCATCTGCCTTGTTTTGGTGCCTGGCTGTCGTTGCATTCCGGTCGTTGGAGAGCTGAAGACACATGATTGTGCAACAACAACAACAACAACAACACACAGCTCGAGGCATTGCAGCGGTCTTGCCAGGGATTCTAATTCGGCACTCGAGCGCAATCCAATCTGGAGACAATATCAATAGCGGCGCCTGACTGTCCAGCCTTCGCTCATGCCAATACCATCGTCTGCAGGTGCATCGCCTGCATCGTCTGATTCCCCAGGATACGAAACGAGTCATCAATCAACAAGTCGAGGCTCTCCGTACCAGCCCAAGGCGCGAGCATCCCACGAATCGCACGGATTGTCCACAGAAGTCGTCGTGTTTCTGGGCATTGTCATACCGCTGGTCCTCGTAGGGCTCGCGGTAGCAGGATGGCATTGGTATCACCGACGCAAGAGGGCGCAATCAGCAATCTTCTACGCGCCTCTGTACGAAGCGCCCAAGGAGCCAGTCTACATGCGACCACTGCCGACGCCGCCGCTCCCTCCGCCCTCGCTCACCATGGGCCCATGCGGATCACACAGGCCTGCGCAGCCGTCCGGACCTGTCTACGAGCTGCCAGTGTATGAAGCGCCGGTCGAGCTTCCTGACAATGCGCCGCATAATTCCCCAGCCAGGACGAGGCCGCGAGGTTGGGATTACGACCCTTACGATCTCGGACAAAACCCACGGTGGTTCTAGATAAGACGGTCCTACTCAGGCGTTTGGGGTTGCAGCAAATGGCATTCAGTGGAAAGGTTCTCGTGTAATAATACATCGACGTCTGCACGTAGAAGTGGAATCCCAATACCCTAGTACGTAAAATAACTTAATGCATGCATGGAGGGGCAGAGGAAAAAAAAGTTGGAGGGGCTGCTTCGACCCCTCCGATGAGGCAAAGAGAATGCTTATCAAGCAAGAAACTTTCTCCAAAGTCCACCATCTTCTACACTCGTCCGTATTGTTTACAAATTCGCATCCTCTCCGGTTTTCACATATAGCCATAGCCCGGCGCTGCCTCCTCTCGGATCCCTTGTGGCTTGACAGAGACGCAAGCAACAGCCCCTCGACCCATTCATCCATCCATCCCATCAACCACCATGTCGTCCTCCAAGAACCACCCCGAGGAGGACCTCGACGATATGCTCGACGCCGACGACGCAGCCGAGGAGATTGTCGATGGCGAGACCGACGACATCGCCATGGACTCGGACAACGAGGAGCTGATCCTGCACAACGACTCCATCGCCTTCTTCGACCAGGCGCAGGACTCGCTCTTCGCCATCGCCCAGCACCCCGTCCACCCCTCCCTCGTCGCCGTCGGCGGCTCCGCGGGAGAGGATGACAACGCCCCCGGCGCCGGCTGGCTCGTCGACACCTCGGCCGCTCAGTCGCGCCCCGTCCTGCCCGCCAGCTTCGCCTCCGACCCCTCCGCCGCGCAGCAACCCAAGAGCACACAGCTCGAGAGTCTCTTCTCCCTCGACGGCCACACCGACTCCATCAACACCCTCGCCTGGACCCTGCCCCAGGGCGAGGTCCTCGTCAGCGGTGGCCTCGACGGCCGCGTCCGCGCCTGGAAGACGGACGTCCGCCCCGGCGCCGGCGTCAAGGTCACCTTCCTCGGCGAGGCCCAGGAGGTCCCCGAGGTCAACTGGCTGGCGCCCTGCCCGCCGCCCTCGAATCCCAACACCGTTGCCCTCGGCGCATCGGATGGCTCCGTCTGGGTCTACAACATCGATCCCTCCGACGCCGCCAACCCTCTCCAGATTGTCCAGTCATACTTCCTACACACCATGTCCAGCACCGCCGGCGCCTGGACCCCCGATGGCCAGCTGCTGGCTACCATATCTGAAGATGGCAGCCTCTACGTCTGGGATGTCTGGGGCGCCGCCGCTGCCAAGAACGTGGTCAGCGAGAACGGCATGACTGTCGTGTCCATGACGGGCGAGGACCAGCGCTTCGAGGTCGAGGGCGGTCTGTACTCCATGGCTATCGATCCGGCCGGCGGCTTCGTCGCCGTTGGTGGTGCGGGCGGCGCCATCCGCATCGTCTCCCTACCCCGTCTCTCCGCCTCAACGCAGTCCAAGTCCCAGGCCCGAGGACGCACCGCCCCCAAGACCTCGGCCGACCCCACGACCGGTGGCCAGATCCTCGCCGCCCTCCAGACGCAGTCCGATAGCGTCGAGTCGCTCGCCTTCTCCGTCACCTCCTCCACGCCCCCCACGACCCTCCTCGCCGCCGGCTCCGTCGACGGCTCCATCTGCATCTTCGACGCCACGCGCCGCTTCAACGTACGGCGGCACATTGCGGGCGCCCACGAGGACCATTCGGTCGTCAAGCTCGAGTTCATCAAGAACACGTGGATCCTGACGAGCTGCGGCATGGACGGCGTCGTGCGCCGCTGGGACCTCCGGGGTGGAAGCACTCCCGGCCCCACGGCCAATGCTGCTTCCGACGCTGGTCTGGTAAAAGAGTGGAAGGGCCATCGCGGAGACGGCGTGGGCGGCGGTGTTTTGGGTTTCGTGCAGGGTGAGACGGGAGAGAGGATTACCACGGCGGGTGATGATGCAGTTTGCTTGGTATTTGAAGCATAAGGTCATTCGAGGTAAATGCGGTTTTCATATTTTAATGATACAATGGGTATGGGAAAAGGGTAGGTGAGCCCAATATAAGTCCTCCAATGTGGTAGGATGGATAGCTTTAGATTTTATGGCAGCCTGGATTGGCAATATTTTGAACATGGATGTGCGATGCTTAATATTCCTTACACGCTATACATACGTTATTGTGCTGAAGTCTATGATATATCATTATTCCTCCTGAACAGGAACCAGAATCGGATGTCCAGAGGTCTTAACGATTGAAAAACGCCAAGGTTCCTAAGAGCATTGAAAGACATGAACGTAGTATTCCACAACATCTATGTTCGTCTCGTCACATTCAATAAAGCTCGTTGTGATAAGTCCATGCCAATATGCAGTGTAGGGTAGGTGAGTGGAAAAAATAATATACATTGGCCTATCAGCGATAAGAAACATGGCCCAATTACGGATACAGAACGCAGGCTACGGGTACTCTAAACTACACTTTCTAAAGTATTGTCACGCCAAAAATAGCCTGAGGGTACATAATTTGTTGTACCCCTTCGACTCCCTGCATCGAGCTCCTTGGCTGCCAAATTTTCCAAGCTGCAATCCGATATCATCATCGCATCAACCTCCAACTTGCCCATCACCCACCACAACCCACCACCGTCGCACACCACTACAACCACAATGTTCCGAGGATGTACGAGCCCCCTTGCCGCTACAACTGTGTTCGGCGTCTGACATGCAGCAGTTGAGCCCCCCCAGCAGTCTCGCGAGATGATTCGCGCCATGGAGGCTGAGGCGACCTTTACTGTCCAGCAGGTCGTCGCCACTGCTTTCATGCTGTACCTCTGTATGTCGTGTCCGCGCTGCTCCTCGGGTATCGATGCTAACGTATGTCTGTAGCCCCCTTTGCCATCGACATGGTCAGCAAGATCTGGTAGACGGCCAGCGACCCGACTCCTTTCCCCAACGACCACCACCTTCAAGAAAGTTCGGATACGACACCGGCCTAGAATAGAAGGGAGGGCTTTAATGGCTACGCAATGTCATTATGTAGCATGACGCAGTCTGCGTGCTGCTTGCACTGTATAACAGTTGAGGGCTGCTTAGATGTACAGCTCTGTACGATATGAATCACGGCGCGGTGGGATAATGTCTGTTGCCGAAACGGTCAAATATATTTGCTTTCACCGCACTCTTCCCTCCATGCCCATGTCCTAAATAATTGATGCCTCCGTGCCCTGGTATTATCTCTACAGCTCTACTCCTTGACAACAGTGCCGAATCCCCGTCTTCCCGACCTATACGTTACCTGCCTCGCGAGGCAGGATTTCTGTTCTTCTCCCATTCCGCGTAGTCAGCGCTCAGCGCATCGACTTCCTTCTTCAGATGCTGGATCTGCTTCTCATAATCTTCCAAAACCTAAGTTGGAGTTAGCTTTGGCCCCTTTGCTAGTTAAAGAGGATGTGTAACGTACCCGCTTGGCCTTGGCCTCTGTTTCTTCGTCCAGCGTCTCCCCATCAGGGTTGGCCGGCTTGTCCATCTCGCGATTCAGCTGGTCCGCATATCCCCTCAGGACAATCAACCTGCTCCACAGCTCCTCCTCACGCGCACCAACGGCGGGATCCTGCACCTCGCGCTCCAAGCTCTCCAGCTTCCCCTTGAGGTCGTCCTCGTCACCGCTGAGCGCATAGCCACGGTTCCTCAGCACCTGCACCCTGGCCGCCAGGGCCAAGCAGCGCTGGCTGATGGCGACCTGTCGTCTCCTCGCTGCCAGGGCCCGCACCTCCGTCTCGAGCTCGTGCCGTTGCAGAATGGCGTCCAGGCTGCTATTGATCTGGTGAAGACGGGTGTTGAATTCGGAAATGGCCCTCTTTTGCGTCTTGAGTCGGTCAGCGACGCCAGCGTATCCGGAGCAGAGGACCGGCATGAACCCGGGAGCGGGCTTGTTCTGGAGGGCTTCTTCCCACTCGCGGGGGTCCTCGTAGGGTTGTGGCTTGTAGAAGGGAATGTGCGTCTCGTCGACTTTGTTGTAGAAGTAGTGCTTGAATACACAGCTAGGGTTTGCTGGGTCCCATTTCTCCGTCACGAGCTTCATCTGTTCCAATATCGGCTTCTGGTCTAGGCGATACGTTGTTAGCAAAATACCAATTACCGTGATCATAACGGTACATACGCGGCGTCTCCTTTCCCGGTTGCCATAGCGAGCTGGAGAGTTGTGCTTGAGACTGAGAGAGGCTGGGCAGCTGCTGAGCCTGTTGGGTTTGTAGCATCGAGCTTCCTAGGGCTTGTTGCTGGGTGTTGGTCTGGGTTGCTCCGAAGAGGCTTGGAGCTGTCTGGACGGGCTGAGATTGCTGGAGCGGTTGCGACTGGCCGAACATCCCGCCGAAGCCAGATGGCTTGGGCTGGCCAAAAAGCGACATATTCTCGACGTTGATGATGGCTCTTGGTTTGTTGTGGTGGTAGTGTTTTGTTCGCAGAAGCTAACAGCGGTCGCGTCGGCCGTGAGAGTGGACAAGAGGGAAAACTCCGAGCGCAGTGCACCTTTAGCAGAACCCAAAACAGTCGCAAGTAGGAAAAAGCGCCCCGAGCCCAAGATAGTAATCCGGATGCCTTTGTGCGTTCGTTGGGTTTGTTGACTGGGCTTGTTCTGGGCGCTCAGGTAACGCGAAAATCAGAGCGCCTGAACTTTTGGCCGCCTCGCTGACAGAGCACCTAGCCTTGTCTGTGGAGCCAGCCAATCACAACGCTCCAATTCCAACCTCGTCGGTAAATGCGTAGCTTCACTGCGACCTCACAGCTTCGACAACCAAATCCCGACTTCAACGACACGACTGTCCATACACCGCAGCCATGTCGGCCCGACGCCCCCAGTGAGTTGCAATTGAGATCCCCGTGCTGCCGATTGAGCCAGAATCTCTCCGCGCCCGGCACTACGTGACGACAGCTTGGACTGACTTGTTTTTTTCTCTCTCTCCAGGTTTAACCAGGAGGTGCTCATCGACACCACTCCTCTGCCGAGCGACGTCCCCGCTGTCAAGGAGGTTGGCGCCAGCTCCGCGCCTCTCCTGTCCGCTTCCTTCTTTATCGGCGCACGATGCCGCGACTACAACGATGACTACATGCAGTGCAAGACCGAGAACCCGGGCAAGGGAGAGGTTGACTGCATGAAGGAGGGCCGAAGGGTTACCCGCTGCGCTTCCAGCGTGTACGTTGCACCCCACCCGTCGTCTTGTCGCTTCAGTGCTTTCAATTGTCATGTTGGGGGGACGGAGTAGCCATGGGCGACAAACCCTTCAGCACGCCATGCTAACAATCCACAGTATCAAGGACATCAACACCCACTGCCTGGCCGAGTTCCGCAAGCACTGGGAGTGCCTCGATGACCGAAATCATCAGCTATGGCAGTGCCGCCCTGCTGAGTGGAAGCTCAACAAGTGCGTCTACGACAACCTGGTATGTTGCTCTGCCCCATGCATACCCTCTACTCTTACTCATTTGCTGCCAGAAACTCGAGAAGAAGATCCCCGACCAGCCCAGCAACGTCACTCCCGTGGAGCTGCGATACAGACAGATCTTTGCCGACGTGCCGCCTGCGCCTACCGAGGGCAAGCCCTTCGTCGCTGGCAAGTCGGACGCATAGATTAGATTACCTGTCAGGAGCATGTTTGAGAATGAGGTTTTTGTACATTTGCCACAAGATCAATGATCAAGTTCTAGATCCCACGAACCACATCTGTATGCCCCGTGATTCGCCTGAAATGTGTCCTGTTGCTTTCTGGGAGGTCACACGATGGAAGACATGCCTGTCTTGGTCTTGGCCTGTAGTGGTGAGTTGGTGGGTGTGTAGGGTCCCCGCTGCAGCGTCATATGGACGATTTGCTTTTCACTATTTGTCCTCAACAGGTGCTGCTTGTGAATAGCTGGCTGGGCTTCCATATATGGGGGCAGCACTTACGTAGGTATATTTTACCAAGCAAGGAATATAGCATTCCTCCTCTAGGCCGAACCTGTAGTCACATTTGATATAGACGACCCTCTTATCCGGGAACAACCATGATTCTCACCGATAGTCACCATACCGTATCAGACTACCTATGACGACACTTCGTTTTATGGATGTGCCACAGTCTCATCACCTGCAGGATCTCGGCATGTTATCGTCTGGGCCCCCTGCTATCCTACCTAACATCAACACCATGTTGCCCAAATATGATACAAGACATGGTGGTAATTGCGGCATGCCAATATTGTCCCCCCGGAGGAGAAGATCGTGCAAAATCAGAGCCAGAGGCGCACTCAGCCGCTCAGGTACAGCATCCCGGGAAAGACAGAAACGATACCAGCTGATAATGCCCGCTATGCTGGTGTGACAGCGGCGATCACGGGCTTCGTTTCAAAACATCGAGAAGTTCTTGGGATGATCGGAAAGCTTATTTCGGAAATATCGGGAATCCCCGCAGCAGGCAATTCTCGGACACGGTCTGACGGGTTGAGTAGTACAGTCTCATGTAGATTGCGGCGGTGGAAGTTCTTGTCATCACGGGCACCTGGCTGCTGTGCCGTAAGGCCACACAACCCTCTCGGGCTCAAGGTAAGACAGCTGCCACGCTCGCGCATGACGATTCCGCTTAGCTGTTATGCAGCAGAGCTGTAGTCGGCATCGGAAACGTGGCCGAACCCACCGCATTGATGCGCTTGTCGGCTGGAACACGCTGCAGAAAACCATTACCCGATGGAGCAACTGTCGATATGTTGGCGAGTGGCGTTGTCGCAAGACAGAAGGATTCTTCCTGTGACCTGCCCATCTCGTGGCGAGTCTCACAAAGGTTGCACACGCAGTGGATGGCACCGACTCGAGAAGGTCGTGGAATCATGACCAAAGATTCGGCGCGTAATGTGCAACTAAGAAAAATGCCTCTGGACTAATGCAGGGGTTGTGGGAGCATGATACTCTCGCCACGCACATGTACCTCGGTGTCAAAGAACAGCGACGGAATGAGAACCAGGGCTGAAGGTATTCACATCTTTCTCCGAGCTTCCGTTGGTGCAAGGAGGATGCGTAGGTTGGGTTGGGCCTAACCCAAGCGTGTGGATACGTGATCGGGTTCTGGCCGGACGTTTCAACCAAATGTCATCGTTCCAACCATGGGTGGAGATTGATCAACAAGCACACGTTGTGCTATATCGAGTTCAAGTTCAGACGGAGGGTCACTAGCATAAAGAAACGTGGGAATAGGAGCCTGGCTGTCACGTAGCGTAGTGCAAACCTGAGAGGGCGATGGGCATGTTGAACAGAGCCTAAGTTTCAAGATGACATTCGCACATCTCTAGAGGCGGGGTGTTGAACAAGATGGGGCCCGATATAGATCCCGAGACCTAAAGACATCGTGGACGCCGCGTGGTAACCAGCGATGGAGAAGCGGTATTCAGCTTCGCCCGGGACTAGCAAGAGTTAGAGCGTGATGTGTGACGAGAGGTGCGCAAGTCAGTCTGCCAAGTGTTTGAGAGAACGATGCTATTGCGCTGCGATTGGCCAGGGAGTTGCAAAGACAAACAGGTCTGTCGAAGCGACCAGGCCGGAAGGTCTCGGTGATGTTCTAGGCCCACGGTGACATTCAGCATGCAGTTATCAGACCATGAGCGAGGTCGGAATAGGAGGTCTGTTGGACGACCCCGAGGCTGGGCCCAACCTGTCTACCAACGATTGAGGGAGCTGTCAGGTCGGTGATCTGGACCGAAGTCGAGCAAGGAATGGATCAGTCCAGCATCGCCCCATATTTAGGGTTAAGTATGGTAAGTTGTGGACGCACCGCCACTGGTGAGGATGATGGGATCTGTCAGAGAAACTTCTTTCGTCAGCCGATCCGGGTCAAACCGAATATAGCACGAGAAGCCGCGCGCTACCGTGAGAGAGCGTAAGGGGGAGGGATTTAACGCCGGAATTCTAGCGCGGAAATGGCCATGACTGAGGAATGAGGAAATCCTCCTGAGCATCACCAACAAGTCGGTTGGTTGGAGGAGAGGAGCCGAGAGAGTTGGGCCCAAAAAGGCACCTGCATGACTTTTGCCAGACACCCCGCCGAAATTACAAGCGTGTTTCAGGGACTTAGCGCCCCGCCGTGGTTGATAGCTTGTTTGGTGGAGCCGGCGCTTTCCCGCTGGCTGATTGGCTAGCGGCTGATGAGGGCGACAGGCAAGGGGTTTGCAGAAGGAGGCAACGAGACGCTACAGAAGCTGCAAGCTGGCGGCAGAGCAAACAGAGGCAATTGCCTGTACGTACTCCGTACATGGTACTAGTAGGTGTCGATGTAGGTATTTGATAACCAGACCAGGGCTTTGATTGCTCTGCCCACACAGAGCACCACATCAGCATCGCAATATCAAAGCTGTAGTTGTTATGCCGTCGGATGCTTGTCCAGATTCGACTCATGCCGGGATACGAGAGATGAGATGAACCGGCTACAGCCAGGTACATGCAACAGGAGGTGGTAGGATGAGGATGGTCTCGGGGAATATAGTTACTCCAAGCTGCGTATGGAGTAGGCCGGCTGCCTAAGGAAGACGGATGGCCGCGTCATGACGGCTCGGGCAAGCCTCTTCTCGGCTATCATGTACCAATTGTCGGGCCTACACCAGCGCCACGTTATGGCTGTGGCAGCTTCCCAACGGCGTGTTGGGTGAGGCGAATGCGATGTAACACGATCGGGACAAAGCTGAACTGTGCCGCGACGGGAAGGTGATCGGCTCCTGGAGCCAGGAGCCCACCCGCATTACGTATCCTGCTGCCCCTCGTCGCAAGAGGGAAATTTCCCCCAGACTAGAACGAAAGAAACAAGTAGAAACAAGGCATGGAGTGGTGGGACGGAAGACAAGCAAGGAAATGAAATGAAATGAAATAAATTAAAACGGCGAAGGAAAGAAAGAAAACCTAATTTTGGCGGTGATGAGGGTGAATCCATCGCGGGCTTGATAAGGGTCCTTCGTTATGCCAATCCTCTATAGATCTCATCACGCTCTGTTTGAGAATGGACAGGGGGTCATGGGAAGACCCTGCTTCCCGCGCACCACCAGTCAGCAGAGAGAGGATCAGGCGAAGGGGGAGCGACTGACTTGTGACGCCACGACCCGGCTGGGACCGTTGATGGGGCCTCTCTTGCAGCCCCCTGGAAGCCTAATGTCCGGTCCTTGGCTAGTATGAAGCCTGGGGCAGAGAAGAGAAGCACGACGACTCGAGCTGCCATGAGACACAAGTGTACAAGCCGGTGGCACAGCTGGATTAAGCAGAGGAGGTGCAGCAGCAGAAGTGGAAGAGGGGCAAAGGGTTGGGGGCATCCCTCCGAGGGTCGGGTTGTAAAAGGGACGTTTCTGAGCCTAATGAGGCAGTCGAGATTGAAGGACGAGGTGAAGGAGAAGGGAAAATGAGATGCCCAGTCTGGTATTGGGGGATCGACGCCCCAGTCTCATGTAGACGAAGGACATGGATGGCAGCTGTGTAGTGCAGCCGGGACTTACTGTATTTAATTTTTCCATGTTAAATTATACTTTTCCTTCCGAGCCAATCGCACAGTCAACACACGTAGATGCAAAACAGTAAAAAAAGAGAGAGAAAAACAAACAAACACAAACGGCCAGTGCCGCAATGTCTTCGTATAACTGAGTCGTTGCATTGCGCTCGTCATGCGCTGCTGCGAAAAGAAAACACCAACCACCGCCGCTTGGGGGAAATATTGTCACCTGTCGTCGCTCATGCGCATCCGGGTGGACGGGCCAGGCGACGGCTGTACCTCGTGAGGCCTGCCTTACCGCCTAGGGCCTAGGCCAATGCTCTAGAACGAACCTACAGCCGGACTCGAAACACGCGGCGTTGGTCCATCCCTTGCGTCTGCTTCTTTGTTGTTATTATTCTTGTTATTGCTATCATCCTTATCATATTGTATGTATATGCGTTTGCAGAACACCCGCATCCGTGCGGACATGTGTGCAAAATCCACTGTGCTCCCCATCTGAGAGCATCAAAGGTAGGTGCTCGGCTTCTGTAAGACTGGTAGCGCACCCCCTGACGGCTTTCCCCGTGTCGCTCCAGTGTCTGTGAGTCGCTGCCAAGATTTCCTGCTGCGAGGGATGCTGATCATGGCACAAGCCCGCAGGTACGCTCCGGTACCTTGCAGTAGCGCCGCCCTAGGCGGTCGTGGCGCGTAGTAGCCAGGTACAGGCCGCTGGTCCTCCTCGGCGAGCGCCCCTTAGGGGCTTGCAGAAAAGTCTTGGGGCGCTTGGAGAAGGGGGAGGAGACACCGGGGGTGCTGCTTCTAGGGGACCCCGGGAGGGCCTCGCCCAGCGTCATTCATGGATGTCACCACGACTCCCACTAGCACGGATCGCCTGTGCTCGGCTCTCATCTCCTCCGCAGGCCTGGCATTGGCGGCCTGGGCTTTTTTGGTATTAAGCCCTCGCGATTCCCTCACTCTCTTCCCTCCCCTCTTCCTCAGAGTCACCCGCTCTATCCAAACTTTTCTCTTCTTTCACCAACGCTCCCTTTTGTGTTCTTGATGACACAGTCCACTCCTTAACCAGCACGACATTACGCTCAAACAACCTTCTCGTCACTCCTTCGAACCCCTTTGTTCACTTACAAACACCAAAACCCACCACGATATCAACGCATTCGCGATCCTTGACGGATTCCACCAAGCGCACTCAAACGCTCCCAGCTGGTTCTGTCCTCGATTTCCGTCTTTGAAAGGTATGGATGCTATGCTTGCGTGTCTGGTTTTTATTGTTTCTTGCGTTTGCTTCACTCCGATGGACGCTTTCCTGCAAACTCGCCCTGGCCACGTTTGTGGTGGCCGCCCTGGGCCTGTTTCAGATATCCATCCATTCAGCTATCTGCGCCCTCGATACCCCAAGCAAAGGCGGACGAGGCCACGGGCTGGCCTCGTCCGCAACCATCAGCACCTGAGCCTGTCATCCAATCATCACCGGCCGCCTTTGTATGGACGTCACACTACGACATTCCTATCGCAGCCTGTCTCTACGGACCTGGTGATGGTGTCCTGGAAGCAGCCGAGGCCATGCATTCCACCTCACATTCCTCGCATTGATGAGCTCTGGGCAGCTTCATGTCTCAACTCCATGCTGCTGTCGCCGCCCGGCTTTCAATAATAAAGCAATACATATGCTCCCTTGCTGCTCGGCTTACCCTTGGTCAACAACCTTTTCGTCATTCTCTCCTTGTGTTTGCCGAGCGCCTTGGTGGCCGCGAGACTCCAACTGCCTTATTTTTGCTTGAACCTCACTCGTTTTCTCTCACTCGCTTTATCTTTGTCGTCGTTGCGGGCACAGCAGGCGTCAACACTTGCCTATCGGAACTCGAAGCTAACCCTCTGACCAGACGTACCATATCCAACACCTTCCGCAACACACACACACACTCCATCTCAGGAAACTCAGCAAAACATCAAGCAAAGATGAAGGCCTCTCTTTTCCTCGCTTCCACCGGCGCTCTGCTGGCTATGGCCGGCCCTCTCCAGAAGCGTGTCATGGAGACCGAAGTTGTCGTCGAGGTTGTCACAGTCACCGTGACTGCTGGCTCCCAGCCCACCGTCCCGGTCTTCGTCGACTCGCCTGCCATCAAGGAGAACCCTGTCCAGGCTCCCCCGACCAGCCGCCGTGCTCGTCCCCAACGCCCTCGCCCATCTTACGCCGCTCCGGCCCCGGCCCCCGAGCCCTCTGTCATCATCGTCACGACTCGCATCCAGCCGGCTCCGGCTCCTCAGCCCACCGTGGAGCCTCAACCTGAGCCCGTGCAGCCCAAGCCCTCTTCCTCCGCTGCTCCTGCTCCTTCTCCCGCTCCTCCCGCCGAGAACAAGCCCGACACCAGCAGCTACGAGGGCATGATGGTTGAGCAGCACAACATCCACCGCCGCAACCACTCCGCTCCCGATCTGGTCTGGGACTCCACCCTCGCTCAGTATGCTGCCAACACTGCCAACGGCTGCGTCTTTGCCCACGACATGTAAATAACGGCCCCTCCCACTCTATCTTCCGCAGAAGGACTAACAGTCGATTTAGGAACCAGGGAGGTGGTGGCTACGGCCAGAACCTGGCTTCTTGGGGCTCTTCTGGCGATATCGGCAGCCTCAAGGACAAGACGGCTGCTGGAGGTGTCACCAACCAGTGGTACAACAGCGAGGTTGAGAACTGGCAGTTCTACGGTGCCGCCAACCCTCCTGCCAGCTCTGACCTCCACCTCTGGGGCCACTTCACCCAGGTCGTCTGGAAGGGCAGTCAGAAGGTTGGCTGCGCTACCGTCCAGTGCCCTGCCGGCACCGTCCTCGGTCTCAACAGCTGGTACACCGTCTGCAACTACGAGCCTGCTGGTAAGTACCTGTTATTTCGAGATTATGAAATGATGATGCTAACGATGCAATAGGCAACTTCGGTGGCCAGTATGGCGACAACGTCCTGCGTCCCCAGGGCGCTGCCATTGCCACTGTCTAGAGACAGTCTTGACACTTCTTGGTGTGATGGGCTCTCTATCACGCAGGTCGGCTGGTCTCTGAGGTCATGGGTTGCACCTCTGCACTTTTCGAAGTCAGCATCGTATCTCGGGGTAGAAAAGGTACAGAATTGATTCGAAGGTTTATGACAGGGAATTTCGCTTCTCATGTACGTTACGCCAAGCCGTACTTTTATCCATCTTCGGTTTTCTCAACCATTCCGGCTCGCCGATTTGGACCCATTTCTTCTTCTATGCGTCTACTAAGATTGGAGGGCTTCTTTACTTTTTCTTGTCTTCTTCCTTGGTTGGCGCGGTGGACAAGTCTCATGCATCGGTCAAGGGGCTGGTCTCCCGAGCCAGGCAGGGACACACCTTCTTGCACGGCCTGCCTTTTCTTTTCGCTGGTTATATTTGCCATAGGGGTATGTGGCAAACGTCCTGGTATCGAGACACCGCTGGACTAGAAAACAAATCATGCTTCTTATGACAAATATTCCCGACCTGCCAAGTGAGTGACATACAGTGGGATGTGAAATATTAGTGATACCAGCAGGCACCTACACTGTCGTCGCTCGGTAGGTGGCGGTGAGCGGACTGCGTGGGCTCAGAATGACTAGTAGCCATCTGACTCCAGACGATGCATGCGCGCATATGCTTCGGTTTAGGCAAGGCCATTCTGTCATGATTCACGGTAGGGTTGGCGGAGAAGACGGCACTGAATCGCCATTGCCACAGATCGAAGGCAAACCACAGCAAGGCATCTGACCTAGACAGGTCAGCTGGATGAGTGGCATGGAGCATTCTCACCGCGGTTTTGCTTTGACCTCGCTCCCGACAAGACCGACGGCTGCGTTGATCTAGTTCGGCCGAAAGGCGCCGGGCCGGAAGCAGGATCCCGAGGATATTCGCATATAGGAGCGGAAATACGGGATTAACGAACCCCCCACTGGGACCGTTTACCGAAGCTGAGCTCAGCGTTGCCACTAGAGTGAGGGGAGGCTGACGAGAGGGTTACAAATGCGCGGCGGCTCAAGCCCATACAGATTGTCTGTGTTGGGTCTTGCGCCAAGATGGCCTAGATATAGCTCGGAATGGCTGTAGTTAGGTGTTGATGGCAATGGTTATGGGTTGTGAGACATGACGTGATGGGAAGTTGTCGGCGTTGACGCACGAAGAGGAAATGGTCTTTCTTGGCGGTGCAGGATGCAGATGCAGGCAGGGGCTTAGTCAACGATTACCATATTCTCTTTGGCCGGGGAAGCGGCCAGTAATGATTTTGTCATCAGAGGGCATGGTTGTTTGCTTTGGGAGGGGGACGTTTGTCTGGCCAAAAGCAGAACAAGTACATTAAGATGACGATGATGGATCAAAGGGAATTGGGCCATGTGAGCCGGGAGGAGATGCGAGATGAGAGGGAGGAGCTTGGGAGGAGCTTGGAGCTAGAGCTCGAGCTGGGGGAGGGGCGGGAATCAGTGGCCGAAGGATCCGCGGTTCCGGGGCGGCGGACTTAGGAGGCACAAGAGCGGCAGGTCAGGATATTATGGGCAGATGGCAGATGGGCAGGTGGGCGAGAGACATGGCTGATGGGATGGACGGGTTAGACTCGGGATTGAAAGAATTGTTTGAGGATTGTTAATCATGGCGACGAGGGCACGACGCATTCGGAATAGAGTGCTGATGACGCTCCCCCGGGTCCTCTCGTCGACGGAGATTTGACCTGCGTCTTCTCCGCGGGCTGTCTCGTCGCACGAGACCAGAAGGAAAGAAGGAAAAGAAAGAAGGGGAAAGGGAGAAAGGACGTAACGGGGCAAGTTGACTAAGCGCGCCCCTCTGTTTCCTGCGCGCTACTACCGGACGAGCGGTGCTTGTGCTGAGCTCCGAAGCCCGATGGGCAGGCAGGCAGGCAGGCAGGCAGACCGCCTAGCTTTCCTCGACGAAATGGAAAATGGCGTGTGCGACGTGTCTGGCCGTATTCGCCGACGGCGACGGGGTTGTGGGCGTTGGGCAGTGGATATTCATAATTCATTCTTATCGCCATGGGAGCTGGAGCTGGGAGAGAGAGAGAGAGAGAGAGGGCGCTAGCGGAGATTCAGTGCGCTCCCTGTATTTTCCCGGCATTACTGGACGGAGAGGTCGGTAGGTACAAGTAGGCACTGTTTGGCTCTGGATGGGTGCGAGGGTGGGAAAGAATCGGAGGTAAGCAAGGCCCGACCGATCTCCCCAAGTGTAAGTACATATTTTGTATTTTCACCCGGTGTCCGGATATCCCCTGTGCGACCACGACCAAGAGGGCTGTTCTATGTACATTGAATTGCATATTCCCCCATGTCGCTGCGGGAATCCACCCAGCTCGGCCTTGGCGAGCCCTGTTCCATAATCAGAAAAATCCCTTCTGTCTACCGACTATTTCTTTGACTCTGCTTGATGCATCTCGGTTGGAAGGGAGGGGGGGGGGGTGTATGTAGGCTTGTGTTGGGCGCGCTTATTGGATCTGGACATGACATGGCATGCAGCCCCAGCGGGTAGGGCGCGCAGGAAGCGCTGCAACGCACCACCTAGGTATGTATATGCACTCTTGTACTAATTGGTAGGAACGAGGTGGGAGGGGCCCTGTCGTTGTCGGTATCCGACTGACATGGCAGATTTCAAATCAACCTCGCTGGTCTGGCTGGCTGTCCACGGATGCCGTGGGCTCGCTGTTCCTTGCCTAGTAGTCCTCGTGGCCGGAAAGGAATGAATTGCCTAGGAAAAGAAATGCAAATGAGAAATAAAAATGAATAAAATAAACAAACCAAACCAAAACAACCCCGTAACGCACATCATTAGAGACACTCCCGTCGCCTTCGCCATTGGCACTCACTCACTTACTCATCACTCGCCATCATATCGGTCGGTAACTTACGGAGTTTAGTTTCATAACGCCCTTTCAGATACGACAAATGGCCCTCTACTCTCTTTTTTGCCCTTGTATAAGACGACCCCATCCATGCATGCCCGTTCGTCCTTTTCCCTTCCCCAGACTGCCACGCCCCCCTTCAAGTCTCCGATCAATCTACCTACCTACATAATTACTACTAATCCACCCTTCCTTGGCTTGTCTGTCCGACATCTCCCCCCCTTCCTGTCCTCTCTTCGGCCTGAAATCCTTGTGCGGCCCCCAATGCGTAACGGGAACGAGAACGGGAAGAGAAAAAATACGATAAAATAAAAATAAGGAGATAACAAGGAAGAACCCGGCCAACCAACCAGCCCGACTTACAAAGACTTTTTTTGGTTTCTTTCCTTATCCCGCCTGCCTTTATTCGTTGCGCTCCCGGGGTTTCTCAGCTGCATTACTCAGGGCTGACTGACAACGGAAAACCTGCCTTTGCACACCTTGGGCTGCTGCTGCTGCTGCTTCCTGGCTTCGTCGCATTCCTCGTCCTCTTTCGCGCCCCATCCTCGTCCCCGGTCTCTCTGTCTCTCACCATCGGAGCCTCATCCGGGGGATTCTGTCATCGCTTTGTATAGCATCCACCTCATGCGCCTGGATTACGAAATCATCCGCCTCGCATCTCGCTCGGCTTCCATTGCCACCTTCTTCGCCCCCGGTACTTGCTACTTGTCTGAGGTTGTATTCCAGCTCGCTTCATATCACCCCTCTCGGCCATCTCTTACCAACCAAGACATTGCCTGAGCCCTGGATCACGCACATCTATCTTGACTGATATAGCCGCATATATCTGATCTACACGTGCGGCGCACACTTATATATTCCGTCAGCCCGCATCCTCACCACTCCCACCTACTCACCGTCTCCGCCCTCACACGCCGTTGCATATACACTTCATGGCGACTCAGATCCAAACCGTTTCCATCCTTCCGGCTTCTTCCATCACCGTCACACCAGGCGCCGCTCCCTCAACAGCAGTACCGGCCACAGCTCCCGTACCTCCCTTCCACGCCGACACCGGCGCCTGGGTCTCCATGGACAGCGACTCGTTCCACGATGCGCCTCCTTCGGAAACGACTGCCAACAGCTTTACTCATTCCCACTCGCACACCAATTCCCTCTCCCACTCGCGCTCTCACTCCCAGAGCCAGTACAACCCGCAGTCTCCCGGCAGTGCAGAGTCTTCAGCTGCTGATGTCCATGGCAAGTATGTCGCCGAACCTACCCTGTCACCCATATTTCCATTTCCGTTGCACCCTTGCGTCATTACCGCTTCAACAAGAAAAAAAAAAGGGAAAAAGAGAGAGAAAAGTTCGGATTCTATCGATGTGGGAGCCGTTCCTACTACTATCCTTTCACAGCACCATATCCTGCACGTCCCCAGTGTCCAGCCATGGCTAACGTCCCGCAGGAGCGTCGAGGAGGCATGCAAGCGGTCGCTGCACCACTTCCCGAGCCCGTCCCTAAACTTCCCCATGCCGACCCTCGAATTCGACTTTCGAATCGCCGTCAAGCTTAAGCCTGAGCCGTCCCTTGTCGAAGGCAAAGCCAACAAGGAGATCACCACCATTTCGGCCGGTCGTTGGTCCGGGTCCTTCGGCACAGGCAACGTCGTGGTATGTTCGGCATTAAGGAACCCATCCGGGACTTGTGAGTTGCTGACGAGTAAGCAATGCAGGCCGGCGGATACGATTTGGGCCAAGCTCGCGGTTTCAGACCCATCCGTATCGTCGAGGGCGCTTTCGTGATGCAGACTATGGACCAGCCACCCGCAGTGTGCGTTTCCCCTTCCAATCACACCTCCAAAAAGACCTCCCTAACGCCCAGCAGCCTGGAAATGCGCACCCGCGGCTCCCTTTCCGGCCCCTCCGATATCCTTGATGCGCTGTTGAACCCTCGCCAGCCCAAGGAGATCGACCACCGCCAATATGGCTTCCGCATGTTCTCCACCATCAAGACGGCCGACAAGCGCTACGCCGAGATCGTCAACTGCGGTCTCTGGGTGGCCAGCGGCGTGTGGCGAGACGACGAGCTGATTATTGAGTATGTGCGGCCCTCGAATTGCCCCTTTCTAGTGCTGACCAATGCTTCTAGCGCCTATCGAGTTGCGTAATCTGCTGGACGAGCCGCATCTCCCGAGGTGGAGTGTGGATATGAGGCTGATGCCTTGAGAGTTGGTTTCCCCGTGTGTGAGTCTGGTAGCTGCATGTAAAGGCGTTGTGGGAGTGTTTCATCTGTTGGGGCTTGGAGTTTTTCGGGATCGTATCATCGGCGATAGATGCATTGTGATGGCGCAGGGCTCATTTTCTTTGACGAGACATGATTTTCCCGGCGGTTCAACACCCTACCCTCCCCCAGACCGCTTTGGAGTCCGCGATTAGGCCATCATAAACAATTCGTAAACAGTGGACGCAACAGCCGTAGTGAGAGTACAAAGACTCACTTAAAGACTGCCAGGCCTCTGTGTCTCAGCGTATCAATGGCCAGGCAGCCTACGTATGCTGCTGCCACCTGGGAGCTTCATTTCAGACGAATCAGCACCTCCAGGCAGCTCAGCTTCCTCACCCGCGTCTCGCCCTGCTCCATGCCACCCTCCTCCTCCTCTTCTTGCTCACCAGCCACGACATCATCCACAGTGCCGACTGTCCGCGTCCGCACACTGACCGCACAGTCAGCCTGCTGCTCAAACCAGCTGGCCACATCGAGCGCCTTCTTGACGGCCTTTCCAGTGCCCATGACGCTGACCACAGTCCCAGCGCCAGCATCGGCTTCGGCAGCCGCGCCTCGACGCTGCAGGGCCTCGACGCGGGAGTGCAGCGAGGCGTACTTGGGGGCGGCGCTGGCCCCGCGCTGCGACCGCTCGAGCTGCTTGCGCACGCGGTTCACGGCCGAGAGGAGCGGCGTGCCCGTGGACACGTAGATGATGCGCGACTTGGAGGTGGCGGGGGCCTGGCGGCGGTTCAGGGGCCGCTTGATGAGCTTGGAGCCTGGCGATGAGTCGGTCAGTCCCCCGTCTCGCCATCAGGCAACGGCTGAGAAGTAGGCCATGGGAGGAATGGTGGGTTTAGTACCTTCTGGGAGAGGGGGGAGCTTCGTCATGGTGCCAGGCACCTGCTTTGAAGACGTCTTGCCGGCCATGATGGACTGGATTAGGCAGACGGAAAATACTTGGTAGCGGATATTGACGGGAGAGAAGATAATAATAGAGAATATTGTCTCATGAATAAAGGACACACATATATATTCTGCAAGTAGAGGCTCCGCGAGTTCGTCCAATAGCGCTTTACGTGTGGTCATATACTCATATCATGCATGTATGAATGTGATGTGAAAAGAGCCTCTCCCACGTTAACTTTTCCATGCCCAAAATTGATATGCAGGACCCTCCCCACCCGCTTCTGCTCCAGTGGATCCACGGCACCTGCAACCTTAGTCCCCCCAAGCTGTCCCCACCGTCACGTCACCTCAATCCAGCTTCCATCAGCTCAGCTTCACCTCTCGAATATCTGTTCTCAACCCTACAAGGCTGCCTACCGCCGCGCCAAAACCCCAATCTCCATATCGCCCTATAAACAGCTCAGCTCCCGCCATGTCGATAGACGTCTGGCCCGCCGTCTCACCGGCGGAGCTCATGCAGCGAGTGTCCGATACGCAAGTGCGCAGAAACCACACACCAACACACCGTCGACGACGAAGGGGAAGAAGAGTACAATGCTGATCAGACTCAAGGAACTCGAGCTCGCCTGGGTCGTCCGAGAGACCATCGAAATGTGCAGGGACCTCAAGCATGGCTTGGAAGACTGCTACGCGCTCCTCGCGCCCATTGACCCGGGCAGCACCCTCGTCATGAGCACCCCGCGCAACGAAAAGGTCAAGGGCACCATCACCCGCGTCGGCACCCGCATCGTCAAGGCTGTATGGATACACCCGAGTCGCTCCTTGTAATAGTTGCAATGTCTAACGGTCCGCAGTCCCTGCACATCCAGCTCCGCACCATCCCCGCGCAGACATTATCCCTCTCGCCATCCGACCCCATCCACATCCACGCCCTCGACAGCCTGCACACCCATCTCACGCAGTGCGTCGACCTGCTCTCCCTCCTCACCTCGCGTCCCCAGGACGCCCGCTCCCTCGCCTCTGCACTCACCATCCTCTCCGAATCCCTCGCCGACTCCGCCGACCTCCTCAAGGGCGCCCCCACCAACCAGCCCGACCCGACTTGGCAACATGCGTCGTGTTCTCCGAAGCACTTCTCCCCAGCCCTGCCCCAGCACCTAAGCTTCCACGTCACGCTTCAGGATAGCTGTATTGTGCTGTTCCTCCGTGGCCTCGAGCCTGCCGGTGCGCCAGTGAATTTCGGCACAAAGCTCGGCTTGGCCATCGGCACTGTTCGCCGCCTAGAGCATGACGAGATGGACAAGGTCTTCACCTATTGTCCTAAGCTGAATGATGGCACCGCATCGCGACGAGGCAGTGCCAGGCATACCCCTGAACCTGCATCGCTTTCGCCGGGCGGGGAAGTGAGCCCGGCACAAGAAGTCTATGTACGGGAAAAGGTTCGTGTCGAGAGTGCCGACCCCAACCTGATCTCTTTGTACTCCAAGCTCGGCTACCTGAGCCACCAGCTAGGCCAGGCTCGGTATAATCTAGCAGCAGTCATGGGCGTGGATCTGGACGAATGACGGATATAGCATCGAGATAAGGCGTTATGTAAATACCCATGCATTTTCAGTTCGACGTGGAGACCATGTGAGGGTTAATCCTTTTACGTGTTTTTCGCTTAACCTGCTCTGAGTAAAATCATATCATACAATTGCCTTTGCGACGCCAAGAAAATGAGACTGCCATGCCAACAACTTCAATCTGCTGAGGTCGCCCTTCGTCCACTAAGATAAAGCATGTAACAAAGGAGCCGGTGCGACAGGATGCTGCTATATACCGAGTGAGTGATCAGAGTACTTCCCTTCTTCAACCCGCGGCATCTAGGCCACAGGCGACCAGGGAAGAGGGATGAGGATTCGAGACTTCATGTTCTGAATCAGAGGTACAGTCTTGTGGACCGTGTCGGCCCAGCCCTCAACCGACCAGCTCTGCTCGCGACGAGATCGTCTCTCTTCCAGGTTGGCGAATTGCCACAGGTGGTGAACCGTGTTAAGCTCGCCAATCTGGACAAACCAGGCTCCAACACCCTCCATGACCTCGCGTCGTGCCTTGAGGCCGCGACGCCAGTGCGTCTCCCACTCGAGCAGGTTTCCGGGGTGCAGGGTGTAAGATCGGAGCTCGAACAGACCGCCCAGCTGACGAGGAGGCGTCGTCGGCCAGAAGGAAAACTCCTGCATCAACGAGGACTTCCTGGACGTGATGAGGGTCTTGAGCTTGCGATCAAACTCGGCGTACTCGGGGTGGTTGGTGATGGTATATCGTGAGTCGTGGTAACCCTCATACTTTTGGTACTCCCAAATGTGGACTTTGAACGTTAGCCACATGTCGCCTGACTTGGAACAGAGACAGTAACCTACCGAACGTATCGCAATCGCCCACCTCGGTCCTCCAGCTGCCTACCAAGTGAACCTTATTCTCGGGAAGGTTTGCCATCTTAGGGTACCAGTTGCCTACCAGCTCCACGTACTCGTCGACCTTGTCGGGCTTGACCTCGTGGAAGACGATGGAGTGGACATACTTGCCACGAGCGAGGACCTGGCTGAAGCTGGCCTGGATCTGGGCGTCGAGCTCCCGGCCCTCCTTGGTGCCGTAGATGAGGTTGGTAAGGGGCCCCGACTTACGTTCGGGCTCCTTCTGCTTCGTTTCGGCGGTTACTCCTGCATCCGTCTTGGGTGAGCCTTGGCCCGTGGACTGGGAAGAGTTAGTAGGATTTTGGGCGCCAAACGCACGTGCTCCCCGTTCTTTCTGTGCCTCCGCCAGCTGCTCTCGGAATGCCTTTTGTCTCTGGTTGAATTTGTCGACCGTCTGCGCCGAGGGGTTGATGTCGCCAATCGAGGGCGTCCGAGACTGGAGGGACGTGGAGGAGCTCAGGGCTCGCACACCCGAGCGGGGGGCGGCACCGGCAGCTCTCGCAACGTGACGGCTCAGCATTGCGTGCCGTGGAGGTGGTGAATGAGGGGACGAGGGAGAGAGATGATGTCAAAGACGACGCGTGTCTCAGGTGTCAGAGAGAAACGGCGGCAGCTGGTGCTCGTGGTGGAACCGCGGGCGAAGTTGGTCGATGAAGAGACAGGCTTGGAATGGGTGTTTATGGCCGGAGTTATCCAGAGAGCAGCGGAGGAGGGCACAGGCAGGCAGGCGAGCTGTTTGGTAGGGATGGTGCCGTAGTGGTGTGGTACAGCAAGGCCAAGGCGCAGCTCAGGAAGCTGGGATTGGTATGGCGGTAGGGGACGGATGGACGGTAATGGTAGGGCAAAATGGACGTGTGCATGCAGCTGGTGCGTTCCAGATGCTCTTCCCCCGCACTTTATGCGTACGTTTTAGGTGGAGGTGTGTAGGGAGGACGGCAGGTACGAGCTACGGATGGGCAAGTAATAAGACGAGGAGGAGGTGGTCGGCAAGCAAGTCTGGGGTAGGACCAGCGGCGCTCGGCCTGTATCTGGGGGCTAAGGAGCGAGGTAGCTGAAACGCATAACACGCAGTCTTTGGTACCTCATGCGCTATCGAAATCGTACCACTGTAGGCTGAGGTACTAAGGTGCTAGTGATGTCACCTTTCCCCTCGGCCCACTCCAAGCTTCAGGGTGTCCGTGCGGACAGACCCGGAATGGCCCATCGTCCGGATTATCGTTGCTGCGAGGATCCGTCTCCCGCGCGACTTAGTGCCTGAGGCTGCTATCCCTGTTCGGGCCACGGCTCAACCTATCGGAAGCTTGGTGTGCTTCGGAAGGAAAAAGGCTCGTCGAGACGACTTCAATTGCAAGCAATACCGCGAATCGCACCTCATCCAACCCACACCCACCCCTCGACACCGCAAACACCATCACCATGATCTTCGGCGCCACCCCCCTCAAGAAGTTCCCGGCTCCCTTCTGTGCGTCAATTCGTCCCGCGACGGCTCCCCAATGACCAAAGCTAACCCTTGCTGCAGTCAAGCCTCACTGGCCTTTCTTCGCCGCCGGTATGTCCAACGAGAGAGCGCCCCCCTCGCTCCGCCCCTCCCGAGCGTTACGATCGATGATTTGCCGCGGTGGACTACCAGTCGAGCTCCAATTGACAGCGCAACAGGTCTCATTATCTTCTACGGCGTCAGCTCGGCCCAGAGCGCCATGATGAAGTGTATGCCTCCTCGAGAACGCCCCGGCGCCCCCTATGCTCGACATGCTAACGCGATATACCAGCCGACGAGTGGAAGAACGACCCCCGCAACCCTAACGCCAAGTCTGTCGGTCACTAAATCGGGACAACGAATGGTTGGGATTTTTCGACAAGCTTTGCTACCATGGAATCGGTGCCAAACGGGGGACCTGTGTGAGATGGATTGTATCATAGACTGACTCGCATTCGGGACTTAATTGACCTATCAACAAGACGTGCGCCAAGTACGATTTCCTTTCGTCACGTCGGCAGATGCTTTTCGTGATATCAGGATTGAGATGGGATATGAGTTGGAATGGGCGGTTTCTATCGGGACGACGCTATCCCAGCGAATTCAACGATCAGATGCAGGGGAATCAGACTTAGGTGAAAAATCTCTTGTGAGGGGGCGGTAAAGGGATTCTGAGTTGATCGCATTTCTCTATGAGGCGAAGTTTGGTAAGCTAGGAATTGGTTCTGCAGGCATGGATAGATTGAGAGTATGGCTCCTCTCAGCAGTTTGGAACGAGATCAGAAATAGCAACAGTGAATTTGATTATGAACGAGATTGTAGTTGGTGCCGTGATGCTCGCCGTCGTGATGAATGACTCTACGCCGGCTATCCCACCCCATCTTGCATTCAGCAGTTATACCAGCAAGGGCTCATGGAAAGAAGAAACATGCAAAGTTATCAATCTGAGAGGTGTAAGCTAAAAATTGTATTATAAATTACTTATTGTTGTTGCGTCAGACTCATATGCGCCCTTCCGCCTACAACTCATCCCACCATTATGACGCTGCTCCACGATTAGAGATAAACACGCCGCAAGTCGCAATCCATCCTGCACCTCTTACACACTCGACCAAGACAAGCACAAGCTACAGAAAAACACAGATATACATGCTATTGCCAAGGGTCTTACGACGACCTATCCTCTGCTACTTATCACCAGCGCCTCCTTGCTCAGCCCCTCGCCGCCTTATCACCATGACGATCAAGGAAACCACGCCCGCCCAGAAGCCCAAAGCCAACGCTGGCAAGACGGAAGTCAAGATTCTCATGCTGCACGGTAGGCCGGCCTCTCTCTTCCAAATCCCATCATTCACACCCGCTATCGCAGGGCACGGCTGAAAATCCCTCGTTAGGCTTCACACAATCCGGCGCACTCTTCCGGGCAAAAACGAGGGCCCTCGAGAAGCTGCTCACCAAGGCCCTCGCACCCCTCAACATCCTCCCCGTCCTCACCTACCCCACGGGACCGAACCGGCTCCTGGCCTCTGACCTACCCGGGTACGAGCCTCCAGAGGACGGGGAGGACGAGACCTATCAGCCCGACACGTGGGCTTGGTTCCGCAAAGACGAGGTGCTGGGCGAGTACCGCTTCTTTGATGATGGCATGCGCACAGTCGCCGACGCTATCCGAGAAGCCGGCGGCGTAGACGGCGTCTGCGGCTTCAGCCAGGGCGCTGCCATGTCGGGGATGATCGCCGCGGCTCTGGAACCTGCCAGAACCCCCCTGAGGGACCGGCGGGAGACTGGGCGCGCGGGCTCAGAGAGGCCAATAACCAGCAGCCGCTCAAATTCGCCGTTTGCTACTCGGGCTTCTTTGCCCCTTTGGAATCTCTCAAGTGGCTATACGACCCCAAGATTACGACAAAGACGCTGCATTACATTGGAAGCCTCGATACCGTGGTCGAAGAGAGCCGGAGCCAAGGCCTTGCCGACAGATGTGAGAACGCAACTGTCATGGTACACCCAGGAGGACATCATGTGCCGGTGTCAAAGGAATGGGCCATGCCTCTGGCCGGATTCATCAAGCAGCAGGTTGAAGCCAGCAAACACGAGACCAAAATGTAGAATATACACACAGGCTATTGTTGTTTTTGATCTCTGCGTACACCTTATCATATAGAAATTCACTCAGTCTAAGATCACAATCGAAATGGGATACGAGTGCTGGCACAATGTTACATAGCCTCTTTCCAGAGGTTTATCTAACGTTAATCCGTACAAGTTCATCTTTTAACACCATACCAAGTGAACCCAACTTGCCGAACCATTGCAACGAGCGTCATTCAGTCATTCATTTCGCCCCGGCCGGGGTGATGCGCGCCATCATCTCCTCTTTGGTGATGAGGTGATCGATCCTCTCTAGCAAGCCCAGGAGGCTCTTCATGTTGTGGCTCCACTCGTTGAGAACGTCATCGGCGTCTCTGGGTTTTGCAAAGTTGACGATGCGGGCGGGCCGATCAATCTTGGCGTACACCGTCTTGGACGTCACAAGCTCGCTGATGTACTTCTCCGTCTCGTCCTCGGTGAGATCCAGCAGCTCCGTCAACCGGTTCATGCGGATTCTCGTGTAGTACTTGGCCACGACGCGGACATTGTGCTCAATGACCCGCTTTCGCAGGTCCTGCCACCTTTGGTGGGCCTTTTCGTCAGAAGACTCACCAGGGTTGGCATCAAAGATGTCTGTGTCGCAAAGGTGAGGCCCGAACTTCTTGGCAATCTCGGGCCATCTCATCAGCTCATGCACCGTGAAGAGGCGCAGCAGCTCAGCGTCGAGAGGGACCTGGGAGTTGCGGGAGTCTCGGTGGACTCGCTGAAGTAGATCATGCTGCTCGTTGTCATATGGTGCCAGGATGACAAAGTAGATGATGCGTTGGAGGACCTGTTCGTGTTAGTGGGAGTTTTGAATAGTCTTGCTGGAAACACGTACAGGGTGTAGCTTGTTGGCATCTTCCTCGACGGCTTCCGTGTCGAGAACCTGGCGGTAGTGCTTGCACACATCGAGGTACTTGTTGTCGTGCTTGGCCAGGATAATCTGTTGCTCGTAGTAACGGAGCTTGAGATCGGTCGTGTCGTCCTCCTTCTCCTCGGGAACCTCCTCGCCTCTGGCCTTCTTCTTCTCGCGCTCCTTCTGCTCCTTCTCCAGCTGCTCGGCCGTCTTCTTGGGCTTTCGCGCCAGGTAACGGGTGCTGATCTTGCGGCTGAGAATTCCAGCCTGGGTCCAGTCCCCGCTCTCTATGCAGAGGGCCACCTGGGCCAGGATGAATTCTGTCTTCTCGCGGCGGTCCATGGACCCGAAGGTCTCGACTTGCAGCTCACATAGAATCTCGGTGGCGGCCTTGATGTCGCCCTGCTGCTTCTTGATATCCGACAGAACCTTGGTGACGCGGGCTCGCTCGACCTCGACGAATATCTTGCCTTCGGTTACGGTTCGAAGAGTCTCGATGACGGAGAGCTTGGTCTTGAGATCGGGGGTCTGGTCGAGGAAGCCGACGACAGTCTGCACCATTTTGGTAATGGCTTGCTTGAGCTGGCTGTGCTTCTTGGAGAGGACCAGGGTCTGGTCGTTCATGAGATTCCAATCGCCGGCATCTTTGCAGAGTGTGACGATGGCGATGAGTATCCTCGATGTCGATGCTAGATCAGAGGCCTGCCGAGGGTCAGCACGGGTGGCGTGGGTTCTGGTTGCGGGAGGCGGACCTGTCGTGTCTGCTTCTCTAGTGCGGTGAGCTTCTCGATGGCGCCCTGGAGGTTGGTCTGTATCTTGTCAGCCGCTGTGAGCTGCATGGTGTCGGCAGATGACAACAAACCTTGGCCAGCTTCTCAGCCTCGGGGAGCTGCTGGTCGACCTCCTTGGAGAAGTCCTTCTCGGGCTTCAGCGTTCCCTCAGACATGGCGGCGATGATGGATCTTCGTCGCGGGCAGGGTCGAATTCCGTGCACTGAGGGAGTGCAATGTATCTGACAATGGCAGTCCGGGAAGGGCGATGCGGCAGAGGTTCAAGCGAATTGTTGAAGAGTGGAGGAGCTGCTGTGGTTGGTACGTAAGGCAAGGCGTGGGAGCTTGGTGGGTTGCTTGTTACTGTCCAGCGGTGGGCTAGAGGCTAACGCAATGGGCACCTGCCTGGCGCATGCATGCTGTTAATCGAGTGCCTGCCATAGCTTGGGCGGAGCTGCACAATTATTAGTCCGAAATCCGATATCCTCCCACCACTACTTCGCAACGAGAATCCGATACTGGGCATCTGGCGGCACGCAATCGATGCTAACAAATGTTCGAATATGTTGGACAATCAGTTCGGAAGGGAGCTTCCATATCTATGCGATGACTCACCTCATTACAGCACACGTGGGATTCACCACGAAAGCAAACAGAACAAGGCGACGTGACCGAGAGAGAGGCTCTAGCATGACCATGCGTGCCGCGATGCATGATCCTTCTTGGGTGCAGGAATATACCCGGCTTGTGGCTGCATTAGCTGAAGCACCGCCATGCACAGGGTCAGCTCTGCCAACGTGCTGGATCATGGAAACTCTGGCCGGTGTCCTTCTACACAGCCTGGTTAGTGGGCCAATACTCTGCACCCTTGACAGGTAATACGGCAATTCGGGATCCTATGCCTAGGGTGGTTGTGAAGCACTATAACCTTGACAGCCGTGCTGTATAGAGAGTATCTAGATATAAACCCTACACCCTCAGTCAGCATTAGACCGCCCTGAACTGAATAGATGACATAGGAATTGAATCTCATAATGACTACCCAGACACGCTTTGAACGACCCCCAGCTTACGGTGAAGAGCATGGCCCAACCTTGGAGACGGGAGAAGTCGAGCTGCCGACTCACTTTGGGCTTCTCGTTCTGTCCGAGTCAGCCCCAGCCATTCCGGATGCTGCGACATGCCTGGCCCATCTGCGGCTTCTCTTTGCATTCCAGAAGCTGAAGACGCAAGTTGGCTTTCACGATGGGCTCTACGACATCTGGGATAGCCGCGCCTCCGCCGCATCTACTCCGCTTGACGTGTTGGCAAAGCTGCGGGAGAAGCGGTGGGCGCTTTATGTCGCACGGGCAGTCGATCGCTATGAATCGTGGCAAAACAGTTTCGTCCCAAGCCCACTGCGGGAGAAGGAAATGATAAAGGGGTCAGGCAACGATCCGGAACGGTACGAGGGCTTCGTCAAATCGCAGCCTGTATCGTGGAGGCCGGATATGCTTCCGCCTATTGGTACGACCCATTTACCCTTCCATATTATGATGTTAATGCCTTGCAGATGTGTTATTGGTTTGGCACGCCAATCTTCTCAACCCCCGACTATATCTCGAGGCAAGTGGCAATATTATCCTCTTGGGCACTTGATGGCTTACACAATCCTCAGGATTGCCTGAAGCAAGGCTTTGGCTCCCTGTGGGCGTCTGGGCTTCCATGGAAGTTGATCGACAATGCCATCGGCAGCGACTATCTATACTCAGTGGATGACGCCTGCAAGGAGCATTGGACATCTAGGACCGGCCATCCCTGGGAGAACTCCGCAGACTCTATGGAGAAGCAGTTGGCTTGCATTGCGTGCGGGGATGCCATCTCTATCCCTTGGACGACTTGTGGACTACCTATGGACTACCAGGGAGACCTGTGAGAGATTCACACATGCCTGAACCGATCATGTGAACTAACCGTGGTGATGCCTTGCAGTCGACCTGGACTCGTCGGAAATGGTTACGGCGACGGTGAGCTCAAGCAGAGCTGCATCAAGTGCGGGTTCAAAATCACTCACGATGCGCTTCGAGTCAACAAATTCCGTCGCGATGCGCAGCAGCTCATTACCCACGACAGGGCAATGCCCGGCACCATCATGGACCTAAAGTCTGGCATGCCTACTATCTTATCAGGCAATGAGGACGACCGTCTCTTCCCCAGCCGCCTCATCAAGCGAGGCCTCCTGGTGGAGGTTGCTAGTAGGCTTAAGCCGGAGCCTGGCACCCAACCGACCATGATGATGGTGCGCGACATGATCGAGAACGTCACTGGCCGGTTCGGCGACACCAAGGCTCTCCAGAATGTTGAGGGGAAGCAAGGTGTCAGGGGGATCAAGGAGGCTACACTAAAGATCAACTTGGCAAGCCGACAACAGACAAGAAAGATGATGTCTCGATATTGGCAAAACTCCTCCTCTTCAGCCCTCGATCTAGTCGGAGCCGTTATGCGCCAGGGTATATTTTCCCAAAAGATGTGCAAGGTAAATCCCATCCATTGTCCCGAAAAGAAACACGCACTGACAACGATAGATTGACTGGCTTCACAGTCCCACAGCCAAACAGACCATGGAACGCCTGATTGTGAAATACACGCGCTTCATGGATATTCTAAGTGCACACCCCAACCAGCCCGCCGTCCCGACGCTCGACGTGGATCTTGCATGGCACACGCATCAGCTGAGCCCGCAGAGCTACTACGACTACACGGTCAAGAAGACGAGCACCTTTGTTGACCATAACGACAAGGTAGACGAAGACAAACTGAGCGTGTCTTTCGAATGGACCAGCAAGATCTACATGGAGATGTATGGCGAGCCTTACTCGGAGTGTACGTGTTGGTACTGCGAGAGTGTCCGTTTTTCCAACATCTCGGGCGTGAGCAAGATGTTCCGCACGCCAAAAGAAGAGAAGGGTACGTATTAGAATCTTCGAGGGGTTGGCTATTCTAACATGCAACGAAGCCCTCAACAATTGGCATTCCTCCGGGGCTTCAGCAAAGGTCCCGCAGCCTCCCACCGTCGAGTCTGCACACATATCTGCCCATCCCTCCGTCCACACTAACGAGACCTCCGTTCGACGGACACGCACACGCGCTCTACGCCTGACGCATCAGCAGGATATCACCGGGGCGTACAAAAAAGCCCTAAAGAAGTCGACCAAGGAACTATCAGCCAGCGGGAGACCACGGATGGGACCCCGCGGCGAGGACCGGGGGGGGTTCTGGGGCAAGGAGATATCCGTCCCGGGCCCAGCATTCAGCCTCCTAGCCGTTGCTGCCACGTCGAACATGTATCCGGCGCCTGTTGGGACCGTTGAATCCGGGCCTGGCACGGTGGGCTCTTGCGCCGCGGGGACTTGTGGTGGCTCAGGCGGATGTGGAAGCGAGACCTTGGGTATGTGCACAGGAGGTTGCACCGGAGTATGTGACCCATCTTCTTACTTTTTTCCAGAGAGCTAACAGAGTATAGACAGGGTTGGGTGGTGCTGGAACCGAGGCCGGCTGCTTTGGTGGTTGAGCAGCGGCAGCGAAAGCATGCATATGCTGCCAGGGGACCTGCGGCTGGTAAACTCGATATGTGTGTATACCGCTCGTCGGCCTATCCTTCTGGCCCTCACGGGTGCTCTGATGAAGCTGACTGAAGGTAACTGCCGCGATGCCGGCGGAAGTCCTCAGACGACGAAGAAGCTGTATCCGATGGTGGTAGACCTAGCTACAATAGAGTATTGGTAGTACAGGCACAAGAAGGCCATCCCTTCCTCTTTCTACCTATACTATCAGTAAGGACTCGGGTTCCCAGCGCAGCATGTTATACTGTAGCAAGCATAATGAATTCTTTAATAAACCAAGACTCCAGAGGCGGTACTAACCCTATCTCCCCTGAGCATGCTGCTAACGCCGGCAACGGCCAGGCTGCAGAAGTGAGTTCATCCGTCCCGAGAGGTCTTCCTTTAGCCATCAAATAGCAGCGTTGCTGGTCTGTATTGTACGATAGTCCCCGGCGTTCGAGCCGTTGCACGCTTGTATACTCAAGTCTATCAACATTATGATATCTGTGCAACAACATATAGCACAACCCCGAAATTGTCATCTCCAGTCGCCACGCCACTTATTAAACACATATTGCTGTAATAATCGATACAAGACATGATGTAGTCATGATCCCCCCAATCGTGTCCCCTCCGCTTTCTTAGCTCGTCAAGCAATGCTAGATCTCCGTGTGCTGTCTCGCGAGTCGAGCCTCGCCATCTCCGGTTCGCGAAGCTTTGCGCACGCACAGTCACCTTGCGGTGTCGCTCCAGGAGACGGCGATGCTGTTGAAGCGCTCGGCTCATGCGAAAACTCCCAAACAGCCTTATCCTTCCTGTCGTCGTCATCCAGCGTCTGCACCGTCACCACCGAGCTGAAAGACCCGTGCCGTCCATTCGAGTCGGGATCCAGCGCCATGGTCTCGGCGGTTTGCTGCCGAGACTTCCTGCCCCGTCGGCGAAGTAGGCAGACTACCAAGCCCACGGCGTACAGGCTGACAACGACGACGATGGGGATACCAACAGGGGCTGCCCAGTGCCAGCCGTGTTTCTTCTATCAAGAGTTAGAAAGAAAGAGGGAGTATAGAATGAACGGGTATTAGACAAACCGGGTCGATGCTAGGCCTCCAGGCCGGCGATATAGCCCATTTCGCATCGTGGCTCTTGTCCCCTTTGGTGGTGAGCCACAAGGTATATAGCCCGTCGGGGAGGTCGGTTGGTGTCCACGTGCAGGAAGATGAAGCTATCAAGTCTCTCTGAGTGTTAAAGGTGGAAATATCTTAGATCACAGTGCATCACTCACCTGTGAGGTTCGAAACAGGCTCATAGACGACGAGCCCTTCCTCGGGATACACTACCTGGTAGAGCTCCAGCGCGGCCGACCCTTCCGACACTGATCGATTCCACTTCAAGGTGAAGGGCTTCCCCGATGAAATGCTGTCATTCCAATCGACGTTGAGGAAGCTTAGGCCATGGTACTGCTCCTGGGAGGAGAAGGTCTCTTCGCTGGGTGTAAGAGGACGAGCCATGTTGTGACCAACAGTCTTTGAGCCCCGCTCTATCTGAGGATGAATGCAGGATCCGGCCGGGACATGTCACGTATCAGGGTTGTTGGTCCGTATGGGGGTAACTCGGGGTAATTGGAACGATGGAACCAGGGTGCGAGCAGTTATATGGGCAGAGGAGAGAAAGCCGGGGGGACACAGACATAGATTGTGGGATGCTGCCCGGCGTGGGGACCTTGGGACAGGAAACAAGGAAATGGATATGGTCTCAGTCAGGAAGGGAGATGGGCATCCATTTAGTCATCGGCAATCCAGGGGGATGCCAGCGGCAGGTCAGAAGGCGTCACAGGAGAAGATCGAAGAGCGGCGAGCGAGCACGCGGAGGGGCGAGGCAGTTGACCTCTTGGCTTTATCCACTTGAGTGACAACATGAGGGCACTTTCGTCTGGTAGTGAGGCCGTCAGCACATGGTCTGCGATCGAGGACCGTTGGGAAGCCCCAGAGGGTCGGTCATCGGCACCTTTTCCCGAGGTGAACCGATTGATCTTCAAGGCCAGTAGCCAAATCGAGATATACGAAGTAGAAAGACATGAAGAATCAGAGCCCCCAAATCAGAGCCCCCAAATCAGAGCCCCCCCCCACCCACGCCTAAAGGATGCCCAAAACGAAACGGATCGCGAAGGAGCCAGTCGGGGACGTAGGAGGAGGAGAGTGGCGAGGAACAGGACGAGACAAAGTTGCTGCGCTCGCTGGCTCGAGGGTCTCGTCTCACCCAGAGGCTTAGCTGGGCAGCCTGCACCCGCTCGAGGGACACAAGATTGAGGCCAGCCTGCCACCCCGGCAGCGACAGGCATGCAGTCGCGGCATTCCAGCAAGCGGGCAGGCCAAAGGCTTGAGGTGAGACACGACGAGGCAGAATGCAGAGGCGAAGGGGAAAAAACATAGATTGCCCATCCGGAAGATGCCGGTCTGAAACGGGGTGGGGGAAAGGATCCCATCACATTTGCGAGGCTGCTTGGTTTGCTGCAGACGTTGGACAGTGCAAGTTTAAATGTATAGATAGATTCATGTTGCAATCATGTATGCAAACAAGCTTATACCCGCGCTGGTCCGTGCTTACGGTTAGTTGCATGGGTGCAGCGCCAGCGCGGGGCAAATGCCTTGAAACCAACAAGGCAACGCGTTCCTCCCGCCCGTCCCTCTCTCTCTCTGCCCGTGGTTCACGATTGCTTCACATTTCCCACTGCCGGCCCAGCCTAGAGCCTTGGGCGTTCTCCGCATAGCAGCCCGCCCCTCCCGAAGTCTCGGAATGAAGCCATCGTGACCTCTTTCTCGTTTCCCGCCCCCCCCTCCCTCCAATCTCACCCATCTCATTTCCCTTTTCCTCCTCTCCGGGGCCGTTCATTACAGCCATGGCAACCCCCGGCGGCTCTTCCACCTACGCTGACTGCGTCTCCTCCCTCCGCAACTCCCTCCAATTCCTCGAGTCCTCTGTAGAGACGCTCGACAAGGGTGTATCCGACTTTCCACGACTTGTTACCGTGCTCAAGACTGTCCGCGTAGGTCTCTCTCTCTCATCCTTCCGCCTCCTACTTCTCTTTAGAGATCGGCGTACTGACACGCTCCCCAGCACTACGAGCTCATCCCGCAGCCCACGCTTGCCGCCGCCGAGGCCTCCCTCCGCGACGAGATCGGCCCCTACATCGCCCTGCTCCTCTCCCGCGCAGATGCCCAGATCGAGCGTCAGGAGCGTCGCATAGAGACCCTCAAAGCCCGCTCGGAGCTGCAGCATGGGCGGCTGGCGCGGCCCGACGATCGCGAGACATCTGCCGCCGCCAAGCGCCGCGGCCGTCAGCTCGCAGGCGAGGATAAGCTCCGCGCCCGTGTCGTCCGCCAGAGGAAGGAAGCGCTGCGCTACGGCGTCGAGAGGCTGGAGCTTGAGGTGCTACAGAAGGAGAGGGAGCTGAGGAAGCAGCTCGATGGGTGAAGCGGTGCGGTCCTACGAGTCACTTCTACCGCGAGAACCAGACAGGGCCAACATGTCGCTGCACTCGCCGCTAAAGGG
Source organism: Stachybotrys elegans (assembly GCA_020746835.1). Taxonomy (NCBI): domain Eukaryota; kingdom Fungi; phylum Ascomycota; class Sordariomycetes; order Hypocreales; family Stachybotryaceae; genus Stachybotrys; species Stachybotrys elegans. The sequence goes on along the minus strand of JAGPNK010000008.1, from coordinate 738,209 downwards.
CATGACTGGCACGTCTTGATCTGCAAAGCCAATGTACTTAGCTACAGGATCACGCCAGCATGTACGCACACATAGCCGGGCATGTGTAGGATATAGCAGATCAAGCGCTATGGCATCATAGTATCCAGCGCTACATATCTGGTCGCTGGCCCTAGCTCCGCAATGGTTAAACCAGGGCGCGGATCAGCATTGTCACAGCGATCCCAGTACACGGCCCTATCATAGGAATAGAATACCAGAACAGTCCTCACAAATCTTGTCAATCTGCGCATCACCTGGGTCAAATGTTGATTTCGTATTTTCATTCCAGACAATCCCGTCTCTTGCGGAGAGTCTGGATATCTGCCTCGTACATACAGATGTGATCTGTGCTATCTCTTTTTGCGCAGCAGAGGCTCGTCACCTCGCTTCATCACCTCTCTTTTGGCTGTCCACTCATCGGGAATCAAACCAACATCTGCCCCTACGCGCGCTGCTCATTGAAGCAGGCACCGTTCCTTAAAAAAAGAAGAAAAAAATCTAGTTCCGCCAGGTGGAAGTGAGGTCAAAGTGGCAAAGTGCCAAATGAACAAATGGGTGATGACAACAAAATAAAATGGAATCAGAAAGAAAGAAAATGGAACAACCAAGGAGCTGAGAAAGGAAAGAAGGATGCCACTCCTGTCGCATCCATGGCCGCTGGGGGCGAGTTCGTCCAAATATACTCCGTCCAACACATATCCCAAATCGATGCGCACAAAAGTCGTGACTTAAGACGTTAGGAGAAAAAATGAGGGCCGTCTATGCGAGGCCAAAGAAAAAATAGGGTGCGTGTACTCTGTACGTGTCGCTTGGTGAGCTTCGAACAATCTGCATCCTGGCCTGCAATAATGCACTCAAGGAAGCGGGTTCGCAGCTGGACCGTCCCCGAAATCGTAGCTCATAATAGGATGAGATAGTTGCTGGGTGCGATACCCGTCTCGCCGGTTTCCTTTCTTGCTTGCCACCAACGCCCGCTGACATCTGACACCTCAAGGACCTCGTGCTTGGTAAAGGAGATTTCGTTTGCGTCTTCGGGGTTGGCTTCGTAGCTATAGATGGCCTTGGCGCGGTAAGGGTACTCGGTAGGCGGCACGACCTCGGTGTCGGCACCGGGAGAGACAGATTTGGGTGGCTGGTTGGTCATGCCGGTGTTGGCGCCATACACGGGCGTCATGGCCGATCCTCGAGATCCGTTCATCTGGGAGATGCCGCCAACTGAGGAGGGGTTCTCGAAGCCGTTGAGCTGAGCCGACGTGTACATCTGGGGCGGCTGCACAGAGTTAGACGTCTCGGGACGGCCAGTGCCATAGGCATTCATCGTAGAGCGGTTGATTGTTGAAGACTCCTTGGTCAAGGCAAAGGAGTCGATGAAGGCACGTGGGGTGGATGAGGGTTGAGATCCAAAATAGAAGATCCAAACGGCCTACGAGGCATTAGCGACGGCAGCATGTACAGGTAGCGTTGTTCCTTACGATGATCATAGACAGCAGGATGAAGCCAGCGGCGCCGGCTTGCCTGGCGCCGAAGCGAGAGTAAATCAACGAGTTGACCGAGGAGGTGGTCAGAACCAGACCGGCGGACAAGTAGCCAGTCAGAGCAACATTGTAGGTCTGAATAGAATCGCTGGCGACAACGACAAAGACGCCCAGGAGCAGGAAGAGACTGAAAACGACAGACCACCAGGGAAACGTCGGGAATGGCTCATCACCGGTAGTGCTGTCGGGCTCGGTGATCTGGCCCACGATGCAGGAGATGAATGCAATAAACCATGCGAGCTATACCATGATCAGTCAGAGGATTGATTGGATGCGAAGCCAGGGGAGGAGAGGGCGTACCATTCCGATGGAGAGGGTAGCGAGAGCAAAGGGGTCGCCGAGGATATTACCCATCTGCAGGCCCTTGCGCCCGTGCTGGCGAGAATAATCCATTTTCCTTAGCGACGGTGACCCCAGAGATCCGTAAGAGGGCATAGAAAACGACGCAGAGGCAGACGATTTGCGTGCCGGGTCGGGGCGAGAGCAAAAGTCACGAGCGTCGGTGGTGAGCCACGATGGGAACGACAGGCGGACAAGGAGCGATGCGAGACGGATTCGTTAGGGAAGCATGAGAGTGCGGACACGAGTACTCGATCGGCGACGGTCGCGAGGCTATTGCGCGGTGGATGGATGGCTGGCTGGCGGAAACAAGAGGAAGTCCAAGAGAAAGGAACAGGCGAGGTCGGACGTCTCGAGGCGGCAGAGGAAGAAAAGGAAGAAGGGAAGAAATGAAAATGGCGACAAATAGTATCGAATTGATGCGCTGCTTGACCGTCTCGGCAAAGTAAGAATCAGAAGAGTCCAAGGTGCCCAAGGTCGAAAGGTGGATGTAAGGATATCAGGGGGGCGCGTGTTCAAGAAGAAGGGGAGGAGTAAGCAGGTGTGGAGGTGAGGACAGGACGACAAATGCAAAGGATAAGCGGGCGTGCGTAAAGAGGATGGGGATGGACGACTGGAGAGAGGAGAGGAGGGTGTGTGAGGGAGAGTGGTTGGTGAGGTGGCTTGTGTGCTGATTGGCTGCGCGGCTGAGAGGCGCAAGCAGCCAGGGTCCCCAGGTACGAGCGGGCAGGTACGGATTGGATTTTAAGGTGCGCCAGCTGCTGAACCGCAGGGCAGGCGGTCGAAAATGGCTGGGCCCCAAGTACCGCCGCGACACAAAAATGCGGGAGCGGGTACATGAGCCCAGCCATGCATGCATACAACGAACGCGAAGGAAGGTGGGAAAGTCTACAGCACTAAAACCAGAAGAAAGTGGAGCGAAGAATGGGTGATGATTCGATCCAGGGACAGAGAGCAGGGGGGCAGGGGTGTGATAGCTGTACATATACACAAAGAGTGAGAGTGAGAGAAAATTAAAAGAACGAAGGAAAGAAAGGAATGAATGGGTACCAAGCCACGCAGTGGAACTGATCTGATCAAGTGCGGCGGCATCTGTCAGCAATCACGGCGAAGGTGCAAACCGGGACAAGGCTGGTGGTCATTTTATTTTATTTTATTTCATTTCATTTCATTACCTTGCCTCTCTCTCGTAAGGGAAGAGGAAGGTCAAAACCAAGGTCACTTCTACGGCAATCTCCTCTACTGGCCGTCCCATTTCCTGATTCCTACATATTCCTCTCTCCGCCCCTTCTGTTTAGCCGGGGGTTCCGCTGGCGATGCAACCGTAGTAAACGACCCCGCGTGCACCCAAAAAGAAGTGGTAGACAGAGGACGTGAGGCCATGATGCCACGATAGGACTAGGTAAGGTACATCTTTATCTACGTATGTATGTACTAATGTCGAGGGAATACAAAATCCAGAGGATAATCGGAGATGAAAAAGGATCTCCCTGGGCTGAGACGCTGAGACACTGAGACAGCGGGGCCCTGCTGAAGACGGACTAGGCCCTGCCAGCCACCAAAGCCTTCCAAGGTTACCCAAGCGCAAGGTACCCGACCCTTTCTCCTCAAGCAGCCGCAGCGCACAAACCACCATAATGTCCATCCAGTTAGTCCGCTCCCCCTGTGCCGCACCTTGGGAAGAAGATCCATGGAATCGTCGATTAATGATTTTTCTTTTCGTTTACTTGCTTTCTTTGGAATGAACCAAGTGGCGTCCGTTCGTGAGCGCCCCCCCTTCCTTGGCGACTCCACCAGTGAGCCGCCTAGAATCGTAGCTTGTTTGGTCACTGCCGTGACTCCCGTGGCTCAAACAACGCCTCGTTGGCCCCAGCCACATGGATAGAACCATTCGGTCCAAAACATGTCATCGTGTTTCTTTTTCCTTTGACCGGCCCCTTGTCTCGTTGAACGGACGGAGGGTACTTTTGGCTGGCTGGGCGCTCAGCTCGTCCAAAGTGCGGAAGGAATATCTGTCAACTGAAATGCCTGTAAATTCTCACCCCCCATCCCAACATGGTGCCTTCGTTCTTTTCCTCGCCATGGCTGTCTTCGCCCATCACCATCCGTGCTGCCTCCTCCTCGCTTTTCCCAAACATCCAAGACATTACCGAGAAGCCCCCTCCTCCTCCTTGTCCACCCGAGCGGCCTTGATAGGCTGTGCCGCGCCCCAATACTCCATCCTGTTGTGTGCTTTATGCAGGGGCCGGCACATTTGATAGGGCACGCTGCTCTCCTCCGGACACCTTGCAGATACTTGTGCTTCAGTCCGATGCTTGGTGCCACGCGCACAAATCGCCCTCGTGGGACCAAGTCCTTGGGTTGAGCCCGCGATCCAACGCCGTCACTCTCCTTCTCGCCATGTCGAAACGCCATCGCCCACCCAGAGGCGCGAACCCCATGCAACGCCTCCCTGCGCTAGTCCACGCTGGTATGCAGTTTGATGTTTCAGAACTTGACAAGTCGCCCTGGTCCACTCGGTTTCTTCTTTCTTTTCTTTCCGTCTTTCTTTTGGCAGCTCTGCGCTCTGCCGTTGACTCCGTGAACCAGTCCTTTCCATGACTCCATCTCTCCACAAACGTATCGGTGGTCTGATTAACCCAAGACATGGCAAAGAAACTTGAGAGATGAGACATTTTCCCGGATCCGGTAGCGAATGTCGATCGAAAGGGCTTCAGCGGTTTCCAAGATCGCCGCCCAGATGATCCAGGGACTCGTAGTATGTCGTCCTCGGCTAGTCCGGCGATGGCATGGTACCGGCAAGCTTGGGCCTGCGATTCACACTGCCATGCGATGATACCTCGGAGGTTTGCATCTGCAAGCAAGCCCAACGCACCTATCAACCCTCCTGATACTACATACCCCAGATCGACATATTCGCTTCACTGGTTGCGTGAACGCTTGACGATTCTTGGGACCAGCAGTCTCATTCGCAACTAGAAAATGATCATCATGCCGTGTCAGGGTACTCCGTATCCACCCCTTGCGTAACAGTTGAGCGGTAACAGTAACAGGGCTGAGGCCTGAAACTCCCCGAGAATCGTGGCCCTCCAAATACTGCATTCAACATCACCTCCTGCCAACGCGTTCGTTGTGGTCGTCAGCCAACCTCGCGAGAAGCCCCAGCCACGCGGATCAGTACATATCCAGTAATGACATATTATCTACGTATGCACCCCTAAGTCCGAGCACACACACTACCGAAACGCTGCAGTCACAAGCCCGTCGCTTGCCGTCACGGCCCCTCGGATCTGTCTCATGAGTGCGTCAAAGGTGCTACCTTGCCCAACACCACCACAGCAAGTCTACCCGTCCGATATAACGCCGTGCCGTGCATTTGGTCAAGGAATCCGGGGCAGGACGATCCTTTGGCCTATCAAGGCTTTCCCGTATTATTGGGTAATAGTGTGTTGATCGTATGTTTGTATATCGGGGTATCAAACCGGACTGCCTGCGTCGCCGACGCCCCTCACCTACCTGCAGTCGTCGCATGCTTGCTCCTCTCCGCCGTTCCTCCGTCATGCATCAACAATGCCTGTCCTGTAGACTGCCCGGCCTCGAGTAATGTGTTCCTGGTGCAGTGTTCCTGGCAGCATTACGTAGGTGCTCCAACACCCTCGCCGCCATGCAGCGCCTTCGCTGAGTATCGGCGATATCGTCTAGCTTGCCAGCCCTCTATAGCCTCAAATCTCCTTCTCCTCCTCTTTGGCGTGCTCCAGTCTCCTGATCCAGCGCTCGACCCGCTCCATCCGCCGCTCCACGTCCGCCAGCGCCTGTGACGTCTGCAGCACCTCGCTCTCGTACCACGTCCGCATCACCACCTCGCTGCGCCTGCGCAGCTCCGCCATCTCCGCTGCCTGTGCCGTCTGTGTCGCCTCCAACGCCTTCATCTTGTCCGCCAGCGCAAGCAGCGAGGCGCTCTCCGACGGATCTGGGATCGGGCTATCCTGGATCGCCGTCAAGGATGACAGGGTCGCCGGGTACATGGAGGCAGAGGCGAGCACAATGGATTGTATCGCGTCGGGCGCCAATTGCGAGGGCGGTTCGGATGCATCGGGCGCGTGGAAGAAGTCGGGATGGGCCCTGTCTGTTGAATGTGAGCCTGCGATCGATATTCTTGCCCGGGGCGAACGTACATATCTTGAGCAGCTCCCCGTAGACACGAAAGTCAGATAGCACCGTCGAGAAGCGTCTCTCCAAGCTACCTAGTCTATCCACGGTCGAGTCCTCGGACGCGAGGGATGGCGATGCAGTCTGTCCGTAGAGCACGTGCTCGATGCGGAGGAGCCGCGATTCTAGAAGCGTAAGCGTGGAGAGGGTTGTCTCGTCCAAGGAGTTATCCATGATGGCGGCCGGCGACAATCTGCTTGATTGTGCTGGGAAGCAGGTCTCTTGACCGTCGATATCCCCTTGAGTTTGTGGAGCTACACCAAGTCCAACGCGCCGTCACGTGCCCCATCACGGCCAACGACATAAATTACAGTCGAGCAGCAGCTCGCACAAGTGAATTGCGATTGTCCACCGTCTATCCCTTTTACATTCCTTTATTTGCGATTTCTATAATCCCAGTCGCTATGCGTTTTCAGCCAGATACTTCTTCACCTCCGCCACCAAGTCCTCCTTGGCCAGCAGACGACCGTCCTTCTCCTCCGCACTCTGACCCTCTCCCAGCCCAAGCCTCTTCAGTCGCAGCTTGCCCTCGGCGACCTCTCCCTCGCCCAGGATCACGGCCAGGGGGATGTCGTTGGTCTCGGCGGCCTTGAATTGCTGGGGCAGCTTGGGCTTCACCTTGGCCGAGAACTCGGTCCTGATGCCCTCCTTCCATAGCATGCGCGCAATGGCCATGCGTTCAGCGAGCAGACCATCGAAGCCCTTGCCGCCAAAAGCCATGATGTAGACATCGGCTTTTCGCGCAGCCTGCTTCTCCTTCTCTTGGCGGGTCTTGAGGATCGTGAATATCCGGTCGACACCGAAGGAGATGCCGACGCAGGGGATCTGGCGCTTGCCAAACATGCCAACAAGGTTATCGTAGCGTCCACCAGCGGCGATACTGCCAATTCGGGACTCCTCGTCGTGCGCCTTTGCGTCAGGAGGCAGCTTGGTCACAACTTCGTAGATGAGACCAGTGTAGTAATCCAGACCACGGGCCAGGGACAGGTCGAAAGAAACCTTGCTCGTGATGTCATAGGCCTTGAGGTAGTCGAAAAGGAGGCTCATCTCCTTGAGGCCAGCCTCGACGTTCTCATTGGCCATGGCCTCAGTATCTTTCCTGAGCAGCTCAATGAGCTCAGGGCCGCCGCTGTGCTTGACGTACTCGCCAATCTTGTCGGCAACAGCCTCGTCCAGACCCTTCTCCTCCACCATCTCCTTCTTGACCTCGGCCCAGGGTGCCTTGTCGAGCTTGTCGACGGCAGAGCTGATGGGTCGAATCTTGTCCTCGGGAACACCAGCGACCCGGAACAGACCGTCGAGAATCTTGCGGTGGTTGAGCTTGATGGTGATGTCATCTGCCATGCCGAGCGACTCAAAGACCTCGACGGCGATGCAGAGGATTTCGGAATCGGGAATCATGGTGTCGTACTCGCCGACAGTGTCGAAATCGCACTGGAAGAACTCTCGTAGACGGCCTCTGGCTATCGACTTTTCATGTTTAGCAGGAACCTTGGTAAGCGAGGCAAGAGGCTTACAGGGTTATCTCGACGGTAGACCTTGGCGATCTGATAACGCTTCATGTTGAGGGTAGAGCTCTGGGCGAGATAACGGGCCAGGGGGACAGTCAGGTCATAACGGAGGGAGCACAGCTCGCCGCCCTGGTCCTGCAGCTCGTAGATGAGGCGAGAGTCCTCGCCATACTTGTTGGTAAGAATCTCGCTCAGCTCAAAGACGGGCGTGTCCAGGGGAGTGCCGCCGTGGGCCTTGAAGACGCGGCTGATGTTGGCAAAGATGTCGTCGCGCAGGTTGATGTCCGCGCCGATCCAGTCGCGCGTTCCCTTGGGGGTCTTGAGGGCAATTGCACCCTTCTTCGGGGGCTTGGCCTCCTTGGGAGCACCCTCCTTGGGGTTGATGGACATGGGCTTGGAGTTGCCCTCCTGCGATGCCATATCGGCGGCGTGGTGGTGAGGTGGGGTAGAAGAGGCCTTGGAGGGGTCACTGGTCCAGCGCGGGCTCGCGTGGAGGGATCTGGTGCAGGCTGCAGGTGGTGACAGGCGTATTACCCGGAATGCGACTGTCCTCGATGCTCGCTGGCGCGTGTGCGAGTAGAGCGAGCGAAGTGCCGTGGTAGGTAAAGGTGAAGATGGGGGCATAGAGTCGGCTTGGACGTCCAACACCAACAATAAATTTTGACTCACACTGGAGCCTCTTGGATAGCGGGGCAGCAGCACAGAATGATGCGCAACAGCAGCTCGCCAGGGTAGTTTGGGGGGCGCGGCAGCAACCACCTTGGGCTGGGGCGGGGTACTTTGATCGGCTGCTCAGGTACGGCAGAATGCAGGCAATAGTCGCAGTCCACGATGGCGGCAGAGGTAGCTGGGCGCGTGAATGGGTACCAATGCCCAATTTGCAGTGCGTGCAGAGTCTGCGCAGGTGGTTAGGAGGAAGGGGGAATGCAGCAGCGAATCATGGCTTCGGATTCAATGCTCTGGGAGCAGTTAGTGGGACTCAGGCGCCCGTCTTCCTTCCTCAGGTACCTCTCCTACCTACCTCATTCCAGAAGACAGCTGGAACAAACAGCCCAGGCTGTGTTAGTCAGCCAGAGCCCCTAAATCGAGCCGCCGAACCCGTTTCTTCCTCCCGGAAGACCGATCGGCATACCGGAGAGGTCCTATGATATATGTGCTGATAACGGGCAAGGATGACTTGAAACAATTTTCGGCTATCCCTTGCTGGCAGACATTTCAGCCGAACTATTAGGAGGTAATATTTGGCGAGGACCGGTCCAAAGTCACAGTTCACGGCACACAGGTATAACAGATTCGTTAACAATTTTGGGCCCTGTCGCCTCCAGATTAGTGTACATAGACAAGCTACATAGGAAAGAAATGAGCCCTGTCCCATTATCATACAACGCCCCTTGTCCTGGCGACGGCACGTCCTCATTTCGGTCGGGGCGTCGAGTTCCCTGATGCCGCTGCATTGAGTTCCCAGTTGTTGCCGTGGGGTGCAGAGCCAGGAGCGCCGGCCTCTTCTGATCGCACACTGATTTCATGGGCCACCACGATGCCCTGGTTCTTCCTGGACTCGCTCCTCTTCATGCCGGATTCGCTGCCGGATTCCTCGGGGAGGATGTGCTCGTCGCTGCCCCATGCCGAAGCTTGGGGGATAGATAGCGGGTGGCGATGCTGTGTGCCCTTCTTTCGGCTTCCGTCCAATCGGGTTCCCGCCTCGCCGCTTCGTAGTTGGTAACTGTTGCTGTGGGTGGGTGATGACCGACTGAAGAGGATGCTGAGTCCTGTTGCGCTGGCGATTTTGCGGAGCAGAGGCTGAAGAATGGGGAGGTTTGTGACGATGATGGCAACAAAGGTCTCGCGGCAAGCCCATGAACTGCCGGCTACGGCTCCGTTAGGGCCCGACTAAAACGGTCAGTTTGCGAGACGGTTTGATGGGGGCTGGGACCCAACTTACGGTGGAAATGACGATAGCTCTGATAGTACCGGCCATCATGATGAATAAAGCACCGCTGAACAAGACAACCAGAGTGATTCTGCGGCGTAGGGAGATATTCACACCCCACACAAGCTGACAACCATTAGCTCGAGATTCTTTCGGTATCACAATCAACTTACCGGCAAGGGGATAGACAACAAGTATATGTCTGTCAGAATGTTGGGTATTACAACCACCAGGACGTAGGCGGGAGAGTTTGTCGGCTGACAGAGTCTGCCCGGGTCTGGGTAGATCTGCCAGAAATGGGACATCGGTTGACATGACAGTAGAATCGTAAGGGCGACAGTGGCGTATGTTACTCCCAAAAGAATGTATGCTATAGTTACGCGCAGCTTGAGGTGGACAAGGCCAGATCTATCTTGTCAGTCAGATATGGCCCATCGGGATTGGGGGAACATACGTCAGTCTCCCGTAGAATGCAGTGACGCAGAACTTGAGGGCCCAGAGGATGAAGGCGTAGAAGGACCAGCCGATGACCTGGATTCCGGACCCCCATTGGCGGTTGTAATACTCTCGAGAGTCTGGGTCCAGGGTCTCCCTCTGCTCAGCAGTCATGTAGCTGTTTGTGAGACCTTGGAATCTTGCTCCGACAAGGTATGCGGCCACGGTTTCCGCCGAAAATACCAACTATATTCGCTTGTATTAGCTGCGATGTTTGATCGAGTGCTGTCCAAAACTTACACCTGTGAGAGGCATTAGGTAGTCGTCGAGTTGGAAGCCGGAGGGGCCAACTTGTCGCCATCGTAGCACACATCGGGTGCCTATTACTATCAGGCCGATGGAGAGCAGCGCAAACTGCTCCTGAATGACCGCAGACATTGTAGGAAACTCAACAGCAGGGCAGGTCGAAGATGCGGCTTCTGTTGCTCATGGGTGAAAGGTAGTGCGTATGTCGGGACCCTTCCACTCAACTCTGGGATTTTTTTGGGAGAGTAGTTTGATCCAGCAACAATGCTTGGATTTCTTGTTCTGCGAAAAGCTTATTATGCATTTCATGGAACCGGCCAAGACGTCTAGAAGTGTTCGGATTAGGGGGAGGAATTGGAAACCTGGTTCAAGGGCCGTTGCAGGCGACCGTCGACATGCACCCCGCCAGGAGTCAATTCTACGCCGATCCCTGCCTCGAGAGGAGCGTTGACGAATGATCCTTGCCGCCATAGAAGGGTATATGCCTGCAGGTACGATTCATGGGCCTACTTGGTGGTAAAGCCTCCGGGGTTTCGAGTCAGTCCCGGACATCACGTTACGTCAACTGCCGACGCCAATGGCGCCACAGCGCAAGTTGACGTGCCTCGACACAAGCCGATAGGTCTCTTTTGATAAAACGGTGGAAATTCGAAGAGCGACGGTTGAAGCCATAGGAGCTGCCAGGTGAGCAGGACATTGCTGCTGTTCCAGAAAATCAAACAAAGGGGCGTGCCGGGACTTTTTGCGAGCATCCGAGGCAGCCAGAAGGCAAACAAAACCACGGGTTCCTCGGCTCCGGTACTTGCAAACCATACCATCTGCGCACGCACAGTAAATACAGCAACGGCGATCCCTTGCCCCCCCGTTATAAGTGGAAACACAGGGGAGGAGGCAAAAAATGAGCGTCCTTATGGCACGGCATGGACAAGGAGGCGCACCATGGTTGAGAATTGTTTGGCCACCCGGGTGGCAAGGGAGCCTCCACTGAGATGTGCAAAGGTAAAAGGGGGCGGCAGTTGCATTGTATGTATTAATAAAGGCATTTTATCTGCAAGCACTCCCATGAAGATGAACCACCAGGCACGCTGTGGCGGCCAGGATCAGATGCCGGAGAGTTTGTCAATCGTTGCGGAGTTGGACGCAGTACATGCCATTAAGATGGGCGCTATGGGTCCACTGGAGGCACGAGGCTAGTAGTAGTATCTGGTGGTCCAGCTCCCCGTCAATTCCACTTTGATGCCTGTCTAGGAGGGGCCGTTGCGGGCTGCGGGAGAGCGCCCGTCTCAAGCGTCTGAAGAAGGGCGGGTCAGGAAATAGCGGACGCATGTCGCAGTCATGTGGACGAAGTGAAGTTGAAAGAAGAAACCAACAGAAGCAAATGTTCCCGATGGGATGGGATGGGATGATGTGATGTGATGTGTTGCTGCCCTGTAACGCGAGCGAGATCCGATCAGCTGTGCCCTCGGGCAGAAAACGTGTACATATGCAGGGTTGCAAGCGAAATGGTTGGCCAGCTCTGTCGACTTTGCCAGGTCACCTGGGCATTATCCTGGGTATAACCCTGGCCCGTCGAGGCTTGAAACGTTGCTTTCGCAGGCAAGATACGATTGGCGAAGCAGCCACCAACCCATCACCAGCAGAGACAAATCGCCCCCCCCTCCCCCCAGCAGCAACAGGCATTCCCGTAACCAGCATCGGTATCAAGCTACGTATCGTTAAGCAAATGCAGACACAGCCTGAACCCTGGCGGGTTGGCTCAGAAATGGAAGTAGCACCGAGAACCCAGGACAAGATGGGCCTGCATGTCCTGCAGGCCAAGCCCAGCAGGACGCAACCCTGCCCGACAAGCCTGGGTACCGCACACGACGTCTACCAATCGCGGTTGACTGCCGGCCGTTGCGACTGTTTGCCCCAAAACGTGTATGGGAATAAAAGATGAGCTGTGCGGAAATACGCTGGAGACGGACGTGCAACGGCGGGGAATCGCCCTGTCGCTCGAAATAAGGCGGGACGGCCGCAAACCCCCATCGTTTTGATTTCCCTGGTTTCCTGGAGCCCAAAGGGAAAATGGCACGATGGTACTGCCCCAAGGATCAGGTATAAGATGCGCTCTGCAGAAGGGTTGCATTGCATGGGCTTCACCGACACCCTGTTCTCCTGCATCTGCTTCTGCTTCTGCTGCTGCTACTTCTACTCTGCTTCTCCTGCCCTTGATACCTCCCTCTTAGACGGTCCCTGTTTAAGCCTCCTTTACATAAGCGCATCTAGCATTGCCACATCTCGCTGGCACCGAGATTACTCGATCAACTTACGTACCTACCCATCAAGATCCCAGATATCCCCGGTCCTAGAGCACCATGTCCCCTCAACCTATGATTTTATCGTCGTCGGAGGTAAGTGTCCATCCCTGCATCGAAGGCTTGAGTCAAACGCCCAGCCTAATTTCCTCTCCTCGGCCATCACGCAACCAATCACGCAAGAATGCCGCGGTGCATACTGACCTGGTCTAGGTGGTCCTGCTGGCAGCGCCGTCGCCGCGGGCCTGGCGCGCTCGGCTAAGAAGCCGAGCGTCCTCCTGCTTGAGGCTGGCGGCTCCAACGCGGATCATAACCTCCGCGTCGACGGCCAGCGCTGGCTTACCTTTATGAACTCCAACATGAACTGGGGCTACAAGACGGCTCCCCAGGAAAACTGCAACGACCGTGAGATCGACTATTCCCGCGGCAAGGGTCTCGGTGGCTCCAGCGCCATCAACTTTGGCGTCTACACTGTTGGAGCCCGCGACGACTACGAAGAGTGGGCTCGCATCGTCGATGATGATGCCTACCGCTGGGACAAGATCCAGGCCCGCTTCAGGAGGCTCGAGACCTTCCACGGTGAACTGCCGGCTGGCATCGATGGCAAGTATGCCAACCCCAAGGCCGAGGATCACGGCAGCTCGGGCCCGCTCCATGTTGGCTATGCCGGCGAATGGGAGCGCGACCTGCCGCCCATGCTGGATCTCTTCGAAGAAGCTGGCTTTCCCCTGAACCCAGACCACAATTCCGGTAACCCCATCGGCATGTCGGTGCTCGTCAACTCGAGTCATAAGGGTCGTCGCTCCACGGCCAACGACCTGCTGACGCCGAACCCGGACAACCTGACCATCATCACCACCTCGCCTGTGCACCGTATCCTGCTCGAGGGGAGCAAGGCCGTCGGTGTAGAGTCCAATGGCACCAAGTGTAAGCACCCGCGCCACGCCCGATTGACTGGCTCCGCTGACCTCGTTTTAGACCTCGCCTCCAAGGAGGTTGTTCTTTCGGCTGGCTCCTTGAACAACCCAAAGATCCTGATGCACTCGGGTCTTGGTCCTCGAGACCAGCTGGAAAAGTTCAACATTCCCGTCGTCAAGGACATGCCCCCATCGGGCAGGGTCTGAGGGACCACATGTTCTGCCCCATTGTCTACACCCGCAAAGAGGGCGACACCGACCGTGCACCGTTCTACGGAGACCAGAAGATCATGGATGAGGCCCTCGAGGAGTGGAAGCGCAGCGGCACGGGGCCTTGGTCCAAGTTTGCCTGCGAGCTGGGCATCGGCTGGTTCAAGCTGGACAAGATGGCAGAGTGGGACGAGTTCAAGGCTCTTCCTGAGGCGGAGCAGCAGCTTTTAACCAAGGAGACTATCCCGCACTACGAGCTTCTTACCCACTTTCCCATCCATTGGTTCATCCCCGGCTTCCCCACGGAGAACCTCAACTACTCCGCCTTCCTCGTCTTCTACCTCAACGCCCAGAGCCGCGGCGAGGTGACGCTGCAGTCGGCCGACCCGGATGCGCCCCTCAAGTTCGACCCCAAGTTCCTCGGCACCGCGTTTGACCGCCGCGTGGCCATCGAGTCGCTGCGACAGATCTTCCGCGTCGCCAAGCACGAGGGCTACACCAAGAACACCGACACCATGATGGCCGGGCCCAAGGGCGACTCGGACGAGGAGCTGCTCGACTACTGGAAGCAGACCATCTCGTCGAGCTGGCACATGACGGGCACCGTCAAGATGGGCAAGCCCGGGGATGCCGACGCCGTCGTCGACAGCAACTTCCGCCTCATGGGCATCGACAACCTGCGCGTCTCAGACATGAGCGTTGTTCCTGTTCTCGGCAGCTGCCACGTGCAGGCAGTGGCCTATGTCACAGGCATGACGTGCGCCGACAAGCTGATTGCCGAGTATGACCTTGCATGAAATCACGCAGTGTAATGGATTCCGTATGAATAAATTGATGCACGAGTCATCAGGTTGTGTTTATCGTGAAAATACATTGAAAGATTTAGAATGATTGTGTCAACTTGACGCCAAGTACGTACTCAAGCGCCGAGGCCGCTGATTGGTGCGTGGTACCCGTAGTATGCATATACGGACCGCCAGTGACCCACGCGGCCATCCAACGCCAGGCCGAAAAAAGGGACTTGGGAGGAATGGCGATGTTTCAACCAAGTCATCCAAATTCAGGGCCAGAAAAAGATAACAATTCTTCATCAACGACGCCTCACCAACCAACCGCGGCCCGCCACGAACCCCAGCTTCCAAACCCGCTACTCTTGGTGCAGCGATCTCCTGGACCAACCCAAGGCCAGCAGGCTGAGCTCGGATAACGTCCGCTCATTCGATCTAGCACGGCTTCGTCCAGCTTGCGTCTCCTCGGCGGCTGCAGCCATCCCCCGTCCCTCGATACCGGCCTCCCGTGATCGACCTCTCGATGTAGGGCTATGACGAGCTACCTGTCGATTCCCCAAGCGAACACGGTGACTGGAGGAGCCCGCGACATGTCAAGGTACCAACAACCGTCCCTCCCCCTTGGATCCGGCAGAGGCGACAAAGTCCAAGTGCTGACCCGCGGCCATTTGAAGAACACGACGACGAGGCAAGGATGGCCATGGCGGACAGGCCTCGATGCTTAGCAGCATCGTCAACCTGCTGAATACCAGTACGCCGGCAACCCCTGCGATCGATTCCACCGGACGCTGACGAGACGATATAGTTGTTGGAGCAGGAACCCTGGCCATGCCGTCGGTGCTGGCGCACACGGGCATCATGCTCGGCGTGCTGCTCATCGTCTGGTCTGGAACCATCGCCGCCTTCGGTCTGTACCTGCAGTCGAGATGCGCGCGCTACCTCGACCGGGGAACCTCGTCCTTCTTCGCCCTGTCCCAGATCACGTACCCCAACGCCGCCGTCCTGTTCGACATGGCCATTGCCATCAAGTGCTTCGGCGTCGGCGTCTCGTACATGATCATCATTGGCGACCTGATGCCGGGCGTCGTGCTGGGCTTCAACGGCAACGCCGACAGCGTGCCGTACCTCGTGGACCGCCAGTTCTGGATCACCGCGTTCATGCTGTTGATCATCCCTCTCAGCTTCCTGCGGCGCCTCGACTCGCTCAAGTACACGAGCCTCATCGCCCTCGTTTCGATTGGATACCTGATTGTGCTGGTTGTGTACCACTTTGCCGTTGATCCTCACGCCGACTCGAGCAAGATTCGAGTCATTGAGTGGGGAGGTGCCATATCGACGCTGACCACCCTGCCCGTCATTGTTTTTGCATACACGTGCCATCAGAACGTAAGAGTTCTTCTCCAGGTACCGACTTGATCTGACAGTGTTAGATGTTTTCCATCATCAATGAGTTGAAGAGCGATTCCCCGAGCTCGGTTGTTGGCGTTATTGGCACCAGCATCGGTTCGGCTGCGAGCATATATATTCTCGTCTCCATTACGGGATACATCACTTTCGGAAACGATGTGGTTGGAAATATTATCTCCATGTGTAAGTAACTACCTGCATGCACGCAAGCTTGGCTGACTTGTTAGACCCCACCGGCGTTGCATCAACCATCGGCAAGGCTGCCATTGTTGTACTGGTTCTCTTTTCCATTCCTCTGCAGATCCACCCCTGCCGAGCATCTCTAGATGCGGTTCTCAACTGGAGGCCCAACAGGTCGCAGCCTACCAATGGCCGCCCCGGCTCGCCGTTGTTGACTCCCAGCGGCGCTACCCGAGGAGACCACGGCGGTGGTGCTCCCATGTCCGACACCCGATTCGCGGCTCTTACCACGGCCATTTTGATTCTGGCGTACATCACCGCCCTGTCCGTGACCAGTCTCGCTCGCGTGCTTGCCTTTGTGGGAAGCACTGGTTCCACCTCCATCAGCTTCATTCTTCCCGGCCTCTTCTACTACAAGATTAGCGACCCGGAGAGCATTCACCACCAGCGTCTGATGAAGGAGGACGACGACATGGACGACTCTGGCTCCTCGGATGTAGAAGACGGTCGCCTGGCGCAAAGCAGCGGCAGCATTCAGAGCGCCACCGCTGCCGGAGGCGCCCAGCCCGTCTGGCGATGGCGGAGGAAGTTCCGATGGGACATGGAGCACCTCGAGCACGGCCTGCTGCGTAAGCTCTCGCTTGCGCTGGCCGTGTACGGCATGATTGTCATGGCAGTGTGCCTCGCGCTGAACATATTTTTCAACCCTTCTCACTAATGCCGAAACGTCGATAAAGATGAAGGATCACGATACAATGCCGGCCCAATGGTCGAAGAGACGGCCAGGTGGAGTTGATACGGGCTCAGTAGATGGGCGTTATATATTGCATTGGCTAGGCCTCTGGCGTAACATTCATTTGTACAATTTGGATCTGCTTGGAAATTGAGATTATTTTCCCAATCACATGGAATGTTTGTGGTGCACCGAAAGCACCTGTGTAGACTTGCGTATTCAACGTGCGTATGCCGCGAGTAATAATGTATAACCAGCTAACGCCTTCGATATGCTTCACAGTATTGTACAATCTCTTCCGGTCGATACAGCCCGCCTCATAGCACTCTGACCTTGTCTGGCTTAAGGTTGGGGAGCGTCTCGTCCTTCTTGGGGCCAAACTGCTTCTTGGGCAGGATCCCCGCCATGGAGAGCAGCCGCCAGGCGGTATCCGTAGGCTGCGCGCCCACGCCTATCCAGTAGCTCGCGCGCGCCGTATCGAGGTTGATGTCCTTGTGCAGCTTGCCCGAGTTGTCGTAGGGGTCTGGCTTGGGGATGGGGTCGTACGTGCCGATGACCTCGAGGGGACGCGAGTTGCGCGCCGTCCTGCCGTCTCTGTTAGTCGTGCTGGCTCGCACTGGCGGAGGAGGAGAGGTTCGTACCTGGCCTGCGCGACGACAATGTTGTAGAAGGGGGCGTTTCGGCGCCCGAAGCGGGCGAGGCGGATCTTTACGACCATGGTTGTGTAGGCGGCCGTGGGTTGGAGATGCTTTCGATTCCCGACTTTTTTCTTTACTTGCCAGGGCGCCCCCGAAAAGGGATTCAGGAATGCTGCTGCTGATTGGTGGTGTGGGCGGAAAAGTAGTTGCGCCGACGCGGCCAATGAGAGCCCCCACCGGTGCATGCCGGGGCGCTATGCCATGTTTGGACCATTTCCATACTGTGATGTCAGTCGCAGGTGGGAATGATATAAGGCCACCCGCCCTCTATACCTTTATCTATGTTGATCATGAAGTCATTCATACTTGACTCCTAACTTACAGAAAGTCGAAAAATGGCCATCAAGGTAGGCAGTTGTTCCGTGCTTTGGCTTCGCTAACGCCCTGCAGACACTGGGCGCCAAGGCGGCCGCGGCGCTCGACCAGGAGCTCATGAGCACCTGTGCCTTTTCGCTCGACCAGCTCATGGAGTTGGCTGGACTTTCGGTTTCGCAAGCAGGTACTACGCTTGGGGTGCAGTTTTGTTAGCGGCAACGTGGCTGATGGCATCAAAGTATATCGTGTGCACCCGCTCAGCAAGGGTCGCCGAGTCCTCGTGGCATGCGGCCCGGGGAACAACGGTTGGTTTCACGGCCATGCGTTCACCACGCTTCTCGAGACTAATTGCGATATCAGGGGGGGATGGACTGGTTGCGGCACGTCATTTGTTCTTTTATGGATAAGTATGCCCTTGACTTTGGGGTCAGTGCTAGACTTACGCGACCAGGCTTCTCTACATATCAGCCCACCATCTATTATCCCAAGAGAAGTAAGAACGAGTTGTACCAGGTATGTCAACTTATTTGATCCATTCTTTTGTACGGGCATGCGCCATCATTCATCTATCATGATGTCATTAAACTGGACATTCAAGTATCGCCGTTGACCCTTTGCAGCGACTATCGAAGCAACTCGAGGATCTCAACGTTCCCTTTGTGGATGACTTTCAGTCTGCCATCGGCCAGACAGATCACATCGTCGATGCGATATTCGGTTTGTCGCCTCCCATCCTGTTTTCTCGTTTCCCATCTTGCTTTCTCGCCTCCCATCTCATTCCTTGCCTCCCATCTCATTCCTTGCCTCCCATCTCGTTTCTTGCCTCCCATCTCGTTTCTTGCCTCTCATCTCGTTTTTCGCCTCCCATCTCGTTTGTCGCCTCCCATCTTGTTTGTCGCCCGTCTGATCTGATTGGTGTGTTGCAGGCTTTAGCTTTTCGGGCGAGGTTCGTGAGCCGTTCCCCGCGGTGATCCAAGCCCTGCAGGACACCAAGCTGCCAGTGACTTCTGTGGATGCCCCATCGTCGTGGGACATTGAGAAGGGTCCGCCGGCGTCTGGCCTCGGCAGCTCCTTTATGCCGACCGCGCTGGTTAGTCTCTCAGCGCCGAAGCCCCTGGTGAACCATTTTACCGGGAGACACTTTGTCGGGGGAAGGTAGGTGCCCACGGTGTCCAGCCCCGGGGTATTAGGTAGAGCTCATGTTCGATTGCAGGTTCGTATCGCCTCTCATCGCCAAAAAGTACGACTTCGATGTACCGGAGTACCAGGGAATCGACCAGATTGTCGAGGTTCCGGTGGCTGGTCAGAAGCTGTGAAACAAAGTATGGCGAGTACAGCGATGGGTGTTTGTCTGGGTTGGTCGGATAATTTTCTTCAGCGACAAGCGCGTTGAAACGTCGGCTGCTCGTCACATGAGACGACAACCCCCTCTCATGCTGTTTGGGCAGACAGGGCTGGGGCACTGCGCTTCGCGCATCTCATCACGAATAACCTCAGTGCCCTGCGGGCACAAGACAAGGGGCGGGCGGAATAGGTGACAGAACTCGACATAGACAAGGTACTCTTTCCCGCAGACTGGGCATTCAGCCGTGTTCTCCGTGCACATTTATCGTGCTAGATGGTTGATTCGTATCAATCCTCTCGGAAGGAAGACTGGGACATGAGACTGGGATCCTCCCCCGCCGAGGACATGTGCGTTGTCGGGTGTCCCGGAAAAGCCAGTTACAAAAAGCCAGTATCCCAAGGGCGGTGTCAGCGTCGAAGGCCTGGCAGGGCTATTGAAGATCAGCGGCGGTTGTGGTTGTGGTTGTGGTTGACCAGAGAAAGGGTTGTGTCGTCATATGATCGTCAGTGAAGCGAGGCGGAGGAAATTCAAGTCGAGAGGACAGGAGAGAAGGTCCTAATATATCCCTGGGGGAAAGCAAGGACAAGAAAGAGGTGAGATACAGGCCGACCAAGGATGTTGGATGATGCCGACATGTGCGGGAGATGTAGCGAAGCAAAACGAAACGATCGCCACAGCCCGGGCCCGATACACTGGCCCTGGGGCCGGGCTTGGGAGGCGCAAGAGAGGGAGGGTACAGGGCGCGAGTGCGGTACATGGGCAGCACAAAGCCACCTGGGAGCCAGCCAAGAGAAGGGCACAAGCACGCACGCACGAACCGCACGCATTCACTCGCTCGCACAAGGGTCCGTTGCGGCTAAGAGAGGGGACCTAGGACCCGTAGCGGTGGGAAGGGAGGGATGGAGGAGACGAACAGAGGGATGGAGAGGTACAGCAGGTCAGAGGCCGTGGCAAATAGCGCCTGCAGCGAGCCCGACAGGCAGGGAGAAGGGGAGAGGAAGTCCGCGGCCGGACATGGTAGCCCGAGGAGACAGCGCAGGCAGGGCAGGCAGGGCAGGCAGGGCAGGACAAGGCACGGCAAGACAGGAGCAGAAAGGGGGAAATCTGGATGTATGATTAAAAATTGCTTAGGCTCCGCGAAGTTCCATTGTCCCATTATCCATCCTGGAGCTCCAGAAAGGCTGCCATTGTTCCTGGAGCATCTCGGGTTGGGCCACTTGGACGAGCAAGACTAGGTACCGGAGCAAAAGCTCCTCAACCCCTGTGAACGGCGACGGCGCGAGCACGGCGCTTACCACTAAGCTCGATCTGCGATCCGCTTTTCCAGAGGTGTGTTTTAGTTTTTTCTTTCTTTTTTTCCCCCTTCTCTCTTTTCAAATTAATTAAGTTTTTGCTTTTTTTCCTCTTTTTTTGTTGGTCGCATTACCGTGGCTGCTGCCCAATATGCCAAACCAACATCTCCTCGGCCTGTCCTTGGTTTGGGGCGATGCTGGTCCGCGCAGCGTCAACGGCATCTGCCTGCCTGTCCCAGTGATGAGCTGGTCTCACTGACCGGTTGTTTACTCCGGGGACCTAGTTGTATGTAGACAACATGGATGCAGCCGATTCGCACTACCCCACCACGTCCTTTGCATCATGCGCTTGCGACGGACGGCCTTCTCCCACGTTCGAGACGGCTTTGGACTGCTCACGTGCTGCCTGCTCACTGAACAAACGGCCTTCAGCCGCAGCGCAATCCGCGTCGATTCATCTCGAACCCATCACATTGGAAGCCGCCTAGATGCACCGCATGCCAAGCCGTCGCCTCGTTCTTTTTTACACATGACAGTCTCAGAAGACGGAATGCGGCAGCGCGCCCAAGGGGCCGGCACTTGCGGCCGGTAGAAGCAGAGACGAAGCACTTGGCTGCTGGGTGGCGGTACCGACTGATTGGAGGGCGCACCTGAATAGCCTCAAGACCCTTCAATTCGAGAACGCCTCCCATTCTCCAGGCGCAAACCCTTGCAGGCCCCTGAGAACCCTTGTGGCGCCACCCAGGACGTACCACCCCGACGGTTTGCATAGTCCATTGTGGGCTCGGGAGCGATGGTTAGTGCTGTTCAAGCATGGCTTTGACCTGAGGCTGTTGCCTCCGTCTAAGGGTGCGCTACGGGCCATGCCCTGCAGACAACCTCGAGGCCATGCGGTGAGTGCGAGCGGTGGACCAGCGCACTCCAACCTTTTCTCGATACTCCACCTAGCCGGCCTCTAGCCCTCATCACGACCCACGAAGAAACTTCATTCCACAGGAGTACTCCGGTGCTGCCCCACCGTATCACTTGTCCAGGACCCCGCATCAGGAGGATGAAGAGGATCGTGACAAGAGACCACAAGTACGTACGTCCTCTCGTTGTCAGCGGGATCCATGCCAGCCAAGACTGGCGATCGGTCGAGGCCCTTGTGGCTGGTGAGGTGATGATGTGTCGTTGCTGCACCGCCACGTACTCCGTAATCCCCCGAGCGAGACCCTGGCGTTGCCACCCAACCAAAAATGTTTTGCTTCGGATGCCCTTGCTCGCTCCCGTGTCGATGCATGTGAACCCATGGGTAATTTACCCCTTCGGTTGATGCCTTGCCATCCCCACGATCCTTAGTCGACCCTTTGGACATGAAAGTCTGCCCAACCGGACTGTCAACTCCGAGCCAGACAAATCCGCCCCGACCCCATCGGCATGTGCATTGATAAGCCGGCGGAGCTGATGCTCCTGGTGGTGTGGGCATGTAACGTGTGCACCGCACGACTCTAGAAAACGGCTGTCGCCGGAGCCGAGGTCAGCATCTAAAGCCTCAATGACGTCATACCACCATGGAAGGCTCTAGAAGCCCTGGCCCGCGCTCTCGATCCCATCGAGAACAATCTGGCCATTTCGTCCCTCTGTGAACGTGAGGGCAGTGGAGAAATTGCATTGCGGCTGCATCCGAACCACACAAGACACAGCCCGGCCCCTCAGTCACTGATTTTTATCCCGTTGAGCCACAGGATCGGCAATTCACCCATGAGACACTCCCGTTTGGGAATCATGCTTCACTCCGGACAATTTCCTCCTGGATCTGGGAATTCGTTCTTGCAACGGGCTGCGTGAGGGCCAATAGTAACTCGCAGGTTGGACTTTTACCCATGGGATTGGTTTTAGACTTGTGTCTGGAAATGAGACGAGATCGACCGGACATAGCCGCCTAAACCGTAGAGGGGACTGCTTAATTCCCGACCCTAATTTATACCGTCTCTTGGCAATGCCCCTGTTGGGGATTGTTGCATCACCTGGATACGAATACTGAGTCGCATTGCGTGGACAAGACTGTGCGCCACCGCCGGCTCGAAACCGGCTTGCTTATCACCATACGGGTGTTTCCGACAGAGCAGTTGTCCGTTACAAGAACACGGAAATGTCACTTATCATATTGACGTCAACGCCGTTGTGGTTAGGTCTCCTCGAAGTCACTGATCTGTATCCCATTGTACACAGCTACCCTAGAATCGTGGGAAGATCTACCTTGCAAAGTCTAGACCGATCGATTTGGTTGCCAGATCGTCATCATTGAGGATCTGCACCGGTGCCGGCGCGTGAGCTAATTCAACAGCCACGTGCGTCGCTCTTCGCAAACTTTTCCGATAGTACACACCCGAGACATGACTCGAGTTCATGTCCAGATGTTTTGATGAAACCCATGTCGAAAGAACAGAATTGGTGCTTGGTCAGACAACGCGTATTTATCTGCTGCAAGACAATGCTTTCAGGTATTGGATACTCGATCACCACGCCAGGTCTCCCTTACTCTTACCAGACTTGCAGACTTTCATCTCTGTTCTAGGGTATTCTCTGTACCTGTAGTTGATGAAGTCTTTATATGCTGTTCTGACTGGACGTCATGTACTGCCCGCAATGTCTTGTTTTCCGCAAGGAGACCGCAAGGGGTAATGAAATAGCTTCCCAGCGGCTTACAGCTATCATTCCATCAGTTTTATGATCAGTCACTCGGCGTCGCTCATCTGCGCTGTGTCACTTTTACCATTCCTCTTGCATTTGCTTCCCGCATCAAGGTTTTACGACTCTGCGTTAGTAACTACGACAAGTAGGTCCAGCTTATCATTGCTGTTGTGCGGTGAGGGCTGACAATCGTCAGTGGAGTTGTCCTATCGGGTAGGTAAACTCCAGAACAAAGCGACTGCTCGCTCATTCAACGCAAGTCTCGAAAGTCACAGAGAACGTCACCAACTATATAAACAAGACTAATAGCAAGAGAATATGTTTCTGTCTTTTGGCATGTCGCCGTTTCTAGCAGTAGTTTAGTCCTGAGCGATGCCTCATGGGTTGTACTTAGTCCTTGTCAAACCTGTCGAGTGCCGATGCGTATGCGTTCAATCAACCCTCCAAATTCCATATGTTTATCTGGAAAACCTAATCTTGAAGCTCTCATGAATATCATGGATAAATAATCTCCACCCTCGTCAGAACACACATCGAGGTATTAGTCTTCCAGTCATGCAGGAGTGCCGCATGGTAACTACACGAGAACAGGCGAGTCTGCCAACAGTAGGTCCCCTGACTACATCGGATGCTTATATGTGGTAGCTGCCGCTGCTGCCGCCGTACCCCCTTCGTTCTCTGGCTCGGGTCAATGAGTAATGTTAGTAGTCTGACGATCCCTTTATTGTTCTACTATGATATTTGGTCCTGTAGACAGCAGGGTAACTATCTTTGTTTGTATATATTATTGTTTCCTTTTTCTTTACTGTACGTACCTACTCTATCAAAGAACCTCGGGTTTATTCAGAAATTTTTGTTAATAGTTTAATACGCAGTTGCGAATACTTTGCGTTTCATACCTCGAAGTCGGTGTTTTCTGTCCCATTAGGGGGAGACGGGATCACAAACTCCCATATACACAGTCCAAGAACAGTTCTTCGAAGCCTGACCCGACACACGGCTTTCACCCTCCTTCTTCTACTTGACAGCCATGCGGCTTCTGATGACTTGTCACGACTTCTGCATCAGTAATTCTTGTTGCTTATAGCGACGGTTTTTCGAAGAACAGATCTCAAACTTGCTCTGAAGAATCAAAATGGCTCGCTGTCGTATGGTTGCAGAGTTTGGTGTCTATGATATTGGCTAGCATGCCCCAGACCCTCCTCGCCAGACTGCTCTCCAAGCCTCCAAAGTTGGACTTTGACGCCCACGGCTCATATGCTCCGCCCAAGACAATTGCTTGATGCACCATCGTTCTTAACGGCGATGACGGTTTTGTCCCTGACATTGAATCGTCAGCCCCTGTTGCTCGAAGGACAGCCAAACGTGGACACCGTCTCACCATGGTCGACGACCCCGACGACGAGTTTGAGTCCATCCCTGAGTCCAAGAAGCCCCGTGCCTTCTCTCAGAATGACGAAAACTCTCAAGCCAGTCCTCTTCCCGGTAAGTGTGACTTAATCCTACATATGAACCATGCTAATATCTTATAGCCCAGCCGAAGACCTAGGAGATCTGAGTCTCACATGATGATCATGAGGTCGACTCATCGACGCCTCCTTTTTGTTATTTCATTATCTTCATTATTTTTTGTTGTCTTCGTTGTCTTCGTTGTCTTTATCGCCTTTGTCGCCTTTGTCGTCAGCGTCTTCGTCTTCGTCTTTGTCGTCACACGCAGCCCGCCATCGAGCTCCAAAGTTGCAGCTCCTCGTTGGCCACCCTTGACATCTTGATGTCGGAAACAAGCTTCTTTGGTGCAGGGTGGTAATACTCTGGGTAGTTCCGCCGAGATAGTTGCTTGTCTTGGTCTCGATGAGGATATTGTTCAAACTTTCCTCATGATCGTGAAAGTTTTATGCATTAGAAGATCAGCTCGTTCGCATTTGTTTCCCATGTACCCGGTGTGCGACGGCGGATGTCAGCAGGCTCGGTAACGTACAGCCATTGGCAGGCCTAATAATTCCTTGTATTTTGACTGCAAGGGTCCTTTTTCGTAACTTTGGGGTTCGTGTCGATCAGGTTGAGGTAATTGAACATGTGCTCAACGAAGATTGTGATAGGTTGTCTCGCAGGCCCTTAATCATGCGTATGCGAAGATTTCCCTCCCCAATGGTTTTAGTTGTACAGCGAGAAGCACAACACTTGGGGCTTGCGGTACCCCGACTATCAGGTGTGGGATTTGCGCAACGCTTAGTTCTACCGCATTGAGTACACCGATGGACTATCGTCGCGGTCTCCTCGGGTGAGCAGGTACAGGTTCCTGGTGCTTCTTCGTCAACGCGGATTCGGGATACAATCTCATCCGCCAGTCGGGCCATTGCCGCCCAGGGGCATCCCAGTTTGAAGATAGGAGCACCCATGCGACGTTCCAGGCTGGGATCCCGATGCCAGAAAGAACACCGTCATATCTCCGCGTACAGCTGAGGATGACACGAGGGAAATTACAGGGCTGCAAATCCTGTTTGAACAAGGAGCCGCCGTCGTAGACCCTGAAGTGTTTACGGTGATGGCCAGCGGTTCTATGGAAGCCACGGGCGCCAAGACGCGATGATTGACGGTGATCAACTTGAATGCCCCGATGGCCTGCCACTATTGGTCCCACGATAGATTTATAATCTAACGGACTGCTCCACGGTGAGATAGATGAAGTCACAACTGTCATAATGTCAGACTTCATTTGTAGACAAAACTATCGAATAATTCACTCACAAAGAGGTAAAAAAGGAGACAAAGAAGACAAAGAAGACGAAGACGAAGAAAACGAAGAAGACAAAGACAAAGACAAAGGAAAAGACAGAAATATTTGGAATGACACAAAGATTTGGGATATGGACTTGGAACTTAGAGAGGGTCAATAGTACATAATACATTTGCTTCTATCATTGCTTTTGAGTAACCTATGCATATTCAGAATCAACATGGACATATCAGAGAAATTGAATCATCAGTCCTCATGGCCAGCCTAGGCTGTGTCAATGACCACAACCTCGGCTTCCACCTCGCCAATGCTCTCAAACGTCAACTTGTCTCCTGCGTTGACGCTGTCCACGTAGGCTCCGTCTCCCTCTGACAGCTCAGCGTTCTCCCTGCCATCCAGCCTAATCTTGGCCTTGCCCTTCTGCGTCATGGGCACGTGGACGTAGACCTTGCGCTTGGTCCTCTGGGTCGCGTTGGCACCGACAATCCACTCAAACTGCTTCCCGGGGGCGATCAGGGCCGCCGACATGACGAGGTCGCTGTGGATGGGGATGGTGCCGGGCACCGTGGGCTCGGCTTCCTGTTCCTGCTGTTCCGTCGCATCCTCGCCGGCCTTGAGCGGGCTGAGAATCTTGACGAAGCCTTGCCTCTTGGACTCGTCGTCAAAGTGTCGAGTGTGGTACCGAGGAGTCAGTCCCCGCTTCCATGGCAGAGCCCAGATTTGTAGGAAGTGTACCGGCTCCGACTTTTGCTCATTCATCTCGCTACAGCCATCGTGTTAGTCAAACTTGATTTACTTAAACAGAAGGGTGAATACTCACGAATGCGCAATTCCACGGCCACCGGTTGTGAATTGGACATCTCCTCGCTTCATTCTGTAGAACTTGTCGCTCTGGACGCCCTCGTCCTTGGAGATCATGGAGTCGCGGTGCGTCAATTCACCGGACAGGATGTAGCTGAAAATCTCGGCATTGGAGTGGTGGTGTGTTCCGAAGCCGTTCATGGGCTTGACGCGATCCTCGTTGAGAACTCTGAGACTGCCGAACTGCGTGTGTCGAGAGTCATGGTAGCCGGCGAATGAGAAGGTGAAGTACGAGTTCAGCCATCCCAGCTCAGTGCTGTGGCCTCGCTCTGCGGACTTGCGCAGGGTGATCTTTGCGTTGTTGAGAATGCTCTTGGACATGTTTGCGGTTGCTGCTTTGAGCATGTGGGGATCGATGTTGGTGTCTGTGGTTGCTGGTGCCGGGTGTTGAAGCTGCAGTTGTTGTTGCAGTAGGGATGTCAATTGCGGTAACCAGAAAAAGGCGATGATTGAAAGTGAAGCAACCAAAACCGGATACAGGAGATTGAAGCGCGGCATATATACTTGAGCGGCGAGGTGGCCGAGGGTGCGATTTGCTTGTTCTGACAAAGTCTGGATAATATCTGACAATACATGCAACTGGGGCCTGGAACCTTCATATTATGTATGCTTAAACCCTTTGCTGCGATTCGTCATGCTTAGTGAAGCTGACGAAGGAGTGGGGTCGAGCCACGCTAACGGGTCGTCGGCGAGCTGGCTGGCCAATCATGTGTCAGAATCGAGAGATTTTGTCATCATTTTAAATCGATGCTCAGCTCGCCGAAAATGCCAACGTGCTTTCATATTTTGGAATGTGGGGTTCTAATGGCCAAACTTCAATTGGAACATGCCATCGCGCATATCTTCCGTCACAGTGCGGAGTCACACTCCATGGTGGTAGAGTTGCATCGACGGCTTTTGACCTATGTCCAAGTATGGATGACAGGCGCACCAATCCTAACTGGCCAGATCAGTATCACTCTGGTAGCGAATATTTGATACACCGCTCGTTTATATATCGTGAAACAATTCTGAACGTATACCATATATCATCTCCTCTTGCCTTTTGGGGTGCTGGCCGTCGTAAAGACTTCACAGCACTCTTGCAAGCCTGGCCGGTATCTCACAGTCCCGTAAACCCATAGTGGATGCTGAAGCCTCCCGAATTTTTATGCGACATGACAGTACCTGTAATTTGAGCATTGTTACCTGCTGCTCGGCGGGTCAGTAGGTTGGCTGCCTATGGTAATGTAGCAGACGCCTTATCTTGAGCTGAGATCAAGGCCTCCTCGGAAGAATGCGAAAATGGAGTCATTCTGTTTCCGAGCACTTCATGAGGCTGCGAATCACTACACCTGGCATTTGAGCACAATATCAAACCTAGAACGAAAGGAAAACTGAGTCCAATTATGTCCCCAGTGAACACTACCGGGCTGTCAATGAGGCGGTAAATCTTACGAGCAAACCTGCAATATGTCATATTAACGCTATGAGGGACACCACTAGCCTTGTCTCTGATCTCACAACTACATACTTTATTGATCGCTGTCCACGAGATGAAGTGCTCTATCTCATTGAGCAATCTCAACGTGATACTGTTTATATATCTCTCAATGGTTGCTGCCACTGCCGTTGCTGCTGGCTTCTGCTATCGCCCCATTAGTCTCTGGCTCTGGTAACACTGTTCCGGTCCTGCAGGCAATAGGACAGCTATTGTCGTTTATATCGACTAATGGCTCCTTTTCTTCATACTCCCTCTCTCTCTCCCCAAAAATTCCTTCTCCTTTCTATTTTTAATTTTTAATTTATTTTTATTTCTCTACTCGGAGTTCTCATACAAAAGTCTCGGGCAGGAAATCAGAGGCGGGCTTGGCTAAAACGATATTTCACAATGCATTTTAGCCCATTGGGATTTGACAATAAGCTGGGATAACGTGTGAGATGCCCAATGGTAGAAGGGGTACTCATTCCCACGTTGCGATGAAGCTCAAAAAAAAAAAATTAGAAGAAGAGAAAATAAAATAAAAATTACAGATCAGAGTCTGGTGCCGATGAATATCATGCTTCAGAAACACTAGATCGCCCAAGATTCAGCTGATATCAACGCCGGCTTGTCGGGTAATTTAATCAAGTGATTGATCGCGGAGAAGTACGTGCGAGGTTTCTGAGCCAAGAATGCGAAGCTTTACGATACTGAACTTGGCAAACTTGGCGATCGGGATGCTGTCTTGGAAGCAGTTCTCAGCAACACGTGAAGAGACAATGTCCTTTCCATAACTACTTGGATCTATATTGATCTCTTAGACGGGGTTCGTCCTCTCTATGCTTTCAGTGTTGAATTGCTCACTGCTTTCCTACCCTCAATTACACCTCTATCAGTAAGCTATGAGTCTTTTCTGTGCAGAGATGGGTCATAGATTAAAGGTTGGTTTCAAGTAATCATGTGGTCTGCAAGCTTGTTCGATATTTAGAGAAAAGCAGGCCACAGGGCATGCGATAAGGTATCTTGGCGGTGGGTCTTGCCATTGGTTTTGTTAGTTCAACACGATTGAAGATATGACTGTAGGCAGTGACTGATCCGGATGTCGCCCCCGGCTTGTATCGGCAACAATCCAGGCATTGAATGGGGTCAAAGGCCCGAATTGAGGGTCGCGACCCAGCTGAGATAAGGGAATGTTTGTGTGGAGAAGCCTGAGATGGGTACAAACCATGGTACGGTATCTCTGCATCACTATGATGACATCGGCCTTTTATCCTGGCTGGAGATCTCAAGAGAGAGGTCAAAAGATCTGGGCCTGGATGGCGTCCGATGAGAGATTTATCGCTACCAAGCACGGCAGTTTTCGAGAATGATTCTGTCGCAGTAGTGCGAAAAGAAAATTCAGCCACCCCGAGATCGTCCCGTTAAGCCGAGAGGGGAAGAAGCAAAGCAGGAAGGAAGAAACAATGAGAAGGACGGGCATTGCCGGTGCGCGCCATAGCGCAAAGAATGTAGCCAATCGGGCGAGGCGTCAAGGGCCGGGGCTCGGTATGCGCTTAACCCGAATCGGCAGCTGGTATCGTGGAAAGCTTGTTGCTGTGGCCCAGGCTTGGCTTAGCGCTTCCCCAATCCATGGATGCTTGCAGCTTGGAGCCATTTTGGGGGTTTTGAGGGGAAGCCGTGATGATGCGCATCGCGACGAGCTGAATTCGGGGCAATGTCTCGACAGAAGATTGCAACTGAAGAGGGAAGAAAGAAAGATTGTTGAATCATTTATGGTCAAGGTGGCACATAATAATCGCATTGCACTCGTGTAACTGTCTGTCTCACACCAAGTCTGGCCTTCCCGACGATAAGCCTTCTCGGCGGTTGGGATGATCTGCAGCCAAGAACCCATAGCCAACAAGGGCCCCCAGAAAGGTCTTCGCTTTCTTATCGTCTTGTTTTCCTTCTCTTCTTCTTAATCCTCCTCTTCCTCCTCTTCTCTCCTCGCCAGCCGCGCGCGCCCTTCTCCTCCCTCCTCCTCCCCTCGACAAGCGCTCCCTCGCAGCGAAACCGAGAAATACTCGCAGCCACGTCGAGCGCAGCCCCGGGCGCAAAGCTGTAGAAACCATGTCGTCGAACGAGAAGGATGTCGCCGTCGACGATTCGGGCGCCGAGCGTGGCGCTGGGTTCGTCGGCCAGAACATCGAACTGAAGCTCGCCGACACCGAGTATCAGCTTCAACGAGGGCTGAAGTCCCGTCACATCCAATTCCTTGCCCTCGGTTCGTCGCACGCTCGATTTGCATATCCCCGCTAGCAACTTCCTTCTGAAAATCCCCTGACAATCCCCTCTGGCAACTCCATCTCACAATCCCCTCCCACAACACCATCCGACAACATCCGCTGACAACCCTCGTTGATAATTACAGGCGGTGCCATCGGTACTGGACTTTTCATCGGTTCGGGCCGGGTCCTTGCTCAGACAGGTCCTGGCCCGTTGTTCCTAGGATATTGTTCAATGATGATCGTTGTATGGTTGATCATGGGCGCCCTGGCGGAGATGGTGGTGTATCTCCCTCTACGCGGCATCACCGTGCCCTACCTGGTGAACCGCTATCTCGATCCGAGTCTCGCGTTTGCTTCTGGCTGGAATTACTGGTATCTGTAAGTATAAAGCCGAGGCGTCTTCAATTCTCTGCTAACCCACCGTCCAGCTATAGGTAAATAAGGCAGGCAAAGTATACACCGCGCCATCGCTGATGTGTACACCAGTATTTTGATTGCTGCGGAGGCAAGCGCAGTGGCTATTATTATCGAGTGCGTATCCTTCCAGAGCTTCAGAGGTTGTGTACTGACATTGACAGGTATTGGGTTGGTGAACCCCCATCACGTCCGAGAAACCCCACTTACATCGGCAGGATCCCGGCGTCAACATTGCGCTCTGGATTGCCATTGTGCTAATTGTCACGCTCATTCTGAACATTGTCGCCGTCAGTTGGTTCGGCGAGAGCGAGTTTTGGTTGGTTCCAGCGCGTCGCTAGCGTGGGCCCCCAGAGAGTTGCTAACCTTGACAGGTTCGCTTCCATCAAACTGATCACCATCACGGGCCTCATTATCCTTGGGTTGGTGAACCTCCATCACGTCCGAGAAACCTCACTTACACTCATAGCATATGTATTTTCTTTGGCGCCGGACCTGCTCAAGACGGGGTCCTTGGATTTAGGTATGTAGGAGTTTGCGATGCTGTGTCCCGGTGGGAGAGAGGTCAGTAACTTGGAGGAGGCCGCTGACGATTTGGACAGATATTGGAACAATCCCGGCGCATTCGTCGAGTACCGAGCCGAGGGAAGTACCGGTCGCTTCCTTGCCTATTGGCGCGCATTGATTGGATCTGGGTTTGCGTTCATCGCCGTATGTCACCCCCCCCCCCCCCCCCGCCGCGAGTGAGATCCCATACTAACCCCTACAGTCTCCCGAACTGATCGCGAACGCCGCCGGTGAGACGGACGCGCCTCGTCGCAACGTGCCCAAGGCTGCCAGTCGATTCATCTACCGTCTCGCCGTTTTCTACGGTCTTGGCTCCCTCGTCATTGGCGTCATTGTGCCCTACACCGACGAGCGTCTCCTTGGCGCCTCCGACGCCAGCGCATCGCCATTTGTGCTTGGTATCCGCCATGCTGGTATCCCCGTACTCAACCACATCATCAACGCCGCTGTCCTCACCTCTGCCTGGTCTGCTGGTAATGCTTTCCTCTACTCGGGCAGCCGAGTCCTCTACACGTTGGCCCTCGATAAGCAAGCTCCCAAGTAAGTTGCGACATGACCCCTCTCGTACAGAGCTGACAATGGCAGGATCTTCACCAAGACCAACAAGAGGGGTGTCCCGTGGGCAGCTGTGTTGGTCACCTGGGCCGTTGGTCTGCTTGCCTTCCTCAGTGTATCCAACAGCGGCACAACCGTCTTTAACTGGCTGGTATGTCAATCCTACTCGGCAAGGAATTTTCTGACATGTTGCAGGTCAACATCACCACCCTCAGTGGCTTCCTCGCCTGGATCATGGTTCTGGCGACATACATCCGCTGGCGCCAGGCCATGCAAGCGAACGGCCTTTTGGACACCCGTCCCTACAAGTCCCCGCTGCAGCCTTATGCTTCATACTTCCTCTTGGGGTTCCTTGTTGTTCTCTCTCTCACCAGCGGGTTTTACATCTTTATCGATGGCTACTGGAATGTTGAGGACTTTGTCGCTACTTACGTCACAATTCCTATTGTGCTGGCGCTGTACCTGGGACACAAGCTCGTGTACCGAACACGCTGGGCTATTCCGATCAACGAGATTGATGTCACCACCGGCAAGCAGGAGATGGACAACCTCGAAGCCATGGACGCTCCCCCGGTCCCCAAGAACTTGGTCGAGAAGGTTTGGTACTGGATTGCGTAATCGACAGTTCGATCTTGGAGCAGGTGTGTCGTACATGTTGATGGAATGTGGTTCTAGTATCTAGTATATAACATTCGAGTCTCAAGGCTGAGGTCTTGCGACATGACCTTAATACGAGCTTCCATGGAATCCTTCGGGTAGATATGCCCACATAGGAACCATTATAAACGTATACATGCCCCCTCATTGTTCTCTGGCTCCGGCCAACGGGTGATGTCATCTGACGACCCCTTGATCGTTTGGCTCTGTTCTTTGGTCCTGCGGACAGTAGGGCCACCATTATTGTTCGCATGCACCATTGTTCTTTTTTCCTCACTGCACGCACCTACTCTATCATAAACGTATATATATGCCCCATCTACTGGACGCAGTTATCGTTGTCGGACATTGTGGAATTGTTATCTCACTTGGAGCAACTGATGTTTGACCGCTTACTGGGTCATGCAGACTGAGATCAGTTTGAAGCATACGAGAACTCAAGTCAATGGCATATATACACCGAGGGTCTGCTAGTCATGCTCGCATGTGAAGATGCAAGCCTCTCTGGCCGCCTCACCTTTCTTATGCTGGTAAAGCCAGCTACAGAGAGCTGACGATCCGCCTGCTGTCTGACTCTGTTGTACAGAGCTACCACTATGCTTCATAAGCCATTGGTTCTTTCTACTGTTCATTTTCGTCTTTTCTGCGCATACTCCTTCATAAGCAGCAGGTATCGCGGCTCTTTGGAAGGAGTTGAACAGAACCAGGGAAAAATGCCGCCGGCGAGGATCGCAGGTTTTGAAAGGTCCAAAGTATTATGGGTATAGCAGTCGCCCATAATTTGGGCTTCCAGTGGCATCATTCTTGATGCACGGTCGGCCTTGGCTTTGGCTTGGTATTGGAAGCGAGAGGCAACCGTAGTGGTGGGTTCCATTGCGTCGTTTACCCGATTTGGGATAGAAAAAGGGACAAAATACAGGCCATGCGTCGGGAAATTTTAGCGCTCCACCAAGTCTACCAAAGGGCCCTCCCTAACCGCTAGACGGATCACACATCACCCGTGCGCGCGAATGCTTCGGAGTGGAACCATACTCGGTCCGTCGCATCGATCGGTACGGAGTGGCGGAACAGGAGAGCGTGAGTAGGAGAGGGGGGGGGGGGGGGGGCAGAGAGGCAGAGAGGCAAGAGGAAGAGGAGGAAGCGATGGGAGAGCGAGGACGCGCTGGCGTTGGAAGAAGACATTCATCCATCCTCCCCTTACCCATCAGACGGCTGGATGTGACAGCATCTTCGGCATGGATGCTTGACATGTTGGCAGTTAAGGCTGCAAGGGCTTCTCGGTGCTTGGCTCGGCCAGGACCAGGGGCGTCGGCCCAACACCTGCTTCGTTCTGGGTTAATCGGCCGAGGTGTTGGTTCAATGTTCTATTTCTTCCCATCTGGGTTCAATAGCGCGCATTTGCACCGTAGGCATGGACCAGGGCTCAAGAGAAAGGCTGCCTCGGATAGGAAGCCGGAGCAGCGAGTTTTTTACTGGAAAGGATTGCAATAGTGTGGCCAAGCAGCTAAACCGCCTCCATCGATCCACCAGTCCCTCCTTCCTCCCCTCCACTAACCACCAACTCCATCAACTCCATCATCGCTTGCTGCTTTCGTCCCACTTCCTCTTTCATGTCATGCACACGTCTGTCCGTCTTGACATTAGGCAGCCGTCCCTATAGGATCACCAGTTATTGCCCACCCCTGAAACGCCTCATCGCGGGGAGGAAAGAAGAGGCAGAAGCAGGGACTGTGCTCCCTCATGGAATACGCAACATGGAACACGGAACGAGAGCGACCTCGCATCGTCTTGCCTTGTGAGTTCGACCTCTCCCAAGCGCCGTTCGTATCATTACCGCCCCCAATGCTGCCAATGCTTACCTCTCTCGTCATGCAGCGCGCAGTATGCCCGCCCCCATCCAACAGTGCGCACGCTTACGCCTTTACGCCGCACCTCATTCGCTCTTTGGTCCAACCAACACCTCAACTCCCCCCTGACACCCGCCTTCACCTCATGCAGGCCAAGATGACCGAATGACTCCTGGGCTCTTTCTGACCCAGGGGATCCTCAACGCTAGCCCTGTTCCTGAATCTCGCATGGCCTCATCACCCTCCTCGCCATACTACTGGCCACTCCACCGGCATTCATCCACACGTCGTCACACATGAGGAGACTGGGAAATTGTCCTCCGGAACGGTGGAATGCGTTTGCCTCCAGGTCAGCCACTCCCGCTCCTTAACGTGGGTCTCCTGTCCCGTGGGTGTGGTTGACCGCACTTCTCAAGGCCACTTGGGACGAGGCTGGCGGCCTGACGAGGTAGGGGATGGATGAATGCATGGGGCGGCTCGGGATCTATATTCCTTCTCTCCCGCTGCCGCCTTTCCTTCTTCTCTTCTCTTACTCTCCATCAACCACTCTGCTTGCCTCAGAGACGGCTCGGTTCTAGGCCATCTGTAGACTATTGTCTGCGTCCTTTCGTTGATACCGCATCATCACGCTCTTTCTGGCTGGCTTCGGCCCCTTTACAGTCCTTGACAACTAATACACACTCTCTTTAATACCCATAATGACCGGCATCTCTCTTTCCTCTGGCCTCACGGCAGGCCTTGGTGCATTCGGCGCCCTCAATGGTTACTGGGGACAACGTGGCGCCGAGGACCTCAAGGTCCTTTGCGACTCTGGAATCTCTTCCGTCACCCTCAGCTTCGTGAACACGAGCCCCGAGAATGACCGCAGCGGCTGGCCTGGTACCAACTTCGGACCCAGTAAGTTCCATTACAAACCTACCCTCACCCTTCCATGACTGACCAAACTCCTCTAGACTGCTGGGCCGACACCTACAGCAATGGCAACGTTCCCTCCAAGCTCTACAGCGAGTGCCGTAACATCAAGCAGGCCCTGCCCTACTGCCGATCCAAGGGGGTGAAGATTCTCCTTAGCATTGGCGGCATGTACGACGAGGTCAGCAGCAACTACAAGGTCACGTCGGAGAGAAATGGCGAATACTTTGCCAACTTTCTGTATGATGCCTTTGGACCTTACAAGCCTGGATACACTGGTCCTCGTCCATTCGACCTTAGCCCTACTGAACACACCCAAGTCGATGGTTTTGACCTTGACCTCGAGTTCCATGGAGCTTTTGACAACAAGCCTTGTTAGTAAATCCTACCCTACTTGCGTACGCAACGCTAACTCTGCCACTTAGGGATCAAGATGGTCGAGACCTTCCGTCGCCGTGACGCTGGGCTGTATATTTCGGCAGCTCCTCAGTGCCCTACCTCGGACGACCTCTTCAACATGAAGGAACTGGTCAACAAGGCCCAGCTCGATGCTCTCTTTATGCAGTTCTACAACAACGAGGGATGTGATGCTATTCGCAACCCCCTCGACCCCTGGGATGGCCCCTTCAACTACGACGAGTGGGTGGGTATCCTCGCTAGGAGCCAAAAGAGCAAGAACGCGAAGCTCTTTGTTGGTCTGCCCGCTTCTATCCTGGCAGCTGGATCTGGCTACATCAGCCCTGCAGCCCTCAAGAACCTAGTGTGTGCAAACTACAATAAGAAGAACTGGGGTGGCATTTCTCTCTGGGATCTGAGCGAGGCTTCGAGGAACGTCTACATGGGCAAGAACTACTACCAGCACGCCCTCGACGCTCTCCAGTACGGTTGCGGACCTGTCCCGACCACTACCATCCGCACCTCCACCACCACCACGGCGATTAGGACATCCACATCCACTACTGCTATTACTACGACTACCAGCTCGACTCTCAGCTCCAGCACTCTCAGCTCTAGCACGCTGACCACGAGCTCTACAACGACCACCTCGTCTAGCTCGACTCTGAGCTCCAGCACTGTCAGCTCCAGCACCCTGACCACGAGTTCTGCAACGACCACTTCGACCACTGCGGTTACGACTAGCTCCACCAGCTCCTCGTCCAGCGTTGAGGACGTTACCAGCACCACCGAGCTTTCCACTAGCGATATTGTCTCGCCCACTTCTGCTGCATCCTCGGATGCTCCCATTACGACCACAGAGAGCCTGCCTGCCACCTCCGATGTCACCTCGGCCTCTGAGGTCACCTCTGATGCTCCTGTCACCACCTCCGATGCGACATCTGATTCTCCTGATACGACTACCACTGGGAGCTCGGATACCCCCATCACCACTTCGGATGTGTCTTCCGAGGTCACCTCTGATGCCTCGACCACCACTGAGAGCTCGGATGTTCCCGTCACCACCTCGGACGTCACCTCAGATGCCCCCATCACCACTTCTGATGGATCTTCCATCTCTGTTTCGACCACTGAGAGTTCTGATGTTACCTCTGATGCCCCTGTCACCACCGACAGCTCCAGCTCTGAGGTCACCTCCACCATCATCTCGGTCCCCTCGTCATCTTCCAGCATTGTGTCAACCACCCTGGCTCCCATCACCACCACTCGTTGGAGCAACAGCACCATCACCACTTCCAGCACGATGACCACGTTGCGCCTAACCACGTCCACAATCTACACCACAAAAGTCCAGACAATCACCAAGTGCCCCCCCTACGTCAACTGCCCAGACGGAGGTCTTGTCATCACCAAGACGATTGCCATCTCGACGACAGTCTGCCCAGTTATCCCGACCCCAACTTCGTTGACTACTTCTACTGTGTATGCCAGCGAAGTGCACACTGTTACCTCTTGCCCTCCTGAGATCATCGACTGCCCCATTGGCCAACCCACGACCGTGATCAAGCCAATCTATACTACTGTCTGCCCTGCTGGAGAGGAGGTCACAATCACCATGACGACCAGCACTGCCATTGAGACCTCTACCGTCACCGCCTGCCTCCCAGGTGCGGACGACTGCTCTGTTGGCGACGTCACGACGCAGACGTTCACCTCCATCTACCCTGTTGAGCCCACCGACGTTCCTGGGGTCTCGGCTGTCGCCACACCTTCTGTGAAGACATCACACCCTCCTGGTGGCGCTGTTCCTACCGGGGGCTGGCACGCGCCTGTTCCGCCACCTGCTGTACCCAGCACCCCCGCCACCGGTGGTGCTTCTGGTCTGACGGCTGGCCTTGCAGGCCTGTTGAGTCTGGTAGCTCTGCAGCTCTTTGCTCTTTAAGATATCTGCGGACATCATGGCCTGTAGTTGGGGGTATTTTGACTTCATTTTCTACCTCAATAATTATGAAGACTTGCAATCAATAAAGATCCGTTATTTGATCGTAATATTCGTGCTACATATATCATAGTTCTCTGTTACGGTCCTCTGGGCAATGGGCAACCATCACTGCTCGCATAAAGCTATTGTTCTTAAGGCGTTTAAATGGTTCGAACACCGGGACTATCGTACATCGGCAGCAATGCTGTCCTTTGATGAATGGAAGAAAGTGTCTCAGGACGGATGGACTCAATTGGACAGCATTGCCGTTTCCGGCTTGGGACTGCTGCCCCTGCTGCCCCTGCTGCTACTCCTGCTGTAACCCGTGGGGATCTGGGACGCCCCCAGCGTCTTCGTTAGATGAGCTCATTCTTGTAATGTGTGCAGCCAGCTTTTCAGACCGAGACATGATGTGTAGATGAGGGAAGAGAAAGAGAGAGGCTTATAAGGGAGAGGGGGAAGGCCGGGCCTCGTGCCAGATCATGCATTTCTGGTCAAACGCACGGCACCACTCGCAGCCACAGCCGTCACATGCTTCTTCGTCGCCCACGCAGTCTGAGGACTTCCGCCGGCATCGCGACGGTATCCCGACCTCGACGCATCGCTTTCGCACCTTCGGCCAGCCTTGTCAGAACACACGCCAGCTAACAGTACATACACGTATCGAGCCTGCTAACCCATAGGTCCCCTAGCTGTATGCGCTTTTGCTGCCGCTGCCCCCTTGTTATCCTCTGGCTCTGGCTAACAGGTAATGTCAGTTACAGTCTTACAATCCCTTTATTGTTTGACTATATTTTTTAGTTCTATGGGCAGCAGGGCAACCGTAATTATTCGCATACATTGTTGTTCTTTCCCCTCACTGTATGCGTCTACTCTATCAAAAGCTATTGTTCTCCCCTCCCTTTTTGCGCACACCTACTCTATCTAGTCAGAGCACACTAAGAACATTGCTTTTAATAGCTGCCTAGCGACCCTCAAACATTATCTGCCGATGTGACTTCAGCTACCCGTCCGTTCTCCAAAAGAGTATCATGTACCAGACGCAAATGCCCAGGGTTGATCCAATAGCTTTCGCCCATCGGGCCCTCTACTCTGAGTGCCTTTTTATCCGACTTGCCCTTACCCTTCTCCACGACAACATTGATGTCTCCCACAATGACAAGGCCACTGCGGTGACGCGTCAAAGTGACGTTTAACTATCATTATTAGTATTTGAGGCAAGTGTAGGGAGATAGAATGACGAACCCGTTGAGCGTGGGTCGTAAACCCAGGGCCCTGCTTTTGTGAGGTGCCCATTATGACAAGTGCGATGTCATTTTCCTGACCTTGGAAGGAATCGACAGTGCATACAGGAGGCATGCCTTTTAGAACGTCGTGTTTCTTGTGCTGACGTTTGATCTCTTCCATGTTCGACTTGTATGGGGTGATCACACAGATTCGGCTTGGATCAGCATTGCTGGACTTGATAAAGTCGACAATGAGATCCAAGGCGATCCTGACTTGATCTGGGCTCCTCTTGGATCCCGTTGTCTGGTCTCTAAAGACTCGCGCGTTAGGGCAATGAACGAAGAACGGGCCCAGTGTGCCCGAGGGAGACGGCTTCAAGTTCGGGAACTTGGCCAGCATGAAGGCCTCGAGCTCGCAGCCAATTTGGAACTTGGGCTGAGCGATGTCGCATAGATCACCGTATTCAAGTGGCAGCCCCGGATAGAAGACCTTGGCTGCAATGTCAAAATTCCCGCGTGACATCCGGAGCTGGGTGGTCAGACGATAGACCGGGATCCCCGAGGCCTGAAAGGCATCGAGTATCGAGATGGCACCATGCTCGGCGAAGCGGTTGATGTAGTACCCGAGCGTAGCCTTTTCTTTGTTTGTTGTGACGATCGGCGGGAGTTGCATAGGATCGCCGAACAAGAAGCATGGGAGCAGTGTGTTGCCCCAGACGCAAAGAAAGTCGGCACGATTCATGTTGGCAGCTTCGTCTACCACCAAGCCGCGGGCTAAACGCTGTTTCCACTCGAGATATTCCTTGCTGTTGGCCGATGCTGCTGGAGTGATGCAGAGGATATCGGCCGCTTCGATGATACTCCCCATGTGCGCCTCAATGACACCAGCTTCAACGGTCTGACCTTGCTGGTATTCATCCCATGTGATGGAGCCCTTGGCGAGGTCACGGAGTCTCGCGAGCAGAGGCTCGTTGTCAACGTGATCACGAAGCTTAATTATGGCCTCACTATCATCTGGGTGGATAGGTCGAACATCCGGGCAGCCTAGAATGGCAAGAAACCATTGGGCAACCGATAAGTGCAGTTTCCAGTGAGAAGTAACGCCGCCCCAGATAGTTCTTGGAGCCGCCTCGTCCCCAAGCTTTGGATCCTTGAGCATGTTCCAAAAAGCACGAGCCTCGTGAGCGATTCTGAAGCCGCGGACGACGAGCCGGTGGCGATAACGAGTTTTCCCGGTTTGGTTGAGCCGCTCTGTGATGGCGCGGGTCCGTTCGTCGATCCGCGCCGCAATATTACACACGGCAACATTACTGGGTGCGGAACACAGGACCTTGTGCAGCTTGGCCTGCATTGCAAGGACGCTCGCTGCGGCTGCCGTTGTCTTTCCAAAGCCAGCCGCCGCGGTGACAATGCCGATGCCAAGGGGGCGGCAGCTTAGGTAGCTTTGGAAGCGGGAGCGATCTTTCGGTAGGGCCTCGTCAATAATTGCGTCGGCGTACACAGAATCCTCAATATCCAGAAGATTTACGAACGGTAGCGGGCGTATAACAGAGTGCTCAGTCGCCGAGACTTTGGAAACCCAGCTGATCAGACCCTGGACGAGGCCGATCTCATTACGAGACCAGTCTGTCTGCTCCTCCTCAGAGGCCGTAAGCATTAGTTTGGCAGCACAACTAAGTGCATGCCCAAGCTTGATAGTCGAGTTGGCGTGATACTCGACCATGAGGCTCCCTTCCATGTCGGCCAGGGCAACCCAAGCGAACCGATTGAACCCATGCATGAACTTGGACTTTTGGAGCTCGAAAATGACCGTCTCGCGCAAAATACCAGTCAACCAGTCAGGAAGAGATGCCTCCGACGAGAGCTAAGGACGAGGTATTGGTCGTTGCATCTTCATCTGTATCCCGAGATTCAACAGCTGTTTGCCAGTCATAGAAGCCGGAGCCACGTATAACGGCTCGGGCGAGAGCCATTCTGTCCAGAATGTCAGATGGCTTCGCGGCGTCGACTCCAAAAATGTTGACATTCTGGGGCGGTGCCGAAGGCAAAAAGCTGGCAGCAGCATTCACCCTACGCTCACACTCATGTAGCTGTGAGTCAAAGACCAAGGAAACGCAGTTCTAGTGCGCCTTGCCCTCTCGAAACGCAGCGTCGGCTGCTTCGCGGGAAGAGAACTGCTTGAGGACACCGCTAATAGGTCCCCTGACCGCGAGCACAACATCGAATTTTTGGATATCATGATTGGCAAGCTGGGGGGCGGACTTTGCGTGGTCCAAGATTATGCAGTTCCTGGCGAGATA
Organism: Stachybotrys elegans; assembly: GCA_020746835.1. NCBI lineage: Eukaryota > Fungi > Ascomycota > Sordariomycetes > Hypocreales > Stachybotryaceae > Stachybotrys > Stachybotrys elegans. The sequence continues at coordinate 696,883 of JAGPNK010000008.1, read as the reverse complement.
GATGAGTATCATATGGCAATAAAGACAACAAAGACAACAAAGACAACAAAGACAACAAAGACAACAAAGACAACAAAGACAACAAAGACAACAAAGACAACAAAGACAACGAGACAACGAGACAACGAAGACAGTAGGAGGATAACATATTGGGTATGCTTGACTTACCGTTCGCAGATAGGATGCCTGGAATCCTCGTCATCGAAGAACTGGACCTTGAAGCCTTCTTGCTTGCTTAGGCGGCCCCATGCTTGCTGACGAGCCTTACGGTATAACTCGGTCATAGGGACTATGAGATACAGCTTCTTGGAATCGGTGAGGTCAACGTCTTCCTCGCAAGGAAAGTAGGCCGGGAACTTGGCCTCGGCAATTTCGGTAGCAGCCTCGTGTAGCCACAGCACGTCTTGGACAGTTGACTGGTTGATTGCCGTCAACAGTTGGTTGTTGTCATCGTGCCTGTAAATGTCAGAACCCAATCTCTTTCTTGTTATGCACACTTACGTATAGAGACGCTCGAATGAACCACCATTGTTGGCGGCAATCAACTCCTTGAATCGGCCGAGATCCCATGTTTGTTCCTGCCCGTAAGGGTAACTGAACGGGGGAGGGAATTTGCCAATATATTTGGAGGTCAAGTCGGGTGTAGCGGGAACGACCAGGAGGAAGACGCGTTGGCGTAGCATATCCGTCAATGTCGTGGACTGAACAACAGGTTTGTTACCGTTGACCCAGCCTTCTACCTCGGGATCCGTGGCGTTGGCAAATGGAAGCCCAAAACCCGTGATGGTGGGTTGGGCACCCTCTCGGAGGGTGATGCGGACCAGTGAAAGCGGCTTGGTCTCACCGGAATCTTTCTTTCCAAGATTGGGAAAGAGGTCAAACACAGCTTGAGGTGCACCCTCTATGTCGAGGTCATAGGCACCGTGGGGGAACTTGATGGTGATCCTGTGGAGATCATCCGGCATCACCGCTCCGCTGTGCTCCCGATTCGCTATGAGAGGTTAGCGATGTGGGAATTCCTGATCCTATGCCATAGCGGGATAGAGATCAGTGACTCCGAAGAGGCCCCATAAGAGGCCTCCAAAGTTTAGACGAAGGAGAAGACGAAGAAGATGAAGAAGAAAGAAGGGAAGACGAAGATGAAGACGAAGACGAAGGAGATGAATATAAAGACGAGGAAGGCAAATACGAAGACAAAGAAGAAGGGCAAGGTGACTCTTACCAGTGTGACGGACGCCGAAGCCAGCAGCCTCGTTTGCAGTCTGGTCCTGCCCAAGGGGAAACTGAAGTGACAGTCCGAACCATGTTTCGTTCTCGCGACGCGTCATGTATAGCACAGACGTGGCTTTCGTGGGCAAACCGAAGGGCTTGCTGGCCGCAAACACAGGACCAAACTCGCCAGCTCTGTGAATTGTTAGTCCCTAGAGTGGGCAAGCATCAAACTGACTATACATACAACACGCTGCACTGCAGAGAGTTCTTGGGCTTGCTCTGGGACATAGCGGCGGCGGCGTTTGTGGTACTCGTGAGGGCAGAAGTAGAAGTGGAAGTGGAAGTGGTGGAGGTGGCAGGAAGTTTGGCCGGTCCGTTGACAGTGGTGGCGGCGTTGGGAGTGCCAGGGCTGAGCCCTTTCTCTGAAATCTGTGGCTGGGACATGTCGTAAAATAAAGCAGAAAGAAGACAACAATTGCTGATGTCACTTGATCAATGGCTCTAATGGCGGACCAAAAGAAGTGCCGGCGACAAAAGTCACCAGCAACCAAGAACAAAGCTTCAACAACAACGTCGCAGGATCGCAGACACACGTCTTACTGACCTTCTTTGCAAAGCCGTTGTCAAGCAACGACCAAGGAACTGATGGCGAGCCAAAAGAAATACCAGCAACCGAAGTTACTGGCAGCCAAGGAAGTATGCGTTGACAAACAAACGGTGCGCAGTTGGCCTCTCAAACAGAGTGTCGGCTTTCCACTATCTACTGTAAGTAAAGACAACAAATATAGACCTGACGTCTATGGTGACCTGAACACTGAGGGGATCGCTACAAGAACGTTCGCACAAAGAGTAGGTATGGGTGAAGAAGAAAGGAAAGGAAAGGAAACGAAGAGAAGTGAGTGCTTGGAGGAGTTGTTGTTTTGATATTACACCTGACAGCAAACACAAATAGTGGGGCGATACAAACCTTATTTCCCACACAAGCCATGCCTTCGGCCAATCTTTATGGGATCACGAAGTGAAAGGAAGTGTGCATAGAGTTGTCTAGTATTAGTATGTTGGTAAAACAGCTGGAGCATATGAATAAAGTCGTTGTGGCTTGGTGGGCAGGTGTGGCCCATGGATCTTGTAAAAACACAATTGAGAGGCAAGCATCAACCCATTCAGCAAAAATGACAAAATCAACAAGCCTTTATGTATCTATATCAAATGTCTAGTCTAGGATCAGCGGCAATGGAACTCGGTTGGGGACACCACTGATGGCCCTGCAAGCAAATTGTGTTCCGCTATCCGCCAACATCAAGGTATGGGGCGGACGCAAACTGGTGGGGTAAAATACTCTCGAAGATGGTCCGAAGCTCGTATTGGAGTGTGTTTTGGTCTGTACTCGACACCTGCATCTCATGCATGTTTCTTCCGAGCGCAACGCAGGTCGGTACCTACATAGTTGGGCAAACGAAAAGATCTCCGAGATAAGAGCATAAAAGTGAGTATGCAGGTCCAAGCCATTGGACAATCAAGTCGCTGATGTGACACGGCGTCGCTGTCAGATTGCTGTCAGATTACTGTCATTAGCCCGTCGTCTGGCAAAGTGATGGTCGGTGGGGAAGATTGTCGTATCACATGAAAAACAAGACGTCATTGAGGCAGTCAGCCAGGATGGTACCTGGAACTAGCGGGTGTCACTGCATAAACTCAGGTACCTTGGCTCGCCCCCCACCTTTCCGCCTTCATTCTCCCTGAAGAAACACGAAGGAAGACGAGACGAAAGCAGAAGAGAGGCCACGCACACCACCTGCCACCCGAGCCACCTCGTGCATCGTCATCGCCGTTCCCTCGTTGGCCGGCTCCGAGGGTTGTTCCTTGGGCTAAAAGGAAGTTTAATGCCGATGCATACGTCGCCAGGCGTGCGCGTCATGCGACGATTTATTTCTACGCGCGCAGCAAAGCGTTATCGACGGTTATCAGGTAGTATGGAGCAAGAAATGAATAAATCGATTATTGCCCCTCCCCTCCTCCCCCCTCTGGTGCTCCTTCCTCCAACCCATCCTCATAGCCCAATGCGGCTAGATCGTAATGCAGCTCGTCCATAGCCCATCATCTTCTGTCAACAACCCCTTTGCCTTGCCTTGACCTGACTTGACGTGACCCATCATTCGTCATTGCGATTTCTGCAGCATTGCTGAACCACCTCGGCGTGTGTATTTTCACACAATGTCAGACGCCGGTGAAAGGTACGTTTGAGGTTGATTACGATGGAGGCACATCCTCACCCTTACCCTCGCCCTCGCCCTCGCCCTCGCCCCTTGATCCCATTTGACAGCCGCCAACCTACCTGCGGCGCTTGTGGGATGGCGCCCTCGCTGTCGCCGTCTGTCCATGTTCGTCCACCAGCGGCTCATCCCTTTCCTGACCGGACCTTGGCATGTTGGCATGAATGAGCCAATTTAGCTCTCGCCTTGCCCCTTAGCCTTTCCACTGATCTCGATAGCCGCTTCATCGTCTTGCTTTCTGCCCCAACGCCTAGCACCTTTTCCCTGTCTGGCCCGCATCATTTCTTTGTCTCTCCCATTAACAAACCCCGCCAGCCATACCAGCCAGGTCTCGCACAAGCGGTCCAAGTCCACCGCCGCCCTCTCTATCCTTCGTCGCAAAGACAAAGGCGACCGCGAGGACGAGTCTGGTTCCGAGGACAGTCGATCCGTCCTTTCCCGCCAACCTTCGCAAGCCGGCTCGAAATCAGCAAACATCCCCATGGCCTCACCACCCGCCCAAACCCCCGCCGCCCACGCGGCTCGCAGCAACAGCTCCAGGCTCTCCACCTCCGGCCCGGCCATTGCACGAGTCCCCTCCAACTCTCAGCAGAGCGCGAAGACGGCCCCTCCCGTCCCTCCCGTCCCTCTCGACAGGGGCGTCTCTCTCGAGCAGTCGGTCAAGAAGTTCCGAATCGTCGAGGCCCTCCGAAACGGCGACACCGCCTACATATCCAAAGCAATCCGCGAGACTGATTCCAGTGCGCCCCGACCCAGCATCTCCTCGATTGCTACCACCAATGCCAGCAGCGGTCTGGAAGACACCACCCTCCTGCACCTGGCCATCCAGTGCGCTGAATTCCCCGTCATCGAATATGTCCTCTCCGATGGGCTTGGCAGCATCGACATCAACGCTCGAGACAAGGAGGGCAATACCCCCCTTCACATAGCCGCCCTCCAAGGCCGCTCCAGCGTGGTCAAGCTGCTTCTCGAACAAAAGGACATCAACGACGCCATCACCAACGCCCAGGGCAAGCTTCCCATCGACCTCGCTCGAAACCCCGAAATCTTCCAGCAACTCCAGCTGTCCCGATCGATTTTCACAGAAATGAAGCTCAAGCACGTCCAAGAGCTCATTGCTCGGCAGGACTACGGCACCCTTGCCGAGGTCTTGGAGGAGCCCCGCCTCAAGACCCTCCTCGACATCAACAGCCCCGAATATGCCTCTGAGCCTGTCACTGTCCAGACAGGCGGTACCCTGCTGCATGAAGCTGTCCGGAAGAAGGACACCAAGCTTATCCAGGTTCTGCTGCTCCACGGCGCTGACCCCTTTTGCCGTGACCGAAAGGGCAAGCTTCCCCAGTCCATCACCAACGAAGACGGCATCAAGGCAATCCTGAAGAAGTCTCCTGCCGCCGTGGCTGCTCAGAGGGGTATACAGGAGAAGGCAGTCCTTGGCCATGCAGCATCCCAGGGCGCTGCCAGCGCCGGAGGAGATCCATTGGCGGGCCGCGAAGCCCGTGAGATGAAGGGTTATCTCAAGAAGTGGACCAATTATCGCAAGGGATACCAGCTGCGCTGGTTTGTTCTGGAGGACGGCGTGCTGAGCTACTACAAGCACCAGGACGATTCCGACTCGGCCTGCCGCGGTGCAATCAATATGCGCATCGCTCAGCTGCACATGAGCCCCGACGAGAAGACCAAGTTCGAAATCATTGGCAAGTCCTCGGTCAAGTACACCCTCAAGGCCAACCACGAAGTCGAGGCGAAGCGATGGTTTTGGGCCCTGAATAACTCGATTCAATGGGTCAAGGACCAGGTCAAGGAGGAGCAGCGTCAAGCAGCTCGCAGCGCAGAGATGCTCAAGAGCGCCAAGGCCGAGCAGAGCGGCAGCCTTTCTTTCCAGGAGTCACACAGCGAGAACACGAGCGTCTCCGAGCTCCGTCGAAACAGCTCGCATCATGCCAGTCGTTCAATAGGCGGCAGTCGAACATCTGGCCAGAAGCCTGAGTTCACTGCTGCCAGCACCATCGGCAGTGTCGACGAAGATGAAGAGTTTGCCGATGCTGCTACGGACGCCGGCATGTCTCGTGCCATGGGCCATCCGCCTCATGGCGAGGGAGACGAAGATGATGATTACGATGACAGTGCCCAGGAGCAGCCTACCGCAACAAAGGATGCTCTAAACATCACCGCGCAGTCTGCAAGGCTTCAGCTTGAGACCATGTCACAGGTCCACAGCGCACTACTCGGGGAACTCACCCAAACCCCCAGCACGCCAATCTCTGACACAAAGGTGGTTCAAGCCCTCTCGACGTACGATGCGGCTATCCGAAGCCTGTCGAGCCTCATTGGTGACCTTCTCCGGATATCCAAGGACCGCGATGCTTATTGGCAGTATCGACTGGATCGTGAATCCAACATGCGAAGGATGTGGGAGGAGAGCATGGCTCAGGTTGCCCGGGAGCAGGAGGTCCTGGAAGCCCGTGTAGGCCAGGCAGAGCTTAAGCGAAAGTTGACGAAGCGAGCGCTGCGTGAAGTGATGGAGAGCGGTTTGGCTGAGACCCCCACATCTCAGGGGGCGCCTGTCCTGGGCGGTGATGAAGAGGATGCCAAATCTCCTACGAGAAGCTTGGTGCGAAAGCCAACGCTAGGCCAGATTGTCGACCTATCAGAGACCGAGTCGGAGGGCGAGGAAGAATTCTTCGATGCCGTTGATGCCGGAGAGGTTGAGGTTACGGAGATGCCTCCTGGTGAGACAGCCACCAATCAAGACGTCGTCATCACCGGTGGTACGGATATCAGCGCCTCCTTCAAGGGCTACGAGAATGGAATTCGACACAGGCTCAAGATGGATGCTGATGATAGACCCAAGATTTCTCTTTGGGTAAGTTGCGCGCACGGTGATTGGCGACGCATATATACTGACTGGTAATGATAGGGTATTCTCAAGTCCATGATTGGAAAGGACATGACCAAGATGACGCTTCCCGTATCATTTAACGAGCCCACGTCTCTGCTTTACCGATGCGGTGAAGACATGGAATACGCCGACTTGCTTGATCTGGCTGCCGAGCGGACCGACTCGATGGAGAGGATGATCTATGTGGCGGCATTTGCGGCCAGTGAGTACGCCTCTACCATAGATCGCGTGGCCAAGCCCTTCAACCCCCTTCTCGGAGAGACGTTTGAGTATGTGCGACCCGACAAGAACTACCGCTTTTTCATCGAGCAAGTCAGTCACCACCCTCCTATTGGAGCAGCATGGGCCGAGGCACCCAACTGGACATACTGGGGCGAGTCGCACGTCAAGTCCAAGTTCTACGGCAAGTCCTTTGACATCAACCCCCTGGGTACTTGGTTCCTGAGGCTCCGACCCAAGGCCGGCGGCAAGGAGGACTACTACACGTGGAAAAAGGTCACGTCGTCGGTGGTGGGCATCATCACCGGCAACCCTACAGTTGACAACTATGGTCTCATGGAGGTGAAGAACTGGACAACGGGCGAGGTGGCTCAGCTTGACTTCAAGCCACGAGGCTGGAAGGCGTCGAGCGCCTACCAGATCGGCGGCAAAATCATGGACAGTGCGGGCAAGGTGCGGGTCAGCATGGGAGGACGCTGGAACTCGAAGCTGTATGCACGCCTCACGCCTGGCTACGAAGCTGCACTGGACGATCCTAAGGACAGCGGCCCTGTGCATAGAGGAAGCATTGCGGATCCGACTCGGGCGTACCTTGTGTGGCAGGCAAACCCTCGACCGGCAGGAATTCCATTCAACCTGACGCCATTTGTGCTGACGTTTAATCATATTGATGACCAGCTGAGGCCTTGGCTCGCACCGACGGACTCGCGGCTGCGACCGGACCAGCGGGCCATGGAGGACGGAGAGTACGACTTTGCGGCAACCGAGAAGAACCGGCTGGAGGAGAACCAGAGAACTCGACGACGAGACCGCGAGGCCAGGGGAGAGCACTTTGTGCCGGCTTGGTTTACGCACGAAACGTGTCCGATTACTGGAGAAAAATATTGGAAGTTCAACGGCAAATACTGGGAGCAGCGTGACAAGGCAGGGCCAAACGGAGATCCAACAGCATGGGAGGGTCTGGAGCCAATCTTTGAGGACCCTGATGCAGCAGACGAGTGAGGTAACACGAGAGCGAGTATTGTAATGTGTGTGTACATGTTTAAAGGTGGCAAGGACTATAGTAATATATTGCCTGGATGTCACACGGCTATCTTGGTGATGAGACACGCCTATGCAGTAGGGTAAAACAACGATTGCTTCCAAGGCTTGGGCGGGGTGAGAGGTATGATGTTTGTGATGGATTCAATCCAGCTTTTCACATGTTTGAACTGGCTACGGATAATTAAAGATGTTGTTGAGGGGTCGTGCGTGATGCTCGAGTTGGTGGTTCGGCACTGCCGAGAAATAGGTCATGTACTACCAGGCGGCTGGAAAATGTCCCCACCTCAACTTAATTATTTCAGCTTGGAGATGCCTCGGCAAATCGGCCGCTTGAACTTGAGTAAAAGTGCCAATCCCGTGCCTATTTCATCACCAACCCACGTCCTTCAAGATTGTTCGCGCGTCTCTCAATCGGCCAAGCCAGAGAGACTGGTATTGCTACGGCTCAAGTGAACCACCATACATCACCTAGCCGCGGCTCAATCGCTCCACAATTGAAGCACGAAGCAGCCGCATCTCCTACCATCCATCCCGCTCGACGCCATGTCCAGGGAAGGCCGTGTGACGTTGATACGCCCGCCGCCTCCGGACCCGAACAAGGCGCCCATTGAGAGTGTCCTCGAGGTGACGGAATTGGCAGTACTTGGTCCGGTAGGGAGCGCCCAGCCTGGACGCAGCCAGCAGAGCGATAGCTGAATTGGTCTTTTTTTGTCTAGGATATCTACACCAACACGCGACAGCCGTGGCTCCCGCCTAATGGTACGCCCATCGCCCTGCGGCTACCATGTCCCTTTTGCTAACAGGCCCACGCAGCGAGAGGCATCTTTGGCGGCGCCGTGATTGCGCAGTGCCTGGCCGCAGCCTTCAAGACGGTGGCCGAGGGCTTCGTGGCGCACTCGTGCCACTGCTACTTCCTCCTCGCGGGGTCATCCTCCATCCCCATCCTCTTCCACGTCGAGCGCGTGAGGGAAGGACGCTCGTTCGCCACGCGGACGGTGCAGGCGCGGCAGAAGGGCCGGTGCATCTTCACGACCACCATCAGCTTCGTGCGGACGGGCAGCGGGGGGTTCAACCCCGTGCACCACGCGGCCGCGCTGCCCGAGGGCGTGGTGCCGCCGCCCGAGGGGGACTGGGACGAGGAGCCGATGGCCAACCGGACGAGTCCGATCCAGAACATGCCCATTGAGATGGTGCGCGCCAAGGATCCCACGGCGCGTCTCGACGAGCGCAAGTGCCGGCAGTGGTCGCGCGTGAGGGGCAAGATTTCCGAGGAGGGCGGCACGCAGGCGCACCTCAACGCGCTGTCTTATATGAGCGATTCCTTCTTCATTGGTAACACTCCAGTTAAACGCATGTTTGTCCCCCAACCACTGACCCTGAGCCCGCAGGTACGGTGGCGCGGATACACGGGCTCTGGCGCTTCCCCTTCCGGCCGGAGGAGATGGCGAGCCTGCCCGAGAAGCAGCGCTCCAAGGTAGAGGCGATCCTCAAGGTGGAAGGGCTGGAGGACGCGACGGTGGAGGAGCTGTCGGCGCGGCCGACGCTGGGGATGCTCGTGTCGCTGGACCACAGCATCTACTTCCACGAGCCGCTGCGGGTGCGCGCCGACGAGTGGATGTTCACCGAGATGGAGAGCCCCTGGGCGGGCGACGGGCGCGGCGTCGTCACGCAGAGGATCTTTGCGAGGGACGGGACGCTGCTGGCGACGTGCATGCAGGAGGTGAGCTTCTTACCTTGCTATACCCGCACCGAGGTCGTTTACTGGGTTTGGCTAACGAGCATTGCAGGGAGTCATTCGACTGGAGGAGCCCAAGAAAGAGGCCAAGGAGGCCAAGCTGTAGAGTGTTTGATATGGGATGTAATATGGCGTGATGTACGAGGAGCCATGGGAATATAGATGGACAGACATGCATTCTGCTGATCGGGAGTAGACGAATGGTTGTACAATGTTATAATACCTCTAGCGTTTATCTATGCAAGATTTTATCTATACACTGACAGCAGCCATCACATTATATTGTGAAGTCTGGTGTTGTTCAACCTCACAAATACCTGCCCGTAATTAGGTACCTCTTTCTACTCCGTACGGGGAACGGAGTAGTGGGCCAAGGGTTGTGTCCACAGGGCGCAGCAGCCTAGGCAGACGCAACACCACGCCGGTTCGGGTCTAGGGCATCAACGCCAAATTGGACCAGACCTCACACGTTTGCCAAGGACGCAATGTCAATCCATACGTAAAGGCTGGCTTAGCCTTTCAAGGATTCCCCTCCTTCGGGTTGCTAATAATCCAATAGACCAGGCCGCAACCAAAAAAAAATACTCAAGAAGTTATCTTGGCGTGCCCCATCGTTCAGAACTCACAGGGCCAAGGCCATAGAGATCAGAGCAAAGAGACCAAGCGAAAGTGACGGCAGCATAGATTGCGGACTACCGGACTCGTCGTCGTCATCGTCGTTGCCGTCGCCGTTGTTCCTCGCGCCGCCCGTCTGCTCGTCGACACCCGAGACGCGGGGGATCCTAGTCGAGTTGGCGGGGATCTCGATAACGTTGGACCGGTCCTGGTTGACGTTGGCCTGCGCAATGGCCAGCTCCAGGTTCTCCATGTCGTACACGACGTAGGCGCTCCTGAGGAACGTGTCGCCCAGGATCATCAAGGCGTCGTCCTCGATGCCGTAGTCGGCAATCGACTCGATGCCAAACAGGCAGATGCGGCCCTCGAAGTCTTGGTAGGCCCGCCGAAGGTCGGAGGGCGCGAAGGAAGAGTCAAAGACCTCGAGCTGCTCTTCAGAGAAGGCGTTGATGACCATCTCACTCATCGGGACACGGATCGTCTTGCCGTCAAAGACAAAGTCGAACTCGTGGCCCTGACCCCGGCCCTCCTCACCGCCCCAGCGGCAGTCGACGAGGCCCATGTTGAGCAGTTCGATCTTGCGCACATCGTAGTGCCTCATGACACTGTCAGCAAAGGCCGTAGGGAGCAGCGAGATGGTGGCGCCCGAGTCGAGGAGGGCATAGCTGCCGTTGTCAGCGCCCGTCCCCCTCTCCTCGTCGTCGACGAGCCAGCGGATGCCGTCAATACCGACGGCCCAGATCTGTATCTCGGAGCTGTTGCCCGTACCGAGATCGGTAGCCAGCGGTAGGAAGGCCAGATCGCCAATGTACTTCTCCGAGTCGATGCCGCCAAACAGGACGGTTCCCGAGTCAGACCCAATCTCGTTCTACCAGCAGCACATGTCAGCCTCAGCACGCAGAACAAGCAGCGCTCCTCGTCCCCGCCGCCAGGTGCCCACTCACAAGGTACAAGCTGAAGGCGCGCGAGTTGATATGACCCTGGGTGTACAGGTTGTCCACAATCGTGGGATACATGTCGTCAGCGGCAACGGTGGAGCTGAAGCCCAGGCCCATGAGTCCTGTTGGGCGGACAGAATTCACGGCCATGCCGAGCTGCTGGTTCCTGATGGCAGCACCGCCAATCGTCACAGTGTCGTTGAAATAGTGACCACTGATTTGCTGGAGAGCGTCAGCTTGCTGGATATCAAAACCACAGTCGTCTCCTAAACTTACACGTCCGTCGAGGTAGGAGATGTCAAAATCACCATCCTCCTCACTCTCAAACGAACTGCTCTCGTCCGGATCAACTGAGCAGAGTCAGTAACTTGGCATGACCAGGAATGACGAGCCATGACTCACAAGTATCCAAACAGTACCCCATCTGCGCCTGGAGGAAATCAGACCTACACAGATCTGTAGAAGGCGTATTCACCTAGGTCAACCGCGTCAGCCAAGGAAGCAATGGAGGGCTTGCTGAGATGCAAAACATACCCAGGTGTCGCTGGACCCCGTATCCAGCTGGAACTGCACCGTCTGCGGCGGCGTGCCGACCTGGAACTCTGCAAAGTAGCCGCCCATGGTCATGTTGTTGAGCGCCTCGATCGAAACGGGCCCGTCGCGCTTCGACAGCGTCATGGCCTGGCGCTGCCGACTAAACGGCACGGACACGGTGCCCGCCGAGGCCGTCGCGGCCACCAGGCCAAACACGAGTCCCCGAAGCTGCAGGACGCCCATTGTGTGCTATAGACAATGCTGAAGGGAGGAGAAGGGGAGAGCGGAGGAGGAGGAGCAGGCAGAGCCCTTCTGGAAGATGTGAATGGGGATCTCCCCGTATTTTATTCGTATCCAAGCATCCTGACAAGGCAGACCAGGCCATCAGGAAGTGTGGGAAGTGCCAAGCCGCCTCTGGATCCTGCTGGGCGCAGGGAGAGGCTGGAGCGCCCCAGAACGAGAAGCAACAAGATGCCAAAAAGGGTTAAATTAGGGGATCAAGGACCTGCACCCCACTCGCTAAAGATCCCATGATGGGATCCGTGGATATAATTAACCACATCCCAAAGCCTTTCAGCCTTCACTAGCGCGCGTCATGGCAACGAGGTAAGCTTAGGTAGTTTGTTATAACCCCCAAGTTGTGAAGAAGCGACGGACACGACAAAAATAGGACGGGTTCCAGAATATGGTAGAAATATTCACAGCCAACATCGTCTTTTGAGGCCTTCTGTCTATCGAAATACACATCTACATCATACATTCATACAACCTGCCTGCCTACGTCATCTTATTGTACCGCTCCCTCGCCCGGTCTTGGACCGAGTTGACGTATTCGGTGTAGCTGTTCTTGGTCTTCTTCTCGGCAAGCTGCGCCGCATCGCCCAAGTTGCCACCCTCCGCCCCCAGTCCCACGCCCTCCTGGTAGGCGTTGCTGGCGACGACATCGACGCGCCCATCGGCATTTGCGCCCAGACCGGTTCCTGCCGTCCAGCCCATCTTGGCCAGCATGCCTGCGCCCTTGGACGGGGCGGGCTTCGAGGTCACCTTGTCGTCCTGGGGCCGTTTGGCCTCGGGCTTGGGTTTTGTAGGCTGACCGGATGGCTTCTTGGGCTGGTTGAATGCTTCGCGTCTTTCCTTGGCGCGATCGCGGTATTGCGACTCGGTCAGGGCACCGTCCTGTGCACCCGCCTGCTGTTGCATCCGCTTGTCTCGGGCAGCTAACCTGGGTAGAGCAGCCTTGACGAGTTCCTCGTTCTCCATTGAATTCCGGTGATTGCGCGACTTCTCATGAATGCCAACTTCCTCGAGCGATTTGTACTTGCGCATGCAGATTAGGCACATCAACCGGGCGCGATCCATGTACAACTCTTCCGCATTCTCCTTTACTTCCTTCTCCTCTGCAACCTCGGTCGCAGCGCTCGACCGACCAGGATCGGCGTCGTTGGAGACAGACGTAGGCGTGTCCAGTGTCTTGGTCCCAGAGAGTGAAATTTTGATCAGTCCGCTGTTTGATGGCTTGTTCTGGCTCGCCGAAGCCGAAGTGTACGGTCCAGAGCTTTCGGCACTCCCAGACGCCTCCTGGCCTGGCTTTTGGCCCCGGAGCTCATCATGCTTCTTCTGCCACATGGCCATCTGGCCAGCCATCGGAACCGACTTCTTCAATGTCGAGGCAGCCAGGCTTCCTTCCGCCTTTCTCTTCTTGGACTTCTTGCCGTCGCTTGGCTCGTCCTCGGCTTGCTTTGCAGATCCCTCCAGGGCAGGAGCTTGTGGGTTGACAATCTTCTGGCTGGGGTATGCGTGAAGGTCTCTGTATCTGACGAGGAGTGTCGGGTTGAACAGAGGATGGAAAGACATGCGTTCTATGGCAGGGCTCATGGCTCTGGTTTCCGGGAGAAAGACACCCATGTGGATGTTGGACACGGTTACAGCACACGCTGCCACATGGAACGCGCGAAGCATCTTGAACTTGGTCATGGCAGCAGTGGCGTCCTCCAAGGTCCAGAACTCGGCGAATCCATACTTGAGCGATTCGTCAGTCTCTGTTTCTCGCATAAGAAAGACGCGGTGCAACGAGCCCGGCCGTGCGCCGTATGCCGAGTTCTCCACCGTCGGTGCCGTGGATTTGAGTTTGGGAGGGCCAGCGCCCGTGTCCTTGGATGGCTCCGGTTTGTGGATTTCCAACCTTCTGATATCATTTGCAAACATGTCCTCATTCACAAACTGCGGCAGAGGATACACGACGAGAATCTGAGAGGGCATATCGGCGGCATCCGTGGACCCCGTCAGGCTCTGTTGCCAGTTGGATCCTTCAACATGTTAGGGCAGTCAAACAACATGGCCACTGGACATACCTGAAGGAGAATTTCCACACATTTTGCACTTGCTTCTTGTCGAGTAGTTGGAAAAGTCACACTTGACCGGTCAGCCACATTCGCCACGACGAGTGCAAAACGAACCGATGAGCATATCCAGTTGGCCGAGTTTGTGATGCGCGTGTCGATATCATCACGACTCCGTGCGTAATGAATGTACGCATCAAACCTTCCGTCCGGCAAGTCGTCAGTAGAATTTTCCAGCTGGATAGGGAGCTTCGGGAAATTTTCTTTGACAAAGACGGCTGCTTGCTCGATTGATTCGAATTGAACGAATGCACGTCGATATCCTAGAACCGTCAGTGGTGTTGGGAAACCTGGTAAAATGTAGCATACCTTTGGACGAGGAGATGCGAACATCGATGGGCCCGAATTCCGACGCAACAGAGTCCCTCAGTAGGTTCTCCCGCAGCTATTGGTTACATCACATCATTAGCTTTGTACGAGAAAAGCCGTTCGGCGAGGCGAGCGTGGGTAGTGACACTGGGATCAGCCGTGTGGCACACCCTGTGCCAGCCTGGTCTCGTGGAGCCGCATCGACAACATCTCGTGGAGCCGTGGATCGTAGAAGCACCAACCTCGGTAGCAGATAAGCTAAAGGGCAGACCCTCCAGAATGACGGTATCGCTCGGTTTTCCAGCATCCCGCGTAGGACTCTGGGAGCGACTGGACGCAAAGCGACCACGCGAGCGGGAACGGTCGCCGCGGTCGTGGTGACGCCTATCGCGAGAGTATCCGCCCCGCGAGCCCCTTTCATAGCGATCTCCGTACTGTTCCGCGTCGTCCTGGGGAGGCGCATCGTCGTACATGCCCCCGTAGTCATGCTCGCGGCTAATGTAGTGCCTTCGTCGTCCATAGTCATCCTCGTCCTCATATCGGCCGCTGCGCGCCCTCCCATAGCTCATGCCATCTTCGCGCCTAGCACCGCCTCCGCGATTGTCGTGGTCGAAGTCACGTCTGGAAGGAGACCTGGAATGCCCTCGTCGATCCATGGGGAAGTTAGCCGTCAAGCTCAAATCGGTCCGTTTGTCCCAGTGATGATCTCAGCCGAGGTCCTCCAGCATTCGGGTCAAGTCTTTACCCTGCCGCGATCGATGAATGTCTTCTCCCTCTCGCTCGTGGTGTCGATTTTGATAATCATCCGCACTGTCGCTGACTCTGCCTGGGTGGTCTCGCGGTCGGCCTCGGATTTCTCCAGGGCTAGGACTTTGTCCCCAATCAGGAGAACGTGCTTTATAGTCGTCGCGCATAACGACAGCTACCGCAGTTGTCGTGATTTCGGTGCATGAGGGTGTTCGAAGCACAGGTGCGTTAGACAGGTAAAAGTCCACAAAGAGCGTGTAGATGGAAAACGGCTCCGTGTCTGGTTATTTAGGCTGCTAGATTCCGAAGGTGTTTGTTTGGTGATGGAATGATGAGTCAGCCGAGGTGCCTCATCTTCGGCTCCTGCTTTGTCTCAATTGGCTTTGTCTTTCAAATTCACGGCAAAAATGACAGGTAGAAAATATCACATTGTCTAGATTCAGGTCAATGATCATATTCTTGACAACCACCATTTGGGGTTGGCGTAGACATGCTGCATCTGGGCTAGTTCTAAAACGTATATCTCGCCGTCACTGCAGCCACTGCGGGGTGTTTGAGTCCATAGCACTGAAATTATGAGGCACTTATAACGGAACATAGCACGCAGTCGCCTGGCTGTCGAGATGTAATATCTTTGTTCGATTACTGCTATATGCGCTGTCGCCCATTTAAATAAAACACCGCATACCCGAACAGACACCATTGTTCGGCTACCATGTCTATAGCAAAAGACTCCGAGAATGATGTCTGGGAAATATCCGAAGAACAATGCTATGTGGCCTTGACCCACGACCATCTCGACGCCAAGCAAGTCATGGACAGAGTCCGCAGTCCTGCTGCTGGCGCAATCGTCTTGTTCGCAGGTTGGTCCCGCCGTCTATCCAACGAACCGACTGACTCGTCCAGGGACCACGCGTGACAACTTCGCGGGGAAGCCGGTCAAGGAGCTGCAGTATACTTCCTACAATACACTCGCTCTCAAAACAATGATGTCAATATGCAAAGACATCTTCGCTAAACACGGGCTCAAAGGCATCGCTATGGTTCATCGCCTCGGGGCCGTGCCCATCGGCGAGGAGAGCATCTTGATCGCCGTGTCATCGCCGCACAGACAGGCTGCGTGGCGTGCTGGCGAAGAAGCCCTCGAAGAGTGCAAAGCCCGGGTCGAAGTATGGAAGCGTGAGGAGTTTGAGGGTGAAGAGGGCGTTTGGAGAGCCAATCGCGATGGTGCTATGGGTCAAAAGGTCGACTCTTGAGGGCGAAGCTCTTCAAGCCTCTGCGTGTCATCTGCGCTCTTCTCCGAGTACGGAGGTGGCGGCTCGAAGAGAAGTTGGAACGGAGAGGGGAACGGCTGCAATAGTGCGCTCTTCCCGTGCATTACTGACAGCCATTAGCATGTTATCATTCCTGCGTTCAATCATCTTACCAATAATGTGGTCAGAGTAGGCCTCTGTGAAAGTCTGCCCCGGACCAAGGCCGGACGGTGCAATCACCTCGGTTAGAGCCGAAGGGTACACAAGAATTCCAAACTCCTTATGCATCAGACGCCAAAAATCCGACGGGACTCTGTTTATTCGTCAGCATCCGTTCCTTGCCTATCCATGAAGGGCCTTACTCGTGTTGGCCAGGCTTTATACAGGCGTGAAGGAAGAGACACAGGGTTTCGAGCAAAAGGCATTCGTCAAACTTGCTCTCTGGGTCCATCTCATTTCGGTTGTCTGCGGCTAGCAGCCTCTTTTTCGAGTACTCCTGGGCTAGCTGCCAGCCCTTGGCCATCTTGTCAATAATGGATTCGCACATGGATGGGCTTTGGTTCGGCCGCGCCATGTCGGCTTGATGGAACTGCTTCGAATCCGCAGGAGACATTGCAACGGATTTGAATATGAATGCGGGTATTTCTGAGGAGGCAATGAGAGATCCTGTGCGGTAGTTATATTTGTCGATATTTTTGCTGTCCCAGTCTTCCAACAGCTTTGTATCACAGCCATCAAGGTTCATTGCTAGTCGCGACGTGAGCCACTCGAGCCAAAAGGGTTCGTGCTTGCCTCACACGCCTGGTCAAGTAACAACCTAGGAAGTTCCCAAAAAGGCATTCACCTCACATTTCATCTGAGGTAACCGCGTACCGATTTGAGGGAAGTTCCTGGCCATGAATGAGGGGAAGGAAAATGTCGCCCCACGGCTTCCCACATCACGACGGCTATGCTGACAATCACCAAGGTTCATTGACAAAGAATGCATGTATATACTGACGCATGTCGTCGAGGCTATGTGCAGTCGCCTCACGCTACAAAAATGTGGTATCTCGCTCAAATCAAAGTCCATACACGTACAAGTTCCAGCGCCTTCGCCCAGAATACACTCTACAGAGCGTAGTTCTCGGTGTGGAGGAAAATCTCTTCGAGTTCGTCGTCACCCCAGATCTCAGCCTGCAACCTTGCGACAGTGTTGGCCACTCCAACTCGCATGGCCTCGGGTCCGCACACGAAAACGGCCGTTCTCCTCCCCAGAATACCCCGGCCGTCTTTGCCACCCGTCGTCCACTCCTTCAGCATGTAGCCCAGATCGGGACGGCCATATTCGACGCTCCAGCCGCCGTCAATCTGGTGGGGCACGGGGAAAGCGAAGCGCATCAGGTTCTTCTGGAACTCGGTTGGCGTCTCGGGAAAGCCAAAGTCAAAGCCGGAAGGTGGTCCGAATGTGGATGTCGGGCGTGGTTGTTTCGACGCATCGGGCAGGTTCGTGGTGCGCAAGTGTGCTAGCTCTGGTGCCCGTACTGGGAACTCACCCTGCGTCGGGCTCGCCTGGTCAGGCAGTCTATTAGGAGAGGCGGGGGCGTAGTTAAAGTACGGCCCGTTGTCCTTGCGTAGAGGCGGGAAGTGGAATTCGCGCTTCTGGTCTGGTTCAGCAACGTCAAGAGGCTGCTTGGTGTCCTCCGGGTAGTCTCGTCCTTCCAACTTGTAGAGGGATTCTTCCGCAGGCGACATATTAGGGGGCGGTGGCATGCTCTGGGGCATGGAAGGGGCCTTGGGTTGCAGATACTTCTGCTGTGGTAGTGCGGTGATGCGGTCCTCGTTCTCGGCGCGAAGATCACGCTCACGTTCGGGGTCGCCTTGAGCCTCGGCTTGGATAAAGGCCGAATTTCGTTTGGACGCGATCCCAGCGACAAAATTATCCAGCTTGTCGTGGAACATGTGGCTCAGGGCTCGCTGGTGTCCGACGGGGCCCGTCATGGGCATCCCACGGTTGCGGACTGCGCCGGTAACAAAGAATTTGCACGTCACGCTGTCTGGAGGTGCCGACTCTCTGCAGATCCGGAGCTCCTCACGGAACCAGTCCATGGCTTCCAGTCTCTTGAGGGCCCAGACAACCACCACTTTGCGGGTGATGGCCTTGCCATCTCTCATTCTCTTGATGAGATTCAACAGCTGTGACATCAGCGCGGTGATGCCACTTCCACCAGCAATAAGAATGCAGGTATCGAAAGCTGCTAGGTCACGGCGCATGCCGCCGTATGGCCCATCCAAGAAGGCTCTGTAGGTGTGGAATGGGCCCTTCTCGATGGCAGTGTTGAGAACCTTGCGAGTGAAGCCACCGTAAGGCTTGAAGACGATCGTGCAGTCGCGATACTGTTCGCCGTACTCTGAGGGGAAATCCTCGCTGCATAGCGAAGAAATAGTAAAGGGGTGATTCTCAAACAGGGAGATGCCAGGCATGCGCAGGTAGACATATTGGCCAGCCTTCCAACGCATTTGAGTTGGGATGGTGACCTTGACGGCATTCTCGGCCATGAGGGTAACGGCAGCCTCGTCACCAACCATAAAGGCCAAGCGCCAAGGCTTGATCCAGTTGAGGTTAAAGAATCGCATGCCGTAGCATACCACCCAAATGGCTACGCTCGTCCACAGGTAGCTCCAGGACATGAGGTAGTTCTGCGTGTGCCAGAACAGAACACCAATGTAGACGACTGCGACAGGCGCATGAAGCAGGACAAAAGCCTCATAGGCGACTCGCCTGATAAAGGGGAGGGATGCGACGCAGAGCCACAGCAGAGGCACGAGGCAGGCAATGCCAGTTCCGTAGATGAGACCGCTGCCACCTTCAAAAAGTCGTTGGAAAACCTCCATGCCTCCGTCGTCCCAGACTGGCTGGACGTAAAATGGAATTGTGTGGACAAGGGAAAGGAAGAGGCAAAGATAGCCGAGCCAACGGTGAAACACATTCAAACGCTCAGGACCGATGCCGGTCAGGACACTCAGGATATTCGACTTCATGCTAGTCGCAATGATCCAGGGGGTTAGGGCAACGGCAATCATGCCAGATCGGATAGCGACTGGTGGAGAGCCAAACTGGATGCTCTGCCAGTATAGTGGTTGTTGGAGGAAGCAAAACAGGGCGACGTAGACAATGGCAATGAATGCGCAGGTCAAGACTGCCAAGGACGAAAAGGTAAATCGGTGCTTCCTCCAGGCGATGTCTGGGATCGGGCGGTAGAAGACCCAGCGGAACAAAGCCAACGTGTCGTTGATGATGCTGACTGAGCTGAAATGTGCCTTGGGGCGGAACTCTTTCTCGCCGAGGCCTTCTCCTTCGGGGAAGAAGTGCTGTGCAGTCTGTCCGGTCCGAAGGGCAGCCATGGCAAAGTTGGCGTCGACATTGTAAGCACTCTGGTAGAACTCCTCAACCTGCTGCTTGTAGATGGCCTGGCGGATCTTATCCTGCCAGAAGTGCCAGAATCGCACAAAAATGACGGCAACCACGACACCAATGGCAAAGTACGTCCAGGCAAGGCCATATCGGCCAGACTCGGACCAAGGGTCGACTGCATGTGCCTGTATCAGGCCCGGTGGGCTGTTCGGGGTAAGGGGAATTTCGATGCGCTTGTGGAATTGATTCAAGGTCCTCGCGACCTTGTCAGCCACGTCGCTGATGGCAGCTGTAATGTGAGGAGCCATTGCGCCTGTGAGTCGAGAGGCTTAACCAAGCAAGTAGCGTCGGCGAAGCTCAGCGTGATGCAGTCGACATGAGAGTCGAGAGAGGTTGCTGGTGCGCAAGGTTCCTGCTCGACAAGCGGCAGCTTCTCCGGATAGGTTGGTTGGTCTCAGACAGCAGCTCGTCGCATAATCGATCCAATGTTGAGTACCTGTAAGGCGAGAACCAGGACTAATACCGAAGGGCGTCAGGTAGGATGGAGAGCCGAGTCCATGAAACAAGGAAAGGAACGAAGCAGTGAAGCACCCGAGGACGCAGAGGGGTGAAGCGCAAGCAAGGACAAGGAGGAGCAGGCCGGGCGAGATGGATATATGAAAAAGAGCGGTGTTAGTGGGGGGGTTTGCAGGGTCCAGAATATTGGAATCGATTGCGGGCGGCAGCAAGCAGATTGGATCAATATCGTCAGATCAAGGTCGACAGCCAATGTCCGGTGGGCACAGAAGCTTGTCGTGCAGCGGGAGCCAGGGCCTTGATGGTCGAATCAGGTTGGCTGAGAAGAGGCGAAATGGATCCCCGCGAGCCGAGAGCTTGGGGATGCAAGCAGCGTGAGGTCCTAACACAGCGCGTACGGGCGCTTAGGTGTGAAGGAACTTGCACCGACTTGAGCGGTGGTGTAGAGCAGTGTCCAATGTCACACAGGAGAGGTGAGAGGAAAGGTGACAAGCAGGTGCTGGGCACCACCTGCGTACATGTATCGATGTGTGGCATGCAGGGTGACTAGGGTCCATATGCACCGTACCTTGTTGACGATGCTCGGCAGCTGGAGACTGGATGGGTCCGCGATGGATGCGGGTCGATGTCCTGGGGGGTATGGGGAGGTGATAAGGTGACGAGATGCGGGTGGCGGCGCCTATTCGCGACTTCTAGTCATGGCTCAAGGATGTGGTGCCTGATGCTATGTATGCAACAGCTGGTTATTTGGAGATCGGGGGCGAAAAGCTGCTCCGCCATCAACATGTTCATGTAGGCCGACATCTCGAGTCAGAACGAAGCCAACACGTCGATGGAAGAAGACATCCATCGCCACGACCTGGTCGCATTCAACAGACCGTCTCCGCACGCAGGTCACCCGGCGCGGGCCTGTTGACACCATTGCTGCTTGCCATTCGACCATGGTTGCTTTTCTGGCCCGCACCGAAGATCCAGTGCAACAGGGGGGAGACAGACGACTTGAGCAGCCGTGTAGGACCAACTCAGGGCCCGCGAAGAGCGAGGGAGGTTGGGAGGTCGGGATTGGCTAGCGGGAGGATGCGAACCGGCATGGCTAGATTGAGCGTGTGGCCAAGACTGTCGAATGGCAGCACAGAGCTGGGCCAAGGGCAGGCAAGGGGGGGACAATGAAGGATGAATCGTGAATGGCGCAAATGGCCTCGAGAGACGACGGAGCGCTGTGATTCGGTTGGCGGCATAACGGATCCGCGGGGCCCCCGGTGCATTTTGGGCGGGAAGGAGTCAAGGACACCACTTACACTGCTTGACTTGGGGTGGGGGCTGGCCGCGGGCGCCAAATAGCCCCTTGTGATTGGGCCATTTCTCAGGGCAACCTTCCTCCAGCTACAGCTGCCCACTAAAGTTCGCCTAGAGTTCCTTCCCTTGTCGCCCTCCAGCGGCCACAGCGGCCTAGCAGCCCCACTGGTCACAGCTGTCACACTATAGCGGCGGCAGCAGCAATATTGCCTCTGCTATACCATGAGTTGTCGCTCGATTCTTCTTCATCGAGGGCACGAGTCCAGGGTCAAGCCATTCGGAGCATTGATAGCAATCTCTCATGGCTTGACTCGACCCGCTTGTCCGTATTGTTGGTTCTGTCGTTGCTGCCAATCTGGGGTATCTTTACAGTGGCGTTGTAGCCCCTTGCACAATTGTCTCATGCGCATATGTTGACTACTACTATGTACGACAAGGCCTGCAGCCGATAATAATGGATGTCCCTGTCCAACATCACCAACAGTCATATCAGCCCCCGCTGATCTCGTGTACCATGTAAACGTGCAAGGAGATACCGTGGTTGATCATCCATCGGCATTCAGCAAGGCGATCCTTTGACATTGCCGATGCTACGCCCGCGCCCACCGAACGATCAATTTTGCCGGTCAGCTTCAAACCAACAACTGCAACAGTTGGTGAGTCCATCAACGGCGATCGCCTTGTATTGGGGGCCGCATGTCACAAACAGGTAGGTGCTGCATTCAATTTATTCTCAGGTACGGGGTGCAGGCTGTGCCTCGCCTTGGTGATATGTTGCAGCACATGTTTGCTTCTCCGCCTTGATAGCAGATGCATGACAACCTGCCTGCCGCTTAAAGCGCAATGCTCATCACCAACAGAGGAACATTTCCAAATAGATCAAACTGCACATGATAAGCTGACAGGCAACAACGGGGCTTCCTGCATGCTGCGTTCCATCATGGTCTGTTCCTCATGCGCCTAAGCTGGAGAGCCAGAATTACCCGCGACATAAAGAACCAACATTATTGACTGCCAATTTAATTGGCGCCAGGCAAGCTGTTCATGGATACGAGGCGAATGCCAGTGTTGAAAAATGGGTGTGTAGTTTGACAGCCTGGTGCCCCGCTGGCATCTAATTGGGCCGTCAAGCTCGATGCCCCGCGAGGCTGACAACGCACCCAACTTTTTCAGTTAGGAAATCTTCAAACAAGCAGTACAGTTTTGGAATACGGTCCAAATCTCGTAATACTTCCTCGGCGACTCATCTCAAAGCCCTTTCTTGTGCTTCTTAGGCCTTGCAATGGCCCCCGCCCTCGGCCTCACCCGTGCAACTTTTGCCAAACTCTCCCCCCATCCCTACCTCCTCGCCAACCTCGAGCCAGCTTCAGATGATGTTCCTCCCGCCCGCAGCAACGGCCGCGCGCCCAACGAGGTTCGCCAGCCCGTCGTGAACTCGGCGAGTCTGTCACATGCCAACGGCAGCGCAGTTGTGCGTCTAGGCGACACCACGGCCATCTGCGGCGTGCGGGCAGAGACTATCCCAACATCCAGCATACCCAACTTCCGAGCCTCGAACCGACACACCGAACTCCTCGACTATGACCTTCTCGTGCCAAACATTGAGCTTGCCACGGGCTGCGCTCCCGAGTTTCTCCCCGGCGGACCGCCCTCGACTCTTGCACAGACTCTGAGCACCCGCATATACTCCCTCCTACACAGCGCGAAGCTGGTGAATCCAGAGAACCTACGCATCTGGCACACACGGCCGGCAGAAAATCTCGTTGCGGACGAGGGTCGCATGGAGGAAGATGACGAAGAGGATGCCGAGATAGGTGAAAAGTACATTGCTGCCTACTGGGTGCTCTACATCGACATATTCTTCATATCCTTCGACGGAAACCCCTTTGATGCTGCCTGGGGTGCCGTAGTCGCCGCCCTCCGGGACACAAAGCTTCCCCAGGCACGATGGGATCCAGACAGAGAGCTGGTAGTATGCTCTGCGAAAGATCCCCGACCCCTCGACATCTCAGGCCTGCCGATTGCATGCACGGCCATTGTCTTCACCGGAAAGGAAACCGACCGTCCCACGGATGAGCGGTTCTGGCTGCTCGTCGACCCGGATAGACTGGAAGAATCCTTGTGTGACGAGAGCATCACCATCGTTGTCGAGACGACCCAGGGCACACCCAGAATCCTGACCATATCCAAGCATGGAGGCACCGTCCTCTCCTCAAAGCTATTGCGATCCAAGGAGTTTCTGGCATGGGCTACGAAAAGAAGCGACGACTTTGTCGCAGCAATCACTGGGAAATGATAAAAACGTAGTGTAATCTAAAGATACCAATATAAAGCAGGCCAAGCCTACGATACTGGCAGACATGCTGTCAACAATTATGAGTGAGAGTGAGAGTGCATGTGTCAGACTATTCGAACTACCCTTTCAGACGTTATTCTAGGGCAGTAGATACCAGCAGACAGGTCAATCTACCGCTCAGCGTTCCAAGGAACTCTCCAGTGGCACGCGTAAGCTAAAAGCTGAACACATGACGAAGAGGATTGAGCGGTTAACGAAATAAAAGAAGAAAAAGAGTAGAAAAAAATCCGACCGCTGGTGGTAAAATAAACCGCACGGGATTTGCTGGGGGTGGTTGGGCCCCACTCGAGCCAGAGATATTCCGGCCCCATCCCTCATCATCTCCCACCTTCATACAAAAAAAAATCTCCAATCGTTTCCTCTTCTCTCCTTCTTTCCCATCTCCCTCCACAACCCTCACCATGGAATCCCTCTCAGACATAAAGTGGGATGTAGTGATCAGCGGCACAGGGCTTCAACAGTCCCTTCTAGCCCTGTAAGCGACGGATTCCATCAAACGAGGCTGCCTCCATCTGACTGACCGAGCGTTTGATGTGTTTCTCGCCTGAAGAGCTCTCTCGAGATCCGGCAGCAACATTCTTCACGTTGACGGAAATGAGTACTACGGTGGATCCGAGGCTGCTCTAAGCCTTGATGAGCTGGACGACTGGGCCAAGGCCAACCAAGCCGCCGACGGTCCTGGCCCGTTTGCTTCGGCGCAAGTCACGAGGGGCACAGAAGACCTGCCTTCACGGCGGTACGCGCTCGCGCTCGCACCTCAGCTCATCCACGCGCGATCGCAGCTGCTTTCCCAGCTCGTCTCCTCAAAAGCGTACCGCCAGATCGAGTTCCTCGCCGTGGGCTCGTTCTACATCTACCAGCCTTCAGAAGCGTCCGCAGCCGGCAGCCTAGCAAGGATACCGTCGACCAGGGAAGATGTCTTCTCCAACACGTCGATCCCCGCCAAGTCGAAGCGTTCGCTCATGAAGTTCCTCCGCTTCGTATTGGAATACGAGTCGGAGCCGCAGGCGGAGGCTTGGAAACCCGTCGCCGACGCGCCGTTGACCGAATTCCTCGCTTCCTACTTCAAACTCGACGCGAGCCTACAGTCTTACATCCTGGCGCTGACGCTCAGCGTCGATGGACGGATCACGGTACAGTCTGGCCTTGCCGTGGTTCATCGTCATCTGACATCCATGGGCGTCTTTGGTGCCGGGTTCGCTGCAGTATATCCCAAATGGGGTGGTCTTGCGGAAATCGCCCAAGTGGGTTGCCGAGCCGGTGCAGTCGGCGGTGCCGTGTATATGCTCGGCACGGACATTCAGGAGGTGAAACCCCCAGCTGTCGGAGGCGATGGCGATGAGGCCGAGCTGGAAATTGCTCTGTCCAATGATATCGTCGTCAAGTCCAAGACGCTGGTGCAAACAGCCCCTGACCAACCGGCCAAGGGCTCATCTGCTCTGAGCAGACTGACAGCGGTAGTTCAGTCTCCGCTGGCGTCCCTTTTTGAGACCACCGTTGAGGGCGGTCCTACCCCGGCTGTGGCCGTCGTTGCATTCCCCCCAGGCACCATATCCATGGACAAGCCAACCGAGTATCCCATTCACGTCATGGTGCACTCGAGCGAAACAGGCGAATGCCCATCTGGACAATGTAAGTTGACGCATTTCCTTTTTCAACCCCTCACGTACATGATGATCCAACAAAACGAATACTTATCTACATTGACTGAATCCAATGACGATTTCAACTCTGACAACCTGATGTACACCATCTTCATCTGAAATACTTTCATTCTTGCTTGCAGACAGCAGCTAACCTGCTATCCAGGCACCATCTATTTCAGTACTGTTTCCGGGCCTTCGGCAAAGGAATCACTCGAGAAGGCCTTGTCCTTACTTCTCAGTGCGGCAGGGGAAGGCGAAGCGCCTCCATGCTTATACCGGGTGTATTACGAACAGCGAATGGCCTCTGCCGGCGTCACCATTGCTGGCAACACGATTTCCTTTTCTTGCCAACCTGTAGACCTGTCATTCAATGATTCAACTCTCAATTTCGTG
This sequence comes from Stachybotrys elegans, assembly GCA_020746835.1. NCBI lineage: Eukaryota > Fungi > Ascomycota > Sordariomycetes > Hypocreales > Stachybotryaceae > Stachybotrys > Stachybotrys elegans. The sequence goes on along the minus strand of JAGPNK010000008.1, from coordinate 671,102 downwards.
CGAGAGGCCTGGACTGAGGTGAGTGGTGAGAAGGATCAGACAGTGTACATGCAGTTTGAAGATCGGGAGCAGGTAGAAGACGATGAAGTCTACGATGTATAGCCAATACCCATAGCATGTGAATCAGAATATGGTTTCAATTAACAAGTCGTGAGTCATGTCTCGAGTTCGGTCGTTCCCCATAACTAACTAGCAAGTTGCGCAATCAAGTTGCTGCATATGATGCCCCAATATACGCGCGTAAAAGGGTGGTTTCGTTGCCGTCCCTTGTGTGATGCGAGATCCCCAAACTCCAAATGAACAAAGAAAATCGAAAGTTGGAAAAGAAGACATGGAAAGCCGCCAGCTTCGGCTTCGGCTACGCGGTTGTCGCCGCCCATCGCGCAATACAAGGTAAAAAAGAAACGAGTTGAGAACGCAGCATGCTCCTCAGAGCTGATCCAGTGTTGGGCAATCCCTTGAGATGCAGTCGCATGAGCATGAAACAAGAGAAAACCATGAAACGGAAAGAAAGGTCGAGGAGCAAAAATCCCAAATCAAATCTGCTCGACGTTTTCGTCTTCAAGAACCACCGCGTCTTCAAGAACGGGCATCCCAACATAGAGTTTCCCAAACGGAACATGATCCTTGATGCCCTCCTGCTTCACGGAAACGGCATTCTTGGTCGCCAGGGACAAAACGTGCAGAAAGGCTCCGGCGGCAACGGCGCGGGTATGAACCCCAGGATCGGCCAGCTTTTCGAAATCAATCCAGAGGCGGTTGCCCGTCTTGCCCGCGCGCAGCTGGCCTTGGTTGTTGGCTTGGTCGCGGGCATACACCATAAAATCCTGGCTGGCAACATCGAACTGGCTCCCAGCAACCTCCTAGGGGTCTGGATCACAACCGATTATGGAGTCGCTCGAAGGAAAAGCGGCCCCGTGGCCGAGGAAATCTTCGATGCCATCAGGTCGTGGGTCTGTAGGGCCTTGGCTGCTGTGGCGCTGGACATGGCTGATGTCGCGTTGACGGTTGAAAAGAGGGCTTGGATCTGGAATCGGCTTCCGGGCACTCTCTTGACCACGAACCGAAGATCCAGGGGCAATGGATGGGGCTCGGCTCCATGGAAGCACGGAAGAAGAATGGCGATCCTCCATACCCGCCACGGCGTCCATGCCAAACTCGGGAAGTGAATCATCTCCGAGAAGCATATTCAAATCGTCTTCGAGTTGTCCGCCCCGACCTTGCTCCAGAGCTTCATCCACTCTCTGCCGAGTATTTCTACCTTGGGCCTCCTCTTCACCTTCGAATGCTTCGGCTGAGGATCGACGCCGGCCACGATTCTGCTCGACGGGAGCAACCTCCTCCAAGGGTCGGCCATGCAGGCTCGCGATCAATTCTGCGCCGGCAAAGCTAGATGCCAGAGGGTGCGCGTTGAAAAGGTGATTTTGATTCGCTCCAACCATGGCGATTCCGTTACCGATGATGAGAGACGCAGCGTTCTTTCTTGCTTGGGCCAGGGTAGTGGCGTTCGCCTGCTTGTGACTGTTCTTCATGTTGATCACATAGTCGCGCGCCCAGCCCTTGAGATCTCTTGAGGTAAGAGACAGCCGCTCGTCTAAAAATTCGCCGGCCTTGCGAATGGCACGTCGTCGGCTCGCAGCAGTCCTTTGGTGGTTTTTTCCAGTCACCTCTTGGTTGTGTGCTTGGTTCTGTACTTGGGTATCTGTTGCCGTCGTCGCCTGGGGAAAGGCCTCTGCTTCGGGAAGTGGCTCTTCTCCCATGATGAGTAAAGCACCGTCTTCTTCGAGATTTTGCAGCTCAGTCTGAACTTGAGGAAGACTTGGCTTGGTCAGTTGGTGTTGCTGCTCATCAGGGAAAGGCTCTTCATGGAAAGGAGGAAGGCGAGGCAGATGAAGCTCTTCAGGATCAATCAAGCCAATGAAGTTGCCGTCAGCATCGAAATCTAGTCCGATTTCGGGGATATTGTCGTTCTCATTGAGTTCGAAGGGCCTGAAGTCGATATTGCTGTTCTGCTGGAATTGTTTTGCTAGAGGAGAGCTATGACGAGCGAGGTCAGGGAGACCGATATGGCTGCCGGCTGACAGCTCTGACGGTGGCAGCTCCAATCCCAACAAGGATGCAGCCTTCCCGCAGGAGCTGCCTTGACTCAAATCACCCAGTGGAGTCATTTGCGAGACTTTGTTGGAAGACGCTTGACTGTGAAAGAAGGCCAAGCTCTCGAGGCTATTGAGAATATCGAGCGCTGGCAGCGCAGCCAGAGGATCGAAGCTAGGGTCATCCTCAAGAGTGATGCGGTGGCGCCTATAATGGTCAGAGTCTCGAAGATGATGTCTAAGCAGGCCTATCACTCACTTTGTCCTTCCAGCCTGGGGGTCAATGGTGTCGCCTGCAGTGGCACGGAGAAGAGTGAGCATGGCCGCCTGGATTTTCTCGGCGTCGTTGAGAACGTAGCTGCACTGCCGCGTGAACACCTGGGAGACGCCATAAAGGAGACTTGCTTGAAGCCGCAGTGCGAGCGGTGCGCCAGGGTCCAGGATCTTCTCACAGGCCTTGGGAACATCGACCTCTTGGACGACCTTCCTGGTCAGTCGTCTCTGGACTCCTGCATTGTTCACATTGGCAACACGCCTATGATGGATCGGTATCAGGTCAGCTGCAACGACGCAAGTTGGACTGTGGCTTACCATATGGTTGCAACCCCATATTGGGTGCACTGAAGAACTATGAAGAGTCAGTGAGGGATGAGAAGAGGTTATGGCACGACAAACTCTCGGGGCAGTAGAACATGGCTCCTCGAAGGCTGCAGATTCGGAGACGACGGTGCTTGGTAGACGAGACCCTCGAAAAGGAAAGCCTTCAAAGGGGGAGGTTGTGGATGGCATGCACAAATCTCAAGGGGAACTATGAGTCTGTGCATGCAATGGAGATGGTGCTGTTTAAGACGAGGTGGGCAAGGAGGTTGAAGTAAAGACACGAAGGATACGCGGTGAAGACGTGTTACGCGTCCTCCACGCGACTCGATAAAGACCTCCGATTAGCAATGACTTAATCCGCTGATTGCTGGAGTGGCAGCACTGGGCCAGGTCCGGTAGGCAGGCGTGGGGGAAGGTGCGAAGGGCCGACAGCTGGCGACTCCTTCTATAACAGCACTACGAGGAGGGGAGGTGGGTTTTATATCGTGCAGCGACTTCATCCCTCTATTGTTTCTACCTATTCATCAATGACCAGCCAAGCTAAGAGAGCAGCACAATATAGACCATGGGTGTCTATTCATCTTCATTCATCTTTCTTTCCTGGGGAGGTGGGCTTGGAGACGACCACATTCCCCTGCACCAGACGAAGAATCAGCACGCCCAACATACAACAGGGCACAGAATCTCAATCCAATAACCTTTGAGTTAATAACCTTTGAGTTTGTACGGAATTGAGGCGTCCTCACACTCGGCGTAGCATCGCATACCATCGGCGAACCGCGGCAGCATGTAGCATCGTCAACTACGCCCTTCTCCGCAAACATGACGAAGACCATGGGCGCGATACCCTCAGGGGGTTATGCGGCCCTTGCCAAATGGAGGCATTCTGACGTTGAGGGTTCGAGGGCCTTTCCCAATCCTGCTTTGCCAGTGCCTTGGCTGCTCAATCCAGCTCGATATAAATGTGCTCGACGCCGTCGTCGTGGATTGTCTCAGTTGCATGTCTTACTACCCAGAAACAGTCCAAGCACTTTGATACAAACATGAGCCACACCATTTCCCAGCGCAGCACGCTTGCCGTAGCTGCTTCGGCTCGCCCATGGCGATTCGCCCCAACTCCAGACTTCGACCCAGTCAACAACCCAGCTGGTCTAGTCGCATTTTCAAACGCAGAAAACGCAAGTCTAAAGCACCGTCATATCTCCTTTCATGTCTCATTGTCCCTGACGTAAACATTTTTGTACTAACGCCGCGATAGAAGCTCATCACAGAAGATGCCTTCAAATTCCTTCAACAAAAAGTTAGCCCAATTAATCTCTCACTTTCGACACTGGCTGACCCGTCATAGTTCACTCTTGAGAAATACCATCTCAGCTACCAGGCCGAGGAAGTAGACGGGCCTCGGCTCTGTCGCGCCTTCGCTAACCATCTCAATGAGTACCTCGAGCCCCATCGTCTCATCACGGGGGACATGCTGCATATCGGTGCTGCTGCCACGTCTCTGCATGATTTGCTGGCATGGAGCCTTGCAGATGCCGGGGAAGGTTTCCTAATGGGTGCCCCGGTCTATGGGAGGTTTGAGATTGATTTCACGCAAAAGAGCCAGGTCAAGCCCGTGTACATCTCTCTGGATCCAGAGACATGCCTCGCAGCCGAACATGTCGACAAGTTTGAAGAGGCCCTGGCACAAGCAGAGTCTGAGGGCACCAAGATTCGCGCTGTCGTTATTGTCAACCCCAATAATCCTCTTGGTAGTACCTCTATCCCCTACTGCGAAGAGCGCCCCCAACTAACATCTGTCAGGCAAATGCTATCCCAAAGAGACACTCATCCGCTTGATGCAGTTCTGTCAAAGGTACCAGATCCATCTCATCAGCGATGAGATTTACGCCTGCTCCGTCTTCGACTCGGGCGAAGAGGATGCTGTGCCCTTCACGTCCGTCTTGTCCATAGACAACACCAACCTAATTGACGATGACCTCCTCCACGTCATCTACGGCGTAAGCAAGGACTTGGGCATTCCAGGTCTCTGCATAGGCACGGTCATCACGCGGAGCAAGCTCCTCCACAAGACCTTAGCATCCACCATTCGCTTCCACGGCATCGGCGGGCCCAGCCTCGCCATGGCCATTGCCGTCCTCGAGGACGATGCCTGGCGGCGCAGCTACATCGACTCGGCACGCGTCAAGCTCGCCAAGGCGTACCGGTTTGCGACGCAAGGGCTGCGTGACATGGGCATCAAATACGTGCGAGGGGGCAACGCGGGCTTCTTTGTATACCTCGACCTATCACCTTACCTGCCCAAGGAACTGGATGGCGAGGCCAACGCCGACTTTGCCCTCGCGCGCAAACTGGTCAATGCAGGTGTTTTCCTTCACCCCCAAGAAGAGCATGCACCGCAACCCGGGTGGTTCCGCATGGTGTATACGCACGACGAAGAGGTGGTGAAGGAGGGCCTGAGGAGGTATGGCGCCCAACACCATACCATTTATCGTCATCATCGTCGTGACCATCGTCGATGCAAGAAGCAGCTAACGTGTCATGCAGGATCCGATCAGTCATTGAAGGATAAACTCGGAGGAAAGGGGAGCTTGGCGACGAATCAACGGAGTGAAACAAGCTGCGGGATATCCCATCGTTGTCTTCGTCAGATTCAGCACCAATTCCTGATGCTGCACGCGCGGAACGCAGAGGACGCTGGGCAGCCAACCAAATGCAACCAGCAGATAGCGATAATTGTGTAAAAACGTTGATGCATCACAAATGCAGCCCCTCAGTTTCCCATACCACCACCACCACCTGATTAATGGTTGAACAGCTCACCGCCTTGTGATCGATGCCACACTCTTGCAAGCAGGCACACACATACCCATACCCATACGCACGCACGCAAGAAATAGCTGACACAACAGTCAGCGCAAATGAGCTGCGGTGCGGCTGAACCAGCACCACCGTTGCTCCCAATCTCCGATGCTCCAAATACCAAAAGTGTCCTCTGGCATCGCACGCCTCGCTCTAGGACCCCTTTGCTCGTCCATCTGATCGACAAGATTGCCCTTGGGATTGGCCGAGGGTAGAGTGATATCTCTCCCCCCTCCCCTCCTCTTTTCATTCCCCCCCTCGGCTTCACACCCTCAAGAGGGCATCCTGTGCCGGGGTCCGGGCAGGCAACGCAACACAACCTAAACCCAAGACGACGCTCCAATTCGACCTGTCACTTTTTTGTACCTCTTTGGCCTCCCCATTCTGACAAGACATTGCCCATGCGCCCGCGCAGCGCGCCCAGGAACCCGACATGCCTGGCGCAATGCGGCCTGACAAATAAACGCGCGGGGACGAGGAGGAGGAGGCTTGTCTCGTTTTTGTCGTCCCCCCAGCTGCTCCTTAACGTAAAAGAAGCAACAAGAGCGGGCAGGTTGCCACCCTTCTGCCATTTCAATTCCCATGTGCGCGTGCATGTCACCTGGAAGCAGTAAATAAGCGACCCCCCCTTTCTTGTATCCCTATCTTCTGCTACCTTGCCTTGCCTTGTCTGCCTCTGTTTGATCTTACCTTGCTTGACGTGCCATGGATCACACTCTGTTCCTTACATAGGCACGGCGCGACACACACCGCACACACACACACACCCACACGCATCCATCCATATTGCCACAAACCGACTTGGCGGGTAATTTTGCCTGTTTATCGTTTGTCCGTGCGTGCCTCCTGCCACAGCTCCTGTCATCCCCCTCATCGCAATACTCATCGGGAGAGGAAGACGGAAAGGGAGAGAGAAGCCGCCCACCATGATCACCGCCGTGAGCACGCCGGGCTCCACGACAACGGTGACATCGTCCGGAGGCGGAACCTGTGCCGGGTTCAGGGCGGGACCTTCAGAGCCCAGGTCCATCAAGCTCGAGTCGCCCCGTGGCAAAGATGCCGGGTCTGCGCCGTTCCCAGTCCCGGACAGCTCGCCGGGCTCCGGATCTCTTCAGAAGCCGGATTGCCATGAGCGCGTGCCGCCAAGAAAGCGCCGATCTCCCATCGCTTGCAAAAGGTTAGTGTACCCGACTCTATCCTTCTCCTCAGAGGTAAAGCAAGAAACAATCCAAAAGATTCAACCCCCCCCATCATTCATGTCCCTTCAAACACAAGAATGCCCAAAAAGTACAAAAGAGGAGGAAACGCTTCCCTTCACAAGACGATTCACCACTACATGTTGAAATGGAGGGCAAGTTGTTGATCGCCGTTCTTGTTTGTCTTCGCATGTAGGTGTCGACGCTTGAGGAGCAAATGCCTCCACGATAAAGCCAAACCGCCCTGCAAAGCTTGCATCGAAGCGGGACAGCCAGAGGCTCGAGCTTGGTAAGTAGCATTTACAGTTCCCCATTCTTCTTCAAGTCTCCCTTTCCTCCTCTGTATCAAGCCCCCTCCCTATCTCTGGCCAGGAGTTCATCATCCGGCGGGAGGGACGGGGTGAGAGTCTTGAAGCTACAAGATGAAAGAGAGGAAACACCCCCCCCCTTTCTTTTTCTCCGAGGAGCAACGCTGTGCGACTAACGCTTCGAGGGGGGGCGGGAGCGAGCGGGCGGGAGGGCGGGTTGACGGTTGGTACCGTCGTCCACCCTCTCCCTCCTCATCCCCCTCTTCCGGTCAGCATGTTTCCCGTGCGAGGCCAAAGCGATACAGACCGCGCGTTCCGCCACCCGCGCCGAAGCAAGAAGGACGAGGGCCAGGTCGTGCTCCCCACGCCGCGGCGCCTCCCGCCCTCCTCCTACGACCCTTACTCCTGGACCGACCTGCCCAGCCTCACCTACCTCGTCGACGGCGTCAACAACTTCACCCGCCACTACTTCCAGCTCGGCTTCATCCCCAAGCAAAAGTTCCCCGAGCTCCTGAGCCGTAACCACACCAAGGTCAACCTCTTCCTCCTCTTTAGCATTCTCAGCATCTCGGCGAGGCTGACCCCGGCCCTCCGCACCTACTATGGCAGCGGCATCAAGGCCGCCGAGTACTTCATGGACAGGGCTTCGGCTATTGCTCTCACGGAAATTTACAAGGAGCCTAACCTCGAGAGATGCCAGGCCTTTTACCTCCTGAGCATTGCTCAGCAAGGCAGCGGCATTGGCAATAAGAGCTTTGTAAGTTACTATCAATGTACTCGTTGAGTTCATGGGGCTGACAACACAGATCAACATTGGCATATCCATGCGCATGGCTGCTCTGATGAACTTGCATCGGGAAGAGACATATGATCTCCCGGGATCGACACCAGACGTCGTCATCCAAGCCGAGTCAGCTAGACGCACTCTGGTATGCCCTCCTCTCCCCCCTTTTCGAACATTACTAACGAGAGCCTTGTCAGTGGATGCTTCATAGCCAGGACAGTCTTCACTCCGGCCCAGCTAACCCCGTCACGCTCGCCGCCTCCGAGATCACTGCCCTGCTGCCCTGCAGCGAGGAGGACTTTGCATCCGGCCGCGAGCCAGCCTCGCGTGCCGCCCTCGAAGGCACTCCTCCTGCCATAGAGTGTCCCAGTCTCACCCGAGATCCGCGCCGCTCCTTGTTCGCCTCGCTCATGCAGATCCACCACTTCTGGGGCATCGTCGGTCGTCGTGCCGTCAAGTTTGGGCGCAGCCCTCGGCCGTGGGAGAAGTCGAGCGACTTTTCCCGCATGGTGAGTAAGTTGGAGGACTGGGAGGCGTCGCTCCCACCACGGCACAGATGGAGCATCGAGAATCTGAGGTATCACAAGGCTCGTGCGGAAGACTTGGTTCGTCCCACCCTCCGTTCTACGAAGTCTCCCCCATCTAACAGAAGCAGGCTTACCTCAGTGTCACCATGGTCACTAGACTCTGCAACATTGTCATCCGGCGGCCGTACCTGATTGAGTAGGTTCCCCCTTTCGTCGTAGCCTAGACTCAGGTTAACATGGATTCTAGCATTCTCAACATTCACAATAAGAATACTCACGACAATGTCTTCTTCTCAGCCCTCGCAACTGAGCTCTTCAACAACGTCAGCCATCTGTTCGAGCAGATTGACGCGCAGTTCACTGGTCGCTCCCCAGACGAGGGCGTAGGGGCTCAGATGGCTGCATTCTGCATCTACAGTTGTGGTCTCTTCTCCGCCTACCTCTGCAAACATCCTCACCGTGAGTTTGACACACATGCCTGCTACTCGTCTCTCCCACTGATACCTCCTCTAGTCTGTCAGGATCCAATCATCGCCAGTCGCGGTCCCTTCATGTTGAATCGCACCACATCCATTCTCATGGAGTGCAAGGAGGTCTGGCCCGTCGCCACCCAATGGGCCACGGCTTTGGAGAACTTTACACATAACCCCCAGTCCGCTACCTTGGCGAACCCGGGCACCATGGCCGACAGCAAGGAGCCGGTGCCTGATGCTCTGAGTCCCGTCCTGAAGCCGGATTCGCCCAGCCGCGCCCGGCATCACATCTATCCCTCCACTCCTAAGCCAGAGCTGGCCCCTATAGGTCATACGCTGGAACACGATGTTCAGAGCTCGGATCACCAACCGTCAACAGCCGAGCCTCTGCCGCCTCTCCTGGAGTATACTTCCCGGGTTACACAATATGAGCATGCCTCTAGCGCCTACCAGCCAGCCTCCGCGGGCCTCTATATTCAGACTGGCGGCTACCCTGCTACGATGCCAGAGCAGCAGAGCGAGGGCTTGCAGACATATGTTCCCAACGTCACCACGTATGGGTGGCAGCAGAACTATACCTATGGCGCCAAGCCGGATCAATATCAAGAGACGCAACCAATGACCACCCCCATGGCATACAACGTCGCTTCTACAGTCTCCTTTGACGAGCAGCTTCTGTCCCTCAGCGCCGGTTTCGATAGTGAGCTGCAACTTTACTTCGACAGTCTTGACGGTCTCTATGGATGGGTTCCAACAATGAGCGACGGATGGAGCTTCGAGCCCGATGGCCAAGCTCAGAGCCAAGGTTGAATGGATGAGTAGTCGAAGACGATAGTGTTAAGTGTTTCCCTGACTAGCTTTGCTTGTTTTGTTCCCTTCAGGCATTAAGGTTATTATATGGAGGTTCACACGCATCAAGGGATATATATCAAGGATCAAACATCAGGATGCGCAGGCCATACTCGGTATTAGCCGAGACACCGAATTGGGGGAAACTGAGGTTCTTTATTTGAGATTCTGCTTATACCACGCAAGGCACAGCACCGCAACGCTGAATCATCACTTGATGTTCTGGCAGTGTGCGCCGTCCCCGTGGTACTTCTAGTCTTCGCCTACACTCTCCATGCATTGTCATATCTCATCCACTCCTTACAGATCGTGACCAAATAATTGTGCGGGCCTTGTGCCGTCTTGAAAAAATCCCATTCACTTGAAGGGCATCCAAGAAAGTATCCGCCCGGACCAATGCATGCTGAATTGGGAAAACCGATGAAGCAAATGCCAACCGCCTGTACTCCCTATCCTCTACATGAATTTTGAGTTGCCACCGCTTTGTTCCTCACGGGGCATACAGGACTTCTCTATTCCGTCGTCGCGTCGGGTTAAACATAAGAAGGGGGAGGGGAGGGCTTATGATGATGATGGGTGGGCAGTGTTAGTATAGAACATGAATACAGTGAGACAGGGGATATGGGGTGAGGTTGTGTTGGGTCGTGAGGGGTATTTGATTATTGAAGTGTCATAGTGTCTATTTACAAGGGGAAGTGTCGTCTTCGTCGTGGATAAGGGGGCAAGAAAGGAAGGGGAAGGATTGTATTGAGTTGACGATCATAGCGCCACTCGGAGATACTGGCCGTCAATCTACCGCGTGTTGAGACAGATCCAGATTGAGTCTCGAGGCATTGCTGCCCCGGTGGTAGCCCATGCCATTGTGATTGGCAAATCCTGGCAGGGTTTTCAGCTTCAAGCCTGAGCCATCACAGACTGGCCACCACCAATCTGACGCTTCACCTGTTCACGGGCCCATCGGGCAGTCTCGATAGTGCGGGCCGAGTAATCGCGGTTCGTCTTGGTCTCCTTGATCATCAAGGTAAGCCAGTCCTGGCGGAAAGCATCGACGAGCTCGCCATTGGGGTAGGCATCGGCCAAGTCACTGCACGTAAGGTTAGAGGAGTCGAACTGCAATGCAGGGGCGGTTTCTTACCCAATGACACCCATTGCAGAGCGCATCAGTGCCTCAGTTCGGTTCTGATCATTGGCAATGACGTTCAGGAGCTGGAAAATGGCTGCGACGTAGGGCTGCAGAGCTTGGGCTGGAAAAAATGTTAGGATCTCTCAGAGAACTAGATGCAGGGAACTTACTCTTGCCGCTGACTTTCATAGCACCAATAATGCCGCCCCATGCATCAGTGATACCCTCGCGAAGTGATAGAACATAGTAGAACATCTCCTCTGGGCCCTCGGGCGACGCAGTGACAGTGCTGGCCTGCTCCAGGACTTGGGCAACAATGGAAAGATAGGTCTCGAAGTGGCCAGCGATGGCACCAGCAATATCACCAAAGCACTGGAGAATGGCGGGCTTGAACTGATTACCCAGGTTGGTGCTCTGTAAAAAACGTCAGTCATATCACACACAGATAACAAAGGAAGCGATGCTCACCCTCAGGTTGTTCAGCAGGTAATTCATGAAGTTGTCACAGTAAGGCTGGCTGCGGTCACCCATGGAGCGCGTAATGTCGCTGACAAGGCCAATAGCCATCGAGCAGAGACTGGGCTCTTCCTGGTTGCCGAGAGCGTTGTACAAGAAGGGGGAGAAAGCCTCCATGTACTTGGCAAAGTCCTCCTCCATGGCGGTGGACAGAGCACTGATGGCCGCAAAGACGGCTTCGGGCACGCTAGACTTGCCACCGACGGTGCTAAGGATTTGCAGCAGAGTCTGCATGATGCGGTCGCCCTGGGGGATAATCTCCTTGTCCAGACGAGTGACGATGGCCTGGAGAACAGTGCACAGACTGTTCTGCATCTCTTCCAAGGTGATCTTATCCTCAACGCTGACAACTTGGGCCTGCATAGGAACAGTCTCTTCCAGTCGCTTGATGATGACGTCAGAAAGCGAAGCGACAGCCGGCAAGCTCTCAGTGGCAGCGTTCTGGACGAAGACGTTGAGGACCTCGTAGGCGGCGGTGCGGACGTTGGTGTCGGCATCTTGACGAGCAGTCACGTCGAGCAGCGAGCTAACAGCCTGGTTGAAGTGAGGGGTAAGAGGGTTGGATGGCGCTCCGAAATCGCCAGCGAATCGCTCAGCCAGGTTCATCAGGGCCCAGCAGCAAGAAGGAGCCATCTTGGCATTGCTGAGGAGGCCCTTGAACAGGGACTCGATGAGCGCGGGCAGCTGCTGCTGGGGGTCAATAGCCTCCGAGCAAGCCTCCGTGATACGTCCGAGGGCGTAGGCGGTCGAGTCCTTGACTTGCAGAACCTGGTCATCCATCATGGTGATGAGAATGGGCAGAGCCTGCTTGACAATAGGATCCAGGACCTTCTCCTCGGGTCCTTCCATGATGGCGCCAAAGGCAGAGACGGCAGCATCACGGTTGTGCCAGTCCTCGGAGCGAAGATTGGCCTCGACGAACTGCAGGACAGGGGCGATGATGGTGGCCCCAACAGCCTGAGCATACAGCTGCAGGCACTGGTAGGCAGCGCGAGACAGGTTGTATTCGTCATCAGTAGCATCCTCATCCTGCTTGGTCAGAAGCATCAACAGCACGGGCACCACCTCATTAGCGGCGACACGAGCAAAGTTGTAGAATGGGCGCATCTGGTCGGAGCTTTCGACCTGGGCATTTTCCTCCTCGATCGAAGTCTCTTCCTCGCAGACAGTGCTCCAGAACTCGACGGCGAGCTTGGCGACATCCTCGTCGTCAGACTTCATGCCGAGGATGGTCAGGCCGAAGAGGGCCTTCTCCATGTAAAATCGCATGTTTTCGTAGTAGAGACCCATGATCCTGTTCAGGCAGCCAAAGGCTCCCTGCTGGATTCGGGAGTCCTCGGCCTGGGTGGCCTCGCAGACGACCTGCATGATGTAGTTTCGCTCACCCTCGTGCTTGAAGTTGTTGCCGACAAACTCGAGGGAGTCACCGAGGGCGGTGATGGCGGCAAGTCGGACTTCGATGTTGGTCTCCTCCTTGCGGGCACCCTGGACGACGGCGGTAAGGATGGCGTTGGAGTGGGTGATGAGGGCCATGCGCAGCTCAGTGTCCTGGCTCTCGCAGATGTAGCCGATGGTGGTCAGGGACGTCTGCTTCTGGTGGTCGGCACCCTCGCTGACATTCTTGACGAGGATGGTCATCAAATCCGGCCATTGGTTGCGGGGCAGTTCGATGGCGGCGATGGAAGCCACGACTTGGGCGGCAGCCGTGCCGGCTTGGGTGTTGGAGGAGCTGAGTGTCTGTAGAGTCAACTCCTTGACACGGGTCTTGGTCTCTTCGTCGGTCTGCTGTAGCCATTTTGACTGCAGCTCTTGGTGACGAGCAAAGTCTCGGGTAGTAAAGGCGTTCTTCAAGGCGAGACCGGCAGCGGCTCGAATGCTTCCATCGGCCTGGTCGTTTGCCAACTCCTGGACGAGGGTAGCGAGGTATAGCGGCTAAGGGGGTAGGTGGTTAGCAGGGGCTCGGACGTCAGGCAAGTTGGATGAAAGTAAACATACGAAGTTACTCTCCGCGGCTTGGTTGAGCTGCTGTTCGGCAGCATTTCGCAGGTTCGCGTCTGCATGGGGAGCAAAGGTCAGTCATGACGTCCCAGGAAACTCCCGAGCCCCCCTCGCCGGGACAAATAAAGGGATCAAAAATGGCCAGGAAGGGGGGGCAAGGGGTTGGAACAGAGACGATACGAGGACGTACCTGGAGACAGCGAGTTTGCGAGCACCTGATTAATCTCTGAGCTCGACATGGTTGCGGACTTTGAAGCGTCTCGTCATGCGGCTTGTAGTGTTTGGTTGGAAGAGATGTCAAGAGTGCACGTGTTTGTGACTAACAAAAAAAAATAGAAGAAAAGGCGGAGAGGGCGCGCGACCGTGGCGGGGGAGATGGTTCGCTCTCAGGTTTGGCCCCTTGGTAGCGTGAATGCGGGAAAAGAAACCGCCCAAAGGACAAGAAACAAAAGGGAGAGGTTCGGGGCCTAGGCGGGGAGAGAGTTTGAACACTGAAGGAGAGGAAAGGAAGAATCACAGCCCGAGAAATGGAAGGAAAGGGTTGACGTCGACAAGGAAGGCCCTTGGGTTTTGTGGCTGCCGTAGAGGTAAGGTTCCAGTTCCAGGTTGGATGGTGGTGCAGGTAGGTGCCGCCTACTAAGACGTTGGGTGTGTCGTAATAACAATCCCGGGCAGGCAGCAAATGTTGATCGTAGTCCCAAGGAGTTAACGAGGTACCTGAGGGGAGGTGAATGTGGGTGAATGTGGGTGGATGCAGGTGTGGTGCTGTGCGCCTACCGCCACTTCGTCTAGGCGGGAACCTGGAAGGAGGTACCCAGGCCGACGAATCGGCTTGCTGCGGGCAGCGGTAAAGAGTGCGTCTTGGGCTTCAAATGATGGCTATGCAGGCTACAGGACGGCAGAAGCGATTCACTCCAAGTGTTTTCAGGCAGAGACAGTGCCTGGGTGGGCTGCTTCTCGAAAAGGAGGCTCAAAAGAGGCCGTTGAGTGAGAAACCACAAGGCATCCAAATGCGGCCAGCACAGGCCATAGAGTCAAAAGTATGGCGGGTGAGAGAGGAGGGGCGAGACTTGGCCAAGGGGTCCAAGTCCATTATTACAAGTGGTAATTGTACGTGCATGTACCGGTACCCTTCGTGGCTTGAACAAAGACCTGAGGGCCACGGGCAGGTACCCGACGTGAGGTACACTGCTAGTACCCTTCCATGGCCTTCTCTTGGGGCCCTACGCGGTTCAGTCCAGCGGCAGAAGCACCGGGAAGCCCGCTAAAGGCCCCCGCACGTTCCCCTGAGCCGAATCGCGCATTCAGGCTCGACGACATGGGCAGTACTTGGGGCTACTTGGCGTGCGTCCAATCTCTCCTCCTAATAAAGCCGCAGGGGCAGACCGGCTGGTTCCTCCAGTGATGGGGATGCTTCAACGCAAACAAACAAGACCGCTCCGCTCGCTCTCTTAGGTAACTCTCCGCTACGGCAGCGCACGCAGGCTCTAGCCCGATGACCACAAAATGAAGAACTATTATAACCCGCCGCCCCTCATCAATATTCATGGAGATGGATCAGAAATGATGGATATCTTCTAGAATCTCAGGGCAGAGCTTGCCGAATGCGTCTTGACGGCATTCCATTGCCCCCCTGAGCTCCACCCACCCGACAGAGGTACCTTACCGAAGACATAGGTACCACAGAGAGCCGGGCGGCAATCCCTCTCTTCTCTCTTGCAGGCGGGACGACGGGTGTGCCCAGCTTTGAACATAACGTCAAAACTTACAGCCCGGGTTGTTAGTCGGCTATCGCATAGGGGATGATCCAGGCGGAAATTTATCCAACGCTGGCTCTCGGCCCAAATATCCGACTATTAATCATCTAGTGCTTGAACGGGCATTGTTTGCGTGCGCCCTTCTGCACATTCAAACGCTGTGGAGGGGAAGTTGATGCAGTCACACCGCCAAATGCCAGGTGGACCGCATTACATGGCTCCTAGGTATTATTTGAGTTCGAACCGTCCTGGGAAGGGAAATGTTTAAAATACACTTCACTCATAATGCAGAATCGGTCAGCTCGCCGTTGCCTGCTGACGAGACCCATCCATCCAGCCGTTTGGTTTTGTTGGGACTGGAGTCTCCCACTACCTGATGCGCTGTACCGGGTAGCTCTCCCCCTCACTGTCTGCAATCCCCATCATTGATGTACATAAGGTAATGATCCTTGGAAGTCGTCAGCAGAAACACTTTACTGTCTCTGGATTTGCCAAGTCCTTCAGCACTCGTACCATGAACACAACTGGCGGGGTTGCGAAGAGAGCGCCATACGTGACGGCTGAGCATAATCAACCGCCTCGAACCACAGGCCGTCTATACTCCAAGTACTATGGTTTCGTTAATAGACCACGGTCCATCAATGATCCATTGCTTCTGCTCTCCAATAAAAGCATGTGTTTCAAGTGCTATTATAATGTCAGGTGTCTCGCTGAACCGATGTAAGTTTATACTCTTTTCATGAGAGGGCATATTCAATGTAGGCTACGGCGTCCTAGTCAAATACCCTCCCTGAATACAAATCCAGACGAATCCTACGATTGCCGTGTTCTATAATCGTGGAAGATGGTTTGTCCCAAGTGTGCATGGTATTCAAACCCTAGACTTCATCTAATCTTCCAAGCCCAGTCACTGCATCAGGAGGAGGGCATCGACTTCAACCCTATAATTGTCTCACATATCCCGAACCCCAGCGACGTTAACCGGTTTCTTGAATGAATATGGAAGACTCTCGAACGCGACCTACCGTCGGCAGTTAGACATGCATGCGAGCAGTAATCTGTCGGTTGTCTGAGACTTGCGTACTTGCAGGAACCGGGACCGGAACCGGAACCAGAGCCATCACTAACTGCATGCCAAGTCACCAAGCTCACAAGTGCATGGTGTTACGTAGTTCAATCGTTTTGAGATCATAAAGACCTATCACTGACATCACGGATATCAAAGAAAAGGTTGCAGTGGTTCAGTGGGGAAAAACCATAACTCCTATTTCAAACACTAATAGTAAAGTCTCATCAAGTCGTCATTATCGTAAGTGCCCGTATCCAAGCAATAACTTCTCTGGCTAGATGATCTGCGCCTAGCGCCGGTTATCAGTCGACTCATCGTTGCCATCCTGGTCAACAAGACAATATTCTATTCCACCCTCACAAATCCGAGCGGGCTGCATTCATTCAGACATGGCCATTGCGTGGCTGGGCGCTCATCGGTAGTGGCTCCAGCCGTCTCGAGAGTCATACACAATCTCACGCTCCCGGACGACGTCGTCATCGTACCTCCACGAGGGTCGGTGGTGGTGGTGGCGGTGACGATGGCGGTCCCTCTCCTCCCTGTAATCCCGCTCCCACTCGACCTCGCGAACGACATCCTTGCGAGATCTGCGGATGCGGGACGTGAGGTCTGTCAGGCGCATGACCTCCTCCTGGAGACGGGTTAGCATTCCATCTTCATATGCTAAGCGGGGAACAACGTACCTGTCGAAGATAGTCCATAATGTAGAAGAACCATTTGGTCTCCTCGTATTCATAGCCAAGCTGTTCAATGGCCTCGCGGCACACGAGATCTTTTGTGATTTCTGTCCACATCTCCTTGGGGGGAGGAGGGGGTGGCGGGACCGGCGTGCGGACAATGTGACGATCGATGGTCTTCTCGATGTCTATTTCTTTCTCACGGTCGTATATAGTCAGGCTGTGAGTATCACGCACAGGGGCTGGCGGGGGCGAGGGGGGCTTGGGGACGACGACAGCACCATCACGCTCAGGGATGAACTGCGTCCGTCGCACGCCACTGTATCGCGACCAGGTAGTGTCAGTGCTGGCACCTCCGACACCGTCCATCCTCACCCGCTCGGTACCGGGAGGAACGTCCACGATGGTCCACTCCTTGGTCGCACCGCCCCAGGCTTCGCCCATGCGGCCGCGCGAGTCAACCTTGGATGTGATGTACTCAGCTTCCTCGTCAACGGGGGAGGTCAGTGGCGCTGCCGAGTGAGCACGCCTTCGGGTGGGCAGATGGTCGTCAAGGAAACGTGTGCGGCGCTCCCGGCTTCTGGAACGCGAGCGATCACGAACGACGGAGCGACGGACATCGACCTCGGTACGGTGCTTTGACAAGGAGATGTCGATGTCGGTCTCACGGGCGCGCACACGGGGTGCTGGAGGTGGGCTGGGTGGCTTTGCCTTGACCATGCCTGCATCGCATTAGCTTGAGCTTCAAAACGCACGACGGGAGGAAACATACCGTGATCAATGTCTCTGTAATGGGTGATGACTTCACGCTCGATGGTAGGTCCGCGAATGACCTGGGGAGGAGGAGGAGAGGGGGACGAGGATGCTGAGGAGGAATCTCGCTCCCTTTCCCGCTCTCGGTGGACGATGCGGGTGCGAATGTGCTCATGTTCAACTGGCGAAGGGGATGGGGATCTCTCACGTCGCTCGACGTATCGAACAATCTTGGGAGAGGGCGACCTGCGGCGGACAACGGAAGGCTCTCTGACGCGCTCACGCTCGCGCTCGGTGATTCTGGTGCGGGACCTCTCGTGCTCATGATCATCATGGTAGTGCGGCGAGACGCTCCTCGGGCGCCTCACGATGCGTTCCTCGCGCACACGCACGGGGCTGGGGCTGCGGACTCGACGATCAAACGTCTCGACGTCGCGCTGGCGCAGAACCATGGGCCCGGCCTCTGTGCGTCTTCCCTCTTCACGGAGGAAAGCCGGCGTGCGATCACGCTCCGACTCCCTCTCGCGAACGCGCACGTCGACACGGGGACGGCGGTACTCATAGTCGTCGAGGTCAGGAGCAGAGCGACGAGGGGCAGGGTAATAGTCCCGCTCCTCGAACTCGGTTGTCCTCGGTGCGCGACTCATGGTAGGCAATGAGGAAGGAAAATGAACTGGCGATGCCTTCACTCCTCTGTGAGAAACTTTTGCGTCAGGCTGGCAGCTTTAAGGCTGACTGGCGCGGCGGACAGAGCGGGGTCTCGATGATGACAAGCACAAGAAGCTGGAGCGATCCTTGTGACGTTTGGGCGGTGATAAGATAAGACGCTGCTCAGGGAGTAGACAGGCGAAGGTGGCTGAAGAGGAAGAAGAAATCGTCGCGCTGCGGCCTCGGAAAACCCAGCGAAAGAAGGGGTAATAAGGAGGAAGATGGTGAAAGGAGGAAGAGAGCAGATGCGGATGTGTAAAAAAGCAGGACCTCTGGTCATTGAAGCTGGACGAGGCAGAGAGCCAGAAGCAGGGTGGTGGAGGCCTGGTCTGGGCCAAAAATCGTCATCCCACAGCCCACCCGCAGCGCCAGACGAGACCCAACCGTGACCTGGGAACCCTGCCCTTGGCTGGCTCGCCCTCAGGAAATGCGAAAAAGCCCGTCCAAGTGGGCAATTACCACGGGCGGGTGGTTGGGCACTCGGCTTAGCCTGTCTGTCGCTTGTCTAGACATACATGGGTACTGAGTAGGTAGCCAGCAGCTAGAGTACGCAAAGCCAACCTGTTGTCCATCCAGCAACGCCATAGAAGCAAGCAGACGGTCCCTCGGTCCTTGACGGACATGACAGACCAGCAAGAGTCGCGGAAGATGAGCGAACAGGAGGGGGGGGTTCAGACATGTTTCTCACGCAGTTTCCCGCAAGCGCATATTCGACTGCCTTATGCCAGCGCCATATGATCGCGACCCAATCACACGACCTCGTCGGCTGTCCACCCTCTCTATCCTTGACCAAGTCCCCTTCTCCTCACTCGTGCAATCCCTCGATGACGGGCAGGCGCAGGCGCAGACGCATGCAGTCAGGTCGTCATCCCGTCAGGGTGTGTGGGCGACCGGAAAGCTTACCTGGCTGAAACCCTCGCTTCCCTGCAACTTTCTTCCTGTGCCAGCCCTTCTTGATTCTGCGATGGATGGGGATGGATGGGCTGAGTTGGGTCGTATAATGGTGGGGTTGCCCTCTGACGCAATGACGCAGCACTGTCTTATCCACTCCTGGTCTTGCCGGCTGGAAATCAAGAAGCCGAGAACACCATCAACCGGACTGCGAACCGCCATGCCCTTTCTAGACAGTATTGCTACTCGTAAAGTCGTAATGCTGCTTGGAAACCTTGACAATATCGCTCAGTTTAATATCGGCAATCATTCTCAGTCCAAGTATCGCATCGTAGGCAGTCCGGACTTGACCGTTTCCTGGCCCCCATTTTAGTCCAGTTTGTTAGCGCTTGAGAGATGGGCCAGCTTCACTGCCTGATTCAACTCTAGAACGCGCCCAATCTCACTATTCCTCCGAGGGAAGCTCTGTGTCACTTGCATGAATGACAGCCTGCTAAACCTGTGACGGCTGTGATGGCATAAACTGTCACATGCTTCTCCCACACTTTTCAGCACGACAGGGGTGCGTCCACACCCGAGTGAGGCTGATGCACTGTGGCGGTACGAATGTGGCTGGGTCTTCTATCCTTGCCAATCCGCAAAAGCAGCCGCCTGCAAAGGTTGAATTATGCCCCTTGTTTCTCAGAATATTGGTCCTGGGGTTAAAACAAGTTAGTACGTAGCGAGTACTAAAGGTCAAGTTCTTTAAGCAAAGGTTGTGTGTTATCGTCAAGCCGCCTATGTTCAGTTTTTACCTCCCCTTCCCTGCGAATTGGCGGTCATTTTCAACCACCAGCAAATCTCTAAATTCACAAGAGAAAACCAGCGGCTACCAAGATACCATATCATTCTCATAGAATAGCCTCATTAGAGACTTCCATGTCTATACAGCTACTATGCGCCGTGTTAACTATTTGTCAGGCCGATTACATAATACATCTCCCATTGGTGGACACGGTTAGCCTTGCACAAGGCTGAGATGATACTTGCCTCTCCAGCCAATATCGAAAACCCAAATCCAGACGCAGCTCGCCGCGCACCCACCTAACAGGCAGTGGAAGCATTATGGAGCCCAGCGATCTCCCATCACTGTCGCTGCGGCCCTTCCCCGTCGCCGACCGGAAGCCGCAGAACCTCTCCGAATTCGTCTCCCGGGTCAACGCCGAGCCAGGTGGTTTCCGCGCCATCAGCGAAGAGCAGCTACGCGAGGAGATACGCACCAACGTAGAGAATGGAGGTCTCGATGACGATGCTCACATGTCGGATGGGGAGAGCCCCAGCGCAGATGACGGAGCAGAAGACGAAGCGAGTCTCAAGGATCCCGCCCAGGCGCGAATGGAGGTCTTGAGACAGGTCGAGTAGGTTTCCTCTCACGCTCCTTGCTACCAAACACCCCGAAATGCTGACCTGCACCCTCAGCATCGCTGCAAATACGGCATTGCTCACCCTCGATTTCCTCTCCCTCCTTCTCTCCAAGCAGAACCCCACACAGGTAGGCCAGACGCTGTCACAACACCTGCGCGACATGGTAGGCATCGGGACGATTGGAGCCGACAAGCTACACGAGCCACTGGTAACAGCTGCGAAAGTCAAGGATAACGAGGAGGTGGCTACTGGATGGACCCTGATGGAGATCAACAAGATCCGCGACTCGGCAGAGGAGGCTAGCCGGTTTCTCCAGAAGGAGGCGGACGTCGAGGGCCGGTACTGGGAGGATGTTGTTGCCGTCAAGAAGGCTGGGTGGTCGGTCTGCAAAGTGCCGCAGGAGCGCCAAACCCTGGGTGTTCGATTTGGCTTCTCTGAGTGTACGTGATGGCCCGAACCGTCTCACCCACCATTGCTGACTCGCAAGTATAGCTGCGCCCGACTTCAGAAACAACGGCCTGGCCCCGATGCGAAGAGGCGATACTGGCCCGGTCCAACTAGATATTGGCCATCTGGGAGGGGTCTCCGAGAGACTCCTTGTCGTCTACGAGAAGGACGGACAAGTAATCAGCCGATCACCACTGCCCGCCCAGACACCAGACGACGCTCCCCTCGAGGCCCGCGTGCTTGAAGCCCGCAATACCATCTTCTCCCAGGAGCTCTGGCACGAGTTGAACCGCGAAGCCCGCACATTGGTCGCGTACGACGTGAGGAAGCAAGACTCCCGCCTAGTATGCGACTTGGATCCTACGTCCAAGATCATTCTTGAGCTCGTCCCCCTCGAGTCAACCCCTTCCATGTCCAGTGATGGACTGGATACTGGTATTGCTGAAGCAATATCGATTGCTCTCCATGTCCTGCTCACATATTCCCACCGCCTCAACGAACTCGCCAGGACACGACCGATCCCCCCTTACATCCCCCGCTCAAGGGGCCAGCAGATATCCGCTCTGCTGCGACCCATAATCGCCCACATGATGCACCTCCGTAACGTGCGCTCTGCCGCAACCTACATGGGAGCGCTGGTTCAAGCACTCCAACGGGCTGGGCTTCCCAGCTCCCTGGTGCTCAAGAAATCCCCCATATCGAGCCTGCGCCCAACCCCTGGCGGACCCAACCACTCAGCGTCGAGTCAGACCATGATTCGAAACATGCTCCAACCCGTTGAGTTTGTTCTCAAACTTACTCTTCTCCCCGACATCGGAGTTGATATCCTGGGTCGCACATCGCTTTTCCCCGTCACGGCAACCACCTATATCGTCTCCTTACCACCCAACTCTCCCCTGGAAACAATCTGTGCGCCATTCAAAGACGGATACCCAGACCTGCAATCTCTCGTGGACTACATACGCACAGCAACCGCGCGTGCTCTCACGGAGCACTTTCTGTCTATAGTCATCGCCGCACAAGCTTCCAACAGCACCGCGGAATGGGTCCAGAGTGTTAGCGGCACCGCCATCCGCGATCTTGACCAGGAAGACTTTGAGCTCTCGTTTTCCGTGGAAGAGCAGGAGGATAAGCCAGCGATAGTGCTTGCCTGCACTGTAGCAGACAACAGCGCACGCAGCGTCAAGAATAGGACTTGGACGGCTAACCAGCAAGGCGAGGCCGAGCCCATCAAGAACGTCGTCGGCCAGATTGTTGGGCAAAAGCTCCTCTAGAAGCAGCGAGTTCACTTCAAATCTGGTATGCATTTCCTTCAACTTGTGGGTGGACTAAGTCCCAGGGTGCAGCAATGGATTCTCCAGATCCAGGGAGCAGAAAGCGAGGGCACAGCTTGATTTGGAATCGCATCTTGATTATCATTATTATTTCTTCTTTATCACGATTTATGACAAACGGGCTGGCGTTTGTTGCATTGCGATGGAATATGCGTCATCAATACCCAAGGGCTAAAAATAGTGAAAGACGGCAAACACAGTCCTCGTTGGGAGAGGAGGATATTGCTGGTCGGATTTAGACCCATACTAACGCAGGAGCACAAGCAAATCTCGGCGATCGACGAGTAGAGCGATTTTCATGTAAGCACCTGCAGGTACGATCAAAGGAACCTGCAATAGAAAGCAGATACTACATAGTCAGATGTTGAATTTTTTTCAACCTATGAGACGCGAAGCCTGTGACTGCTGCTGATGAAGGTCTCGAGCTCTAGCTGTGGAAGAAGGTCAGGATCAGGGCTATTGGCGGGTCCACGATATCATCAGAAGGCACGTTTTTGTGCCAACATTCATGACCGGGAGCCGATTAAAAAAGCCCAATCTGGAAGGCACCAAATACTTTGATGCGAACTTTACAGCTTCAATTAATACCTAAGTAGCAATTAATTATATAGGCAGCTGTGGTCAAATGTCTCATACCAAACTGTTCCGACAAGCAAAACTCAAACGTGACTTGCACAGCAAACCTGAACCCCCAGAAACACCCTCAACAATGACCATATGATATCATACTCTATCGTGTGTTGAATAAGAACTTGAGCTCGTTGGCCGTGAGGCGTCCAATCTTCATACTCTCCGTCTCATCTAGGGCCGCCTCCACCATCTCCTTCTTCTTCTCCTGCAACGCGACGATGCGGTCCTCAACCGTGTCCTTTGTCAGAATGCGATAGACCTTGACTGGCCTCTGCTGACCGATTCTGTAAGCGCGATCGACAGCTTGCATCTCAATGTACGGATTCCAAAAGGGATCCATGATGATGACCCTGGAGGCCGAGGTGAGATTCAAGCCTGCATTTCCGGCACGAAGCGAAACCAGCATGACCTTGTACTTTCTATCCTCGCGGAACCGGTGGGCCGCCACGTTTCGCTCCTCACCAGACATGCTGCCATCGTATCGGATGGGCTTGTCCAGCTTATCGTGCCACATGGCTACCTCCAGCAGGTCCAACAAGAGTGTCCACTGAGAGAATATGATGGTCTTCTCCCCAGTCTCCTGTATCTGCTTCAAAAGCAGCATACACTGGTCGAGCTTGGCGGCGGGTAGCCAAGTTTTTCGTAGATAGCGCATATACTTCCTGAACGCTTCGCGGTTTTTACTCGCTTCCTTCCTCAGACTCTTCAGCATCGAGGGCTTGATGTCCTGCTTCTCCTTCTTCCCCTTGCCCTTCTTTGACTTTTTCTTCCTCGATGGAGGCTCTTTCCTGTCCACATCCTCCAGCTTTGGCTTCTTGGAGTCATCATCAGATGACTCAATGTCATCGTCGGGAACGATGAAGTTTCTTAGGTCGCCATTTCCATCAACCTCATCATCAGAAGCATAATTCGACTCCGAATCATATTCAGAGTCATCCTCGGTTTCTGAGTCTTCATCCGCACTTCCAGAATCCTTCTTGACTTCTGAGGGCATGTGCACCTTTTGAAATGCATCGTATGTAAAACACTTCCTGGGATCAAACGGGCCTCGACACATTGGGCATCTAGCCATGTTGCTCTCGTTGCCTTCCCTGAGATTGTTGGTAGCAGCGTCGTCTACAAGACGCACCAAGCATTGGGCGCAAACATCGTGCCCACAAGGTACAAAGAATGACGGACATGGCACGGCGTCTTGGCAGATGGGACATTCGAAAGCTGGAGCCTCCTTGATCCTTTTGATAGTCATGGCGTCGAGGTCTTTCACAACCTTTTCCATGTCTTCATTGACTTCGGCCTGCACATCTTCCACGTCCACATTGAGATGCGGGTGACAGCAGGCCTGCCGTAGGCGCAAGAGAAGAACCAAAATGCTGGAGTAGTTTTTTCCAACGCTGCCTTCTCGGAGATATTTGCTGAATTGGACTTGAGACTTATGTTCGAGTTGATCGTAAAAGTCCTGCTCCTCAGGGGAGAGCCTGGCGTACACAACCTCTTCGGTTTTTTCGGGGAGGCGAAGAATGGGCTTGCCATCCAGTTGCGAGTCTTTCTTCCGACGCAGCATGATGGCCTTGAGTAAGGCGCGTAGTCGACTCATGGCAACGTTCTTGGAATCACCTCGCTTGCCGAACAATATACCGAAGGCCTGCAACAAATCAGTATGCAACCACAATCAAGCAGAAAGTAACTCACATTTCGGAAATTATCCCATACACAGTACGGCTTGATCCGGAGAAAATTCACGAGTGAATACAGTTCCAAAACTCCGTTCATCATGGGCGTACCCGTGAGGCACCAGCGGTACGTTGATTTGAGCTTCTGACAAGCATTTGCCGTCTTGGTCTTCTGGTTCTTGATACACTGCGCCTCATCAAGAATAACGCGGTAAAAAGTCGCCTTCCGGGGATGCAAAAGAGGACATTGAATTGCCAAAGTCCTGTCGTTGTAATCGATATTGCGGCCTTCGTTGTCCTTGTGGTACTTCTCTAGCCTCTTCAATTCCTGGGCAATGGTTCCGTAAGTTGTGAGAACCACATCATGCTGAAGCAACTCCTCGGTCGTCGTCTTTCTTCTATTGTGATAGACAAACACAGAAAGCCTGTGTGAAGGCTTGGTTTTCTTGCCAATCTCTTCTTCCCATTGTCTAATCAGGGACAGCGGGCCGATGATGAGGTTCGTCTAAACCAATGTCAACATGCACAATTTTTATTTTCATTTTGGGGGAGCACGCTGCTTACCTTTGGTCTGGCAGTGGCTGGCCGAGCATGTATGAGAGCTAGCGTCGAGATCGTCTTTCCGAGACCCATGTCATCGGCGAGAATGCCACCCTTGTTCGAACCTTCTTCCATCTTCACCATCCAGCTGAGCGCGAGCTCCTGGTGGGGATAGAGACTGTTCTTCAAGGCCTCCGGGGTGTTGCCGCGGTTCAGGCCGGGTTCCATATCAGGGCGGATATTCTGGAGCAAATCGTCTAGCTCCTTCTCCGTAACCCGAGGATCGTGGAAAGCATCGTTGAACAAGTCTGTTAATCGATCCGACAAGGGGTGGCCGTCAACGTCAGTACCGGTCGAGTAGTCGAACATGCTTGTGCTACTGATGATATCCATGAGGCTCGAGTCGCGCCCCACGCGCGGCATTGAATACGAGGCGTGGTGAGGCTGGGAAGAGGCGTGACGAAGCTGAGAAGCTGCGGAACGAAAGGCTGGAGTATTGTTGGCGGCTGATGGCCCTTGTCCCTGGATCTTATCTCCCTGGTTTGTCGACGAATATACCCAAGGTACCTGAAGTTCATATGGATCCCAGCCGCCTTTGGGGCGCCCGGAGGTATGGTAGCGCATCACTTGCGGCGCACGCTGAGTATGGTTTGCTGTAAGCTGAGACGAGCTGTCATTGTCCCATGCAGGGTCGTAGGCCCCGGGTATTGCTGTGGCATAGGGTTGTCCAGGAAGGTGGTTTGGTTGCCCATTTGCACTTGGAGACACCGAATGCCCTGATGGTTGACTGGGAGTGCTCGGCAAATGGCTGGGCCTTTCCTGCGGGAGCGGCATCATTCTGCGAAAGGCATTGTTCTGAGGTTGGTGAGAGGACCCTGCAGCGAGTTGATGCGAAGGTGCATAGTCGTCATTCTGACTCGAAAGCTGCAGCGCCATGTCCCTATCGCGCTTCTCCTGCTCGTTTCTTTCAAACTGCCTCACCTGTTCAGCAATGAACGATTCTTTATCCACGTCGTCCCTGAAAATGTCAGCTGATGGTTCGGATATCGCGATGTGGCGCCAAATGGCCCTGGCCCGACTCACCCAGTAAGGTCGATAAAATCGATGAAGTCATCATTGTGAGGCCTAGAGTACGAGGGAGAGCTGAAGGGCCCTGAGGGAGTAGGGGTTGTCCGTCGGGATTTATTCCTGTCCTGGTTGCTATCGAAGCCAGTCAAGGTGGCATCTCGCTTTCGACTGGGCAACCTGTGGCTCGGGGACGACCAAATATCGTTTGCACGGGATGGTGTATTCATGACGGAGTGTCGGCTCGTCTGATGGGAGCCACGCCTGGACGATTGATCTTAAACGGCTGCGTTAGCGAGATGGGCAAAATGTGAAGATGGCGAGCATTCGGAAAATTGATGGAATGAGGGCAGGATTGCAAAAGCTCTCGAGATGAGCAAACAAAGCAAAGATGGGAAACGAGCAAAGAAATGGGGCAATAGCCGTAGGGCCAGAACATGGGAAGAAGTTCAGGCAGTGTCTTTCGTGTGCGGCTGCATGCATACGGCGTTACTGGGTGGATATGAAGTACAAATGATGCACGCTCAAAGAGCGCATATAGTTGAAACAAACCGAAAAGCACTCACGTGGCTGAGAGGAGTACCTGTGAACATGATGACAAGGACTGGTTGGTGACGATTGGTGAGGCTCTGTGACACTTAGAGAACAGATCTGACAGCAGCCAGTGCCAAAGCAGGATGTGTGTGCTAGAGGAGGGGGAGGGGGGCAGGGTGCCAGTGCATGAAGCAAATAAGACAGACATACCGCCACCGTCATCCTCAAATTGATTGTCATCTTCGTGCTGGCTCTCAGACCGATTTGCGGTCGCATGTGAGACCCTCTGCGCCCGATCTAGGAGGCCTTTCAGCCTCTTGATCTCTTGTCGGGCCTCTTCACGCTCGTCCTCGCAGCCGTCGACCGACATCAGGGACTCGAGGATGACATTCTGAATAGTCAGCTCCTCTTTGAGCTCGTCAAGGCTCATGTGCTCCGCCATGCTGGAGATGTTGGGGGCTGAATGGCCGCTTCACTCTGCAATTAAGGATGCGCCCAAAGTGCAAGAACCGTCGCCGATACGGTACGGCGGCATTCGGCAAAGGCTGGGATGACTAGGTAGCCCCCTTTTGTTTGTTGGGAATAGTTTCTGATGATGTGTTGAAGGCCAAAACCGAGGCTTTGTGGCGAACTCAAGGCAGGCGGCAGGCAGAAGGCGATATCTGGTCGCCTCGCGCCAATGATTTGCTGACGCTGCGACTCTCCGTTTCTTTCGGCGCAAAGTGCATAAATGTTGGTGCGCCCTGCGAAGGAGACTGGCTGCTGGGGGCGATAGCAGGGGAGTTTCAGCTGAGGGCCAGGGCGCTGATCAGACGCCTTGGCGAGCAGCGCGTCCTGGGCTGTGAATCGGATTTAGAATTCACGATGCAAAGGACATGATGGTGCGCCCGTTCAAGCTTGTGATACATACTTTAGGCAGTAGGGAGCTTGTTCGTGCCACCCGCGTTAATGACAAAGGGCAGGCGCGTTCTGGATGCTGCAGGTAGTCCTGCCAAAGCCCCACCAGAATGCCACTTAGAGGCTAGCCTTCTAAAGTTAGCCCATTATGGCTATAAGGTTCCAGTGAACGGGGGCCGCCTGAGCCCTGAAGCCATTGTGCGAAGCTGCGCAATGTCGTCACCTTCAACTTCAAGTGGGGATTCCGTTATTGCTCAATGTAAATACGGAGTATCCGTACGATTATCATGTTTGCATGTATACCTAACCACATAAAACATCCGCCAGCCCGGCTGCTGCTCCCTATGCCTGAGACAGAAATACACCGCGACCCTAGAATCATGACCCGTACAATCAGCCCCGTAACCCATAACTCATCCAGTCCCCCCCCCCAGCCCTTCCGGAAACCAGACCTATACACAAAGCCATCGTACAACGAAGCCATCTCAGAGGAATCCCTTGGTGAGACTGGGAACCCTACTAATGCTGCTCTTCCTCTGTGGCACATCAACAACCGATGCATCGTCTCCCTCGCTTGCTCTCCATGGTCCGAGTCGGCTGCGGATGCTACCCATGGCACCGTTGCCGCCCTTGTCCACCCGCAGACTCTTCCACCCGTCTAGCTCTCGCTCGAGTCGCAATGACTTCTCCTTCTCCTCCCGTAGCTCGCGCTCAGCTCGTCGTGCAGAAAGCTGGTTCTCTGACTCGGATGCTTGCAGCTCGTCGATAGTCTTGAGCAGCTTGTCAACCTTGTCGCGCATCCTGCTGACGTCGTCGGTCAGTTGCGAATTCTGCTTGTCCTTGCGGTCGATCTGTGTCTGAAGATCCTTGACGATTCGGTCTACGTTGCGGACCGAACGTTGCGACTTGGACCGCTCGCTCTCTTGCTCTTCCAGCTGTGACTCAAGCTGTGCCCGGTTAGTATTCACTCAGCCAAGGCTGTATTCTGTAGACGGCTCTTACCTCTTGAATGCGCTTGTGCAAAAACTTGATATCCTGGCTAGCGCTTGAGTAGCCCTTGGTTTCCAGGTCGACGAGCTTCAGCTGCGCCTCGTTGAGGCTCTTCTCCAGCGTTGCCTTCTGCTTCTGGAGCTCTGCGGTAGTATCGCGCTCCGTGACCATGTCCTTGTGTATCTCCGACACAAGAGCCTCGGCGCGCCTCATCTTCTCGACAGCAGCAGCGGCGATATCCTCCTGCTGTGCCAAGCTGGCCTTGAGCTCGAGAATCTCCTTGTCCATCCCGGCTGCGTTGCGAAGGGAGGGACTCTCGCCCTTGGCCAGTTCCTCCAAACCAGCCTTGGCTTCCTCTAGGCGCGCCTCTACACTGCGCTTCTCCCGCACCAAGAGGTCGCGCTCGGCAGCCACCTCATCCAGCGACGATCGGAGTGTGCGGACCTGGGACAGCAAAGAGACGACCTTGCCCTGGGCCTCGTTGTGCGCATTGACAGCCTCATCCCTGGATGAGGCGACGTCGGCCAGCGTCGACTCCAGTCGTGACTTCTCCTTCGACCAGGTAGAGCTGTTCAGAACTTCATCATCCCACTTGGAGCGCAGCTCATCCAGCTCTTCTCGCAGACGGGCAATTTCAGCCTGCTTGAACAGCTTCTCCTCCCGAGCCAGATCCAGCTCCTTGGTAAGTGTGGTAAACTCGGCCTGATACTTCTTGCGCGTTTGCTCCATGCTGGACTCTTTATCCTCAATGTCCATGGCACGCTGGTTCCTCCAGTCCTCTAGCTCGTGCTGTAGCCTCTTCTTTGCCTGAGTAGCGGCCTCTAGATCCGTCGAGACATCCTCGATCTTCTCCTCAAGGCGCTGGTTTTGTCGTTGGAGATCTTCGATCGCATGATCCATCTTCTGGCGCTCAGACATCACCTCAGCATACATCTCCTCTGCCTCCTTGGCCTGCGACTTGGCGAATTGCTCAGCCCGGCTGGCCTTGAGAACCGCAATCTCTGCTTGCTCCAGCTTGCTGAAGTATTCGTCAGAGCGGCTCTTGTACAGATCGAGATTGGCGGTGACATCTGCCAGCTTGGACGTCTCTGCATCCAGACGGATCTGAAGGTCTGTGAACTCTTGCAAAAGCTGGCTGCGGCTATGGGATTCCTGTTCGCGAGCAACCGTCATCTCCTGGAGGTCTGACTTGGTATCTCGGAGCTCCACCTCCATCCTGGCTCGCTCATGTCGAAGCTTCTCAAAGTATGACTTGACGTCAGTCAACTCTGCAACAGCATCCTTGTGGCTATGTAGAAGGGATCGGCGTGACTCTTCCTGACTATTGAACACGTCCAACAGCTCTTCGTGCGACCGGGTTTGGATATCTCGGAGAGTGATCTCCCCAGTCCGGATGCTCTTCTCCAGCGCAGACACCTTCTTTGTTGAATCGTCGAGCATCTCATGCAACTGGCTGTTGACCTTTTCGAGCTTCTGCATACGTCGCAGCGATGGACTTTGGTCCTCATAATTATCAGGACCCGGCGTCCCTCGGTCGAGCTGACTCTGGAGTTGACGGTTCTGCATCTGAGAGATTTGCAGCTGGTTTCGCAGCTCTTCGACCTCGGCCTTCACATCCATGCGGTTGTTCATGCTCATCATATCGATGGTACGATCGGATCGAGTGGAATCCTGAGAATCAACTTCTGGGGTACGACGTGGCGGAGTGCTCATATTGCCGTATGTTCGAGCACTAATCTTAGTTGTCCTCTTCTGAGTCGGCGATCCGTTAAAAGGCGCCTCGTTCAGGTTGATCTCTTCGAGTCTCGGCCTACTGGGCGTGTCTCCGCGTGATGCCCTCAGATCTGCCAGCTGATTCTCGGCATTCGACCTGGCTGCCGTTTGCACCCGGAGGTTCTGCTGCAACTCCTCTACTTTTCGCGCGAGGTCAAAGTTCTTGAGGAGGATCTTGTCGTTGTCGTCGTGAGACAGAGGCGGGATGTGGACCTCTGGGTCGGCAATCTTGAGGGCACGAAGCATCTGCTCACGCAGCTCCACGAGCTCCTTGTCCCTAGAGTCCAACGATGCCTGGAGCGTGCGCACTGTCGTCTGTGCCTGACTGCGTAGCTGACGTTCCGACTCGATGGTGCGGTTGGCTTCAGCGAGTTGGACCGTAAAGTTGGAAGAGGCCTTCTCCGCATTCCTACTCGACTTGACCTCCCGGGCTACCTCGTGGCTCAAGTCTTCCAGGTTTAGCTGGAGCTTCTCAGCCTTCTTCTCCAGAGAAGCAATAGTGAGATGTGCGTCGCCCAGCTGCTTGTTGAGCTTGGTGTTCTGCTCCTCCAGCCTGGTCTTCTCCCGTTGCAGGGACAACACCTGACCCCGGGAAGCTTCGCTAGCCCTCGATGTTGATCGAGCAATTTCCAGACCCTTTTGCTGCAGCTTGTTCAGGAGGGCCCTGTTGTCGTTCTCCGAGGCCATGAGGCGGCTCTTGACGGTAGTCAGCTCGCGCTCCATGCGCTCCTTTGCCTGATCGTTCTTCAGTCCGAATTCTCCAGAAGACAGGATGAGCTTGTTGAGATCCTCAACCTGATGGTTGAGCTTAGCGCATTCCTCTTCGAACCAAT
This sequence comes from Stachybotrys elegans, assembly GCA_020746835.1. Lineage (NCBI taxonomy): Eukaryota > Fungi > Ascomycota > Sordariomycetes > Hypocreales > Stachybotryaceae > Stachybotrys > Stachybotrys elegans. The sequence continues at coordinate 639,801 of JAGPNK010000008.1, read as the reverse complement.
GCAGGCGCTTCTGTGCATCGTCGAGGTCTTTGCGGAGACTCTTTTCCCTTTCCTGGGCGGCTATCGAAGCCTGCCGCTCACCAGCCACCTCTGCCTGGATACGCGCTTCTTCAGCTTCAGTCTTGGCGACGCGCAGCCGTCGGATTTCAGCGCGGGCATCGTCTCTCTCCTTCTCTGCTGCGGCCCGAGCTTCCATCGTCCTCCTAAGTGTGTCCTGCTGCGCATACAGCTCCTTTTCGATGGTGATTTTGGACTCATTCAGATGATCGTATTCTTCTTTGAGAGCTTGGTACTTGTGGTCGCCAAGGAGCTGGACGTCATCACGAGACTGACGCTCGCGGCTCAGATCCATCTGTGTCTTGTACAGCTCCTCTTTGAGGTCCTTGATCTGTGACTCAAGGACCTGACGGTTCTTGTCAGCTTGGGCATCCTCTGATAGCCTGGCCTCGAGTAGGCTCTTCGCATCATCAGCTTCACGTTCTAGCTGGCTCTGCTTGGATTTCATGGCCACCAGCTCAGCCTGAACATCGCGGAAACGGGCTGCGGCTTTTTCGACCTCGGATGTGAGTGCTCGCTTCTGCTCTTCAAGACCCTTTCGCTCAGCCTCGTAGCGCTTATTGTCGTTGCGGAGCAGGGACAGCTCGCTCTCCTTTTGTCGCACGAGTTCTTCGTAGTCTGTAGACGTCTTGGAGAGCTGAGAGAGTTGCTGCTGGAAAGCCTTGTTCTCGCGAGATAGATTGGACTCCCGTGCCTTGGCAAAGTCGAGCTCTTTCTGAGACGCGCGAAGCTTGATCTCTACGTCTTGATCGATCTTGAGGAGTTTGCTTTCGAGATCGCGCGTTTTCCTATCCTTCAAGGACAGTTGACTTTGAAGCATCTTAATATCGGCCTCCAGCACAGCCTCCTGCTCGCTTCGCTCCGACTGCTTTTGCGACATCGCTTCGATTTCATCTTGAAGTGCTGCGACCTTTGTGGCGAGTTCTCCTTTCTCCTCCTCTAGCTTGGCAATGAGAGCTGCCGCCTGTTCAAGCTGGGCGCGGAATTTCTCGACATCTCGTTCAGCCCTATTCTTGGCCTCCATAAGGTCGTCAAGCTGGTCGTCGAGCCTTTCCTGGTCGTCAATGGCGCCTGCCAACTTCTCCTCCAGCTCGGCCTCGCGGATCTGAAGACGCTTGAAGATTTCTTCCTTGTCAAGAGCCAGCGCACGCTCACTCTCCAAGGTCTGTTGAATGCGCATCAGCTCGGCATGGCAGTTTCTGCGCTCCTCTTCAAGCTTTTGGCGATTATCCAACTCAAGCATCATCTTCTCGTTCAGCTGCTTGATCATGGCGTCTCGCTTCTTGACCTCGGTAGCGGTGCGGGTGGCACCGAGCAACGGTTTCATCTTTACAATCAGTTGCCACCATGGGTTCTCGACCAGGTCAAGATAAACGTTGACATTCTGTTGGATGATCCTGGTTGCTTCCGTCCTGAACAGTCGCTTGTAAGCCGACCGTCTCTGGATGAAGCCACGTGCCACAGCCTGGAAACGTGCCATGATCTCGGTAATCAATGCGTCTCTTTGCTCTTCTAGTTCAGCCAAGACACCAGCTCGGAAGAAAACCTTGGTGATACCGACACGGAACAAGGCCTTGTCGAGGCCTAGCTTTTCCAGCATAAGAGATGCGGCAGCTTGCCCTTCTACATAGCCCTTGGGCATATTGGAGCACAAGACTTCATATCGCTGGCGGAACTCTGCAAATGGCAGCCTGTTGGGGAAACCGGTGCGGGCAATGCGGATACCCTCCAGAACACCGTTGCATCGCAGTTGATCGAGAACAAGCAGATTGTTGAACTGCTTTGGACGCTTCTTGTGATTTGGCAAAATACAGCGTACGAAGTGAGGATGAGTCGAATGCAGCTGATTCATGAGGCTGTGAAGCTGCTCCTTGTAGCGCTGCGCCACGGTACGGAATAGGCCCTTCTTTACACGGCTCCGCGTACCGACTGAGTCCTCCTCCGCATCTGCACAGTCAGCGAAGAGAGACGCGATGTGCTTGTCCGTTGAGGCTGCAAGAAGCCTGGTGATGTTATCATTCAGGGGATCCTTGTTCTTTTCCAGCCAATTCTCGGTCGAGTATTCCACTTCTGCCGCGTAGTGTGTCAAGATGAAGCCTTGGCCCAGGCGAGAGGGTCGGTATTTCGATGATTTCTTGTCCCATAGGGAATTCAGCTTCTCGGTAAAGGATTTATCAGTTGCCTTGGGCATCACGCAGTCCTCGTCGAGGCATGAGAAGATGCCGATGGGGTTGGGCAGCTCGATTAAGTCAATGGTGGGCTGCAAGTCACGACCAAAGTCGATGAATTGCCACTCAATCTGTTCCCGAGCATACTCCTCCTGCTCGAGCACAAACATGTGATGGTTGAAAAACTGCTGTAGCTTCTCGTTTGTGTAGTTGATGCAGAGTTGTTCAAAGCTGTTCTCCTCGAAAATCTCGAAACCGGCGATATCAAGGACTCCAATGAAATGAGAGTCGTCAAGTCCCATACCAGTGCGGTCGAGCTGTCGGTTGATACGAGAAACGAGATCTCCGAATCCTCGTTCGTAGATACCCTTCGACAATGCATCGAGGCCCAATCGGACCTGCTCTGGAGTTTGGACCTTTTCTACCCATTCCCTTCCGGCCTTGACCTTGGGATGGAGTAAGCCCTTGAGGAAGGGCTCGAGGGGAACTCCCAACAGCTGGCAAACCTTGGCCGCCTGTGCCTTCGCCTCGGGGGCGAGCCGGGCCTGGTCAGCGGCGCGGCTTTCTTTGACGACCTCGATGTTTCCGAGGTGAAGAACAGCAGCAATGGTACGGAGAATCGATAGCTGTTCTTGCTCGGTGAAGGCCATTACAGAGAAAGCGTCCATAAGCGAGTTCCATTCATCACGGTCGGAAACCCCGACGATGGTGTCATGACCGTGGCGGGTATATGCAAAATCCTCCACATCCAGGCCATCGAGCAAGAAGTCCTTCTTGGTACCCGGATCAGCGCCCTTCAGAAGCTGATAGAATATATGGTAGTTCCTCTCGTGGTTATTGATTCGAACAACTCGCGACTTTTCCAACAGAACCCAGTCAATGTAGGCACCCACAATGGCTCCGTTGCGGTTGAATTCGATGCGGATGAATTTACCGAAACGTGACGAGTTGTTATTCCGAACGGTCTGAGCATTACCGAAGGCTTCAAGAATCGGATTGGCGCGAAGGATCTGTTGCGACAACCTTGAATGTTGAGACTTGTTTTTGCTGAAGGTGTCTGTCTGCGCAACGGCTGCCAGATATTGGATGACCTTTTTCGTGTTCTCTGTCTTTCCGGCACCTGATTCACCAGTAACCAGAATGCTTTGGTTGTGGCCTTCCTCAACAAGATTGCGATAGGCTTCATCAGCCATGGCGAATATGTGAGGCTTGGTGTCCTCCCGACTTCGCCCCTTGTACATATTAATGTATTCATTGCTGTAGATCGGCAGAGGACAATATGGGTTGACTGTGACGAGGAAGAGGCCGGAGTAGGTATAAATCAGGTCGGACTGATATCTCATGTAGAGGTTGTGGACGACGGATGCTTCATTCAAATGGGTCAACTCCGCCATGTCGGTCGCTTTGTCGAACTTCGCAGGATTGACTTTGTCCACACTTTCTGAATCCACCTCGCGTTGCTGCGGTATGTTAGCAATTGCCATCGAGCTCGTCAGAAGTTCCTTACTGTTCCATCATCACACTGCACAAGGATTTTGTTCTGGCCCAACTCCTCGACGATCCAACCTTTGACGAACGCAGTTTGCGGATCCTTAAGCCACACATAACGCTTGCCCGAAAAGTCGTTCTCGCCTTCGATACCCTTGACAGCATCTTGGCTACCACGCCTCAGGTCCGCGGACTTGATGAATGAGGGAGCGAATGTATTTGAAGAGGGAGTTGTGCTTCTCGAGTTACTTCGGAAATGCCTGGTCGCGCTGACGGCAGGAGCCTGCCCGGGCGTACTTATTGACTGTGTTCTCGCGGCTCTGACATTGGCTAGCTCGTTGGTCGTAGAAGTCGAAGCGGACGAGGGCGAGGACAGAATGGCCGACTTGGGCCTCACAGGATTAAGGGGAGCTGGCGAAGCCCCTGAGGCCCTGGCAAAGGGATTGTTGCGCCGTGATACGGAGCCATTGTTAGAGAAGGACATGGTCGGAAATAGACATGAACGTCATCTGCCCCTGGGGAGATGTGCTGCGAGTAAAGGTTCGTCGAGCGACCGTTGGTATTGAATGTAGGGGTGCACACAGAGGTGAATAGAAAGCGAAACAAGTTTGCACACGAGTGTTTCAATCCCGCATAAGAAAATAAAGAACAAATCGATCGGTGTACCCGTGACTAGGAAATGAGCAATGACATCAAAACATCATAGGTACGATGCGAAGAGTGCGTGCTTGGACATAACACATGCGCGGGGAGTCTCCGTATAAGCACCATGAGCATCTGTTGCTGGGGAAGGAGCCAGCAAAGTAAACAAATCCCATCACGTGATGATATCATCGTCATGGTCAATCGCGACACGCTAAGGCGAATTCATCACTAGCGCACATGCACACACGCGATAAGTGCAACCTTAGGTAAGCCTGCAAATCGAACCTTAAAATCGTCCATACTTCTTCCACAACCCGGGCCTGGGTTACATCGGATTTGGAATTTGCCTTAGCATACTCTCTCAACGCGTATGTCGCCTCTTATGATGCTACATAAAGCTTAGAAGCTACTCGAGAATCCAGAGAGATACCAACACGTCGCCTTTGTGCCTTGGTTTTGCGATGTTACTTGGACGCAATCACATTTCGATTCTCAGCAAACTTCTACCTCCGTCGATACGACAGTGTTCACTACTACGCCAGCCACTGCACCCAGCGATTTTGAATCAGTGACGATTCCAGAGGAGGACCGGACGAACGTGCGAGAACAATTTGCTCTGTGGGCAGTTACACGATGAGCTTCAACGGGTACGGGTATAGCTATCCCCAAGGCCTGTCCAACTATGCGCCAACCCCAACTGCACCTGCTGGACAGACTCAACACCTTGGGGATGATGGAGTCGCCTCGAACAGCCACGGAAATGCGACTGCTGCCTCTTATGGCTTCAACCGCAACATCATCCCAGGTTTGGGACTGACGTTCTCCAATGCAGCAGTTTTGCCGGTCGCACAGCATATGTCCGGCTCGGGACCAGGAGATTCGAGACAACCCAGTTCCTACTCGCATACACCTATCCCACATTTGGGAAATCCTTCATCTATTCCACCACAAGATACTGGTGGTGCCCCTGCAGCCACCAGAAATCCGTCTGATGATGTTATGGAGGAAGGGGAGCTTAGCGAGGGTGAACTGGAGGACATCTATGAGCCAAAGGCAATCGAGGCGCCTACATCTCATTCTTCGACGCGCGTGGGGAGTGCTGGAGTTGCCATCAACCTAAGCGGCCAGTCTCCAGGGAATCAAATAATGACTAGACATGAAAAAGACCGGCCAGTATCTACCCAAAACATCAACGCGGCTTCATTATCAGAACGGACGAGTTCTTCACGCGAGCGCTCTGGGTCTTATTCGCCCTTCCTCTCCCCCAATGAACTGGAACCCCCGGTGGAGTTACATGCTTCTCATCTCCCTCAACGTAAGTTCGGTATTAAGCATAATGGCATTATTGTTAGTCGAGGCTCACGATCTTTTCTTTTTTACAGTTTCGCTGCCAACAGGTGCTCTTGGTGGCGTCTTGCACCCAATCAATATGGCTGAGGCCGAGAAACAGGCCAAGGAAGCCATCACACATCTCTGGCCACTGCATGTTCGATACCAGGATTATGTCAGCGAAGGTGTTGATGCAAAGATATTGCAAGAACTCTTTAAAACCATGGGCTTAGATATTGAGCCATCAGTCGGCCCTGACAAACGCGGTACCACGCCACCATCACCTGCCAATGCTCCTACGCAGGGGGGTGCTGTTGGGACTGAGAAGTCCGAAGACGCATCAACTCGTGCGACTACTGAGGGTGCCAACGCCACAGGAGAAAAGCCTGGGAAAGGAGCAGCGCAACTTGAGGAGAGGAAAGATCGGATAGCGCGCCTATTGGCAGCCAAGGGCACCAAGGCATCATCGCCAAGTCTTGGGGAAGTCGCACAACCGCAGAACACAACCGCACAACATCCACCAGCGAAAGCAAAGGCACTGTCCAACACCAAACTGCTGCAGCAGAAAATGCAAGCCTTGCTAAAGGCTCGCGAGGCACAGGCCCAGAAGGAGTCGGCGGGTCAAGACGATTCAAGGATACAAGTGCGCGAGTCGACAGAAAACAATCCCGATGCACAGCCCTCCCAACCAGAGTCATCACGAGATGATACCACAGGCTCTCAGGCTGATGTAGGATCAGAGCAAAGTGCTGAGGGACAAAAAGCATCACCTATTCCAGGCTTGCTCCTGTCCAACCAGGGTGGCTCACAGCCAGTAAGGCAGCAGAAAAGACCAGTCGCGTCCGACTTGAACGATCTTTCCGGCCCCTCAAAGAGACCATTTGGACAGAAACGAGAGTCCCAACCATTCTTGATTGACGTTAGCGACGACGAGGATGAAATGGATATGGAAATCGACTCACCCGAGCAAGGCTCAGCATCCAGGCGCGGACCTGACACACCTGTTGGCAAGCCGCCACCTGGACGTGATGTGCCTGTTGCTGGTGACTTTGGCGGTGCACAAGTCTCCAGCCCTGGACCAATAACGACCCCGCCACCCATAGGAAATCCTAATTTCACCGGCAGACCCGATCTGCGCAGCATGAACAAGATGATTGAGGATATGAAGCGCAGGATCGCCGAGGCGGAGGCTCGGAAGAAGGCAAAACAACCACAGACTGGCTCTGTCACACCATCAGGTCTTGACGCGCATTCGCATACCGACAGCGAATGCGTCATTGGGACAAAGCCAACTCTGGGAGAGCAAACCTCAATAGCAAAGGTCGAGATGCGCACGTCGACAGCTCAGTCCAGTTCGCCGACGATCGCTGCCTCGGAGCTTGTTTCCATCTCGGCGAAACTGCCAAAACTTTCAGAGGCGGGGACTACGGATATCCGGCGCTCTCGGTCCCGTGCTGCAAGCGAGCGACTGACGCTTATCGAAGCACAACGACGAGAACAACTGTCGAGACTCGAATTGCTGCGATCCCAAGTTGCCAGTATTGAGAAAGACCTCGAGCAGAGTCTGCAGGAGGAAGCTAGACTGCGGGAAGATGTCATGGACGACGTGGCATCAGATTCGGCAGTCCTGGCAGAGCAGGTGGAGTCTAATACGGGTGAGATCCTTGGTCAGCTAAGCGGCGATGCTCCAAACTTAAATCTTTCAGGTGTCGAACTTGCGACCTCCGAAGCAAAGACTCCAACAGAAATGAATGCCATGGAGCTGACGCCAACCACATTAAACAATGCAGGTCCTCTGCCTGGTGCAAGCAGCAGCGAGGAGCATGTCCTTGAGTCACGAGGGGATGCGTTGCCTGTTAACGGCCATCCCTCGCCGCCGGGTCTAGATACGCCTCCCACTACTGACGATCATGCCCCGGATGAACCTTCTCATACAGAGACTGCCACCGAAGTTGCCAATCAGCAATCGGCACCAATGGAGATTGAGGAAGATTCCGACCAAGCACCAATGGACGAATCATCTTCATCAGACGGTGAGGAGATGGATGAAGAAGATAGTGAAGAGTCATCCGACGACTATGAACCTCCAGAGGCAACGCCGCCACAGGACTCGCCCATTCATCCACAGGAGCTTATTTCCTCCAATCCTGACCCAGTACTACCAAGTGCAAGCGACGTGGATATGCGAGACAACATGACAACTTCCCCAATTAGCCACACGCAGGCTTCCATAGAAGGACAAAGGGTGCAACCCATGCGAGAAGTACTCGTCGCTCTGTAGCCATCCCACCTGGAAGTGCATCTAATCGTTGAATAGGTCGTCGAGTCCCACGATTCAATCAGCCTAGAGGCAGCTCGGACAGGCCTTCGGCCTTACGAATCACCACTTCGCTACTTCCGTGCCTACAGATTCCATCCTCAGTTCAAAGAATCCATTCACGGGGGTTTCCGATCTCTGACATATAGCAACAAGATAGATGCACGCAAGGAGGTTTGCCCTGACCAACTAACCGGGGGAGTGTGTCCCCGCGGTAGGAATTGCCCATTTCAACACCTTGAGGCAATGCAGCTTTCAGGTATGTAACAGCGACTGTTGGGCGAAGGAGAGGACTGACGCAATACGGATAACAGATGGCCAAATCATAACGCAGCTTACTGAATATGGTAGCAACCAAAAGGAGCTGAAGCAGAAGTATGTCAATGGGCTCCGGGATCTTCTGGCCGACTTGCGCAATCGCAAGATCCAGGACCTCAACGAGATCTGCCAGGGCATCGTTGATTATCGAGCTCGGTTCCATGGAGACAGTTCTGTGGTGCTCGCCCTCGACGGTGTCATGATCTAGTAAGCCACTGATGGCCAGATCAAAACCGTCATCGTCATCGTTGCGTTTCTTTCCTTCGTAATCCATTTCCCATCATTCTTCCCTGCAAGCATGCAGAAGAGAACGGCAGGATGCCACCAGCCATTGCACATCTAGGGTTGGTGGAAGCCTCGCCTTTTCACATCATTATGGGTTTCATTGTAATGGTGTTCGGGGGGCTAAGACTTCATGGAGCAACCTTATGCATTTGCGATACCCTGAACTATCCATTGCTTTGCGGCCTTGATTGCGGACGATCGCGGAGAACAGGGTGTAAGAGGAGGGCAAAGCATGAGTATTACAGCCAGCAGCCGGGGATGCCTGCTGCGCGCGTCCGGAGTAAGGTGCACGGGTCTCTACAATACTTTCTAGATATCTGGTAGCGACGAATGAGACTCTTTATCATCCTCTGCACATTATACGGAGTACTGGACGGCCTAATAACCTACCTCCGAAGTGCATGAAGGCTTTCGGTCCAGAATCGGCGCAGTCATAGGTGGTCCACATGCAGTATAGAGCTTGCATACGGGTTCATCTGCACGACAGGGCCTTAGCATTTGTTTTGCTTGTGGAAGCAGGGGAGTAATTTGATGACGTTCTTCCAGACCCTGTAAGCTCTGAGATGGACCTGTTACCTTTACTGCATGCAGACTGGATTGAGCATCCATCGTCGTCGCGGGAGCTCCGGTTGCCACTTGCCACCGACCGTGAGGATGCGACGACTACGGATACCAGTGGTGGAATCACGCCTTGGGCGGCAACGGCAGTCGTTTGGCATGCCAGGAAATAAGACGGCATGGTTCCTCCACAGATGATGGATGTACCGATACGCTGGCAAAAATGCGCACAGGTGGTTGGTGGGCGCAACACGAACAGCACTGAAGTGGGTCTCTTCAAGAAACAATGGGGTCATGCCTCTGGCACTTTCCGTCGCCAGTTAACGGCGCTGCTAATTCATCCCATGGCGTAGCATCGGTACAGCGCCTAAATAGCTATTCAAGCATACAGTATTATATGCCGTTACAGGATGATGCATCTCAGTCCCTTGGGAGATTGCATCAATGCAATAACCTTACAAGCTGGCTGCGAGCATTCTTTGTATTTGGTCGTTGCCTAAGTCTGTTCCTTCCCTTCCGTTAATACGACAATGTATGTATGGATTCCAGGGGAAGGTCCGTGTGGCGTCTCACGGGAAACGGGGACGGAGAACAAGGGCAGGACGGAAAGAGGAAGAAGAGGTATTGATACCTAAAGCAGTGGCGCTGCTACTTGCTCGATACGACCACATGCAGATAAATTTGGCGCTATCCTCGGTTTCGCTGGGGGCTGCTCAGGTACCGGTACATGGCTAGTGGCCCAGCAACTGAGTCTTACCTGTTGTCGTCACCTCCCAAGCCACTGCTCCCAGAGGCACCTGTTACTAGTACTAAGTTAGGTACTGCTGGGTCACCGTCACCAGCCACGCTGGCTCAGCACTCAGCGTCTCGCCTATGTCTCACCCTGTCATGCCAGAGGAAACGTAACCCACTGACATTAGCCCATCTCAGTTTCCAACCTCCCGACCCAGCATAGCCACCACCACAACCTTTCTTCACTTCTTCATCCTCCCGCCATCCAAACCACGACGATACGATCTGCCTTTGTTCTTATCTTCCCTTTAGCATCCACGATACCCTCGACGCTTCGCGCTTCACGACCTTATTTTACCTTGCGTAACCCGACTTCTCCGACAAGATGCCTGAGCAGGATGCCCCCTACGACCCTTATATTCCCAGCGGCCAGTCCGCTCCCCAGCAGGGCGCTGGCGGAAACGCCCGTACCCAGGCACTCCAGGCGGTGAGTCTCTTTGCGCTCGTCCTTTCCATGTGCTCTTGTGCGGGTGCGAGTGGTTCGCGGGATGTGATTCGCAAAATTTCGGCATTGCCGAGCGGCTCAGGCTCTCGGTGCGACGTCATCATCTCAACGGTCACTGTGGACTTTGGGGTGTCGGGAACCATCATGGCCATCGCCGACGGTCGATGTGCCCGAAATTGTGCCAGGCGACGATGCAGCGCAAAGCTTTTGACCAAAGGCCGATGAAAGGGGCTGCGTGCCAAGTCCGCGCCGTGACGGTACACCTGCACAACCAACGACCCTATTTCGGAAGCCTAGGAGCGGCACCTGCGAACCACGAGCTTACTTGCAGCAATCTATCAAATTGAAGACGCGTTATGCTGACTGCAACCACAGCAAATCGACGATACCGTTGGCGTGATGCGCGATAACATCAACAAGGTCTCCCAGCGTGGAGAGCGCCTCGACGCCCTTCAGGATAAGACGGACAACCTGGCTGCCTCGGCCCAGGGCTTCCGCCGTGGTGCCAACCGAGTCCGCAAGCAGATGTGGTGGAAGGACATGAAGATGCGCGCATGCCTGATCGGCGGCATCATCATTCTCCTACTCGTCATCATCGTCCCCATTGGTACGTGACCGCGATACACGACTGCATTATGCCTCAGTCTCCTAACATTGATATGTGCAGTTGTTACCCGATCATAAACTTGCTTTCTACGTTGGATACCTATGTCCGTGCGATGTGCTCGGTCTGGGCAGAAACGACGCGACTCAAGAGCCTCGCATTACCATGACACGAGGGCTGGGTCTGAATGACAACCTCTATCGCAACGGACGTATATACAGGGCATGATGGAGTTTGTTTCACTGAGTTCGAGACTGCTTATCGCGTAGCGCTGCCCATCACTGATGGTTGAGGGCGATAGTCGGCGACGTCAGCCAGTATGGCTTTATGGCAGCCCCGTGGGCTGTGATGTATGATGGACGGCTAGGCGTTTCTCCGATTAATTGAATTGATTCCCTTCCCAGGGTGCGCTACGAAGGATGTGATTACCTGTCTTTGGCACAGATTCCATGTCATGGCAACGATGACCTGGCGATGTTAACATGACAGGCTATGAACCGAGCACAGCACCAATCTCGGCCCAGTTCCTCTGTGGTGTTGGCGGAGCCGTACCGTCGCAAAGGGGAAATCCCATGCCCATTTCTTTCCAGCAGAAGCAACTACGAGACTAGGAAAGCCGATCACTGTCAGTAGCTCTACGTCATTATTGTTTATGGAAGGGGTGGCACCTCTGCAAGGATCCATCAAGAACCAACCCCATGACTCGTTGCATGGGGCTGCACATTTGTGGTTGCCATTGCTCTGCCGGTCTACCCAGGCCTGCCTCTGACAAGTCTGGGCTGGCTCAACTCCTCGATGTCTCTTTGGATACAATGATTCTGGTTACTGTGGTTCGATGTACATACTATTTGTTCTATGGTGATATGATTCAACCATTATCACATGTCTTAAAATATGAATGAAAAGGGGAATCCACAGACTCTAGATTTGCTGGGTTTCCTGCTACCTACCGCCGATAATGCTGCCCGGGACGCATGACTGGTTACAAGTATGCAGAAGACCCGGCAGCTCCAGCCTCTCATTTCTACTGCTTTGGGATTGCGATTTTCCCTCCAGGTCAAAGTCACTCTGACACCCTCCCCCTCGAAGAAACCTCGCCCAGAGGCATCAGCATACCACATTCGTCTGCGTCGTCGGTCGTCCAGCAATTTGTCTTAGTTGACCCTCAAGTTGTAGCCGCTTCTATTCTTAAATCCTGGTTGACAAGATCAGATCTCCAAATGCACCCCGTACGTAAAGTCTGATGCATCTCGTCTCCCTTACGATGCTGTGAAAGTTATGACTTATTCGGGCATGAGCCCCCAGCACCCCCCTCCTAGTGTAGTAGCGCATCGAGGTTTTATCCAACTTGGGTAACATCAACATGCATCCTACACCTCCCACACACGACCTGGATCCGCACTTTTTGCCTCGGTACCCGTCATTCGACTTGGGGGCCTCGCATCATGCGTTCGAACTTGGTTTCATACGAGCGAGCCCATGGATGTAGCATGAGAGGGGTTCCTAGCAAGTTGGGGGCCTCGTGCTGTGGAGATACAGTTTGTCCTATAGACGTTCACGTTCAAGCTATGCCCATTTGCTGAGCTGATAGTGTGGCAGGCGGCTAAGAAGGGGAACATGTGATGGCAGACGACTAGGGGAGAGATATTCCTCCAAGCACGGATAGCGGACTGAGAGCTGAGATGCTTTCAGTCGTACATATTTATTTCGCCTGCTCGCTTCCATAACCCAGAGAGAGAAAGCGCCTCAACGCATAGGAAGTTGACTGCTACAATGTTTACAGAACTGCTTTCTTTAGCATCCGCGCTATCAAGCGGAGGCTATGCATTATATGCTACCATCGAGCGGTGCTTCGTCTACACCAAAGGCCATGGATTGATACTCTCGTCCCCTCCTCCGTCATGGAGCATCGTCATAGCAGTCCTGGTATCTCTCATTGCGCGCCAGAAACACCACACTCGCAAGATGATGCGCATTCACAATTGCCAGCCCGCTCCGAGCTATCCGCACTCTGACCCTCTGCTCGGCATCGACTGGACCATGACCTTGATGCGCAAGGCCCAGGCCAACGAAACGCTGCAGTGGTTCCACGGGCTTTATACAGAGGTCGGCAACACGCACTGGAACAACAACCTTGGCACCTGGAACCTCACCACCAACGAGCCGGAGAACGTCAAGGCCATTTTGGCCACCCAGTTCGAGTCGTGGCCTATTGCCTCCCTCCGGCTGCGCTTTGGGCTCCTCGCTCTCGGCCCTCATGCCATCTTCTCTACGAATGGCCACGAGTGGCAGGAAGCGAGAGCCATGATTCGACCCAGCTTTGTGAGGAACCAGATTGCGGATTTTGAGTGCATCGAAAAACACATGTGCAATTTCCTGGCACGCTTGCCGAGCGATGGGAGCAAGATAGATCTTCAGGACCTCCTGTACGACTTTACCATGGATACGTCTACCGACTTCATGTAAATTCCCGGGTCTTCCTCGTTGTAAATGTCTTTTGACAAGCTAATGGGCATGTCCACAGGTTTGGATATTCGACCAATACCTTGGTTAAACCGTCCCCAGAGGCCCTCGAGTTCATTGAGTCCTTCACATATTCATTATTCACAGCAGCAAACCGAGGCCGCGCTGGCTGGGTCGCATTTTGGCTGCCGAACAAAAAGCTGAACGATGCAGTCTGGAAATGCAAACGGTTCATAGACCACTACATGGAGGAGGCTCTGGCTGAGGGTAAGCCCAAAGCGTCTTACGTCTTCATGAACCAAATGGTTGAATCGGGTGCCTCACACGAGTACATACGAGATCAATTGCTCGCCATGATTCTCGGCGGGAGGGACACAACAGCTAGTACCCTCTCGGCTCTGTTCTGGACGCTGGCCCGTCGACCCGACGTTGTCGAGAAGCTCAGGGCCGAGATTACAAAGGAGCTAGGTGACGAGGCGCCGACGTGGGAAACCCTCAAGAACATGTCGTACCTCAACATGGTCCTCAAGGAAGGTAAATCCGTTCTCCCTCTATACCCTTTCCGTCTGCCCCGAGATGCTCACACGCGTCCAGCACTGCGGCTATGGCCTCCCGTAGCTTCAAACTTCCGATGTGCAAACAAAGACGTGGTTCTACCCAAAGGCGGCGGGCCTGATGGACAGTCACCTGTCTTCGTACCCAAAGGCTCGGGCTGCCGCTGGGTGACGTGGAGCATGCACCGACGAAAGGATCTCTACGAGGAGGACGCCGAGGAGTTTCGGCCAGAGCGTTGGGAAACGCTGCGCACATCGTACGTCTGCCCTCTTCCCTTCCCGCCTTCTCATACCCGTGTACTCGTGTAGCACAGGACTGACGTGACTGCCATCCCAAGGTGGGAATATGTGCCGTTCAGCGGAGGGCCGAGAATCTGTATCGGACAGCAGTTTGCATGGACAATGATGTCTTACTTGGTGGCGAGGGTGTTCCAGACTTTTCGCGCGATAGAGGCGAGGGATGACAGAGAGATGGCAATCAAGCTCGGTGTGACGACAAGCTTGCCCAACGGCTGCTGGGTGAGCCTTGCTTCCGTTACTACTGAGGCCACGCCATGCCATGTGGTACAGACCTGATCCGACCAGTGGTGCCTGCGCCGCGCATATGTGCGGCCTGATGCCTCGGGGGGCCTCAAGTGCTTCGGCCCCTTGGTCAACGGGCAAACGTGAGCCGCTAATCTTGTCTTCTTTATTTTCTGGTCCTGTGTTTATCTGTATTACGGTGGTCAGGCCCCTAAACGGCTGACGGAAACAGTGTAGCGTAGCACGACACGAGTGCGACTCGATCCTCAGGCTTCTTGGGGCAGTCCCCCCAGCACATAGCATTGAGGAACCTGTCCACCTGTACTGAGGTGCAATGGCTCGTGCATGGCAGCGTGTTTGGGTGTAAGATCACAACAATGTGAAGATTTCACAACCTCACGGGTGGGAGCAAAGCGAGTTACAGCATGAGCGTACGTGCAAGACGCAACCAGGAGGCTATCGGCATAGAGGTAGCACTGACAGCCCGCATTGAAGTGATGGTCGGTAAGTCGAGCTACGACAGTGCCCAGTCCGCAGGAGGCCGAATTATCTGCCCCCTCCCGTTACAGACGTACAGACCACAGGAGTAGCTTGACGGGTGCTCGAAAGTGTTCCCGTCTCGAGGCGCCCAAGAACAATGGTCATGCGGCCATCCGGCCAAGTCGTATGTCAAATTTCCTGCATTCTCTTCTCATAAGACACCAGCGCTTCATTCCAAGTGTTGGAAGTGCTTTTTTGTTTTTTTGTTTTTGGTTGGCTATTGGGTTGGAAAAACAGAAACTCTTCAGGCATCTTGCAGTCAGCGTCAAAAGGAAATGGCCTCGGAAACCTCCATCGATGACGATGCCAGCGCTCTTCATTTACCCAGCGGCTCGAGCTCGATAGCGCGCGATCACAGAGGTCTTGCCATGACGGCCTTGGAGATTGGGGTCATCGTCGGCACTGTCTTGGCGTTTCTACTCGGCATCTTCTTCGTCTTTTACTGTCGCCAGACGGATAAAAACAACAGCGAGGGCGGTAATGTGCTGCGACGGGCGGAACAAGGACACGACAACGATATGCTGGCGATCCAGGAGCCCATCGGACGAGACGGATACGCCGCTGCTAATTTCCGGACAAAGAAGCCTGCTCAATGGATCAAAGCAATGATGCAAAAATACGGCAGGTCCGGTGAGTCGAATCCAGTCAGGGGTGATACGAATACATGACTGATCCCTAGAAAGGCGGTGACATGCGAGTCGATGTATTTAGCGACCCAAACAAACGAGTGTCTGGACGCAACAGTCTTCCACTATGAGGAAATGAAGGAGATAGGGAGAGGGGGTAGGCTGGTGGAGCAAGATTCAATGCTGCATCAAGTAAGGCGTGATGCAAGACTCGTTTGGGCTTTGGAATAGGATAGAGAGATGCAGGATATAATTTTTGGAGACGGATGGTTCGTCAATGGCAGGTGGTGGTGATGGATGCATGCATCCAGGTTAGCAGTGGGTATTGAGTCTTGATACCCCAGGTTTCAGTGGGGTTTGACACAGGCACTGAAGCCACCAAACCGTGGACACGTGATATTCGATGATGCACATGAACTGGGAAACTTGCACCTGCCTGTCAGTGCTGCTACCTTTAACGGTTAGTGGCGCCTGCACCACCCCCACTAGCAGCCTCCACCCGTTAGCTCTTTTTGGGTGCAAACCAGCTCCTGCTGTTTTGACGTCGATAATTTCCCCCAATTTGAATTTCTTCTCGTCAAGCTACTACGACGCTGGCCACGAGGGGGAAGGGGCTCTCTTCGCTATGGTGTCTCGCTCTCCCTCACGAGGGCGTGAAATGTCACGTACCCGTTCTCCTACGCCTCGTTCCGACGATTCGCGGTCTCCTTCGCGCCGCCGCCGCCACGAATCCCGATCCCCGTCACGCTCGGTGACTTCGCCCCCTCGTCGCAATGGTCGCTACCGATCTGAAAGCCGAAGCCGAAGCCCAAGCAGAAGTCGCAGTCGCAGTCGTAGCCGGAGCTGGAGCCGCGACAGAAGCGCCAGTCCTGCAAAGAGCACCAAGGTTCGCAAAACACCCGCCCAGCTTGTCGTCATGCACCTAAATATAGCGGTGCCCATTGGCTGGTCTGCCCGGAAACTAACACGACTGCTGTGCCAGATTGTCGTGGAGCGCTTGACAAAAAATATCAACGAGGGTCACCTACATGAGCTTTTCGGGCAGTTTGGTCCCATTGCGGATCTTGACCTGCCCATGAACAGGAGTTGTACGCCCGCTTCCCATGCAGGTCATCGCCGGTTACCACACCCCGACTAACCATCTTCAAGTTGGCACCAATCGAGGGACCGCCTACATCCTCTACGACCACGTCGCCGACGCGGAGGCAGCCATTGCCCACATGCATGAGGCCCACGTCGATGGCGCCATGATCAACGTGTCCATTGTTCTGCCGCGAAGGAGGCTGTCCCCAGCACCGCCAACAGCTCGCCGAGGGGCCAACATCGACCCAAGAGTTCCTTTCGCCGGCCCTAGAGCTTCAGGAGGAGGCACGTCAGCCAGCATGGCTGCCGGCTCCTTCTCTGGAGCTGAGCGTCGCCGACATGCTTCTCCTGGCCGCTACGGCCCTCGGTCAGATGCCTATAGACCGACCTCGCGGTCGCCATCCAAGTCACCGATTGGTGATTCCGGATCCCGACGTGGGGGCAGCCGATATCGCAGTAGATCACAAGACTCATACTCGTCTCGAGGGAGATCCAGATCACCGGGGCCCAGGCGACATGGGGCCGGAGGTCGAAGCCCCAGCTATGACAGTCGTGATGGTCGCGGCCGATCACGAAGCCCAGCGCGTGGGAACCGGAACTACAGATGAGCCTTTATTACGGAATGCGATTTCAAAGGAGCAACAAGAAAACTCCTGCCGCGGCAGCCGCTGGAGGGCACGTGCTCACAGCATGGAGAACCACGCACATGTCGGAGAATATGGAGAGGTGGCCTTAACCCAATACTCCTTTTGTCTCTCTCTCACGACACTTACATAATCCGCAGGCAATCCCACTCTCCACAGCATTCAGACCATAATGAGAGCACTCAGCACCTGGAAGGGTTGACGAATCGTCCAGGCGATATGCCGGCTGCCTGGGAGGCGTGCTCGCGTTCTATTACCAGACCGAACGCCTCGTTTACCCTCACAAGTCAGCACAGCCATCAGTTTCATTGCGAGACAGACAGAATCGTATCCGTACCTTAATGAGATAAAGTATTGTTACTCGTTTAGTCAAGAACCGACTCTCGTACCAGCTTACCATGACCCTGGCCGGGTTGTTTCTTCGGCTTATCCAAGTACGCCCGCTGAGCGCGTTCGCAGCTTATTTTATCTCGTGCGCTCTGTGAAAGTTACACCCATGATTGTTGCCTCAGAATCCACGTGGCCTGGAGAAGTAGAGACGAGCGAGAGCCGGAATGACAGGGTCCATCTACGGACAATGGCAGCGACACGGGCATCTATTTTCTCCTGCTGGGTGATGATGCTAGGCTTACCCCATGCGCCACTCATTGTCAAAGTTCAAGATTGGGCCGCACGCCATCTTGCGGCGATCGTTGAACATAGCCTGGTTGTTGGGGCCAAGCCACATGCAGAGCTCTGAGATGGTCAGGTCACGTTAACCATGCGCGCGAACCAGACGCCACCATGCACACAACGCACATGGGCTTAGACGTCGATTTGTTTGCCTGACCTCGGTATTGGGCGCACACCACCGACCCGCACGGCGCTGCCCACGTTGATGGATTGCCATTCTCGTAGACGGATCCCAAAAAAGGATTTGTCCAGTCGCGTATGGGGGCCCCTGTCAGCCCCCAATCCAGCAATCTGAAACATAATCACATACTCCTATTTTGTTCCGCGAGGCGAGAGCTCTATTTACGATTGTTTTGAGCGTCTAGATTTGTCTACCGTCCTGCGAGACGCTGCGGACCTTCCTCATCCAAAATACTTTTATCCATATCAGGGGCAAACGTCACGATTGTCGCCGCCCTGCATGTCTGTTCTGGGGGTTGAGTCCTCCGGGAAGAGGCGACATGGAGCCTTCTTGTCTGGGCGCCAACCACGCCATCCATACATGCCGCGCGGGAGTCTGGCTGGCTCGCCGGCAGGCAAACTGAAGGAGTGGCAGACTAGGATTCTCGGATTCTGGGACTCTGCAGGCATGTCTTGGACCATGATGGGAGAAAGGGGCAATACCTATTTGCCCCATGCTCGCTCCCGAGCCCGAACCCGTGGGAAGCCGGGGACTTGCCCCAGGATAGCCGCCGTGTCGGACCCGTCATCGTGGCCATGCCACATTCATTACCTGCCTTGGAACAATGACACCAGGCCTTGCTGAGACTCGCAGCAATCCACCAGCACCAAAAAAGAAAGCAACGGCTAACGAGCGAGGCCATTCTTGGTACCTCGATGCGCGTCGTCGCGCGCACTTGTCATGTGCGATCCACTTCTACAGTAGCCAGCGGTGAGGCTCGTCCGCCTATCCGCCAAGCAATCACCAGTCATTCTTCCACGCAGGCTAAGCTCATCCGGGCGTCCTCCCAAAGGACTTTTCTGCTCGTTTGCTCTATCTCTCGCTGGGGCGCGGATCTTTGGGATTCCTCCTCGTGTCACGCAGCTGCTCTTTGAGGCCACCTTGGCAGTCGCAAAGCCGGTTTCATTACACATCTGTCGCCTGTCTGTTGCCCAGCGATGAGCTCAGCTAACTCCATCTCGTCTTACTCGGACCCCCAGATAGGGCGCAAAGATGCCGATTGGACAACGGCAAATCTACGAGAGGACTCGTCGTCACTTGACCAGATGTAACCCTCTCGCACCCCCTCCCCCCTTGGAAAGGATTGGAGTCAGCCCTATGGGCTCTGGCCACCTCTTCCGACATCTGGATATCGGCTCGGAGCACTGACATACATGGCCCCAACCGCGCCGCATGGGTGTATAAGCTCATAGTCCATTTCACCCCCAACAACTTGCCAATCGTCTTCGAGTACGACGGTGCTGGCCTGGTCCGCGCCACGTCGGGGGCCGTTTCTCTGTGGATCGTTTACTCAGGCCGACAAGGTTGATGTTGACTAGAAGTGCTCACGATGAGGGCACATGCGTGCAAAAAATTCCAATTCTAGCAGGTCCAGATTGGTCTGTGTCATGCTTCCTCTCTCGTCCCGTCTTTCTCTCATTTTAGCATGCTGGCCTGTGTCACTCCTCTGTGTCCCCCTTTGTCTCCCTCCACCGATACTCACCCTCTCTTTCACCGCAGCTCTGGTCTGAGTCAGGACGCCCGCCCGCCTAGTAACACAGGCACCTGATCATATCTGCAATTCTAGACCTGTGCAGGCAAGCCCGCATGCGAGAAGGCAGCCAAGGAGCTGTAAGACCATGACATAGCCTGTGGCGTGTTTGACCAAAGTCGTGAACTTGGGGAACAAAGATCCTCGCGTGTAACATAGCCCCTCGCTCAGGCAGACCGAAGTCTCGACAGAAGCTTCACTATCCCCCTACTGAACACCTCCGACATTTTGCTATAAAGGGTTGGCCAGCTCTTCCCTCCTCGGCCGATTCAATCCTCATCAGTCCCTTTAACCACAAAGCAACAACGTCACAGGAAGCGCCGCACTTATACACCCATCTCACGCACACCTGAAAGGAATCTTACTTTCGGCTCCATCAACCTGATCGAGATCAATATGGCCTTTACCTATGAAGCCGTTCATGAAGCAGCCGAGTCGTCTTCTTCTTTTCGGCCGCTGACCCCCCCTGGTGGTGGTCGACCCAGGCCACCTATTCCCAACCCTCCTCCGACCCCTCCTTACAACAACAGGATTTGACGGCGAGAGAATCGATGTTCCGGCAGTGCCTTGCCGAGTTGGTGTTTTGGCCACCCAAGGCACGGCCCGCGCGCACATGGCATTGCTGCCCTTGGCCGGCACGGTCTGCACAATACAGGCCCCCGTGACCATGGTAAGTGCTCGAAATGTGTTATGATACGGCCGCATGCGAATATGTTGTCATAACTCACGCCCCTACCAATGGACTAACATGGATCAAGGAGCAATTGCACAGTGCTACGCGATCGGCACTTACGGAACCACGTTTCGCTTGGGGTTTACACCTAACCCTCGTTGCACGCGCTCGAGGTCAAGACAACATGGCACTAGAGCGAAACAAAAAGACGGGTGTTTTGTTTTCCTTACGGTTTCTTTTTTACCTCCTCTGGACTTGGTTAGACATTGAGGAGTCAGGTCAACCTGCACATGGGACCTGCAGGGACGGACAGGAGTTACGCGGCATAGGCAGGTCGTGCTCGCTTTCGGTATTTGCAGGACGGGGGTGGGCTATGACACACGGCACAAGGGCAAAGAAGTCTAATTTGCCCACCTGGGGCTGTACTTCTTCATAGTTATGTAGCATTCAATGGATCCTACAGGCATTCCCTTGTTCTAAAAATGACCCCCAAATCCCGTGCCGCAAAGACTTGGGAGCCGGTCAGTAAGTAAGTCCCGCCTTGGTGGGAAGGGTTTATACCTATCTAAGGTACTTTAGTCTGACGCCCAGGATCACCTATGCATCGTGACGACACATGATCCTAAAGAACTATCGTATTTTCCTTTGAATTTCACGCTCCACGTACCATGTCCACCTGGTTGAGCTCCGTCAAGCGCCTGAAGCGCGGGCTCGGCCTTGTATAGCCGTACCATGTATGCGTTAGCGGTGGCAGTACCGAAGGTCCTATCTCAGGTTGAAGGATCGAGAGAAGGGACATATGAAGAGACGAGAGAAGTCTTGATTTCTCGTTCACTTGCCCCAAGAGGCGTGGGCTGTGGATCTAGATGATAGGGGGGTAATATTAGGTAGGAGTTGGATCATATGCGATTCGTAAGCGCCCATTGATAGATATGGCAGAGCTGGATTGTATGGTAAGGAAGAAGCATTGTTTGAAGTTTATGCAACTTGTTCGCAGTGCGGTTACACGAATGAAGCCGCAAAACTTGGTGTCACGTCTCGATGAAGAGCGCCAGTGCATTTTCTAGGAAATGTGTAGCTAAAATGATCAGATCAAATAAATTCCGCTATATTTTATTCGTCATCTTCATAACATCCAGATGCTCTCTTCTTCGCCGGAGCTGTATTGGCAGGTGGATATTGCGTTTATAACCAGCCGATTCCAGCAAAGACAAGAACACCAAGAGCTGCACCAGCGACATTTGCTGTCTGTGCTACACCAGCATCATCGCTGGTGCCTGTCGAAAGCGACGTCGTAGTTGGCTCGGTAGAGACGGTTGAGGCATCACTTGTGGGCTGCGCCGAGGTCGTGGTGACGGGGCAGTCCACCGTGCAGGGCAGGGCGGAAGTGAAGGCGTTGGAGACGGTTTCGAGGGGGAAGACGGCTGGCTGCGTTCCAATCTCGGGATCAGGGGCGACCGAGTTGGCCTCCGGGTTGAGAACGTTGGATATGATGTGAAGCACACCGTTGGCTAGGAGGATGTCCGGCTGGACGATCTGCGCCGAGTTGATGTACTTGTTGTTCCCGCTTTGGCGGACTGTGAGCGATACAGCGTTGCCGGAGCCGTCCTCGGCCAGTGTACCAAGCTGCGTGCCGTTGCTAAGTGACCAAGAGGAAAGAACTCTGTCCGGAACGACATGGTAGCCTATGATGCGGGCGAGCGCCTCGGCGTCCAGGTCTTCCAGTGTGCCACCGACTGCGGCCAAGGCTGCGTCCTGGGGAGCGAAGACGGTTATATTCCGCCGATCAGCTAGGGAAGGCATCAACTCGACCGCGTATAGGCTTCCTAGAAAGGACGGGATCCCAAAGGCATGTGACGTGGCATCAAGACCAGACGGTGGGATCAGCAGGTTGTCCACAACCTGTATGATGCCGCCCTGGAAGGGAATGTCGGCCTCCTCCAGCGAGCAGCGGGTGCCCATGCCGCTCACGAAGACAGCACCCCCATCGCCTTGCTTGTTCACAAAGACGTTCTGGCCACTGCTGACATTGGTGTATGTGGAATCCCGCAGCAGGGAGGGCAGCATGTACGAAGGTCCTGCCTCGAGCCCAGCTATGGCGTGGACGCCCTGCAGGATGTGATACTGAAGGATCGGCATGGTCGTGTCTGCCTCTGTGGGATCCCACCGCTCGTTTAGAGCAGTGTATGGAATGTTCTCAAAGGCCGCGTTTGAGGGGGCGATGATCTACCAACCCGTCAGCGGCCGCCGTCTTAGAGGCGCACATGTGAGATGGCTCGTACCGTGATGCCATCGTTGCTGGGGAGCTGGAGAAGGATGTCGGGAAACCTCTAGAGAACGGTCAGATGCGCACACCATGTCCGGCACAAGCTTACTCGGATCAGTTGATCAAAGGTCCGGAGGTTGCGGTTGCTCTCGAGCACATCGCCCAGGCTACGAAGGGGCTCATGCTCATCATCGGCTGCGGACACCAATGTCGCGACTGCGACGAGGCCTGTAAGAATCGGGCGGAAGTGCACCATGGCGCAGGCACCGCAATTGTCTGGCGGTTAGGCGCGCTTATTTAAATCTCACTGCGGCGCGTCAGGCTGGTCTTCCCATTGGGTGCTATCCGCATCGCCTCACTTACGTGAGAGAAGCAGTGCCAGCTTCGTTATTCTATACACTCTGTCGGCCGCCCAAGATTCCGAATCAATGCATAGACGCAGATGCCAGCAATCCAGGCCAAGAAGGAGGGGGGCGAGGAGAGGAAGCGAAAGTGGGTAGGGTAGGTAAGGATACGACGATCAGCATTGCATATACTTTTTACAGCACTTCAGTTACACCAATATGTCCTGAGCCAGAGACAAATGGCCCCATGTCGAACAACTGCGCCTGCAGGTTTCCCAGGCCTGAGCTGCTGCGGGGGAGGGGAAGACGCCCGCCGATGAACCGGGTGAATACTGTGGGGTTTTCTGAACTTGTGCCCCAAGGAAGGAGAGGAAGAAAGAAGCAAAGGAGACGACGACGAAGAAGAAGACGGCGAAGAAGATGTAGACACCTTATTATTCTTTTCTTCTCATAAGCGGATAGCTGTTCTACCTAGTCTTCCATACATAAGCGGGGAGTTGTTCTTTTCTTTCATCAGTGGGGAGGGGATATCAACACAAGTACATGAATCGGGAGGCGAGGAAGGCATGGCTGGCTTATGCCAGCCCTCGCTTTACATCTTTAGCGAGCAGACCAGTCAGACTGCGCTCTGGCCTGGGATAGTCTGGTCGTCCTCCCAGAATGTCCACGACCTCCTTCATACCAAGCCAGTGGGCGACCTTCGGTCTGCGGTTGGGCCAATCCGTGCTCTCCGCCTCGAGCGTTTGGATAGGCGTGAACACGACTTCGGAGCCTTGGATACCAATGACAGACGCGCTCTCGGGGTCTTTCTTGACGCGGTTGTGGGCGTTGCTGCCATAGCTCTCAAGATGCTGAATGCACTTGATGGCGAGACGAACAGCACGGCAGCGGTCCATAGGGGACGGCACACCACCCTGCTGCACGTGACCCGGGATGCTCTCTCGGCTCTCGAACCTGTCGTGTGCTTCCTCACGGATAATGTCTGCGATGAGCTTAGCGCCATAGACTTTGCTGGCCTTCTCATTGACCAGAATCAGCCGCCCGGCCCTCGACTGGCCCTTATCCTTTTGGAACACTTCCTTCAAGTGCCTGACGTCGGCGTTCAGCATCTCTAGGCTGATGCCCTCCTCGGGAATGTAGCAGGCTGCAGCACCGACGCCCAGCGAAGCGAGCGTTGCAACATATCCAGAGCGGCCACCCTGCGTCTCGATGACAAAGACTCGCCGGCGAGTGGC
The DNA here is from genome assembly GCA_020746835.1 of Stachybotrys elegans. Classification (NCBI taxonomy): domain Eukaryota; kingdom Fungi; phylum Ascomycota; class Sordariomycetes; order Hypocreales; family Stachybotryaceae; genus Stachybotrys; species Stachybotrys elegans. Next base: position 615,422 of record JAGPNK010000008.1, on the reverse strand, counting down.
AGATGCTGACTGCTTGATCTTGTCACAATAGCTGACAAGCTCGTTCAGGCATGTATCGGAGCCCAGAGAATATTCAGTACCAGGGACATTGTTGGATATGGTGGCTGGGAGCAGGCACAGCGGAATGCAGAGCGAAGGGTATTGGTCTCTCGCCTTGCGGAGCTCCGAGATGGCGTGGAATGCTTCGAAACCACCGACGACGAAGAGCGCATCGAAGCGATACTGCTCAATGAGGTTGGCGATGAGTTCCATGCCCGATTCCGAGGGAAGCTCTCGGTTGGTTCCGATTTCAGAGCCACCCTTGCTGGCCCAGCCATCCACCTCGAGCCAATCGAACGGGCGAACGGCTCCCAAGGGCTTATCGCCGTGATGCCGGGCGAAGCCAGCAAAACCATTGTGGATGGCCAGGGGCTCGTGGCCACGAGAGATGCAGTATGCAACAGCGGCACGAACCGCCGCGTTCATACCGCCGGCAGGGGCGCCCACATTGACGAAGCCGATTCTCATGCGCTGCTATGAGATTAGCATATGGATCGGCATACATGCTTTGGGAATTCACCTTTTCCGTCGGTAGCTTGTTGTCTTGTAGCAAGACATTGGTGGTGATGAGATATGACTTATAGTGGTCCGAGAACTCCGTGTCTCGGAGACCCATTGCCTTGTCAAAGTCCTTGGACTCAACGGCCTTGGCCACCTCCTTCGTCTCTGCTACCGCCTGCATCAGCGGCTTCCGCACAATCTTGTTCTCGTTTATGGCGATGAAACAGGTCTCGGTCTCAGGGGTGGCTTCCAGGACGGCTCTGACCGCCTCGACACCTTGAAGAGTGGCCAGCATACGGTCGTAAGCCACAGCCGTGCCGCCGCGCTGGACATGGCCGAGCGTGGTGATGCGGGTGTCGAGAGCCAGACCTCCCTCGTCCTTGTTGGCCAGTAGGTCCTTGATCTCAGCTGGCGTAATTTTAACGCCGTCTTTATCGAGAGCACCTTCAGCAACAATAACGATGGTCTTGCGCTTTCCCATTTCACGGTGCTGCAACTGGTGAGTTCAAGTACTAAAGTTGAGGGCGCTGCACTTACCCTTCGAACCACGGCAACCATCTCATCTCTCCAGTCCTTCTCTCTAGGACGCTCAGGAATGAAGACGAAATCGGCACCGGTAGCAACGCCTGCCATCAGGGCCAGCCAACCGCAGTGCCTGCCCATGACCTCGACGACGAAGGCTCGTGAGTGGGATGAGGCAGTGGCCTCAATGTAATCGACCATCTCACAGATGCGAGCCAGGGCTGAGTAGCTGCCAATGGTGGCATCCGTGCCGGAAAGATCGTTGTCGATCGAGCCTACCAATCCGACAATATTGAGGTGCCTATAAGGGGTTACCTGCTCCTTGGTCAGTTCGCCCTTGGTGACCAGCTCATCGATCAGAGACGGCCATTCGGCCCTGAATCTGTCAGCGCCGGTGAGAGAGCCATCACCACCGCAGATGATCAATGCATCAATTCCGTTGAGGATCATGTTCTTGGCGGCCTTCAGACGTCCTGGCCGTTCGTAGAAGGCCATGCATCTGGCGGTTCCGATAAGAGTGCCTCCCTCGGAGAGCCAGCCTCGAACATCATGCCAGTCCATCTTCCGAATGAGGTCCCCGCCTCGAACTAGACCCTCGTAGCCTTCATAGATACAGTAGGCATCGCAGCCCTTGTGAATTGCCATGCGGACGACGGCGCGGACGGCGCCGTTCATGCCTGGGGAGTCACCTCCCGACGTCATGACGGCGATCTTCTTCTTGGGAGCCATGACGGTCGGTGGTGGTGGTAGCGGCGCACGCGGCGGGGGCGGGGTGAATTGCTTAAGTGAGAGGCTGCAGAGCTCTCTCAATGCCAGGAGGAGTGCTCAAGCGCAAGAATCAATGGGATGAGGGCAGCTGTGGAAAAAAGAAGAGAACAGCACGGCTGGTAAAGGAAGAAAATAGAGAGCTTGTGATAAAGGGAAATAGATGGAGGAAGAAAATGAAAAGTGGTTGGAAGAGGGAAAGAAGGTCTTATCACTCTGAGAAAGAAGCTCAGCTCAGCTTGGAAGTGCAGGTACTACCTAGTACCCTCTTAGGTTCAGGCAAGTCTAACCCACTCAGTAGGTACCTACTGTAGAGGTCTGAATCTGCCTCATCACAATGAACACATGACTAATAAATAAGACATGTCGGTATATTAAATTTTCTCCCCCACCCAAAAATGACTATCGGACACTTCCTTTCTTCAAGGCAGGGTACCACAGGGCGAGACAGATACCTCGTTGGCAGCGTCAAGATGACCACTTCATGTGAGCTAGCATGGCCAAGCCCCAAGTACCGATAACAGAGATGGGAGGCCAAACCCCTCACTCCTGCCACTTCCTCCACTGACCACGAATTTCCATTTTAACTCAGATATGACGTGCATAGCGTGACGAGGAAACGAAGGGCTGACTCACTCAGCAAGCCGGTGGCAGCATTGGTTCAGTCACCGGAAACCACCTTTCATCGCCTTGATATCCCCTCGCCTACAGCGGCCTTGATCGAGTTGCCGGACATCGAAACCTCGATATCGCCTTATCGACAGCAGCGAGTCCCCTGGACCAACCCTTCTTGCGGCAACCACATCACTCGACCGAAGCCTTCTCCAGCTCTGATCGAGTCACCAGGCAGAGGTCTTCTCGTAGGAAGGCCCAACAGCAGACGGCTGGGAAAACGTTCACATTCCCATGACCATGGCCATTTGTTCTGCCAAGTGTCATTTATTGATTCCATATCGTAGTCAGAGGGGGCCGGTTCCCGGGTAGATGGCGGCCGAGCAAGCAAGCAAGCCAACAAGCGGACAAGCTAAATAAAGCTGCTAATTAAACGCGATAATATCTTAGCACATGTACATGCAAAACCCGCAACTCTCTACTTTATATGTGGGATTGCCGCTTTAAGAAGAGGAGAGGGGGGGTGATGAAGAAGAATTACAAAGAAAAAACCCCCAAAGCTCTGATGGAGACACTACGGCAGAGTGACGACGGGAGCGCCTGGTTCTGCCAGGCCCAGCAAGCAGGCCCCCCACCGGTTGGGGCATCTCCGGCGGCCAGACCCTTCTATTCCTTGACGACAGCTGGGGCGCGTGCTCCAGGGACGTAAAGCTGCTGGACAGTTCGTCACGCAAGAGGTCCATAAATATCTGTGGCGCCCGTCGTCATTCCTTCCACCCGTTTAAGACCATCCTCTCCTCCAACATCTCTGGGATTTTATTCTCTCATACCTCTCGACGTCCCAACGCTTGGAATTTTTCTCTCCTACTCAATCACCATTCCCCCTCCTCTGCCCGCCATGTCTACCTCTCTCGACCAGCTCAAGGCCACTGGCACCGTATGTTTTTCCCGCTACCCCACCATTGCCCCTCGTTTTCCGTTTCGAGCTGTCCGCCATGCCACCATGTTGATATGGCCGTGATGTCGTATTTACGCCGGCATCCTGTGTCTCTCAACGCCTGGCTGCGATTGAATTGAACTGCGTGCTGACCATGGCCATCTGTTTCCCCTGGATAGGTTGTCGTCTCCGACTCTGGTAAGTCCCGCAGTCCCGATACTTCCACAGACGATGATAGCTAACAGCGACAACAGGTGACTTTGCCTGTCAGTACCCCGAGCCCGCCTTTTCTCCCCCGGATCCGTTGATGCGACGGCGACTGGATACAAACACCGAATGGAAGCTGACCTCTTACAGCCATCGCCAAGTACAAGCCTCAGGATGCCACCACCAACCCTTCCCTCATCCTGGCCGCCGCTAAGAAGCCCGAGTATGCCAAGCTGATTGACGCCGCCATTGCCTACGGCAAGAGCCAGGGTGGCGACCTCGATTCCCAGATTGACCACGCCCTCGACCGTCTCCTGGTTGAGTTCGGCCGTGAGATTCTCGCCATCATCCCCGGCAAGGTCTCCACCGAGGTCGATGCCCGCTTCTCCTTCGACACCAAGGCTTCCGTCGAGAAGGCTCTTCACATCATTGACGTACGCCCGCCGCCCGCCCGCCGCTCCCAGTGACCATGCTGACATGACTGTAGCTCTACAAGGAGCAGGGCATCTCCAAGGACCGTGTCCTGATCAAGATCGCCTCCACCTGGGAGGGTATCAAGGCTGCCGAGATCCTCCAGCGCGACCACGGCATCAACTGCAACCTGACCCTCATGTTCTCCCTGAGCCAGGCTATTGCTGCCGCTGAGGCCGGTGCCTACCTCATCTCTCCCTTCGTCGGCCGCATCCTTGACTGGTTCAAGGCTTCCACCAAGAAGGAGTACGCCAAGGAGGAGGACCCCGGTGTCGCCTCGGTCAAGAGCATCTTCAACTACTACAAGAAGTTCGGCTACAACACCATTGTCATGGGCGCTTCCTTCCGCAACACCGGCGAGATCACCGAGCTCGCTGGCTGCGATTACCTGACCATCTCGGTACGTTCGGCGACTGCCCCGCGCGCCGTTGCAACCTTTTTGATGACATGACATGACTAATACCCCTCTCAGCCCAACCTGCTTGAGGAGCTCCTCAACTCCTCCGAGGCCGTCCCCAAGAAGCTCGATGCCGCCCAAGCCAGCTCTCTGGATATTGAGAAGAAGTCGTACATCTCCGACGAGGCGCTGTTCCGCTTCGACTTCAACGAGGACCAGATGGCTGTCGAGAAGCTCCGCGAGGGTATCAGCAAGTTTGCTGCCGACGCCGTCACCCTCAAGGGCATCCTCAAGGAGAAGCTTGCTTAGATGAATAAGTGGTAGTTAGTAGTAATGAATACATGCTCTCCATCACTCCACTTTTCAAGACTCTTCGTTCGCCTTGGTGAGTGGATCGATCCCCTCTTCCCGAATGGTCCACAATCGTGAACGGCATTGAGAGATTTACCAGGGAAAGCACTGAAACGCAGCTTCCTCATTAAATATTTGTTCGTTGTATCATGATACATATCCAGCCCAACAATCACCGCCCCGTGTACGCAGCACGGTGCTAGAGGATGCAGAAACAACCGTCAGACAAATGGAGCGCACCAACACCCTTCAATCAAGCAAAAATGTCATGATTCCGCATATGCCTCCTTCCTCGTAATTCCCGTCACCAGTAGACTCATAAGTTCCGTTGCCAGTCCCGTCTACCGCCTTGTCGTACATGCATTATGAGCCAGGAAGACCATGCTGCCCAGCCCAGTCCGCCAGTGGCTCACCAGGCCACCAACGTCTTGAAAAGAAAATTGCGCGCCAACACAGTGCGTCAAGCTCTGCCTCCGTGTGTACCCTTGACCGGAGAACAGAGAATTTTGGCTCCTCAATTCTCCGTGTGGCCGTCGTTGAGGAGCATCTCGAGAATGATTTGCCTGCCTTGGAGCTCCGGGTGACACATGGCAATCTTGACAGAGCCCTTGGATGCATCGCCCACATTGGGAAGCTGGCCGTTCTGGCCAAAGGTCTGCTGGGCTTGCAGAGCGGTCCAGCCAGTTGGGCCCCTCTCACCATAGTCCAGGACACGAACGTCCCTGCCAGCAATGATCTGGCGCAGTCGGCCGTTCTCGGCATTGCGCACCTCCACATAGTCCTCGTTGAAGAGGAGCAGATACTGTCCGTACATGGTTGCTCCCTTGGCCTTCTTCTGCTTGCCGGTATACTCCATGATCAATGTACGACTGACGTCGCCGTGCTTATCGACGTAAACAGCGCAGTCTTCATATGTGAGGATGAACTCATTCTCATTGAGTCGGAACATTCCCAGGGGCCTTTGGTCGCGGATCCGGCTCGCAATGTTTGCAATTGCAGGTGCCTTGAGATCAGGAATAGACATGGGCTGTTTCTTGTCGAGAGTGAGCATCTCAATACCTCTTGATGTGGAGACGGCAATGTACGTCTGGAAGAGGCTGAGGGAGTAACACTCGGTGGGGAAGAAGAACTCGTCAAAGTCGCGGAACGACTCCGTGCTTCCCGTTGTTTTTCGCCCGCTGAAAAGCCGCGACTTTTTCTCTGTCGACTTGTGGAAGATGGGCTCCAGTACCTTGAAGGAGGTGTGAAGCCCCTCTTTCCGCTTGTAGAAAACAAGCGTGCGGTCCTTCATCTTCGCGGTCGCAAAGTAGGTGACGTCCTTTGCCAGTCTTTGCGGGGCGCGCCGAGGATTGTCATTTAGCGGCGCAGCGTACTCAGATACCGGAGCAATGACATCGAGGGGGTACGATATCAAGGACTTGTCGGCAATGATGAGGCAAACCGAGAACTCTTCGAGCACCGCCATTTGCGTGACTCTTGCGACTTGAACAGTCTGGAATAGGGTCAGTCGAGCTCCGTTAGTGAGGGTTTTCTTCAACTTACGCGGGACCACCCCCGGGGATTAGACGGGTCGGCTATGAAAACACCGTAGTCTGTTCCAATCGCAATGACTGACTTGCCAAAGGCCGAGAACCCAGCGGCACAGTTGACTTGGGCTCGGCACACAGGCGGTACACCCACAGCAGGGCCGAGCACCCTTTCGAGGTCTTGAATGGCCCGGTCGAGGGGTGTCTCCTTGACGGGAACACCAGCGGCTCGTGCATATGGAGAGCTTCCGTCGTAATGGAATGACGCGTCTGCTAGGACTCTGAGGCGGAAAGGTTCGGCGTTCTGGGCAAACAGAGCCTTGGCATGTCTCGTCTTGGCCTCTACAATCTTGGTACACCACTCATAACGGTTCTGAGCCGATGAGGCATACAGCGTATAGACTTCGTGGCCGAGATGCTTTACCCGGAACGGGTATAAAATCTTGCTGTCACTGTCATTGCTCGTCGTCGTGGTAAGCTGTGACGACGCCAGCGAGGACGTAGTAGATGCGTGCTCCAGAACCGGACGACCACTGTTGTTAGTTGCAACCTTGCTGAGCTGGGTGCTGGAAGCAGCAGATGGCGCATTTCGTGCTAGGGGAGCGATGCCCTTTTGCTTCTGAATCGGTTCGTCGTTCATGCTTTCGAGGAACAAGAGAGGCATGGGAATGGGCTAAAGAGGTAATGTTAGCATGTAGAGAGTTGCCACCTGGCTGTCGACTTACCTCGCGAGAAACGTCGTATTTCTTGTCACCTCTGCCATCTTTTGCTCCAACAACCTTGGCCAGAATCATATAGTGATCGAAGAGCAGGGCATGAGTATCAACCCATCTCACTCCCTTTGATCCCATACGCTGAAGCTCGCCCTGCATGATCAACTCGCGGCCCAAGTGGTCCAAATTCAGGACCGACTGGCACCCAGGTCGCAACACAAGCATACGATCCAAATCCATCATTTCGACCCTCTTATTGGTCTCCGCAACCTTGGCATCGCACTCATGAGTGACTGTCTTGATCTCTTGAATTGCCCTCTGCAGATTCGACTTTTCCTCGCTTTCGTCCAGCATCTTCTGTTCCACGCTCTCGAGCAAGAGAATGTAGCGCTGAAGGCGCTGCAGAGGGGCGATGAGGAAATGAGTCCAGTCCTGCTTGGATGAAGACTTGTGCTGCCGCTTGTCCTCCAAGAACTTGCGGAAGATGATATTTCGGTCAGCCTCCTTGCGCACCATGTATGTTGCGCGCGGGTAGCCTGTGGCATATTCAATGTAGTCGGATTTAGCCTTGCGAATCCATTCTCGGAAGATGTCGCTAAAGCCAGTAATCCAGGGGCCCTGCTCTTGTTGACGATATTTGAGCTGCGAAAGCAAATGGCCCTTGTTGATGCCAAGGACGGTATCGAGCTTTCCAAAGACGGCATTCAGGAATCTGTCTCGCTTGTCAGGGTGGATGATGGGTGGCCTGGAAGCACGCAGCGTATCCCGATACAGAGTACGGAAAATGTCCAGCTGCTTGATGTAGTTTTCTTCACCAGTCACAATCTCGTGAAGAATGTTCTGTCGGTCAACTTCCTTCTTAGGCTTGGCTTCCCAATCTTCCTTCTTTAGGTTATAGAAGACGTGCCACTCGTCGGTAGGTTTGGAGCTGCCTGGGCGGAGCTCATCCAGATCGACCTTCTTCAGAGTGCGTGTGCAGTGGTACGAGTAGCATCGGCCACTTATCTCCACCTCGTGTAGTTTTGAGGAGTAGCATCCCTGGCCTGTCAACTGCCACAAGACGCCGGAGATGCGGCCGCCTCCAAACTTGACCCATTCCTCCTCGGGTTGCAGGGTTCCGCTCTGGAGCATGAGCATGACAGCTCTACTAGCTAGAGCTTCGGCATCTGCAACGTTCATGGTAGGCACCTTGGTGGTGAATAGGAGGGTCAGGGCATCCTCAATAGTCTTCTCCTTGAGGTCCACATCTCCCTCCGCCATCTCTCGCACCCAAGCCTCGATGCCGCTGAGGGCCCACGGCTCAAGGCACTTCCGAAAGTCGCCGGCGGTGAGTTTGGATGGTATGAACTTGCGCTTGCGCCCGCTAGGCAATTGGATACTGTCAAAGCCGCCCACAGATGTGCTAGGGCTTGGTTCGTACCCAGCAAACGAGGCAGAGTGCGATGCGTTGTGTTGATGCAAGCGATGTCCCTTCTTCCGGTCCTCAGTCGCATCCGTACGTGAGCGAGCCGGTGCTTGGACTGGAGGTGTGTTGCTATGCCCGACCAGAGAGATTGACCTCTCAGGCCCTGTCTGGGCCGAATTCGCGCTGTAGAAGGCCTCGGGGTTCTCCATAGAATAATTTCTGGAGTGTGAGCTGAAGGATTGCGAATGGGAGTGCGAGTGTGAATGATGATGGTTGCGGCTGTTGGTCCTTGTGCTTCCCGACAGCACAGAAGCGCTATCAGAACCATTTCCGGGGGGCAGAGCAGGCAGAGGTCTGTTGGAAAGCCCAGGATGATAGAAGAGATCTTGGAGATCATCCTTGGCAGGCGAGTCGGTTCCGCTCTGCCGTGAATGCAGGGAAACTCTCTCTTCGCCCTCATCGAAGCTCAACCGTGCCCCTCGCGGTTGCTGGAGACCGCCTGTGCCACCATAATCCATTTCAGCATTATTGAAAGCAGGGGCATTCGTATTGTACCCATCATGGAGGGTGTTGTAGTGTGCTGGCGTGGGCAACGGTCTGCCGGGCTCAGGCGTCGAAGCGGTGTTTCTGGGAGATCCATAGTCTTGTCCATATGTCAAGTTGCCAGCATAGCCGCCGCTCAACATGCCAAGATCAACATTGCCGCCGCCCACCTCACTCTCACTGCTGCTCATAGCTTGCTCCTCTGCTGGTGCCTGCAGCGTATTCATGATGGGCCGCGAGTCGGTGTATGGGAGAGTAGTCCCACTAAACCGCCTCTCGTCCAGTTCGGCCTGTTGCATCGCCAGTACACCAGCGGTGCCCTCCGGATCATCGTCATCATCGTATTCGAAGCTTGACCTGTGCCTGCTGCTGGTCGTCGGGGCGATAGTGGTGGCATCAGAGCCGTACCGGCGCAATTGCTCAAACTTCAAATCACTAGATCGTGAATCAACCGGCAGTGGCCGAGGGTGCCGGCGGCCAGGGTTCCCGAGTTCTGCCTCGATATCTTGCATTATGCTCTCCTGCGTCAGTTCATCACTGCCATAGTCCTCCGAGTAATGACGGCCATTTGAATCCCATGGATACTCCTCCGCAACACCCTCCATGGGGCGACTCGGAAGCGGAGCATTAGTTGGGTGCCTCTGGAGGCCCGGCGAACCCACAGAATGCGAGTAGGCAGACCCAGCCCCAGAGTTCTGCGAGGCAGGTCGAGAGGTTCTGGTCAGATATGAGTCCTGTTCGTCGGCATAAACGGGGCCAACGGGTATCTGCGAGGTGAGTGGATAGGGCGCTTGCGACGCGGAACTGCCGTAGCCGCTCCCGTTTGCATCCTGGGCAGGGAATTGCGGCATGTGATACTGAGAGGGCGTGTACGATTGTGCTTGCGAAGCCGAGGCGTTGTACTGAGGGCTGGGCAGCGACTGCTGATACCCTGGCGAGAGCGCGGGCGAGGGGATCGGATACTGGGTGATTGGTGAATATGCCGAGCTAGTAGTGGGAGAATAGGGAACCGAGTTGTATGAGCTGGTCGCCGAATTGTACGTCTGCTCTTGGGAGATGTAGCCGGCGGTGGTCGCATGACGCTGTGGCACGGCGGCGTTGGCATAGGCAGCCGGGTTGTAAGACTGCGGTGGGTAGTTGGACTGCGCCTGGGCGTACGAGGTCGTTGAAGGGGCGACGGAGTATCTGCTGGTGGGCGCAGGGTGGTATGGCAGGTTCGTGGACTGCGATCGCTGAAAGGCGCTGGGCTGGGCGAAGGTTTGAGGGTTGTAGGTAGGCTGTGATGGCGTGGATGGCGCCTGATCCTGATAACGGTGTTGGTAGCCGGATAGAGCGCTGTTGGTCTGCCCGTAGGAGGAGCGGCCGCCGGACGATGTGCTACCGGGACTGCGCAAAAAGAGCTCATCCTCGCTGCGTCCTGGGACAGGGTAGTCGTCGTAAGAGTTTGTCTGGGTTTGGGGCTGGCCGTAGTATGCACCGTCGTCGCCGCTGTTGAAGCTCGGTCGTCTTGCTACAGACTGCTGCTGGTGATGCTGAGCGTTGGGCTGGGTGGCCACGGGGTATTGGACAGGCGGCACATGGCCGTATCTCCGCTGGTCATCGCCGCGGAAAGACATGGTCGCGAGAAATGAAAAAAAGAGAGCGCACACGAAGACGGTGATGACAGCGATGGGGCAGATGTCGGTGTCGAGGCGAAATCAAAGCCCAATTTGAGGGCCCCGCGAGGAGCTGTGTTTTCTGGGATCCGGGAGGTGGGATCGTCTTCTACGTGGTGCTCAACGAGGTTCGCATTGAAGCAACGGCGGAAGTGCGGTTGAGGGGCAGCGGCGGGTGGGTGGTGTCTCGGCGACCCGAGTCTAAAGGTGACGCCGTGTCATGCGCTCGTGGTGGGTGGGAAAGCTCGGACAAGCGGAGTAGATGGGGTGGCAGAAGCCACAAAAGCGGTTTCTTCGATGGGCGATGGTCGAGGCCGCTGGGTCGCGGGAGGGGATTAGCGGCGCAGTACAGGCCTGGGACAGAGGTTGAGATGGGCAAGTAGGGAAAAGAAAGAAAAAAAGAAGAGAAGGATGGAGAGATAAGGTGGAAGAGAGACAGTGGACGTGGAGATGGAGATGGAGTACCAACAGAGGGGTTCTGTAGAATAGACACCACTAGGACTAAAGGTAGCTCAACCAGCTAACACATGGCCCTGAACCGATCGAGAGGCTCCGACTACCGGTTGCAGAAGGGGAGTATTAGAAGAGAGACAAAAAAGGGAGGAAGAATGACGGTGCGACGCTGATTCAGCTCGAAGGGGGGGGTAAGCCCAGGCCAAAGGCAAGCAAGCAGCGAGCAACGAGCAGCGAGCAGCGATCAGTACCCTCGCTCTCTCCCGGGTGCGTCTGTATCGTCTGCCTGAGGTAAGGCTACGTACGTGCGTGCGGAAGGATGAGTGTGTGTGGGTGTGGGCGTGGGTGTGGATAAAGTTGGTTGTGGGTGGCCAGCGGCAGACCAACCTTAACAGCCTGACGGACAGACTTGGTTGACATATGAATGCCCGGGCAGGCAAGACAGGATAGGTGCAGTGATGATGGAGGTGTGGTGTCTGGGGCTTCTCTGTGGGCGGGTGGCGCAGCCAAAGCCACACTCGCCGTCAGTCGCCTGGGGAAGGAGGCTGATACCCAAGTCGGGGTGATGAGGAGCCGGTAGGCGGTGCAGGAAAACCTTCACTCACATTGGGTAGGTAGGCATTCACCAGGTGGGCAGTTAGATGGCGACTCCGAGAGGACGGATTGCGTCTGCCGACGATGATCAATTCGACAATCGTGGTGACGGGTAGGGTTGATTGGTGGTTTTGGGTTTTGGGTTTTGGTGGACAAGGGCTGAAAGAAATAGTCCGAATCCCCTACTATTATGCTACACGACAGGAAACGGATACAGGGACACTCGCACGGCAGTGAGCCAGGAGAGAGAGAGAGAGAGAGCAAGCTATGTAATAACACGGCAATAATAAGGATGGCAAATGGCACGGCAAGACGTGCAACAACGGGAGCCCCTCGAGGTGGAGGTATATAGTGGAGGTGAGGGGGGGAGGACCCAAGGAACCCTAGACCCTTCCCTGAGCGTGGACGAGCAACGACTCCAACAAGGGGCCTGCTCAGCTGAACGAACCATGTGCCTCCATACAACTAACGTGCGCACTGGTGTATGCACAGTAGAAAATCAAGCAGGTCATGCCATGCCCATGTTCCCGTCCCGGCTTCCCCCTTGAGGAGGCCCGTTTCGAGGGTCCGACGTTGACACGTTCGGCACATTTCCGCCGGATATCTGGGGGGCTGCTCATGCATGCATCTGTCGTTCGGCCTGCCTTGTGCTCTCCGTCAGGGTCTTCCTGGTCTGCCGACTTTTCCAGGTGTTGGCTTTGTCCCTCTGGCTGGTTCCTTTATTTTGGGGAGGGGTCCTTACGCCCCATCCCAAGCCGTCTCACCTACCTTATTTCATACACGCACTGGGCAACGCCAACCCTGTCTGTTGGGTCGATGTGCGTCTTGGGCCTTTCTTGGTTCGTAGCCGACCCTATTGGGCTGAGTTATGGTTCTGTCGCTTGTTGCTGCTGCCCAAAAGTATGTAAGTAAGTAATCTGCGAGCAAGCAGTTCCTCCTTCAACTTTATCTCTCTTTTCCACGTCGTCGGGACTGACACGTTCGTATCTGCCATCCGTCATATGTCACTTGTCACCTGTTTTTTTGTGTGTCATGGGACATGGGTCATCTTCTCTCACCCATCACTCCGGTCATGGCATTGGATTCAGGGCATGAGCTGCAGAATACATTGTTACCTCTCCCTGTTTTGACGCCTTGTATCCATAACGTCTAACAGAAGATGAGGTTTGTCGATCTCCAACTCCTTCATCCTTCCTTCCTTCCTTCCCTTGCCTGTTTCGAGGTGGGGTCGCCAGGCACCCTTGCTCGCTAGGTCGGTAGCTCCTAGAGGTCAGGCAGAAACCCTCCAACTCCACCAATTAGTTCCCCACGAAGGCGTCAACGGTTACCCTAGAACAGTCCTCCAACGCATCGTTTCTAATACCTATGTACCGTAGGGCTACCTGCTACACAGCGGTATTCGGGACGCTTTTCTAAAAATGAGGTAGGTTGTAATACAGCAATAAAGAGCCAATCGTATGATCATGTACGGATATAATAATACTGGGGTTTGTTGGTCTTAGTCGAAGAAGAACACCATATTGGGTCCATCTGCAACCAACAATTTCCCTGATACATCACTTCACAAACTCCCACCCCGGGACTCAAACCATCCCGCTGCCTCCTCAACCCCCAGCAAACACGAGATGAAGATCCTCCCAAATATGTCCACGTCGCTCGCCTCGGCCTTCTTCAGCATCAGGCTAAACTGCGCGTTGGTCACGACGTAGTGGTCGTGCTCTCTCCATGCCCGGGCGAACTCGAGCGGCGTCTCGGCGTGCCACAGATGCGCAGACACGGTCCACGAGTGGCACAGCCCCAGCTTGCCGTCGCAAACCATGCTCTCCCGCTGCCCAGACACCAGCCGGTACGTCTGGTTGAAGAAGAAGGCCATGAGCACCGTCCGCCGCGCCGACTCATGCAGCAGCCACTCCTGCCAGAACCTTTTAGTCGGGCCCATCGGGAACAGCTCCAGCTCGCCCTCCGGGCCTTCGGTGCACCACTGGACGTGCGGCAGCAGCGCCAGCGCCGCGTCCTCGAGGGCCTGCATGCTCCGCTCCGCGGCTGCTCGGCTGGCAATGTCGCCATCGAAGAGACGTATGATTTGGTAGAGGAGCAACGAGTGTACCCGGGCCATCAGCCCGGCCTCTGTGGTTGGTAGCGGCGTTGCCAGAAGCTCTTGCACCCGGGATTCGATGGAACGCAGAATCACGGTTCCGTTCACGGCGTTCTTGGCCATGTACAGCCCGCAACATGCGTGTACATCTGTACGTGCCCGTTAGCTCACCCACTGCGGCTGCAGCACCTCGAAATAGCCTTACCTCGTATACATGCTGGCATCTCTTCAGAGTAGAGCTGCGAATGGCACCATGGAGCGCGAGTCTCGGAGACAAACATGTGGGGGGCGTTCTTCAACTGGTCCATGGCATACCGCATCCGTTGGGCGATGATGTCGGCCACGATGCCAGTCCGAGTCTCGTCCCGTCTGTCAAGCCATGACGTCTGATGAATCAGATCCATGGGTGTTGATGCATCCAGCTCCAAGAAGGGCGCAACGTCGATGAAAGGAGGGTCAGCATCTGCCAGGAGCACCGCCACCGAGTCGAGAGGTGCTTCTGGGGCGTCGTTGAACGAGAAGGCGCTAGGCGCTGCATCTTTCTCAGCTATGAGTGGTAACGGCATCGCGTCTACTTGGCTCAGTATGGGCATGTCATATTGTTCCGAGAGAAACTGCTCCAGCTGCGTAGCTTCTGTGCGCGCGGGGTACACGCACGCGATACGGCGCTGGGAGCAGCGGAGGCAGGCCGGAAGAGCTGTGTCGCAGCGCCGCTTCGATTTGATGCACGCGCTGCAAGACTTCCGCCGAGGGGGCGGGTTGCGTCTTTCACGAGCCGAGAGCGACATGTGTCTCTTGTCCGCAACCTTGGCCAATTTGACAGGAATTCCGCCTAGATGTCGGAGTTGCGCTTGTACGCGACGGGGGACTAGTGAAATAGAGTAGAGACTGAACCTTGGAGCAAGTGGGATGGCGGACGACGTGTATAAGAAGGCCTCGAGAGACCCTTGGCCTCTAGGGGCTCGACGATCCAAAGTCCCCCAGGCAGCGGATCCCCACACGTTGGCGGAATTCCGCACCTCTCGCCGTACTGGGTCGTAGGCGGATTTCCACATTCGGACATTCAATGCGCTGATGTCGATACTTACATAGGTGACGTGACGGCGATGGAACTGTACAAATATAAACCGCCCGGCATTGCAAGGTAGGGGTATGCATGCTTTATTATATATATAGGGCCATCAGAACCCAACAGACAACTTGTTTCTCATCATCAGCACATCTTCCAGACAATCATTCCCTCAACTTGTACACCCATAACAGAATCATGGCCACGCCCAACGTCTTCGTCTGTGGCATCACCGGCACGCAGGGCGGCTTTGTCGCACGGGAGCTCCTCCAGAGAGGCGCGCACATCCACGCCCTCGCCCGAGACATGTCTGCCCCAAAGGCCAAGGAGTTTGCGGCGCTCGGCGCTCAGCTCTGGGCCGGCGACTTCGACAACAAGGACGCCATACACGCCGCCATACAGGGCTGCTCGGCCATCTTCCTCAACTTCTACCCCAACTTCCAGGACTCGACGGCGGATCTGCGATGGGCCAAGAGCCTCCTCGTTGCTGCCAGAGCCGCCGGCGTTAAGCACGCCATCTTCTCCAGCGGCCTGACCGTCAACGCGCCCGAGAAGCTCACCCGCTGGGACCCCAACACTCTCACCGCCTCGTTTCTCCTGTCGAAGCAGGCTATCGAGAAGGAAGTAATCAACTCTGGCCTTGAGTTCTGGACCATCATCCGTCCTGGGAACTTCTACACCAACTACGTCATGCCCGCGGTTAGCATGTACCCCGGGCTCAGGGAGACTGGCGTGGTACAGACTGCTCTTCAAGAGGACACGAAGCTGCCCTGCATCGACCCCATAACCATTGGTAAATTTGTAGCCGCCGCCATCTTCGATCCCGCAAAGTTTCATGCCCAGGAACTCGAGATTGCCGACGAGACCAAGACATGTAAGTCACCACGCTCTCCCTGCCCTGCCGAAAAAGGGCCTCCCTGCTCACCTGCAATTCTACAGATGGCGAGATTCTGGAAAAGATCTCGACCGTCGTTGGACGGGACCTGAAGTTGGTCTATCTGGATGACGAAGCCATCAACGCTCAGATAGACAACCCTTTCCTAGTGGGGCAGCTTCTTGCGAGAGAGCTCCTGAACTTTATTGACATGGACAAGGTGGGCACCTGGGGTGTTCCCCTTAGTTCACTCGAAGTGTTTGTCCAGAGGGAGAAAGACCGGCTGCTCGAGACATATCAGTTGCCCGCCTGATTGCTTGTGGGGGTAAAGTGACGATGAAGACCTCACAATGCTTCACAGAGGGAATGGTTTTGCTTAGTTACTCAGCAAGCACAAATGGTCTCTGTTATTTCCATATCTGCCATGTTCTCTTGTTGTATAATATGGCATGCTTTACCATGCTCGTTGGTAGGCAACCTAAAGTGTTTGTTTCATCGCTATGCAAGAGGTCAGTAAACCCTAGACAAACAACCACCGCATAACGATGTCGTTTCGCAAAGAAGACCTACTATAGTACGAGGGTATGAGACAAGCGAGGTTGTGGATGCCAAGTTTGCTGCTGCCTCTGCCGACGACACAACACCAAGCACGCCAAACATTGGAACTTGCGCAGGACTGACAATCTGGTCACAATCGGATGAGGAGTAGGTTACCTACGTGTATCTATCCTACCCGTGCAGGTATCTGCTAGGTAGGTAGTACATCCTGCAAACCCCCGGTTCAGTTCATAATCGGCTGGCCAGCTGCTGTCGGCTGCCGCCATGTCACCATGTTCCCATGCAGCAACTTGCTGACTACCAACCCCACGATCGCATTCCTGTGATGATTCCGAGTTTGAACCAACAAAGAAATCCCATTCAGTCAATCCTATGCATCTCAAAAGACAACCACTTGCTTAGATGCCATCCTCGAAAGGCTCATAGTGCTTCTGTCCGCTGCATCGTCCAACAATTAGCCGGGCAAGATGGCCGAGTGGTCTAAGGCGCTGGCTTCAAATTCCAGTAGAGAGATCTGCGTGGGTGAATCCCACTCTTGTCAGAACTTAGCGGTTTCAAACCGTTCGAATTTTTTGCTTGATTTTCTGTTTTGTCTCGAATTTCTGTCATTTCTTTTTGGTGATCAAATTACATATCTACATCCGCCGACGAGTGGTGGCACCAAGAGTTGGAACCGTGGCGGCTGATGCCTGTGGTTCCAAGTCCCCTCGCGAGCCTGCATTTTGCCGCCTTGCACTGACAAGCACTGGTTGCTTCTCTACAGGCTCATTCTTCCTTGATGTCGCCATTACTACGCCTCCAGCACCGACCGCAGCAATCGAGGTTGGTGCGCTCGCCGCTGCCTTGCCTATACTCTTCATCTGGGCTATCACGCTCTCATCAGACGTTTCATCCAACATGAGCCAGATTATACCGGCAACGAGGCCCAGGATAATGACTATGGTGAGGATGGCGGCACCGGCCGTGTCTCCTGCCGTGATCTTCCTGGCCTGCCATCCCTCCAAGGGTGTGGTGTCGGCCGGACTGTCGCCACCACTGCCCGCGTTGGGGTCGCCTTCGCTTGTACCTCCAGTTCCCGAGGTGAGAGGGGCTGCTCGATCCTGGATCATGCACGTGAGGGCAGCTTCCATGGCTGACATCTGCTGTCCCACTCCTGTTGAGCCATCATACTTTCCTTCGCTCCACTTCAAGCCGCACATGCGGCCATTTTCACCGCCTACACACTGCTTCGCCGCCGCCACTGCAGAAGTTCGGAGGTAGGGTATGATGGTGTCGTACGTGTGCGGCGCCCATTTGGTGACGGTAGCCAGCCAGCGGCTGAGATAGGCCTTGAAGGACTGCTGGTCGACATTGCAGAGGTTGACGGGCTCACAGGCTACCTCTGTCATGATGTCCTTGTTGGGACCGTCGAAAAAGACCTTGGAGCCCTCGAGGAGATTGTCCAGCCGATCCTTCCACACTTGGTCCTCGGTAAAGTTGTACAACGCTGCGGCACCCAGAATGAAGCCGCCGGCATTGTACGAGAACTGGTAACGCACGATGTTGGTGCAGTTGGTCGGGATGTGCGCGCCGTCGTAAACATACCACCACTCATGGTCGATGAAACCCACGCCCACCATCCAGTCCCACGTCTTGACAGCCCAGTCGGCGTACGTTTGGTTGCCCGTGTAGAGGGCGAGACGAGCGCTGAGCGCGAAGAAGCAAGCGTTGGAGATGGAGTTTTTATAGTCGAAACCCTTGTTCCAGTTGAAGATTTGCCATCGAAGACCACCGTTGCAGTTTCCTGTATCCCACCTGGCCGCCTGGGTATTGAAAAC
Organism: Stachybotrys elegans; assembly: GCA_020746835.1. NCBI lineage: Eukaryota > Fungi > Ascomycota > Sordariomycetes > Hypocreales > Stachybotryaceae > Stachybotrys > Stachybotrys elegans. Next base: position 597,318 of record JAGPNK010000008.1, on the reverse strand, counting down.
GGCCTGCGCGAGAGCCAACCACTGCGGCTGGTGCGGTTCGGGATGAGGGAAGTTGTATTCGGCCGCGGACATGACAGCCAACCCCCAGAAGCCCTGGTCGTCGTTGCCTTCGGTCAACGTTTGGTTCGGGGGCATGTAATCGTTGTTGGGGCCCGTTTGGAAAAGCAGGGCCTGTTTTGTCAGATCAACATAGGATTCGTCCTTGGTGTAGTACCAGTATTCGATCAAGGAGCCCATCATGGCGCCAGCCTCCCACCCTATTACACGTCGATTCATTTAGTTCATTGTGTCATGGCCAGGAAAAGACCGGGGGGGCCAACATACAGTAATAAGGCTCAGGCAATAGGCCGGGGGTAAATCCTGGCTTGTCGCCTTGGTAGAATGTGAGCATGTCTTCAGTCATCTGCTTGGAGATTTCTTTGATCGAGTCTGCAATGATGAGGCCAGTCAGTATACCCAGCACAGTCATGACACCCGAATGGACGAGTCGGGAATCACCTGTTGAATTCGGGTCCAGGTCGTAGGCATTGGCAGTAGCCGGGCCCAGCGCCAATATTGCCGCGGCCAGCTTGCACAAGGCTCTTCCCGGGCGATGGGACAACATATTGGCGAATGTGAGGTGGATTAGATCAAGCTGAATTACAGTGGAATAAATATAACGGCCGCGATCCTCCTGGACCCAGCTTGATGGATGGAAAAGAATGCCAGGAGGAAGGCAGTAGAGAACGGAGCAGAGTACATGTAATAAGAGGTAGAGTAGAGGAGAGCCGGATGGTCGGATTGGGATGACGGAGAGGACACCTGGATGCGGACGGGGATGGCGTCGGGATGATGAGAGCAAAGCTAGGCAAGGTATGTATGAAAGGAGGAGTAGGACCTGCGTTGGGAAGGTTTGAACGAACAGATGGACAAGTACTACCAAGGTTCTCGTATTGAGTGTGGGAAGTTAGTATCTACTAAGTCATCATACATGTCCAGGGCTGCAAGGGCAAAGGTATCAGGGCGCCAGGTGCTGAGATGGGTAGGTGGGTGGCCGCAAGATGCTGTGCTGCTTGCAGCTGATCTTCACTTCCACAGCATTGGCTTTGGCATTGGGATTGACATTGCGAGACAGCGCGAGATGGGATGCTTTGCCCAGGCACATTGGATATCCGGCAGCATCGAACAACAGCGCGTTCCGCACCGGCCATGGTATGCAAACGCGACCGAGGTGCTGCCCGCATGAGACATATGGGCGATGGCAATTTCAGAAGCGGTACGGGAGCGCACGTCCTGCGAGACATGATGCAGAGCCAGTACCCAAAGTAGAAGCGCGGAGGCTTCGGAGGCTGCGCATCAAGCTTTTGTTAGTGGCGGCCAGCCATGATGGAATGCCGTTGGATGGACGGACAGGAAGGATGAGGTGGAATGCACGTGTTTGGCCTAGCGGGCCCGTTTTGGGCCAAGCCCGCCTCTAGGGCCGCCTACCTACATCTGCCGATCTTGACGCGCTGTCTGCCCGAGACGTTCCAGCGATCTAGCCTCCTATAAATAGTTACCATCACGAATTCCAGCGATAGGGGTCCTAGAGCAGGGATATCGAAAACACACACCCGGCGAATGAAATATATATAATCCATCGATGGCCAATTTCAAAGAAACAGATTGGCTGACTCTGTAGGTTCCCGAAGGAAAATGTACCGTTGTCCTTCGGATTGCGCCGTCTGCTTCTCAATCGAGCGTAGCTGTGCCATCTGTCCTCCAAGCCGCCTCTCATGGACAAGCAATTGACTTTCGACACCTACCTATCCAGTGACATGTCGGGTTCATTCTCCCTAACAGGAGAACCTGGGATTAAATGAAAGCCTGTTACCATCCTGAACGTCTCACTCTGTGCACGGCGGCAAAGTCATGCAGTGTTACCTATACTGCCCATTACCGTCACAGGATGAGACTGCATGGAAAACTTTCAGCCACACCTAATCGATTGCTTGGAGCCCATACATATGACCGTGAGCTGTCTATTGTTATGATCGAGTCGTCCTTATTCTTTTGTCTTATCCTATACATGCGCCCCCATGAACTGTGATGCTCTATCCAACAACAAAAGAAAGAGAAAAAGGAAATAAAATGCCTCCAAACCCATACAGCCCCGGGAGAAACAAATTAGATATACAATCATGGAAGCATCGCCAACCTGTGGCACACTCTAGGCACTCTCGTCAAATGTCTCGGTCTTCATCTCCTCTGGCTGCCTGTTTCTCCTGAAAATACCAAAGATGCCTCCGCGGCTGCTGGGCTCAGGGGGCAGGACAAAGACCTCGCCCAGGCAGACGGCGGGGTGGAAGACGTTGAGCGCGAGGACCGCCACGACGATGAGCACACCCTCGAAGCCGATAAAGAGATCCTCACGTTGCATGACGGGCCCGCCCCATCCGTCCGCCAGCTCCGCAAGACGGAAGCAGCTTCGCCAGAGGATCATGATGGTGGAGAGCGCCAGGGCGTACATGAAGGCATGGAAGGTCCAGCGCCCGCGCATGGCCACCAGCGACGGGTTCTGTTCGTACGCGTCCCAGCCGAGCTCGCTGTAGCGCCGGCGGGTGCGGCGGATGAAGAAGGCCACGGCGATCATGAACCCGACCGTCGTGGCGACCTGGCATGCAAGCCCGGCTGTCATGATGTCGGCGCCGCGCTGCATGTCCTCGATGGTGGTGGCAGCGCCAGCTGCAGCACCGCCCATGGCCTGGAGGATAAGGGAGATGATATCACAGGGAACAAACTGTAGGCAGAGTGTTAGCTTTGAGAACTGATTGGCTAGCAGCCCAGGAGCCCGGGGCAGAATGAGGACGTACTATCAATGTGTAGCTGCGCGCGCGGATCCACGAGTTCTCCTGGCCGTAAGCAGTAACGATGCGACGGAGACAGAGATAGAGACCAGCAGCCATGAAAGCAGGACCAATCGTTAAAGCAACCATCTGTAGCATGAAGCCACCGTCGGCCCATGGGTTGTTGTAGCTCATGATCCGGCCGACATAGCCAGCAACCTCGCAGATGACTCCCAGAGACAGACAGAGGGTAAAGGCAACGGCCCTCCTGGTGATGGCAAAGACGACGAGGAAGCAGATGAGAGAGATGGCGAAGATGATGGCGAAGGCGAGGTTGGCCTCATTCGTGAGCTCGTAGTGATAGTGCGTCTCGACCGTGTCGCACATGCTCGAGTCTGGGTTGTCGGCGCACCACTCCTGGGCCTCTGGCGTATGCGTCCATTGCTCAAACGTGAGGTTTGACATTGTTGATGCAAAACACTCTCTGGGTGTGTTCCTCGACAAGAGGCGACAAGAATGCGAGGGAGCAACTCGGTCAAGGATAAACTCAACTCCAGTCTCGAGTATAGGTGTCGAGAAGAAGAAGAAGACGATGACGAAGTCAACGAGGAGCAAAAGGCAAGGTGAGAGAGCGCTTGACGAAAGCGATGAAGAGAGGATTTGTGCTGACAGGATGCCATGTTATGTATTCCAAGCATCATAATCGCGAGGCCCGAGGATAAAAACAGCCTGGTCGGTGTGTTTCCCCCCCGAATCCATGGCGCAAGCAGAGAAGCAAAACAGAAGCACGCCCCTCCCCGCACCCACGCATGGATCCCGTTAGATGCTAGATGACTGCGGCTTGTAAGTTGGAGCTATCAAGGCCAACGCCTGCCATGGGCTAAGTCTTTACCGATCCATGGCCCAAACGGCACATAAAGTTCCAACATCATCATCATCTCGAGATTGTCCATGTGTCTGGAGGAGCAAGGGATTCGCCCGGCTCTGTTCTCGGCGGGATGGGAAGCTACCAGAACTGCCCGGCGCGAGATGATCGGCAGGGCCCGCGGTTGCGATCGGGGGAACGTGGGAGGCCAGTTGGACGTGTGCGTGTGGGTGCTTCTCTGGCAACCCTTAGCCGAATTTTCTCCTGCGGCTGAGGTGACGGGATGGACGTCGCCTGTGTGAAGCCGTCTTGGAAAAGCTTGTTGTCGAGGGGGACAGTATTTCGGGAGGTTTCTCTAGTGACTCGCACGGTACTCTCCACCAAAACACCGTCACGGCGTACAGTGTGAGTAATATCAGCCACACGCAGCATGGGGCTGATGCAAGGAATCGTCCCCCACAATATCCAGGACCACCATCTTTTTCCCCGTTAGGCCAGGAGCCTCACCTAAAAATACCAACACTAACCCACGCCGCGCAACATGTTCGCATACCCCCTCGGGCGGGAAGAGGCGGACGTTTCTGGTCCCGACAAGCCCACTCCCATCGGCCGCCTCGTCCTGCCGGCTCATCATGATCGTAAACCATTTGCGGAAGCCGTGCCGTATAGATAGCAACATGGACCCTCTGCTCTGGGGCTGTCATTCGACCTACAAGGAAAAGATCTCTCCTTGCGTGGAACCCGGTTGTCATGCCAGCTGTGCCAACAATCTCCAGTGGCGCACGCCCTTGAGCCTCCTCTATGGCTTGGTATATTGGTATATTGAAGTACTTAGTTGAGCCACAGCTAGCCTCCCATCCCTCGGTACATTTCCGTGGCGTCAATCAGACATGCCATGTCCACGCTGCAAGAACCGTTTCCCATGGATAGCATCTTGTCACGGCCACCATCGCATCAGCCTATCCTGCATGTTTCCATACGAATCCTGTAGAAAATAGTCTGCCGTGCTGGTTCCGTCTGCCCATGCCACTTCGGAGGGTATTGGCCAAGCGGTTTCACAACCCGAGCTTGCGCAAGCTTTGTCAAAGAGCCACCGTGCCAACAATCTGCAAGTCATCCATCGCGCGATAGGGAAAGACACACGGTCAAATTGTCCTTGTAAGTAATATAACACTGTCAATCTCCCGTGCTGCAGATCCTTACCCTTAGTTTGTCCTCGTCTTATCCGCCTTCGGCGACGTCGTAGTACTGCCTGCGCCGCTCCTCGTCACGATACCCCCCGCCGCCTTGCTCGCGCCGACTGCAATGCCCCTTCCTTCTCGTATACCTCCAAGGCTCAATATACTGCTCTGCTGCCCGCCCCTACGAACCCCCGTTCCTTTGAGTTTGCCCGGCGATGATGGCGTCCGAGGCCGCTGAGACCCATCGCTTGTGCTGGACTCGCCCTCGAGCACAATCGTCTCTGCGCCACTCGTCAGCTATGCAGTGGGTGATGCGGGATCGCTGGAGTTTGCTGCAGTACCGGACTTCCTGGGCCTTGGACTACCCTCACTGGGCTCCCGCGCCATGTGCCGATGCACAAGCGATCCATTCTTGTCGGCTCCAACAGCAATCGTCGACGCGTCACTCTCACTCCCTCTGTGGTTGTGTCCTTGCGTAAATGCCGACCCTATCAGACTTTCTTCTCTCGCAACACGGTAACGGTCATACTCCTCTTTGGTGTGTTCGGCATCAGTGAAGCTGTCCAGTGCATCAAAAACGTGCTGGAACACCTGCGCATCCACATCTCTGGCCCATAGGAAGTCGAGGTGTTCATAGTGAGGAATCTCAGTGGCAACCGTCTGTGGAGGCAGCTCCTTCAGCATGGCCTTGATGTCTACCAGTGAGTCGCTGCCTCCATAGACCAGAACAACGGGCGTCCTGATATTACGCGTAGGGTACTTGGCCACCTTGGAATACCTTGTCGACGTGCTCACACCCAAAGGTTGGTGGACGTCGTCATCAAACATCTGGAAACACTTGTTGCGGATGATCTGAAACCAGTGGACCACACTCTTGGTACTGGTGAACGAGTACAGGTGAGGGTATGCTGCCAGTTTCTGGCTCGTCGAGATGTTTCGAGTCTGCCAGTTGAATAAGAACGACAGACCCATGTCGATCAGCCTGCTGAACAGCGGCGGGTATAGTAGCGTTTCCCAGAGCGTCGCCGAGCTGAGGATAGATCGTCGTCCAAACATGAGGTACAAGACCTGCGGCGATGCCTTGATGAGCGAGTCGACAACTCCATTGGACAGACCGGCCGGAGACATAGCAGGCGCAAGAGCGATGAATACATTGACTTGATTGTTGAGCTTGGGATGGATGGCAAGCGACGCAAAGGCCTGTGCCGTGCCTTGGGAAAACCCAATGTACGACAGGCTCTCCTGCTGCGTTGTGTCGAGGATGTAGCTGATGCTGTCCGGGATATCGTGAAAGGCAAACTCGTCGATGGAAAAGTCCCAGAATTCAAGTGACGTGGGCGAGCTGTGAATCGACTTCTTGGAGTACTTGTTGCCGCGGTTGTTGCCAAACTACAAAGGTTAGTGAGGACAATGCGGCCAAGACGCGCGGTACGTACCCAGACATCGAAGCCTCGCTCTACCAGTTCGAATGCGAGGCATCTCTTCTCGTCGGTCAAGCACACCCAGACCTCGGAATTCATGAGGAGCCCGTGGTGCAGGTAGACAACCCTCTTCTTGAGGCTGGTGCTACCATAGTTGACCTTTTGGCCCTCCTCGCCTCTCCTCCACTGCAACCGGTGCAGACCGAGGAGATAGCCATCTTTGGTCTGAACAATGTGCTCCTCCGCCTCGTATCCCCATACTCGACATAGTTCGACGAAGTCGGCGGCGTTCTTAACCGAGGTTGAAGTTGCTAGCCCCTTTTAGCCTCCTATTCGTTGCCAGCACCAGTAGACTGGCAGGCATAGGCGACCTACATTTGTTCTTGTTCTCGGCTCTCTTCTGCGCGGGGGAGGAGAATCTGTTAAACAGCCGTCGCGATGCGCCATAGAAGAATGACACGAGAAACGGGGCTGGGCGTGGTTAGCGAGTCTTGCCCTACAGCCGGATTGTCTCACACGTACGGAGCGCCAAGGTCAGCACGCGAACCAAGGCCTCGAATCCCACAAAGATGAAGGACCCGATGAGCGTAAAGTACTCGACGCTGCAAGGAAGGGTGTCAGCTCCGCGCCTGAGGCGAATAGTGGCAGATCATCATTTGGGGCGACAAGCCACCAGCGCCGGGGACAACATACAGGTGCAGCCTTCCCAGAAATGGAACAGGCATCTTGTCGAACGAGGGAGGCGAAACAATGGTCAATTCGTTCTGGGTGACGACATGATACCCGCTGCTAAGGCGTGTTGGGCTTGAGGAGGGAAAATGCGTTCAAGATGATGAATTCGAGAGAAGTGCGAATTAAAGTCCTGGGAGAAGTGATGTCACATGCTAAAGTCCATCCTCATGCCCATTATGGCCGCGATAGGGAAAATATGGGGGCCCCTGAAACTGCAAAAAACATCCGTGCAATCTGGCTCGCACCTCTGGAATTACTAATCTAAGTACCTACTATAGAATCCATCGTAAAGCTACGCCGGATTCAGGCGAGTTTATCTGAGAAAAGGGCAACGGAAATAGTCCTTCCCATTTACACCGCATGGTGTCAATTGGGCGCTGGAGGGTTCAGGGATTGATGAATAATACGCAAGTAAGTACTCTAATTTGTAGTGGATGGATGCATGGGGCGAAAAGGTGAAAAAATGGCCCCACGCCAGCTTATCAGTCTAGGTACTTAGCCAATCAAGTTGGGCCAATTCATCCGTCCCGAGATCCGCCTCACGATCCTGCCAAAACTTCTTCGACAGTCCAACAAGCCATCAACCACCGTCAAGATGCCTAGCTCGTGCAAAGAGCTGCGTACGTCTGGCGTCTCCCGCCCGAACCCGAAGACCAACTGACACTTTCTTGCAGGCGAAGCACTCGCGCAGTGCCTGCAGGAATCGGACTGCGTCATGGTGCAGCGCAACAGCGCCTCCGACTGCCTGCGCGATCCCCTCGTCGAGACGCTCCCGCTCCCGTGCCGCCAGCTCAAGAAGGGCTTCAGCGAGTGCAAGCGCGGCATGGTGGACATGCGCAAGCGCTTTCGCGGCAACATGCCCGTCAACTACGCATCCCTCAAGGAGGCCGAATCCGGCCAGGGCTACCAGCTGTACGCCGGCCGGTCGGCATACGCGGGCGTCAAGCAGACAAGCGGAAACGAGAAGGAGCCCCAAGACTGGAGAGACGCCGAGAACGAGAAGTACAGGCTGGAGCAGAAGCAGTTGCAAGGGCAGCAGAAATGATGGGCTGCAGTCTACGAACCACTACCACCCTCACCAATGCTGAAGCTTGTCGAATGGGGGAGACGGCTGAACCAACGGCATAAAACGTCTACCCAAACCGTATGTGACATGACGCGCTGTGGAACGTTACCAAACGGTGTTATCAGAAGTCATGATATCCATCCCCCTCTAACTCAAACATCCATGTAAATATCGATTGTATATATACCCTGTAACAAAAGAAATCACGATTTACTGACAGTGGCACGGGCGGTCACGCCTATGCCGGCGCGTCCGTTCGCTCCGTGTGCGTTTGGGAAAAGATCATACATTTGCCGTGACTGATCATCCATTCATGACTATCCAGATCCGCAAGCGAGACTGGAGTTCGCCGCGTGATGGACAATCCAATCAATACCTGGGGGGCAGAAAGAGTCTCTCTTCAGCTCCCCTCTCTCACCTTTTTCCTGCAAGCCACCTCAGCCTTGTAAGAGCCTACGGGGAGAAGGAGATAGAGGAGGAAATCAGGGGTCAGCCATCTACGCGCGCAGGCTCAGCTCCTTTCTACCGCCCGTGAGGTGGAGGAGCAGCATGGAACATGCTGGCAGGGCCACGCATACCCGCCTGCTAAAAGCAGGCAGGGAGGCCGGATGAATTGACAGCTGGCGTACGATTGGATGACGTCGGCGCGGATCTGCATGCAAGGTGGAGATTGCTTCCACCTTTGTTCCAGCTTTTTCCCACCTCAAGCTGCCAGGACGAAGAGGTCGGCAGCCCGGGGACTGACCACAACTCCTTACTCCGTGCGTTGGATGCGCCCAATGTCACACGTAGACATTTACATAAGAGAAGAAGAAGGAGAAAAAAAAGCGAATGGAACCGTCTGTTTCATTAATCGAAAGCTTAGAGACACTCCTTTTATGGTCGCATGCTCCTTCATCCTTTCTACACCTTGCTTCCTACCTTAGCCTTGCTTCAGAACAAGCTTCTCAGTCCTTCGTTTCTCCTAATTCACAGTACCTGAACTGGTGACGCAATCGCCTGCAGCTGCCACTCTCTTCCGCCAGCAACCCAACCAGCCACACGCGCCCTCTGACGTCCATTTCGCCGCATACCTAGCAACCGCGCATAAAGCGGTTCTGTAGCCCGCCATGAGAACCCCTCGCCTCTACGTCTACGTCGCCGTCTGCGCCTTCGTCACGCTCTTCCTCGGCAACACGCTCTTCGGCGGCCCATGGCGCGGCATGGCTTCCAACCCACTGCTCGCCAGCTATGGCCACAAGCAAAAGGCCTTCAACGACCCGACCTTTATCTCCTCGATACCGCAGAAATACGTCCCCACGCTCGAGAACAATAGGCGCCTCGTCGTCGTCGGCGATATCCACGGCATGTACGACGAGCTCAACGAGCTGCTCAACAAGGTCGACTTCAACCCCGATACCGATCACCTCGTCGCTACCGGCGATATGATAAGCAAGGGCCCCGACTCTTCCGCCGTCGTCGCCCTCCTCATGGAGCTCGATGCCAGCGCCGTCCGCGGCAACCACGAGAACAATGTTCTGCTAGCCTGGGCCCAAGCCAACGGAGTAAGGACCGATACCAAGGCCAAGGAGAAGCACCTGGCCACGGCCAAGACTTTGTCCATGGAGCAGCTTGAATGGCTGGCCAACCGACCTTTGATCCTCAGCGTAACCCCGCTGCCCATCCTCATTGTCCACGGTGGTCTGGTCCCTGGCCTGACGCTCGTCAAACAAGACTCGTGGGCCATTATGAACATGCGAAGCCTCTTGATGGACACGGGCGCCCACAAGCACCAGAGCAAGGCCCGCGGCGACGCATCCGACTCCGAGCACAGCAATTCGCCCCGCGACTCCACCATATCCAAGAAGCGAGCCAAGTCGAAGCCGGAGCCCGCCCAGGTCGACTACACAGTCGGAATCCCGTCCTCCAGCCGAAACGGCGTCATGTGGGCTGACGCCTGGAACCACCACCAGAAATTCGTCAAGGACATCGAGCGTCGCACCGTCATCTACGGCCACGATGCCAAGTCGGGCCTCAGGCAGGGCGACTACACGGTTGGACTCGACTCGGATTGCGCCGGCGGGGGAGCCCTCACCGCCATGATCATCAATGCTGCCGATAAGGATGAGGGTTTCAAGCAGCACATTGTGCAGACCGTCTGCAAACAGCCCGATTCGAACAAGGCCTCTACCTAAGCAACCACAGGTTGACCCGCTTCGTATCAGCCCAGGAGTTTGAACATCCCCTAGTCAACGTTAAATCATTAGCGGGATGGCAAAGGATAGGTGCAAAGGGGGGATTCACCAATCATCTTGCACGGGCTTCGGCCCGGCAGTCTTGCCAACGGCTTCAAGAAGAAGCAATAACCCTTACCAAGGCTCCAGATGGAGTTTTCCGCGATGGCTGGCGTTAGCGCTCGTGCTTATTTAGTTGAGCCGGTCACCAAATTCCAAGGACACGACTCAAGCTGTCGCATACAAGAAGGCAAGCTTGACATAGTGTGTCGTTCCTTGGAGCCGTGTCCCATCTCTCAAGTATGCTTCATATGTGTTAAGGGATTCTGAGGCATGGCAACGATTTCATGTACAAGATAATACTTGTGTTCGAGCAGCTCAAACCTTGCGGTGCGAGCAGCTCATCAATGACGGCGCCCGGTTATTTGGCTATATGCCTCTGTACTTATTTTTTTCCCCTCTTGATTCTTGGGTCTCTTGCTTAGTACTATAGACGACATTGAACTGAATGACTTTTGGTTTCATCCTCTCCCAATATGCTTTTTGAATGACGCAGTGAATCTAGCTCGGCCCATCCATCCATCATATGGCTTTTAATGTACATATGTATTTTACCTGCGATCATCACGGGTTGGGTCGGCGGTGGTGTCACCGTACTCCCACATGCCCAGGCGCTCCTGCTTGGCCGAGTTCTCAACCTGCTGGAGGTGCTTCAGGACAGGCTCAAAGGCCTTGCTGCGCTCCCATCGCTCCTGGCGGCCCTGAATGGTACCGTAGCCGTTGGCGACAATGGCCTTGTTGATGGAGTCGTTGACACCAGGGAGCTCGTCGTTCTTGGGGTCGTAGAGAGTGATGAAGCTGACGTTCTTCTTCTTGTCGACAAAGTCGAAGTTGGCGACGAGGCGCTTGCCCTCCGTCACGTCAAGCATGAAGTCGATGGCGTCTTGCGAGTAGTCGCCGCCGGCCAGGCTCACAAAGGAGAGTGTGGCGTCGGTGGCCTGGGCACTCAGGCGCTGAGTACCAAAGTGGTCGCCGAGAGAGCGCAGGCTGCTCCAGGGGATCTTCTCGCTGTTTCCATAGTCGATGTAGACGACCTCGGCGACCTTGTTGGTGCGGTCATTGGAGCGGATGCGGCCCCTGTACCACGAGCCGTCGACGGAAAACTTGGCCGATACGAGATCACCAGCCTTGGGAGAGTCCTTGAGGGGCTGGTTGTTCTTGGAATCAAGGTGGAACTTCCTGAACTCGTTCATCATCGTCTCCAGAGAGGCTGTGCCCTTGCCAATCTCCTGGATCTTCATCAAGCCGCTAGGCTCGATGTGAGTAATGACGACATCACGGTAGTCGGTGGGCTTCTTGTCCAGCGAGACCTCCGTCTCGACGGGAGCAACAGCATCCTCCTCTGCGACCTCCTCATCCTGCGAAGGGTCGTAGTCGTGCCACATGCCCTTCTTGCCCTCCTTTGCCTTCTTCTCCGCGGCGAAGAGCTCAGCAGCGTTGCCCGACTTCTCAGCAGAGTAGGCGTGCACCGAGGACAGACCCTCCTCGACAAGGACCTTGGCAAAGTTCTCTCGGTTGATGTACAGGTCGCCAATGAAGCCGCCGACCTTGTCCATGTCGTGGATGTCGACTTCGCAGTCTCGCTGGTTGCATCGTCGGTTTGCCAGCTCGAGAGCCTCCTTTCCAAAAGGCTCACCGCCCTCTCCATCTGCGCGGGGTGCACGGGGAGCTCGGATGCCGCCGAGCACCAGAGTAAGCTTGACGTTCTCACGGGGAATCAGGAGGGTGAATCGGGAGCCAGCCTTGCAAAAGTCCACAATGGCAGGGACTTTCTTCTGGCGCTGCAGGGTCGCGAGCATGATCTTGGCCTTCTGGGCATTCTCGGACAGATCGCTGTACTGCTTGGCCTTCTGAGGCTTGCCTGACCACATGCCCTTGCCTTCCTCCTTGGCCTTCTCCTGGGCTGCAAGCAGCTCGTCGTAGTTGGGTGCTCGGTCAGTGTCGTCCTTTCTGTGGCGGATGACCGAGGCGTATCCGGCCTCCACAATCGCAAGACCAATGTTCTTGCCCTTCTCCGTGACAGTCGCAACATCCTTGGCCTCGAACCCTTCCGACGCGGGCTTGGAGCCGTCAATGCTGATCTTGACATGCTTTCCAATGAGCTTCTGGCGCGCAAACTCCTTGGCCTCGTCACGGAAAGGAGCCTCGGAGGCCTCGTTTGTGCGCGGGCCACGGATGCTGCTGATGCTAATCTTCTTCTCCGCGTTTCCGGTCTTGTTCCTGACCAGGATGGTGTCGGCTCCAATAATCTTGGAGACAATCATGTCCTGGTTGCCGCCCTCTGCCTTGGCGACGTGGTGCTTGTGGAGGCGAAGCTTCTTGGACTGGGCCTGCTTCTCGGCAGCTCGAAGAGCAGCCATCTTCTCACCGAGCATGGTGGAGTGGAAGTCGTTGCACCTAGCCAGGCCATCCTGGAGCAGGAAGATGGCAATGTTACCGCGGGGGTGGATGACGTTGGCGACGAGTTGACCTTGCGGGCTTGCGCCAACAATCTCAACCTTGACAGCTCGCTGCAGCAGCCTCGTCTCGACAAAGGCCCTGGCCTCGTTTCCATACTCCTCAGCAGGCTGGACTGCGCCCGTGGAGGGCAGGGTCCTCTCTGTCGAAGGCGTACGGATACCAGCGAGGAGGGTCATGGGCTGAACATGCTTGTTCTCGGAGAGCAGCAGGCGTACCAGAAGCCTGTCACCGCTCAAGACCCGCTCGACGATGCCATCAACAGTCTTGCCCTTCCACTGCTTCATAAACTCGGGGCCACCCAGATCATTCTGGACCTCGATGATGCCTCCAGTGCCGACCCAGAGGCCCTTTCCGTCGCCCTTGGCCTGGGATTCTAGACCGCGGAGCTTCTCGAGCCTCTCGAGAATCTCCTCGGACTCCTCCTTGCGACCAGCGTCCTCGCGAACCTTGAGCCAGCCGGCGTTGACCAGCTCCTCGGGCAGCTCAGTGCCGTCCTGGAGCTTAGCATAGCCGAATTCGCGGCCCGAGTTGGGGATGGTGTAGAGGACGGTGCACTGGATGGGCTTTCCGATGGCAATGTTACGCAGGTACTCGCGGGACTGAAAGGCAAAGGGCTCGTCGCCTTCTCGCTTGAGGTGGGGAGCCGAGACGTAGGCAAGCGAAAAGGTTCGTTCGGCCGCAGGGTTGTTGGGGCTGGTCAAAACCAGAGTGTCTCCGCTCAAGACACTCTTGACATTGCCAATGAAGGTCTTGGACATGGTGAACCGGAGCGGACGAGGCCAGGAGTCGGGATCTGAATTCGGGAGGTCAGCATTGTGGCGCGAGGTGTCTCAGGCAAACGAAGCATGGTGGGCACATATTTCTGCAAGTTAGGCGCGCAGCTCGACAAGGCTGGAGATGAAAGATGCAATTGATAGGTTCCAGGCAAGAAAGAGAGCTGCTGTGCTGCGGTGTCACTCGACACCGCCTTATACAGCAGGAGAGGAAGCGGGACGGCGCTGTGCGACGGATATCTGTACTGACCTGGAAACCAAAAGGATAGATGGTGGACAGCAAGCAAAAGACTCTCGTGCAAGTCTTTGGCAAGCCAGGAAGATTCAATTGAAGGAAATAATAAAAAAGGGAGGTTCAAGCAAGCAGAAGAGCAGGTTGGCCAGGTCGTGTGCTTGAGGAAAGGTGTCTGGATGTAGATGGAGGTGGCACTGGCGTAAACGTGTGGGGCGATTTGGGGCGAGCTTCACCAGCTGGGTCAATACATTTGGTGGGAAGTGGGGTTTCCAGGTCCTGACCGCCCACTCTAGGCCCCTCGGACACACGCGCCACCCTCAATAAGCGAGTCGAAGGGTCCTGTAAGCTCCCGCCGCACATCATCCTCGGCCAGCGTCTGGGGTTAGGGCCAGACCAGCCAAAGCAGGCCGGCCTAGCCCCCTTTATCCATCAAAGGCCCAAAAGCAAGCTGTCTACACTCCGACACAGTCCATGGTATAATCTTTTGGGCATGGATAAGACGGCAGGCCTTTAGAAAAGTACGGACAGAGTTGAAGTCACTCGTCGTCTCATCTTGACATTGATTGGTATTTCACACGTCACAATTCCCTCGGCACCACTGCCTCACAGTATCAATGCACAGCAAGCGCCATGCTTCCTCTTTCACGGTCATTCATGGTGGAAGTCGTATAGTATTCGGAACTGTCTAAGCTCTCAACTCAACCACCCGACTCCAGGAACCGCTCCAAGACGAGCTCCCCTCCACCACTTGTCATCTCAACTCGAACATGGCAATTTAGTTGGAGATGCCAATGACACCTAATTGGCTATTAGTACACTCCTTTTGTCTCATGCAGCAGGGGGTAGAGGGACAAACCGCAAGCGGGACGGGGACCAGCGTTTCCGGTCTTGAGGGACTCCTCGTGGCCACCCTTGCCGAGATCGTCGGTGCCGGCGTGGATGACGACGGTTCGCTGGCATGGGGTTAGCACATGGTTGCCTGCACGCTACGGGAGGGGAGCCCGTAGACGGCATCTCCAAACTTACGCCGATGACGCTCTCGGGGCCGATGAGCTTCACGAGGGAGTCGGTGATGGTGCCCTTGGCGTTGCCCTGAGCATCCGTCTCGACGTTGCCCAGATCGCCGACATGGCGCTCAGAGTCGGCGGGAGCACCGTGGTTCTTGCCGTGGGGGTTGACTATCGGGAGGCATCCCAGTTAACATCAAGAGCCAAAGGACCAGCCGTCCCCGGGAGAGCAGAAGGGGTAGCATCTCTACTTACAGTGGGGGCCGGCAGAGGTGCAGCCGTTGGTGTTGTCGCCAAAGGTGTGGACGTGGAAGCCGCGCTGGGCGTTGGGGTCGTTGCCGGTGATGTCGTAGGTGATGAGGGTGGGCTCCGACTCGGAGGCCTGCTCGAAGATGACGGTGCCGGAGACCTTGGCGTCACCACGGAGAACAGCAACTAGACGGCGGCAATCTGGTCAGCAAGCTCTCTCTTCCCTGTTTCTGGATCGACGCGTAGCAGTAGCAGCAGCCGCAGCAGCCATCAAGGGACTCAGTCGGCCACCCCGTTCTCAAGTTCCATTGGCCAGCAAGCCGCCCATCGGGCCATCATGCGGTTGACACGAATCAAACAAACGCTCTCAAATATGCTCGACCCCCTCCCCAGTCCACTCACTGCTCCGGTATAAAGGGAGCGCGCGCTCGCCAACCCCTCAGCCGTATCCCCCTCCCTCTTCCTCTTCTTTCTTCCCCTCCATTGCAAAAGGGAAATGGGCTGTAGCAGGGGGGGAACTAGGTGGGTGAAAAACATACCAGCCTTGACCATTTTGACGGTTGTTTTTTTGTTTGATTTATTAGAAAGCTTGTTGGGAGAGGTCGCAAAAGGTGCAGTGCGTGGATTGAAACTTGGGTGGGATGGATATGGGAGGAAGGAATTTCTCGGCTTGGAGGGGATCGATTATAAAACCACTGGCACCTCCAACAAGAGCTCGAGGGGAGCTTGCATCAGCTCTCGAGGTCCAAGTGGGGTAAAAACTGGAAAGATTGGGAGGGGCAGTGACTTGTGTCCGAGGGTGGCCTCCCCCGCTCTTGTCATCGTCGTCATTCTTTGCCTTTCTTACGGCTTCGCTACGGCTGCCCTCCCGCGTGCGCTTGTTGGCCCTGTCCTCCCGGCCATTCCGTTATCCGAAGTGCGAGCGAATTGCCGTGTCCGTCTCCCTTTTTTTCTTCTTCTTCTTCTTCTCCCTCCGGTTTTTTACGCCTCGGACATTTACCTACCTGGGCAGTTTCTTACATTCCGCCAGCCCAACTGCTGGTGCCTTCTTCTCCTCGAGCCAGCTTATCCAAGCGGAAGGTACTAAGTAGACGCAATCGGGCTCGTCTTCCGTTACAGCTTCGGGTCCATCGTCTCGGGTTCCGCTTCAAAGTCCGTCCCCCGCCGACATCGCTCTCACCGTTAATGTCGTAGCTTAGGCCCTGCGTCAAGGGGTGATCGCGGTCTACTGTAGTCATGGCAAAGAATGCGGAACTAATTCAAAATACGATATGCTGATACATGTCTTGTAGTATGCGTGTCTCGCCAGGCAATCCAAGAACACGTCGAGGAAAGCCATTGACCAAAAGACCCTCCCTCCCCACTTCTCTCCATCATGTCTCACTATTGAAGAGACGTTTGCATTTGCTTATCGAATTGAGCTCCATAGCACAGGTGAGGCAAAGATGACGTAGCATCGAGTAGGCCATATGGAGAGGGACTGGATCTCCTAGTACAATGTTCTGGCGGGATATTAAGACTCCTAGGAGGTAGTCAGTCAAGAAATAAACAGCTGTACATTGTATTATCGCTCGATTAAAAGGTATTCCAGCAGTCGATAGATGGAGAGGAGCCCGAATGCCCATAAACCCCTTGCGCCAAATAACCCCCAAAAACAGATAGATATCGCAGCCTACCCAGAAGAGCCCGTGATCTTGTGCCACACATGGCCAACCTTGTCCTTGATCCAATCCCACCAACCCGCAGGTCCCTCATCATCGTCGTCCTCGTCGCCCTTGTCGCCCTTACCCTCATCCTCACCGTCGTCCTTGCCGCCCTTATCCCCGCCAGCATTCTGATCCTGTTGACCGCCCTGGTGTGCTGGGGTCTCAGACGGCTTGCCCGGCATCGTGGGCCGTGGTGCCTCGGATGGCGGGACAGCAACGGTAGGTCGCTTTGGAGCCTCCGATGCAGTATGATCTGCCGTCGGTGGATCAGCTTGCTCGCCGGGCGTCTCCTCCGGCTTGTGTAGGCCAATCGGCTTCAGCGGCAATCGCAGCGTTCCGTTGTTAGGCTGGGGCGTCATGCCGATGGAATCACTCAGGATATTGTACACCTCGATGTTTTCTGCCGCCATGGTAAGTTGCTTTACTTGCACGGAAAATGACATGATGAACTTACGGAACACATCGATCTGGCTGTTCGCAGGGTGTGGGAACGCAGGCCCTCGAGCCACAAAGATGGCTCGCATCAGCGGGTGTTCGTGATCGTATCCATGCAGACCTCGGGGGTGGTAGACGTCGCCGTTCTTGATAGCATCCTTGACATTGAACTCGTCCTCCTTGACAATGGCCCATCCCGTCTTAGGCACAATCCAGAGCGGGGCAATGCGATCGTTTTTGGAGAAGTGATAGCGCTCGGGCATATTCAGGTCTCGCAGATACACGTCAAAGTTGGAATTTGACTTGGCCTTTTCCACCAAACCATCGTAGAGCCCCTGTAGATCATCTGGATTCTTGGGTCGCAGACCGTACAATGGCCATCCATCAATGTGCTGGATCTTGCTCGTGTCTACTAGTTCCTCCAACTGCAGGAGGCGCGTGGTGTCTGTGGTGGCCATGCCATGGTCTGACACTACGATTACGTTGACAATGTGCGTCAGGTTGCGAGCTTCGAGTCCTTGGAAGAGATCATCCATCATTCCATCCACCTTTGCAATGGTGGAGCGAATCTCGGTGCTGTTGGGACCATACTTGTGGCCGTCCTGGTCCACGTTGGGCACGTACGCGGCGATGAGCTGAGGTCGCATGTGGGCGACGTCGGCCGACTCATCCTCTTTGCCGGGCTTGTCGAGGAACTCGAGGATTCGTGCGACTTTGTTGGCGAGTTTCTCCTTGCCGTTGAACTTGTCCATGAAGCTGGGCTCCACATGGAGTACATGGGCCTCGCTTCCGGGCCACATGTGCACGGCGCTCCGGATGCCCTGCTTCTCTGCCGTCACCCAGAACGGCTCTCCGCCCCACCACTTGGGGTCGAGGCTGCGGGCCGGGTCGGTGTAGTAGAACTCGGCCTTGAGCTCCGGGTCCCAGAAGGTGTTGCCCACCACGCCGTGGCTCTCGGGGTAGAGGCCGGTGGCGAGGGTGTAGTGGTTTGGAAACGTGACCGACGGAAATGACGGGTTCATGTATTTGGGAGAGACGCCCTCCTTGATAAAGGCGTTGAGCCGGGGCGTCAGACCCCTTTGCAGGAAGTCGGCGCGGAAGCCGTCCAAGCTCAGTATGATGGTTGTCGGCGCAAACAGCGCTGTCCCGTTGCTGACATATTCCTGTGTAGCAGAGGCAGCCGCCCGGCGGTTCTTGGAGAGCTTCCAGGCAACGAGCACCAGGATGGCGAATCCGATGGCGATGAGTGTATGGATGAGCAGCCATCTCCTCCAGGTGCGGCCTCGCTTGGATTGGGCGTCCTTGACCATGTTCAGCCTCCGTCGATCGACCTCGTCGCTGTCGTCCCGCTCGCTGCTGTCACCCGTAGAGCTGCCGTCCCTCATGCCTCCTGATTCCATCTCGTACATGAGCTCTCCATCCTCCCCGTGCTGCGCATCCTCCATCAGCCTCTGCTTCTTCTGCTGCCTCCTGGAACGCCTCGATTGCCTCTTCTCCGAATGCAAGTCTTCGGTAGAGCTGCCGGCGGGCGCTGCTTGGGTTTGGTTGGAGCGTCGCCCGAGAAGCTTGAATGCGCTAGGGACGGCGAGGCCCGAACCACGACGCTGTCGGTCTTGCTGTCGGCGGGTGTCGGTGACCAGCCGGTCCATCTCCTCCTCCTCCATCAGAACAATCCTATCGTGGGCGCGCAGCTCGCGGCTGTTGCGTGCTCGCATCTGGAGTTCGTCGTCTTCGCTATCTGTGTCCTGGTCGCTTCGGCTATGGAGGGAGGCGGCATCGTCGTCGTAGGCCACGGGAGAGAGCAGAGAACCTTGGTCCTTGTCTGCCCTCGTTCCCAGGCCGTCGGTGTCGGGTTTCCGTGGGGACATTGTAGCGCTGCGGTTCGCATCAAAGGTGCGCGTTGATGTCGAGACTCGATATTCACTTGCATGCCCTTGTCCATGAAGTCGCTGCTAGTGGCATCCAACTGATTGGGCCTAATTAGGAAAGGGCAGTGTGCTGATTCCCAAGTCGGTGATAGCGTGGTACGCCTCTCTACAAGGGACAAAAGGGTCCTCGCGCCCCACCTCCATACATACTACCGGTTCACATGTTGCCTACCTAGTATTTCTGGCCAATATTCAGGTTTTTTTTCTTCTTTTTTTTTCGTTGGAATTTCAAGCATTCCAGGTCAGATATATATACCTCAACAAGTCTGGGGATCTGCTGATTTCTTGTCGAGAACGTGGGGCAAGGTGCACATATGTATGTATGTACATGACTGTAGTTCAAGTTTGCACCGGGAGTCTTGGTCTGCAATCATCAGTCGTTTGTATTGACCCCTCCAGGTCCGTGGGATATTGAATTGACCTACCTTCCCCGGAATACGTAAAGAGTGCTGGCGTGGCTTGCCGCAAATACATCAGTCCGCAGCTCACATGCTACCACAATCATTGACATTCCGCCAGCCACCATCGCCACAAGCCAACCCCACCACGCACCACCCAAAAATACCCAAGACCACAACACAATCCTCCGCATAAAACGCAAAAAACAAAAAGGGGTCTGGCCGGGGATTGAACCCGGGACCTCTCGCAATGAAGCTATAGGGTAAGTCCCTAAGCGAGAATCATACCACTAGACCACCAGACCAGGGGAGTGAAGGCGGGAAGACGCTGGGAGGTGGAGCTGGGGAAGTGCATCATGTAGGGAGGGCGGCTTGGGGAGCTGGGAATTGGGCGGCTCGTGGAGGGTTCTATGGTGAAATAATGATTCAATTGGATTGCCTGTGTATGGCTTATGTTGTTGTATGGTTTTGATGGGTGGGCATTCGATGCATGGCTGGTTCACTGGTCGGCGGTTGCCATCATCACCAACAGCTTCAACCCCAGAGCATCCCTTTGGGATTAACCTGTAGTGCTCGTCACCAACACACACTTTCGTGGCACTTGAGCAAGATCATGCCATAATAAGTTCGAATGATTGTTTTGTCATGCATTTTTTTATTCGTTCCTGTCCTGATTCATAGACATCATATTGATCCCAAACTCCTATGCTTGCGCCGTCCGCCCTCTCTAGTTGCCCTGATCAACATGGAGCGGGCCTTTGCCCTGGCCAACATTGGGTCCCTTCTTGATGCCCTGACTCTGGCCACCGCTGGCGTTCATGCCTGGGATGCCGGCACCCTGCTCATTCAGTCCCTCGGGCAGGGGAGCAGTCTTGTCGGCGCGGTCGACCTTGGGGGTCTGCAGGCGTCGTGTTAGTACTGATATGCATTGTAGCATCACGAGGAGGGAGCGGGAGGGCAAACATACGTCGACAGGTCCGGAACCGTGGATGATGTTCTGCTTGGCCTCCTCGAAGGGGCCGTTGTCAGAAGAACCGTCTCCGTTGCGAGGCATGGTGGAATATGATCGATGGTAGGTCGATGTAGATGGGTTGTGTGGTGTGGTGTGGTGTTGTGTGGTAAGGTCGTGGGGTTTGTGATTGTGATGTTTGAATGATGCCGAAGTGAATTCCATGGAAGCATCGGCCTTCCTCACATTTTATATCTGCATGTTCCGCTAACGGCTCGCTGATGTCGTTGAGAGCCTTCACTTCCTTTACGTCATAAACCGTCATCCCGCCTCGGAGACCCACGGTTGTGACATGCCCATTGCCTACCTCATCTTGCCCACCAAGCCCCTGCGGAGCATCGACTACGCTCATCTGTGGGTACAAATCGGCGGTAGAGTTCGATCGATGCCTCCCGTGGCTGGAACGACCGTCGCTTTCGAGCATGGAGCTGGTCACGAGCTGCGCGAGGCTCCCCTCATCGACAAGCCACCTTGCGCCTAATTTTCCCCGTGTTTCTACTGACTGTGCCATCTGTCCACCATGGAATAATGACCAAAGCAATACCTCGTCTACATGGCCCTCATTGGACAGACAAATAATATTATACACCCAGCAATGCCAGACCGTGATGAATCAATCCATGTCCTGCGCGGCACGTGTGTCCTCGGATTCCCATCCTAGGATCGTCTGGGCCTGCCTCGCTTGCCCTTTGCCTTAGGCGCCGGCTTCTCCTCCTCCTCCTCCTCCTCCGCCTCATCGTCTTCATCCTCATCCTCGACTGGTGCTTTCTTCGCAGCAGCCTTACGGCCAGGCCTGGCGGGAGCCTTGGCTTTGGCCGGTGCTGCCTTGCGTCCCTTCTTGACGGGAGCGGGCTCCCCAATCTCCTCTTCCTCTTCCTCCTCCTCTTCTTCCTCCTCCGACTCCTCCTTCACGGGCTTCTTGGATTTCTTGGGGGCCGCTTTGGCCGGAGCGGTCTTGACAGCATCGCTATCAGCCTGCTTCGCCTTTCTGCCCTTCTTGGGTGCAGGCTTCTCCTCTTCATCGTCATCTTCATCGGCCTTGCGCCCGCGCTTGGCCTTCTTCTTGGGAGGAGAGTCCTGAGAGAAAAGATGAGCCTAAGAATACTGCTTGATGGGAGCTGCATGACTTACCTCATCGGCAGCCGCTGCCGCCGCCGCCTCCTCCTTTTTCTTCTTCTGCGCGGCAGTCAGATGGATACCCTTCTCGCCCAGCTTGTTCTTCTCAGGGTCCTAATACGGTAAGTATAAGTCAAAGTCGGAAAGTGATGCTCGCGTGACATACTCCTTTGAAATCTTCCGGATCGATGAAGCCCTGCTCGATGCAGCGGCGGAACTTGGCCTGCAGCTCCGGTTCCGCACTGAACCGTTAGCCCACGTCTGTCAGTAGCCATATAGGCAACCTACCTCAGCTCGTCAAAGCCGTCCATAGCGTCAAAGTCGTAGCTGCCATCGCTCTTCTCGCAGAGATCACGAACATTCTGCAGCTGGGCGCCAGACACGCAGCCCCTAACGAGAAGTTAGCACTTGAGTTGCATCAGTTTCAGCAATGCCTACCAGTGCTTCCATGCCCAACTGCCATGGTCCTTGATCTCAACCCAAGATCCGAATCGGATCTCGCCCTTCGTAATCTTAACTCCCTCCTTTTTACACACGGCATCTTTGCACCCAGCCCGATTGTTGGGCGATATCTCTGGGAGAGAAAGCCTCGTTAGTACTGGATGAAAACAGCTTGTTGGGGACGGCCAACATACCAATGCGATACTCAGGCATCTCGAGTATTGATTATTGGCGACAAGAAAAGAATGGCGTATCTCAAGACTGTGCGTAGTGGTGGGTGACTGACTGACGGGTCGTTTGCTCTCTGAGCGACGTCACGGCCGAATTCTCTGCAAGCACGATTGCGCCAATCAATCAATGCAAGTACAGTGGGAAAAGAAGATGCGATGACAAGAAAATATATCGAGGACAAGACCTCAAGAATTGCACACGGCTGTCTGGGGAAACCGAAGACAAGGAAATTGTACAGTGGTGGGTGTTTGTGGTGAGTGCAGAATCAAGGTCGCCTGTGCCGTCGCGTTCATGGTAGGTGTTTCGCGCTCGCGCCCCTCAGGCGACACGCTGCCTGCTTATCAGGCCAGAATTAGGCGCCCGGCCCCCTTGACAATCCCAGCCGTGGATTGCTACCACAGCGCCTGCAATCAGGCAACAATAACAATAATTTCGTCAAAGGGCTGAGCCAACATGTTTGTTTGCCAAATTTTAATTGTCAAATGCAGGGCTGGCTAAATGATCCCTTGCGTTGTGCCACCGCTCTGTTTATGGAGAGGGTGCGCGCAGAAAGAAGAAACAGAACAATAACTAATACCATGCAAACAATGATGATTGCCCTGTTGTCTACAGAGTACCTGTACCATATCGTTTCATCGACCACCACTGAGGCCCGAAGAAGCTGTACCCATGACAGCTGTGGCCAGGAAAGCATCTTTTCCCCTTCTATCAACACGCTCACACCAACCCGGAATCTGGCCTACGTCTATGACGATAATAACCAATGGGTATACCGTTTGAATAAAAGAACCAGAAGGTGGGTTTCTGGCCTTGAACATGCTATTTTTACATTACAGGAACGGGCACCATCCGATATACATGGCTGTGAGGTTTCTCGGGTCAATCGCCTGCTTAATCAACTCTTCCACCTGTCCTTCCACTCCCAACGGAATGCTCTCGTTGGGCAACAAGCCCTTGACCTTTCTCTTGATGCTCTCCACCACGCTCTGCGGGTTCAGCTTGACGCCGGCGTCACCACGCTTGGAAGAATTCTTCCCCCTCTGTAGGTCCAGGGTCGGGTCGTAGATAAAGGCCTCTAGGATACTCATCAACGTTTCTTCTTGCTGGCGCAGGATACTCAGCGTCAGCTCCGATGTTTTCCGGAACGGCCCTTCGTAGCCGTAAATGCCCATCGCGGCAACCATGTTGTGTGTCAGCCGGAAGGGAACCCGCTCTGGTGTCGCCAGTGTCTGGCCCTTGTCGAATAGGCAGTTAAAGTCCACGTGGAAGACGCCTCCATTGCCTTCCTCCAGGTTCAGGTTCTCGCCGTGCCGATCTCCCAGACCGAGGATCGTGCCCACCATCGACATGACCGCGCACGAGCGAGTGTACCGTAGACGCGCCGCGAACCATGCCGAGGGGTTCGGGAACTGCTGTATGAACCACACCTGAAGCACCGGCGGGAAAAAGCCCAAGACATCTCTCGTGAAGATGCCAATCTTGCTTTCCGAGCCTGCGGCCTCAGCCATCAATTGCCTGAGCTTTTGGTAATCGGGATAAATCTTGCGCGAAGAATAGAGGTTGAGGAGAATGTCTCGCATGGTCCTAATGCCGGGCACCCACTCAATGATACCACACTCCTCGTTCAAGGGCACGACGGCATATGTGCGAATATACAGCTGACGACGGCTGCATTCGGCATCCTTCTTCAGCGACCGGTTTATCATCCCGTTGAATTCCATCAGTCGCTGATCTGTTCGGAGGTCATCCTTTGGCTTCACGAGAAGCATATACAACTTCCCATCGGTACCCCGCGAGGTGAGTCGTCTCGGCTTGGCCATGGAGCTCAGCACCAGTACGTCGTCTAGAAAACTGTCTATGGTGACCACGTCTTGAGAGAACGCCTTGTGCTTCTTGACATACTCTGATACAGCAGGCAGCGTCACCATCAGAGAGCTCTCCACCGGCACCACAAGCGGGCAGGGCGCGCACTTGTGACTGAAGTGAAGGTCCCTCGTAAGACTGGCGTGGACCGTTTTGTTGCCATGGAAGTCTCCGTTCATGCAGGCCCGGAGCAGTTGCTCAGCCAGCTTCTCGCCGGCTCTGATGAGAACCTTTAGATCGAGTGTTTTGTCTTCGACATGCCTGTTAGAAGGCACATTCCGAAGCGCAACCAAGATCTGAGCCCCGCGAGCCTTTCGTTCTGTCATCTTATCCTGAGTTATGATGCCGATAATGCTCCATAGCGCTTGGCGGGGATGGGCCTCCACCACCTTGACGATGATGCGCGTCAATCGTTCGAGGACATCTTTGTTTGGATGTGTGATTCGAGCCACGATCTGAGGGAGTGCCGTGTAAAAAATGTATGCAGGGAGCCTTGCGATGTACTTGTCCAGGAAGGCGTGCAAAAGATTCAACTGCTCAACTCTTCTCTTACGCACTTCGCGGCTCAGAGACGCCTTCCCTTCCGGTGCTTTGTCAATGTTGGCGCCCAGGTCGAGCCAGAGAGTAAGGATCCTCGGAAGGGTCTGGTAGAGATACTTTGTACCGGAGTTGAGGGACCTCACATAGTTCTCGATGACCAGACGGGCTATCTCACCAGTAATGTAATTATCACTCTGGTCATCCACCTTGAGGGGCTTCTCAGACTCCAAAATCTTCTTGTAGTGACGGCCAAGGTAGTAGTGGCCCTTCTCCCATGAAGAAAAGGTCTTCGGTGGTTGCTGGTATTTCTCTCTCAGCGCGCTCGCATGTGTCTGCCCGGCATTGTCGAGCCATTTCGCCAGCAAAAGTTGAGCGCGGGCAGTGAGAAGCTTCTGCTGGCCATTCAATTGCGTGGAGCTTGTGCTGGCCGATGGCCCAGTTTGGGTCATGAATTTATTCCGCTCGATGGCTCCCTGGAGCATCTGAATGGCTTTGCGGTGCTGTTCATCCCTCCACAGCAACTTGGCGTTCTCAATAGTAGCTGCATCATCTCCCAGTCGGGAGGCATGGAGGACTGCATTGAACGACTGGTGCAGCGAATTGGATTTTCGAGCGAGTCTGGCACTCGAAAGCCAGAGGCAGGATATATCCAAGTCAGAAAAGTTTGGCCTGCCCGGGTTAGCTGTGCTACACGACGTTATTATGAAGACTCACCTGTTGAGCTCCATCATGGCTCTCTGAATCCCCAGAAGATACTGTTTGTCGCTGAACTGTGCGCCAATCACTGCTAGCCGGCCTTCCAGCAACCCCATGGTCTTCCTCCGTTCGTCATCATCTGTAGTCTTGGCCTCGAGGATGATCTCCAAGTCAGTCAGTGCATGGCACTTCAACAAGGCCTCATGTGCCGCTTGGAGCGAGACAGTGGTGGAATGGTTCATAGATGAGGCAATCTTGCCTCTCATCTCTTGGATCATTTCTAACAGGGAACTTGGATTCTTTGCTCCCCGAAGACCATCGAAGAGAGCCGCGAGCGATATGTTGAAGTCGTCGAGCTTATCACCCGGAAATCGATTTGTAAACCTGGACAGCGTCTCCCAGCGACCCGTAACCCAAGCAGCTTCCACTGCGTATGGCATGATCTTGTTGTCCCCAGAAACATCGGTACGCATGCCGCCAACATGATTCAGCAGAACATCTGTCATAATTAGAAAATGTATTTCTAGCTTGGGAAGTAACGTACCGTGCTGGCCTGCTTGCTTCAGGCAGTTGAGCAAGTCGAGCTGGACGTCGAGGTTGTCGGGCTTTTCCGCAAGCTGCATCTCGCACCAAGTCTGAGCCTTCGCCCATCGACCTGCTTTCTTGTGACTTAGAATCTGCTGGTTAATGTCCAAAACGGGAAGATTGGCCGAGATTCCCTCGAGTCCATCTGGCTCGTCGATATTTGCGTAGATGTTTTGCAGCCTTTCCAGCAGTTGAGTCCGGTCTTCCCGCTCCGTCTTTTGCTCCTCTAGCTTACGGGCATGCTGCTCCAGGTGGAAAAGCGCTCGCGCATACTCGTTGCAGTCCAAAGCTCGTTGCGCAATCAGTTCCGCGGGAATATTGTCAAGGATGCCCTGGATGTGAGCCACCTTGGCTTTTTCATGTCCGCTGAGACGACCCGATGATCGCTTTGTATGAATCCACCTCATTGCGTAGTCAAGAATCTTGAAGACGGCCTACAGACATTAGCGATCATGCATGGAATCCGAATCATCCCACTCACGTGGCAGTAGCGCTTCATGTCCTCCTTTTCCATGTAGGAGACGTCCTCTGATAGCTGCTCCCCCAGTATTGCAATGAGTTCATTGACCACTTCCTCCTTCTCTTCGTCACTACTTCGGGAGCCAAGAAGTATATGCAGAACAAGATATGGCAAAAGGAACTCAGCCGTCGAGAGGTCTTTGACACGAATCACCCGCGTTAGAGGCTCGAAGATGAGGTCGGCATGCGGATTTTGTCCCTTCCTCAACAGATCAATGGCAAAGGACCTCAACCAGCCACCAAAGGGTTTGCCCGGGCGGAAGATGGGATACTCTACCGGCACAGGGGCCATTGGAGCCACGACGTATTTTGAAGTGAAGAATGGAGTGACGACTTCTCGGGTCTGCTCAGGCAGTGCAATCCACTTGCGGTAGATTTCCGCACCATCGACCTGTCCAACATTCTGTGCGCTCCATGCATCTTTGATGCCGCTCCTGTCCAGCAGTTCCTGCATGACAAAACAGAGAAAGCCCTGCAGCCTGGGATCTGTAGCCGAGAGGAACGATGGTACAAGGACTTCCTCCAGTACAAAGAGGACAAAATCAGATACCTCGCTTGCAGACTCAAAATTATCTTTGATGACGAGATATCGTTGTTCACGAACCATCTCGATCTGATTAAAGTCCAGACAGCCGACCAGGCCCATGGACTGGGCGCACAGCTGAGGAATGTCAAACTGCACCCCGTTATGCCTGCTTGCACAGTCAAGGAGGGCCCTTAGTAGTGTTGCTATGACAGTATCGGGTCTCTGACTGACGGCGGACACGTGCAGTGCCCTCTGGTTATGTTTGAGATAGGGAACTAGTTCATTGAGTGCTTGGTGCACGACACCAGAATTTTCATGCCCAATTCTTTCGGCAAAGATCCGCAGCGCCGCCTCTATCGCGAGGTCGGGTCGCATTTTGGCAAGAGTCTGATTAAATTTGTCAAGCGTGTCGCTGCGTGGTAGCGACGGTAGCTTGGTAATGTGCTTGCGGATGATCTCTTGGCGCTTTTCCAAAAGAAAATTGAGCATCTCGGTAGTTAATCGCACGCTTTTCGCATCCATTGACGACCAGTAATGGCTGACGATGAAGAATGTGGTTTCCAGCAACGCCTCCACGTCGTCTTCCTCGAAACTGGTCAGCATCGCGGACCAGCACGAGATTGCCACTCCACGAAGCTCGTCTCGAGGAAGCACAGAAAGTAACACAGCGGAAATCTATCACCGGTTAGTTTCATCGTCATGGAGCTGCGCTGCGACATACCTGAGGCCGTGCAATCCTTGCATAGTCTTTGCACAGTTTGATCATCTCTTCAAGAGCACGAACACAGCGTCGCTGTTCTATTACTAGCGAGTCAACGGGTATGGAATCGTTGATCACATCGGTCAAAGGTGCGATGAGACCAAGGATATGTGCGTGTAGGAACCGGCCAACCAAGTTCCCCTTCTTGTGCTTCGACTCCTTGCTCGGCCCAACAAGCATGAGTGCCATGGTATGCAGAGCCTTTCTCGTCTTGGCTTGTTAGTGATATCAAACACGCCGGGAAATAGGGACCTACCTGGTTTTGACGTGCGCCGCCAGCATCCCCAGACGCTTTGAGAAGCTCGAGTGCAATCTGCACCCTTTCTCCTTGAATCAGATCGACCAACTTGTGAGGATGAAAGTGGGACGATATCTCATCGAGCCGTGACTTGGTGAATGCCTCGACATTCTCCGCTTCCTGCATCAATAACAGCGCGAGTATTGCAGCAATGTTGGGCCCATCCATCAGAGTTTGTATTTCGGTTTCCTGACGAGCGTCTGCAATCTTCTGAATGACATCCTTCTTCCTGTCCAAAACAAGCCATGGAAGGGCATGCGTCTGGATGAGAAGCAAAAGCTCATTAATGGTTACCTGAAGCAAGTCTGCAATCGCCCGAGTTCGCTGGGGCCGATGCACCAAGTCTTTCGTCACCATGTAGGCCAAGTTTCTCCAGAAAGGCTCGAAGAGTCTTCGTGGGGTGGTGTTTCGAGCTTCTGCCAGGTTGAGGAGCTCATTGTGAGCAAAAGCCGATTGGATGGTGTTGCTGCTACCAAGATACTCGAGAAGTTTGATGAGAACCAAGTTCAGTTCCTCGTCATCAACTACTCGTCCGATCTGTCCCCACGCCATGATGCAAGTCTCTGCACGATGATTCTGACCCTTGTCCGACACTGATCGCAAGAGCGCTATCGAGTTTGTTCGGTTTCGGTAGGAAAGGTCTCCTAGAGACCCTTTCGTGGGGCGCCTGATGAAGGCCGCCAAAGTCCGCCCAGCTGCTATCCGAAGCTCCCGCACGGAGCTGTTTAGTGACTGCAAGCACCATTGACCAGGTTCAGACGTTTCCAGGTCAAGGAACTCTGGGTCGTCTGAATGAAGTGCAATCCTTCGCAGAGCAATCATTGCCGCAACCCGAGACCGCCGTGCTTCGATGAAGGACGGCAGCCGAATGATTTTCGCAAAAATCGAAGAGATATCGCCGGCTGAGTCCATGGCGACTATGTTCTTGTTCGAAACCTCGTGATGGCATACCGGACATCTAATAGCTGCTGGCTGGCTGGCCGGGCGGGTTCTTTGATTGATAAGATCCATACATGGCAACAGCGATAAGACGTTGATCGATTGACATTGAGTTTCTTCGGGGGCGTTGTTGAAAGCATCACTGCGGGTTTGTTAATTTTATACCTCAGTGCAGATGCCAGACTTACAGGAACAACTCGACTGTCGAGATATCAACATCTCTGTCTTGCTCCCCTAGCAGACTGTCGCAAAGGATACGGCAGATGGACAGTTGATGCTCGTGGTCAGTGTGTGACGTCTTTTGCCTTTTGGGCAGACTGTTGGCTTTTTGTGAGGGTTCATAAGGTAGCCCCAGCTCTTCGACGGCTCGGCTGATCTGCTGATCCGCGAATTTGGAGGGATGTGTGCTGGCATCGAATGCCTGGCCGGGCGTGGCATCGATTATCTGGCTTAGGAGGAGCGTGCAGCGCTAGGATTGTTAGCAGGCATAAGTTGAAGACTTCTCGCTGACTTACCCAAGTGTCCGTATCTGGACCTACAGCAGGGTTTCCTGATGTCAACAGGCCCAGTTCCTCTACGAGCTTTGACATTGCTAGTCGGCCAACGGATCGCGCTCTGAGTGACGCCTGCGAAATGGCGATTATAGCCATACAGTATGTCAGCCTAGCAGCTTCTCCGTTGGAGTCATCGGACACCAGGTCGCCAGGAGTCGACACCATTTCGTTACATAGCAGGACGAGCAGTGTGCATGCTTTTTCTCTTAAGGGGCCGGCTGTTTCATCATTCAAGGCCGTGGCCTTGACAATATCTAGCGTGATGGTGATGAGAGCAATGGCCGAGCATTGGGACGTCAGGTCCAAGCGCTTTTGGACATGTCTGAGGTGCAGCCATGTATCCATGAGCCAAGGTCCATTCTCCGATAGTGAAACAATACAGGCAATAGAAGGATCCTGAGACGTAAACGGATATGATAGTACGCGTGCAAGGCTCAGGGCTTGCCGCAAAGCCTGCGAAGTGCTAGGCACTGTGTAGGTGGTCCGCTGAAACCTGCCCGTCTCGTTTCCACCAATAATACGCTCCAGAGTGCGAGAGGGTGGCAGTTCGATGGCTATGGGAATATCTTGAGGTCCAGCAAGGAGCGAAGGGTCTTGAAGGCGATGGGTGATCTCTGTCTGATGTTAGAAGGTATTCGCAGAACGGACGGAACGGACTCACCACTGAGAATGGACCGAAGGTACAGACTGAGAGAAGAGGCTAGTTCCCATAGAACAGTATTGCGCGATACTAGTAGCCAAAGATACTGCAAAAATCCCTCCATAGCTCCTTCGATATCAAGGCACTCAGCATGGCCCAGGAGCTTCAGCAAGTGGGGAAGCAGCCAAATCCATAATGGCTCCTCTCCGCGATACAACAACCCGTGGTTATCCGCTGAGTACAAAAGAACAGCAGGTGTTTCTTTGACTGTAAATCTCAAGAAATTAATGGCCTTGAGCGCCTCGGATCGTACGTGGTCCCTCTGGACGAATGGGCTGTCGAGCTTGAGGTTATCGAGAACCACTCGAGAGTATACATAGATCAGCATGTGATTGTGCTCTATTCTTTCGGAAGCGGTCTTGAGCAGCTCCGGGTCATCTTTGACGCGTTCGATGGTGGCGAAGAGTCGTCGCAGCTCGGTGTTTTCGTCGGATCGT
The DNA here is from genome assembly GCA_020746835.1 of Stachybotrys elegans. Lineage (NCBI taxonomy): Eukaryota > Fungi > Ascomycota > Sordariomycetes > Hypocreales > Stachybotryaceae > Stachybotrys > Stachybotrys elegans. Next base: position 566,571 of record JAGPNK010000008.1, on the reverse strand, counting down.
GAAGATTTGTTGGAGACGGAAATGTTTTCCACAAGCTGTGCAGCTAATGTGGACGGAGGAGGGCCGCCGTTGGCCATGTTGACGGCCATTCCAGCGGCATCAGATTGAGGCCCCTTATTGTAGAAGCTCTCAGCCATATTCTTCCGGTCATGGTTGATCGCCTCGAGCAGGCGTGCAAATACCGAAGCGGGAGGTCGTGCCCGGATGTTGCAACGCGACCTTGGAGGGGCGGGCAAACACGTGAGCACGTGACGTCCAATTAAGAGAGCTGCAGCTCCAAGAGTCAAAACTGCTTCACAACACTTCCACACGCAAGAGCTACTAACCTGCCTGTGGGCTGTATGGAGAATCACCTCCTTTAATCTGACTCCAGAATTACCAAAAAAAAAGAACTCCCAACTCCTATTCAACCTTTTTCATCTACATGACTGGCAGATAACCTTGCCATGCGCTTGACCATGCTATTTCATTCAAGTGCGCCTCTGGACCCAACATGCATCATTCACCAAGGCATCTCTCATAAATAGCTTCCGAATGCTATTCATAACGAACACTTATCACATCATGAGTAACACCTGTTTTCGTTAGCTTGACAAGAATTACCTGTACTTGCATGGATACCGTACCTCCTAGTTTGACCGAATATGTGATCATGGCAGATCCATAACTGGCTTCGATGGCTCCCTCCAGGCAGTAATATTTGTACCAGCCCATCTTGATCTGCTTGGCCATTTTTTTCACCGAGGCGGGTATCTTATCTAGATCTAGCGACAGCGTGGCCACGCACTGGGTCCTGTTTGTGATGTGAACTGGAGGAGGGCCGTCATCATCGTGACAAAAGATGTCAACCTCGGTCTGAGGCGAATGGCCAAGGAAGACGGGGATATCGCACTGATACTCAATGCTGGAAGGTCTGCCTTCTGGATAGGACTCGCCCTGAAAGATGTCAGACAAGCGTTTGAATGATCAGCAGAAACGCTCACCTTCTTGATAAACCAGCACATTTCCGTAACGACCATCTCTCCCTCCTTTTCAGACCAGAAGCTATTCGCTGTTAGCAACTTGACGGACCATATCGTCTGATGAGAACACCCACGCCTCTCTCTGATCATGTTTCATCATGTCGTATTTTGCCAGGAGACAAGTGCCGTACGATTTTCTCGCCACTCGGGATGCGATCCCAACAGGACTAAAGTTAGGCTGATATCGACCAAGTCCGTGTATGACTGCACCCTTTACAACGGCAGCCCATCCATTCTCTGGCTGGAGAACCTCAGTCCCTGCTGCAATGGCGTCGCGGACTCGGGACTTGAGATATCGGCTCTGGCCGAACCCACCAACGAGGATAACAGCTGCGACGTCACCCCCCACTAAGGATATCTGCTCCTTGATGAGGCAGATGATGTCTTTCATTATAGGATCGAAGATTTTTGACTTCATCTCGTCCTGAGACACTGTATACCGATTTCTTCTCAACCCCAAGCTCCCATCAACCCGAAGGGTCAGTGGCTCGCCCTTGGGAGAGAAGTCCTTCTTGAACTGCATGATATTAGCGTCTCAGATCACAACTCGCCCGGCCTGCGATGACTGACTGATTCAAATTCGTTGAGGGCGAGAACCAGGCGATCATCAGTCCAGTACTTGTCTCCATGGGTCTGCTTCAGGTATCTGCGGAACCTCATGTTGAGCATAGATGAGCCGCACCGGCCGCCTGTACCTTCAGTCACCTCTTTGACCTCTAGCTTGTCGACTTGTGTGACTTCATAAGAAATGAGGTCGACCGTGCCACCGCCGGCATCACACACCACAAATCGGCGGCCAAGCTTCAGCGTGGATGGACTGAGGTTCTTTAGCGTGTACAAAGCCGCTGCTTCCTACATCGTGTCAGTGTGTCGGGGCTTCTGGAGGGCTCCTCTCGTACCGGCTCGGTGATAAGCTGTATCCTTTGGTTACCGCAGAACCCAGCCATGGCGGCCGCTCTCTCAGTCAACTGCTTCGCGGCAGTCGTCCATATTGCAGGAACAGTCACCACAAAGTCCATGGGTGTCGAACGGACGACGCTGGGCGACAGCCGCTTTTCGAGAACACTGATAAAGTGGGAATGAAGACATGACAAGTAGATCTTGGTAAGTTCTAGGGCTGACTCCCCTTCACTATACTGCTTGTCCGGCTCATCGAGCTTCCTGAGCGCATAGACGTCAGCAATGTCAAGATTTGGAGGACCACGGGCCTAACAATTTGAAGAACCGGCATCGCTTAGCAGACTCTGGAATCTGGAAACCCCATTGCCAGCCTGAAGCGACTCTTCGAAGCTCTGTAGGCACCTTGGGACTGCTCTTGAACGACTCCCCCGCGGGCCATGTCGATATGACATGTTGGATATCGGGCTGCGAGGCTCAGCGAGTGGTCTGTATCGATGACGGCATGTATACTTACGCGAGTTGTCTCGGCCCAAGCGACACCTGAGTAGGTCGTGCCGAAATCTATCGACACAACGATCCTCCGTTCGCCCATCGCGAGCCACAGAGCAATTACGGGATCAGAATGAGATGTCTACACCGTATAAATGCGCTGCAGTCCCTAGTCCTCGAACCAAGGCTCCGGCTAGATGAATGATGGGTGCCGATGCCGTCCGCCGCTACCCCAGCGTATCGATGTGGCATCACCTGGATTTGGGAGCGCCTGCTACCCAACCCAAACTGGTAATGCGAATGACAGGTCGCTTGCGAGCCAATGTGATGATGCCCCCAGGCCACGCTTGGACGATGATAATTGGCCAGAAAATGCCTTGATCAGCCTGGGCGAGTCTGATACGGATGTTGCTCTTGTAAGCTGGAAAGGTGAGTTGTTCCAACCTCGGAGGTCTCAACCCTTTGAAAGGTGGTCACGCTACATTTGGTTCAGGCCAATCGGATCACGACCGCACATACCTTTTCAGGAAGCGATGAGGTGGCAATGGATATTAACGGGCCCTTCGAGACCCATGGTCTCCATCTTGAGGTCCAGCACAATGTAGCGTGGCTGGGATTGGGCGTCGATTGGGCAACCGAGCCAATTGACGGTTCCAACACACCCCCCCCCTCTGGGATATGTCTGCGACTCTCAAACAAGGCCGTCTCAGCTCACCCGCGTTGGATGGCTATAGTGTACCTATATACTAAACAATTGAATGGGCAGGGTGATACAGAACTCTGCCTAACGCTGCCCACGAGCGCCAAACCAGCGAAGATCCCAGGCACCGAGGCGCAGGATTTCATACTCACACCATGGACGCTGAAAAGGAACCTCCCCCACAGCCTGAGCTGCAGGAAGCCGACATAGCACAGAACGAATCCCAGGTCCCAATGGCTCCCAAAGAAGAACCCTCACTGGAAGCAAAGCTCAGCGACGAGATTCGTCTACGGCGTTTCACCGAGCACGTTCTTGACTCGAGACAGCAAGAGCTGGAGAAGCAGGAAAACCTCAACGCCCAGCTCTCCAAAAAGGTAGAAGCCCTAGAGAAGGAGCTGGCGGAAGCCCGGAACCAAGCCAAAAACAAGAACAAACAGTTCCAGGATGCCAAAGATCAAATCTTCACTCTCCAGGCCCCCAGAAAGGACATTACGGAATCCGAGGCAAGCGAGGCCTATACTTCTCTGCTAAGGAACATACAAAGATGGGCCGAGAACCGGATGAAGCCCATTCTTGATGATTTCGATGCTGGGCGCTTGCGTGCGCGGCCGTCTCCTGTTCAGGCAACCCGCTTCGTCTCGCTCTTGAGGGAACCGGCCAAGAGGTGTGTCAACATATCCGAGGCGGACGAATATCACGTAATGGCCGTCATCATGAACTATGTATGGGTGGTGTTCTTCTCCAAGTCATTCTACTGTCCCCTGGACGACTCGGATAGTGATGCCACATTGATGTGGATCGAGGAGATTGAAAGCACAATGTCTCGATTGCCCCGAGGTACGATGCCAACTCTGCAAGCGCTACCATATAAGATGCTGATGAGCCAGATCCGGGACAATGCCGAGAGTGGCGCAGCGAGACTCTCACAGCACTAGCAGCCCAGCAGGCTTTCAAGGCGAGAAGAGCGCGCTTTCTCACCGCTGTTGCGGAAGACCTCGCTTCCATCTTGTCCGTCACGGTCCCGCGGTCCAGTTTCGCGGAGCTTAATAGCTCCATTCGTCGAAGCATAGTTGACCCGGCCGCTGAACTCGCTCACCGGCTGCAGTTGGCATCGAGCATTTATGCGCTGAAATGGCCAGCCCGCAATGCTTGGTCGAGACTTGAGGTGTACGAATGTGTGAACCTCGCCAGCAATGGGGTGGCACTGGATCTTAGTGGAACGACCTCGACATCTGCAGCTCGCCGAAAGGTGTCATACTTGTTCGACCTGGCACCAGGGCTATTTGTAGAACGAATCGAAGGAGGCAAGAAGTCATCGACAAAGACGGTGCATAAGCCTCGCGTGCTCGTCTATGGTGCCGAAACCGACATAATTCAGTGTCCTACAGTCATCAGATGGGTATGGGACAACTCGAGTGGTCCACAGACTCATATCCGCGAACCTTTCTTCCGAAGCACAGGCCCAAAACGTAAGCCTCACGCATCACCTCAGCGTTGCAATATCTGATCCTAGTACTAGGGACATTTGGGCAACCTCCGCCAGCTGGGAGGAAAGCCTGAACAACTGGGACACAGGTGACATGTCAGGAACAAATTTCTCTCTTTTTTTTTTTTTTTTTTTGCAGGGACGGGTGCACTTACATTGTGTTCGAGCGATCACTCTTCCTTCTACCTTTTCTCTTCTTGTTTGTTTCTTCAGGAAGCGACTGTTCGAAAGTTTGTATGCTATACATAATCTATATTGTTATCGAAATGGAGTAGAGGAGCGAAACTCCTCGACTATTATGACAGGAATATCGCGATATCGAAACGTAGGCCTGGGTGACGTAGGCCTAGGTGATGTAGGCCTAGGCGGCAATGGCGGTGGTGTGTCGTCTGCGTTGCTGTCTTCGGCTGCCTTAGTAGAGCTATTCGGGGTCCGTGCCGGAGGTTGTGGTGATGTCTGCTTATTACGTCCAGTTGGGGCTTGACCTTTCCGGGCTGGAGATGGCTCACCAGTCCGAGGAGACGCGCTCCGTTTGATGCCAGTCGAGGGCTTATTGTCTGCAGCTGCCGGGCGGTCCGGGATGAACGGTCTGATGCAGTTTACGATGTAGTCGTCGTCCATGCCTAATGCGGCTGCATCGATGAGACCGAGATTGATACGGTTCACATACTCTTCTTTGGGAGAGCTATCTCTGACGTAGTCAAGGCTTATGTAGACCAGGACGTCTTGAATCCATCGCTGCTCTGAAGGTTTGTTGAGGGCCAGCTTTGCTTCACGGCACACCTTGGCTGGTCCACCCTTGTTGACGATCCAAGAAGTTGGCCGGCGATAGAGGACACCGTGGGCACGAAAGAGGAGAACTGACATGTAGCGCTTAGCATAGGCATTCTTAGACACGCCCTCGTTGATGTCTAGCCGTGTCTCATCGTTATCGTCGATCTCAAAGACGAGACCATCGACCCAGTGGCCCTCGGCATCGACGACATTTGCGTACCCTCTCTCATTGATCTGCCAGCGGTAGTTGGAGAGGCGTGCTCGACCAATGTACTTGCTATTGGGGCACCTCCTCTTCATCTGCTTGAGGTGGAGGTTGCTGCCGTAGGCAAAGTAGTACGTGGTTGGCTGGAGCTCAGCTGAGCTACCCGCGTGTGCCGCCTCGGCCACAGCATCTGGGCCGGGATGAGGGCTGGTGTTGGCATCGGCATCGGCATTGGCATTGGCAGCAACCTCCAGGCCCATTGCTATGGCGGTGCTGACAAGCTGGCGGAGGGAAGAATATCCGAACATCCGGATGGTGATGTGATGGAAGGTGCGTTAGGGTAAGGAATGCAGTGTGCAGTGTGCAGTGTGCAGGCAGGGAATGTACGAATGTAGGAAGGCAGGAAGAAAGGACGAATGAGGTAAGTGCGAATATGGGGGAGGATTTGCGCAAGAATGGGTACCGGCACTGATTTGTTAAAAGGGGGACTCGTTGTCCACGTATCTCTGCCTTGTCTCTGCCCCAGGCTTTCCGGGAAAAGTGAGGCAAGAGACGACAGCGGTGAAGTGTTGCATTCATCCATATGGTGGTGGGTGTGGGTGGTGGCTGGTTGGTGGTGGAGCTCCCCTGGATCAGGTAGGCCCGTGTAAGGCAAGAACCGTACACTCCAGGGGAGGGGAGGAAGGACATTGGGCAGCAAATGGCACTCACCTCAGCCGCCCCGACACAGCTCACAGCCAATAATCAACCACCACGTCCTTGAGCGTTGTCCGACCATCGTGACCACCGACCCTGTCGTGTCCTCATCGATGACCACTCTTGACCTTGTATTGCTCCCAAGGCTTTACACGCTGGCGGCTGGGTGCCCAGCCAAGACGCATGGGTCATGATGAATGGGCCTTTCGTCCAGCAGCGCGCGTCGGACCTCGTCGTGGTTCTTCCAGCCATGCCAGCACCCACACCGTGACTAGGGTTGCAACGATCTACAAAACGAGGCCGCCGTTCTTCCTTTTTCATTTTCTCGTCCTCCGATTTGTCCATGTTGATGGGGATTCTAGACGGATGGTATTCTGGTACTGCCAAGCGGAACAAGGCCGGCTATCGTGTACATCCACCTCGCCGCGGGAAGCAGACTGAAAAGACGTGTTGACATCACACGACGCGGGCCCGAAGGAAGCGCAGCTTGCTGCCCGTTCAGCTCGCTATCCTATTTATCTCTCTGCGCATGTGTCGTCGTCGAGGATCCATTCCGCCTGCGGTCACGGCGGCTCGCTCAAATTAATCCACACATATCCATCACCATGGTCCGCCACTATAATTTCGGCGTCGAGATCGAGGCCGTTGCGAAGCCCTATGGTGGAGGGGAGAGCTTCACCAACGTTGACTGGTATCGCCAGCTTGCGCAGAAGCTTCGCAACAGGGGAATCTCGGCTGTCCATGACGACAACTCCAAATACAGCAAGCATCCCGAGTATTATGGTGGCAAGTGGTTCGTCACTCGCGACGGCTCATTGAAGAGGCCACGGCCATTCGGTAAGGCGCCAACGTTTTCTTTGCTTTTTCCCTCTCATTTTGACAGCCTCCTTTCTTCCATTGGCGGCACCTGTCCGCCTCTCTGTTTTTTTTTCGCTTCATGCCGTCGCTGCCCGGTCCGCCCCTTCGCCTCCTTGCCCTTCGCCAGCCCTCCGGGACCCTCTTCCCGGTTTCTTATCCACTCGCTTGACTTCTAGCAAGGACCAGGACGCTAATATGGCCTTCTCCATCGGCAGTCTGTATGGAGGTAGTCTCGCCTAGGCTGGATACCACGCTGCACATTAGCCGCATCCTCTCGGATTTCTGGGAAGCGATGCGGGTGCACTTCAACCCGCAGAAAGATGTGTCCTGCGGCGGCCATGTGCACGTCACCCCTGTGAGCCTGAACAACAAGTTTTCTTTCCGGTCGCTCAAGAAAATTGCCTTCGCCTGTGTCGTGTATGAGGACTTCGTAGCGGCCTGCCTACCACCAGCACGCCGTGAGAACCAATATTGCATCATGAACAGTAAGAGCGTGGATTCGGGCCTCCGAGAGACCTTGTTGTATGGCAAAAACAATGCAACCCTGCAGCAGGTGGCAGCCGAGATTCGGTCCAAGACGACAGAGACAGACCTCTACTTTTACATGCAGGGGAACCGCTACGTCCTTTGGAACTTCCAGAACATCTTTCCTCACCCCAAGACTGGGCGATGTACTGGAACGGTAGAGTTCCGTGGTGGGAACCAATTCCTCAACACCAAAGGCACACTGGCCTGGGTGGCCTTTGTGTTGGGGTTCATCACACTGGCTCTGCAAGAGGTAAGCACAAATTCCCGGCGTCTCTTGGCATCTCAACTCATGCATGGCAGGATCTTCTTCACAAGTTCTCTTCGTACGTGTCACCCGAGGACCCCAAGTTCGATTCTGCCATTGAAGACTGGTGGAAGCGGATTCGACGTGCAGCTAGGAAATCTCGAATGAAACGATACCTCCCGGATGAATACACAAGAATGCAGACACGATAAGTGCATTCTTGCAGACTCAAACGACAGTGGCAGTACAGCAACGCCGTATGAACCAGAACCTGGGCATTGTACCCATGGGAACCGAGCTTTTGTATAGAGTTTTCTCTTGACCATGATTTAAGCATGGCGCAGGTTTGAGTTTGGGATCGAGTTTTGCTTGGAATTGTTGGGTTATGCTTTGCATTTGGAATTATTGTCACATGTTGCGGCAGCAGTCATTCGCTCTGCTACCGATACTTTGACTGTCTAGGATTGCTAATAATATTGATTCTGTCTGTTGCCTACTTATGGTCGTTTCGATATGCAGCCCTTTCCTGCTCCCTTACTAACTGTACAGGAAGATCCCGTTACAGCCCACTAGAGAGCGTTGGTCCCTGATCCAGGAATATTATCCGAGATACCCACGTGGGTGGAGGTTTGGTCGGAGGCATCGAGTCCTGAATGTATCGCCCTGCTGGTAAGCCACTGAGAGAAGATTGTTCAACTTGATCATCCTGGCATTTTTCAAATATCACATGAAGCAATACAAGAGCCACCTGAAAAGCTACCTGTCCAATGAATGGTCTACTGTTTGCAACCAGCCATATACTACATAAGTAAAGTACCTACTTGTGTCGGTAAGACCAAACTGCCACATGCCTCAAGTGAATAGAAGTGGGGTTGCGATAAGGGATAAGGAGGGAAAAGGGACCAAAGAGAGAGGGGGGGAAAAAAATCTGGTAGGGAAAGGGCGATAACAGCGGGGTCCCTGAAAGTTTCTCTGTGTGTGGGCTGCGTGGTCCGTCCGCCACTCTCCAGACAGCGTTGTTACAGTGGGAAAGTTCATTTTCTCTAATTACATCTTCATTGTCAACCTCCTCTTCCAAATTCCCTCACGAGAGAGCGGCAAGACTCTTGCGCGTGGCTTATCCTTTCGTATTCTTTTCTTTGCCGGCTCGTGCTTCGACGCCCAAAGCGAAGGAGAGGAACGAGAAGAGCGAAGAGGAGGAAGACAGATCTCGGAAGAAGAGAGAAGAAAGAGAAAAAAAAAAAAGAAAAAAAAAATCTCACACGCCCGCTGACACGCCGCTGACACCTACGAGCCGAGGACACGGTGAACACATCTGCCAAACTCACCAAAGTCTAATACAGCCTCTTTCTCACTCACCATCGTCGCCCACGATGCCTCACCCCGTCACCCCTCCATCCGCGCCCACCATGGTGTCCCAAGATGCCCCTCCCCCGCCATCGCAGGAGGACGTCGCCGCTTTCCTCAACACCATCTTTACAGCCTCGTCCTCTGCTGCCTCGGTCGATGCCAGCTATGCCCTCTGCGAACTACTCCTCAACTCGGTCGGCCCCGCCGGCCTTACGTTCTACGGTATCCTCGCCGAGGTCAAGAAGGCTGCTTCTGATAAGAAGAGTGGTCTCAGGAGAGAGAGCAGCCAGAACCTTCTCGGCGCCATCTTCGAGCGTTTCCCTCCCAGGCAGAGTGTCAGCGAGGTCGTTATCCTCGCCCAGACTGAGGGAATGGTCGCTTGTGCTCTCGATGCCCTTGCTGACAAGGGAAATGTCGTCCGCGAGGCTGCTCAGTATGGCATCGACGCTCTGTTCACTAATCTCGGCCCCGAGTCCCTCGTTGTTGGCCTGCTCCCTGCCTTGATTCAGTACCTCTCAAAGAAGACTGGCAAGTGGCAAGGTACCGTCGCCGCATACAAGCTTATCCAGAAAATGGCCGACAAGGCTCAGATTGTTGTCGGTTCCACCAAGGAGGAGTCTCTGGAGAAGGATCTGCTGCGCGAGGCTATGGGAGCTAAGATTGCTACCTTGATCCCTATTGTTGAGGGGGGTATGCACGATCTCAAGTCCGAGGTTGAGAAGCAGGCCGTACAGACCATGACTTCCCTGACTACCCTGCTCTCCAACGACGATGTTGCTCCCAGAATTCCACTTCTGATTGACACGATGCACAACCCTTCTGCTCAGACCCTCCAGAAGGCGATACACGCCTTGTCCATGACGACCTTTGTTGCCATTGTTACTTCGCCTGTTTTGGCTCTCTTGACCCCCTTCCTGGAGCGATCTCTCAACACCCCCACTACTGCTCAGGAAGTCCTCCGACAGACAGTCGTCATCGTGGAGAACTTGACTAAGCTTGTTCACGACCCAATTGAGGCAAGAATCTTCCTGCCCAAACTGACACCGGGTGTCAAGGCAGTCGTTGATCGCGCTTCACTCCCCGAGGTCCGAGAGCTGGCGGAACGAGCGCTGGCCACAATGAACAAGGCCATGGGCGACGATCAGGACATTGTCGCTCGAGCCAGTGCTGAAGACGTCGCCAAGGTTCTCCAAGAGCACGTCAAGAAGAACAACGGCATCGCCGCCAACCACGAGCTGTACGAGATTGCACAACCCTACATCTCTGAGATGATTGCCCTTGACGTAAACTACCGCTTTATCAACAGAATATCCGGTCGCATCGCTCCTTACCTCACTTATTTCATGTCTGGGGATGCTCCTCAGAAGGTTGCCGATGAAGTCCAGCAGTTCTACATCGAGGAGGATGAGCGCCGTTGGGGTGTTCCCGAGAAGGAGGACGACGGCGAGGTGGAGATTGTGAACGCTGATTTCTCCCTGGCATATGGTGGTATGCTGCTGCTTTCTCACACCAACCTGCGTCTTCTCAAGGGCCATCGCTATGGTCTTTGTGGCCGCAATGGTGCTGGCAAGTCTACGCTCATGCGCAGTATCGCTGGCGGCAAGCTTGAGGGCTTCCCTCCCCAGGACGTTCTAAGGACTTGCTACGTCGAGCACAACCAGGGCGAAGATGCTGATATCAGCATTCTTGAGTTTGTCTCCAAGGATCCCGAGATTGCCACCCAGGGAACTGAGCGCATCTCGGAGGTGTTGAGTGAGTTCGGCTTCACGGCTGGCCCCGAAGGACGTCAGGCTCAAAAGGTCGGATCGCTCTCTGGTGGTTGGAAGATGAAGCTCGCTCTTGCTCGAGCTATGCTTCAGCGTGCTGATGTCCTTCTCCTGGACGAACCGACTAACCATCTCGATGTTGCAAACATCGCCTGGCTGGAAAACTACCTCAAGTCGCACACGGATATCACCAGTCTGATCGTCTCCCACGACTCGGGATTCCTTGACAATGTCACCACTGACATCTACCACTATGAGCCAAACAAGAAACTGGCTTGTTACAAGGGCAACCTTGCCAACTTTGTCAAGCTGCGACCTGAGGCCAAGAGCTACTATACTCTGTCGGCTTCTAATGTTCAGTTCAAGTTCCCTCCCCCAGGTATCCTGACCGGTGTCAAGTCCAACACCCGAGCTATCCTGCGAATGAGCAACGTCACCTACACCTACCCCAAGGCCCCCAAGCCATCACTTTCCGAGGTGTCTTGCCAGCTGACTCTGTCGTCCCGTGTGGCCATCATCGGCCCCAACGGTGCCGGCAAGTCTACGCTCATCAAGCTGCTGACTGGAGAGGTTATTCCCGACGTTGGAAAGGTCGAGAAGCACCCCAATCTCCGTATTGGTTACATCAAGCAACACGCTCTCGAGCACGTTGAGATGCATCTCGAGAAGACCCCCAACCAGTACCTCCAGTGGAGATATGCCCACGGTGATGATCGTGAGGTCCACATGAAGCAGACCCGTGTGCTGTCGGATGCCGATCGCGAACAGATGGATAAGTGGATTGACCTCAAAGATGGCAAGTCGCCTCGACAGGTCGAAGCGCTTGTCGGTCGCCAGAAGTTCAAGAAGACCTTCCAATATGAAGTGTAAGAACATAGCCCCCTTCTTCCCCTACTCGATCGGCGAGTTTGCTGACAATCTTTCAGTAAGTGGCGTGGCCTGCTCCCCAAGCACAACACCCATTTGTCGCGAGAGTGGCTCGTTGAGCAGGGCTTCAACAAGTTGGTCCAGGAATTTGATGACCACGAGGCATCGCGTGAGGGTCTCGGATACCGCGAGCTGCAGCCCACCGTTATCTCGAAGCACTTCGACGATCTCGGTCTCGACCCTGAGATTGCCAACCACAACGAGATTGGCTCCCTCTCTGGAGGTCAGAAGGTCAAGGTCGTCATCGCTGGCGCCATGTGGAACAATCCCCATCTGCTGGTTCTTGACGAGCCGACCAACTTCTTGGACCGTGACTCCCTTGGTGGTCTCGCCGTGGCCATCCGCGACTTCAAGGGTGGTGTGATCCTCATTTCCCACAACGAGGAGTTCGTCGGCGCCCTGTGCTCCGAGCAGTGGCACGTTCGTGACGGTCGCGTCGCCCAACGTGGCAACGCCTCCATCAGCCTTGACCGCTTCGAGGACAGCCGTCCCGGCAGCGGCGTCACCAGCACGGCGGCCAGCTCAGCTGTCAGCTCTGCCGCTCCCAGCGCCGCACCCAGCGGTGTCGAGGACAATGGCGACATGAAGTTCCGCGCCAGAAAGAAGAAGAAGATGACCAAGAAGGAGCTCAAGGAGCGCGATGTCCGCCGCCGTCTCCGTCACATTGAGTGGCTCAACAGCCCCAAGGGCACGCCTCACCCGCCCGACACTGACGATGAGGACAACTGAAGAAACCAATAGCGTATCTCCTTTGTCAAATGATGCAGCCCGCGCGATAGCCGCCAGGGCGGGTGGTGGGATGTCACTCAGCCATATTCATTTGCCGTTCATTTGGGCGAAGTATGACAAATCTGGCCCCCGTGACGTCGTTTGTTTTGCTTGCTGTTTATATGGGAAAAGTTGGGAAAGTGAAAGATGCCTGGGTTAGAATAGATCGCGTATCAGAGTCGAGACGAGAGATAGACGAACCATCCGTTCATATGCTGCGTTGGACTACGAGTACTAGATAGAGGCGTTTGGGTTAGATAGGTCAGAGCTCTTCAATTGAAGACCATTTCTTTGCATCCATAACAAGGCGTGATTATCCGGCACATGGTCATCTCACTCTCGTCAGGGAGTGGAGGCTCACACGTCTTTTTGCTACTCTTTCTTTCTTCTATCAAGGTTGCGTTATGCGCATACCTGCAGAGATTTCTATGTACGTCAAGAGCATATGTCCTTCTGATTTCTTGCCACTATATCCCAGTTCATTATCCCGAATAAAAAACAATGTAGAGGTTTTAAGAATAGACAGATACGAACAGAAAGACCCCGCGCAGTCCGACCATGGGCCCAATAGATCCAATCGGACATCTGCAGTATGAAGGTCAGGGGTGAATAGGTCATAGGTGTTAAAAATCAGAAGATGATGTGATGCAAAGGAAATTCGTCAAGTTGATCCTCAAAGATCCGTATTGATGAGGTTGGTGTGTCCAAGATGGAGGGTGGGTGGTTGGTGAGTGATGAAAGATGCCATCTGAATCATAGATGGCAAAGAGTGAATGAACAAACTCCTGGATTCCGTTTATGCGCGTGCTACTTGGTTGCGGATGCATCCAGTCCAATCAGTGGAGAGAAACAGAAAGACAAGAGAGCGAGAGTTCTATAGCGAAAGACAAGCGAAGGGCAGTTCGCTTCTGTATTTTTTTGCTTTACCAAGAGAATGTCATGAGAGCTGGGTTGAGGGCAAGGGGAAGGAGGAAATGACTGGCGGCCACTGTGGCCATGGGCAGGATAGCCACAAAGTCGGTGATACGCCAGTAATGGGGGATGAAAGGTGCCACAGCAAGGATGATCATGCCAACGATAAAGATAAGGGAGAAGGTCATCGAGACTCGGAACTGCAAAGGACTGGTCAGCGTGCTGCATAAATCAAATCAATAGCGTGGTGAGCTGGAAGCAAAACAAGCATAGTGTCGTCGCCCAGAGATGACAAGGCGAAAGACGATTGGTCCATGTCAGAAAATGAGGGTGACCGTCAGAGCTGAAAAAAATAACAGATCTGGATCTGGTGGGGCTGTGATGAAGCTTGGGCAGAAAATAATAGAAATAGAGAGCTTACCTTCTTCAAAACCTTGGGCACCTCGATGAAGAAGTTGGAAAACTCGGCTTCCTTACTAGTCGCGCCCCATGTCATGTCGATCTCAAACATGTGAGCAAGCAGAGCCTGGCTGACGTGCAGAGACAGTCCACCCAGGAAAATGGCCAGCATGAACGTCCACATGAAGTTCTCGAAGAGCGAGTGCAGCAGTCCGCGCTCTCCGACACGGTATCGCATGACGGCCAGGGCAATGTTGCCCAGTCCGTTGAAGACGATGATGATGGAGAACCAAACCTGCCAGGAATCGACGTAGTACTTGTCGAGGTATCCGTTGAACCAGCCCATGAGGAAGTAATTGACCGAAGTCATGATCCAGGCAGCCCCGATGGCATAGTACGTTCCGATATACGAGACGACGGTGATCTTGGAGGTGAAGCGGATGTTGGAGAAGAGGAAACGACGGAACAAGGGCGTGAAGGGGCCGCGCCAAAGCCAAGTGCGGATAGGATGGAAGAGCAGCTCGTTGCAGCCATATGCATACTTCTCCCATCGGGCCAGCTCATCGTACACCGTCAGCGACACACCTTCCTTGAAACCCTGGCCGGCCCAGGCAGCGAGACGGATGATGTAGCCACTGCACTGGAGACGCAGCGACATATCGAAATCCTCAGAGACGTGGCTCTCAGACCAGAACTTGTCATAGCCATCCTCATCCTGGTACGATACCTGCTGGATGGCGGACCAGCGAAGCACGGCATTGTGGCCGACGAAAGGAGCCACGTCGCCGTTGGACACGGTGTACCGAATAGCAGAGTAGATCAGGTCGGTGAAGAAGGTGATGCCGTTCTCAAAGTACGTGTGGACAACCTGCATAACACCGGAGGAGAACTGCATGATGCCGACATCAGGCGACTGCTCCATTTCAGAGACAGCGTCGAGAAGGCAGTCGGCGGGGACACGAGTATCGGAGTCGATAAGGAGAATGTAGTCTCCAATGCGGATATTGCCATCGGCCCAAGCACGACCATCTTTCTCGAGAACTTCCTTGAGGGCTGTCTCGTAAGCAAGAGCCTCGTCATTCTGGGTCCAGTCCGAGCCTCGGTTGATCTGAAGCAGCTTCTCCTCGACCTTGCAAGAAATCATAAGGGCAAAGTTCATGTTGGAGGCCTTCTTGAACTTGCCCTTGCGGACGAAACCGTTCTCACCATGCTTGGGACGGGCAACCCAGCCGATGCTGTTGTCGGCGTAGAACTCGATACGGGCGCGACGATCCTCCTCGGGAATCAGCTGCAGACCATCATCATTGATGAACATGTTTGCAGAGCCGCCTTGCAACTCATAAGTGGACATGGCCTGCTTGATGGACTTGACGGTGGGGACAATGACACCTGCGAGACCCTCCTTGTACACAGGGCACTGGATGGTAACGTGAGGAAGGATGGCGCTCTGCAGGCGAGGAGGTGGGCGGGCCGAGTAGAACTTGGAGTTGATGGTGAGCTGACGGATAGGACCAAAGATCTGCGCCAGACAACCGACAATAACCTGGGCGAAGAAGAGGGTGAAGAAGATCTGCAGCGGGAAGAGGGCCGCGAGGGCGAGACGGACATAATTGCCATCGACCGAGACCTGGATTGCTAGCTGTCTCCATGCAGCGCCCAGAGAGACGACAACGAGGACGAGGGTTATGGAAACGAGATAGGTGTTGAGCAGGTGAACCGGTCGTTTCTCTGGTTTGATTTCACCGCTCTCCTCGTCGATTTCGAATTCGACAACGCCAGGGCCCTTCTTCTCGTCTTCGTCCTCGTCGTTGTTGCCAGCCCTCCAGACGAGCTCCATCAGCTCCGACTCGATAGCCTTGGCGCGCTGGACGAGGTGAAGAGCATCGTCGTCCCAGACTACCAGCAGACCCTCGGAAGCTACAAAGGCAGCGAATTGGTGCTTTCTTGCACGGGGAAGATCGTCCATTGTGGGCAGGATCTGGACACGAAGGCCGTTCATGAGAGGGACATCCACAGCATCTGGGGACCACTGAAGAAACGTCTTGATGACACGCGAGTTGACAGTCATGGCGCACTGTACTCCCGTTAGATCTCGTCAGAAAATAATGGACCGACAGGACGCCTTACCTGGACATTGAGGGCAGCGCATGCAGCTGCGAAAGGGGACTGGCCGAGTTGAGGAGGGCAGGCCATGTAGAGTCCTCGGGCCTTGCGGAGCAGAACACCTTCGATCTCCCCAGAACCATCACTGACCCAGAGCTGAGAGCATTGCTGCTGGTAGAGGTAGTTGACCATAACCTCATGCTTGATCTCGTCTAGCACGCTCACATGTGAGCGTACGGAACGCGCAGAGCGTGCCGAGATCGACTGCGGCCGGGAGAAGTTGGGTGGCTGAAGCTCGATGTCTGAGCCTCGCATAGCTGCCGAAGAAGGCGGCTTCTCCGAGACATTGGAGTGCTGATTTCGGTGAACAGGCGCTGGGGCAGCGACCGGCGGAGGCGGTGGGACGGCTGTATCAGCCTTGAAGTAGCTTCCAATGCCCATGGTTGCGTATGGGTTGGAACCACGACTGATCTAGGTTTCTCGTCTTGTCCCAACTTTTTGGTGTTTTTGACTCTACCGAGTGAAGAGCAGGACGGTAGTCCAAGTCGGTTGTGCTGAAGTGTCCAAAGGTATCGTGATAGTCGCGAGTGTACCGAGCGGGAACAATGACAACGTCGATATCAGGGTCGAGCGATAGTGATGCGACAGGCCTCTTTAACAATAAGTAACGACAAAGACACCACAGCCGCAGCGGTGGATATGATAGCGAATGAAAGTAGTTGGATTATATTATCCAGCAAAGAGCGGCTGGGTTAACGAGGGGCCCTCAAGCAGTCATTGACCTTCACAAGCTGGTCGCCTGGAGGGTGGTTGATTGTTGACGCTGAACGACTGGAGGGGGAAGAAGAGAAGAGGGAGTGTTAAACGACGGTGGGCAACGATCGAAAAGAGAGGTGGGTGGAGCAGCCCGTGTCGAGGACTGGGCAAGCGACCAGGGTATGCACCAGCATACACAATGGTGCTTGAGATGGTGGATCTCGCTCGATCTGCACCTGGGATGGGTGGGCTGTGATGTGTTGGTGTTGGGTGGTGGGAGGAGTAGGGGGGCAGGGGCTTAAAGAGAGTTGACAAGATGCAGCAATTTACATATTGGGGGAGCATTTCGGAGCGCCACACCGTTTCCGAGGGCTCGACGACGAGCTACTGACAGCCGTGGGCGTGGGCAATCCTCGCACGTCGGCTACCACTAGGCTAGCACGACGATGGTGGTGAGGCCGGGTTTCGACAGGGCGCAGGGCGACAAGGCGGGCAGGTCGACAGGGTAAAGGGGGGAGTGTTGATAGAGCGGTTGGTGGAACCCCCGGTCATTCCGGCTCGCATCCACGTTTTCCAGACGGAGGAGATGAAGAACAGAAGAGGATACCACCGGGAGCCTGCCAAGCACACAGCACCAGGAACCTTTGGTTGCCACTATCATGGACGGATTCCTGCGACTTCTTGGCCTATGCAGAAGAAGGTTGTATCCGCCCGCGGTTTTGGATAAGAGGCAGAACTTAGAGCTCGGCTCAGACCGGCTCGTCTCAGGCGATTGTGGCTTGCACAAGGACTGTTTCCATGAGCCATGACGGTGCGCTTTGGACGACTTCAGGAATCTCAGGTGTGCGATGGCGCTACTCAAACGGGGTTCGGAAGGTTAGGCAATTCAGCCGCGGCCACGGCTGACGGAACTATGCGCGCGCGTTCTTGACTAATGGCAACTTAAGTAGGGGCGGGACTGCGCCAGTGCGATGCGATGCGATGTGATGACACTCGGGGCGCTACCGTAGCAGGCTTGGTGGTGTGCAAGGCCCAGAGCTTGCTCAGCGAAAGACCGTCCGTCCCCTGACGATGAAACCGATAGCACCTGGCCAGCGAGATGATTCCTACCCAACTATTGATTGTGCGAGTCGCGCGCTAAGAATCCAAAGCCCTCTGGTCTCTTTGCCGTCGTCGCGTTGACGGCATACACTTTGCTTGGTGCGATGGAGAACATCTCAACTAAGACGAGACGGATGAACCAACACTATGAGGCTACTGCAAGCCGTGCGTGAATCCGTTTCTTCATGTGTTCCAGCCAGCCAAGAGGAGGCTGGACCCTAAAGACGATTAACTTTGAGCGCGCACATGCATTGCAACTGGAGATAGATGAACGGCTTCACATGTGTGCCATGTGAAGAAGCTCTGTCAGCAGGGCATTGGCCGAGAGCGATGTACCATTGGTCAGTGGCTGGCTTTCCCATGAAAGGGTGGTGGTCAGAAAGGTGAGGATAAGGTACTAAGGTTGGATGTTGATGGTGGTGGTGGTGGTGGTGGTGGCGCGGGGAAAAGGAGAGAGATACCCCCATTTCGCTGGCCTTTAAAAGCGGCGACGATGTGGCTTAACAACGGAAGGAACTAACAGCCGGGTACCTGACACGGTACAAGCGCCAAGAAAAGTGTGGCCAGGAGGGCCGGTTAGGGCAGGTGAGGGTCACGGCCCCCGCAGGAACAGGGGAAATCGGTAGCGTCCACAATGTGGAGATTTGTTACCCGTCTCATCACATTTCTCTTCCTTTGCTCCAAGCAGCGATACGCGATACGGCTCCCTTGTTCCTCGACCACCATGCAAAGTCCTTGGAGGAAGCCAGGGTGCCTTATCTTTAACTGCTCCGTACAGCGCCGACCAGCCCGGAAAGCAAATAAACTTCAATGATGCGTCATTGCGGAAATTATTTATTTCCGCCTTGCCGCCGTGGATAAGCTCGGCCAAAAGATGTCGTTAACGACATCTATATGCCGTCTAGCTCGGTGGTTATCATTGGGGGCCGCTGTGCGTTGTCTGTGCATCGGCAGAGCTGCATTATTGGAGGCTCCCTGCACATACCACATGTCGGTACGCAAACGCCTGACACAGACAACGAAGCGTGGTTGGCCAGTTGAACCTCGTATTCTCTAAGGCCAGGCCTCAGCTCAGAACACGGCATGCCTGGGCGATACACCGTGCCACCTCTGCTTTTCCGCCTTAACAAGTCTTGTCTGTCCAGGTGGCCTTCCCTCTTCATCTCCGAGCAGCTGAAAGGTTTCGCCTTCCAGCTATGACTAATGACTTGCTTGCAGAGACCGAGCTTCAGACTCGAATCAAAAGGAGGCCAGGTGAATGCAACCCTGGTACGACCCGCCATGACGGGCCGGCATCGTGGTATTATGAGAAGCATCCGGATCGCAACGCGACGTCATATTCACATCCCCACGGTCATCCACGCATCATCATTCATAATACAACCGGTATTATTACTGCCTCAATCACGATGGACACGAGAAAAAAGAGAGAGAGAAACGGCAAGCCCTCTTCTACACGTATTCGCGCCGATCTGTCCGCCTGGATTGGCCGAAGCTACTTGTGTGCAATTTCCTTTAGCACGGAGCCAGTCTGCGGAGTTGAGGTTCTGGCCCACGCACCACACTCTCGGCCCTTTCGGAGCCCAGAGCCCACTTCGCCGTCTAAAAAAAAACAGTGAAAAAAAGCAGAAGAGTGAAGATGAGTTGGTTGTCAGTTAACTGTCTGTTTCCGCACCAGGGCCTAACTTCCCTGTTCCTCATCAACCCTTGCTGGCACTGTACGCACCATTCGGGAGGACCATTCCCAAAATCTTTGGGATCTTGAAGATCTCGATGGTGGGGGTGTGTGTTGCCAATTCTGCGATATTTTTAGGAGGTAGATAGGCAAATGGCTATACATATTATCCTCCTTATGAACTGTTTCCTTACATGCTCTCTTTTGTCCCCAGTATTTCGTATCCAGGGATGAATGGCTGCTGCCGACCAATTTCCCAAGCATAGGTAAAACAAGTACCTTTATTTGAACCTTTATCGAACGAGCTGTTTGCGCAAAGCATGCTGTGCGAAATCAGGGTCTCGTCAACTGTGAACTTGATTTGCTCTTCTATGCACCTGAGCAATCCGGAAATGGTGAATACTTTAGTGACCTGAGGCGAGACTTGCCGTCTGTCTCATTGGTACAAGGAGGCGGCGGCATGGCATCGGAAATGCCGTTGCATTACATCACCCGCGTGGCAACCCAAAACTTTCGAGTCCAGCAAGTCAGCATCAAGAAGTGGCCAATGTGAAAAGCAGCCCAAGAGGTCATGGATAGGCCCACATGCCATCAGAAGCAGGACTGAAGATAACCGACGTTTCCTCGCTTCATGTCGGCCCACCAGAGATCGACACATCTAGCCCTTGTTGAAAGTTTCGGCACCATCCAAACATCCATCTTGGTCTTTAGTTCTGCGGTGTATTCCTATCTTTTGCTGGATACGAACTACAAGGCTCGGGTACGTCCATCCATGCCAACGCCAGCAATCGAGGACGGTGTACACGGGCACAATGTGCACGAAGGGCACGACGACAGTGGGACCTTGTGTGGCGAACTACACCGTGCCATATCGGCCTGCGGGCGACAGACAGATACCGAGTAACCTGTCATTTTGGCGACATCTCGCGTCATAGAGAGCAGCCTGTGCTAATAATACCGGCACGTATGCTCCGTAGTAGATGTTTGTTGTTGATAAGAGGGAAAAGCTTGAAAATTTGGAGGCTCTTGTGGGTGGTTGGTTGGTTAGCTGCCCTGGACCGAGGTGCACCATGCAAGCGCATGCACGTCGCATGCACATGCAGATAGAGGAGCCGTTGCATGCACGCGACTTCGTATTGAAGCGAACTTGCTGGGCTGAGCCAGTGATTGGTAGCCAGTCTGCCATCGCCTATGCAGGTTGGATGCGCTGTTTGAAGGTGTATGGCGGGACTTGGATATCACGCCAGTTCGTTTCTTTGGCTTCGTACATTACTTTACTGCGTAGATATGTGCCGTGATGGACAATCGACGTCAAGAAGATGTGCTGTCAAGGCGAAGGATCCCAGACAGGGCGTGTACATATGGCAGGAAGCGGATGAGCCCACAACCTTGATGGAACTTGAAATCAGTGGTAGAAACAGAAGGGATCGTCACCGCGAACCCAAGGCGCCGGGACAGCACAAGGGAGGGAGACCGAGCTTCGTCGTCGGTAAGCACTCGCTCGTGCGACACGAGTCTACCTTCTTTGGTTTGATCGAACCGGGTGCCTTGTCGAAGAGAAGATGCGATCCTAGGCTGCGAGCTTGGCTTAGCCAACATATCTGAGAATTCGGTCCAATTCAACTGCATTTGCGAATGATATCGGTAGAAGTGCACAAGCCATGCCACGTTCCCAAAAGATGAGTCCGTACTTGCCGTTGCCCTCAATGTTGGTGCCAGATCCGGTGGACCTACAATCGACTCCTGAATCCGAACCCACTAAAAAGCCACCGAGCACTTAATCTCGGGTAGTACAGGGCACGGGGCGTGTTGGTAGAGAAGCTGCCGCCGCTTTTGTGACACAAGCGGTTGAGGAACTGTGGCTGGAGGATGGATGGAAATCTCCAGCGCCATGTGCTCATGGGAAATAAAGCCAAGCCAAATAGATGGATGCACTAGATGATTCTAGGCGCAGCACTGTCCTTTTATGGAAGAGTAGAACATACGCATTAGGTATACGTTAGGTGATAGCTGGATTTTGCTGGGTAGGTATCGTGGCGCGCGCTTGGCTTGCTCAATGTCATTTCATCAGGTTACCCTGGTCCGCTGAGCTGAACAAGTTGTCAAGACTTATCATCGCATGGGTTCCGAGGTTCCAAGGGTGAAGAAAGGTGATCAGTAGGCAGCCTAAGGCGAGGGACAATGGAATGTCAGTGCACTATTGTTTCCTGCTACCTGAGACGAAGAGGGCCGAACAAGGGCGAGGCCACCACTATCGTCACCTAGCAGATACGGGATTCAGCCCATCGCTCGCACGGCCACCCCCTTCAGGCCCCGCAGGGGCTTCCTTCAGGCCCCATGCTCCTGTCCTGCCAAGGTGACCTACCTATCCCTGGACCGACTCCACATGCTGTGCTGAAGGTACCGAGGACCACCTTCTACTGGCCCTAAACCCAACTAGAGGTCTGGATTCAGGGCATTCCGCCCATCAACCGTTCGGGCCACTCCTCCTGCCCACCGTCGGCGCCAGCCCGCCCGCCCACGACCTAAGGAAGTGTAGGTACGGATGCTCATGGTTCCATCCCACCTTAACGGATCTATCGACAGCTCGTCCTGGATTTTACCAACACCATCACTCTGTCAGGATCCTCTCTGGCCATCTTTCCCCCCCGTCGCTGCCCTTCAGCCCATCGCTCGCTACCTCTTGTACCTAAGGTTATCTCTCGGCATTGGCAAACAGCGGACGCCACCAACCATCCCTTTTTGATGAGCAGAAAGCCTCGATCGTAGCCCTCAGCCGCGAGCCAATTTGCTTTCTGTCCTTGCCCGCTCCCGGCATCTAGCAGGCAGCCCTCTATTCATACGTCAAGCCCACGTCAATACCTTGCTCTGCCTAGGTTGCTGCTGTTGCTGCGCGTTTCTAGCTTGACCCCGTCACCCATTTCTTTTTCTCCTGCCATCACCTTCCATTCTCTCTGGAATCCAGCCCTTCGTTTCTGACTTTCAGACTCGTACTTGGGGCGACCAACCATTTGAACCCGCGAGCCGGGCCGCTGTCGCTTGTCATACCAGCAGCAGAGTCAACATTGTTGCTCCAGCTTGCTACGACTTCCTGGACAACTTCGTGACTGGGCTATATCATACTTTCTTGTCCTAAAGGCCGTCTATCCTACTCGGCATCACCTTTGTTTCACTACCCCTCCTCTCTTTCACAATGGATCACGACCCTCGCAGCTATGGACGGCCCGTCGTCCCCTCGGCCGCCACATCAGCCATCCCCACGCCTTTGCGTCCGGGGACACCAAACACTGATTCTGTCCGCAACCCCTTTGGCGATGCCGGAGATGGCATGTCTGTGCACCGCCGGGCTCAGGAAACCAACCCATTTGGCACGCCAGATCTTTCACGACCAGGCTCCAGCTTCGGGTCTTCCAGCGCCCTTGGAGCCCGCTTCGACGAGCGCGCCTCGCGATACTTCCACTCCAGGCTCGTGCGCAAGGGAGAGGTTGAGAAGCCGTGGCTGAGCAAAGTACATCCCAAGGAGAAGTGGGTGACTATTCTCCCCATCATCGGCATCTTCATCGGCCTCGGTATTTCTGGCTTCTTGGTCTGGGATGGCCTCAGAAGTGTTGTCCACCACGACTATTGTCCAGTTCTGGACGAGAACTTCTCCAGCGGCAGACTAGACTCCAATATCTGGACCAAGGAGGTGCAAGTCGGTGGTTTCGGGTACGTTCCTAACATGGCCACTCACCTTTAATCTGTCTCAGCTCGTGTTTGCTAACTGTCTGCTCTTAGCAACGGCGAATTTGAGATGACCACCGGGGACGACTCCAACGTCTTCATCCAAGACGGCCGCTTGGTTATCAAGGCCTCTCTCCAAGATGCGGAGAAGATTGAGAGAAATACAGTCATTGACTTGCTTGAGGATGGGACATGCACGTCCACCCGGTTCTCAGACTGTGTTGCCGCCACCAACATTACCACTGGCAACGCTTCTATTGTGCCACCTACTCTGTCAGGTCGCATCCATACCAAGAAGGGTGCCACCATCAAGTATGGCAAGGTTGAGGTCACGGCGAAACTGCCTGAAGGCGACTGGCTCTGGCCTGCTATTTGGATGCTTCCCGTCACCGACACGTACGGCCCGTGGCCGGCATCCGGTGAGATTGATATCGTCGAGTCTCGCGGCAACAATTGGACCTATGGGCAGGGTGGCAACGACATTGCCTCGTCAGCCCTTCATTGGGGCCCTGACCCAGCCAACGATGCCTGGTGGAGGACAAACAACAAGCGCCAGGCCCTGCGCACCACATACAGTGCGGGCTTCAACACCTTTGGCCTTGAGTGGTCTCAAAAGTACATCTTTACCTACATCAACAACGAGCTGCTGCAAGTGCTCTACACAAACTTCGATCAAGCCATGTGGCAACGCGGAGCCTTCCCGCAGACATCAGGCAATGGAACGCGATTGGCCGATTTGTGGAGTCAGACAGATCGCAAGAACACTCCTTTCGATCACGAATTCTACCTCATCCTCAATCTGGCCGTCGGTGGCACCAACGGCTGGTTCGAGGACGGGCAATCGGGCAAGCCTTGGCTCAATGGCTCTCCCAACGCCAAAAAGGATTTCTGGGACGCTCGTGATGAGTGGCTGCCCACCTGGAAATCGCCACAGCTTGAGGTCTCTCGAGTCCTCATTATGCAGCAATGCGATGGTGACGAGGAACTTTGATAACCCCCTTGTCACTCAAGACTAATTCATTTTGTTTGTCCATTTTACACCTTACATCGCACATGAAAACGTTGGGACGTGTCTCGGGAACCAGCCTAAGACCGTTTTGTTCTATCTTTACCTCCTTTTTATCATATTCTGCATCAACACTATACTAGACACGATTCGCCGGGTAAATTTTGGCTAATTCATATTGGGACAATGGCGAGAAGTGTCTGAGAGAATGGGCCATGCGCTCAGATCTGTCAACTCTTCTTGCTTGGCTGGGTTAACTTTGACGGCGTTTTATTTATATTGGAATCTTGTTCTTCAGCGCTTCTATTCAAACTGTACAGAGAATGTGATGGAAGACATAAATGATCATCAATTCTGACTCTTCCCACAGCGCGGCAACAAGGTGAATGCATGAGCAAGAAACGTGCAGATGGCCAGGAATCGTTGTTTGTGAAGGCGCAGCGGTAAGACAAGTTAAAAAGACATGATGCATATGTTTCTCATCACACTTGGAGTGATTATATGGCAGTAGCTTCTCAGCTAGCTCGTTGGATGCAATATGCCGTGGGTATATGCTGACTATTTTTACACTCTCACTTTATATACACAGCTCTAGCCCTTGTAAGGGCTGGGTCCAACCATCAACTCGGGCTTAACCAGCGTGTCGAACTCCTCCTCGGTCAGCGCGTTGAGCTCCAACGCACTCTCCTTGAGAGTAAGACCCTTCTTGTGGGCGTTCTTGGCGACCTTGCTGGCCATGTCGTAGCCAATCTTGGGGTTGAGGCAGGTAACCAGCATGAGCCTGGACAAGAGAAGCGCGGTTAGTGGTCGAGTACATAGAATGGCTGGTGTGGCACAACTTACGATTCCTTCATGATGCTGGCAATCTTCTCCTCGTTGGCCTGGAGGCCAGCAACGAGGTTCTTTTCAAAGGACCTCATACCATCCGCCAGCAGTCGGGTGCTGTGGAGGAGGTTGCGGATGACGAGGGGCTTGTACACATTGAGCTCAAACTGGCCGTTCATGCCACCGATGGTGGTGGCAACATGGTTGCCCATGACCTGGGCGCAGACCATGGTCAGAGCCTCGCACTGGGTGGGGTTGACCTTGCCGGGCATGATGCTGCTTCCGGGCTCGTTCTCGGGCAGGATCAGCTCACCGAGACCGCAGCGGGGTCCGCTGCCGAGGTAGCGGATGTCCTGGGCAATCTTGGACAGGGAAGCGGCGAGGGTGTTGAGACTACCATGGGCCTGGACAATGGCATCGTGGGCAGCGAGGGCCTCGAACTTGTTGGGGGCCGTCTTGAACTCTGTGCCGGTCATCTTGGTGACCTCCTCAGCAATGGCCTCGGCGAAGCCCTCAAAGGTGTTGATGCCAGTTCCGACAGCTGTACCGCCCTGGGCAAGCAGGCGCAGATCGGGGAGAGAGCCCTCGATGCGCTTGATACCAAAGTCGAGCTGGGCGACATAGCCGGAGAACTCCTGGGCGAGGGTGAGGGGGGTAGCATCCTGGAGGTGGGTGCGGCCGATCTTGATGATGTTCTTGGCCTCGAAGTCATCGACCTTGGCCTGGAGGGCGGCGCGGAGGCTGCGGAGAGCGGGCAGAAGCTCCTGCTCAATGTCGAGAACGGCAGCAATGTGCATAACGGTGGGGAAGGTGTCGTTGGAAGAGGCGCTGCGGTTGACGTGGTCGTTGGGATGGACAGGCTTCTTGCTGCCCATCTGGCCGCCTAGGATCTCAATAGCACGGTTGGAGATGACCTCGTTGGCGTTCATGTTGGACTGGGTGCCGGAGCCAGTCTGCCAGACGACGAGGGGGAAGTGGTCGAGCAGCTTGCCGTCGGCGACCTCCTTGGCGGCCTGCTGGATGGCAGCGCCAATCTTGGGGTCAAGGCCGAAGCGCATGTTGACGGTGGCGGCGGCGCCCTTGAGGATACCGAAGGCCTTGATGATGGGAGGAGGCATGCGGTCCTGGGGCTGGTTGATGCGGAAGTTCTCGAGGGAGCGCTCCGTCTGGGCGCCCCAGTACTTGTCGGCGGGGACCTGGACCTCGCCAAAGGCATCGCTCTCGGTTCGGGTGTTGGACATGGTGGCAGCTGTGCTGTGGAAGGTTCTGAGGGCGGAGGAGGAGGAGGCAATCTTGCTGGAAGCGAATCCAAGTCGAAGATGAAGCTGCGGGGTTGAAGCTGCGCAGGACGGGAGGCGGCGCGGGACGGAGGACAAGTGCCTGCATACCCTCGGCAAGCTCGACCCGCCCCGGCACATGGCAGCTGTAGCTCGAGACGACATTGCCAATTGATGGTGGTGGATGAGGTGGCTGTGACAAGCGCGTGCTTACAAACAGAGTGAGACCAATCAGCAAATGGGTGCCAACGCCCGCGTTTGTTGGGTCAAATGGAAGGGTGAATTAGTAGGGGGAAAGGTAAACCAAGGCGTATCGAAAAAATATCGCTCCGGCTCAAATCGGGAGGAAGCGGCCAAAGTCAACACTGCGACCTTGCTCTCGTAACGAATGGAGCTTACCGATTGGAAACAGGGGCCGGAGGAATAATGATGCGGTGCCGACAGGAAGCTAACTGTACAGTTGTATGATGTACGGGTAGGGCAGTATAATACTGGTTGCACAAGGATGGTATCCAGGGAGGAGTGGGAAGAGACGCAGACGCATGGGCGCCTGTGCACTTATATTTCCATGTGCCGTAAGGTTCTTGGGTTGTTGAGAAGCTCAAACCCATCAAGGCAACTTTATTAGTACCCACGTCTACCCTGCATCTAGATAGTTCCTGTGTAGGGTGTATCCGGACTGCCTGATATATCTATTGCTCGCGTGTCCAAGGCAAACAACGCCGTGTGCACGGTGATCACGGCTATTGGAGCACGGTATACAAAGATCCGTATTTGGAATTTCTATAATATCGCCCACGTGGCTCAAAATGAAACCCTTGCCCGGCATTTCCCAAGTGGCACCAACGGTAATAGCCATCATCAAGGCAAATCTAGTTTGCCCTATATTTATACATGATCTATTGGGCCTTGCAGCTGGAAATCTTGGCCATCCAGGCCCACGTCGAATATTTTAATCCGGTCCATGCGGCGGGCGACTCGCATGTTTCAGCCTGGAAATGGCCAACGCCTATCTTGCGACACCCAACTGACCAAGGACATTTAAGCCTTGACGGCCTTGTTCGCCTCCTTCACCTCTGCCTTGACGTCCTCCTTGAGATCCTCGACGGCACCGGCAATAGACTTGTTCTTGTCCATTTCGTACATGGCGATACGGGAGACCTGAACCGTACCGACTATCGCGAGGAAGAAGTTGACGGCGGCCAGCCTGCAAGACAGGGAGCTGTGTCAGAAATGCTTTCGAGAAAGCGCATAAGGTGAGGGAAGGGGGTGCCGCCTTACAGGTAGTTCTTAGGCCTGATGACGAAGCACCAGCGCGTCCAGATGATTCCGGTGGCGGTCAGGGCGGCGTTCTGCGTCAAGGACAGCTTCTCGGCAGGACGGGCGAAATCAGCGACACCGGCGAGGACGAGAGCCCACTGCAGCAACAAGCGTCAGCTTCCAAACCGAATACCTCTACCCGAAGTCTCCCCCCGGCGATTTCACAGCGTCCCTCTTATCGCCGTCGTCTCGTTACGTACCTTCATGACGGGAGCCCTGTTGCGACGAACTGTTCAGCAAAAAGAGAGAAAAAAAGAAGAAGAAGCAGAAAATGAGCATCCATGATTGCCCAACAACCACGTATTGAAAAACATACCAGAAGTGCACCGTCTTGATGCCGACCTCGCTCTCCCACATCTTCTTGAACCAGGACTGCTCGGCCGTTGACGCCGCGCTCTGCCATCGCTTGCTCTGCTGTCGGAACTGCTGGGTGAACTGCTGAGGGCGGAAGGCCTGGCGGGCGAAGACGCCTTGGCGGAACAGCGGCTGGGCCGCGCGGAATACGTTGCTAGAAGGCGCCATTCTAAAGGAAGCGAGGAGCAAAGCAGTTAGCAATGGGCAACTAGAGATAGAAGAAGAAGAAAAAAGAAAAGAAAAGAAGCAGAGCAAATTGTATCGCATATATTCGCCGAGGAAGATGCCTCGTGCGCCCCGTCGGCCTCGTCGTTCGGAAGTCGACACGCCCTGCGCCAGCGCGCCAGGAACTCAATTCAGCTGGTGGGGGTTTCGCCTACCTGGAAAGAAACGTTGTCGCTGCGAACGCGTGAGGGTGGAAAGGGTTCGCTAGAGGGTTCAGAAGGAAGACGTTGGAGATACGGCGACGCAGGTCCGAACTAGGGCGGGAAAAAGTTATGGGGCCAAAGGGAGGCCCGGACTTGGTGATTATCGTTGGTAGTGCGAAATCGGCTTGCCTGCATAACACGCGGCGATTATGCAGACCCGGCTTTATGCCGCATGTGGTGTGCACAAGTCTCAGATTACGTAAGGTGCCGTAGCTGAGGAATCCAACGTTCGTTGAGGGAAGCTCTCCCGTCAAACAGAAAGGACGAAGCGAACGAACAGCAATTGAGCCACGGATCCGACTCGCAAACACCTCCCTCCTCCTCCAGCACAGCAGCACAGCCATGTCGGCCCGATACGCCTTCTCAAACTCCCTCAGGGAGGTGCGCTTCCTGTTCTGCCAGACGTCGGAGCACAGCGCCGGAGTACGGTATGTTTTTCTCTCGCTCTTTCGCGGGATGAACCTCAGTCAATGAGCAGTTGAGGCCGGAGGGTTGACCTTTTGGGGCCTTTGCCTGCCCTTGTTCTATAGGACGTTTCTTAACCGCGCGTACCCCATCATGAAGAAGAACAACCCCAACATTCCCATCATGATTCGCGAGGCCTCGGGAACGCAGCCCAAGATCTACGCCCGCTACGGTATGAACGCCACCCTTCTCCCAGATGCAGACCAGCGTATGCGAAAATCAGGGTTCGCTGACATATGTGGCGACATTGGCAGACTTCGGCATCGAAAAGTCGCAATCGCTCGAGAGCATGACGGATAAGCAGATCGAGGACGCCGTCACAGGGCTGGTCAAGAGCGGCAGCGCATGAGGGGCAGCGTGCCAGAGAACGGCTCGGCTGTATATATGGACTAGAAAGAATGTACCACTACTATTATCTCGCTCGGTACCGCGATAACGACTACTTCGGGAGCGGAACGGGATATCGATTTGAATCCGAAGATGGGATCCAGACCGTGGGGTGGACAGTGCTGTGTTTCTCGAGCACTACGACCTCCGCCATCGAAACCAAGCATACATACAGGCTTCAGACCTGCTTACTTTGTGGCCAAATAAGAGCATTGGCTGGTGAGATCAAGCGTCGCAACGGTAATTCTACCACCAGCCAGTGAAGAGCTCACATCATGCATGCAATTTATTTATTTTCTGAGCTAGTCTGCTGTTGACGGTACTTCCATAATACGCTCCCTCGAGCTACTCCCCTTCGCTGTCAATGATTCATCCATCTCGCTTTGTACTACCCCTCTCTGTTAGCAAGTCGCTGATGGCCCCTCAGTTAACATCGGGCTTGGATTTGGATCGCCAGGTATGCTTTGGGGAGGGCGTCGCGGGCACCCGTTGATGCGAGGCGGACAATGATGGCCACTCATGATCGTTCAGCGAGAGCTTCTCCTGCTCCGCCTTGCTCGGAGACGACGAGGGTGCCTCTGTTTTCACGGGGCTTCTGCCCGTCTTGGGACGTCGCTGGCTTTCCGCAGAGTATCCGGAGGCTGTTGCCGCTGACGGAGTCTCCCGGGCGCCGTCGGTGTATTTTGTGAAGTTTCCCATCGCTTTGTCTCGTGGCTTGGTGTCGTTGGAATTGTCGTAGGACGGTGCACCCTTGTGGCTATCTGGCGGCGTGAATGTTTCGAGTAGCCGCTTGATGGATCCTCTTTTGGACGGAGACTTTCGAACAGTCCCTTGCCCATCCTGTTCCGCGACAGACTGGCGTATGTGAGCTGGTAGCGTCGCCGCAAATGATCCATCCACCAGATCCTGAGGCAGACTTTCCGAGCCAGCCAGTTCTCCGTTGCGCTTGTAGGTGATGGAAGGGCCCCCTTTCTTCCCACGCTTGGGAAATTTCAAGGAGCTTCCTTTGCCGTCAGAGTAATCAGGGAGTCTCACGGTTGCACTGCCCTCTCCTGAGTAGTCATCAGAAGGCTGGGGCAAGACGTCTTCGGGAGACGCGCGCTTTCGGATCGGGGGAATCGGGAGAGGACGGCCAGGAATGAGTCTGAGGGTCTCTATGTGTGCAGAAACATCTACATCCGCAGTCTGATCAGAGTTGACTGGTGGAGTGGCAAGCCCATCAGATGCAACGCCAACCCCCTTGGATCTGCCGATGGTAGACACAGGCGTCGCGGTGCGTGCTTCAGGATCGTTGCCCACTTCGTCGCCCGCTGCAGGCTGAGACTTCTTCTTTTTCTTCTTGGACTTCTTCTTGATGGTTCCGCCCTGCTGTTTCTCCGGAACCTGGTTACCGACATTTGCGGGAACCAGAACACCCGAAGATTCTAGAGAATCAAGCGCTGACACAGACCCATGCGTTTGCTCGGGACTACCTCTTCCAGACTTGTCGTTCTTCACAGGCTCTATGGGAGACTCTGGGCGAGAATTATCCTTGAGTTGAATGGACCGTGCAGGTTGTTTGTCGTTCTTCGAACGACCATCACTAGCAACCTGTTGCTCGGAGAGGAGATTCTGGGCAGGCGGCACGTCGTTCTTGGGCACTTTTCCCGCGGAACTTGTTTCCTTCCCTCTCGCTTCCTGGCTTGGGTTATCCCTCTCTGTTGCTTTGGACGGCGCCTCAGACTGGTGCGCCACCGCCTTGCGCTCGTCAACACGAGCCACATGAGACGATGGCTTCTCAACGGTCTCGGGCCCGATAGACGCCTCTTGGGCTGCATCGGAAGAAGGAGCGGAAATTGGTGACGGCTTGATAGGAGCATGAGAATCCGCAAGATTCATATGAGTATCTACCTTGGACTCTTTGGATCTTTGTGAGGTCAGCGGCATCGGAATCCTAGCCCATGCCTTCTTCCGGTCCTTGACTTCTTCCTTTGAATAGATGCTGGGCACTCGTTGATGCTTTCGTGTGTCATTTGCACCAATTCCATCCATGGACGTCTCAGTATTCGCAATAGAGGGCTGCTTTGGTGTCCCGGGTTGAACTGGCAGTTCCGAGGACTTCTCACCCTCGATCGGGAGCTTGGTGGTTTTCGCATCCTCTTCCTTGATATTCGCATGATTCCCTTCAATCGAGGCAGTCGATGGTGTCTGAGTCTCCGACGGAGATTTGGCTTTGGAATCAAGCACAGTGTTGTCGTTCTGCTCGGTTTCTTCAGTCGCACATGCAATTTGCAAGACAACCCTCTTACTCTCTTCCTCATCGGCTTGCTCAGAATCAGGCGTGTCTTCTCCCTTAGATGATGATGGGAAATCTTCATTTGTTGGCTTAGACCACGGCTCTGTTTCCATTGGCGTAGCATGAGGTGAGGGTCTTCCGGTGAGGAAATGATGCGGCTCCTGCTCTACCAAGGGGTTCAGACCAATTTGGTATTGCAGTCCTGGGTGGAAATCTGTGTTGACTCCAATAGCAGGATGATCCGCTGCATCCAAATATGTCGGAGGGGTATATTGGCTCTGCGTAGCTGCCTGTCGTCTTGGGTCGCAATTGCTGTGGTAAAGTGGCACTGCAGGGCCCCGACGATAATGAAACTGTGCGTGCGAAATAGCTTGTTGCCTAGGCGGTATTGTTGCGGGTGCATAGGGGTTGAAGGAGTGCGCTGGGGGCATTGCAGGTGCTGGAGGAGCAGATGCTTGTGTCAGGAACTGGCCCACGCTGGGAAACGACTGGGGGAAGGCAGATGGCAAAGGAGGTAGGCCTTGGTGTGACGGAATCGCGGTATTAATGTCATTGACCCTAGCCAGTTGCAGAGGCAAGGCATCTGGTCTTTCTTCCGCAAAGTTGGAGTTCCATTTGGTCCTGTTCCACGGGGCAATAGAGACGTTGATCTTCGATGTTGGCATGATGTCTCTAGCCGCCTTCAGAGCATCGAGTGTTGACTGTTCATTGCGGAACCTGCAGTACCCTATTAGCCGCCTTGCTTCATCTTCATTCTGGCTGGGTTCACTATACCTCACAATGTACGTGCCACCTTTGGGCGATACCGGGTTCACCTCCTCGACCGCGCCGAAATGAGCGCCCAGTCCTTCCCGTAGCTCCGATTGAAAAGCAGGGCTCTTATTCCATGGACCCTTTTGTACCCTGACATACACGGATCTGTTCCTTCGTCCACAGTCGTCACAGTCACACGGCTGGTATCCAGAATTGAGCCCGATGTTTGCACATCTGCGAAATCCTTGAGGAGCTTGGTGCTGTGATTGAATGCCGATTTGCCGCCCACCATCTCTAGGCTGCTGGTGAAGGCCGGCCATTTGCGTGTCTTCAACATAGGCAGGCTTCGGAATAGAAGCACGACGGCCATTGCCTTTATAATTCCGCCGGAAAGTGCGATTCTCTGGCTGAGACGTATCCAACCGGCCATTGTCCCGATTCTGATCTCCAAGTTGGCTTGTGACATGATTCCGAACGTCGCCGCTTACTCGGGTAGTATTTGCATGCTCGCTTGCGGTGCTAAGCGGGTTGGAAGGCCTTCGAGTGTGGACGTAGCCGGCAGGAGCTTGAGCGACCCCTGAAGCCTTGCCAGTGCCCAGATGACCAGTCTGATACTCGATGGAGGGTACCTTGCGCAATGTATTCATCTCGTTTGATGGTCGGCGCCACTCCAGGTCACTCGGGCCCTGAGAGTTGGGCTTTGGGTAAGGCAACTCTGCTTGGATAGCTTCGGCTGCTTGCTCCAGGGACTGGGATGCCAGCGGGAACCGTAGTTCTGTCTGGTGATGGGCAAATGGCGGGGCCCCAGGACCTGTTGATGGGGCGAAAGTGGCCTCTTGGTAATCAATCTGCTTTCCCTCGGGAGCTGGCCCTGATTCCGGTCGTTTCCTTTCTTCATGCAATGGTTGCGGTGACTTCGACTTCTAGTCGGATCGTCCAGCACCATCGACATCACCAACATCAGATGCCTGGCCAGAAAGAGATGGCTTCGTAGCTACTTCCGGGCTTTCTTCTCCTTCTGTCATTTCGCTATACTCCTGTATGACAGAAATAGGCTGAGAGATAGTGACAATGCGTGGGCTTAAGCCATCTGCTCGTAAGTTCCTCCAGGCAGGTGGCCCAGCATAGAGCGATGGAGTTGAGTCTGACCTCTTTCGAGAACTTGCCATAGGCCTCTTGTCAATGTTTTCCAACAGCTCGGATGCAGAAGGTCCCTCAACGAAGCGTCGGGTTTCGGTAACGCTCGAGGCAGACTTCGAGGTACCTTTGGCAATTGTGATGGTCTCTGCATTAGTGGAAGAGTTGCGCCTACCCATAGCGGCATCGGCAGACTCTTTTAGTTGCTCAACTGTCTTGTTCGAGAGAGCCGGTCCGTTGGTCTTGTCAGAGGGCTTGCCGTGAGGCACGAAGTAGTGCCTTCCCTGGTAAACATGATACGAGCTTTGTGCAGTGTCTGGAAGAATTGCGACTGTTGGGACATCTAGTGGGGGAACCCCAATCGGTTGGAACCTGTTCGCCATGGCTACTTTCGGATGCGAGGCTTGCATCTTCAAAATGCTTTGGTCAAGGCCGCTGAGCCAGTTCTGCACCTGGTTACTCCGGCATGCTGAGCTCAGATCAATAGGAGCGTCAGAAGCTCGACGCTTTCGGTCCTGGGCGATCATCTCTCGGCGTGCTCTCAGAGCACTAGCAACGAGACCAAGAATGTTGTCTGGGATATTCCCCAGACTCTCCCAGTCGCATGCATCCAGGAGGTGAAGAACCGAGACCGTTTGCTCATCCCACTGGCGAAGCTTTTGCTTGTTGTGGTCGCTGACGATCCACGCGTCGGTCCATTGCCCAACCTGTACCGCGGCTTCCTTCATCACGTCTGCGAAAATGATTTTATTTTCGTCGAAAAGCGTGTTGACGACATTCCAGAGGTTGAGGGCACCATAGTGGTAGAGGTCGTGAGCATCAAAGTAGGTCCAGAGATCGTCCCAGCAGTATGGCTGTCTCATCTGTTTCATGATGTGCCAGAACGCTTTGCGGATGGAGTTGCACACAGCTTGGATCTCGTGCTTGTTCCAAAGATGGACACAACGGACGGGTAGTATGTGCTTCATATGTCGGAAGGGCTGTTTGCCTTCAGCTGTCGAGAACAGCGCTTTGGCATCAGGTGGTGCGTTGGTGAAGAATCCGACGGGCAGGAGGTCATCGACATAGGTCTGGGCCACGGCAGTCTTGTCCGAAGGGGTGACCATGTTGTAGACCTCAGGTAAGCCATTTGGATAGAACTGAGTGAACATTGTTCTCTGGCTAGCTGGCATGTGGCTGGCTTGGATCTTTGGGAATGCAACCGGGTCAAGAATGGCATGGGGAGGGCCGTCGCCCTCAGGTAAATGTCCATTCATGGTGGCGTTTGGTCATTCCACCGCCTGTATTTACCGGGTCAGCTTTGAGGCTCGAATGCTGTGCCTGGATCTTGAGAGTTGATCCTCGATCTTGCACGAGGACATTAAAAGGAGTGGACTCACCTCGAATTTTCGCTCACTGAGAACAGATACTGGCAATGCCTGTTGTGAGGAGAGCGAACGCTGAACCAAGGGTGGCAGATGAAAGTACTGAACGCTGTAGGCTAATGCAATGAAGCTTCGACGCTGAAACAAAGCACGCGCTATCCAAGGCCGGCAACAAGTGAGTAAGGATGATGCACAGCGGGATAGCTGCGTTGGTTGGCGATATAGCGGAAGGTCGAAGTCGAAGGAGCGCGGGTTAAGGCGAGAAGAAGGGAGAACGGGAGTGTTGGTGAGAAAAATGTGAGAAGCGAGGGTTCAGGTGAGAAGGATGTTCTCCCCAGGTACTTGAAGCGCAGCAAACACGTTTGGCGCACTCTTCATCGAGGGCTGATTGCTTGGGCGTTGGATCTTGTGAGAGATGTATGTTACCAAGCCTCGTGTGCAGGATCACACGGAGCCTAGAGCCAGGTCTTCTCGTCGGCCGTGTTTGTGCTCTTTGCTCGCGATTGAGGATGCTCGAGCTGGTGGTCAACGATGGTCAACAGAAGGAGTGGTGGCTGGAAGGGAAGGAGAGGGTCGGCAACCTGCCAAACGGGAGCGCGCATTTAAATCTGGGGAGGATGAAAGCGTGTCAACAAACACCTTTCCCTGTTCTTTGCCAACCGCCTCGGGCCGTCAAGGAACTAACACCGAATATCGTTTGGCAACCCATCAAACAGTATGGATCCGCCAGCTGCAGACGCAAAGGTCACGGAAACCAACCAGGTACCTACCTACTAACCTGGCAAGCAAGCACAACGGCGATTTATGATGATGAAACCCACGAGGGAATGTGATCGCATCGATGAGTGGAAAGTGGTTTTATTTTGCTTTGCAAGCATGTGTTCCATACACTGGCAGGCAAGCAAGCTATGAGATTGCTTGCTGTTCAGCAGATCAATCCATCTCGGCTTGGGGTCGTTCTCGTTGGTCCCGCTGCCTCTCTCGTTTGACAATCATACAAACCATTTAATTTACAAGAAAATAATCCTGGCTGTTCAGTAAACCGGTATACGTATCGGGTCTGTTACTCCTTCTGGCTCAGCATCTTCAAGATCTCCGACTCGTTGTCTCCCACTACGGCCTTGCCGTTGTTCCAATCGACAACCTGTGCTCGTTAGAACAGCGTCCAGTATGACAAGATATTCGGCTGCGCAATGACATACCGTAGGCCTGAAGAAGCTATCCTTGTTCTCCTTGAATCGCTTGAGGGCGTCCTGCTCGTCCTTGGCGCCCTTGATGATGGCAGAGATACCACCCTTGCCCACGTAGCCGAGAATGGTCTGCACCTGGTCGGTCGTAGGAGGGTCCTCAGTTATGTTCAGCTCAAAGGGATCTCGAGAGAACTTGTTCTGTGCGCTGTGGTCGCTGGCCTGGTCGAGGGTGGCTCCGGCTGAAGCGTTGGCCGAGGCCTGCTTCATCAGGTTGCTCACCCGCACAGAGGCAGGCGAGCTCGCCTTGTGGAAGACGGTGACGATGTCGAGGGTTTTGCGCTGTGCTTGGTGTTAGCATGAGTCATTGGGCATTGGAGGGGGCGATTGCTGCGACATACGAATCGGAACATGTTGATGGCCTTTGGAGCGTGAAATCGGACCTTGACGTGAATCTAGCAGGAGGTACCTGCCAGTGGGACGTAATGACGAACGAGGTTGACTGAACCTATCCCAAATCGGATAGCTGGAGTACGTGATGACTGAGCTGCGTGTGGCCTGTGCGCTTCACATGTCCCCCAACAACATGTTACAACAGAGAGATGCGCCGAACTGGAGGCTCTTCCATCGACATCTTCTGCAGTTATGGCATGACCATTTCATATACTGTATTGCATCATACAATTGATCACTGTACCTGGTTGCAAAGGGGTGCAGTGTTTATAGCCCTGCTGGCTTGCACACACCGGCAGACTCAATGTTACAGGGTAGATTGAAGGCATGGCAGGTTGCAGTAATGGTGTTCGAGTACTAAGTTATTCGCCTTGGCCTCTATCTGATGTCAGGTGAATAGAAGGGACGTAGAGTGGTCTCAATCAGATTCGAAAATCGGACATCCTTGCTCCTGGATATGGTTGGTTCATGCGAGGCCATGGAATATGCACATGGGTTGTGCTCACATCCCGAGCTGAAATGGCCCTTAGAATAACCCCATTGCCAGCAATCCAGAATGCAGACCCTACAACTCAAAACTCAGACTCAGGCACAGGCTGGGCCTTTGCCGATCCTGCTATGCTTCTCTTGTAATCTGGGCGTTTCTCTATGACGTACACGCGGTGATGTCAAACTACTCGCCATATCATGACGTCGATTATCGCGATCAGTGGAGCATGCCGATGGTACAAAAAGCACAAACGACCTTCCAACGCTTCTGCAGCAATTCACGTCAATCAACATTGAACAGCAAGATAACGACACTATTCGTCAATCCAATCTACTTAATTCTCATACAAAACACTCACAATGAGCGGATACTCTCAGGTCGGCAACCGCGGCGTCTACGAAGCAGGCGACCAGCGAAATGTCAAGCAGTCGGAGCTGAACCAGTCGACGCCCTACGAGGAGGGCCAGGTCAACTCTCACCAGTCCCTCGATTCCAGTAAACCTTACCCATGCTGTTTATCAATTGCACGACAGCCGCTGATGACAAGCAGAGGATGAGCGATCAATCGCCAACCGATTGGCTGCTGAGGAGGTTTGTAGCCATGGGCCCGTTCCGATTACATGATATTAACCAATCCTCCTAGCAAAAGTCTAAGAGCCACGAAGATCTCGAAACCACGGCGCTCAAGAAGGACCCCACGCTGCCCGTACGTCGGCTTCTCGAAACATTGGGATTCCTGCCATTCGCTAACATTCTACAGGCCAAGCTGCACGGCAACGAACCCTCTCAGGGCGCCAAGCTCGATGCTGAGCTAAAGAACGAGGAGGAAGAATACCTTAAGCGCAAGGGCAAGGCTTAAATGGAGGCCAATGGAGTACCATTAGAACGGAACTAGTGTAACTTGTACGAATTCACGATCCATTTCCACATACTTTGCATAGGTAGTTTGCAGCGCCCCCAGAAATGTCATCTCGTGCCAA
Source organism: Stachybotrys elegans (assembly GCA_020746835.1). NCBI lineage: Eukaryota > Fungi > Ascomycota > Sordariomycetes > Hypocreales > Stachybotryaceae > Stachybotrys > Stachybotrys elegans. Next base: position 528,488 of record JAGPNK010000008.1, on the reverse strand, counting down.
GAACGAAAGGCTTCTATATGTTCATTGTATATGGACGGAAAATTCATCATTTATTGTTGAATCTAATTTATCTAGACGGCCCTACACGGTTCTACACTCTGACTTACCTTTTCTCTGTTGCCATGGTATAATGATGCGACGAAAGGGAATTGTCCGCCTGTTCTCTGCAGCCGCGTTGCATCGCGATGCAGTAAGGTGTACAGCAGCGAATTCTAGTTCTGCAAACCATAGGTTAGCGAATGCAATAACAATGGTGTAAAAATGTCATGCTAGGTTCGAAACGCAACCAATTCAGAATATGTAAGAATTGACTATCATGTATCAGTCCGATTTAGCCACTCCGGCGAAAGAGAGCCACCGGAAAGAATCAATCGCAAATTACCTCATCATAAGAGTTGCGGCAGAAGGAAAAAATGCATCGTCACTTACCATACGGAGACCATGATTCTCAGGAGTTTGGTCGAGTGTCGAAGGACAAGAGAGTAAAGGGTCAGAGTGAAGAAAAAAATGTTGAAGACTTTATTCTCGCCTAGCGCACGGAGCCTTGAAAAGCTTAGTCATTCAGCTCATCCCCCCAGGATCCACAGATGGTGGTCGGAACCGGTAGAACAAAGGACCGTAAATTTTGGTTAGGGCAAGGGATGATTTCTGCCCGCACACTTGCAGAGCCGGTCAGCAAAAAGTTATTGGCGTCTTCGGCGTGTGTGAATCCATCCACCATCCACTCTCTACTAACGGAACAGCATCTTCGACTACCGGTATGATAACCTCTCCTTGAACCCAGCACGCACAGCAATATTCCCCCACCGCATCCAAACCTCAAAAATCCGATTTGGGACTGACCAATCACCACCAGACACTGTCACCATGGGCGAAGCATTGATTGAGGGTTCCAGCTGGCGCCTCGTTGAGGTTGGCCGCGTTGTTGTCATCAACGGCGACCACCCCTTCGCTGGCCGCCTGGCCGCTATTGTCGAGATCGTCGACCACAAGCGAGTACGTTGATTCGACGACCTGAATGCGACACGAGAGAGCAGGAAATATTAACTGGCCCGCAGGTTCTTGTCGAAGGACCCTCCTCAAACCCCGAGCTCGTCGTCCCCCGCCAATCCGTCCCCCTCTCCAAGTGCCTCCTGTCTTCCCTGTCCGTCGAGGGCCTGAACCGCGGTGCCCGCCACGCCAGCCTCAAGGAGGACTGGGAAAAGTCGGAGATTGACGCCAAGTGGAAGGAGACCAACTGGGCCAAGAAGCGCGACCAGATTGCCCGAAGGAAGGCCCTAACCGACTTCGATCGCTTCAAGGTTCTGCGACTCAAGAAGCAGCGCCGATTCGAGGAACGCAAGGCCCTCTCCAAGATCAAGGCCTCGGCATAATCGCGAGGTTTGGGCTTGGGAGTCTACGGAGGATGTTTGGAAGCTGGAATTAGATCGTTGGGCATGGACCCGGATCCGGATAGGCAAGGCATAGTTGGCGGCAAAGGGCTGCTGGATTTACCTTTGCTCCCGTTCTGGAAGGGCTGTATGTCACATTTCATCTTTGATGATGAACGGCGTCGTCACGGAAATTCAGAGATCCAATGAATTTAAAAGGCAAAGGAGATTATTCATGAGCATACGGTGAATTGTTGTAAAAAGCAAATACAGGGCATATCAACCAAATTCCGTGTTTACTCGAGTGTTTTGTAGATTGCCGTCATCATGTTTTCCACAGTATTCCAGCCGTTTGCGACAGGCGACAGGCGGCGGCGGCGGAGGCTGCTGCGAGGCAATTGAACCACCGAACCACCCGCCCATTCTCATTCTGCAAGTGATAAACCTTGATTACCTAATTGAGCTTAGCCGTTCCCTCCCACCACCAAGCCCTAGAATTTCCTCTGCTGTGGTTTTGCATCACAAAATCGCAAGACGAACTCCAACGAACCGACCTTACAACAGACGACGCCAGGCTAATAAACCTCGTATGTAGCCCGTCCCTCCTCTATTTTGCCCCGTTGTTACTACCCGGAGCTCGTTCCAGCGGCCACGGCGACGAGCAACTGCGGGGTGATTTGGGTTTCAGTAAATTCGACAAGGCTAGCTAACTTGTGCCCGCCACATCAGTATCGAAAAAATGGCGAACCCCAGAGTCGAGGAGCTCCCTGACGACGAGCCTCAGAACCCTACCGTCGAGGATCAGGATTCCAGCGATGACTCCGACGTCGAGGAGACTGGCGATGGCAGCCTGCCCGCCGGCTCCACCAACATCGTTCACTCCCGCAACGAGAAGAAGGCTCGCAAGGCCCTCGAGAAGCTCCACCTGACCCGAGTACCTGGCATCACTCGCGTCACTCTCCGCCGTCCCAAGAACGTATGTGAAGCTCCTGATGGGTGATGCGGACGCATTTATGTGGTGCCCCGCCGAGGGGGCGAGGAGAGAGATGGAAGCTGACTTGGCGAACAGATGCTCTTCGTCATCAACACCCCCGAGGTCTACAAGTCTCCCAACAGCAACACCTACATGTAAGTTTGTCGAGCCTTGTAAAAACCTGGTGCTTGTCGCTGACTCTTGGAAGTGTCTTTGGTGAGGCCAAGATTGAGGACGTGAACGCCACGGCTCAGCAGGCTGCTGCCCAGCAGCTCGCCGCTGCCAACGCCGAGGACCACTCTGGCCACAACCACGGCGAGCCCAGCAAGGCTCCCGAGGCTGCTGAGGCCAAGAAGGACGACGACGAGGATGACGGTGAGGAGGTCGACGCCGAGGGTCTCGAGGATAAGGACATCGAGCTGGTTATGACCCAGGCCAACGTCAGCCGCAAGAAGGCCATCAAGGCCCTCAAGGAGAACGACAATGACATTGTCAACTCCATCATGGCTCTAAGTATCTGAACATGAGTTGTCGTCTTGCCCATCAAACAGGCATGGCTGGTAGCATGAAGCGCACAGTTGACTCGATAATTGTCAAGAGTTGTACATGGTTCTTGAGAAGCAAGTATGGATTAAACCGGTTCGGATTAACAAAATAAAAAGGGCTGCCGAAGCAATGAGCTTATTGTGAGCTTGATCCATTGTCGTGTCTACGTGTCTCCGTGTCTCTGTGATTGTGTCGAGTCATTTCAGAAGCGTCCGTGATAGCCGCGAAAGTCATGGATACAGTGTCAGCAACGGAAGAAGCGCGGTTCATTAGTTCATGCTTGGTGAATTATGAGCATTTTTCAATGTTGGAATTGGTTGTCTTACGGCGTATATCTAAATTCCATGTCGGGTGAATTTGGAGGCTCGAGGTCCGTCACGTGACGTCCCTTGGCTGGGCTTCCCTGACCGGTCAAGTTCGGCAAAGTCAGTCAAGACCATCAATCATCACACTCCTCCGTCCACCCCCAATCGCACTCATCGACAAAATGGCTACGGTGAGTTTCGTCCGGTTCATTCCCCCTTTGTGATGACAATTGAGCATGCAAGACCCGCGTCGAGGCGGCATTGCCTTCGCGCGACAGCCCGGATCTGTTGAGCTAATTTTCTTTCTCCTCTCCAACAGCGAAGCGCGGCTCTCAAGCTTGACTGGGTCAAGGTGACCAGCTCACTGGGCCTCCGCGGCCAGACCGTGTCCTCCCTCCAGGCCTTCAAGAAGCGCAACGAGGATGCCCGCCGCAAGGTTCAGGTGCTGTCCGAGCAGCCCACGACCGTGGACTTCTCCGCCTACCGATCCGTCCTCAAGAACCAGGCCGTCATCGACGAGATCGAGAAGCGATTCAAGGACTTCAAGCCCGCCACCTACGACGTCAGCCGTCAGCTCAAGGCCATCGATGTCTTCGAGGCTGAGGCTGTCAAGAACGCCGAGGCCACCAAGCAGGCCGTCGACCTCGAGCTCAAGGACCTCGCCGCTACCCTGAACAACATCGAGTCTGCCCGACCCTTCGAGGACCTCACTGTCGTACGTCTGGACACCTGTGTGCTTGTGATGGAGGTGCTCACCAATTCTAGGACGAGGTTGCTGCCGCCGAGAAGTCCATCGACGAGAAGACCGCCGAGCTCGTTTCCAAGGGACGCTGGATGGTGCCGGGATACAAGGTACGTTGCTCGGGATCCTACGACTCGCACAGAGCTGACACCCACTACAGGAGAAGTTTGGCGATCTCGCCGCTGTGTAATCAATACGCGTCTAACAACGCATTTCGACTTCCCTTTGTGTACTCTAGCCTTGTAGATACATCAACTCGAAGAGCAGACCTAAAACTGCTTATACCCAAATTGATGTGTCAATCAGATCACATACTCTTAATCCCACATCGGTATCGACGGAAGGTCTCGGGTCCATGCCTCAGTGAGGTTCTGCTTGCTTTCAAAAACCCCTCCTTAGGGTTTCAATCGCCACAACGTCATGTATCCGCCACGCCTCGCTTAGGATCGTGTTTTCCGACAACTGTGCAATGTATTGACTCGCAGGCTAAGAATTTATTCTTGAGAAAATAAAAACACGTTGGAAACATGTCCTCTGCTTCTTTGTGCACTGAACAAAGCTCGTCTTCCTGATCTTCATATAGCCTGTCAAAGCATGCATATCTCATCGGTCTTATGACAGCGTTTTCTCTAGATAGTTGGACCCGAACTCCCTCAAGGCACAAGTCATTCCGTGATGTAATCGCCTCCGCTAAAATTGAGTAAGAATAGTCCTGCCACAGAATCAATCAAGATTTGGCATATTTCGCAGTCCACTCCTTCGCGGTGGCGATGGCCGCCTGCTCATCCTCCTTCCAGCTCTTGGCCACGTCTGCTGCGAGGGGGTCATCGGGATTTGGGGCTCCAAGAAGCGCCTGGATCGAGAGAAGAATCGTGCGGATTTGAAGGGCGGGCGACCAGTTGTCTACAGAGTACGTCAGCGGGTTGGAAGAGAAGATCCGTCTCGGATGGGACGGGGACAGACTCTTCAAAACGTCGAGGCAGATTCGGCCGAGCTTGTCGACATTGGGGTGGAAGATCTTGGTCAAGAAGCGGATCTTGGGTGGCGTCATGGGGTAGTCGTCGGGCAGGAAGAGTTCGAGCTTGAAGATACCGCCTGAAGACTTGTCAGATAGGTGGTCGCGGGGATAAGAGCAAGGCTTTGGTCTACCGACCTTCGTAGGGTGACTGTGCAGGACCGTGAATCTCGACATCGAAATATCGTAGGTTCTCCTCGTGAGGCACGGCGCTGATGCCTGGGACTCTGTTGCGCAACTCGTCAGTTGAAAGCCTTGGGAAGCTTTGCAGGTATTGCGAAGGCGGCAACGTACGGCTCAGCCATCAGCCTCTCCGTTTCCTTGACGATACGCTTCGGAAGAGCCATGGTCGCGGTGGTGTGACTACTGTATATCCGAGAAGAAGCAGAGAGGTGGCGCAGCAACAGAGCAGAAGGGCGGGTTTAAGTCTGTATCATATGAAGTTGCTGATATCTCCAAGCCGCACTGCACGTCTTTGTCGTTGGTGGAGGGGGGGTTATCGAGGCGGGGCAGGAAAGGATGGGCTTGGGGTAGGTACCAAGACCAATACGAAAGCTAAGGTACCTCTATCTTCTGACTGTCCTGTCTGTTAATGTGGCTGAGACCTGTTGGGTCTGCTGCTGGATTTGCAGTGACGCAAAGGACCAGAAGATCTAGAAAACAAGGCAGTGAAGGCCAAACACCGAAGACGTTCGCAGCTTATCCAAGGCCAGTCTTTTCGCTCGTTTGATCCAAGAGTCTGGGAAGTATTCTGTCCAAAAAGCTCGACCAGAGCATCCATTTTGCCCTGCAATAAAGCTAAACCACCAGCGGGCTCTGTACCGTGAGCAGTGCTGAAAGGAGTGGGGATGTATTTCTGCACTGAAATTATGTGGGGGGAAACTTCGGTCTCGGCTAGTAGGATCTGGTGCTAACCTTGCAAGCTGGTGCATGTGTCGGCTGCAGCTTGACCTCATCCCATGCATTCATCTCCCTGACCTTGCATATTCATCAAACTTTGGACTCGCATCTCAATATGGCACGACAAACTTATCGCGACAGCATTTATAGACTCCCGATGATGCAGTAGAGCCTTCGCATGGTTGTCTTCGGCGCGGATGAACCCAAAGACAGAGGCTGAGGCGCCATCCCTGGCGCACGTCTGTCGCAATGCCGTCCTTTGACCAGACCCTCGACTTGCCCAAAAAGGGCAAAATCATCAAGTCTGCATACGACAGCGAGAGTTTCGAAGCCGATGGCACGATCCATGTTGATGGATTTACTGGCTCCGCCACCATCTCCCCCTCTGGTCGAGACATAGCACTGGCTTCGTGAGTAGCTGTTCGTCCACAACTTTTGATCGTCGCTAACATTGCTCAAGACCCGATGGATTAGCAATCATCGACCTAGACTCTCCGTATAACCCGCCGCGGAGGCTGCGCAGTCATGGCTTACCGTGGCTTGTCGTGGACGTTCAGTGGTCCCCCTTCGCAGCGCGCGACTACTGGGTTGTCTCTACGGCCAACCACCGTGCTCTAGTCTGGAATCTCAACATGAGGGAAGATTCCAACTCGGGCGCGATTGAGCACTCTTTGGAAGGGCACAGCAGAGCCATCACTGACATCAACTTCTCAGCTCACCACCCAGATGTCCTGGCAACTTGTTCCGTGGATGGCTACGTTCACTGCTGGGACCTGCGGCGGCCAAGACAGCCTGTTGTAACCTTCTGCGATTGGTTTGCGGGCGCAACGCAGGTCAAATTCAACAGGCAGGATCCACACATTCTTGCCTCGTCCCACGATCGTTGGCTTCATATATGGGATGATCGCTTTGCGCGCGAGCCTCTCAAGTCCATCAGTGCGCACACCTCGAAGATTTATGGCTTGGACTGGAACAGGACACGATCAACTGGCATCGTGACTTGTTCCCTTGACAAAAGCATCAAGTTCTGGGACTATGATAACGATGTCGACCAGTTAGAATACGTCATTCGTACAGATTATCCTGTATGGAGAGCGCGTCACACCCCTTTCGGCTGTGGCCTCCTTGCCATGCCGCAGAATGAACCAGGTGATCTCTATCTCTATGACAGACGGTGGGAGGAAGGCCCCGTCATGGACAAGCACGTTGATCCCGTGGCTGTCTTCCCCGGTCATGGAGATTGCAAGGCAAAAGAGTTCTTGTGGCGGAGCCGTGGTGGTATTACCGAGGATGGCCTTGATAATCGCGAATTTCAGCTCGTCTCTTGGGGTACTGGCAGCGAGCTCAAACTACACTGTATCGACACAGACGTTCTATCATCCGTGGGTCATATCAAGAATGGCCCAGCAAGGAAGGGCCTGAACCTCACACGAAAAGGCGCAGCCTACAAGACGTTCCGAACCATTGATGAAAGCATGGGTCGGGATAGGAAAACAGGAACGATGAGCGACTCCAGGTCCACCAACATGGCTGCTGGCTTAAGGCAGAGCGCTCTCACCCTAGGAATGGGGACAACCAATCCAAATGGAGCTCACAGCAGCTCTGCTTGGCGTGGGCCCTCGATGAAAGCCAGAGTGGCCTCCAATTCAGTCACGGACCGGAGCCAGTCACAAATAGGGTGGATGAAGGGCATCACCATGACGAAACGGAAAATATCAGCAGACGGCCAAAGAGGTCACCCAGAAAAGGACCCTAGTCTTCTGGGTCACGGATATCCCGAGAATGAATGGGAGGAGCCTGATACAATACAGGAAGAGCTGCTACGGGTGAGCAAAAAGATCCCAAAGGTTGCTTGGGACAATATCGACATGGACAACCTGAACCTCCGGGCCTCTCTGAAAGGTCCCTGGGGTGTGGATGGAGAAATCATATTCATCAAAGTCAAGATTGATATCCCTACAAGCTACCCACGGTTCAAGGCGCCTAAATTCGTCATTGAGAAAACGTCTTTCATGCCAGCGGAGACCCACAGCCGGCTGACAAGAGAAATTCATCAACTGGCAGACCAGTTCTTGCAAAGAAAGCAGAACTGCCTGGAGGTTGCGTTCACGTACCTTCTCGGAGAGGTGGATCTCGAGTCTAGTACTACGCTGTTCAAGAATGTGCGCGACCTTGACGATGATATGGGAGGGCTCAACGACGAGAGCTCAAGTGAGGAAGACGAAGATATACCAACAGGCGGTTCGGCTTCCATGTCACAGGAACTGGTGCCTCACCATAATGGCGATGCGACCATAGCGTCCCTCAGTCGCACGATCGTCCCTCCACCCCCTAGAACATGCGGAGCTCGGTTTTCCCATGACGGTCGCCTCATCTGTTTTTTCCCAACCAAGGAAGAAAAGGCCCGCGCATTGTTCTTGACATCCGCTGAGGTGACCAAGGAGAGGCCCAAGGGAGAACCTTTCTTTGATGGATTTGGCCGGATCGCCATTGAGTCTGGAACGAGGTCTAGGTACATGGCGGACGATGCCTCAGCTACTGATCAATCAGACTCGGAGGAATCCGAAAGCTCATCGACTTCATCCAGTGACTCTGAATCGACATCAATTCCGAAGATGAACCTTTGGTACCACTCCACAAGGCAGCTTAGGAAGACCTGGAGCGAGGACCGTTCGATACGCTCGAGTGGTGGAGGAACAGGGACGGGAGTCGGAACTGGAACTGGGACTGGCATCAGCCGGCGACGGATTGGCAGACCTAGGAACTTGGTCTCCATCCACGACATGCGTGCGCACCTGCCGTCCAAGCAAGAGTTTGCCAGAGAATATGCCATTTTTGGCGACGGGGCAGATGTTTGCGAGCATAATGCAAGTGTTGCTGAAAAGTATGGGCATACAGACCTTCAGCATGTTTGGCATTACCTAGCTCTGCTTTTGCGCACGGGCATTCCTCTGGAGATGGTTTCTGCAAATCAGAACCGAGATTCTATCATCGTTATCGCTCGCGACGCAGTGTCCAAGTATGGGCCACAGGACAGCCGCCAGAAGCCTCAAGAAACATACCCTGAAAGTATCACGGGTCTAAAGGGCCGTGTCAAGTGGGGTCAGCACCCATTGGCTACGGAGTTTATCGCGGATCTCTTCGACTACTATGAGAAGATGGCTGACATACAGATGCTGGCCATGTTATCATGCATCTTTGGCGAGGCCTCGACTGAGGACGCAGCAGCTTACGCTGGATCTCATTTGCCACAGCCAGAAACACCATTGCCGATGAAGGCGCCGTCCTTCTCGGTGGACTACTTTCCCATGGACGCGTCTCTGTATCAGGTTTATGGCAGAAGCTATACAAACTCGGCGGTTACTACCCCTGGAACCCTCCACACGCCTGTTCGCTATTCAGGGTCTCCTTTATCGGACGAGGCTATTTGGCACGGCGAGCCTGATCTCAACTCCTATTCTTGTGGCAATACACCACCGACAAAGGGGAGGGATGAAGGGACGGATTTGGGGTCGTCCTCAAGGATGTCAAAGTCACCAAAAAGCAATATGGTTTCACGGGTCAACTCTGGGTTTGCGTCAGCATTCGCAGCAAATCTCCCAAGATCATTTACCAGAGGCCATTCTTCGTCACCCCCAAACCAGGGGCGAAAGAAGCCAAGTCCTGCAGAGGCCATTCTGCATAGCTTTGCGCCGAGCACGAGCGGCATTGGCTGGGGAAGCTCTAACGCTACAGGTGATTCTAGTGCTGGTAGGACATCTCTTTCTGACGACGAGCATCGCAGAGAGGACAACTTGCCTCTGGTTCCTGTTGATGTCCACGTGCTGGTCGAGAATCAAACAATGTTTGACGACGACGGGTGGCTTAACACGCCATTACTCGAGCCCAGTCGTGGGGCTGCCTACGTGAATTACAGGTACATCTACGCAGAGATGCTGCAGATGTGGAACGAATCCTTGGCTCGGCTTGAAATCATGAAGTTTAATATTCTGAAAGAAGACATGCCGACAGATCTCCGGGGAACGTTCCGCGACTCGCTCTCTATTCACGAGGCTGCAAGCGCAGGAACAAGCCGTGCAAAGACAGGCTCATCGCCTATTGCAATGGGTAAGAAGGATCAACTCAACTCTCTGGTCAACTCAGGACGTGGCCTGGACGTTACTGGCATCTGTCGGATACATGAAATCCAGCTGGAGCCCTTGCAATACACTTCGTCGTCTGGCAATTTTGGTGGCGCCGTGGGCACATGCGACAGGTGCCACCTCACACAGAGCCAACTAAGATGCGTGTACTGTCTAGAGCCGGTGGACGGGCTGTACCCACCTTGTCTATCCTGCGGATGTGCTAGCCACGACAGATGCCTGGCAGAATGGCACGCTGCTGGTGAAACATCTTGTCCGGCGGGAGACGAGTGCAACTGCGTGGAAGAAGCATCCAATGGGCAGGTGGAATCGTGGGCGGCTCTACAAGGTGCCATGATGAAGGCACAGAAACAGTCCTCGCTTACTCCTACGATTGTGGGGGGCGGCGATGAAGAACCATTGGAGGACAATAAGGGCTTTGAGCGTGTAGGGCGAAGCCTCATGAGCCGTCTGGACAGGTCCACCACCAACCCTTCACACCTCGGTTTTGGAGGGTTGAAGAAGTCAGCGGGCGAGTGGTCGCGGGCGTCGAGCCTGAGACGAACTGAGAAGAGGACGGGTTTCTTGTAGGATGATATGGGAGGCTAGGAGGAGCGTGTAATTTCTTGTCGGCATTTGGACCAGGTAGCCGAGCAGGTCTGTCTGAGTCTTTTGGGAAGCGTTCTATTGACGTAATGTAGCAGTATCTCCTGTTGGGTGAGCCTTTGAGTGTGTTTGAATATACTCGTTTTCTTGGATAGTGTGAATACGCGTCAGGAATGCGAAGAGGTATTGATAATGTATGGATGGACGTTGCCCGTGATGGACAAAGCGTATCACCGTGGCCGAGCAAAGGAGACGAGGTGACAGTCATATCGCGCATCCAAACACTTTGCTTACGTTTCATAACAGACACATAACATACATTTACATACTTGTAGATTCCAATAATTACCACCAAATCCCCCCTGCCCTTGCTCAGACGTGATGAAGCAACCTTGAACCTTGCATAAGCCTTCCCCTTCCCAAATAATCCAGTCAATTGTCCTCCCAAAGAACAGAGAACCCAAGATAGCGTAAGGAGAACCAAGTCGTCAAATCGAAAAAGCCAGAAAGCGGAAGAAATCCATATCCAACAAAGGGGGAAAGTCCCCGTGATCCAAATTTTCCACCGACGCCATCCCATATAGACGGCAGGCGTGAGCCGCTGGTCTATGCCATTTCACTGCCAGCAGTGGTTGGCATTAAGAAGCATCCTAGTCCATGTTGACGCGGTCTCTTTTCATTGAGACTCTTCCTCCTCCAAGGGCCACATCTCCGATGCGTCCTCGTCTTCATCCTCGCTTTCCCAGCGCAGCGAGAAGGTCAGGGTCCTCTCCACCATGATCCATCGCATGCGGTTCTCGTCGTTCTCCTTCTTGGTGGACCAGGGCAGGATGCGCACCCACTCCTCGGCGTCCTCCGACTTCTCGTATTTTCCCGTCATGAACATGATCTTGGACACCATCTTGTTGCGACCCGCGTTGAGCGCCTGGCAGTCTTCCTTGCCACACCGTCCTTCTTTCAGCACGGCCTTGGTGTCGGCCTCGTCGAGATCGAGAGGCGCTATCTCGATGATGTTGTCGTCAATCCAGTACCTGAATTGGCGCGCTGTTTTCCTGAGGCGAACTTCGTACGGCAGGTCGTGGTCGACACCGATCCGCCATGACCGGTCTATATCGCCAACCTTGATGATCCATAGATCTTTCAGGTTGGGAAATAGAAACTTGTCGAATTCGACCTTGCCAAAGTCTTGCTGGCGGTACCATGCCGTCACGTAGACCGAGTAGTGGTAGGGCCCATCTACCCTCCCGTCGTCGGGGAAGCAGTCCCAGAAGGCCAGTCTCTGGATACGCGGGGCGAGGTCTTCCAGAGGTTTGCTTGGACTTTGGTCCGAAATATTGGGGTCACAGACAAGGATGTCTCGGGAGAAGTTGAAGTACGACCCGCGGCCAACGGGCTCATAGCCCTCGCGGCTCTCCATCCGTGCTTCAGCGTTGAGCTGCGTGACTGACGGCAGTGGATACGACCTGTCCATGTGGACGAGGTCGTCCAGGATGGCTATCTGGGGCTCCACGGCGCATGACCAAATCTTGAGCCGAAGCTCGGCGGGAAGCTGGGCGAACTTGGACACTGGCTGCTGCTCGTGCTTCGGCTTCGGCTTCTGCTTCTGGACAGCACCAGCATCAACTGCGGTCGAGCGTGCCAGAGTCATATTTCAAATCACACAGCTTGAGAATCGATCATGAGTCAAAGCATTTAGCAGCAACTTAGGTGACGGACGGTCGGCAGAAGAAGTTATGAAAAGGGAGGGACGGTATCGGAGCCCAGCCCAGGGGAAGGGTTGGACTTAAATGACGTGGTCAGCGGCCGTCCCTGCTGGAGGATGACCGGAACGGGACGAGAAGGAATGGGCTGTCTTATTATTAGCTGTTGGGGGAGACAGCTGCGGGCGGGCTGGCATGCTCGGCGGAGGGAAAATATTGATCCCATGAAGCCATCGTGGATGAGACAGTGCGTCCCGGTCCCGATCTATCCTTGCAACGCGTTCGTTGTGCAGCGACCCCAGCCACGAGCAAGGGGATCCTCACCGAAAGGCATGTATACCCATGGTGGCTAGGCACAGGTCCATGTGGTGTGCCGATCAATTTGGTCGGGGTCGGGGGTTGGGGGCACGGCGGACGCCAATAGACGCGTACGTAGCGAGCCGGCCCCATGCTCACAAGATGCAGCCTGTTACGGGAGTACCACGTATCGTGTCGTATGGCTCGTCCCGTCATGGGACGTCTTGTCAGCAGCCATCCCGGCGGCGTCGAGGTCACCACACCCCTTCCTCCGATGTCTCAGCACAAGCCTTATCAAAAGTATTGGCCCACGAGCAGCCCTCAATCCCGTACAATGGGGAAGCCGCTAGCTGGAAGCAGACGTGCCCCCGTTCCTCGACCAGGGTTGTCTCCGCGACGCGGGAAGACTAACTTGATAACCCAGCCCCCCATCTCGGACCGCCACGTGCGACACCCTCGCCCATCCCGCTGGGAGCTCCACTGCAAACGAGCTTGGGGATCCAATCTATCGGTGAGCAGGATTGAAACGAACCTGGGAAATCTTGGATCATATTCCTTTTCACGCCATCCGAGCATGGCCTGCCCTACTTTTGTACGCTATCAGCCCAGCCAGGCACGGAAGAGGGAAACGCGCCGAGGAGGCTGCGTCCAGGTCCGACTGTGTGTGGTCGGTAGGCTGGGAGGCTGTCCAAGTCTTATCCACGATTCCTCGCCACCCCTACCCCCCTGGGGTTGCGACGTGTGCCACGCGTAAAATTTCGTGAGCACGAGTCAGCTATTACGGTACGGTCCATCAGAGCCGTGAGGGCCTTGGGCTGTTGTTATCCCCTTCGCCCCCGTCGTCCGCTTCATCATCCCCATCGAGAAAGTCGTTCAGGAGCTTCGCGAATTGTGGAGCGTACTGGTAGAGGAAGCCATGTCCGGAGTTGGGGTAGAGGTGAAGCTGCGCGTTGGCGTGGCTGAGTTTCTGCCACATGGTCACACTGTTGCTGGTGGGCAGAAGCAGGTCGTCACTCCCTAGAAACACAACAAGCCAATTGTCAGCACCAACAGCTTACATGGCGCCCCCCCTCCCCCTGGAAGGTAGGTACTTGCGCGCGTGCGTGGGTGTGTGCATGCGGCATGTGGACTCCCTCGGCAGGCTTACCATTGGCAATCAAAATAGGCATCGTCAGCTCGTGCAGGCGTTGGTATGAGGCATCCCGTGCCTGGTTCGGGTCCATGAACTTGGCAAAGGCTACAGCTTGCCGATGGGCGGCAGCGTGACCAACAAAGTCGCTCCTTTCGGATCGGGAGGTGATGATCCTGTGCCACGCAGCTGCGCCGGCGGCTTGACTCGTATAGGAGGTGGTAAAGAAGGTCTCGAGAAAGGCAACTCGGTGCTCATCGAGGGTGGTGGCGGCACTCAGCTTGTTAAAGGGCCCAATGGGGGCTCTTATCACACCGTCACCAGCGCTGGGGATGGTGCCACAGAGGATAAGGCGACGCACCAAGTTGGGGGCGTTGAGGGCCATGAGCTGGGCAACACACCCACCCATGGAGAAGCCCATCACGTCAGCCCGCGCAACTCGCAGGGCACTCAGGACGTCAATGTAATGCTCTGCCCAGGCCACAAAGGTCTTTGGGATCTCGCCTTCAGATCGCCCAACGCCCGCATTGTCGATAAGCAGCACGGGCCGAAGCGCCGCTAAGGGATTGACCAGGGCTGGGTCCCAATGGTCCATTGTGCCCCTGTGACGCATCAGCATCCATCCGAATCTCTGAGCAGTAGGTGTTGCCGTCCATCAGCCTTCAGCCATCAGCCAGCAGCCAGCAGCCAGTCATCGGGAAGGCCTCTGGTTGTGCCTCTGGTCGTGGCCTTGGCTGTGGTTCTGGTGTCCGCGCAGGTACTCATGCTCATGCCCATGGCTCATCGTTCATGCGTGGTGTACCAACCTGAAGCCCATCAGGAGGACAAGGGGGACCCCGTCTGCCCGTCCGAGGCGACGGTAGGCGAAGTTATTTCCATTCACGGCGACAACCTGGTTCGGTGCCGACTCGTACGTCGCCATGGCTTGTTGTTTTGCGGGCTGCCAGGACAGGACAAGGGGAGGTGCGAGGTGGTTGCTTCGAGGAGTATTATGGATAGGATGAACGGCAGGCAAACGAGGTAGGTGGTGGTGTATTACCTCTATAGTGCTACTATAGGTACTGGGTACCTAGGTAGGTAGGGTAGAGGTTGGTGGTAAGCGGCAGGTAGGAACGGCACTATGGAAGACGGAGGTGGCCGAGGCGATTTCCGCACCTCCCATGCTGTCACCCTGCCTACCTGTACTTATGTACCTACATACTAATGTATGTACGTGCAGGTAGTATGTAGTTCCAGTTGTCAGAAGGGCCTCCTACAGGTAGGTAAGTAATTTAGTACCTTGGCCGCCTACCATCGAATACCTGTGAGCGTCAGGTGACGACCTACTACTAGCCGGCTAAGGCAATTCCCCAGCTTGGTATACCTCGGTACAGGTAAATTACAGGTACCGAATGCACCTCCAGTAGGCGGCCCAGGACTACTAGGTGCCTGTATGGGGCAGCCCTGACCCTCCCTTGGATCCCTTGGATCCTCGAGGTGAGATGAGGACAGCCATCAGTTGACAACCATCCTTCCTTCATCAGCATGGCCCAGCTAGTCTTCAGGCAGAATACGAAAATCAGACGAACAACCACAGTCATCCCAAGGCCGGAAATGCTCCGAGCTCCACCCGGCATGGGTAAGAAGGCACAATTTCCATACAGCTCACTTGCAGCCCAGGGAGCTTCCAGGGCTTTCAGGACTTCCAGGATTTCAACATCGTTCCGTTGTGGTGCGCAAGGGTTGCTGATGGCAGCGCCCCCCCGTATTCCTTTGATTGCAGAGACCAGGGAGCTACCTAGTTGGTGGCCAGGCTGTATTGCTGCATCCTGCAGCCCCAACTTTTCCATCACATGTGCTGATGTGCCAGAATAGTCCGTCACTGCATCCTTTTGCAACCCACGGAGTGCCGTGCCTGAGCACCTACCTGCCTCATCCTGGGATGGAGGGATGGGCGGATGTGCGTCTCGGGTAGAGTGGTATGGTGACGAAGATGAAAGGCTCCCCCAGCGTTGGTGATGACGGTGACGACCGCACATTTCAGCCCCAACAGCCATGCACGCCTGTCACGCGTGTCACGTATCACCAACCCTGCGTGCTGTCGAGTACTATACCCACCGTGATTTCACTGTCGGGGGGATGGTGAGTGAGGCGTTCATTATTGCCACCTAGTCGGAAGCCACCTGTGGGAGCCGGCAGGCCTTGTGTTGGGGGGACAGAGCAGCCAGGATGGTGGGATAGTCTGCGATCCGCCCTTCTGCTGCCTCTGCCTCTGCCTCTACCAGACTGTCTGAGCACTTGTACGTTCCGAAAAAGTGCGCGCCACCGTACGGCTGAGCGTGTGCAAATGACCGATTGGTGGCATATATCGTGAAAAAGTAAGCAGCAGAATCCTGCCGACTAAACACGCGGCTACCTGCTCAAACAAATGCCTTTCCCCACTTGTCTGTCCGTGAAACGTTATTGGGAACCGTGCCAGGTCAAGAGGCAAACATTCGAGTAGGTGCCTGGAAGCTTTCCAGAACCACCGCGCTCTAGGGTAGGCGGACACCTGTACTGGGACGATTTGGCAGCCCCACTACAGGCGAACTCCAAGCTCATGACGATGCTTGCGACGCACAATTCCCCCACAGCATTCCTCGAAACCAACCTTGACGACCTCCCTCCCGCCCGGGCATATTCGGCCGCCGACATGTCCTGTTTCGCTGCCGTGGAAGTGTAGCAGAGACCTGCGCTGCCACTGGGGACAATGCCGTCTCCCACGGAATCGGAATCGCTGCTGCCAGGCAGCTTCGGCGCCTTCGAACGCTCCCATCTCTCGCCCGACGATGCCTTTGCTGCCCCGTCGAGGCACGCCTACAAGGGCGACGCCACCCCCGAGTCCCGCCCCCGGCTGAGCGATCGGAGCCGGAGCCGTCGGCGCAAGAGGGCCTTTAAGAAGCTCATGTGGGTGAAGCAGTCGTGTACGCCTCGCCAACCGAGAAAAAAAAATAAACCCCCCCAAAAGTTACCAAACAGTCCCGCTGACCCTCTCTGCTGGTAGATCCGGACAACTACACCGACCAGGCGACGTTCCTCGATAACCTCCAGCGCAATCCCCGGCTCAAGCCGTACGACTTTTGGCCTCTGGTAGCCGACTCTACCGTCATACTGCAGCACGTCTGCTCCGTCATCATCTTCGTCGTGTGCTTCGTCGGGATATTCCAGGAGCGCGTGTCGCCCTTTTCTGTCCTTAGCTGGGGCAGCTTCGGCACGTTCCTGGGCTGGCTTCTGTGGGAGCGCTGGGTCGCAGAGGAGGAGGCGGCCGTGGAGCTGGCCAAAGGCAGCGCCAATGGCATCGGCAGGAGTGGCAGCCTGAGGAGGCGTGGACGGGCGGGCAGTATACGCCGCCCGCCTCCTCTGCAGCCCGAGTCTTCCACGTTGGATGTGACCACGGCTTCATCCCTGAATCCTTCTGGTCCTCCCTCGACTGTTCCCTCCACGAGCCCTTCCGTTGCCCCCTCTGCCGCTAGCTCAACCATCAGCCTACACATTCAACATCCCACCAGCCCTCCCACGAACCCCCCCATCAACCTGCAAGTTACATCAAAGAGTTCACATGCGACATCCACCACCTCTCTTGCGTCACAAAGCAGCCTCAACAATGCGCCCCTTCAGGTCCCTAGGATAGTGTACCAGGATATGTCCGACACAACTACCCCGACCCCACCAGAGGAGAGCCGCACTCACCAAAGAATGGGCACCATCAAGTCGGCGTTGCTCATCTACTTTACACTTCTGGGCCTCAGCCCGATCCTAAAGTCCCTCACGAAGTCTACATCCAGCGACAGCATCTGGGCAATGTCCTTCTGGCTGCTCGCCATCAACATCTTCTTCTTTGACTACTCGGGCGGCGTGGGCGCAAAGTTCCCGGCCTCCCTTTCTACGAATGCCGCGCTCATGGCATCCACCGTGCTCGCCAGCCGGCTGCCATCCACGAACCAGGTGTTCAGTCTCACGCTTTTCAGCATCGAGGTGTTCGGGCTGTTTCCCGTCTTCCGGCGCCACGTGCGGCACCGAAGCTGGAAGTACCACATGCTCCTGTCCGTGCTGCTGGTGTTGGGGGCCGGATGGGGAGTTGGGGTTGTCATGGGCGATGCCGACGCTGGCAAATGGCCGTGGAGGAGTGGCCTCTTGGGTATGGTCGTAGGTGCCCTGATAGCGACCCTGGCCACAGGAGGCTGCAGCTGGTGGCTCATAGGGCTCCAAAAGTACAAGAACGAGATTCGCGGGCCATGGGACCCGGCGCGACCCATCATCATGAGCAGGCCTCGATGGGACGATAGATGATGACGATATAGACAATTTTTGTATACCATAATTTCATATTGGTTTCCCGCTCACCCTGTAAAAGTAACCTACATGCATGCTTTAGACCCAAACGCCGTATCAAGGCATCCTTATTTGTCTCCGGCTTCCTCTTCCTCAAATAGTACCAGAACTGTGCCAGCCTTGCAGATATCCTGGGAGATGTCAGTGAGTCGCCCATGGCAGCTTCATGGGGAGAGCTTACTCCAGCCTTGTGAGCTAGTTTCTTGATAATGCCATCTTGTGGTGATCGGATTACTGTCTCCATCTTCATGGACTCGATGCTGAGAGGAAAAGTAAGCTTGGATTCCGGAACGCAGGAAGAGTGAGAATTATACGCACACAACAAGCGGCGCGCCCTTCTTGACGCTCTGCCCCTCCTCCACCTCGTTTCTCAGAATCTTGCAGGGCATGGGTGCCGCGACAGAGGCAGCAATCTCCTTCAAGCCGAGGGCCTTCTCATACCACGACGGTGGGAGAAGCGCCAGGTCTGTCTTGACGCCGTGCTGGAAGATGGTGATCTTGGTATCGTTGGCATCTTCTTGGGGGACCACGGAGGAGCTGATGCGCTCTAGCGGGAAGAAGGACTGCAGGCGCATCACAGCACCGTCGGCCTCGGCTTCACACACGACGTTGGAGAAGACTTCGGGCGTCTCGTCTCCTTTCCGAGAGACGGCGACGTTGTAGAGATTGTGGCCCGTTTGCGTGACGCTGGCTTCGATGACGTCGCCCTCTTGCTTGCTGTAGCCGTCGAGGACCTTGAACGCCATCTTGCGCTCGCTCGTCGCGCTCGCCTCTCCGAAGCCGAGCGTCTGGCCGTGCGGCGCCTTATTCTTCTTCTGTAGGCCCACGACGCCCAGCGCAGCCTGGGCAAAGACCTCGTTCTTGATGAGGCGTGGGCTGAACAACTCCTCCCGCCACTTGTCGATGAAGCCCGTCTCGACATCGCCGGCGACGAATGCCTCCGACTTGCAGAGGCGCTTCAGGAACTCAATGTTGGTGCTGACACCGACGACTTCGAACGCCCGCAGGGCCGATTCCATCTTGGCGATGGCTCTCTCCCGCGTCTCGCCTCTGACGATGAGCTTGGCAATCATGCCGTCGTATGCCTCCGAGATGGTGCTTCCGGAGC
Source organism: Stachybotrys elegans (assembly GCA_020746835.1). Classification (NCBI taxonomy): domain Eukaryota; kingdom Fungi; phylum Ascomycota; class Sordariomycetes; order Hypocreales; family Stachybotryaceae; genus Stachybotrys; species Stachybotrys elegans. The sequence continues at coordinate 509,326 of JAGPNK010000008.1, read as the reverse complement.
CGAAGCCCCAGTCCAGCCTGACATCTTCGTCATCTCGGACAGACTGGGGGAGAAGAGCATGCACGAGCTTTCCGGAATCCGGCATGAAGCCCTTCTCTGGGTTCTCAGCGTAGACGCGCGCCTCGATGGCGGCGCCTCTCTGCTTCATCGCCTCCTCCACCTGGGCTTGGGTTAGGGGCAGCTTCTCTCCCGCGGCGACGCGGAATTGCCACTCTACCAGGTCCAGCCCAGTCACCATTTCGGTCACGGGGTGTTCGACCTGCAGCCGGGTGTTCATCTCCATGAAGTAGAACTTGCCGGTGTCCTTGTCGAGGATGAACTCGACGGTGCCAGCACCTACGTACCCTACCGCCGATGCTGCCTGTCTGGCCTTTTCCCAAAGGTCCTGCCTCGTCGCTTCGTCGAGATCCGGCGCGGGAGATTCCTCCAAGATCTTTTGGTGTCGTCGCTGCACGCTGCAATCGCGCTCGCCAAGGGCAACGCAGTTGCCCCATTTATCAGCGAATACCTGGACCTCGACGTGTCGAGGGCAGACAATGTACTTCTCCACAAGCATCACCTCGCCTCCCTCTCCGAACGACGCCTTGGCTTCTGCACGGGCGCTTCGTAGCTGAGCGGGGAACTCGTCCTCTGTCAGGACGATGCGCATACCCTTGCCGCCGCCACCCCGCACGCTCTTGAGTAGCACAGGAAATGTGATTTGCCTGGCGTGCTCCAGAAGCTGCTCCTCAGCCTGGTCGGCTCCATGGTAGCCGGGCACGCAGGGTACGTTCGCAGCGGTCATGATCTCTTTGCTTCGCGCCTTGTTGCCCATGTCGGCCATGGCGGTGGCGGGAGGGCCGACGAAGACGATGCCCTCCTGCTCGCATCGCTCGGCAAACGCCGAGTTCTCGGACAGGAAGCCGTATCCAGGGTGCAGAGCCTGGATCCCATGCTTCTTGGCGAGGGCTATGATCTTCTCGCCGTCGAGGTAGCCGTTGGCAGGACCAAGAGCAAGTGCCTGGAATCCAGCCGAGGCGTGCCACGAGGAAGCGTCCACATCGGTGTAGACGGTGGTGGCGCGAATGCCCAGACGCTCTGCGGTGCGATTGATGCGCAGGGCGATCTCGCCTCGGTTCGCAATGAGGACGGAGTTGATGGCGGTGGCTTTGGGGACAGAGGGAGAGGATGTGGAGAGGAAGCGAGGGGTCGTGGTCCTCAAGGGCACGCGGCTGGATCGTAGGCAGCGCATTGTGTTATCTCGATGCTTCTGAGTAGGCAACAAGATCTGGGCCGCGCGAGTTGTGGTGAGGGGGAGGAGGAGGAGATTGATTTATCGAGAGGAATTTGCTACCAAAGACGAGGGAAGCGACGGGACATTGTGTGTGTATGATCACGGCAGGACTGCCGAGCTGCCAGAGAGCCGAGAGTAGCCGTTGTGTCTGAGCCGTTCTGGGCTATGACGGGGCGTCACGTGCGGTTAGTGTAGCACTGGATCGCGGGGATGCTGTGGGGGAAGATAAGCGGCTTGGCGCTATTTGCCTGCCTCGAAGCAACCTACCTGGGCATCTATATACTTGCCAAGGTAAGTAGGAGTGTATATGTGTGTGTGGTGTTGGGATTCTTAAAGACCTGGAGTACGGTAAGTCTCAGTGAGAATTAATAGGATGTATTTTTTTCTTTGCTCCTCTTTCGAAGAGTTGATCCAGGCTGGGTTCTCGGTCTGTCACTGTTTCCATTGCCTCAAGATATGTCTACTTGGCAGCACAAAACAAGTCTGAACTAGAATCAAGGAGAGTGTGAGGGGAAGCACCGGAGACAAACTATCCTGAGGTGGTGGTGGTTTCTTCATGTCTGACGGCAAAAAGGCAGTGCAACTCCATCAACTGGCTGGAGTGCTGGCCCATGGCGCCAAACGAAAGTAACAGGGCTGCTTCTGACAGCCATACGCATTCCATATGTCAATTCACAGGACAAGCTTTCATTGAAGCCATTATGCGCATCAATCGTGATATCAACGTCATCCCACGAATGCCTCTCGCAGAATAGCTTCAGCCAGCTCGATCCCCACCTTACCTAACGCAGCTACAGCGCCAACCCATCTCCAACCCAACCGACCCATATTTCATGCTGCTCCTCCATCCTCACCCAACTCTTCCAGCCAGGCCCAGCCAAGCATATCCAGCCATGGACAAGATCCCCCTCAACTATGAAGCCTCCGAGGGCGACACGCACAAGCAGACCACGCACGTCCTCCCCCAGGAGGTCGTCCAATGCCTCGAAAATGCCCGGTTTGTACGCAGCCTCCCAAGCAAACAGCTACCCCTCCCCCACCTGACATGGGCAGCTGGTCCTGTCCATCCGACATCGTTACTGACACGGAAGCGCATAGCTCCATCTCGCGACATGCATCGACAATGTCCCTAACGTCTCCTTGATGAACTACACCTACCTGCCTTCGTCGCCCTACTCGTCGTCGCCCGTCATCGTCCTCACCTCGAACCCGGCATCCCGGAAGACGACCAACATCATCGCCAACCCAAATGTCTCCCTCCTCGTCCACGACTGTAAGCCGACCACCCAATCCCCTACTTGAAAGCATCCAAATATCGGATGGCCGCTCACACCACCCAACGCAGGGGTCTCGCACCGACCACCGACCCACGGCCGCCGCCCCTCTGGCGGCTCCCCCGGTCCCGAGCACCGATCGAGCCTGGCCTCCCTCCTCCTCAACCTCAACTCCTCGGCCATGTCCAGCATCAGCGCGACAATAGGAGGACTCGCAAGGCTAGCCCCGGCCGGCTCTGAGGAGGAGAAGTACTATGTCGACCAGCATCTAGAGAACAACACTTTCGAGAATGGCAATCCCTTCCCACAGGGCGGCAGCAACGACACGGACAGCCGCGCGGCGCACTTTGTAGCCGGCGAAGCGGTGCGGGTGATTGTGGTGGATATCAAGGACGTTCGCATCAGTGACTGGAAGGGAACTGTTAGGGATTGGGCTTTGGTGCCCCAGGAGCAGCTCGTCAATGGTACTGGTTAAACATTGCCAGTGGTCAAGATGTACTGATATTATAATAATTTAATTTTAGGCCTACGGGAGCTCGGGGCATAGGCCTCCTGTTTCGTTCCGCATGTGTACCACCATCAGTCTACGATGCACGCACGCCAGCATTCCTGAAGCCGAGGCAACATGTATCTCTTGAATCAAATAAAGATTGTCTTGACTTGATCTGTTTTTACACGCACGATCGCCGTGCTGGCCATTGCCGGCCATTTCCGCTGTCTTCCAATTTCTTGCTTTTGCTCATCCCATACCGTGGATAATAGAAGATAGATACCAGCCTAGAACGCCAAACTACACCAATAGAATCGCTGCAAGGAAAGACAAAAACAACAGGAAAAGATGAGTGAACGTGGGGGTGTGGGTGTATCAGGCTTGGGTGGCCCATTCGACCACCTCAAGAGCCATCATGACCAAGACAAGTGTCGAAGGAAGAATCCTACATATGCGTTAGCGATGGTCACGTTGTATTGGTGTAAGGTGAACGACTTACCAGATGACATAACTCTGGAACAGGATTCGTCCCATCGTTTTCTCGTACACTGCGTTAAGCTGGCAGATCTGAGCCAGCTGAAGGGCGCTGGGGGCGCCAGTGAGCAAGAAGCAGACAATGACAAAGATGGGGTCGTCGAGAATGCTGATAGGTAGGTATTTAGCCATGAGGGCCAGGATCGGCGCCATAATGCAGGTGGGCAGAACCATGCGGCTGATGAGGGAAGCAATAAGCAGCTTGGTGCCGATCACTTCCTCCTCAGGATCATGCTCGTCATCCTTGGCCATGGTGTTGCGCGCGAGGTTGGCGCCCAGCACGACAAGAATCAGAGGAACAGCAACACCGCCGTTCGACTTTATGGCGCTGGTGACACTGTTCTTGACAAAAGAACCCTCTTCGAAGAACAAACTCTGCAGTGCAGGAACAGAAGCCACCAGGACAGCAAGGAGCATGGCCCACAGAGGAGGGTTCATGAACTCCCAGATGAAGTTGTTGGCCTTGCTTCCGACCTTCTTAATTCCACAGAGCAGCGACTGAGCCGGCTTGGGCAAGCCCTGGTAGAAGCGAGTGAAGGCCTCGGCAATTCTGGTCTTGACGGCCACCGCCTTGTTCGAGATGGAACGTCGGCTTCGGGCAATGACGCCGGTCTCGGGAGGAGTGTCGACCTCGTCAACTGGGCGGATGCTGGGGAAAGAAAGTATGTGGCTATCTGCTCCGTTGAGAACCGGGTGGTTACCGCCGAGAGCTGTCGGGTTCTTTGCGAGTCGCTTCTTGGGAAGGATATCGTCGTCGCCAGCATCGGCGAGAGATACCCTAGATGTACCGCCAATGGGAGTGCGCCCGGCAGGGATGTACGCCTCCGAATCGCTGCGATCCTCATAGTCATCCTCGGTGTCGCCGTCCAGGCCCTCAATGAGGGGGCTTCGTTCAGCCTCGTCGTGTTGCGGGTCGTCTCGGTATTGGCCCTCCTCAATAAGGTGCTGCTGGTACTCGGGGTACTTATCCTTGGGGGCGAGGAGAACGTGGTAGCCCCAGCTCCAGCGCACGAGTTGACCCAGTTGCTGGAAGATGAGAAGGTAAAGAATGCCTCGGGCGGCAACTTCGTCATCGTTGTCTCCGGGGATGCGGTCCCAGTGCAGACCCTTGAGCGTCTGGGATAGAGATATGACGAGGGAGATGGGCAGCGAGTTGGAGTTTCCAAAGACACCCATGGCAGTTACAAAGTTGGAGGCCCGCTTGTTGAATCGGAACGCCTTGGAAACGAGGGTAGCGACAACCCATGATACCATAGTCTGGACGATGAAGATGGCGGGAATGATGGCGAGATCGGAGAGCTTGTCGGCGCTAAGCTGGGATGCGAGCTTGGTGAAGACTGGTGAGGTCGAGGTCAGTAATGCGCCCAGTAGAAGTTGATAGGGATGTTGAACATACTCAGGCAAGGCGTAAAGAGCATGACGTTGAGGTTTGCGAGAAACTTTTGCTTGTCGGCATCGAAATGGCCAAGTCGCGCGACTATGTAGCCGGGCAGACTGACGCAGACAACCTCCAGGACAGCCTCGAAGACGAGGAGGACCAGGTGAGCCAGGTCCGGGTGGGATTCGTGGGCATTTTGAAAGACGCGGAACTGCGTGTCGTAGGCGGCATCGGCGAGCTGCGAAAGTCGGAAAGACGTGGGCGCCGTCACGGAGGCACCGATATACGAAGCCATCAAGCAGCCAGACGGGTGATTGACGATGACACGGGCGTTTCTTTGCGACAATTGATTGTAAAGGGAGGAGAAGAAGTGTAATGAGTAAGTGTGTAATGGATGATGGTCGGCCGTGGAAGATGGGTGTGTGGGATTGCGTCGGCGGGCGAGATAGCTATTTAGGTACCATGCAGCCTTTAGGTTGACTGCAGGTGCAGGGCGAGACGGCGCAGGGGTGGATTGTGCTGCCGTCACGGGTGGGTGGGTACTTGGGCAGTTACAAGTAGAGATAACGGAACCAGACCAGAACACGGAGCAAGGAGAAGAGGACAAGCCCGAGAAACAGCAAGAGTGTCTGAGCGGGTTCAGACAGCTCTGCACGGAGAACACAGCCTCTTCCGAGACGCTCTAACGCACAACCAGCCCAACAATTAGGTTTGGAGGAAATGACTGATGGTCAGCGCATGGCCATGCAGGCCTTGCAGGAGTTGGGGGTCGGGGTCGGTAGGCGGGCCTAGAAGCGACCTGAGCTGGGGATCGTTTTGCCACAAGGGGAGAGGGAGGGTGTGCCACCATGTGTGCCACAGGTTTTTCCTGTTTCCACTGTCCTGGCGCCGCCGCACCTGTTTCGTTTACCACGCCATGCAGGCCCCGTAGATCTGCCTTGTTGTACGTTGCTACTCGAGGAGAAGCAGGAAACGGATGCTGTGTTCTGTGGAAGCATTCTCGTCTTCTCTTGCTGCTATCATCTGCCTGCAGCCTGATATCACAGCGCAGCCCCCGGTTTCTGGAACATTTAGTGCCCGAGTAGGTACCTAAGTACTTAGGTGACCTGAAGTTTAGCATGCCGCCAGTGAGTCGATGTGGGTCCGACGTGGCAGCGCAATAGTACAGTAGGAACTTATCCAGCCCACGATACCTGACCCAGTGTTTGGAACTGGTGAGGGAGGTTTCACCCGATTGTTTGATCTTCCTTCCACTTCTTCAGTTGCCGGTCGTAAATAAAGAAATTGTGTCTGTGCTTCCTGCAAACTTCCGTGGTAGTCCAAGCACACTCAGGCCACGGAATTCTCCTTCGGCAAAGCGGGCAGAGAAAGAGGTTGCGCCCGCCACGCGCCACGCCACGCGCCACGATATTGCTACGTGTGCATCCGTAAGTAGGCGGTAGATCCGGTGCGCTGGCTACTTCTGCGCTCTGACCAATTGGATCGCCTCGCTTGAGCACGCGCCTCGTGGTTACGCTGGATTGTCAGGGCCGCATCAGCTAGCCTCAGCCACATTGCCTGCGCATGCCAAGGCACTGGCTGGCTGCCTCTCCGCGACAAATTCATCATCGCACTCGAAATAACGTCAGTGATATGGTCTGACGGAGCACCCTGGCCACGCCGCCTGTGACCGGCAAGACCTCGCGTGCGGTCCGTCCGTTTCCCAGAAGCCAAGTCCCATTGAGCTCTCGTTTCCCGCTTGGCTGCTATTGATGGGTATTGGGTGCATCGTGATGACTCTCTTGGATACTGGTCATCACTTGTCTCCATCCCGTTGCCGCTGAGAGAAGGTCTAGGCTGACGGGCGATAAGTCATCAATAAACGTCATGGACTGTTTTCCCAGTCAACTCCCATACTTGCGTCCACCATATTACGGGTCAAGGGCGGCCACCAACCGTTATTGTTTCTTTTTGGCCCGATTTCTTGCATTTCCGATCCCCGTGAGCACATAATGACGATGATTGTGTTCAGATCAGCCAGCAAGGGAGCAGTTCCTCCGGGAAGCAATTCAACCTGCATACCTACCCTAGACCTATAGTATTGACTCCCCTCCCCAGTAGCGCTTTTTCACAACCACCTAAGTGATGGATTTCTGCCACTGCATATTCAATTCATATGAGTTGCTGCATGGCGGATGTTGAACAACGCCTGTCGAAGCAATGCCACCGCGGCATCCGCTTAGGTATCAAGATATACGTCCCCTAACATGCACCAAGAGACTCGAAAGGCTGCCCGAAGCCCCCCTTCACTCTACAAAGCAATAGTCGTACTTCTATGGGACCTTGTCAAAAGGACACATGAGTGATAATCGAAGACCCTGGTGGGAAGCATGCAACGCCACTGCATGCGACCAGCTATGAGCCGCGGAGGTGTATGAGTCTCGGCGTTTGGCCGAAGCAAGGGCAGCTTGCAGGTCCAGGGCTGACAATGAAACCCTTACATACAGCTCGCCGTCATAGGCACTCGGCTCTTGTTGCGATCGTGCTTCTGTCAATAATAGCCACTTCATGAACGCCTGGCAGGAAGTTGACATCATAACACGCAGATAACTGCAAACCACACGTGTAACTCTGTCGTCACATCATGAGGCGGCATCTATCCCATGATCTCACTCGCAGGCGAATCGTGAACCGAAGCTGGTGACCAGAGCAGACGAGCTCAGAAGGGAGGGGAAATCGAGAGAGAAACATGCATATTGATGCAATGCCAATATCTCTTCTCCTATGCAATTGGGGCAAACTTTAGGATCTTCAAGCACCCCCCCCCCCGTTGTTATATGGGACATCACACCACCAGGACTGACCCTTACTGGAATATGCCGTCCGTTCTCTAAGGGAAAGATCAGATCGGGCTATCTCCACGTTTCAAACATCGACTCTGGCCGGCAGTTGGGGCCGTAATTGTTTCCCATGTTGCAAAATTAGTAAGGGTGCTTGCACTGGTGATCTCACTGTAAAATCACCAGGGTGGATGGGCAATTTTGCATGGTTTTCAGCAGCTCACTATGCTCTCCCAGGGGTTCTTGGACAAGCCGGATCGAGAAGTGCGGGCAAAGTCGTCTCGAAAAGCCATTGCGATCATCAGAATCAGGAGCATTGTCCCATGATACATGACGTGGCGAAGCACGCAAAGGCATCCTACGTACGAATCTGTGTCGGCTATCGTGCCACAAGTCTCGCGTCGGGGACGAGAACAGATGAGATCTGCGAACGGGCTGAAGCAGCGCTGCCGCACTGGCCCATGAGTTTTTTCCTCCGTACCCACTCCATGACCGAGAGACGCGGATGCCAGAAGAGGAGCAGTTGGATCGCTCAGCTGCCCGAGCCGACGAGATATCTAGGTAGTTGATTGGTTCGAGATACTGTGGCCCGATGGCATATGTAATTGGGCAAACAGATTGGGCGACAGGGAATTGGGTTGTCGGATACCAGCGTCTACGTCATAGTAGAGGGGCATTGGCCTGTCCCCAACCGGCGCCTTGCAGGGGTCTTGGTGACAGGTCTGATGTCAGGAGATGCTGGTTATCAGAGTCCACATTCAACCCCTAATGGGGACTGACTACATACTCCGGTTGTATTTTTTATTCCGCCTTTCTTCTGCATGGCTGCGTGATGAAACCAGCCAGCTTTTCTCGCTTCCGGACTTGATGGCTCTCGCAAGCCCCCACCTTGGAAGGCCACCTACATGTGTAATAACGCGCGGCCCGAGTCATGTGAAAGTCTTACAGGGAGGCTCCCAATGCTACATACAGCAGTGATATCAACCACTATTTGTTGCCACAATCCCCTTTATCTTGGGTGCATGCGCAAGACAGGGGCACATGCGTACAGGTACTCCTCCTGGCGACGGTCCTTTCTATCTGGTGTAGTTGATAGAGCTGCCTTGCGAGAACCCCCAGGTACGGTACACAGCAATCTGGGTTGGTGGGGCATCCGGATCATTTCTTCCTGGCTCTCAGCAAACAGTAGCACACAGCAGCACACAGCAGCACACAGCGAGGTACCTCGTGTGGCTATTCCATAGAGGTTTCTAGGCTTGGTTTGCACGTAGACTGGGCAACTTGTCGTATGGATGCATGTCTCTGCGCGTAGCATGGCTGGGGACAAAGGCTCGTATCATGAACTCATCAACCCATTCCAAGACCCGTACCTGAATCCACTTTGGCAGCTGTATGCATCCGACATGACGGCCATATTAATATCTGTCTTATAGAACCGTAACTCGGCAGGGTGCTCTCGTCTATATCAAGGCAGAAGACTGACAAGGCCGTCCGTCGTTGCGGCGGGACCCGGCTTCACTGGTGGATTGTGCTCTCTGACTGCAAGGTACCCTCGAGCAGCAGTCGATGTTCCCCGCACCAGCCCCAGTCCAAGAGGTGACAAAAAACAGGGTGGGACGCCCTCAGCGTGCTGGAAGGATGGATGCGGAAACAGGGTACATTTTGGCTGACGTATGTAGGCGCGCTTCTCTATCAACAGCAAGGGCCTGCGAAGACGTCAAGGATATGTATATGTGTGCATGAGTGCATGCGCATCAGCCCTTGCAGGTACAAGCCCCCAAGGTACCTGATTCATTATTCTGTTGTGCTGGTGATAGTTTCTCTGCCGTGCCTGAAAATAGTAGCCAAGGTCAACAGGATAACAGCCAGTACCTCAACTGCTGTACTTGGTATCTTGGTACCCAAGACCTCAGTCAGGGCCCCTTAGGTTCAACCCACTTTGTGGCCTCGGAGCAGTCCTACTAATTACGGCGAGCTAATCTCAAGAAGTAAGTCTTTTAGTCTTTTAGTCCCAATCGCACCCACGATACCCAGAGCAGCCATCGACCAGATCGCGCCTACCCGTCTATCGCAACCTTCTACCTCTGCCCCTCCTCCCCTTTGCGAAAATTCCCCCAACACACACAACAACGCAATCCCCTCGCACCACTCTACACCACACCCGCGCCACTTTCGCTGCATGCTTTTCGGAGTAGCCGTCCTAGCCCATCTCACGATTCGAAAAGCCCGCACCCGCAGAACCTTGCTCTCGCTCTCGCCGTCTAGCCGCTTTGCCTCTCGATCGAGTGCCCCGCCTGCACTGCGCTGAATGGTAATCGTTTACCCAGCCCACCGAGCGAGGAAGTGCTAGGTTCCTGTGCTGGAGCCGGATCCCGCGATCCTATAGCTACCGCCGTGCTGGTGCTCGCTTCGATTCCAACTCTGTTCCCGACTTCGATTGACATCGAGACCGACCTCGACTCCCCCACCATGGCTGACGAAGGCCCCAAGATCAAGGACTTCGCCACGACGCCTGGTTCTCCCGCGTCCGAGGACTCCTCCGAGGCCAGCACGCCCATGGATGAGCACACAGCAGAGAGCCCGAACGAGGTCCCCAGGAGACTCCCGTCCTTGAGATCCGTTTCCGACCCTCGCAATATGAACCCGAGCTCTACCGCGCTTGGCTTTCTCGACAATGTTCGCAAGCCCGTCTCCTCGCCCTCCACCTTCGCCGCTGGCGCCGGCACCATGGACAACAGCGTCTTTGCAAAGGTGCGGGCCCTTCAAGAGCAGCGCAAGGCAAAGGGCCTGAACCCGTCGCCCAGCAATCCCGCCTCGCCCATGGGAAATCCCAACCCTGGCGGCGTTCCCAACGGCTTCCCGCCCAACATGGCCCTGCCCCCAAATCTGCAACGTCCTGGCCCTCCCATGCACCCACGGTCTGCACCGAATCTGCCCAAGCCGTCACTGAGCGAGAGAAGGGCCAAAATGGGCATGGGCATGAAGCTCTCGGACATGGGAGGCGCCGCCCCTTCTCCTGGACTGCGACGACCAGGTGCACCCAAGCTATCGGACGCTGGGCCGGGACCAGCACTTCAGTCTGGGCAGAATGGCTCCTCCAAGCAGGGATCGAAGATGGATGACTTCAAGAAATACATCGATACAGACAAGGGCTGGATCACGTTCGACGGCGCTGCCACCATTACGCGGACAGGCGTCAACTTCCACAACGGACAGACGTTTAGCATCTCTCTTGATGAAGTAGAGATACTCGGAGAACTCGGCAAGGGCAATTATGGTACTGTCTACAAGGTGAAGCACGCAAAACCTCGAGCCCCCCGCTTCGGAACTGGGTTGTCCGGCCTGAGTAGATCGCAGCTGGTACACGCCCACTCGGACCCTTCACCCGTACGGCGCGATGGTTCGACCAACGAAGACCCGGAAGATGGCACGACTGGCGTGACCATGGCCATGAAGGAGATCCGACTAGAGCTCGACGATGCCAAGTTCACCACCATTCTCAAGGAGCTGGTCATTCTTCACGAATGCGTGTCCCCCTACATTATAGACTTTTACGGAGCGTTCTTCCAGGAGGGAGCGGTATACATATGCATCGAATACATGGACGGTGGCTCAATCGACAAGCTCTACCACGGCGGTATCCCCGAGAATATTCTGCGCAAGATTACCTACTCGACAGTCATGGGTCTCAAGTCCCTGAAGGACGACCACAACATTATTCATCGCGACGTGAAGCCGACAAATATTCTCGTCAACACCAAAGGACAAGTCAAGATTTGCGATTTTGGCGTCAGCGGCAACCTAGTGGCCAGTATAGCCAAGACGAACATCGGCTGCCAAAGCTACATGGCACCGGAAAGAATTTCGGGCGGACAACTTGCCCCGACCGGCAATGCGGACGGCACATACAGCGTTCAGAGCGATATCTGGAGTCTGGGCCTTACTATCATCGAATGCGCTACGGGTCGTTATCCTTACCCTCCTGAGGTGTCACATACCATCTTCAGCCAACTTAGCGTAAGTCTCCAAGTCTCCAGCGCCAACCATTCCCCATCATGCTAACTATAGTAGGCCATTGTTGAAGGCGACCCCCCAGACCTGCCGGAGAGCGGTTTTACAGACATCTCTAGAGATTTTGTGAAGGGATGCTTGAACAAGGTCCCCAAGCTCAGACCAACCTACGCCATGTTGCTGAACCACCCCTGGCTGAAGCCTCTCACGAAGCCGGAGACCATTACCGAGGAAGCCGAGGAAGGGGACGAGGCCGACGAAGTCGCAGATGCAGTGGGCAAGATCAACCTTGATTCTGGCACCCACGACGAGGAGGTAGCCGAGTGGGTGAGGAGCGTGTTGGAGCGCAAGAATGAAGGCCAGGGCGTAGACGGCGCCTCGCCGCCAGCTCTGCACAAGGTTAACCTTGACACGGTAAGCCCTCTGGCAAGTCCGGCGGCGGGAGTATAGCGACGTGCGAAGGCAGGCAGCGCGTGGTGCTGCCGGGGTGAGGGCGTCGTGGGAAAAGTGGGAGATTGGACCAGGAGTAACGTCAGTATTGGCCGACAGAGCTGGCATCTGCCCGGCCTTATTTGAGCACGAAAACATCAGCGTTGGCTGGTGTCCTTTGATTTCCTATTTCCACCATATTTTCTTCGCCAAGTTCTCTACGAGACACCCCTTGACGACTTCCCTATCACGCCCTATCTCTTTTGTGTTCATGTGTCTGATAAACGCTTTAACCCCTGTATACGTATTGGGACGGTCTTTAGAAAGGGTCTTTTTTATCATACATCTAGTTTGTCCTTTCGAAAGGATACCGGGAAATGTCAGTGTCAAGTTGCCATATTCCTCCGTGAAGACTCTTAAGCGTCCGAGTCAGAAGTACTATAGCAAAGTATAGAAGGGATGCATGTATATCCTGCATTAGGTAGTTATTGGAGAGATGAATCTCTCATCATTCAGTCCACATACAGTAGTACCTAGTCAAGGCTGTCATGGTCCAAAATGTTAGCGCGTGGTTGTCAGGCGTCCAAGGAGGGCGGTCTCATTTAGCACGCAGTAGATTGACAGATCAGTTGGTTATAAAATTGTATTTTCCCCTCATGCATGACATGTCATTTCTGTCTAGATAGGATAACGTACTTGTTATGCTTCAAATTTTATATTAATTATGGATATCATAAACACCTAACCTTTCCAAGTGAACAACCATCATAACCATCTCATCAACATTCCATTACCACACCCTTTGTAGTCGTTCAAAGCTCGCCTAACGAGTCATCCCTGCCTTCATGCGCCCTGAGCCAATGCAAATCATGACCATCACAATGTAGTGAGGCAGTGGATGGAAAACGAGTGAATAGAAACAAGAAAAAGAAGGGAGAGAAAATACAGCTTAGGATAAGATGTACCTCCCAATCGACGTCCCCCGCGCCTGGCTAGACCGATGATTTGTTTGGTTGATCAGATCTCAAGAACCGGGGCTCGTAAACATCTAGGAATACTCTTCCTTGACGCGGCGGCCGTCATAGTTCTTGCTGCGAACGCTGCGGCTGCGACGCCAGCTTCGGCCGCTGTAGCCCTTCTCGCCGCGGATGCCAAGGCAGAAGAGAACATTGGCAATGAGGAGAGCGGCGAAGGAGCCCCAGGCGAAGCCGAAAGCGTATCTGCCAAGCGAGGCGCTACGGCCAGCAGAGTGAAAGTGGTTTCGGGCGATGACAAAGGTAGCACTGAGAACACATTAGCCCGATGATGCTCTGGAATGTGAAGGTGGAGGAAGGAGGGGGGCACATACGTCATCAGCGAAACAGCAATGGCGGAGCAGAAGAGAGCCAGGCCCGTGACGAGGCCCGAGATGGCAGCGCCCAGACGTCCAAAGAAGGAGAGGAAACCGGCGAAGAAGGCGAGGGTCTCGAAGAAGAGGGTGAGGATAAAGAAGACCCAGCCGAAGCGCCACAGGTAGTAGAGTCGGGTTGAGGTGGTGTGTCCGCCGTGGCCTCCGCCCAGGCCCGAGGGAACATTGCCAGCGCGGGAGTCCCAGGCCTGGCCAAAGGGAGGGGCTGCCTGAGAAGAGTCGCAGTCTCTGTTGTCAAGGCCACAGAACTGGAAGTAGGTCCATTGGGTGATGGGCTTGGCGCCCGTGATGCCAGAAGTGTCGGCGCGCAGGAAGTAGGTCCTGTCGAGAGGGCTCGAGTGCGTGACACCGCTGAGGATGATGAACCAGAGCATGACCAGCGACCCGGCGGTCAAGATGAGGCCTACGAGGCCGAGGGTGCCGTCTTATAAGAGAGAGAAAACATGTCAGCCAAACGGGAACGGAACAAATGGGAGGCTGGGAAACGTACTCTTTGCCATGCTGAGTATGAGGACTGCAAAAGGTCGAAGCGGGCGTAGGTGATTCAGATGCAGAGGACGAGTATGGAGGTGGAGGTGTCGACGATGGAATGAGAGGAGAGGGGCTCGAAGAAGATTAAGTATGAATGTACCACACGATCTGGGGAAAGGGAACCCTGGACCCTAGATATGCGGAATGGAAATGATCAGTGCGCAAAGGGAGGAGGGAAAACAAAATAGTTCAATACGTTGCAGAGCGGACAAGCAGGACAGAGCGGGCCGATGGGGGTGTCAAGGGGTGTTGGGCCGTATTAGGTTGAAGAGGAAGAGGAAGAGGAAGAGGAGGGAAAAGATGGCAGTTCCTTGTTTGCGAGATGGGTCCTTGCGATGTTATAGTGTGGCCTCTGCCTCGAAGCCGTGTCTCACACAACAAGTGATCGCCGAGGACACTAGCAGGTGCCTAGGCAGGTAGCGAGGGGGGTGGGAGGGAGCCGGATGCTCGGTAGGACATGCAGATTATAATCGCGATGTAGGGGCGGGAAAGCAATTAGACACGCACGGGTGAGAGGCGAGCAAGCGAGGTGTTGAAGGGAGGGGAGGGATGGAAGAAGCAAGCAGCTCTAGGGTCTTGATGCTTTTTGTTGTTACTGGGGGCGAGTAGGAAAGGAAGGCTATAAGAGACGTAGTTAATGGGGATTTGTTAATTTGAGGTCATAGATGATGTACATATGAAATGGGGATACTGGGATGGAGGTAAGAAGGAAGAGGGCAAAAAAAAAAAGTTTCGATTTGACGGGAATGCGCTGGCCATCAGGTCACCGGCCACCGTCGTCAACAACAGCCTGCAAGCTCCCTCGGTTTCTTCCCATCACGCAGGGATTACGTCCAGGCTGGCGATCCCGGCGGGCTTGGTGTAAGGCTAATGGAGGGCCAGAAGAGGGGCGATGACGACAACTCGCAGCTTGCTGGCTGCTGCCAGTAGCGCTCGCCTTGCCCTTTTCAGGCCCCAGATGGCCTGTTCCGCTGACGACGCAGGGGCCACCGCTAGGTAGTACGTGCAAACACCGCCCAACTCGTGAGCCATGTGAACACCGAGGGGGATCTGGGCCAGGGCAGAATCTCTCCCGCTTACCAAATACAGGTTAACCCCGTCTCCGGTTTCTTGACATGGGCTGGGTTTTCCTCTTTCACTTCCCGCGCCCTCCCGTCTTGCCGACCCCATCCGGGCATAGCAACGCATCACCACTCCTTGTGCCGGGGAAGGGGAGAGTAGGAAAGAAAAAAAAAAAAAACCTTGGGTGGCTTGTTGACGTACAATTACGTCGTCCCCCCCGGGGACCAGAAAGGTGGGCTGTTTGATTCACAGCGATGTGGACCACATCACGTCCGCTACTGCGCCTACGGCACACCCGCTGTCCTAAACCACACTCACTGTTGCTCCAGCGCCACGATTCGATCGATGTCCTGCATCGTCCTCGCTGGTCCAGCGGGAGCGCCCACCTGCAGCTGCTGCAGCACCGGCATGTCGTGGGACAAGGTCCCGGTGGCATCGTCGACTACGGCGCCGTAGAGGCAATGCAGGAGGAGCTCCGCGCAGAGTTCCTCGCCTTCAAGGGCATGGTGCCGGGCCCCAATGCCCAGCCGCCCAGGCCTCACCTCTTGTCCTTTGAGTCCATGCCGACGTTTACCCTGGGTCGTCGGCAGGAGCAGCTCGATGCCGGCCAGAGCAGCCGCCTGGAGCGCGAGCTCGCCGTGGACCTGACTCGTCGTCGCCAGCCCGTCCGCGCCAGCCTACAGCCGCAGGTTAGGAAGACGAACCGCGGCGGGCTCACGACGTACCACGGCCCTGGCCAGCTGGTCCTCTGGCCGATCCTGGACATGCACTCGCCGCTGTACCCCAGCTTCGGCGTCGCGTCGTACGCCAGCCACCTCGAGACGACGACGCAGCGCCTGCTCGCGCAGCTGTTTGGCATCGAGACCTTCACCACGCGCGACGAGCCGGGCGTGTGGGTGCAGACGGCGCCGGGCGAGCAGATGCGCAAGATTGCGGCCATGGGCGTGCACCATCGACGCCACGTCACGGCCTTGGGCATTGCGGTCAACATCGACGTCCCCGTCACCGGCGACGAGCACGTCAACCCGTGGGCGCGGTTCGTCCCATGTGGACTCGAAGGCAAGGCTGTGACGTCTGTTGCCGCCGAGCTAGGCCGCGATGCCGATGGTGCTTGGTGGAATGTGGCTGATCTAGCCACTTGCTGGGCCAAGATATTCGAGGAGGGCCTCTTGGATTCGTCCAAGAGGTAGTAGACAGATGAGATTGACGAGGCTCCTACGGTCCTGCATTAGGGGCTGTTCCAAGGTTTACGAGCATTCCGCAAGGCTTGGCCACCAACGTAAGGCTCGGATACATTCCAAGCCAGCTCTACGTAAAGGAACTGCTCTGAGCTTGTACGATTGTATACTATTTGTATCAACAATGATTAGACTATATTCATCACACCATTCTGGGAAGCACCAGCCGGGGCCACTGAAGAACCTAGCATAGCATTACCATGACGTGGAACCATCGCGAGAATCAATATCAACCCATCTCTGAGCCTCCATCAACATCAAATGGGTTCCGTGGTCTAGCTGGTTATGGCATCTCGTTAACACCGAGAAGGTCCCCGGTTCGAGCCCGGGCGGAATCACGTGACGACTCAGTCGCCTTACAACCCTTTCTTTTTGCTCGTGTTTGTTGTTGATCACATTTCTTCCCCCTTTTTGTTGTTCTGTACAGCAATGGTCATAGTTGTTTACTTACCGGACATGCTTCTGTTGCGACTCTGAGCTACTTATGCCTAGGTAGCCAATAAAAAAAGAATGGGAGAAGAAAAAAAAAAGGCATGTCCAGCGGGAGCATCCACAATCATATTGGCAGCAAAACAACTGGCTCTCGCAGAGGCAAAAGGAAATGTCCAATACACTGCCCCGTACTGGAATCGAACCAGTGATCTTGTCATTACTAGTGACACGCTATACCACTTAGCCAACGGGGCTGTTCGTGTTCTTGGGTGTAAATGGCGCCGTTATTGAGGAGTAAGAGACAGGAGGAGTGCTGGTATGCGGCAAGGGCATGGATTTGCTGGGGTCGTTGCAGCTGCGGGCCAATGGAGGACGAGACCCTGAGCATGGCAGTCGGGATGAACTGGTAGGGTCCGACGTTGAGCGGTGGCGCCATTGTCTCGGTTGATTCCAATAATCATCTTCGATGGGCAGCCGACCTTTGCGCTTGCAAATCGAGACTATCAAGGCAGAGAGAGTTGCGTTTCGGCAGAATGGAAAGACGATGACGACTTGACTTTGAAGAGAAAAAAATGGAGCTTGGCTGGTTGGTTGGCGGCTGCCAGCAAACGCTGGTCTGATCTGGCTGTATTGCATCCCCATGTTTTTCACCGTCGAGCAAACGCAATCCGGCTCTTGTTCGCAAACGAGAACGAAGTGATTGCCAAAATTAGCGCCGCCGCTTGGTGATGGGTACAGGGGTTCCCAGGTCTGCAGACATGCATTGTTTTTTTATCAGATGGGATGGGAAAAGAGATGCTGGCCTCCGCTCACGCTGTTGGGTGGCGCTGCGAGCCACAAGTGCATTACATACAGCATGTGCTTGGCGGGGTGTTTCCGTGGAACAGGTGGCCGCTGAATCGGGATGGTGAGATGTCGCAATTCCATGACCCTGGTTCGAGATCGAGGAAACCCCTGCACTCAGTGCGTTGAGTCTGGATGGCCTTTACTGGAAGTTGATTTGATGGGGGTTGAAGCGGCATCATGATGCGCCAGCGCTGAGAGTGTGTAATGGCCAGGCATATCATATCGTAGAAGGTAACAGTGATGATAGTACTCCGTACCTACTGTACTTGTACATAGAAATACGCATGTAAAAGCTCAGGAAAGTTGCGGAATCTCGGCCCCACGTGCCCCGCCAACGGTAACCACGACATGGCGAATGTGCATGCGAATCATCCGTTCTAATTACCTCCTCCTCCTCTTCCTGCTTATCCCGCAATATATTCGCCTCCGTGGGAGAGAAGACGCTTCTTTGACAGCACCCCATTCGCCGTCACTGACGCTTGCAACCTTGCTTGGCTCTCCCTCCGACAAAAAACAAACCAACCACCCACCCCCCAAAGGCGATAAAAAGCCATGTCTTGTCCCCGCGGCCAGCCCTCCCATATCCATCATGGGCTGCCACCGCTATGGAGACCGCCGTTTGACACCTCGAACAAATACCGCAAGAACCGTCTAGGCATACTATGTACACGCGCACGCCCAGGCGGCCCATGCTCCGAAGCAAGGCGCATCCCCCACTTGGTCCGTCGGCCTTTTGTATCTCGTCGGATGGACCCTGGGGTTAACTTGTGTCTAGACCGGGAACTGAGTTAAAAAAAAATAAAAATAAGGAAAATTAAATCAAATAACCACCAGGAGCTAATGGATGGATGATACGGATACCGAGGCGGTCCCCTTATCTACCCTCGTCGCACATCTTGGCGAAGACTCACAGTCCTTCCTCTACCACTCGTCCTAATCCAAAGAACTACAAACGATCCTCAGACCTCGCCTTGAGCCGTGGTCGTCATGAATCCCCTCGTGGCTGCCGAGCTGCGCCGGTTCGGCGACGACGGAGTTGCTTTCCGCGCTCGTCCCAACCATGTCCACAGCACCTGGGCGCGCACCTTCTCCTCCACCCCCGAGCTATACATCCAGCCCGAGTCGCTCCCCGAGATAGAAAAGGTCGTCAACCTGGCCAGGAGATGCCGTCGCCGGCTGGTCACGACGGGCTGCGGCCACTCGCCGTCCACCATTACCTGTACCTCGAGCTGGCTCGTCAACCTCGACAACTTCAACAAGATAGTTTCGGTGGACAAGGGCAGCAACGAGGTTGTCATGCAGAGCGGCATCAGGTTATACACTCTGTGCGCGAAGCTCGAGGAGGAGGGGCTGTCTATGCCCAACCTGGGTAGTATCAACGAGCAGTCCATTGCCGGTCTCATCTCCACGGGTACCCATGGAAGCAGTCTCAGGCACGGCCTGCTCTCCGAGCACATCACCGCCCTCAAAATCACACTCGCCGACGGCACCACCAGGTCGTGCTCGGCCGAGGTCAACCCAGAGCTGTTCAAGGCGGCTCTCCTGTCGCTGGGAGCGCTGGGTATCATAACCGAGATCACCCTGCAGGTGGAGCCGGCCTTTAAGCTCAAGTGGTATCAGACCATCGATAGCGACTTCAAGATGCTCGAGGCGTGGGACCACGAACTGTGGACCCAGAGCGAGTTTATCCGAGTCTGGTGGCTGCCTCACACGAGGCGTGCCGTCGTCTGGCGTGCAGACAGGACCACCGAGGAGACCACTACGCCGCCGACCACCTACTATGACTGGGCGTTGGGGCATGTCCTCTACCATAACCTGCTGTACCTCGGACACTTTATTCCCCGCGTGATCCCGTGGATCGAGTGGTTCGTGTATGGAGCGCAGTACGGCTTCCGCGACGGGGCGACAACCACGGCTGTGCAGAGCAGCCACCAGGCGCTGCTGCTCAACTGCCTGTATTCGCAGATGGTCAATGAATGGGCAGTTCCTCTTCACAAGGGCCCGGAGGTGCTACGGCGGTTAAGCTCGTGGGTGAACCGCCTGACGCCGGACGACGTCGGCTACGTCCCGCATAACATCCCCTTCTCCGCGGAAGGCGTGTACATCCACTCGCCGGTGGAGGTGCGCGTCAGCGACACGACCCTCACATCCAATGTCAGGCCCTACCTGGACCCGACACTAGATGACGGGCCGACGCTGTACCTCAACGCCATTGTGTACCGCCCCTACCACACCGACTCGACGATTGGAAATCGGTACTATGAGGCGTTTGAGTATCTGATGAAGGAGATGGGAGGCCGGCCGCACTGGGCCAAGAACTTCCAGACGACGGGGGCAGAGATCGAGGCGTCGTACGGCAAGCGGCTGGAGGAGTTCCGGAGGGTGCGTCACGAGGCAGACCCGAAAGGCATGTTTGTCGGCCCGTGGCACAGGGCAAAGGTCATGGGCCAAGGCGCGAAGCTGGACTTGGAGGAGATTGAGGTGTCGAGGAGGCCGGCCAAGGGAGGTGGTCTGGAGACGTTTGGCCAAGTGTAGACGAAGCCTCTGTTCCGGCCTTTCCTTTCCCTTTCTTCTTTTTCTGTTGTTGGGAGGTTATTCTGGGCAGCGTATGCATTTGCAGGAGGGCAGCAAAAACAGGTCTTTTATGACACGATAGACTGACTGGTGCTTTTTTTATTTTTTATTTTTCCATGATTGATTGAATATGGCAAAGTGGAAGTTATTATGAGGCCATAAGGTATCATTTGGGCCATGTTGAGCAGGGGTTGTGGAACTAATTCGATACGGATGTATGTATGCATGTTTTGTCTGCATGTGATGGGTCGTTATTCTCCGGGAGAGGCTCAAGTCAATGTATGCATGCTAATTACATACCTGGTATGCATGTGCTGGTTATCGAGATGCTTCCAAAAGATTCTTCAAACACATGCCTCCCCGGTAATGAGTTGAATATTCCAGGGCCCTTGGATCGCCTTGGCGGCCCTCGAACCCTTCCCTGGATGGCCCAATTTGGCAACACACAGCGCTCCAACCACTCAGCGTAGCAACTGCCATACAGCTTCTCCACCATCAACACCATCAACCGTCAGCATCACGGGTTCTCTGATATGGGGGCCGGGGCCATGGATGCCTCAATCCCATGGACAGGAGCCTTTCCTGCTCGTAGTTCGCATCATCCGCACAATGTGGTCCCCCAGGCTATTAATGGCGCCTCGTCTGCCCATCTGGCCGTCTTTCCTTTCCTTGCTGTGCTTGAATCGTTTCCCCCTTCATCATTCTTTATGCTACTACTTTTGGCATTGCCGCCTTGGTGAGAATGTCGCCCGACGACCAGTTTGGTCCCCAGCATACAGGCATCTTCGACTTCACCATCCTCTTTGAGCAGAGCATCCTGTCGCTCCTCCCGACTGCTCTCTTCGTCCTCGTCGCACCCTTTCGTGTTGCCAGACTCGTCTCCCGAGATGCCTGCGTAGCACCAGGTCCTCTCCTGTGGCTGAAGCTGGTGAGAAGACTGCCATGGCATATGCTTACTAGCCCTACCCTGACATTGACATACATTATAGACAATAATCCTCGTGTACTTGGGCCTCCAGGTCTCACTGCTGGCACAATGGCTCCTGTCGTCCTCCCCCAGCACTCGGACATCCCTCCCAGAATCGATTCTCGGTCTGGTCGAAGCCATTGTCATCGCTGCCACGTCCTACACAGAGCACCTCAAGTCCATAAAGCCGTCCTTTCTCCTCAACACCTACCTTCTTCTCACGATCCTCCTCGACGTGGCGCTTGCGCGTACCTTTTGGCTCCGCGAGGGCATGGCTGCCATAGCCAGTGTATTTACCGTCTCGCTCGTCGTCAAGTCCGCTCTTCTCGTACTTGAGGAGCTACCCAAGCGCCCCCTCTCCACAGACAACAAGACAATCCCGCGCGAGACGGTCGCCGGCGTTGTGAACAGGGGCGTTTTCTGGTGGCTCAACTCGCTCTTCTGGACCGGCTCCAAATCAATCATTGACATCGAGCACCTGGGCCCCATCGATGCCAAGTTTGACTCGCGACAGCTGTTGCATCGCCTGGAGATGGCTTGGGAACAATGTATATAACCCTCTACCCTCTGCCATGCGCGCATTTACTGATGCCCAGTATCCAGACAACAAGGAAACCCCTTTTGCGCTCATGTCATGCACATTTGGAGTCTTCAAATGGCAGTTCCTCGCCGGCATCCTCCCACGGCTGCTCTGCTCAGCCTTCAATTTTGCCCAGCCCTTCCTTGTCACCTCGGTCATCGAACACGTCGGACAGCCTCAAACGGAGGATTTTTCGAGGATCTCAGGCGGGTTGATCGGTGCCACGGCCCTGATATACGTGGGCATGGCCGTCACCCAAGCCTGGCACAGGCACATGACGTTCCAGCTGCTCACCATGTACCGGGGCGCCTTGGCCTCGCTTATCTTCAAGAAGACGCTGCATCTACACAGCAGCTCCATCAAGGATGCGGCACCACTGACACTCATGAGCACGGATATAGAGACCATGGTTATGGCTGGGGGTGCTATTCATGACCTGTGGGCGAGCTTGCTTGAGCTCCCGGTTGGCATCTACCTGCTGTACCGCCAGATTGGCATCCCGTGTCTTTTTATCCTTCTCCCTACACTACGTAGGCTGCTCCCCCCTCTCTCGTAGGAGCCTCCTTTTATACTGACCCGTATCTTTCAGTCACCACGATATTGGGCGGCGCCGTCGCACCCGCCATGGGCACAACGCAGGCAAGCTGGAATGAAGCTGTTCAGCAACGTCTCAGTGCGACCAACGATATGCTGAGCCAAATCAAGGGCATCAAAATGGTTGGCCTCTCTTCCTATTTCCACCAGCATATACAGGAAATGAGAGTCAAGGAAGTACAGCGCTCCATAAAGCACCGCATCCTCATAGCCTACTTCCAGGGCCTAAGTACGTAGCCCGCACATCTTCTTCTTTAAGCAGTACCTTACCAGAGTTAGTCATCTTGTCCGAGTATATGACTCCAGTCATCATCATCCTCGCCGGAATATATTGGTCCAGGGCAGAGCAAGGCTTGTCCATCGCCGAGGCCTTTACATCGCTATCACTTATCAGAATAGCGTCTCTACCCCTCCTCACAATCTTGGTTTCCTTGATGCAGGTATCTAGTGCACTAGGCTGCTTCACTCGTCTGCAAGCCTACATGAAGCTGGAAGGCCATGCTGTTGGCCAACCGTCAAGTAAAGCATATGGGGAACGTAATTCGTCTAGCACTAAGGAAATAGGATTGCCTCATCCAGTTCCTTCAGCACCCAAAGACAGTTCTATCCCCATGGCCCCTCTGCAGCCTGCACTCCAGTCCGAAACAACCATCCCGACACACCCCATCAAGCTTGAGAATGCTTCTTTCACCGCTGGGGAGCAAATTCAAGTTCTTAAGGACATCAGCCTATCCATTCCCCAAAGCACCCTATCTATGGTTGTGGGACGAGTGGGATCTGGCAAGTCCAGCCTCCTGAAAGCCATCATCGGAGAAGTCATGCTCACGAGCGGCAACCTGACCCTCGGCGCAAGCTCAATGGCTTACTGCGACCAGACCCCTTGGCTCCGCAACATCTCCATCAGGGGCAATATCCTTGGTTCCTCTCATCTGGATGAAGAGTGGTTATCTGTTGTGATCAAAGCTTGTGCCCTCGACGAGGACTTGTCTGCCTTCCCGATGGGAGACCTTACCATTGTTGGCTCCGGCGGAGTTGCGCTCTCCGGCGGACAGAAGCACAGAGTTGTAAGTAATCCGCGAGCTTCCATCCATAGGGACGTCTACTGACGAACGTAGGCCCTCGCTCGTGCCGTGTACTCTCGCCAACGCGCCATGGTTCTCGACGACGTCTTCAACGGACTTGACACTACGACCATGCATGCAGTGTTCATGCGACTTTTTGGCCCGCAGGGACTTCTCCGCGACAACAGGACAACGGTTGTGCTCGTCACGAACCAAGGTTAGTGGTACGGCTCTCTGACACCCTCTGTTCCCCAGTCTGACTATCTCCTCTAGTCAACTTCCTCCCACTCGCGGACCACATCACCATGCTCGAGGAAGGCCGCGTCATACACAACCAGGTATCTTACAACACAGTTGATCCCTCTGCATGGGGTGTCATTGAGCGCGAGAAAGACGACACTGCAGGTTCTACGCATGCAGAAAAGGCTCCAGCCACGGGTAACCTGAAGCCGCAGCTAGCCATCGCCGCCGCCGCCGCTTCGTCCAAGGTCGAGGCCGATCTGGCCCGCCAAACCGGCGACGCCGAGTGCTACAAGATCTACTTGCGCTCATGGGGCACCACGAATATGGTTGTTGTAGTAATCGCCTCTGTTCTCTATGTTGGCGTTTCATCATTACCCCGTCAGTATCCCTTGACCGCCACTATTCTGCTCTCCATTGACACGATTGACTCGCAGAAATTTGGCTCCGCATATGGACACAGAACGGGACCGCCACCAGAGACCCCTTTTACGTCGGCATGTTTGTTGCATTCTCATTCGCTGCTGTTCTGCTTGGGGTATTCGATGTTTTGTAAGATGTTTCCTGGCACGGGTCGCTGGCAAATACGCTGACATGCCGTCAGGTTTTTTATTCTCTCAGGAGTGCCCAGATCTAGCAAGCAGCTTCACAAGCAGCTCTTGTCTGCCGTCATGAGGTGCGCTTTGCTAGAACTAGCATCTATTCTCATGGTACTGACAAATTGTGAAGAGCCCCTTTATCCTTCTTTACAAACACGGACCTCGGCGTCACCCTCAACCGGTTCGTGCTGGTAATGCCCTCCCCCGACCCATGTACTCACCCGCCTCTAGATTTAGTCAAGACATGACACTCATCGACCAAGCCCTCCCGATGTCGTTCTGGGGGCAGGGACTGGTACGTTATTCTACCATTTGCGGTAATGACAGTTCGTTCTGACACACTGTTCAGTCCTCCTTGGTGTCCTCGTGCAGACAGGCCTCATTGCGTCCGGCGCGACATACGTCGCAGCCGCAATACCCGGCTGCATGCTCGCCCTCTACTTCATCCAGCGCTTCTACCTACGCACCTCACGCCAAATGCGCTTCCTCGACATCGAGGCCAAGGCCCCTCTATACACTCAGTTCACTGAGGCGCTCACCGGGCTCAGCACCATCCGCGCCTTTGGCTGGACGCCCGACTTCATGGTAGATAACCATGAACGTCTAAACACATCCCAGAAACCATTCTATATCCAGTTCTGCCTGCAGCGCTGGCTACAGGTAGTCTTGGATCTGCTTGTGGCCGGCATGGCCGTTGTTCTTGTCGCGCTCGCCCTGAGTTTCAGGGGGACGACCTCGATGGCTGCCATCGGTCTTGCCATGGTCAACCTGATCAGCTTTAACCTCTCTCTCACGGTTCTCATCAGCCTGTGGACCGAGCTGGAGGCATCTCTGGGAGCCATTGCTAGGCTCAAATGGTTCGTCAACAACACCCCAATCGAGTCCAAAGAAGGGGAGACGGAGATCCCACCAAGCGACTGGCCTCGCCAGGGCAGCGTTGAGTTCCGCAATGTGTCTACTTCATATAGGTTGGTTCCCAGCGACTACGATATTCTGACACCAATACTAACCATTTGAAGTGACAATTCACCTACTGTTCTTCATGATGTATCCTTCAAGGTACAAGCCGGTCAAAAAGTTGGCATCTGCGGTCGTTCAGGAAGGTAAGCTAGCCAAACCACTCATCTTTTTCTCCGTGTTAGTGCCATAGTAAGTAAGTGGTTAACCAACAATGCTCCTCACAGCGGCAAATCATCGCTCATCCTCTCCATCTTACGCCTTCTCGAGCTCCAATCCGGCAGCATCTTAATCGACGACCTCGACCTCGCCACCCTCTCACGTGAAGAAATCCGCTCCCATCTCACCGTCATCCCCCAAGAGCCTCTCAAGCTCACCGGCTCCGTGCGATACAACCTCGATCCCAACGGCGCCATCCAAGCAGACCAGGCCCTGATCAGCGTCCTGGCCAAGACGTCCATCTGGCCCGCCATCGAATCACACGGTGGGCTCGACGCCGACTTCAAGGATCTCGGCTTCTCTGCGGGCCAGCTGCAGCTCTTCTGCCTCGCCCGCGCGCTGCTGTCCCGCGCCAGCGTCGTCCTCCTTGATGAGGCGACCAGTAATGTGGATCGCCAGACTGATCAAGAGATTCGCCGCGTAGTCAAGGAGGAGATGGGAGGGAGGACTGTGCTCGAAGTGGCCCATCGCCTCGACATTATCAGTGACTATGATGTTATCATGGTCCTGGGTGATGGGAAGGTGCTCGAGATGGGGACGCCAGAGGAGCTGCTGAACTCGCCTTCTTCGGCATACAGATCCTTACGTGAACATCAGACACTCTAGGTCTCTCGGGTTGCTCATAGACAAGGGGCCTGTCGATGTTTCGACTTGTATATCATGTAACAATATCCAACCATCACTCATCTTCGTCAGAATAGAACAGCCATCATCCAGTGCACCAGAAATCCATTGATATGCATTAAGTCCTCGACTAATTTAGTATTCAATCCTCCCAACCATACCGTTTTCCCTGAGACTCCAGCAATGTCCCTCAACTCCGCCATGGCGAGTTTCCTGATCTTTTGTACTAACCAGCATATTATGCCAATGACAGCTTAGCCAAGTGGTCCAGCTGTAAACAAGTATCGTTCGCAAAAATTCTCGGAGGTTTCCATGGCGCCAAAACAAGGCTCTCTTGAGGTAGCGGATATTGAGCGGAAACCTCGGTTTGTTCGGTTCTATGAGCCTGGGGGAAGAGAGCAGCGTGCCCTATGTTGCCATACGATGTTGTGATTAAATGAAGCCATCCAAGGGTCCCTCAAAGGCCAAAAGAGAGAAAAATAAGGAAAATGAAGAAGAAAAATACAAGAGTAATATGTAGGTTGCCTCCCGGCCGGATGATCTTGCTCCATGAGAAATCTCCCGATATAACCACCATGAAAAGCCAGCCAATCTGAGCCTGAGTGCGATGAAGGAGAGAAAATATGATGAACCATGCCACAAGTAAGTCGTGCCCACGCTATGCAATGGTGTTGCGATGACCAAGTAATAGCAGAAAGCATATGTAAGTGATACAAAACGACGACCTATTCATGTATTGCGTCCGTTTTCTCCAATAGCTGCCCACGAATTGAGCCAAGGTGGGCGTGATAAAGGGTGATGTGTGTTTAATATGTAGGAGGTAGGTGATTGTAGGTGGGGTGTAAACCAATTACTCGGTTGAAATTCTAGCCGCGGCTGACTTGGCTGTTACTCGTTCTGCTTTTCTCGTCTTCTTCCTCGATGACATCGCTCAAACGAGTTGGGTGGTGGTGACGCGGCACTGGTTCCCACCCCGAGGGTCCGTAGCCCTGGCCAGAGTAGTCCTGCGCTGCTGGAGCCGGCGCCCATTGGCTGGCGCCAGCGGCAGATGTCGTGGGTATATCATAGCCGCCGCTCGGAGGGTTGGTGGTGGCCGGTGTCTCATATTCTTCTGCGTCTGCATCAGAGCCTGAGATCGTAGAGGGTGGAGCAGCAAAGGCAATTCGGTTTCCCTGACTATCGAGGACAAAATTGCCCTGCGCATCAATGACGTACTCACCATCGCTGAATCCACCCTCCGAGCGAGGTGCCATTGGCGCGGCAGGCGGCGGCTGCTGGCTACCCGAGGTTTGAGATCGGTAGTAGCTCCCGGGAGTACCTCCTGGCGTGGTTGTAGAAGGGTGAGGATGGCCGGGGACGGCCTCGGGAGGATCCGGTGCATACATTTGCTCGTACTCGCGGGAATCGGCGTATCGGCCAGGCATGTTCTGCGTTGTCATGGGTACCACCTGGACGCCGCCTACAAAGGTGGGCTGGCCAGATTGCAGCGAGGCTTGCAAGGCAAACGTCTTGTCGCGTTCCTCCTGCTCTCTACGTCCAAGCTCCTCCCAGGCTCGCCGTGCCTCCTCTTTCGAGATAGCAAGTTCCTTGCGCATCTCGGCCAGCTGCTTCTGTGCCTTGGACGACCCCTTCTCCTGGTCGATTGCGTTTCGGATAGCTTCTGCGCGTTCTCTCCTCTCCTTTTCTAGAGTAGCTTCGAGAATGCCCTTGACTTCCTGGGCACGTTCCAACTCGGCTCGCGTCTCAAAGAACCATCTCTGAAACTTGCGCTCAGAGCTGGCCCGCAGGCGCTGCAGCTCTACCACGGCATGGAAGAGATTTGCTCCTGCGGCGGAGAGGTCGGTGACTTGGCGAGCCAATTGCTGGCTCACTGGATCGCGATTGACCTCATCCTTGTTCTGCTCCAGTTTACGGATCCAATAGCTCGTTAGGCCCTCCCAATGGGCAGATAAGGTCTCCCAGCGTTCGAAGGCGTGAGGAAATGAGTTTCTGGGCTTGGATGCGGACAGTTGCTGTGCCGACGCATCTTGAGATGGCTGCTGGGCTTGATGTTGAGCGTCAGCGGTTGGGGGAAGCTGTGAGGCAGCTTGCCGATTGAAGCGTGAAGCCAACTGCTGTGTCTGTTGGGATTGGTGCGCTGGATTTAGTTGTTGATGTTGTGATGCATGAGCAGGCCGTGAAGCCAAAGGGGTTTGGGGAGCCGGTTGACCTTGGCGATTGGGGTCAACAAACGACTGCCCATCAGCATCGCCAGCAGACCGACGCTCCGCGTTCCGTCGCCGTGCTTCTTCCGCGACTCGTGCCTCGTGTTCAGCTCGAAGTCGTTCTTGCTCGAGGCGCTTTCTCTCCTCCTCGGCCTCTGCTCTCTGACGCTCTTCTCTCGCCTTCTCTCTTGCTGCTCGCTCCTGCATAATCATCCTGGGGCCTCTGATGCCCGAAGGCGAGCTTGTGGGTGCAGGGGCCGCGGTAGGGCGGCGGGGAGCCTGCATTGCATTCCCGTTGGATGTAGCGGCATTGGAGCCGCTTCCTATGACATCAGCCATGCTAGCGGATTCCTCGGCCAGATCCGAGGTGAAGGGATTAGGATATCGTAGAGCCTCTTCGAGGGCAAAGAGGATAGCGGTGTGAGTTCGCTTGGAGATCCGAAGAGCAGGGTGCGGCTCGGGTCGGTCTTGTTGCGAGGAAGAAGGGGGTGGGTTTGCAGAACCAGGGTGATCAGAGGTTTCTTCTTCAAAGTCGTGGGCAAGGTCGCGCGAAGGAGCTCGCTCGCGATTATGCTCTCGCCGAGGTCCAATTGATAGTCCAAAGGCCGAGTCCTGTTGAGGGTCGCTCCGGTCAGGATTAGGGAAGAGGTGCCTAGGATTGAAGCCAATGGATGCGGCAGCGATATGAGGCTGTCGCGCGCTGGAACTCGAGGTGGGAGAAGCCTCGAAGCGCGGGGTTCGGCGAAGACTCCGGGGGTGGGAGGAGGGAGTAGAAGGCCTCAGGGGGGGGTTGGGAGGTGTCTGCGGGTGGCGGATTGTCGGCTGCTGGCGTTGCTGCGTAGAATGCGTAGGCTCGTGCGTCTCGTCAAAGTCGTTAGAAGGATGGGAGGGAGTTGGACGGGACAACCCGGCGGCGTCAGCTGGCGATTGGGGTGGAAGAGACAAGTTGAGGGCTTGTCCACCACCAATGCCGTGGCGGTGGTGGTCGAGGTGGAGATGAAGGAGGAGGAGGTGGTGGTGGAAGTGGTGCCGTCAGAAACTGGTTGGGGCCAAAACTTGGGAGAGCGGCGCGGCGTGAGCGTCACAAGCTCGGGGGATCTGGTTGGATTGCGAAGCGTCGAGCGAGGCGTCTGGTGATGCGTCTCTCTCTGTGCAAGCTGCTAGGTAAAGGGAGAGATGAGGCGAGACAAGGACATGACAATTGAGGCAGAGTGTCTCGGTAGAAACCGACCAGAGGGTGGAAGGGACTCTGACGTTGTGGACACAGACAAACAGGCAAAGAGACCAAAGAACAAGAAGAAAAAATCAAGATCAGCGCAAGCAACAGCAGCGGAACATGGGAACAGGAGCAGAACAGGAGCAGGATAGGAGCAGGATAGGACAGGACAGGAGCAGAGCGAGGTAGGTCTTGGGGTTGCAGGCGTCTGACCTTCGACGGTCGACCGACAAGGGCCCTGGGTGATGTCAAAATGTGGTGGCAGGAAACGCTGGAATCGAACCTGAAAAAGAGGCTGGGGACTAAGATGGGGCTAGCGCGGTGACAGGAAAACGTGCGAGGAAAAAGGAAGGCCCGGCCAGCACTTAGTATTACTGCCCTACTACCAGCCAGTAGCGCAAGGCCCTTAGTGCGGAAGCTGAACCGGGAAAGAACCTAGAGAGAAAATGGGGGGCTGGGGCTGGGGCTGGGCTGCAACTTGCAGCTATGCGCTGGCACCCACGCCACTGGGCCGCTGGGTCGCCGTCCACTATCACCATCCACTATCACCATCCACTGTCACCATCCACTGCTCGCTGGTCACTGGCCAGTCAGGTCAGGTGTGAGTGTCGGTAGCCTGCGCCACACTGACACATAATCCCATGTGGCCATTCCATGGACGTTGGTCCTGTGTGCGGCGGTGACGTGTGGCGGCCAGGTGTTGTCGGGCACAGCGACTGCCATTGCCATGCTTTTGCAACTTCATCCCATTGGCCATGTCTCTCGTCAGATGCCACGATGGACCATCTGGCTTCGCATCAGCCACTCATCAGCCACTCCCAACGACATTCCTCAAAGCTGGGCAGAGGTGGACGATGGATGGAGTCATCGCCGCACACGAAGCCAGTTGTGGCAATTACAGAGGCAGAGGTGCATTGCTTGAGCCCTGTTCTTCGACGACACTCACTTGTTTCTTTGTCCACGTGTTGACTGAGTAGGTGTTCTAAGAGTGAAGGAGAGGTGCCCGGAGATGGTGGATCTATTCGGCACACGCACTCATTGTCCGTTCCTCGATACCGAGGAAAACAACCAATGTGAGTCGCACAAGTAGTTGCAGAGGGACCAGAACCAAACAGAGCCTAGGCAGCTGCACCTAGCTTGACTATCTCGGTAGCTGTAACAGCTTTGGCCCTGTGCCTCCCAACAGTCTGGAACCTGTCCGGGCTAGTACGTCGCGTCAAAGAAAGAGTTTCCAGATACGAGCAAGGTGTGCCTAACATTAGGGGACATGCTAGTGAGCCGAGCCTTGACAACTTGTGTCGCGAATTGAGGCAAAATCTGGGGTCCAGAAGCAGCAAGTCATTCTATTCTACAGGTTCGCCCAGGTCTATGCGTCCTCGACGCATATCTGTTCAGTCATACCAAGCAACATATACCCCTTCGAGTGATGTGAACAGAGTTGGCCATCTCTGGAGTGCGTATATCGCAATCGTAGAGATTCTGAGCCAAGAGTCTAGATGAAAACTTGTCAGCACTGTTCAAACGTAGCAGCAATATCTAGCCACCAAGCCGGCAGCAACCGATCGATCTCGGCTCCGGTACGATAGCACTGAGAAGCCTAGTGACTATTGCCCGTTTCAAGTCAAGTGATGCAGCTTGTGATGCAGCCAGCCACAGTATGCTCCAGACTCTCCCTTGTCATCACATGTTAGTCTTGAGGCTGAGTAAATATGACGCTGAAATATAGTAAATGGTAAATGCCATCGTAGACGCCACGACGCCACGCAAGGGCCTAGTTTAAGTCTAAACACGACACATCGCCGTCACATACAGCCAAAAGCTAAATTCAATTTGTGGTGGTGGTGTTGGACGAGCAAGTATGCAACCACGCTGTATTCTCATCGCGGTTCTGGGCCTGCCTACCTCTATATAACAGGGCAGTCTAATATACTACTGGCCCATCTCCATGGTTAACTTTACAGGCGCCCCAAAGTGGCGCAATCGTTTAAAACGGTGTGGCATTGGAGAATGGTCTCGTCCCTTGAATACATGGTACATGCATCGGGATGGGCTTAAAAGGGCGGGCATGTCGACTGATGAAATTATCTCCTCCAACTTGCCGCCTTGTCCCATTCCGTCCTTGTTTTCTGGCCACAGTTCGGAAAGTATCCAAGGAAAACATGCCGGCTCATATATTTCATCCGTGGCTGGACGGGCTGAAGCCTTTGGCGTTGGCAGTGCTGCTCCTGCTTGCAGCGGATCCGAGCAGTGCACAAAACCCAAAAGATAACTTCTGCAGGAGGTTCGCACATCAGACGGCAGTCATTGATGACAAGCTCTACATTGATGGTGGCTGGGTCAACTATGATAGTTTTCAACGGGACCACGAGAATATCTCCAGTAAGAGAATCCGCACCCCCTGAGCGAAACCGGATGGTTTCCCTAACATTCCACACAGATACTTGGCTTGCTTATCATGACCTCAATCATCTGATAGTAGCCAACGAGAATGAGTGGTGGCCTGATCTAAACATTAGCTTAAGCAAGAATGACAGGTGAGTTGATTCTATTCGGATGAGTCACCCACTTATTCGTCGTACTATTCCGGTCGTTGTCTGTCAGGCTTTACTTGATACTTGCTTACACACGTATCAGCATTCCAACAGTCCATGGCGGTGTTCTATGGCCAGACGAAGTGAACAAGAGATTCTACGTCTACGGTGGAGAGTGGTATGGTGGTTTGGCCGCAGAACCGTATCATCTACTGAGTTACGATATTATAAACAACCAGTGGGATGATTTTGGCCGGCCCGACGTATCACCCTCTCCCCTGGTTGCGGGTTATGGCGCAGGAGTGGGAGTGTCGGAGACGGGCATGGGCTATTACTATGGGGGCTGGATCAGCAATGCATCCATGAGCGGATGGACCCAGACACGAGCAATGTCTAACAACTTCTACTCATTCGACTACGACTCAGGCCAGTTCCTCCAAGCATCTAGCCCAGACCAGACTCCCCGAGCCGAGGGTGCCATGGTATGGATCCCGGCGGGCGACTCCCCGGGAATGCTTGTCTATCTTGGAGGCATCCAAAACCTTAACGGGACGTCATCGCCCCAACCACTCGACCAAGTATTTGTGTACGACACCAATGGGGACCAATGGTCAACACAGGAAGCGACAGGAGTGATACCACAGAACAGGCGGCAGTTTTGCACGGACGTCGCTTGGGCCCCGGACAAGTCGAGCTTCAACATGTAGGTACCATCTTGTGCGAGGAATGCGGCCAACGAGTATTAACGTCCAATAACAGTTATCTCTGGGGAGGCCACAGCGTGTTCCCGCCAGTTACGGACGCCCAGTCGTACAATGATATCTATATCTTGACACTTCCGTCATTCACCTGGGTCAAGGCCTACCCCGACCGCCAGGGAAACGCTACGCTTCCGCCTAGATTGCGCCATTACAGCGGCTCCTGCAACATGGTCAAGTCCATGTCCCAGATGTTTGTGATAGGCGGCACCTATACAGACACGGATGCTTGCGATACTGCCGCCAATATATGGGGCGTGCACAATTGGTGGACGGGGACATACAATAACGATGGAAACAACAACGATTCCTGGGCTTTGTATGATCCCAATGTCACGACGAACGTGGTTCCCTTCCATGTCTACGATGTAGTCGGCGGGAACAAAGAAGGTGGTGCGACCGTCACCGAGCCCTCGGGTGGGTTCAGCCAGGAAAACAGGCCGCTGAGCGATCTCATGGCAAGGAGGCCTGGATTTGCAGAACGAACCCCAACCCGCGCCATCCCTGGGCCGACAGGTTCTTCGGATTCTTCATCGGGGTCGGGGGGGCTATCTACTGGAGCCATCGTCGGCATCGCCATCGGAAGCACCGTGGGATTTGTCCTGCTACTGTTTGCCTGGTTCCTCTTTGGCAGAAGGGTTGTTCGCCGTCGCCAGGCCCGAGCAGCAGCCAAGACGATGCAGACCGGGTCTATTGGAGACAGCAGCCATACAGGAGCCACCGTGGCATCGAGGTATGACTCGGTAATGCCTTGGATACACGCAACAACCAGCTGGAACTATCCACAAGCGGCCCAACAGCCGTCACCACCACCACCGCAGCCGCCATCCGAGCTGCCTATACATCGTGACGGAGAGCTTTACGTTGTTAGTGAGCTCCCTAACCAGGACGATCCAAGCACGAACCATGGACCCCGGGACAATGCTCCTGCACTTTCTCCCGTCTCCCATGTTGGCTCGCATCCCCATCCCCCTCTGCCTACACCCTAGTCTTACCGTTGTCAATATACATAGCCAAGAAGGCCATTTGAAGCGCTCTCAAATATATGCACTATATGAGTCAACTGTCCCCTTTTCCCGCACATACGAGGATATTATGCTCCGGTCGAGTCATTTCTTTGCCCGGGGCTTTCTTTTATCAGTAATATGGACAGAGGACAGAGGTGTTCATAGTAGAAAATATGAATCCCCCTCGTCAATAGCTTCGTACAACGTCTTGATACAAAGCCTGCCGAGGTGCGGTATAACAGTGCTCGATTGCCGGCAGTGCAACGCATCGAAGCATCAGCATGTGCCTGCTCGGAAACTCACGAGACGCCAGCTACTTGTATACGTGTGTAATGGTTACCCCTCATCCTTCTCGGGTGATTTCCTCCGGCTTACGGCTTGAGGCTTGACTTGAGACGTATCAACTCTCTTATAGCCGCTAATTCCCACCAGATGTTGCACCTGGCATGGAATCTGATTCAGCCACGAAGTCTCAGTTGATCGCCACAAGGGCAGTGGGTGTGGCGGCACAAGTTCGTATCGTGGTTGTGGGATGGATAACATAAGAAGCAAAAGCAGGTTTTGTAGGGCGATCCCAATCGAACGGGTCGTGGATGACGATCAAACAACCAAGATGAAAGTGATCGGGTCCCAGAATCGGTGAGGCCTTGGCAAATAATGGCCACGGTATTGCTTTTCTTTTTCAGCTAGAATTGCTTTTTGTTTAACCAAGGCATAGTGTCTGATATCGTGCATAGGGGTCCTTTCAGGTTGCCAACAAAAAGAAAACCCGAATGCAGGGTAGGCGATCAGCACCTGCAAGGGTGCATCTTGCATAGAACTTATGCACTGACCTGCATAACACATGACTGTTCGTCCCTTCTTCGACCATGTTCCCTCTCCTCTCACCAACGCCCCTTCGAATCCATTGCACAAGACATGCATCATCCATCAATGCAGCTCACGGCAGCCTCGGGACCTGCCCTACTGCACATGTTTCCCAGTGCCATTTCGACTCTGGCTGTCTTGGAACCCCTCGGACCATGGCATACGTACCACGTCCGAAGGACACCACCATCCAGAGATTCCCCTCGTCGCTGCTTCACACCAACCACGTGAAACCAGAAGAATGGCTCGGACTCCAGGAACTCGCCGCTCGAGTGCTTACGCGAGGCATTGGGCATCACGCAGCTGTACAGAAAACCGCGCACAGTATGAGCATCTCGCTGTGCAGGCGACATGTCAGTTTTCTGGTGGCCCCGGCGCTCTGTGCCCGCTATCGCCGATCAGGCGCTGTCCCAAACCATCGCAGAGCCCGTTGGATCCCCATCCAGCTGGCTCGCGGATGCTGTGCTGCATTGCCGACAGGTCATAATGCGCGACGAAGCATGTCGCGACGCATCTGAGGTGGAGCTGGCGGGAACGAGGGGAGGTTTCGCTGCCCCCTCCTGCCCTGGATAAGGGTTTCGAGCGTGTTGTGTTTCTTTCTTTTTCCTCTCTCTCTCTCTCCCCCTCCTGTGAGCTGAGCGGCAATGGGGGGATTCACAGCTGGAGGATCCGCACCCATCCAACGGCCGCGGCACCACATTGTGAGCGGCGTCAAAAGATTTGCTCTGTTATTGCGCTGCTCAAGCTGAGAGATTGTAACCCGCGGCCCCAATTAGCAGCAGCACGGCAGATCATTTCGTGTCGACAAGTCAAGTGCTGGATAAACAGGACATCTCCCTGCTTAGTTGCCATGGACAATATCCTGCTTTGTCTCGAACAAAACGGCAATGCCATGGCTTTTCAAGTCAAAGACAGGAGTCTCAGGATATCGGCGATCGGGCCTATGCAAATGTGTTCGCGAAGCCCGATGAGATATTCTACAGTGCGAGGGTCCTTGAGATGGGAATCCCACAAGCCCGTACTACTGTCCTCCGGCATGGACGGTGGTTTGGGAGACAGTCAAAGCTCACTGGGGACGCGGCTACGGGTATGGAGAACACGACGTGGCTTGGCAAACCGAACGGGCGAGCACATCCTCCCCCCCTCTTTGGAAGCATACCCAACCACACTAGACGCGCACCAGTCTCGGACGCACTGCGGGAGCCCCAACCTGAGAAGCTACGAGTTGCGAGGCAGCCTTGCAGCTGCATAGCTGTCTTCGTGTTCTACCTGTGGCTCTCGGTCCGTCGCCCCAGCAGGCCAGTCCCAGAGGCGCCACCCGCCGGTTGCGCTTGGCCCTGTACCTCGTCCTGCATGTTTCAACCTTACGGCAAAGGGGTCCGATCGTCTGGGGACTCTCTCTCTCTCTCTCGCATCTAGTGATGCGGAGCCGTGTCGGTGGCGCGATCTAGCTGGAAAACGAGAAGAATGTACCGAGACGTGAGGCGAAGCCATCAACAAGCAGAGGGGTGAGCAGTCGCACCTCCATCACTGTCCATTCGGCCAAGGTGCAGCGGCTGAAAGACCGCGAACATGAAGCATACACATGAGGTAACACAACACAACTGCATAAAAAGGGCAAACGGATCATTCTGCAAGGCACATCTTTCGTTCACAGCACAACGAATGAGCGCTCAGCATATGCCTTCAAGGAAGGGAGAGGCACGCAAGGATCGCCCTGCAAGTCCCAATCCGTGGACCCCCTAACATGATTTTTTTGTCGTACCTTACATCTGTGTTTACTTTTCCTGTTTACTTTTTTTGGTTTGTCGCATAAGCCTTTCCCACTCTTCCCAAGCTCCCCTCTCCTCCCCCCCTTCGCTTGTCCCCAACTCCACCACACCACAAGGGAGATCGCCGCCAGACCCTTTCTCCCTTGGCTTGATTTGCCTTTTTTTTGCTTCTTTTCTGACCCATACTGTCTCCAGTCCCCTAGGGTCCTGGCGCTGGAGAAGTCTTGTACTCGTGCGCCGTGTGAGATCGTCCGGCTGTGCTAGATGGGAAGATCTCCTCCTGATATCTAGGATTTGGCATAAGCCTGGTCCTCAAAATTTTGTGAAATCCGATCCCTCGTTGTAGTCTGTGTGTCGCGTTATTCTGGCCTGAGCTGGCCCCCCCCTCCTCCCCTGAGAAATCGTCGAGGCGCCCCGTACGTGCCGTGGACGGCAAGCAGCCGCGCTCCACGGGGTCCAAGATGCCAGTCCAGGGCGCCAGCACGTACTGCTGCATGCCTCCTGGGCGTCCTGTCCGGTGCAAGATTCCTCCAGCCCCAAGTGTGCAGCCCCCCACGGTGGAATGTCTCCAAATCAAGGGGGGCTGTGAGATCAAAACAGTAGGCACTGTATCCATAGCCACCAGTCGTGTGTTTTGAGGGCTTGCTTATGCCAATGTCTCAAAGGCTTGGGTTTGGCTTCCCTCGCAGCAGTCGACATTTATTTGTATATCATGCCCATGCCATCCCTCCTCACATCCCTTTCCACCGTCCGTCTTCGTTTCCGTCCATTGTTGTGTTGTGCTGTTTGGTCCCCCGGCGCGGTCACTGCTTGTTCCCTTTCCGCAATCATGGAGTCTCACAGCAAGTTGGCCGACCTCACCCTTGTTTCCAAGTACTATCCCGTCGCCAACTACTCTTACCCGCGCAACCAGAGCTTCTCCCGAAGCCACCGCGGCTCGACCGACCGGTCGTCCTTCGGCTCTTCCGGCTCTGCCCCCAGCCTGGTGGACGACCGAACCGACTCGGAGTCATCCTCGGCGGATGAGGAGTACCAATATCACGCCCACGCATCGGAGCTGTGGGATAGCTTCTGGCAGTCGGGAGCCGACAGCGACAAGGAGGACAAGGATGAGCTCTTGAGCAACCCTCGGCGCCATTATCCTGCCCTGGTCCCCTCCCCTCAACGACGGAGGCAAGTCTCTCGCGAAAACGTCGTCGCTTCTCCCTGGCCTCTCAAGGAAGCCAAGCCATCCAGCCGTCCCAGAAAGCCTTCTGCCACATACTCTCCCTTTCCAAAGCCCATCACGCTGCCGGCTCCCAACCTGAACCCCACGCCTTCATGGACGAGCTCCCGGCAGCAGGGTGTCCCTGTGAGGCCTCCTCGTCCTGACAATGAGCTTCTCATGCCCTGTGTCAGGGAGCCCACCGACAGGCTTGTCGTTAAGACGAGTGTGTCCGGAATCCTCAAGCACCAGAGGTCCTTCAACGTCTGGCCTGCTACTCAGTCTTCCGGACACTCTATTGAGCGCACCTCCCGCCCAATGTTCAACCCCATCGACTGGAACCGCCCAGCAACATCCCAGGGAACTCGCCCTATTACACCACTCGAGCCCACCGCCAGCGCCTCTTACGACGCTCTTGGTCGTCTGAGGGCCAACTCTACCATCCCCATCACCCACACTCCCCGCTCGTCAATCACCCCTATCGCTGAAGGCGAGACCGAGCCCAGATCTGTCTTTGAGTTCGACGACGATGAGGAGGACACCAAGCCCGAGCCCCACACGCGCAAGTTCTTCCTCTTCCACCGCCGCGCAGAGAGCGACCGCGGCCGAGACGCCGACTCTACGGAGGGAGAGCCCAACCGCAAGCGCGCCAACACCACGCCGCCGCAGTCACGACAACGAGGTGGCCCAAGACGGCAAGGCGATGTCTGGGGACGCATGCTCGGCCGTCGCAGCCGCTGATTGACACCGAGACAAGCAAAAAAAAATCCCAAAAGAAGAAAAACACTCGCGCATAGCACACGATTACACCTTGCCTCATCTCCCTTTACTTGTTTGCAGCAACAGCATGGACATGCCGACTGGCAATGGTTTACTACTACGACCATGACGGAACGGAATGCCATGCACTTACACTCCTTACACGAACTTTACGCCGACGACCGCCACACATTACACGAGAAACCACACGCACACGACACGTTCTCTCCCTCCCTCCGTCCCTCTCTCTCTCTCGTCTTGCCACTCATTTTCAGTCCTTTCGCAACGCGCCATTTTCCTTTGTTGTTTAGAAACTGATACAGAGGCTTGTCATTGTGACTTCATATTTCTTTATTTGTTCTAGAATAGGTACCGGGAAAACTTAGATGGAAGGGGGCTGGTATCGCTGACAAAGTGGACGGAAAGATGGAAAGACAATTGCCGAGATGATAATGTAGGGGGAACGCAGTAACATGAGATGATGGCGAAGGCACGGATCCGAAAAAGGTAAGCAGGTTTGTTTTGTTTCTGATTAGAGATTCATCTTCTTGATGGCACTGTGTATAGACTATGGAGACGCTTTAATCAATGCCAATTTTGCCTTAAAACAATGATGTATGAGAGAAATATTGAGTGTTAAGATCTTTTCTGGCTGGGATATAAGCGCCAAATTATGATAATTTCCTAATGAGAACCGCCAATATAAAGGCAATCAAACTCTTCATTACAGAGGAAAGTTGTCACTGAGATACGGTAAATAAAGTGTCTCGGAGCTTCATTTCTATTCATTACTCTAGAGGTTGTCGTTGCCCTGCTCATGATACATTCCATTCTGCATATACATGACCCATTCAATCGTAAACAAACACCATGTCCAACGCCTTGCTATGTGATATCCCACCGCGGGCACACTGGGGTGCCGCTGATCCGCTCCTGATGCCGATCTAGAATAACAGGAAATAAAAACAAAAAACAACAAACATCTACACCATCGATCGAGAAGATCTGAGTGATCGCACTTGCTTCTCCGTGAAGCGCTTCAGGCGCCTAACGCTGAGCAGGTTCTCATCTCTGCCGGGGACTACACCAAAGAACCACGTCGACTCCTCGCGGGGGTCGTCGCGTCCAAGACCAAGTCGCCCCTCAAGGTCCTCTCTGGAGCGAACGGCTCGGAAGGCGGCATCCTGCGTGAGCTCTTCAGCCGCGCAGAGCGAGATGATGCCAGCGAGCGAGGTCACGGGGTGTGGGAGACGCAGCTGAGCACGTCCAGGAACCATGACTGCGAGGCACGCCACGTAGACGACAAAAAGAGCAAGCAAGACGCCGAGGACGGGCATGCTGGGAAACATGCGGACTTGGCCATCCTGCCTCGTCAGAGCCATGAAGAGACCACCAGAGAGGACAGGAATAAAGACGAAGAGTAGCGACATGAGGGAAGTCAATGCGACTCTCATGTGCCCGTTGCGGATGGCCTTGAAAGTGCACCGCAGTGGCAGGCAGGCTGGGTAGTCGAGGAGGATGGACTTGTGGGCAACAGATCCGTCTGCACTGCGGAGCTCCGCCCAGGGCTGCAGAATGCGCAGGGAGATGTCGATGCTCTGGAACAGGAGGAACAACACCATTCCCAACAACGAGGGCAGGAAGCTGTAGAGGAAGTTGGCGGCCGAGAACGTGGCCGAGCCCGGGTTGGCGGAAACGAGAGGGAGGAAACCATCCTGAATGCGCGTTTGGGGCAGGAAGCAAACTACCAGCAACCCGGCGAGTAAGACAGTGGCCACGCCGACGAATGTGAATACTGGGCCGTCGCGGAGGTGCCATGGCAGGTATTTATAGCTGCTGCCGCCCATGTAATCCTTGGTAGGGAAATCTCTCGATTCGACAGAGCCATCGTAGCTGGCACGCTTGGCGGTCGCAGAGTAGGTGGCCTTGGCCTGCTTGTCAAAGCCGACAGCAGATGATCCAATGGCGTACCACACGCCAGGCGTCTGCCTGTTCTCCGACTGCCAGTAGCCGAGTCTGTCGAACCATCTGTCATGCAGTCGAGACTTGAGGTCCTCGGCCTGGTCAGGATGGGCTGCCTGCTGGTAGCTGGCCATGGAGTTACTGCGGTTCAGCAGAGGGAGCAGATCAGCAATTGACCGCACATCCCACAGCAAGCCAGTCCACTGTCCAAACCAATAAACCATGATGATGGCGGTGGACACGACGAGGAAGACGTAGATGAAGACAAGCGCCCAGATGACGCCCTGCACCGCAGCCCAGATCCACTCTCCTTCGACGAGAACACAGGTGAAGGCCGCACTTTGGAGAGGCACGGTGAAGAGGGTGAGCCAGGTAGCGATGCTGAAAAGCTTCAGCTGCCAGGGCCCAACAAGCTGGGGCAGCAGAAACGACTTGGGATACAGATCTCGGAAGAGCGCGAGGCGTCGGTCTCGGGGGTCCTCGCGGGCCATGACGGTGAATGGCAGCGTTCGGAAGGAAGCGGTGACGATGGCTTGCGCGTACAAAAGGATGACCGAGGCGAGGATCTGAGGGAGGATGCGGAAGATGAAGTACCGACCCGAGTACATGGTGCCCGGGTACTCTGCCAGGCCCGTTACCAGGTCGGAGTAGACGGCCGAAAAGATGAGGGCGGCGAGCATGGCAAAGCACATAGTCATGAGAATGAGCATGGAGAAGGGCCTCAGGATGCGCGGCTTGTAAGTGAGCGGCGGATACGTCTTGTCGCGGGGGTCGATGCCCTGGCGCATGTCCTTGGTGACGGCTCCCCAGCGATCCGGGGTTGTAACATGAGGCGCAGACACCTTGTGCGCGTGCGCCTTCTCAGCTGGAACCGCCTTGGGCGCATCGGGAACAGGCTCGTAGCGGGCGGGCGTGCTGCGCATATGCTGGTCGTTGAAGCGAGCCGACATGGGAGGCGGTCCTGGAATGTACTCGGTGTCCTCGTCGAGCAGCCTTTGAGAGGGAGGGGCCTCAGGCATGTAGTCGTCGGTAGATCCAGAGAGGAAGTTGAAGCTGGGGTACGAGTCGCGGCGGCCTCGTGTAAGTGCATCAATGGCGTACTGGATGTAAGGCGTATCATCGACGCCGGGCGTAACCCTGCCTGCTGCGAGGGCGAGCTCATCCTTGATGTTCATGATGCGAGCGGCGTTGTCCATGGCGAAGATGGTGAGTTGCGCCTCGTCGAAGCGCACTACTGGGTTGGGAGTCGGGCGTGAAGCATCATACGTCTGCGCGGGCAGTGAGATGTGCTGGCTTTGGTATTGGGGAGGGATCTGCTGGCGGCTGAAGAAATCCGGCGTCGACGTGACGGAGCGATTAGGCGCAACTGCAGCGTAAGGCGCGAGCGTTGGCTGAGGCGAGAGTGTGTCGTCGGCTGGGTTGTGCTCTACAAAGGGATCGTCGAGTGGCTGTGGGCGGATCGTCGACGATGAAGAGACGTTTGGAGATGTGTATTGTGGGGGAAGTGACTGTGTCGATCTTGGCTCTATGTTGCGGGTTAAGACATTAGCAAGCAGATTCTCGGAGGCGTGGCGGTCTTTGGGGCTGTGAAGTGTTGACGTACGACGAGCAGCGTTGTCCTCGACCTGATTGGAAGAGGGGGAGGGGTTCTGGAAGTTCATGATTGGAGATGCAGCCAGATCCACTGGGATAACTTGGCCCAATTGCTGTCGCCAACGGTGATGCAGCAGCAAGTAAGAAAAATCACTAGTGTGGCACAAAGAAGGAATTCATGCAGGAAAAACAAGAAGTTGGGGAACAATAGCCGGGTCCCCCGTTTTTGTTATGTGCCATGTCTGCGCGAGGCTGGGGATTTGGGGGGCTCCTTGAAGCTATCGCAGAAGGCAGAAGGTTGGGAGGCTGCTCCCAGCCACCAGCCATGAGCGACCAGCGCACCTTCCATCTCGTTCCCCCACCACGGGAGCTAGAGCGGATGCACCCGTGAAACCAGCAGAAAAAAAGGGTAGTTGAGAAGGGAGGACGATGAGTTCGAGACAAAGGGAAAGCAATTGAACTGACCTGGAATGCGAAAATGCTGATAGTACTGGAGGGAAGAGAAGCTGCGAGACGTTTTCCCTTGAGCCTCTTCGCCATGTCTTTACTTTATTGATGGCAGCTGAAGCGGGTTGCTGGGGGCGATCTTGCCATCAGTGGCGCTGGACCCACCTGGAAGCTCCAAATCAAGGTGGCTGGTGGCAGCAAAGAAGCGGGTAGCAGGGATCCCAGCTTGCAGGCCAACATGGCGACCCGTTGGCCAGGCTACCAGTCCAGTCCGCTATTCTCAGCGGCCAAACCAAAGGCCTTCGTTGCCGCTGGATATATTTGGTTGGACATACGTCAGACCCAAGGCGATGTGCGCGCAGAGCGTTGGCCATGCCATCGGTAGCCTTCCATGTATTGTTGTAAGGAGAGCCAACACAAGGCCAATAATCGTCCAATGTCTCAGGCAAGATTGAAGTCTAGCCCTATGACTATTATGTGGCTAGGCAGGTTGATCAGCCATTCTACTAGCCACCATCATGTCCTGCTCATAACCAACATTGTCTGTCTTGAAATCGGTGACCATTAGATCCCTGGACTGTGCCAACTCATCCCTACAGCGCCCTACGGCGGATAGTGCTTGCGCATACTTGCCCTATTCGGTAACACACGTGGCTTATCGCTCGTATCGCCAGATCCTTCATCCTTGGAAACTCAATGTCCCACGTGAAGGCGTCGGATGAGCCGAATGCTGGGTTGCCACAATGCCTTGGGTTTCGAGAGCTACGAATTGGGTACCCAAAGCCATTCACAACAGCCGAAAACCATCAACCGTCATCACAAGGCGGTGTGGGATGCTGCAGGACCTGGGCTTGTCATACCTGCATATTCTCAAGCCATGTGCTCTTCCAAGCTCGTATTCATGCAGGCCAAGAAGGTACGGCTGCTTGGTAAAGAGTCGGTGGCAGAGAGACCCCTCCAGGTAAAGGAAAGCTGGTGGCCGCATAGGTTTCGAGGCAGGCCGCGCTCACGTCGATTGCCATCGACACGCCATTGACGCCAGATCAAATTGGCAATCCAACGTGTAGCTTCGACACGGGATCGATTCATTTAAGCGTGCAAAGGGAAATTGGCGACAGAGCACGCGATCACCACAAGCCCAAATCCGGGGCGGGTGGTAGATCGTGGCTAGCTAGAGCCAAGGACGACGGTCGGCCGCTACCAAGCAGAGCATGACCGATGGCTGGAACGTGCGCATTTCCATGGCCTTGCCGTTTCATGGCCGTGATTCCCTTTCAACCAACTACACCGGATGTGAAGCAGAAACAGCTCTTTGACAGGAGCTGCATTATTCAAGCGTGATATTGTTTCTTGTCAAATCTAAACGAGGCAAACAATGATCATGAGTCTGTCCGGCGCACGAGCAGGACTTCTTGTTCGTTTGGACATGACGAGACAAAGCTCGTTTCGGAGGATCATGGTGCGGCGAGGGGTCCTTGGAGGCATTTAACCACGCTCCCCGCTTTGGCCAGCCAACAAACAGGCCTGGCAGAAATGCGCAAAAAAGCAGAAAAATTTTCGCAACTCGGTGTGGATAGAGAGCTGAGGTTTGCCACTATGCAGCGTATGACTCAAAAAAATCGACAACTCATGCCATGGCCAACTGTCACGGGCTGACAAGGCGGATTGGCGGAGCTCGCCCCGTGGCAGACTTCGATTTGGCGAATAGGGGCCGGGTCCCTAGTAAAGCGGCAAAATGCCCAGAGAAGGCAGAGGAGGGATGGCCTTTAAGGTTAGGTCAGGCTCTTTGCCCCAGAATCTCTCGACTTCGTTTCCGCGAGTCTGCGACTCTTTTTGTCCAATCAACATGGGTATGACGAGATGGGGAAAGCGCCAGGCACAGTAGATGCAGGAACGGGCGGAACCGCCCAGGCCCCTGCGACCAATCACGGCCACGGTGGCTGCTCAAAAGAAATTATGCAAATTTGACACCCACCAAGAGACCATCGTGCTATTAGGAGCTGCTGGGCATTATAGAGGTCGTTTGAGCCATTGTCGCAAAGGCCGATGCCTTCTAGACGCTCTGGGTAGGTGGGGAAGACCATGGCCGGGGGACAAAGCCAACGAGGCGCCGTCTGCCAGTAGATTGCTTTCGCCAGACTTCAGCGGATGGGTGACAGGGTCAGGTTGGTTAGATTGAGTTGATCATGAGCAGCTACTTGTTACGGCATATTTCCAGCGGCGAGCGGGGGATACTACGCCGTTGACGTCGAAGGACTGGTGCATATTGCGGCGCGTTTTTCTGTCGATCCTTCTCCCGGCAGCTGGACGACGAGGGTAGCTTCGCCGTCTTATTACACATGGTGACTGGTCATACGGCGATCC
Organism: Stachybotrys elegans; assembly: GCA_020746835.1. Taxonomy (NCBI): domain Eukaryota; kingdom Fungi; phylum Ascomycota; class Sordariomycetes; order Hypocreales; family Stachybotryaceae; genus Stachybotrys; species Stachybotrys elegans. Next base: position 464,502 of record JAGPNK010000008.1, on the reverse strand, counting down.
TCATGAGGACAAAATAGCACCACGGCGCTCCAATGGGGAAGACGGAAGACGGAGAAGGGGCGCAAAGCTGCTCGTCTTCTCATGTAGAGGGTGCACGAAACGCGCTACTTGGTTGGGCATCGGCGGCTAGTCAGGTGAGAGGTCAAATCCAAGATGACCACACCTTCGGCAGGCTAGTCGCGGTTCGTCAATCGAGCAGCAGCAACGTGCCTGGAAGAAAGCTGGGGGAGTCGACGCGAGACGGAGATTTCGAGACAATTGAAGGTCAAAGGGCCCAAGGGCTGCTGCAAAAAGGCGCCTTGTCTCCATGCCCCCGTTATTCCTTAATTTCCAGTTGCAGAGTTCCGAGTACGCAGGCCATTGACGGGAAATTGCGGCCGACGGATGTACTCAGTACAAGCCCTGCTAACGGCAGCCCCACCCCTTTGAGCACACCTTAATTGGCCCTTTGTGTCCCATGGCTGGATGCGACTGCCCAGGGCTAGAGGCCATTAAGGTGTGAGTGGGCAGGGGGGGGCCGCCTTCCGGTTTTCAGGCCAATTTCGGCTTGTCTTGAGTGGATCGATGGATGGATGCAGGCAGTGAAAGTGACCATGAGTGAGAGGCCCTCACTCACTCACTCACCACCCATCGTCGGGTCCAATAACTAATATAGCAATGCATCCACCCGCTCTTTTGATTCGACCCGAATCCTTCTTCCCCTTCTCTCCCAGACAGCCTCCTTTCGCTTCCCATCCCACTTCACCACCAGGACTTCGTTGGCAAAGTCTGCATACTCATACTCATACTCATACTCATACTCATACTCATACATACTCTTACATTCTTCCTCCATAACAAACAATAACAACACCAACAACAGCGGATATCGACTATCCCACCAAACTCGCCTATACGCTCAGCAAGCATATATCGAGCAACACTAGCGCGCTTGGTGTCACGGCGTTGCACTTCGTCTCTGAGAGATTGACTTGACCGTACAACACAACACAACCCGACCATCGTCATCAACATCTACGCGATGCATCTCTTCAAGATCGCCCTGGCCCTGCTGCCCGCCCTTGCGCTTGCGCAGGAAGAGGACACCACCACGACGCTCACGTCTACCACTGTCCTGACCAAGACGTACTATCTGTCCGAGGTTCACACCGTCACTTCCACCTACGACAACAGCACCGCTTCCGTCACCCCCACCGTCGGCACCACTTCGCACTTCACCTCTCTCTCCCCTACCATCACCTCTGGCACCGGCGGTGAGGCTAGCGAGAGCACCAATGGCCCGGATCCCGACAGCGCTGCTTCTGCCCTTGACTCCGGCAAGGTCATCCTGGCTGGTATCGCCGGCATGGTTGCCGTCGCCATGCTCTAAGGTCGCATCTGTGCGACACAACGGGGGGACCGAGAAGGCATGGGGCTTGGGTCGTTGAGGCCGAGGGTTGATGAAAGGCATCATCGATGGTCGACGCGGTCGACGTCCATTGCATTCACTTTTTCTTTTGTTCGTGCATTTCATGCCTAGCCGATGGCGTTGCGAAGCTTCATTCCTCACGATCAACGATCATATGAATTTCCGATCGCGGCGCGCAGGCATCTTCTCCCGACAAGCAAACACTCGCTTGTCGCGTGTCCCACGGGAGTCGTGCTCGCGAGCCGCCTTGCAGCACGAGTGACGCTGCTCTTCTTCTTCGATTTACACATTACTTCGCCCCTCACACATACTACCAAAAGGTCGAGCGGCTCAATTGTTAATGTTTCAATTCTCTCCCCGGCGGCAGGTTTCACCTCGCTTATACCGACGACATCTCCTTGGGTGGCTCACCATGGTGCGAGCCTCACCTTGGCCACCCTCGTCGGATGTGTGGTGCACTCTTTCCTGTCGGCTGGAAACCACATTGTTGGACCACTTCCTTGTCCTGCTGGCTGGACTCACTCAAGCTCTGCTCGGGAGAGGCTATGCCCAGCTGTTGACTGGGAGTTTGCATTTTTATTGCGATGGAGAGCGCAAGACCTCTCAGGCGGGTTACCTTTCAACATTCTACTTCGCTGGTGAATGGGATTTTATTCGCTTCTGTTGGTGATACCCCTTTAAAGGCTGGATAGGGGACGGTTTCGGAGTTGGGGGCACCAAACATGCCTGGGTAACCATGGCTCTTTGTTCTTGCGGGCCGAGATACATGGCTGGTAGGCGTTGGTTTCCAACCTCGAACGATAGGCTTGGAGTTTGGAGAATGTCGTCTTGTTCACTTCGATATGATGAATCATTTTCACCGAAGGTGGCTTGGGGATTTCGAAGGATAGTCGCAATGTTTCTCCGAGCAGATAGCAGAACCTGCGAGATCTCGGTAGCAAGTCAAATACAGACCAACATTGCAATCACTTACATTTTACGCGCTGTTGTGATTCTATAAGCCATCCCAAGTAACTGCATGCTATTGATTGCTCGGACAGTTGTCCTTGGTCATGATACACGGTACTCTTGTCACTTCCAGAATATCCTACCCTCCATCAACCGTCGCGCCGTGCGGAACACCGTCGCTGACACCAGATTGCCAGCAGCATCATATGATGCGTCCACCTTCAACCATCCGCTGGCGTGCGCAATGTCTACCTCGCCGCCCTCTCGGCTCTCCTTGCTGAGGCACTCATTCACCGTGGTGCCAACGAGCTTGGACGCAGCAGCAGTCGCGAGCGCCACCGTCACCGGAATCGCCTTGTGCGCCTGTCCCACAGACATGGCGCGGACCACGACGCTGGCCTGCGAGCCGTCTTGCGTGTTGGGCGACACGATGGCAATCTTGGGCACACTGCCGGTGACTTGCCCGTCGTGTGCCGCCAGGCCCATCTTGATCGAGGCTTGGCGCCGTAGCGACTCGAGCTGCTGCTTGAGGGGGATGTTGGCCTCGATCTCGTCGGGCGTTAGGGTGCCGTCCACGCCCAGCGCGGAGGCAGCGACGAAACAGCAGGGGTTCCCCACGTCGATGCAGGACACTGGCAGCCCGTCGAATACATCGACGGCGTTGCCTGTTGGAAGCAGCTTCCCCGTTCGCGACCCAGCTGGGTCGACAAAGTCCAGCTTTATGGGGGCTCCGGTGCCGGCCACGCCATCGATGGCCAAGTCGCCCATGGCAGCGGCTTCGCCCTGCACCACCGGAAAGCTCGAGTGGATGAGCTTCCCCGTATTCGTGTTGTGAATGCGCACCGTGACCTGGCCGCCATCCTGTGATACGTTGTCGGGGATGGGGACGAGGCCCGCGTCGACGGCATACGGGCCCACGGCGCTCGACATGTTGCCGCAGTTACTCGAATAGTCCACCTTGTCGTCCCGGACGCCTATCTGGACAAAGGTGTAGTCCACATCGGCATCGGGACGCGAGGGGGGACCGACGACGCAGATCTTGGACAGGCTAGATATGCCGCCGCCCATGCCGTCGAGCTGGCGGCCATTGGGGTCCGGGCTGCCGATGACGCCGCGGAAGATTTGCGCCCGGCGGTCTAGGTCCGGCGGGAGATCCTGCTCGCGGAAGAAGACAGCCCTGGATGACCCGCCGCGGTAGTATGATGCTGTAAGACTTTGCTGTGGACGGAGGGGTGTTGCGGTGGATGTTGAAGCAGTTGACATTCTTGCGTGTGAATGAGGGCCCCTTCGACCTACGAAGGAACGCAGAACGGTGCTGTATGGATGTTGCGACGCTCTGAGAAGCATTGTCAACACCACTTTGGCCGAGTCGAAAGGCAGCCCAGATAGAAAGGTGCGCTGATTGGGGGTTGGTGAGATCGAGTTGGATCCGAGGCCCACGATTCCCCGGATTCTTGATAGCTTCCCCACCAAATCAATTCCCGACCAACCAAGCTTGGGTCCGGCTTTGCCCGTTGAACCATGGCCATCAGAAAAATGTCCTGCTGTCTTTACGCAAGCCAAAGTAGAGTTTCCTATGGGGAGAAGAAGAAAAAATGAAGAAAAGAATAAGCAGAAAAGACCGAGTTGCATGGGTATTCAAGGCTTGACGCATCGCGGTTTATTGATTCGCCGGAAACATGGCCTGGACATATGCATACTGTCATGATGCAAGTGTCTGAAGATAGCCAGCTCAAACATCAACTCCACACAGAAGCTCTTCGCAATGGACAACACGGCACCGCCGCCGGATTTCAAGCAGCGGCTTAAAGCCTCTTACGGTGCCATGGCTCCCATATACAACGTGTGGACGGAGAAACACAGCCCTCTCCGGCTTGCTTACCTCGAAAAGCTGTATGCCCAGCTGCCACGGCTTCGGGACGCAGACAAGAACATCTCTGTGCTCGAGCTTGGCTGCGGCGCTGGCCTGCCGATCCTCGATACGATACTGTCACGCAATCCAAAGCTCACAGCCATCGCCAATGACCTGTCCGACACACAGATCAGCCTTGCGCGCAAGAACCTGGCGCAGTACGACGACCGCGTGCGCTTTGCCCAGGACGACATGATGAGGTTGTCCTTCCCCGAAGGCTCCCTCACGGCCGTGGTTGCGCTCTATAGTATCATCCATCTGCCGGGCCATGAGCAGCGGGACATGGTGGCCACGATTGCGAGATGGCTAGAGCCCGGCGGCTGTCTCCTGGCTACTTTCCTGCCCAGGGAAATGCCCAGCTTGGTGGAGGAGAAGTGGCTTGATGACAAGGGCTGGATGTACTGGAGTGGGCTTGGAGAAAGCACCACACTTCAAAATCTGAGGGATGCTGAGTTTCGGCTGGAGGCGTGCCAGCTCGAGGGCGATGAGGAGGAGACGTTTCTCTGGATCATTGCAAGAAAGGAATGATCCTTCTTCTATTTTATTCGATTTTGTTTTATTTGGGCTTGTATTTTATTTCAATTTTAAATATCACAACCTTGCTCCAATTGTCTACAATCATAGCCAATGAATGAATAATAAGAACCTATTTGGAAGATGTACAACATTGTATGAGCCCAATGTTTGAGTCCCGAGAATAAGCGGTTACTGGATCCGCCTATATCCCGTTGACATGATTGGCTGACGTTCCAAGGGGGGTCCTCCGATTTGCGCCGGTTCAACAGTCGAGGCCATTTATCGGTCCCCAACTTTTTTCGCTGCTTATCAAGCTTCAAATCCCAATCCAACCTCAAGCCTCCCTTCTCACCAACCCCGGCCACTTTGCCTGCCGTTCGCCCTCGTCGAGTCGTGCCTCCTCCGGTCCTACACATGGCATCCATTGCGCCCTCGATAAGGCGAGCTCAGGCTCCCGTGCGGAAAGCTCTGAGCGCCGCGCCCTCGGCCATCCGATGCCTCGCCACCGTTCCTACCCCCAACGATTCCGACCAATCCGCCAAGCCCAAGCGCAAGACGTATTTCAAAGACGCCACCGTCGCGCCCTTCTCAGACTTTGTCGGAACCTCGTCTCCAGCCCAGGAGCTGTCCCACGCCGACGCCTATGCCCTGAAGACGGCTCAGGTTGGACCCGAGGGCAAGAAGAGGACCATTACTCGGCTCCCCGAATGGCTCAAGACGCCCATCCCCGCTGGAAACAAAAACTTCAAGGCCATAAAGAACGATCTACGTGGTCTTGGCCTCCATACCGTCTGCGAAGAGGCTCGATGCCCCAACATCTCCGATTGCTGGGGCGGCTCCGACAAGAGCGCTGCTACCGCCACCATCATGCTCATGGGAGACACCTGCACCAGAGGCTGCCGCTTCTGCAGCGTAAAGACCAACCGCGCTCCCGCGCCCCTGGATCCCCATGAGCCAGAACACACGGCGGAGGCGCTGGCTCGTTGGGGTCTAGGATACGTGGTCATGACGACGGTCGATCGAGACGACCTCGCCGACGGAGGCGCCAACCATCTCGCCGAGACCATTATGAAGGTCAAGCACAAGAAGCCATCCATGCTGCTCGAGGTCTTGACAGGCGACTTCCAAGGAGACCTGGACATGGTTTCCATTGTCGCCAACAGCGGCGTCGACGTCTTTGCTCACAACGTTGAGACTGTCGAGGCACTCACGCCCTATGTGCGCGATCGCAGGGCCACGTTCCGCCAGAGCTTGTCCGTGCTCAAGAAGGCCAAGGAGGTCGGCAGGGAGCGAGGCATCATCACCAAGACGAGCATGATGCTTGGTCTCGGAGAGCAGGACCACGAGGTCATGGACGCTCTGAAAGGTATGGAGATCTGGTTCTATCTCAAGCAAGGAATGACACTGACAACCTGATTAGAGCTAAGAAAGGCCGAGGTGGACATTGTCACCTTTGGACAGTACATGCGGCCAACCAAGAGGCACATGAAGGTGGAACGATACGTGACGCCTGACGAGTTTGAGATGTGGCGCCAGCGTGCCATGGACATGGGCTTCCTGTACTGCGCAAGCGGTCCCCTGGTCCGTTCGTCATACAAGGCCGGCGAGGTCTTCATCGAGAACGTCCTGCGCAAGCGGGCGGCAGGCAAGAGTGTAGCCAGCGAGAGCCTTGAGCAGGTTGTCGCTGCGGATGCCACCGCCAGGTCAAGCGTCTAAAGGGCCATCCATGGCGTCACGATACTGTTTGCATCACCCACAAAGGGGCAGAGAAGGCTGGCGTTTTTCTTGGGTAAAGGGCAGGGTATAGAGGGAACTGCATGAGGGGAAATCCCTCGTTCAAATTCAACATTGAGATGCGCAGTCTCAACTTTCTTGTACAACAGCTTAGTAGGTAGCGACATGAAGCCATCTGGCGCTCACTTTTCTGCGTAGGCGAGCAACTGCGTGTGATTGCGACGGCAACACTTGGTTAGGCTAGGACGAACTGGAGTCGTTCTTCTGTGGTTTACCTTCGCATTCCATGCTGTGCTATGCAATGTGCCTTCCCGAGATGAACAGGAACACAGATACAAATTGGCATAACCTCAGGCCATCAGAACACAGCATCGGCCTTGTTGGTTTCCGTGCCTGATAGCAGTGGGACGCTCCTGCCAGTACAACCTCACCTTCGCCCTCGGTCACGCGGAACGGTTCGAGCCTTAGTACCTGCCTTTGGGTACGCAATGTAGCGCTGTGACGGTTGTCAGGCAGCCAAACAATCAAAATGGAACAAACGCTTCCGTCCCTGTGACTCAATGACCTGCCTCCTCCTCCTGACACTGTATATCGCGAGCAGCCATCTCTGTCTCCCAACAATTGCGCCCTCTTTCCTGTTATCCACCGAAATTCACGAAGCTGTCTTGTCGACTCCTTTATCAGGCACTTCTGCAAGCGAACCAAGTGACCATGGTCGTCGTTTCGTGGCTTATCCTGCTCTTATACCTGAGCGGCTTGTCAGCTGCAGGGTTCTGGATGGAAGATATGAAGCATCTGGGGAAATCCCCATACCACCCTGATCCCTCCTACCAGGTCTTCCGCAACGTGAAAGATTTCGGGGCAGCAGGGGATGGCGGTGTGACGAACCGAATACGCATAGCAGAGGTGTAACTGACAAAGCTTAGTTCACGATGATACGGACGCCATCAACCAAGCAATCAGTTGGGGCCAGAGATGTGAGCCTGGTGTCTGCAGAGGCAGTACCATCGCGCCCGCTGTCGTCTATTTTCCTCCAGGGTTTGTGACTTCGAAAACAGAGAACGAATTAAAGCATTGACCATGGTAGGACGTATCTCATTTCCAACTCGATTATTGACCTCTTCTATACTCAACTTATCGGAGACCCTGTGAACCGGCCAGTCATCAAAGCGTCGCCATCTTTTCCTGAATACAGCTTTGGTCTCATCGACTCGAATCCCTATCAGCCCAACAGCGCACTGGCCTGGAATTCCACCAATGCCTTCTTCCGTCAAATAAGGAACTTGATTATTGACACCAGCGCCCTCCCGCCTGATTTCCCCGCCGTTGGGATACACTGGCCATCATCTCAGGCGACCGCAATCACCAATTGTATCTTTCAACTTTCTACAGCGCCTGGAAACACGCACACAGGACTTTTCATCGAGGAAGGGTCTGGTGGCTTGCTCAACGACCTCTACTTCTACGGAGGAGGCAAGGCGGCTATATTTGGAAACCAGCAGTACACCGCCAGGAATCTATGGTTCTTCAATGCTGATGTCGCAATACACATACCATGGAACTGGAGCTGGACCTTCAAAAGCCTTTACATCACCGACTGTCGCGTCGGAATTCAGATGGATCAAGACCAGAAGTCCACCGGATCTCTGACTCTTCTGGATAGCGAGTTTCACAATGTGGATGTCGGCATCATCACGACCCGTCCGATTCTCGAGACCAATGGTACAAATGGAACGCTCGTCATGGAGAATGTACAATTCAATGCAGTCAACAAGGCAGTGCAGAGTCCGGATGGAATTGCTCTCGATTCAAATAACTGGAGGCAGGGCGTAAATGATCTCTTCATTATGGTGCGTATTCAGAGATTCGGCTGGCTTGCATGAAGCATAATGTTGACCATGCAGGGACATCTCGCGGACGAGAACGGAATATTTGGTCAAACGGGGTACTATGCTAGTCCATCGTCCCGAAATCCGCGACTTGTCAATGGGATAAAGTATTTCGAACGGTCCAAGGTAAGCTTCTTGGTGGGATGAACTGCTCTCGACCCTGACCTTGGCCAGCCTCACTACAGTGACATTCCAGCCCAGGGTTTCTATTCTGCTCGCTTGTTTGGGGCCACAGGTGATGGCTCGACCGACGATACGCAGGCTTTAAACGCCCTTTTCAACAGCGCATCATCGAACGGCACTATTGCCTTTCTTGATGCTGGGGTGTATGTTGTCACAGATACGATACTCATTCCACCAAACACAAGAGTCGTGGGAGAGGCTCTGACAGCCATAATTATGGCGAGCGGTTCTAATTTTCAAGACATGGCCAATCCACGACCGGTAGTTCAAGTTGGAAGATCTGGTGACGTGGGCTACATCGAGTGGTCTGATACCTTTGTGTCCACTCGAGGACCTTGCGCGGGCGCCATACTCATCGAATACAATCTTTTCACCAACGGCACACCTTCGGGCATGTGGGACGTTCACACCCGGATTGGTGGTTTTGCTGGGACTAGCCTACAGGTGGCCGAGTGCCCGGCGATCAAGGAAGATTACAGCATCAATAGCGCTTGCATTGCTGCATACATGAGCATGAGAGTCACCGAGTCAGCGGGCGGACTGTACTCCGAGAACTGCTGGTTTTGGGTTGCTGACCATGATCTAGAGGATCAGCAATACAGCAGGATTACCATTTATGCTGGCCGAGGTCTACTCATCGAGTCATCGCGAGGCCAGTTTTGGTTCAGTGCTTCCGGGTCAGAGCATCACGTCCTCTACCAATACCAGCTGTCAAGCACACGGGACGTGTATATTGGCCACATGCAGACCGAGAGCGCTTACTACCAGCCTTTGCCGTTGGCGCGTTTGCCTTTCCCTGCTCTGCAACAAATCAATGACCCCAACTTTGAATTGTCATGCCAGAGTGACCCGACAGAGGCGAATTGCGAAATGGGCTGGGGCCTGAGGATCATGAATTCCAGCAACGTCGCAGTGTACGGCGCGGGTATCTACTCCTTCTTCGACATGTACAGCGATAAATGCGCAGCGAAAGATTCTGAGTATGACTGTCAGACGAGGATCGTAGAAATCGCTGGAAGCACCGACGGAATCAAGCTCGTGGGGCTCAGCACGGTTGGCACGACGGTCATGATCACCGAGAACAGCACCGATCGCATTGGCGCGCGCATCAACAACAGCACCTTTGCAGATACCTTGGCTCTATATCAGCCGCAGTAAATGAACCTGTAATGATATCGCAGGAGGCAAGGTGTTGCTAGGTGTTGCCTAATATACTCGCCATGAGAGGGTTCGGAGAAACCCCAGGTACTTTGCTCACAATAAGTAATCGGAGGTTGTGGGGGGTTGAGTGAAGATATCGGTGACATCAAGTGATATTATCCGGGTTAAGGAGCATGGAGGTCAAGGGAAGAGTAACTAGGCATGCATGATCGGCATGCTGTAGTGAAATACGAAAAAGAAAAGACACCGAGAGAAGGTACTTCTGTCAGGTGAGGTGTTGCATTTCGCAGTTGATTGAAAGAAAGCCATCTTGTTCCAATTTTGGCCATTTTATTCCTGCCAAGCAGTTCGTACAAACTGTGACTGGAGGGTATCAAATACGTACATTTAACTCGAGTCCCAGACATGTCTCAAGGTCGATAGGGCAATATAGACGGCTTCGTCTGTGCGTATCGTCTTGCTCCCCTGGTTCGGGAGCACATCAACCCAGTGGTCAAACAGCTCCTTGGTGCGCGGTCCCTTGATGCCCATCTTATCCAGCTCGGCGTCATTCATGGCGGCATACTCCAAGCCTCTGGGGCCACCGAAAACCATGAGAAGATGGGTAAAGTTGACCCTCTTGGAGTAAGGAAACACTTGGGATGCTGGGTTGCCTCGTTCCGAGGTGCCAATGCTGAGATCGTAGCCGGACTCGTAGGGGCATTCTGTAAAGACGGCAGAAAGTGAGGCGCATCTCCTGACGTTGTAGCCCCAGTAGTAGCCGCCCTCGGTTCTGGGGGCATCCGGATGCACACATTCGGGTGTCTCGGACTCGTCGTCGGGCATCTTGAGGGTAACTCGTGTCTTCGGCGGGATCTTCTCGTCGATTTCCACGGGCTTCTCCATACCAACTTCGACGATGGTGCCGCCTCCCGACTTGGTCCTGCCCGCAACTGTGACGCCTTCCCTGTAGGGGATCCATTGGTTTGGGTTGGGGTGGTGCGGCGTCTCTAAGCTGGGCAGCATGGCGGTCATCCGCAGGTTGGGATGTAGGCCGAAGAGGGCCTTGCGCATAAAGGGAGGCGCCTCAAGGTAGGAGAAGATGTGGGTGAGGAAGTGGCACGGGTCGACATCTCCAGTGTATACAGAAGTGTCTGTCTGCGCAGGACGCGATGACAGGGGTGAGTCGTCAAAGACGATGATCTCGTCGACGGAGAAGATAGCCAGAGCACGGGCTATGCGACCAGGCAGGGCGGTGCGTTGGTCCGCTGTTGCTACACTGCGGAGGGTCAGCTTTGAGAACTTGTTTTGTGTATGGGTGTCTTACTTGGCGAGGATGCTAGCCGGAATGGCAACGGACAAGGTCCAATTCCTTCCTCCCTCCATTGAATTGTCGTTTTGATATTCCGCAACAGTTGAAAGGAAATGACCCAGGTAGCACGACCACAATTTGCAGTAGATGACGATCGAGAAAATAGCAATGCAAGATTTACTTGCAAGAAGATTCCTTGTTTCTCAGAAGAAGCAAGAGATTTTATATCAAGTCCCTCGAGTTTATGGGAAAATGGGAAATGTCAAAACACCTTGAACAAAATCCCGATTTCTTTGCGATTTCTGGGTCGGTGAACCGTATAAGTGGAGTATTCTCATGGTGGGGGCAGAATAAAACCGGCAGAATTGTTTATCGGAACATCACCGCCTACCGCATTCAGCAGCATCCACACGTGATAGGATTGATAAGCGCCATGTCCCGCTTCTGCCAAAGTACCTTGTACTTTTCGCGCGCCACCTAAAGGCGAGGCCAGCGTTGCTACTAAGCTGTCCAGATTGTTCCATCCACCACCCTCTGCACTCACCCTACCGCGTACGCCCTCACCAGCAACCATGAGCCTCGTAAACATCGCTTCCGAAGCGCAATGGCAGTCGCTGCTGTCCGACACCAGCGTCGTAATCGCCGACTGTAAGGCATTTCGCCTCTGCCCCCGCCACCGGGGTGGTTTGGACTCCCACTAACACACGTTGCGACAGTCTACGCCGACTGGTGCGGTCCCTGCAAGATGATTGCGCCTCACTTTGAGCGCCTCGCCAAGGAACACTCGTCGCCCAAGAAGGTCGCCTTCGCCAAGGTCAACGTCGATCAGCAGTCGGGCATCTCTCGGGCCAACGGCGTCTCTGCCATGCCGACCTTCATGATCTTCCACAAGGGCACCTGCGTCGAGACCATCAAGGGCGCCAACCCACCCGCGCTCGCCAGCGCCATCAGCAAGGCCGTCCAGCTCGCCGACGGCGGCAAGGCGAGCGACCTCTTCAAGACACCCGGCCGCACCCTGGGCGGACCCGGCGGTGCCGGTTCACGGGCTTCGGGCGGCGGCCTCAACTTCTCGGGCTTGCTCAACGCCCTCATCATCATTGTGGGACTGTATCTGGCGTCTCTGTTTTCGGCACGTAGCCAAAAGGAGGAATAAAACCTGCCCAAAGGAGTCGACGGCTGACTGGGTGTTTTAGGTTGACCCATACAAGGCAGCTGAGGCTTCCTCGTTCAACGTGCACAGGCCCAAGGATCCTCCTAAGCCAACGGGATCGGCCAACGCGAATGGTGCCCGGCCGTCGCAGAGAAGTGCGTTCAAGACGCTGGCTGACCTGGGAGAGGAATGAGCAGCCCCCAAATCATGTTTACAGCAGGTAGCTCGGCGTTTGGGGAGGGTCTTTTGTTAATTCAGCAGTTAGCTTGAAGCATTTGGTGTGTGGATTCTTAATTGTCACTTCTGGCATGAAGGGTCAACAGAAATGACAGACGGTGTTCACGTCGTAGATTGTTTCCAAACGATAATGGGTCTTGATTGATCCCTGCTGAGACCGGTTGCGGCTGTGAGTATCTGGCCTATCAGGAGCTGTGCATTTGTGAATACGCGTGCACGTGACAGCGTGTATAGCACTTACAAGGGTACTCGATAAAAATGCTGCTTCGACATCGCCATCGCAAACCAATTTGCCACGGGAGTTTGCGTCCATTGTGTAATTTACCTGTATTCCAAGATGCTATCCGCAGCTAGGCTACGCAGCGCGTGCCCAAAGTGCCGGAATCCTCTCTCCATTTCCCTGACGCAAATCTCTGCCCGCAGCTACAGGAGCAGTGGGCTTGGTTCAAGCCTTTCTCGATCACAGGCTTCGAGGGTGCAATCCCAGCTCCGCGCACGCACATTCTCAACCTCGAAGGCGCTATGGCAAACGGAACCCGGTTCATCTGGTGCGAGCGCTGAAGAAATTGAGAGGGTCGTGCGTGAAGCCAAGCAGCGATTTCGAGATACCCTACCGAAGGGCTACCTGAACGCGGACGAATATGCCTTGTACGAACGATTGTACGGTCCCCCTTTACGAGAGACGAGCCCTGAAGATGTGGGCATTCCCATGCATGCAGACATGATGCAGCCCACCCCCCGACCAGAAAACGAGGGAACGATTCTGAGACAACTCGAAGGCGGCGAATTTGAGGAAGTCAGCTACGAGATCACGCAAAAGACGGTAGAAAAGGGCGAGGGGGAAGGAGACGAAGAAGAGTACCCCGCAATCCAGCTTCACCAAACACCTGGGTATATCGAGACTGTGGCGAGAAATCAGAGGGAGTACGACGCCCTCCAGAAACTTGCTGCGGATTTTGAGGAGAGCCAAAGGAAGCAGAAGGAGGAGGAAGAGCTTGCAAAGGAGCGGGAGGAGGAAGAAGAGGAATCCGAACTGGAAGCAGAGGAGAGGCCCGAATGGCCAGAGGAGGAGGAATACGTGCCCGTGGCTGAGGATGCCGACTTGGAGGTTGGCGAATGGACGAGATTTCACCCCTACACGATTGAGGGACGGTACCACGGCAATCCGATCGAGATGATCCTACCGCAAGAAGAGCTGGTCCAGCCGGTCCGAACACTTCTCAGCCGAACACATCCTCGACACGTCAAAGCAGCTGCAGAAGAAGCATTTGGCGGAAGTGGTCTCCCCCTATCTCCAGCCACGCCTCACTGGCGAAGAAACGGGTTCATGACCGGAGTGGGCCTTCCACCGGACACGAAACACATGACGGAGATTGAGGCGGACGCCTTTCTATCGGCCTATCTTCCACCCGCGTACGCTTCCGTTATGTCCATTATGCGTGAGGTGAGAAAGTGCCTGGGCCCCGAGTGGCTGCAATCTCGACTTAAACAGGACAAAGAGGGCGAGCTCAGCGTTCTGGATGCCGGTGCTGGTGGTGGAGGATTGGTGGCGTGGCAGCAGATCCTGCAAGCGGAGTGGGACATGCTTCGGGAGCGAGGCGAAGTGACTGGCGAACATCCCCCGGGACGCAAGACGGTGGTGGTGGGATCAGATCGTCTACGGAATCGCATCAAGTCATTCCTCCCAGAGACGACTTTCCTGCCCCGCCTGCCCGACTACATGCATTCGACTTATAAGGGGGAGAACCTGGATTCGGGAGGCCAACAGCAAGCCCGGAAAAGTTACGATGTGATTATCGCGTCTCACTTGTTCCTCAAAGAAACACAAGAACACTACCGACAAGCTGTGCTCAACAATCTGTGGAGCCTACTGAAAAAGGATGGAGGTGTTTTGGTGATTGTGGAAAAGGCACACCCTCGAGGCTTTGAAGCCGTTGCACAGGTTCGCGACACGATACTCAAGCGGTTCCTGCTACCTCAGTCCGGGGAGCCGATGATCGAGGTGGAAGAGGCCAACGCTAGATTCCCTCGGGAGCTTGAAAAGGGACACATCGTGGCACCATGCACGAACCATCAGGTTTGTCCCATGTACAGCTCTCCTGGTAAGAGCATCGGGCGCAAGGACTACTGCCACTTTTCTCAGCGCTTCATCCGGCCTGCATTCTATAACAAGATGCTCGGGAGCAAGGACAACCGCGGCGAGGTAGAGTTCAGCTATGTGGTCTTCCAACGGGGCGTGGAGCACAAGAAGAAGCTGGCTGGCAAGGAAGCCTCGGAGAAGGCATTTGAAGGCTACGAGGAGGCCACGGAGAAGCCGGACATGCAGTCGCTGCCCCGGTTGATTCTGCCAGCCCTAAAGCGCAAGGGACACGTCATCATGGACATGTGCACGGCAGAGGGCAAGATTGAGCGGTGGACCGTTACCAAGAGCTCCAGCAAGCTCGCATACCACGACGCGCGCAAGTCTCACTGGGGCGACCTGTGGGCTCTTGGAGCCAAGACGAGGACACACCGAGTTCCCAGGTCAGGCAAGGGGCCCGGCGATATCAAGAAGCTCAAGGGTGTAGCCCTGACGGCGGCGGAGAAGCGGGCGCTCAAGGAGCAGAGGACCAGGGGCAAGGCAAACAAGAGACGTGAGAGTTTGAAGATGGCAGCCGAGGAGGACGAGGAGAGCGAGCAGGTCAAGGGGCAGGCGAAGCAGCAGGCGCTGGAGCAGATGTTGACGGAGGAACAGATGGAAGAGCAGATGGCGGATGAAGAAGTGAGGGGGGATCTGGCGAGGGTGAGGGAGGAAATGGAGATGGAAGAGAAAGAAGCCAGGAGGAGGGAGTTGGAGGAGTTGGAGGAGTTGGAGGGGGAGAAGCAGCCGCCGAAGGAGTAGAGAACGAGCGAGGCGAATGTAAAATATGTGTAGAATATGTACAATTTGGAAAGGGACCATGAGGGGAAATAGGTAGGAAAACATGTATACATACCATTACACCACGACGACCTTGTCAAGTTGAAGTTTGTATGGAGGGGCTCAATAGAGGGGCTCAGCGTGCCATTTGGTGATTGGCAAATGAGCACTGCTGATTGGCCGACGAGGACCAAAACGGGAGTTGAGTGTCAGCGGTTATCGGGGCAGCGATCGGGAGGCGAAGAGGATGACACCATTTTAGCTCATTATTCCACGCTGTGAGTGGGCGGCTCGATAAGGATATGGAAAACCATTGAACAATGCAGCTTTGCGATTGCGCATCTCCAGTAGCTCCGCGGAAATGAGATAGGAAAAAAAAAGATTACCATGATAGGAACTGAACAATCGCTTGCTAGACGACACTTTGAATAAGACATCTCCGGTCATCACGATATCGACATATATGTATTCTTGGATGCCACCCACAGGGCCATCTCATCCAACTAAAATACATCCGTTGACTTTGAATGCTGTTTCTAGGGCGTAAAGTTACTTTCCTGTCTCTTTTTCGCCCTCTTCTGATTCCACCGCGAACGGACGACGGCGGCTCGGCGTAGGTCTGGCCCAGCATTAGGTAGTGAATGAAAAGCACTCACTCATTCACTCCTCGGGGTCCAGCCGAATAAGTCAACGACATTTCCATATTATTTCTATCTAGATCACCCTTCATACCATTCCACTGCTCCTAGCAAACACACACACACACGGGGGGAGACAGACAAAAGTTTCATTCAGTGCCACCCCCGACGGCCCGAGGTGAAACCCCCCCCCCCTGGTCTTCTACACCATGGCCATCTCCTCCTCCTCCTCCTCCTCGCCGTCGCTGCTCGCGGCCCTCAACTGCGCCGGCAACATCCACCTCGTCGTCGGGTCCAACGCACTCGCCTCGACGCGATGCACCCAGTCCCTCAACGCCGGTGCTCGGCCCGTCCTCCTCGCCCCGGCCTCTGCAGACCTGCCGTCCACGCTCAGGCAGCACATCGACGACGGCGCCGTGCAGTGGCACAAGACGGACTTTGACGACGCCCATCTCTTCACCCTCGGCAGGGAAGACGTCGGCCGTGTCGTCGACGCCGTCTTTGTTACATCCGGCCCCAAAGATGAGCAAAGTGAGTCGAAGGAGAAAATGCTTCTCTCTCTCATGTGTCCTTTATAAGACAAAACATCGACTAATCACCATTGCTATATAGGCATTCACATCTCCGAGCTGTGTCGCCGGAACCGCATCCCCGTCAATGTCATCGACGCCCCCCATCTCTGCACGTTCACCCTGCTGTCCACCTACTCAGACGGCCCTCTGCAGGTGGGCGTCACCACCAACGGCCGCGGGTGCAAGCTCGCCTCCCGCATCCGCCGCGACATTGCCTCCTCGCTGCCCGCGGACCTGGGCGCCGCCTGCGACCGCCTCGGCGCCCTGCGCAGGCGCATCCAGCAGCACGACGAGGGCCAGCACCACCATGCCGCCTCCGCCTCCGCCCTGGGCGAGCTCGATGACTCTGTCGACCAGACCGCCCAGTTCAACAGGCTCGTGCTGGAGCACGACGCCGAGGAGGCCAAGACCCGCAGGATGAGGTGGCTCGCCCAGGTCTGCGAGTACTGGCCCCTGAAGCGCCTCGCCGCCATCCGCGACGACGACATCGAGGCCGTCCTCGCAGCCTACGCCAGAAAGCCCGCCCCCAACACCGACGACCACGATGTCCCTGGCGGTGAGGACGCCAGCGGCGACAGCGGCAGCGGCAGCGGCATCCCCCGCCGCAAGGTCGGCAAGCTCATCCTCGCCGGCAGCGGGCCCGGCCACCCAGACCTGCTCACGCAGGCAACGCACAAGGCCATCCTGACGGCCGATGTCATCCTGGCCGACAAGCTCGTGCCCTCGGGCGTGCTGGACCTCATCCCGCGGCGCACGCCCGTCCAGATCGCCCGCAAGTTCCCCGGCAACGCCGACCGCGCCCAGGAGGAGCTGCTCGAGATGGCGCTGGCCGGCGTCTCGGCCGGCCAGACCGTCCTGCGCCTCAAGCAGGGCGACCCTTTCATCTACGGCCGTGGCGGCGAGGAGGTCGACTTCTTCCGCGCCCGCGGCCTCGGCGCCCGCGTCTCCGTGCTCCCCGGCATCACCAGCGCCCTCAGCGCGCCCCTCTTCGCCGCCATCCCCCCTACCCAGCGCGACGTCGCCGACCAGGTCCTCATCTGCACGGGCACCGGTAAGAAGGGCAAGCCCCCGACGCCGCCCGAGTACGTCGCCAGCCGTACCGTCGTCTTCCTCATGGCCCTTCACCGCATCGCCGCCCTCGTCGAGGAGCTCACCACCGAGGTCGAGCGTCGGCCGCCCACTCCGGGAGCCGAAGACCCCGCCGCCGCCGCCGACCACGATGGTCGCTCCTCCACCGTCGTATCCCCGCTGGGACACCGCGCTCTGTGGCCGCTGAGCACGCCCTGCGCCGTCATAGAGCGCGCCAGCTGTCCCGACCAGAGAGTCATCCGCACGACGCTGGCAGACGTGGTGGCCGCTGTCGAGGCCGAAGGCAGCCGGCCGCCGGGACTACTGGTTGTGGGCAATGCTTGCGATTACCTGAACAAGCGAGACCAAGGCACTCGATGGGTGGTCCAGGATGGGTTTGACGGACTCCAGGTAGACGACGTTCTGGTGGGCGAGGCTGCTGCTGTATTAGCAAAGGAGTAATCGCCGCATGTTTTGGTACATTTTGCATTTTCTTTCCTGTGACGCTCAAGATACAAATGAATGGAGTTGGGCGGATGGTTTGTCATGGACGGTTACAATAGGCAGGAAGATACAGATAATGTTTGGAAAAGGAAAATTTAGAAGAAATGAGCTGATTTCACCGCGGTTTGGTTCGCTTCGCTTCATTTCATTCGTCACTTGATGTCACGCGTGTCTATCAATACGAGCAAGGATATTGTTCTTCAATTGTTCAATTGGTTCCTTCTTCTAGCAATAGACACTGTATGCTATGCTATGCTCGCTATTCCACGTATGCAACGCCCTCGGCCGCTTCTATCCCTCCAATGGGCTTCAGTCTACCCCATTTATATATGAGTTAAGTAAATATGTACAAATCGAAAGAAAGTATGTACTCTCAATGCAAAGCACTCTTGTTCTATCGCCTCACCCTTCGAACCCCGTCTGCCTCACTACCACGTGAAACTCTCCTCAACGAAATCAACGACTGTGTCGCCCTGTACTGCCCTCACAGCACCCCTCACATCATCCGCCAGGGCACCTGGACCACACACCGTGACACACATGGAACCGATCTGCTCCTGGACCTCCTTTACCAGCAGCAGCGGAACATTGGGTCGTCCCGGGAACATCTTGACGGTCGAGCTGGCGCTGACAATATCGCGCGGGTTCTGCGGCCGGGTGACGAAGACGTGAATGCGCAGAATATCCTTGCGGTTGGGGATCCGAAGGATGGTGTCCATGAAGGGACGCACCCACTCCAGCGACTCGTACTCGCGAATGATCCAGACGAGCGTGACGCGGCGAGTAGCGACGGTGCCTTGGTTATATCCCTCAAGAAGATGGCGGACGTACGGCGTCTGGTGAGTGATACCCGTAGAGCCAGCAAAAAGGACCACGTGACCGTAAGAATCAAGGCTGTGGTGGCCACCGTAGGGACCCTCCATTGCAGCTCTGATGCGGATGCCGCTTGGAGACTCCTTGGCCAGATTGTAGAGCTTGCGGGTCATGCCGGTCTGAGCACCAATGACAAACGAGACTTCGGTCGTGCTGGGCGCGTTGTTGACAGAGACGAGCGGCTCCTTCTCCGAGACGGGCAGAGGCGACTTGTACTTGTGGTCAACCCAGGCAATGGAAAAGGGATGGCTTTCCCAGGGGTTGGCGCCCCAGAAGCGCAGGTAGGCGTGAGTACCCGGCTTGATGTT
The DNA here is from genome assembly GCA_020746835.1 of Stachybotrys elegans. Taxonomy (NCBI): domain Eukaryota; kingdom Fungi; phylum Ascomycota; class Sordariomycetes; order Hypocreales; family Stachybotryaceae; genus Stachybotrys; species Stachybotrys elegans. The sequence goes on along the minus strand of JAGPNK010000008.1, from coordinate 445,211 downwards.
CATGTGTCGGGGGAGGCGGATCGTCACGCGCGTAACATCGCCCGGCATGGGCTCGCAGATGGCATCCGTGAAGCCGTGACCAGTGTAGTTGGCATAGACAAGTCGGGCTGCACGAGCCACGCGATCCAAAAACCAGATGGAAAGGATGGCAAGGACCCAAGGAAACTGCGGGAGGTAGTGAGGGAGATGAGGCGTAACGCAGTGGATCATGGTGCAGGCAAAGATGACGGCGGCCAAGAAGATGTGGGCGTTGAGGAAGGTCTCATAGAAGGCGTGGCGCACGGGCGACAGAGATTGAATCATGATCAGAAACAAGGCAAAGGTGCCGACCATGCCCGAGTTGAGGAAGATGTCGACCCGGAGCTTCTGGGCGACGAGCGCCCAACCGCCGTCGGCGACCACGACAATGGCCCAGGCAATGGTGTGGATGATAGTCTCGATGACAACCAGGCGGCCCATCCAACGGTGGAGGAGGTTGTAGGTGTCGAAACTGATCTTCAGCATGCCGATGAGAGGGTTGTTTCGGCCAGCGAAGATGATGAGCGGGACCATGTTGACGAGAGCCAGCGTACCCGAACGGCCACGGAGCTCAGCGCAGAAGGCATAGCGGTTGGGGTTGGCCCAGTTGAGGAAAAACATGTAGATGACGTTGCACAGAACGTAGAGGAAGATGAGAATGGTGTGCAGGCGAGAGGGCAGGGTGCCAATGTTGAGGGCACTGGAGAGTCGAATCTCGCGGTTGTGTCTCTTGCTCCAGAGAGGCGCGTACATGATGTGCCTCTTGACGCCGGGCATCCAGCTCCATTGGGCCTTCCTCCAGTAGGCCTGCTTGTCACGAGGGGCAGACATGGCCGAGACATGGCGGAGTTGAGCCCACAGAATCTCGATGATGCGGATGGAGAGAATGATGAAGCCGACGATACCCAAAGTCCACCACAGAACGTCGACGAAGTACATGTTCATGGGCTGGTTGACGCCATTGAGTTGAGAGTGGTACGGGGAGATGGTCGATGTGGTCTGGGCTTCGTCGGAAGCTGGGCTGGGATCGCGGATAGCAAGCGTGGACGAAGGCTCGAAGGCCTCGAGTCCGGCGACCCGTCGCCGGTGGAAATCCATTTGGTTGTAGTTTCTATTCCGGAGAAGACAAACAAATGGGTGATGCAAATGTTGGTAGATTTGTGGAGAAAGATTGAAAGCGTCGAGGAAATCAGGAGTCGAACAATTCTCGGACTCGGCCACCTAACACTATGTAGGCGATTTCCAGCTGATCGAGGCTTGTTCGGGTGCTCCGAGACGCGCAGGTCACAAACAAGGGTGTCTCGACGTTTGTGCGAATAGATGCATGTGCTCAGAAAGATGGAAGGCCTTGGACCGAGAACGCAAGCTTGTACCGAGAAGATGGTCGCCAAATGGGATGCCTTGTGCGGGAACAAATGCTTGGACAATGAAGCAGCGGAAGTCAGTGCGCGGCGTAGACAAGGGGATGAACGAGATGTCGGAACAGTCGTCGAGGCAGCTTGAGGCGGGCGGCGGCGGTCAATGAAATGGATAGAACAAGAACAGTCCGGTCCGTGCAGTTGCCGCTGGTCGAGGTAGTCGAGAGGAAATGACGACAAGCTCGAGATTTGAACGAGATAGCGGTTGCTGTTGAATAATCAGGCAGAAGATTGGGATCGGCGTGCCCAGCAGCTCGGCGGGTTGATCGAGGTCGAAGACTGGTGACGGAAAGATGCGAGAGGCAGGTTTGTGAATGCAAAGCGTGTCATTCAACGTCTAGTGAATCACACGTTGGGGAGGGAAACAGAGTGTGCGTGCACTGCACGGCAAAGTGATTGAATGCTGATGAAGGCTGTGGTGCGTGTTTGCTGTGTGCGTGGTGGTTGGGCTGGGGCCTGTTTGTCTCGGCAGGCTAGTGAGAGTCGGGTGATGAATTTGATGTCAATCAAGGAAGGCACACGAGTTCTAGCCACAGGGAGGAACGACGATCCTTTTTGTTCAAGTGGAACAAGGCAGGGAGTGCGCCGCAGAAGAGAAGGAGCGTGAATGTAAAAGTCGAGGGGGAGAAGAAAAAGAGAGGCAACGGGCAATAAGACACCGCAAGAGAGAAACGACTGACGGAAGAGCCACGAACCAACGACGAGGGCGAGGTTGAGGTGGTCGGGAGACAAGGGGGAGGAGGTCAACGGAGAGGTCAGGAATGCACCTGCTCTTGTACGACCCCGCGACCCGGCCAGCCCAAGTGGCTCGGAGGGAGAGGCAGCGGGCAGCTCAGCACCTATCATGCTAAGCCGACAGGGGTCTAGGGGCCTGCTAGGAGCGCCATCGGGGCCAGGGCGGGCTCGCTAAGGCCCACGGCCTTTACGAGAACGATCCAGGCAAGGCAAGAGCCCGCCTGGCGACTGGACGACAAGTGGCCTGGACGGCAACATTCCCGGGCGTGGGCCCCCTGGAAGCCCTGCAACCCCTGCGGAAGCCTCTCCAACCCCTGTCAGCCCCCTTGCTGCTGGCGTTGACTTCCAGGCTTTCCATTCGCCTTCTTCCAGCGTGGTTATCCGGACGGAGTGAGTGAGCTGTCAGATCGCACGACCTGGGTCAACCTCGGTGCTCACCATGAGTCTCTGTGGGCGACGCATCCCTGCATTGTGTGCTGCTCGGCGCGCGGCAAGGGGGATGAGAAGATTTCTTCTCCTGCTCCTCTTTTACCACCGAATTCTCCATCCTACCAAAAGCCACCCTCGTACGACCTCCGTGGTGGCTTCGACCCGTATCATTGCAGTCAACAGCCATTGGCTACCCTTCGTTGCCACTCCCTGTCCAGCGCACACAGCATGCGGTTCGATGCAGGTGACGCCACCTGCAACGCCCTGATCGGACTTGCGGCTTCGATGGTGTCTCGTACCTTTTCCATGACCTCAAACCATAGACATGACGGCACATTAACCCGAGTTCAGCTCTAATCCTCTTGTTCCTATTGTGTCATCTCCATACACACGTGGTTCGATGCTTTCATCCGTCCTGTCAATGTCATTCGCCCTTCCGCCGTCTCCTTAATGTCTCGCCGGAAGCTGGTGTCTCTTGACTAGTTTACAGGAAAGCCCGAGCGGAGTTACTGTGCCATGCCCAGGCCGCCGCCGTTCCTCTTGGGCTCTCTTAGCTTACAGCTGACACGTCTTTGGACCAACTTGCCAAATCGCTCACATGCCAGCAGGTCAACTGTGCTGCTGAGGTTGCCGCTCCATCGTAACCTCGCGTGGGAATCGAGTGAGTGCAAGGCAAGCCGGCGCCATGGACGCCACAAAGCCACCAAAGAGTCAACCAGGGGGAGAACCACACAATCGGATCGCGGCTATGGACTTGACGGCTCCAAGACCGTGCTCTTTAGCGAGCGCCCACCTCACCTTCTTGTCCGCTGGTTGGCCAGCTGTTTCTGAAACCGCCCAGCCATGCAGGGATGGCCAACAAGCCCCCGTCGCCCACGCCGCCTCGGCCCTGGACTAGGCAGGTTGAGGCGCAGGATCCCTGCGCCGGTCTTCCCTTTGCTTCCTCTAGCGTGGATCTGCCAGCCAGTCTCTTATGCCAAGCACCAGACACGAAGTCGCATGAAAGAGAAGGATGGCGCAGCCTGAGGTGGATTCGTTGTTGGCTGCATGTACACATGGCAAACCTCCATCACAGGCAGAAGAGGTATCATACGAGAAGATATGTAACGGACTTCATCATCTGACGATTGCATCTTCTCTTCTCCTCCTTCCCCCTGCCACTCAGCCTCTCCATCCTACGCGATAAGCTTCTTTGTGCCACTCATTTACACCCGCGCACCAGCAAGCCACCAAAACCGTGCACCGCTGGCTGGGACCGCTGCTCCAGGGGATCACGAACAGGCCATGGCAGCTCTCAGCATCCCTGTACGTCAGCCTCCGCCTGTCTCAGTAGTCGAAATGACGCCAGCTGCCAGATGCCCTGGTCTCATCCAGCTCATCAAGTAGACCTCCTCGCATGGTACGGATTCACCTCGTCCGTTCACATGCGTGGCTGCAACCGGAACGGCTGGGTTGCCCTATTTACTATTTAGTGTCATGTCTTCTGTCAATAACACTGCATGACTTGCAATATTGACGGAAGCGTCCTGACGCCATCTTTGCTTCTTGTCAGGAATTGTTTACTCTCGTCTATCCTTACCCCCGCGTTCCTTGCCAAAATGAGCCATCGTATTCATCAAATGTCATGTTAGAGATAGATAAAATTCACCGATGACTGACACGCCGCCAAGCTTAGCTTTACCCGTTCCACGTGATTCGTGCAGGCTATTTTGATGAAGGAGACGGGCGACCATGGACGCATCTCAGGTGATAGCGGGCCCAGATCCGAAGGCGAGATGAGATGATTGTTTACCCAGATCTGGCGGTATGCGAATCATCTATCTGAGGGCGGCTGACCACGAAACCTGGGTCGCATCACAGATAAGACCTAGCCGAGCTCCGCGCATGTCGTTCATCCCAGGCTTTTGACCAAACTACATGGGTCTGGCGTTGCAGATAAATGAAACGCCACGCCTATTGAAAACGCTATCACGAAAACTTGGGTGAGTAATAAAACGTCATTTCGCTAGAAACATGCCCCAATCCTGACAATAATGACAAGAAATTGGACTGCATAGTTAGGTGGACAAGTAGGCCGTTTACGGCGAGACTTGTTTGTGGTGCATCATGCTGTTGAGTTCAGGAAGGATGTTTGTTCCAATTTCCGACGAGTTTCAGTGCGTTATCACGTGACTGCTATCGATAGCGTTTTGCGCCACGATTTACCAGCCTCTATTCAGCCACATTGCTCATTATCCTGAAGCCTCAGGCACACAGGAAACTCGATTCCGCGATGTGCCGTCAGGTTGACCCGAAATTTCCCAACGACCGAACAACACCGTCACAACGTCATCGAGCCCACTGCCATGGGTGCCGCAGAGTCCAAACCGTTGTCCACTACCATGTGGAAGGCGTATGTCACCCCCGACCGGCCAATTGGCCCCTCGCGACCTCGATTGCGCTCAGAGAGCTAACGTGCTGCGTCTATTTCAGCCCAGGGCCGAGCGGTTCTCAGAATCTCCTTGACACCATCTCCGCCAGTCCCGAGGCACGTCTACGATCCGATGCCGACTCTGAATTTGCTTCGCGATCTTTGTAGCTAACACGTATCTCTCGACATCTCACAGACCGATGCGTCCCGCGAACGTTTGACGGAACTCAAGATTCAGGCCCGCGTCGCCGAGGAGCTCAAGAAGATCCAGCAAAAGGAAACCGAGGCACTCAACGTCGCACACGAGAAGCTGTCTGCCGCCCTCAACGATTCCGAGGACAGTGGACCCAGCCGATTCACGCTCGGCAAGGAGGTGGACGCGCTGCGCAAGAAGCTCGAGGAGCGCAAGCAGCTGCGCCCGCTGCCGGACAGCGTCGAGGGTGCCCGTAATGAGGTCGTCCGATGCCTGAGAGACAACGACCGTCGCCCGCTGGATTGCTGGCAAGAGGTGGAGAACTTCAAGGCTGAGGTCAAGAAGCTGGAACAGACCTGGGTCAACAAGGTGGCTTCATAACGGCCCCTGAGGTGGTGCGCGAGGCACCGTGCTTTTGCCTGGCTCGAAACACTCAAATGTCTGCCTACAGTTGGACAGGGTGTCGAGGTGGTCATACGTGTACATTAGCGTGGGTAGTATGAACTGCATAGAGGTATGACTTATACCAATACTTTGGGCACATGATCTAGGGAAGCAGCAAAAGATGGACATCATGTGATGGTTGAACGATTTCTTCAGCGGGCCATGTTCATCAGACTTATCAGGAACGCATGAAGAATGCTCCAACAATGTCGAGAACAGCCGTGTTTACGTGCCGATGCGAGCCTCTTGTCTGGTCCTCACCAGCCCATCTCTCCAGTTGGAGCTGCATGCTCCAGCATCGACCCCAGTTAGGCGTCTGCAATGCAACGGCTGAAGAAGCACCCCAATGTCCTCGAGGCAGCCAGAGCCCCATGGCTAGAAGACTCGACTCGGTCAGTGGTCAGAAGGCATAGGCCGATGTGTGCCGTCGTGCGTTTTAACTCAACCCCAGCCACGCTCAGGCCTGTCAGCTGGTCCATCAGCCAGCAACTTCATGTCCATGTCCACCCATTTGCCTTAAATCCCGACATCCCAGAGCGAGGCAGACATCTCGCCGTCAGCTGATACGGCTTCTTTCCTTTGTTCAGCATCCGCGTTCAGAGCTGCCTTTCGTTTCAGCCCCTCGGCACGCAACCTCTCGCGCCTCGCTATGGGATCCTCCCATTCTTTCCCCTCCGGGTTTCGCCTTGGTTGGGGCGCTTCCAGGGCATGACGGAACGCCTGGCGCAGCCTCTCGATACGCTTCGTGTTTTCTTGGAACCGCTCATTCGCAATCTGCTCAAGCGTATCCAAGTACAGTTGTGATACAAGCCAGTGGCGCCCTGAGTCCATCTCGTAGCCTAACAATGATTCGAAACTCAGTCCCATGGAGCGTATAGCGACTATAGGCATTGATGAGTTGTCAGGCGGTGCCGGGATAATGGTTCCTGCTCCTGATTCACGGAACCCGGCTTGAAGGCCGCAACGCAGCAGGAGTTGAGCATGGAATAAAGATGCTGTCAAGACGTGAAGAATCTGGATTGAAGTTGGCAAAGCGCACAGAATAGGACTGGGGTTCCTGAGAGTCAACTGCACATACCATTGGTTCAAATTTGAAGTGTATTAATCGTCGGTCTCCGGCACCCTCTCCTCTCACAACACCAGCTGGTTGGTCTCCCGAGAACCCAATGGAGCTAAACCAGCGGGCATCATCCTGAGACACTGGAGGCTTGATGGGATCGTGAGAGACAAACAGCCAGCTGCCTCCTGCACCCTTGCCGCCTATCCCAGCAACCTGCCCGTCACCATCCTCTGTATTTGCGGTTCTCCTCCCTTCAAGAAACACGCTGACGCGACCAGCACAGCTGCTGGTTGTCACAAAGCCATCCGCACGGTTGATCTCGTCCACGAAATCGCGGATACCCTCGTCGACAGAGCCCTTGGGTGAGGCGTCTGTGTACTCGGTTTCTGGTACGGCGAGCTGCTGAACAATCCGAGACTTCCTCTCCAGAAATACAGCTGGTGGTGTGGGTAGAGATGTCATCATTTGCTCTGCCGGTAAGCCTTCTGAATCAGATCTAACCCTGCAGCGATGATCAGGATTCGGCAAAGGAGGGTTAGACGCGGAATAGTGCAGCGTTGAAAAGTGTTAATCCAGCATCTTCACCTGGTGGGGCAGGCGCTGGAGCTCAGTCAGGGCAGTATCGTAGCTGCAAAGTTGACTGGCGCGGGGTATCCCATTTTCCCTTTATCAAATGACCCCAAAAATGAATCGCCCTACTATCGCCCTTCTCTCGACTACACATCACCACGGCACGAAAGTCACGCTTTGTTGCACTCGGTATCGATACATGGTTAATCTATTGGTGTTGACCTAGGACTACGAGTCAGATATTGTCCGCAATCACCATGTCTTCCCTGCGAGGCGAATCACCACCACGACGTCAATCGTATAGGCGGCTTTCTCTCGTCCGCCTTCGGATCCATTAATGCTCCATTAATTCCAAGTCTAATCATTTTCCCCATTCCGAAACGCCTGTGCCATGCTGCAGTCATCAAGTCGTCAAAAAAATCCGATAGTCCGAACCTACTGCCAAACATCTAGGCGACGGGCTGGGATACCTGCCCGAGAGCAACCGATGCGGCGTTGAGGTCTTCCTGCTTCTTGCCGCCCTCCATATCAGCCAAGAACTGCGCGTACCTCGACTTCTTGTTGTGGATGCCGCACTCGGTCTTGGCTCGGCCCTTCCAGCGGCCAGCACGCTCATCCTCGCCCTCGCCGACAGGGCTAGTGGAGTGCCAGTCACCCACGGACTTGTATCCCTTGTCGAGGAGGGCGTTGTACGGCACCTTGTTCTCGTCGATGTACTTCTTGACCTGGCTGAAGCTCCAAGTGGCCATGGGGTTGATCTTGACGATGCCTCGCTCATCATCCATCTCGATGATGGGGATGGAGCCACGGGCCGCACCTTGAGACCGACGTCGTCCGTTGAGAACAGCAGCGACCTTGAGGTCAGTGTACGCACGCTGAAGAGGCTCAACCTTGACAAGCCAGTCGTACAGCTCCTCGGAAACGTCCCACAGCTCGGTACCGTACGTCTCCTCGAGTTCTTGAACAGTCTCGACACCGTCGGGCTTGAAGACGTGGACCGGGACGTTGGGGTATCGTGCCTTGACCTGGTCGACGAGTTCGTACGTCTCCTTGAAGTGGTATAGCGTATCCAGGAAGAAGAGCTCGACTGGTCGGGACTCGGGGTTCTCGCTCTGGATCTTGGAGAGCATATCCATGGTGGCGAGGCCAGTCAGGCCAAACGCGGTCGACTGGTACAGGTTGGGGAACATGATCTTGCAGAAGCGGAGGATGTCCATGGGGTGCATGGACTCCAGCTGGTTGTTGAGGTGATCGATGTGTGCCCTCGTCAGGGATACCATGGGGAGGGTTGTGGATGCTGAGCCAGAATACTCGCTCTGAGTAGCTGAGGCATACCCGGATTCAACCTCGTGGGCATCGGCCTTGGCATCCCGGAAGGATGAATGGGAAGAAGTTTGGGTCATGGGTTCAGACATTGTGAAGAGCTCGGCAAAGGAGACCGAACAAGAGAAGAGGAGGGTATATTGGACGTTGGTTCAGAGAGTAACTGCGGTGAGAGAGCAGTCCTAACTATCGGTACGGTGGCTTGCGGATCTCGGGTGCTCGACGCTCTGACTTGGAAGAACAGGTGCGTTACAGGGGATATGGTGTGATCAGAAGAAGAAAGCAGCGTTGGAGAGTATGGGAAGCAAGCTGGTCAAGAGAGAACTGGCAAGTCGAGTATGGATAGGGTCTGGGCTCTCAAGAGAGGGGAGGGAGCATATGGGTGTTAAAGGGCCCCCGGTACCAAGCACACCAGGCCGGCAGTCGATTTGCAATCCATTTTGCTCTTACTAATTTACGCCTTGGGCTCTTACAGGATGACCGAAGGTTGCCCAGACGTGGGCTACCCTGACCAGGAGGGGCTTAACGATGGCGCAATGGTGCAATCGCCGCCATAAGGAATATTCAGACCTTCGTTCTGTGCCTGGGACCGATCACGACATCGACGCTAACCCTTTCGTGAGGCCGGCAGACACTCTGATTGGCCGTCGGTCGGGATGTCGATAGCTGCATCCGCTCCGGAGGGATGAGCCTAAGACAGTTATGCGACGGACCGTAGAATATTCGCCATTATTCGGAAGCGTGCGGCGGCTACAGGGAGGTGTTGCAACACTTGTTTGAGAAAGTGTTGACGGCATTGGTTGGAGGCATCGCATTTATCCGCCTCGTCTGTCTTGGTAAGTTGCCGTCTGTAGCTTGTTGCGTTCATTTACATGTCCAGTCATCTATCACTCGGCATTGAGGGAGATTGAGTCCAAGGGCATGCTGGGGGAGACCCGAGGCGGTATCCCTTCGAAATGGCGGTTAACCGCTACAATACGCCACAGCGGAAAGCCCCCTCTGATTTTGGCACATTGGTTGTTTAGGCAGGGAAAATTTTGTCTCCCAGAGAGCCACTTTGACGATGGCGCAATTCGCATTGCCACTTGCGAAGTCGTCTCTGGTCCGGGCGCCGACTCGTCCGTCATAATGAGCCGGCTGCCGGATCAACGCCTTAGCTGCAGGGGCTCGGCTCGTCGGCCACTCATCGGGCCTCGGGGCCGATGGCCGTCGCGCACGTACACTGGCGCTCTTGCACGCAATCGCTCCGTGGCACTTTGCTGCAACGCATGCTTTACGTAGATGACTCGATTGAGAAATCATGATGCCATTGCGACCAGGCCCGCAGTAACATTCTGCGATCCGATGCAGTGCTACCCCAGATTCTTCCAGGGTAGCCGAGATGCGAACGTCATTTGGGGATTCCATAAAATTGATGTAGAAGCAAGTGGAAGCCAGGCTGCATATCCCGTTTGTCAGGACCGAGTGCTTCTCATCCTCTGGGATTATGGAATCACAACGATCAATCCTCAAACGTAGGTACGCAAACTCGCCATCATTAATGACAAAATTCGTGGGCTCGCACACCGACAAAGCATGGGTAATCAGCTGATGGGACCAGCGACAGCCACGAACAGGCTCAACCACACGCGAACAAGAACTGGACTAACCATGGCAGCAACGTACGAGTCCTAGCTATTTTATCAAGCTGGGCGCACGCCGTGGACCTGTAACTTGTCAAAGTTAAAGCCTCGCTACGTACATGTGCTTGCTGGAGCCGCACCGGTGGAAGTATTATTGCAAGAAGGTCCGGGTCACATGACCACCACTTCTACGCTGCCAAGGCCATCAGCCAAGCTGCCAACAGAAGCCATTGTTCGGTGTGGGCAAAGGTCGGGAATAATACTCCGTTGAAGGCTCGGAAAGTCAGAATTATACCTTTGCCCGCAGAAGACCTTCCCTTGGCCGATAATTATTATATAATTTTTTTATTTGCACCGCGCCGGTGCGAATAAGAACTAATTTCCCGCACCCAGCGCGAAAAGGACTGCACCGTAAGAGTGCGGACAGGATTATTATGTCAACATCGCACGGAGTATAGATACAGCACTGGGAGTCACTCCCGCACCGTACGGTGCGGAAAGGGATTTCCTAGTAAGCATCGCACAGCACTGAGAGTTACCTTTCTGCACCGTAAGGGTGCGCAAAAGGATTTTTAAGATATAAGCAGCGCTGCAATAAGGGAGCACAATTCCCGCACTGTAGCCCCCGGCACAGGTCATAGCCACAGATAGCCATCAATATTCGAATACTTCTACCGGCAACCCTGATAATAAGGTTTGCCAGCAGCTACGATGCCAATAGAACATCCCGGGACCCTTATTGCAGTGCAGTGCTGACATAATGATCTTATTTGCACCGGTGCGGTGCAGGAATTGGAGCCCTGCAATAAGAGGCATTCAACATTTATCTTGAGCGCTGTACAGCTTCCAGCTGCAGTGAACAACCTACTATGTTTACACGTTACAATACATCGATTCCTTTCTTTACATTGAAAAGGAGATATGGGTACAGTGCTTATATAATAATCCTTATTCGCACCGATGTGGGATGTGATTTCGTGCTCGCTTTGCCCATATTCTCAAAAAGTCTCATGGTACGTATGTATGACGACTAGGCTGTGTCAATCTCACCTGAATGGGCTAACTTTGCCGCGCGAGTGCCGGCAACTCCCTAGTAGATGCGCCTAGCAAGCCAGTCATGCACGGCACCAACCATACCTGTTGCTGTCCGCCTTATCGATTGTTGCGCCCAGCGGCTATGTCCGGAGCACCTGGTCCTAATTGGCAGCCGCCCCCTCATCGCCCACGTTGTAGCGGGGTCCATCTTGCATCAAAGCCCGAAGAGCGCAAAACCCCTCCGTCACGTCGATCAACGAGTTTGCGGTGTGCGGCGAGACTACGACGGCTCATTCCGTGACACTGTTGTCGCCGGCTCACGTCTTGACTGTCAACACTGACTGCATCGCCTCCGGCTTCCCTTTCGTGCCTTGCGCCTCGTCCCTCGGCCAACATCTTCCACTCGTTTCAATAAGACGCAGCCAGCCAGCTAGCCGGCTCAAAATGTCCAACCCAGCCGATGCCACCAAGCAGCTTCCTGCTCGCCCGCAGCTGTCGAGCTCTATGAGGAGCAGCTCCTACCTGAGCGATCACCAGCAGTATCGCCCTCCTAGGCTGCCAGATCCTCATCAGGGCATTGATACCGTCATCGAGGATGCCCGCCCTACGTCGCACAGCACGTCCCCGAAGCCTTACGTGCCCTTTAACGGCGTTCCATCCGACGACAACCCCCCAACCATCGTAGAGAGCGGGCTCAGCCACAGCTACACCCACCCAAACTGCGCGCCTCCCGTCGGCCTCAAGAGCGATAGACTCATTGCCACCCTCTTCTACAAGACCAAGTCGGCAACCAATGGCTCGGCGGGAAAAGTCCTCACCAAGGGCGGAGCTGCCGACAGCAACGAGTCCCTGCCCTCCAACATGGCACCAACCACCAATATCGACGCCTTTCCATTGGAACCGCCCACCCAAGAGTCGGAGCAGCTCGATCACCTCTACGGATCGTACATCTCTCCCCTGTGCATCACCTCTTTCCTTCACCTCATGTCGACGTTCCCTATGCCAGATAGTGTCGAGTCCCACTCCTCGCACCGGTGCCTGGACAATCAAGAGAATCCTCGCATCGTTGAGCTGACCCTCTCCCCGGCTCCTTCGCCCGAGTACCTGGGTTTGTCCGACCTCCGCAAGCACGAGATGATTTATCGTTTTGAGCAAGAATGGAACGTGGATGTGGTCTTGCAGAAGGATGTTATCTCGAGGAGATATCCTCGGCTTGTTGTTTTCGACATGGACAGCACGCTCATCACTCAGGAAGTGATTGACTTGCTGGCTGAGACGGTCAAGGATCCTCCCAACCTCGCCGAGCTGGTTGCCGCCATCACGCACCGAGCCATGCTTGGTGAGCTGGAGTTCGACGCATCCTTCCGCGAGCGTGTAGCTTTGCTCAAGGGTCTGCCGGCGTCCATCTTCGAGGACCTTCGCCCTGTGCTCAACGTCACGCTAGGTGTTCCGGAGCTCATCAGGGCTCTCAGGCGTCTCGGCGTCAAGACAGCAGTCGTGTCTGGCGGCTTTCTACCCCTCACGAGCTGGCTTGCCAAGGAGCTGGGCATCGACTATGCATACGCTAACGAGGTCATCATTGAAGATGGTAAGCTCACCGGCGAGGTCAAGGGCACAATCGTGGGCAAGGAGCGTAAGCGTGACCTTCTTGTCGAGATCGCGGCCAAGGAGGGCATCGATATGTCCCAGACAATCGCAGTAGGGGATGGTGCCAATGACCTTCTCATGATTGAGAAGGCTGCGCTGGGTGTCGCTTGGAACGCCAAGCCTCGTGTTCAGATGGAAGCCGACGCTCGCCTGAACGGGGAGAGCCTCCTGGACCTTCTTTTCTTTATGGGTCTTACAGCGGAAGAGATTGATAGCCTAGCGGCCATTTAGTGGTGTACAATGACGTAGAGATGCCTTGGTAACCCAACAGAGGAGGTGTTGAAGATGGAGCAGCGTCATATACACGAATTATGATACCAGATTAACGAACAATACAACGCCGCAGCTGATACCTTCTGGTTCTGACCTCGGCTATGAGGAACATTCATTTGTAGCTAGTGGAAGAGCATTTTTGCCAGTTCAGGACCTCTATGTGTCAGAAGATAGCCTTGACGACGGCCGAGCAACATCACCAGAGAAATAATTCGATGCATAGCTGAGACAAAACAGACAGTTCTTGTAGCAGACCGAGCATAAACATATGCTCAATATGCGGATGTATATATATCTACACGGATGGGCCCTCCTGTTGGTTCCCTCTCTCCCTCTATGGTTGCTTCACCTAGTCCATCGACACCCCAAATGTCATATCCAAGTTGGCAGCTTAAGGGTATCCCTCCTTGCCCCACTTGTTGAAGAGATCGTGGTATTCCTTGGGGGCGGTGACGTTGGGGACAACAACGACGTTGAGAGCGCTGGGAGCGTCCTTGGCCTCCTTGCTCCTGTCACCGCCGGGGTGGTACTTGTACTTGCCGAGGGACTCGGCCTCCCAAGGCATGCCGTCTTTGGCGATGCTGACGGGGGACTCGGAGGTAGACGTGGTAGGGGAAGAGCCTGTGTTTGGACGTGTCAGTGTTATGGTGGAGTAATCGGTGGCACAAGAGACGAGGTACCGAAGTAGAGACCGGCACCACCAAGAGCAGCAGTGACAACACCAGCAAGGACCTAAACGTTGATTTCCACCATCAGTACGGCTCTGGCTAGCACTCGAGATAGCCAGCAGGAAAGCTCGCGGCTCCGAGTTTATGACGCACCATCAGCTCAGGGTTGCGCTTGGTCTCCTTCTTCAGCTCCTCCTTGCCGTGGTCGGAGAAACGGCGGATGCTCGTGGAAAACAGGCGGCGGGCGGCGGGAGAGGCCATGGCGACGGTATTTGTGTTCGGTGAGGCGAGGTGAAGATTTGGTGGTTTCGATGTTGAGGGAGCTGTCTCTTTGCGGTCCGTCGTATGATTTCGGCACCCTTTGAGAAATGCCCGTCATTGGCCAATGGGAAGGTCCACACACGTGCAGAGTCACGGGATCACAAGGTATCCATGACGTGAAATGGGATGATGGCCGAGGTTCTAGCGAGTGTCTGCACAGAATTCTAGCCTGCTATTTCAGGCACCAACCGTCTCTGCATCATTGGATCAGCATTGAAGCGAATGGCGCTACTGTCAGGTACATTGCTAACCGATCGAATCAATTTGCAAGCGGCATTGCCCGAACCACGGGTTCAGCATTATCACAACTTGAACACGGGGAGGAGCGAGTCAGCACCTATGTACCTAAGTCCAAGCTGAGCCAATATTACGTTGCGTCGCATATTGTGGAAATAGAATGCTCGCACAATTTAACATGGTGGAGGTATATGTGATATGCACCTTGAGGTAGCATCTAACAGTTTATGCCCCATTTCCTTGACCTCACGATGCAGTCATAAAGGAGCGGGCATGCCGTGCCACCTTACCTCAGATCGGGAGACCTACTAAGAAGGGGTTGATTGCCTGTTGTTTGTCCTTGATCCCCCACCATGTTTGTCTCCCATCCTTACAATATCCAGCCTTTTGACGTAGATGCGGATAGACTTGGTCTTCGGAATGGTTGGTTGATGTCAGCGCACAGGTAACTTTTTTTAGCCCCTTGGATAAAATGTGATGCGAGCTTGAGTAAGACATGAATGGGCTGGACGTAGGAAATGGTTGGATGGCGGCATGTAGAGTGGATGGCTGAGAAGGGGAGAACTTACAATTAGGGTGGAAGGGGGGGCCAATGGGGGCAGGAAGGAGCACCCACTCGCTCCTACCCGCGTGGGAAAAGACCTGCCTGCCAGTACCAAACTGAGCGTCACATCTAGAGCGCCTCCGCTTTGACTCGAGTTTTCCTTTTCCTGTCAACCACCACTCCTTTAATTCCGCCCTCTCACAGACGCTCCTTTGATCTTCTTCCTTGGCTCGACCATGTCCTTCTGCGCTCCTACGTAACTTCTAATACTGTCCGAACCTCTCTTCCTCCGCTTCCACCTTTTTTTTCTTCTTCGCCACTAAAACGACCGACCCCGTCCCAACTATTACGATCCCCCCGATTCTCTCGATTCTCATTTCCGCCTCGACTAAAGCGCACGCGCCGCAAATTTGGGTTGCTTCTCGCGTCAGACTAGAGTCACGGTCCTTTTTGCTCTCCAAGTTCATGCAGTCCCTCGATCCTGGGCTTTTGTAATTCACCCGAAACGCCGGCATCCTGAAACCACCATCGCAAGACTATGACGCGATAAGCTACACTTGAATCCCTCAAGGCTCATCGCAAAAATGGCATTCAACTCTTCCAGCTCGCACCATATGGCGCCTAGCGATGACGGCGCCTTTCCGACTCCCATGGTTTCCCGCGCACCTGCTGGTCCACCCAGCATAATATCATCCCGGATGACGGATATTGCCAGTGAAGATGGCGATGATAGAGAGGCTCGGCGTCAGAGCCCGACAAACGAGCGGCCAAGCACGGGGAGGACAGGTGCCTCGTCCCGTGGGCCATTCGCCGGACCATCAGGGAAAAGAACGTACATCACCTCTCTCGCGCAGAAGAGAAATAGCGTAACGAGCACCACCCCCAGCACCTCTGGGCGACCAGGAAGCATGACAAGCCGCAGCCATGTTCCCTCAATCACCTCTAATGCCTTCTTTCGGCCCATGAGCTCTCAGAAGCTTCAGGCGCAGCGAGGAGGCTCACGACCACCGACTATGAGCCAGCAGCAGCAACAGCAGCAGCAGCAGCTCAACAATCTCGACGATGGGGAGACGGATATAGATGGTAGTGTGCTGCGAGGAAGTATTGCCGCGCACCCTATCGCACAGGTGCAGGCACGGCTTGAAGAGGAGGACCGTCCTAGGGAATTGCCTTCACGAGGCTCCGAATTCACAGAACCTGAAGCGTACGATCACATCACCTCGACTACCAGCCCCACTCAGGGCCATTACCCGGGCGGCAGCATGACAGATAGCGTTCGGCCGCTGCATAAGAACTCAGACCCGGTACGGCCATCAGAGCTCAATATGGATATGAGCAACAGTGGCTTCAAGAACCAGAATATACCCGGCCCCATTCGGTCTCCCAAATCGTTCCGCTCCAGTTTCCGTATGCCTGGGAAACCCGATTTGGGCCAGTCAGGTCGCAACAGGAGTACCGAAGGAGCCGAGAAACTCTCTTCGGGTCATTCTACGCCTCGGCTCCAGGCTATGAACACAATGGACAGCGTTACTCGAGCTCAGACTCCGCCCTCAGACCTGCCTGCCAAGGGTCGTGTATACCAGTATTTCGACGGAAACACTGAATTCTGCTTTGGAGGCCGATGGCAAACTACTCGAGAACGGCCTATCAACTACGCAACCGGCCTCTTGGTCATCATACCTGGTGTTTTGTTCTTCGTTTTCGAGGCTCCTTGGTTCTGGAGGCATGTCTCGCCGGCCATCCCCATCATTGGCGCTTATCTTTGCTACATTTGCGTTTCCTCATTCATCCACGCATCTGTTTCGGACCCTGGGGTATGTGACCAGTCTCTGACCGCACAGCATGGGTACAGTACTGACTAGTATTTAGATTCTTCCTCGAAACTTGCACCAATTCCCTCCTGTGGGCGAGAATGACGACCCTTTGAGGGTTGGCCCGTCCACTACTGACTGGGCGCTGATAAAGTCAGCTGATCCTAGTGCAGCTGCCATGGATGTCCCTGTCAAGCACTGCCGGACCTGCAACATCTGGCGCCCTCCCCGAGCTCATCATTGCCGCATATGCGACAACTGTATTGAAGGTCATGACCACCACTGCGTCTGGTTGAACAACTGCATTGGGAAGCGCAACTACCGCTACTTCTTCACATTCCTCATTGCTGGAACTCTCATGGGTCTCATGTTCATCGCTACCAGTCTTACCCAGCTCCTCGTGTACAGACGGGACCATGGCGTGTCTTTCGGTGAGGCGGTGAACCACTTCAGGGGCTGTCTCGCTCTCTTGATCTATAGCATCGTGGGGTTGCTCTACCCCCTCGCACTCTCGGGCTATCATGTCTTTCTCATGTCGAGGGGAGAGACAACCCGCGAATACATCAACTCTCACAAATTCGCCAAGAAGGAGCGCTACCGGGTCTTCACGCAGGGCAACATGTTCAAGAATATTGTGAGCGTGCTCTGCCGTCCCCGGCCGCCCACATACTATCAGTTCAAGTCCAAATATGAGCCAGGCGATCAGCGTCTTGGCGTGCGCCGTGACAAGCGAGCGAGAGCTGGCTCCCAAGGCCTGGAGATGCACAATGTCGGTCCTGCTGCAGGTCAGGGCTTCCAGGGCCCCGTCGCATTGCGAGGCGCTGCTCAGGTGTAATCAACCTGGCGTTCTGGATACGCACAACCACCGACGCCCTTGTCAGGGCCTCCAATCACGTATTTCCCCCCTTTTCCTTTCTAGCCTCATCTTGACCTTCCATTCCTTGTTTCTTTTTTTTTCCTTTTCTTCTTCTTCCTCTTCTTTTTTTTTCTCTTGTCACTTTATTCTTCCTATTTCTTGTCAGTAATGAGCGCGACGAGTTGTGCCATCAGGAAGCGACTGGGTCTCTGTGTCCGAGTTTCGGATCTTGTGTAATGTGTGGAATTTCATTATACCCTCGACCTGTCGGGTCGTGTATACACCGCTTGCGATCCATTTGGATGGCATGATTAGTGAGAACTGGAGGAGTAGGAGCATGTCTTTATTTGATCAAGGCCGGAGTCTGCTGTATGTACATTACTGACACTTCGAGGCATATAACATGTTTTACTCCATAACCACCTTACTTCCCCTTGCTCACACCAAGTGACCACCTCTACGCCATACATTCAGTCGAGTATTCTCGCATGGAGAAAGGACGCGCGTACAATGAAGCGCATGAATTACCATCCTAAGACACCCTGGAGTCAGTCCATAATTGCGAATTGCTCCAGGCTGACTTATAGCAGCTGTCTGGGAAGCTGAACCGCATATTCATCTTTGCATATCCGCTATGAATGACGCAAGCACAATGCTAATCTCGCATACATACGCTAAGCAGTACTCATTCGGCCAGCCATACCAAGGACACAATCAAGGAGAAGAAGCCAATATGACTGACCGACGTGCTCTAGCTGTTCGGAATGCTGCGTGTTCAGGAGCATCTCCACCGCCTCATCAAGCTTCATTCCGGTGGTCTGCGGCCATGACCATTCCGCAACTGCTATTTGCCAAGTGCAATTCAGTGTGGCAGAAATTCATGTGCCCATCGGAAATAACAGCCTGCTCCATCCAGTCGAGGATTGATCATCATTGCGTGCTTACAGTGCTCGTGTCTACGTAACGAGTGATGTTGACTGACATGTGTCTGACCGGCTTGAGAAGTGCAGCACTATAACTCGTGTACAAGGGATTGTATTCGGGGTTGAGGACTTAGGTATGGAACTTACTGCTGTGGCTATCTCCTTTTCCGTTTATCCTCCAGACGTTCTGCTGCATGCTGCTTGACACGACGGTCTTCAAAACCCCAACAGTCATCAACCCTTCTATAAGGGAGCCGTGAGCCATATACAACCCCGTTCCACACACTCTGCTCAAACATACCAGTCTGGCCATTTTGCCGGCTTGGCCTGGGGAAGGGCAAGGGCAGCAGAAACACCAAAAAAGAGAACCCGGAAACTCATGGTCATGATCATCACACCAAAACCTCCAAAAGAATAAGGAGACCCATCGGGCCGCCCTGCTTAGACAAAAGTCAACATCCGCTTCGCCCTTTGTTTCAGCATACGCGTCTTAGACATGGGCTATTGGCGGAGGCTGAGGCTCGCATGTCATACTCGCCACCTGCGGATGGAGGAGCATCTTCTCTGTCGGCTCTCTTTCTCCAGGCAGGCATACGTCGGCCATCCATTCCTCCTAGACAATTGTGGAGTTCTGCCGTGTGTTTTTTCCTTTCTCCTTTTTTTCATCAGCACGCTTTCTACCTAATTGTTATTCTAATCCAACGCGTCTTGTGTCTCAGGCGAATGATCAACATCGCTCACCCAAGCTTGGTGTGTGTTTGCCTCTGCGTGGCGAGAACTATCCATGACATGGCTTGATAGGGAACTGGATCGCCAGAGGAGATCAGGTAAACGCGATGGAGGGCTGTGCTTAAGAAGAGCGGCTTCCCCTTCTGCTCATCATCCTTGAACATCATCCAACTCCTTCATCCTGTTGCGTGTATACACCCGTTTTGACAACATTTCTCAGTGACAACTCTCAAGAGACATATCTCTATTCTCCCCCAGCAATCAACATGAAGGCCTCTTTCGTTTTCGCCGTCGTCGCCAGCCTCGTGGCTGCCCAGGACGTTGCCGTTCCGCCCGAGTGCGCCGTGAGTTCATCCCTTCATTCATCTTCGGCAAGGTGCAGACATAGCTTTGGCTAACATGTACACTCCCAGGCCGGCGACGTCGCATGCAGTAGCGCCGCTGCCCCTGAAAACACCGCCGCCCCTGAGAACACTGTTGTCCCTGGAAACACCGTTGCTCCTGTGAGCTCCGCTGTCCCGACCGATTCCGCCGCACCGGTGACCGTGGGCACCTCTTCCGCTACTGGTGAGGCTGCTGTCACCGTCACCAGCGTTCCCTCCGACACTGCCGTGAGCGATGCGGCAACGGCCACTGAGGGCGACGAGGCAACCACCATCGATGATGATCTCACGGCTACTGCCACCGACGACTTCTTCAATGATGAGGATGATGCCGATGCCACCGAGACCTCGGACGCTACTGATTCCGAGGAGACTGGCGATGCTACCAGCACTGGCTCGGAAGCCTCGGAAACAAACGATGCTGATGGCGCTGCTGGAGCTGGCCCTGCCATTGGGGCTCTTGCGGCAGTCATCGCCGCCGCCTTTGCTCTATAACGGATGAGTTGAAGAAGTTGGTGATTGTGTTTGTTTCGGATGGAGTGGTCCTGGGAGGTTAAGATGAGGGTCTTGAACAAGACACGGTTCGGTGCTTGCATTTTGCATGGGAGATCATGCCTGCATGGAAAAGGCTATTCGTGTGTAATTCTTTGTGTCATAATGTAACATACAGCTTGCTTTTCTTGCCACCATAAAGGTCTAATCGATGCCTTTTGTCTAATACTGCATGGTGAAGTCTTGTTTCATGTTGTCCTCCAGCCACAACCCTTCACTGGGATGGCAGATCGACATCCACGATCCATGGTGGTTGTGACGGCTTGTAACCCGTATCCATGATGGCTGCATTCACGAAGAGCGTCTCTTGGCCTGCTGCCAGGCTTGCCTCCCCAGCTGTGAGGTCGACATGCACTCCCCTGGCTTTGCTTATTTCCACCAGCTTCTCGAGCTTCGCCTGCATCACCTTGTCGTCATCGGTGAAGGGCATGGGCCAGATGTCCTGCAGATGCTTGATGTGTCGGGAGTTGAGAGCATCGATGACCGTCTCGACCCTCGGGAAAGCCCCCTCCTTCTCGTCGCCGGTCCATTTCGCTATGTATGCGCCCCAGCCTTCGTGGATATGTCCGAAGCAGTGAATCTTGGGTCTGGCATGGTGCACTGCCTGGAACAGCTGGGGGCAGCCTGCTCTGGACCGGTTGGATGCAAGATCAAGCACGCCCTTGGGGGGTCCGTGTGTCATGGCAATGTCCACGCCTTGGGGGATGTCAAAATCGTGGCGATCCGGGTACTGGAAAGCCCAGCCGCCATACATTGGTGTGTATTGGCTGGCATAGACGGTGAGCCTTGCTCCATTCTCGAGGTCGAATGTATAGGTGCCTTCAGTCAGGTACCTGACACCATCCTGGCGGGCATCTGATATGATGGTCTTGACATACTCCGGGAGTCCCGGGTCGCTCTCATATTCGAGCTTCCAGTAGTCTTCGTCGAGCCCCATGTCGTGGTTGCCCGCGATACAGAGCTTCAACGGGGCCTTGATTCCCCTCAGCATATCAAAGGTGTTTTGAAACTCGGATATCCTGCTGCGCTTGGTCAAGTCGCCGCAGTGAAGCACGACGTCTGCCTCGGGGAGAGGGTCACGGTATCCTGTGGCTTGTCGGCGTACCTGACCTGCGAAGGTGAGCTCGGCCTGGATATTGGGGGGCGAGCCATCTTGCGGCGGTGGGACAGGCTTGGTGCCGTGGGTATCAGAGATGATGAGGATCCGTGTCTTGACCATGTTTAGGTGAGAGGGTTGGTCTAGGAGATTGCGGTTTTTGAGTGACGGCCAAAGGAGTGTTGAAGGATCAGGATGGAATAATCGGGGACAATTGAGCAATCCGTGACGACACGCCGTTTACACCAGGAGCGAAGAGAGGTCCTTGCCACAGCGGGGACAAACTACCAGTGTTGAGTGTCTACCCGGAGTATTTAATGCTCATGAACAAGGAGAAATAGTAATAATTGCTGCCTAGGTTACTGACATTGACAGTTGTGCAACAATAGCCAGTCTGCCTTGCAGGGTAGCGGAATTCTCAAGACCAGGGACTCAGGTCCGTTATTTGGGTAAGTTGTTGAGCCCGCGTATTGTTGGGTGCATACAGCGGGTCTGACAGCGCACCACGGGCTGAATAGCGCTGTCAGCAACGGCCTGTTAGTGCTGCGCCAGGCCAGGCAGCACCTCCAGCCTTATCTTATCTGGCGTTTTAGACGCTGAGGTCCCGTCTTTGACAACTTGAACTGCCGCATCTCGCTCCCTTGCCTGCCTGGGCTCGGTTCCAACAACAGCAATCTGGTTTCTCCCATCGCAAGCCCTTGACCGTTGTGGTTTCCATGGATGCCAACGCGCCCAACGACATCCCAATGGGCTCGCCGCCGCCAGCACCCCTCGGCCCTCCCGAGCCCAAGTACGGCGGCTTCTCACGCTTCGAGATTGAACTGGAGGTGCGACACTCGCCAATGCTCACCTGCTTGCTTGCTTGCTTGCCCCCGGGATGAGCAGACGGGAGTGAGAGTTTGCGACGCGCATGCTGACTCTGACCACAGTTTGTCCAATCGCTCGCCAACCCTTACTACCTGAACCACCTCGCGTCGCAAAAGCTCCTCAACCAGCCCGCGTTCGTTGCCTACCTCGCCTACCTGCAGTACTGGAGCAAGCCGCCCTACCTCAAATACCTGACGTATCCCGGCCCGACCCTGCGGCACCTGGAGTTGCTCCAGCAAGAGAGGTTCAGGCAAGACATCATGAGCCCAGACCTTGTCCAGAGGCTGGTAGAGGAGGAGATGAAGGCGTCGGTTGAGTGGCATCGGCCATCATGATGGATGAGCGGCATGAGGGTATCCAATAACAATAAGCTTGGCGGCGCTGGACCTATCACATATGCCCTGTCCTGGGCCTGGGCTCCCGACAGGCAGTGTGCAGGCTTACTTGCGCGCTTCCGAGGATGCGGTGATTCCCGGATGGATCCCAGAATACTGGCTGGATGTGGATTGGGTCGCAATGTTCCTCGCTTCGGCTGCTTCGGAACCGTCTCTCATGTGTCCAAGATGATTGGGCGAATTCGCAACGCGGTAGGTGTGCGCCATGAGGGACTCTTTCAGCACAAGAAGGGCGCGGAGGGGGGTGGGAGGTAACCTTGCGCAGCATGGCAAATAAGCCTCGCGGCCGACCTACTATCAATCCCATGAAAGGGGAAGCACACCTCATTCCATGGTCATGGCGTTGGAGACTGAATGAATACCGATACCACATTGTACTGATGAGCATTCCTACGTGATGGGTCACGACAGTAAGGAACGATGCAGAGTGCAGAGGAGGGTCGTGGAGCCGGATCCCTGCTCATGGCGCATTGCATTGCATTATCTACACCTACATGTAGGATGCGATGCACATGCAGTGCAGGAGATGGGCCATGTAGATGCACAAAACCTATACGCACGCTTACCGGCCATGTTGCAGTGGCCATCCAAGGCCTGCATGTCAGCTCTCCACAACGCGGTCCGAGGAGGGACGGTGTATGGCGAATCCAAAGCCCTCCTTTCGCTCCCTCTCCACGGGCCACGGGTGTGTGACGATGCGGGGTTTCCCCAGGACCCCTCTTCGCGATATCCTCCTCCGAGAGGGCTTTATTAAGTCCGGCAAGCCTGGGTCGGGGTTCCCTGTCATATCATCATAAAAAGTCGCATCCGAGTCGTCGCCGTCTTGGATGGTGGATTGATTGATTGCCCGTGGATCGAACGGTTGAAAAGTGAAAAGGACCTGTCGCTTCTGCCCAACATAATACGTCCTCATCAACGACGCCATGTGGCAGCCAACATCGCCAACGGAGCCCACGTCTCCGCCGCCCGTGTTTGAGCCCTCGAGCCGACAGAAAAACCCAGGCCGTCGCATCGGGCAGATTGTGAAGCTCAGGCCGGAGTGTGTGGAGGAATACAAGGCTTGCCACGCTAAGGTCTGGCCCGAGGTGCTGAAGCAGATCAAGGAGTGCTCCATTGAAGACTGTAATTACCCCTCCTCCCTCCTCCCTCGCTGCGCAGCTCATGAGGACTGACACGAGCCGGCGGTCTCATCGGGGGATGGCAACAGACAGCATATTCTACGACGACAGCACAGGCATCCTGTTTGCCTCCTTCAAGTACGTGGGCTACGACTACGCCGGAGACATGGAGCGCATGGCGCAGAACCCCAAGGTGCGGGAGTGGTGGCAGATGACGGACAAGATGCAGGAGAGCCTCGTCCCCGGCGCTGTGAGCTCCGAGGCCGGGGAGCCCAGCTGGTGGAAGCCCGTCGAGGAGGTCTTTTACCAACGGTGAGGATTGGCGCGTGTATTGCGACCTACCTACCTACCTACTTATCTACGTCTAGTTGACTGGAACAGAGCGGCGTCTTTGGATACGTATTGCAGGTCCAGGGTAGGTAGGCACTCAGGCAGGGTGAATGTGCAGTTCCCGTGAAAGTGTATCCAGGTTTGATTCGTCGCCATGAGTGACACAGAGACCCGGGAAGAGTAAAATTGTCAAGAGATCGACGTAGACCAGGGAGGATATACGTAACACCCATACCGCTTATTCGACCAGAAAAAAGAATTAACTTGTCCATCCAGATAACTCCAGTAATAATTGAGGAAAGTCGTACGGTACCAGCTTTACGGTTCGGCCACACGGACTTACCACAAGCGGCCCGTGTATAACTGTGCATTGATGTGAGATAGGCTCGGATGCATTAATAGTCGGGATATGATCGATGTGGCACGGCAACTGTGCACAGCGGTAAGGCGTGCAGCTCGAGATTGTCCTGGCCAATTCTCTCTGACGATTATTGGGAGGTGCGCAATTCCCAAATGCCCAATTCAGTGTTTCCCGGAATACCTGGTACAAAGAAACCTGCCTGGTTAGGAGTGATTGTGCCCCCCATGGCTCAGAGCGAATCGGACGTTTTTGTGCTTTAACTTTTGCTACCTTTGCTTCTCCGGAGATATTTATGGACGTGGTTCATGCGAGTTGGCTGAGGCCGCTGTATAGTTTCGGACGGACGAGATGAGATGTTCATGGCTGAGCCTGAGTCATGGCAAGCATCACCTCATCCAATGACGCACATCTACGCATGCCCGATGTGGCAGTAGGCCGACGACCTGTACTAAATACTCATTAGTTTGTTTGTACTACCCACCAGCGGGAGCGTGGACGCAAGCCATGGTCGGCCATGGATGGGAGAAGATCACAAGGAGCGGACGCTAGTGTTTCTTCTTTATTGGTGGCACCAAGACTCCTTCCCCAAGCCGGCAGCCATGGTGGGTTCGTTCCCCTCAGTTGATCAAGTGTCGCCGTGTGAGAATGCGACGTGGCGCGCATTCCACGCTGACGGCTGTTCTCAATTGCGGTGGGCAGTGCTGTGGATGAATCGAGACCGTTGCGATGCCCACAGTGTTGGGTGGTGATGTTATTTGACACCTGGTGTGTCCCTACATGGAGAAAATACGGGATACGGCAGGCGACTGATGCGACGGACGGTGAGTAAGAGCACTCTTGGTGGTCAGGTTGCTGATGATCTGGTTAGGGAATTCCGCGCGCCATGCCTGCAACTCCTGTTGAACAGCGGCGTTCGCTTGCGCTCTTTCAGGAGGTGAAGGGAGGTGGATGACGAGGGGAGGACTTGGAAGGGGGGTGGATAGCTGTCGGGGAGGAGACATGCATCCTATGCGTCTTGTAGGGGAAGATGGGTGCGCTGGCGCCCGTTTCTGTCATGACCAGACGAGGGCACCACTTTGGATGGCAGCCTCGCTGCATCTCATCATTCTCACTTGATCGGGCGACCCTTGCAGCAGCCCGGCCTGAACCGTTGGTGCCAAGTCCTGGGCACGTTGCTGGAAGGTGGAGGATGGCCCGTGGGTTTCAGGGGAGTCTAGGCAAGGAGGTGCCTTTGCATCTGCCCTTTCCACTGCGTTTTTGCGTCCGAGGACCTGGGTTGTCTGGGTCGCGGGCTCGAGGCGACGATGGTGACAGGAACAGCGGAGCCAAAAAAGTCTGTGTGTCGGCCGAGAAATGAAATGAAATATCGATATTTCTGCAAAGATGCACGTACGGACAGAGGTCCCCGTGACCAGACGCCTGGTTATAGCACAGGGAGATAATGCTCGAGGCTACCGACGGTCAAGGCCGGCATTTTGCTTACTTACTCCATATTATGTTGGTGTGTTTATCCGCTTGTTTACAAGCGAGGTCGTGGGCATGATGAGGCCCGAGGGTCGACGATGACTCGAGCTGCGGCCAAGGCTCGTGGTACTCAATGCAAGACCAGACATTTATTAACCGGAGGGATTCTTGACAGGACGGAGCAACGAGATCGGCAATATTACAGACAAGGGGACGGCGAACTGGTCAGCCCGGAGCAATATGCTGTGACCTACTCCGTACCTCCGTCGGGGTTCTTGGTACGTAGGATGTGCGGCTGTTATCCCGGAGACTCGCTTATTAGGCTGTGCGCTTCCTTATGAAGCAAGGGGAAGAAGAAAGAAGAGAGGAAGAGAGGACAAAAAGAGCCGAGCCAAGCAGGCAGGAGACCTCGTATGGGAGAATACCGGGAGGAGCACCAAGCTGACCTCTTGATTCCCGCCCGCGCCTGCATACGGTGATACCTGTGTGAGGGTTAATAAGGATTAATTGCACTCTGTTGTCGATACGAGAGCTGGTGATGGTGAGGACGACATTTAGCAGTTTAAAGTGCCAAGATGAAGGCCCGCTTTTGTCCGACAACCTGACTTCCTTTACCTACGGAGTACATACAGGTACTAAGTTGGCCAGTTTGTGAGATCATTATCAGACGTCTTCTGTGTTATCAGTTGCTTTGATCGCTGAACCA
The DNA here is from genome assembly GCA_020746835.1 of Stachybotrys elegans. Classification (NCBI taxonomy): domain Eukaryota; kingdom Fungi; phylum Ascomycota; class Sordariomycetes; order Hypocreales; family Stachybotryaceae; genus Stachybotrys; species Stachybotrys elegans. Next base: position 418,673 of record JAGPNK010000008.1, on the reverse strand, counting down.
AGTTCAGAGAATGCGGAGAATAATAACTATGGCTGCTATGATAGCATAGCGATTCTTTGGTTCTCTGGTAGCCGATGCATATAATAGTAATAGTGCCTTATACGCGGGCTTCATGCCGTCCCAAAATCAGATGACAGTGGTGAGTGGGGGTGCCATGCATGTACTGGATGGATACCTTGACTGCCCGAGACAATTGTATGCTACGGCTTGTGCCTGCCGGGTACCTGGACCTGCACCACGATGCATTGGAGGGCACAACCGTGTGTCTCGCTTCACAATTCATGCAGGCAGGTGCGACTCGGAACCTGCCTGTTGGTATCTGCCTTTTGCTGGCCCTCGCTAAGGCATTCTGAGGTGCGGATGAGACGGGCTTCGAATTGCGTCAACCTTGGGGGTTTGGTAGTATTTCGCATCTCCCACGTGGTTGTCTACTCGTCGCTTTCTGCCCACGCGTTATGCGCGGCTGCGTGATGCTTGACCAAGGTGCCGGTTCCCCTGTCAAACACGAATCGAGCAGAAACAAACGACAGTGCGGGTTCATCGTCGCTTCCAATCGTACCAAAATCCCCCGCCCAGCTTCTGGCACGGTTACAAGAGATGCCGCACGGTGCCAGCACAGTGCCGGCCGGGTTCCAACCAACCCTCACCTTTGGATACGTGGAAGTGGAAGTGGAAGCTTATAATCTTCAAAGGGTGGGATATACTAATATTGTGTCAGTGCCTGCCTTTGGTGACCAAGCATATCTGGCACCAGACCAGCCTACAACAGCAGCATGTATGTACAGGCAGGTAGGCATTGGATGCTTGATCTTGGCACTGTGCTGGCAGCTCCAACCCCCCACTGTCCACTGCGAGCAATCCTCTGCTGTCCACGCAGCATCGTGCCGCTCTGAAACACGGTCCCTGGGCATCCCTGTCTCACGAGCCTGCGTCATTACCACTGGTGCTGTCTCACGTTGCACGGATACCACCGCTACGCTGCGGGTAAGTAAAACTTTCTCACATATACCCCCCTGGGGCTTGTCTGACGACTTGGCTCCTGCTACCCTGGCTCCTGGCCCCCCTGGCGATGCATCCTCCCACTCGCCATTGGACGCCATCCATCGCGCACTCCCAATCCAGTCGTGGCTTTCATCACTATCACAGACCCGTTGCACCCCTGGCTGGCATCGCCCATGGTCTCCGCTCGGAGCTTCTTGGCTGCTGGACCCCTGCTAGCAAATCACCAGGCGCTCCCACGTATCCTGAAATTCGAGACAATATCCGTGTGTGATGGATAAATGGTCTCCAATCTACGGAGAGTGCCTGCATGTACTTACATACATACGGTTCCCACCCCTGGCCCTTCGTTCCTTCTCTGGACCGATGTATGGACGACAGCCACCTGCTGTAGTTTGCTGGTTACCTCTGCTCGGCTCCTCACGTCCCGAAGCACCCATGGTTGCTGCTGCTGCTTCTGCTGCTGCTCTACTTGTCCGCCCGCCACACCCCAACTTCTTCCCTATTCACTGACTTTCTTCCAGCACGTTTCGCTGGTTGGTTTCTGGAGTTGACTCCGGCACCAGCGCAAGGTCTGCTTGGAACTTGTCCTCGACACTCTCTTTCTCGTCCCGTCTGCTTGATGTAGATTTTTGCCGCTTTTCTTCTTCCCTTCGTTACACCACCCAGGTTTGGTCTTGTCGCCTTTAATACACACCAACACCGCACACAAACGGTACAATCAGAACTCCCGACGACGTAACGCGACGGCACTTTGATCGACGACACGCTCGAGGCAGCATACGAATATTGCCTTTCATCCATCTCTCTCTCTCTCTCTTTTTCCTTTCCCTTACCTTTTGAGTTCTGGCAACTCTCTTGGACGGCAAGAAATTTAACAAAATCCCGCTCCTTGTCTTTCTTTACCTTTCACCGATGAACCCGACCCTGGATTGTTAGATCGCCTGCGCCGCATCGTCAACGCCTGGACCAGCGCAACGAATCGAGCAAGGGTTTTTTTGGATGAGTGAATCGTATCATGGAAATGCAATGGACTCGCCATATTCATCAGCGGAATCATCTGGGCGATCGCGCGAGCGAGCTCAAGTCGGCGGTCAACGAGGCTTACCGACCTCGCCATTCAGTGGCGCAATGACACAGGATACGCCCCGCGCCGGCTACAATGCTGCTCCATCACGAACCGTCCCGCAGCAGTCCAGGCTACCGAGGCCTCAAGCGCCTGCCGGCTTCAGCGCAGACGGCAACTACGGAGAGTCGATATCGAGGCCGAGACCGGTTCCCCAGTGGCCCTTGGGCGGACCGATGCAGTCGCCTATGAACGCGCCAAACCCACAACCGTACCGGCCACCCCAAGGCCAGGCGCCCCGAAGACCGCCGCGCCCGAGCCTGGTTCCGTCCATCCTCGATCAATCCCGGGTGCAAGATCCCAGCCCCGTCTTTCTCTCACCCCAAATGGCAATGGATCCTTCAATGGACCGGGGATCCATCTACCTCTCCACGCCAGTATCACCTGCCTCGGCGAGACTCACAGTCTCGTCTGTCGGCTCAATACCCGACTTTCCCATGCCTATTACAAACAGTCTGTCCGGTCCGCCTAGGAGAGGCTCCGTCCTGGGACCGCCGCCATCCAGTCGAAGAGGTGCATCCTCATTTTATTCAACCGCATCTTTCGTCTCACCCATCCCTGAAGAGAGCCCCAAGTCGAGATCCCATGGATCGTATGCATCCAGTGCAGCTATACCCAACCAATGGGAGGCAGCTTCGATCCCGGGCAGTCCCATCAGCCAAGGCGGCTACGAGGATTCCATAACAGACAAAAGCAGGGACTCGGAGTATGAGTTTGGCGATGAGAGCAATCTGGTCCGCAGCGCCAGCATAGGAAAAGCGGGAAAGCCTTCACTTATCATAACCAGGAATCCTAATGGATCATCGACGATTCTGCGCCCAGCACCATCACCGGTCCAGCCTTTCGGCGACGGCACGGCATATCTGGATCCATCGACCAGTTCATCCAACACGCTGCCAACGACAAAGATGCGACAGCAGCCTGCTGTAGCGGTTCCCGGCGACGCCACTCCGGAATCTATTCTCGAAGCCTATGCAGCCGCAACCGCCTCTAGTCCGTCAGCGTCGCCCAGGCCTTCACCCAGGCCCACCCCATCACCTCGACCTCCGCAGGACATGGCGGACCTGAGGAGGCCACCCAGATTGGACATTGAAGCAGTCAGAGAAGCAGAGGCGCGCGGGAGCTTGACGAGCCTACCGGATTTGATACGACGAGCCACCAGGTTGGCCGCCATGATCGATACAGGCAAGAGACCAGCAAGTCGATTTGATGATCTCCGCGACTACCTCGGTGGTCGCGCATCGGGGGGTTATCCCTTGGAAAAGGACACCTCCAACGGTAAGCTTCTAGCGTTTCAACGATAAATGCAATTGACCGAGTCGCTAACCGGCCTGCTGCAGACGAAAGGTATCGATCAGGACTTTCCGACATGTTGGCAGCCTTTCCACCCCCTGCACAGGCTACCCGTCAACCTCGTGGCTCATGGTTTCGGACCACCTCTTGGCCCCTGGCCCCGGGACGGCGCAGCATGCAACAACCCCCCAGCTCACCGCCAGATGTCTCCCGTAACCTTCCATCTAACGGCAGCAGCCAGAATAAGAAGGCGGGCCGCCGTTGCTGCGGAATGCCCATGTGGGCCTTTATCATGCTCGTCATCCTACTGGTTCTTATCATCGCAACCGCTGTCATCATTCCTCTGCAGTTTTTCGTTTTTGGCACGCTGGGCAGCCAAGCTGTCGCTGACAACAGCCTCGAAGATTGCAGGGCAGATCTGAACTGCCAGAATGGCGGGACCAACGTTTTGTCGCAAGGTGTCTGTTCTTGCATTTGCACCAATGGCTTCTCGGGCTCTGACTGCACTATCCCCAGCGATGCGGGCTGCACCACTACAGACATCGTGGGACCCGATGGTAGTTCGTCAGGCAGCATCGAAAATGTGACCCTGGGAAGAGCCATCCCGCGCATCATCGCTGATGCCAGTAGCAACTTCTCCATCCCACTTTCAGGGACTGCTATTCTGGCCAGATTCAACAATGCAAACCTCTCGTGCATTGCGCAAAACTCGCTGGTTACTTTCAACGGGCAATCTTCTCGCTCTAGCGAGACAGATTTGTTCGTCCCAGACAGCGGCGAAGCCGATATAGGGGCTTCCCGAGCTGCATTCATAACTCTGGTACCGGGACAAGATGTGATTCTGACAATACCCCCGCCAAGTCAGACACCAACCCCAGAGCCGACTACATCTACTACTACGGAAAGTACTCCGTCCGAAACAACAACCTCTGCGGCAGAGACGTCGTCAACTACGACGCAGCCGACCACGTTTTCTACACGGACTACGACCACGACCACCTCATCAGCCCCTCCGGCCACCACCTCGCCGCCGAGTGGTGCGTTCCAAATATCCGACGTTATGAGGGATTTTGGAAGAACTGGCATTCTTTACATCTTGCAAGAGCAGTCAGCTAGCAATGCCGGAACAGCCCAAACAAATCTGCAACGCTTCTTTGACAGGGCTCGTCAAAATAGGCGAGGGGACACTGTGACCCTGAGGGAGGCGGCCAGTATTGATCTTGGCAACAACAATATCATGAACCTTGTCAACTTCACTATTGATATCGGACAGGGGCCCATTGGCGGCAATGCTAGCTGATGAGTGAACCCCGCCAGCCATCATTGCTATCCGGCCATACTATCCACGAAATAGACTTGCTGGCAAACAGCGGGTCATGGATGAAAGCTCGCTTGCATCATCAGCCAATGTGTCGTCTACGATCTTCAAAGTCACTCCTTGCGGCAAAGCCGAACATCTTGTATACTCATCTCGAGAACTCTTTTCTTTAATTGGCATTGGCTTGTAACTACTAGTGGCGAGTTTAGCATTGGCGTTTTATGGGGAGATGGAGATACCAGAGCAGAGGAAGCTCTATTGATAGATAGATAGTATCAAATACTCAACCATTGAGTCGAATTCTTGTTTCTGTCCCATTACATGCGCGTCTGTTTATTCATGTGTTGATTGCAAGTCACCATATGATATGTCTATAGGAAGACCATAATTTCTACGGTGCAATTGGAGATGCAAGTATGAAAGGCTGTTTTCGTCTCTCGTCATTGGATAGCTAGCATATATTATTACATTCTAAATACACCAAACCGCGTGTCACCAGCCTTGACCTCATTGCGCCCGCCCATTGCTGCCATCAGACCCAAACCAAGATACCGTCTAGTGTGTTGCGGAGGAATAATACCATCATCCTGGAATCGAAATGTTAGTCAACGTGACCAAGGTACATTCTATGCATCTAGTGACTTACCCATAGGCGAGCAGATGAATATGTGGGCTCGCTCTCGCGCTCGATTCGGTCCTTGAGCTCGGGATCGACCTTTTGGCCGACCGTCTCCATGACGGCGGCGAGCTGCTCACCGCCCATGACGCCGACGCGGGCGTTGGGCCACATCCAGAGGAAGCGGGGGCTGTAGGCGCGGCCGCACATGCCGTAGTTGCCGGCGCCGTAGCTGCCGCCGACGACGACGGTGAACTTGGGGACGTCGGCGCAGGCGACGGCGGTGACGAGCTTGGCGCCGTGCTTGGCGATGCCGTCGCGCTCCGCCTGGGAGCCGACCATGAAGCCCGAGATATTCTGGAGGAAGACGAGGGGGATGCCGCGCTGGGCGCAGAGCTCGACGAAGTGGGCGCCCTTGACGGAGGAGGAGGCGAAGAGGATGCCGTCGTTTGCGACGATGCCGACGCGCTGGCCGTAGATGTGGGCGAAGCCTGTGACGAGCGTGGTGCCGAAGTCGCGCTTGAACTCGGAGAACTCGGAGCCGTCAACGATGCGGGCAATGACCTCGCGGATGGGCAAGGGCTTGCGGAGGTTGGTCGTGGCGATGCCGAGAAGCTCCTCCGGGTCGTAGAGTGGTTCGGCAAAGGTGGGTTCGGGGGCGGGCGTGGCGGCGGACCGGGCAGGCCAGTTGAGGTTGCTGATGCAGCGGCGGGCGAGGACGATGGCGTGGGCGTCGTCGACAGCCAGGTAGTCGGTGACGCCGGAGACGGAGGAGTGCATACGGCCGCCGCCGAGGTCCTCGGGGCTGACGACCTCGCCCGTGGCGGCCTTGACGAGGGGCGGGCCGGCGAGGAAGATGTGGCCCTGGTCCTGGACGATGATGCTCTCGTCGGACATGGCGGGCACGTAGGCGCCACCCGCGGTGCAGGGGCCCATGACGACGGAGATCTGCGGGATGCCCATGGCGCTCATGCGGGCCTGGTTGTAGAAGATGCGGCCAAAGTGGTCGCGGTCGGGGAAGACGTCGGCTTGGTGGGGGAGGTTGGCGCCGCCGCTGTCAACGAGGTAGATGCATCTGTTGGGAGGGGGGGAAAGGTGTTGGTTAGCCTGCGCGCTGTGATGTAGGCCGGTGTAGAACCTACGGGAGCTTGTTCTCCTGGGCTACGGCCTGGGCGCGGAGATGCTTCTTGACAGTGATGGGGTAGTAGGTGCCGCCCTTGACGGTGCTGTCGTTGGCGACGATGACGCAGGTGACGCCCTCTACGACGCCGACGCCCGTGATGATGCCTCCGGCGGGGACGTCGGCCTCGGGGTAGAGCTCGTGGCCGGCAAAGGGGGAGAGCTCGAGGAAGGTGGTGCCCGGGTCGATGAGGGCGGTGACGCGGTCGCGGGGGAGCATCTTCTTGCGGGCGAGGTGCTTCTCCCTAGCCTTGTCGGGCCCGCCGCGCTGGACCTTGCGGGCGAGCTCCTGCACGCGGGCGACGACGTCGGCCATCTGGCGCTGGTTCTCCTTAAACTCGTCCGAGGACGGGTCGACGTTTGTCGGGAGGCGCGAGATGGCGGCCGCTTGGTGAGGCGGGGTCAGACTGGCGACGGCGCGGCATTGTGGGAGGCGGATGATGCGGCGGGAGGTGGTGGTGGTGGTGGTGGTTGCTGGGCGGGCGAATTGGCGGCCTATGGAGAGGGAGGACCGTGAGAGAGGCATCTTGTGAGAAATTGTGAATGCACCTCGCGGGTCCAGGAGAGAGGGAGACAAGGGAGGATTGAAGGAGAATGAAGATGAAATTGCAGCCTGTCCCTCGACGCTGTGGATTTTGGATTGACGATGGTAGAGAAGGAACGTGAGGTTGCGCTTGCCAAGCCCGAGGTGTGACGCTGGCCAAATCCGGGGTGGTAAGCCGTGCAATGCCGCAGTAAGCCGAGCCGCCCGCATTCCCACCAAGAGGAGATCGGATCTGCTACGTAGTACCTTGGCTTAGCAGGTGGATGACATCGGCTCTACTGGCTCTCTGTCCTCCTCGTCCCTCGGCTTATGCTCTCTTGCTCTCTCTCTCTCCAATCACTTCTTCACACCGAGACGAAACACGTTTACACACACGCACTCTCCCCCCCTCTCTTTCATCTCCATTCCCTCTTCCTCTCGCCTCCCCTGGCACCATACTACTACACCACAATGGCCGCCAGTCTGAGGACATTCAGAGCACTGGCCCGACCAGCCAGGCAGGTCCGATTGGCCGTGAGCCTGCCCACGGCCCAGCAGAGGCTGCACTCCTCCAAACACCCCAAGGGCTTCGAGCCCCCCACCAGCGAAGATCTGGACGAGCTCCGCGAGAGGGTACAAGAGTTTACACGCCGCGAGATTCCCGAGGAGGTGGCCGCACACACGGACAAGAGCAACGCCTTCCCCAATGACATGTGGCAGAAGCTGGGCGACGCGGGGTTCCTGGGCATCACAGCAGACGAGGACGTCGGCGGCCTCGCCATGGGCTACCAGGCACACTGCGTCGTCATGGAGGAGCTGTCGCGCGCCTCTGGGTCCATCGCCCTGAGCTACGCCGCCCACTCCCAGCTCTGCGTCAACCAGATCCAGCTCAACGGCTCGCCCGAGCAGAAGCAAAAGTACCTACCGGGCCTGATTGCAGGCACGAGCGTCGGTGCCCTGGCCATGTCCGAGTCGGGCTCCGGCAGCGATGTGGTCAGCATGCGGACGACGGCGCGCGCGGTCGACGGCGGCTACGTGCTCAACGGATCCAAGATGTGGATCACCAATGGGCCCGACGCCCACGTCATCGTAGTCTACGCAAAGACCGAGCCCGAGAAGGGATCCAAGGGCATCACTGCGTTCCTCGTCGATACGAACACCGAGGGCTTCAGCTGCGCCCGCAAGCTCGACAAGATGGGTATGCGCGGAAGCAACACGGGCGAGCTCATGTTCGACTCCGTCTTCGTGCCCACCGAGAACGTCCTGGGCAAGGTCAACGGCGGCGTGCGCGTGCTCATGGAGGGCTTGGACCTGGAGCGGCTGGTGCTGAGCGCGGGACCGCTGGGCATCATGCAGGCAGCGCTAGACGTTGCGCTGCCCTTCTCCCACCAGAGGCGGCAGTTTGGTATGCCCATCGCGCACAACCAGCTCATCCAGGGTCGCCTCGCCGACATGTATACCAAGATGCAGGCCTCACGGTCTTATACGTACGCGACGGCCAAGGCGGTGGATGAGCGCGGTGTCATCCGCACCCAGGACTGCGCGGGAGCCATCCTGTACGCGGCGGAGCGCGCAACCGAGTGCTCGCTCGACTGTATCCAGCTGCTGGGCGGCATGGGCTACGTGGAAGAGATGCCAGCTTCGCGGCTACTACGAGAGTAAGTTGGATCATTGCCCTGCGGTGCTTGTCTCCCAAAGCACTGGAGCAATGGCTGAAAGGACATAATACTGACGAGACATAGTGCCAAACTCTATGAAATCGGAGCGGGAACTTCCGAAATCAGAAGGATGGTAATTGGGCGGGCTTTCAATAAGGAGTATGCCAATGCATAGGTGCCAGGCCGAATAGAAGTAGAGCAAGGCAAAACATAGGCTACATACATCAAGCGAATCGGACTTGCTGGCGTGGCTTGTGTCGCGATGGCCAATTCAAGCCAATGTCTAATGGAAATTGTGTGAAAGTAAAAATGAATCAAGGCCAGGTGGTCATGATGCGCCTCCAGACCGGTATCACTACTCCGCAAACTGCGATCTTTGAAAAATATGGTCGACCCAGGGCAAGAATGCAATTACAACATACTACGTACAACGGGCGTGCCAGGTGAGCTCGAATGGGTAATAATTTCACGAACATGCGGTGAGGCAAAGCATGGGTGGCTGCGGAGGAGTCACAGGTATGCCAATTGTGATTGTCAGTGCCTCCTTGCATCAATGCAGCGCACTTGGAGGGGGGGCGTCCACGATGGAGAGAAATGGACGAGAGACGAGGGAGGGAAAGGAAAGGAGAAAGAGGGGGAGGAGAGGGAGGTGTGGTATATCGTGGGATTCGCATGGGGGCTTGTTGTTGGGGATTCGGGAAATAGGGTGGCTCCTCGATCCCAGTCATGGGAGGGAGGGAAAGTCGGCAGCTCGAGATGGGTAAGTCTGGCGATGTTGCCGGCCGCGAAGAGGAGGAAGTCAAGAGTGAGCGGGTCACGATGTGCACCACTGCCGTGGGGGAGGCCGGAAAGGATGGGTTGAAACAGCAGCTAACGGCAAGGGGGCTGAATGGAGACCCACAGAGGCAGCTGGGTTGCTGCGCTCTCTTGACCTTTTCCGTTATCAAACACCACGGGGACACAAGAGAAAAACATCGTGAGATTTTTGTTGGCTGTTTTCGGAGGCTCCGGCCTGTGCACGGGTCCGGGGGCTAGACCAGGAAGCCAACCTCCACTCCAGCTTGCGGTTGTGGCCGTCGGGTACTTTCCATGCAATGCGATGCAGCACCTAGGTAATAGACTGGAGACGCAGAAGCATCTACTCGGTAGACGAGCAGCCAGCCCATGAGAGAGCGGAGTGGCTGCACGAGGGCTGAAGGCCTGGAGGCCTGGAGGCCTGGAGGCCTGCCTGTCGAGGCAAGGTCTGTTTCGGGAGAGAAAAGAGAAGAGGGAAACCCCTGTCGACCAGCAGACTGGGAAACATGCAATGTCCATCAGATTGATATTAACAGAAAGATGCCGGGCGCGCGTGACCAGCAACAAGGTACATACAAGCGAGATCGGCCGGGGGCCTCGTACAGTACCGCCTGTGCATCGTCTCTAGCGCTCTGGGTCGGGGCTCGGTTCGAGGGAGGGAATGCCATCCCTTGCAGAGAGCTTGCGCGGCCTTGCAGAGGAAGAATTGGCTTTCACGAATCATGGTGTGTCGTCTGGTGCCCAAACCCCCACTCAAGACCTTTCAACGTGATTGACAATTGATGCAGAGACTCCCGTGCCGTAGATGCAATATGCCAGATACATGCAGGCGCGCAGCCCGTGCTTGCTGTAGGAGATTGTCCGTGGCAATCGATTGGGCTTGTCATGTTCGTTCGGTTGAGTTGCCTCAACATTCCTGATGGTTTGAACCTCGCGACGCCCTCGTTTGCCAAGTGTTTGGGTGTCGTCCCCCTAGGAGACTGTAATCTTGGATGATGCGCCCGGTCGGCTCCTCTTGTCTCGAATGTTCTTTGCCCAACAATGTGTGGCCATTATCAAACAAAATTGTGAAGACCTTCTCCGGAGAGGAGGGGAGAACATTTGGGAGGGAGGGGCGATGCTGCAACCCTCCCCCTCCCCTCTCCACACCAACACCCGGGAGCGAATAGCTAAAGTTGTGTAACCCCTGCTTGGCCGCCGCCGCCGGCACTCCCACTCCCAGGGTAAAGGTTCTAGATAGCCCAGACAGAGGAGATGATGGGCACCCACCATCGACGGGACCAGGCGAGACCGGACGCGGATGGCATGGTGTGGTTCGGCCTGGACAAATCGCAGCAGCTTTATCGCTGTGTCGCCGGTGACTCCGCTCCAGGCAGCCATGTTTGGGGCCATCGCGCGACGAACGGAGGGGAGGGAGAATATTCGAGAGGAGAGGTGGGAGGAGACTGGCTGGATCCACGAGTCAACCTGAAGGCTGAAGCTCAGATAGATAGAGTCGGGCCAATGCGTCGGGCCAAATTTATTATTCATTATCCTCAGCAGTCAGCATAGAAAGCTCGGTCGATGGTGTATGTATCAGCATGGCATGCTAAGATTTGGAGGTTGGCCGGCTGGACCGCGCACAGACGCCAAAATCACTAACTCCAGCGCTGCTCTTGCCACTTCACTTAACCCGCTCACACCAGCTTCCTTCCCTTCACTCCTTCCACTCCCACAAATCCAGGTAGCCAGGGCCTGGTGCAGTGCAGGTGCAGGTGTGGGTGTGGGGGTTTCCTCCAGGCAAAAAAGCGGGGAGACTAAGAAGAAAGCCCCCCTGCAAAAGGTACGAAGTATGGAGAAAGTGCGCCTCGATAGAGCTACCCACTATACACACCTTGGGGGCAGTTGGAGTAGCTGTTCGTCGAGGTCCACGATACTAACAAAAAAAATATATATATATATAAAATAATAATAATAATAATAATAATAGAGAATGGATGGTCTAGAAGGCAGAGTGCAAGCACCACCTCGTATGGGACCAGGTAGCCCATGTGATTCACGGCTCTCTGCCGTTTGCTATTAATTCCTTCCGTTTGCACCTCGCTCCGTTCCCTTCGTCTCCCTCGTTTCTCTCCGTATCCAAATCCCCCTTCCCTCCCTGATCGCGATTGCGGTTTATCGTCATCTTACCTTTGCTGGAAGATATATGACGACACAATTCGCTTGATACAGCAGCACTCATACACTCCAATTCAGCTCCTCCTCGCCGTCCGTTTGCTCCCCCGTCAACTGCGATTATCTCTCGCAGCACTTTGCCACATACTCTCGACTCCTCCCATCATTCTCGCAAATACAATGTCCGCCGCCAGGGCCGGCGCCATGTTCGCCCCCATTCTGCGGCAAAACGCTCGTCGCGCGCCCGCCCTCCTCCGCCCTTCTCTTGCCACCAGGCACCTTCACAACGTCCCGCCTCGCCGCGACAAGCCCGGCAGCTACTCTCGTACCGACTCGGACGTCGTTGTCGAATATCCCGAAGACCCCAAAGACCTTCCCAGCAGCAAGCCCGTTCACGGCACTGGTGGTCAATACGTGAAGCCTACCCTGGCCAGCTTCTCCCTCGATGGCCGCGTTGGCCTTGTTACCGGTGGTGCGCGAGGTCTAGGCCTTGTCATCGGCCAGGGAATGGTTCACTCGGGTGCAGACCTCGCCATTGTCGACTTGAACAGTGAGCTTCACCTCAATTGCATCAATAACCCTGCATACCCGCTCGAACAGCTCCGCTGACCACACCAAACAGAGGAGGAAGCCGAGAAACAGACCAAGCTCCTGATGGAGGCTTTTATCAAGGAGAACCCCAACGCCGAGCGGTAAGCTTGCGCATTCCACCCTCTCCACACCTCATCTCATGTGTGGATTTCCCGTCGACACGGAGACTAACGCCACTCTGAAATAGCATCCCCAAAGTTACGGCCCACTATGCAGACGTGTCAGATCCCGCCTCGGTCGATGCCTGCATTGCAGAAGTTATCGAGCAGCACGGCAAGATTGACAACCTTGTCACCTCAGCTGGCTTCACCGAGAACTTCGATGCCATTAGCTATCCCATTGAGCGTATGCGCAAGCTCTGGGCTGTCAATGTCGATGGCACCTACCTTTTCGCCACTGGTGTCGCTCGCCATCTGATGGAGAGGAAGGCGCCCGGCAGCATGGTCCTTATTGGAAGCATGTCCGGTTCCATTGTCAATGTTCCTCAGCCCCAAGCGTGCGTCCCTCTATAAATATATATACCCTCTTCGCGGCCCAGGAACCCAGTCAGCTAACATCATACCAACAGCCCTTATAACGCCGCCAAGGCTGGCGTTCGTCACCTGGCAGCGTCCCTTGCCGTTGAGTGGGCGGGCGCGGGTATTCGAGTCAACTGCATCTCCCCGGGTTATATGCTAACGGCACTGTGAGTCGCCTGCCACAATTTATTCTCTCTTTCTTCTTTTTGTATGCATAAGATGGCTAACCTGCTAAAAAGGACTGAGAAGATTCTCGACGACAACCCAGACCTCAAGCAGAAGTGGATCTCTCTTATTCCCCAGGGAAAGATGGGCCAGCCCAAGGACCTGATGGGCCCTGTTGCCTTCCTGCTGTCGGATGCTAGTCTGTACGTTACTGGCGCCGACATTCGCGTTGATGGCGGTTACACCGTCACCTAAGCGCCACGCCACCGCAGCAGCAGGCCTTTCCATTCTTCTTTTTTCCAATGCACGCCTATGTAATTGCCACAACATGGTCTGGGCGTGCGGTGCATATACGCCTACATACCATAACAGGGAGCGACAGGGAATGATCTGAACCAAGGGAGTAACATAAAATTGGAGCTGGAAACAGAAAGCGAAGGGAGTTGTCTATTACTGTCATTGCTTTTTATATCGCTTAATAATACACCGTCCTCTGGAATGAAAATGTTATTGTGTCCGGCCGAGAGCTGCGCCCGCCTGCCTGGTATCCCTTCGCCACTGAGGGGTGCTGTGCTCGGCGGCTGGGAGGTTGAGTGAGATTGGCATTTGCGCTGGGACTCGGAAAGGCAGGGATATGGCCTCACCGTGCGGGGCCGCGGGAGGGGCCGGTAGTGCGGGGGTCTCCGTGGGGTTTAGCGTGGGAAGTCCATCGATACAAAGTAACGCAGGTGGTCGGCCCATATGTATAGAGTACTGAGACGTCTGCGCCGTTGCGTCGGAGGCTTGTGTCCCCCTTTACCTCATAGTTTTCCTGAAGTATCTTGGATTCCATTCTGATCGCGCGGCCGACACAAATGCATACAGTTTTGCAGTGTCGTGAAATACCAAGTACCCGCTGTCAATCGTTGCAGAGTGCCGTGCCATCTCTGCCATTCATGTTGCCACAGATATCATTAGGTGAGCATTCTGCAGGGAGTAAATACATAGCAGGGCGTATCTGTATTCTAGCTTCAGACCTGCGGTGTACACTTGGTGGTGGCTGCTTCTTACAGCCTCACGGTGCATCCAGGTAGTATCAATGTAAGCTCGGTCAGCGAGCCAACCCTTGTCTGATGACTGGTCATGCCGTAGGCAAGCGGCGCAAACGAGGGCTGATCGCTCGATGCATGCATGCTTCCCCGCAGGCACTGTATTGTCTTGTCGCTGCATGTTACGACTGCTTCTCAGTAAGCTGAGACGTGAAATGGTTGCAGAACAAGACCCAGGACAAGACAGGTATCCACGCGTCTCTGGCCCGTGAGCAATCCCAATAATACAATTCATCTTCCCTTCCAGCTTGGAGGGAAACCGGGGGGCTAGATGACTGTACCTCGAAGCGAGCTGTCAACAATGCACCCATACATGAGCAACCCCATGCATTGGAGGCTCTCCGCTCCAAGCTCCCATGCCATACCCTAACAAAATCTTGACTTGAGCCGGGGGAAGGGAAAAGATAGAAATCAGCAGACATACCAATCAGATTACCTTGCGCCAGCATAATTCCACTCAGCAAATAGAAATGCACATCATAATTCTATGCGTTGTCGAATCCAGTCACACGACTCTGCACCCCCACAGGCCAGGTGGTCAGCAGGAAGATTAGGGGCTAGTAGGCAAAACGCACTCTGCTGCCAACCAGACTCGCTCCCATGTAGCAGAAAAAAGCATGTATGTAGTGGCCCATACTGCTAGTCGGCCATGTACTCCGTTGGATTCCAGCAGCGGGAGGAGGAGATTCGGCGGTGAGGTGCTGAGCTAAGGGCTTGTCTGAGGTCTTGTGCGCTGGCAGGGCAGACGCAGGACAACCTCACACTCATTTCGACGTGGCGTTGTTGACTGAGAGTTGCCTTGCCTTGTGTTGTTTTACTGTCTGCTAGTCAAAGTCTCGATCATCTTTTTCTTCCTTCGTTCCACCACTCCACCCATTGCTGCACTGGCTGTTGGCAACTGCCAGCATGAATGGAAGAAGCTTGTACCATCAAAGTGGAGTCGCGGAACAGCTTTAGAAGTCTTGGTAGGGCGAGATTTCACGCGCTGCCCACCCACCCTTGGGATCAGAGATTCCCGCCCATCCAGGGGGCTGGGATGGACGGTCAGGAGAACAAGACTAGACCCTCCCCCAGCAAAAGTGGAGTAAAAAGTTGGAGGAAGGGAAAGATAGAAGAGGCGCATGGTTCCAGTTCTAGAACGTGAGGATAATCGGTTGAAATGCTTGGACATGGGTTGTGAGAGGGCCTTTTGCCGTGGCACCTCGGGTTGCAGCGGCAGTAGTTGGTCTTGGCCGCCAAGGCCACACAGACAACAGCTGTAATCCATTCAGGCCAGCAGCCGTCTTGCTATCGGCTTTGTATCTTGTAGGACAGGTCCCGCGAACGGACCTCGACTCTGTCGTAACTGATCAAGTCAGACATGAATGCAGCCCCCATCCCGCTAGATCTGCACCTGCGAGGCGCTTCCTTGGTCGAGTAGTAGAGAAAACCCGCAAAGCACGACAACCATATCGTGAGCGTCCACCAACAACAGAACACGTGCAGAGGTTTGAGGGTTAAGACTGAGGGTTGGGTGCGGATAAACACGGGTACCTGCCTTGGAGGTATTCGTTGGAGGGCAACGGCGGCCCAAAGTTGGAGGATTCGGTGACGGATGGAAAGGGAAAGATGGCCAGCTTAAGGTGGGGAAAGCAAAAAAACGGGTGGAAACGGTGCCAGGTGGGATGCAGAGGATGATAAAAAAGAGCACCATTGCAAGCCAGCTCAGGGCCGCCAGGGTTCTTTCCAGCTTGTATCCTGGACAGTCTCCTGCAATGAGGCGCCAACAGGCCATGGAGATGCCCAGTCCGTATCCTGGGCAGTCAGCTGCGCCTTGCCATGTGCCATTTCTTGAATCATTTGGACATCAATATCCATGTTGTTGTTGTTGTTCTTCTTCTTCTCCGCGGGCAGGCCTCGCAACGAGCTTCCCTCCTCGTCCATGGTCGGAATCGCTGATTGCAGCTGCATCGTGTCATAAGTGCATGTATTCCGAGTATTGGCGTCCGAGACATCATCGGGCGGCTCCGGGGACGC
Source organism: Stachybotrys elegans (assembly GCA_020746835.1). Classification (NCBI taxonomy): domain Eukaryota; kingdom Fungi; phylum Ascomycota; class Sordariomycetes; order Hypocreales; family Stachybotryaceae; genus Stachybotrys; species Stachybotrys elegans. The sequence continues at coordinate 402,634 of JAGPNK010000008.1, read as the reverse complement.
GCGGTTTTCTTGCCGTAGGCCACCGACGATTTGCGTGAGCCTTCTCCCCGACGTACGTGCTAGTCTCCGGCTCCATCGTGCTTCATATCAGTGGAGAGCTTGCCCATGTGCACAGGCACATCTTGATAAGACAGCCGGCCTCAGCCGTTGTCCAGCAAAACGACCTGCTATCCCCCACCTGTCGTTGTCAAACTCGCGTCAGTCACAGCTTCCTAGGGGGTTGGATGCTTTGACAACGGAAAGCGGAGTATTGTGAATTGGTTCAGCGCCGGCGGCTGACCCTGGGGTTGAAAATAAGCTAAGAAGCCATATTCTAGCCACGTCATAGGAAGGCAGCATGCATTTGCGTGTGTATATCTCTATACATCTCGAGATGCATGCGTGCAGGTAACCCAAGGCGGGACACCAGCGCGAGGCGATATCAGCAAGATGGGTTCCAAGCTAGCTGCAGCCAAAGTCAGCTTGACGGTATGCCAAAATGAACTGTGAGGCGACGCTGGGAAACGAGTGCGAGGCACGGATACGCTCGGCTTGATGATCAATCGGGGAGTTTCCACCAGCTTCCGGGGTGTCTCGCGGCGTTTTGCTCAGTCCATCCAGAGCATCCTTGCTCAGTGGTGGTGGCATGCATGTGAACAATAACAACTCAGCCCTAAAGACGAAGAGCGTGGACGCGCACCGGGGCTAGCTTTTAACATTGGCCGGTGGCGCGGGAGGATGATGAGTAGAGAGAAGATGGTGGACAACGTTCTGATACCGCGAGCTGCGCGGGCAAGGAGCTGAATGCAGGATGTGAGAACTATTGCCGGGCCAGGGCCGCTCTGCTTGCTTACCACATGCACCTGCCGCCTCTTGCTAGTACGGAGTATGTATGAACGGGCAGGAGTAATTTGACAAATACTTCCTATCTAGATACCTGTAGGTAGTGCTCTCAGTACTTGGGAAAGAGACCCGGCGCTAGCCACCTAGGCATCCCCGAAATAAGTTTAGGCCGCACACAAGGCAACGGGGCGGAAAGAGCAAATCTCTCTTGGGAGGTGGTACTTTGCGCCAATGTATCGCTCCCCATCCCATTTCATGTACATGGACCGCGCATACAATGGCGTCTGCTCAATTTCAGATGGTCGACGCTCATTTGGCCTGACGGTGTGGCTTGAGATGGAAACGCCGTACTGTGCTTGCCTACAGGCATTGCTTGGAAAGCTATTCTCGGGTTAGTGTTGGACACAGCTTAGGCTCAGGCACTTACCCAGGAGGTACCCAGGGAGTTGGCAAGCCGTCCGTCCCTCTGTGTTCCCTTCCAGCACCAACCGTGACCGCCTGATCCTGATGCATCCTTGCATTCATTTAGTAGATCCGGCTCTTTCAGATCCAGTCGGTCAAGACACATGGGGGTCAACAGTTCCACCCCCCTAGTACCTAGCCTGACGGAGAATGCTCCATCGGTTCTGGTTTGCTATCTATGGCTTTTCTTTGTACTTCCCCCCTTATTTTTTATCTTTTTATCTTATTTTTTATTCTTTTGTTTTTTATTTTATTAATTTATTTATTTATTTACAACTTGCTGTCCCCCCCTTTGTGCCGCCTGCCCAAATTGTAACTTCCTTGGCTACTCTGCATCTGACAGGGCTGGCCATTACCCTAGTACCAACCCTACCTCTACAGGTATGTGTGTACCTGCCTCGTCCTTTCCTCCCCCAAGCTAGAGCAGTGGGCTTCGAAAGACACGCAGCACAGGGCAAGAATATCGTCTCAGCAGGTACCTAACCCCCCAGCTCAATTGCCCAGCACCTAGTACCTACATACCTGTACCTTGCCAGTATTGCTTCTTTCCCGTCCTCACCTCCTCCTCTCGTGCCTCAACTTACCACGCCCTTTCGTTCCTTTTTCTTCTTCGTTTTTTTTCCTTTCCCTTTTCCCTTTCTGTTGAGTCTCTTCCTCCAATTCCTGTCTCTTCTGTCCTTACGAGTGTGTGTATCCCTTGTCTCTTGCAGGGAGAATCCCTCCAAGGACATCGTTCTCGTCATCCCCTTTCCGGCGGACTGTCCGCTGCCTGGTGTTCGTCATAACCGTGACCGACTTCTTACACGCCTCGCCTTACATCATATATCAGAGAGCATCTGGGTCGATGCATCTTCTCTGAATCGCCAACCACTTGGCCTGGTCCCTGTCCCCGTGTCTTTCTGCACCATAGTCTTGCCACTCGCTGCTCCGTTGTTCCGTGAGGATACCAGGAGACGGACAAGAACTGACGGAGACACGAGCCTGGCCGAGGTCCCAGGAGACAAACCCGCTCATCAGGGCTTGCACGTACCCACCACCACTTACTGCGACACCGACACCGACACCAACAGGAAAAGAAGCAAGACAACCCAAGACAACACACCCAGGCCTGAATCCCGACAAGCACGCGCACGAGCACGACTATCACCGAGGCCTGAAAAAGGGGACAGCCGTCCTTTCTCTTCCTCCCACACCTCCCTGCTCACTCTCTCGTATGGCTTGTCTTGCCTCGCCTCTCTCCACCTCCGCCTGCCTTTCTCCGCGTTGGTGTTTCTCTTTCCTCGTCTCCTCGCTCCCAACTCTTCCCCAGTGAGTCATGTGCTTCGTTGCGCTTGGGGATCTCTGACCTGCAAAATCTTTGACGCCACGACTTTATGCACCTCGTGACACTCCAGATCTCCTTACGACTTCCTCGCTCGTTCACTCCCACTTCCCTCGCTACCTCACTTACTCTCACACTCACACTCACACTCACTTTCTTCCTCTCTCTCTGGTTCGTCTACACGCAGTACACCTACCGACGCGGTTCCGCAAGCGCTGAGCTAAGCCCAAGTTCCCGCTCCTGGGCTTCCCGCACCTCCTCATCCTTCTTCCCGTCATTGGCAGATTCCAACCAGGTACGGCTCTCTGTCCGCCCCCCGGACGCCCTCATCCTTCTCCCCGTCCACGGGCTGACATGGAAATAGCCCTTTCAGGGTAATTGATAACGGCGACAGCATCATCCCTCCTCCAAGTGGTACGTCTCTATCCTCCAACTTCTTTTTCCTCACTCTTTTCCCCCTTTTCTTTTCTTACCCGTCTCCGAGGTTTCCCCTTATTTGGTTCGTCTGACAAGATCACTTACACCGCCCTCTGCACAGTAACATATAACTGGCTTCGATAGCCGCCATGCTCAGCTTATCTAGCTACCGATAGACCACTCCAAGCCAATCATTTGGCTGGGCTTGGCTATCACAGTAGCTATTGTCCATCTCTCTCGTTCGGGCAGCTAGTTCTTCTCTGTGACCTCTGAACAGGTCACCTGGTCGGCACGCTTCACCATAGTGGGATCGATGAGCCATCTCGGCGCAGCCGTGTAAATGGATCCTAACATCTCCATGCTCCTGCCCAAGGGCATCGTTGTCAACACCAAAAACATTTATAAAGAAGTCGCCGACTTCCCCATCGTCCCCGCCGATAAAGTCTGGAAATACTGGCATGGTACGTTGCATACTCGAAAGCTTTAGGCGTTAGAGTCGCAACTGGGATATGCTCTAACGCGCCTTCAGTTTATACCACAACCAACAAAAAACTCAAGGATCCCACCGCGCGCCGCCTCGAAAATTTTTGGTGGCATGTTTGGGGAAGCGACCGCCGCCGGCTCAGTGGCCGAATACTGGCCAGAATCTATGAGGATATATCTGACGGCCCAACCTTTGTCCCTCTCAGGGGGCCTCCGAACAGATGGGAGGGTCCCGAGGTATGTGAAATAGGGCTCTGGAGATGAGCTAGAACTGACCCATGCCAGGTCTCGTCTTTGGTCAGACCAGCCAAGGAACCACAGGAGAATGAAAAGAAACAGTGGCAGGAAAGCAAAGAACCCTCGCCACCGAGGAAGACAAACGGCACCTCGCTACGAACATTATCCTCCAGTGCCTCGAAACCACCTCCCCCTCATCCGATCTTGAAGAAGGCCAGAGGCCCTTCAAGTTCTGGTCCAAGGCCTACGGCTCGGTTTGTTTCACCACATGAGTCTGCCGATGAGGACGAGAAGGCGAGTGAGGCTTCCTCTGGAAGTACAGCCACTGCGGGATCAGAAATCCGAGCTCCGCCGGTGTCACCCGCCAAAAAGAAGCAAGTCCCTGCAACGAGAAAATTTGTCGTCTCCTCCACCGCCAACAAACGAAGGCCTTTATTGCCGAGGCGGCCGAGCTCACAGTCTTCCACAAACTCCGCAAACTCAGGAGTCTCGGCAGTTTCAACAGCCTCCGCAGCATCTGATGTCAATTTTCGAGAGGCTGTCTCATCTGTCGGTTCACGAAGCTCGCTAAATCAAAACACGGTGCCACACGTGTCTGAAAGTACCTCGAGGGCTGCGCCACGACCTGGCAAATCCCCATCAGCCGAGAGGTTCAGGCTTAGCGCAAAGGCCGCTGGGAAACGGCCAGCTTTCCAACGGCGAGCTACGTCAGACGCGAAGCTGGAGACCGGCTCCCAATCATCTCTGTCCCCCTCGGAGAGCTCCCTCGCGGCCAGGTCTCCAGCAGGCCAACTGCATCAGACTCGTTCACTTCTGCATCTCTCTGCTCAGAACAATCATGAATCTCCAGATGATTCGGTGTCTGGGTCAGCAATTCCAGAAACACCTCCGATGATGATTCGATCACAGTCCCTTGGCGGGTATGGACAGCCTTCAGACAGCTCTGTGGCTATAGCACGGAAGCAAGGGCTATTTACGGGAGCCACGGCCTCCATGACGACTGCTCAGGCACAAGGCACTATTATCGAGCAATCAGGCACCGGCTCGCTTCCCGTATCCCATCACATGGGTCGCATCGACATGAACGAAGAGATATCGAGACAACCATCGACGTCGTCGCTGCTCGACTCGCGCATGACGCCAACCCAGCCAAGTCCAGCAACGAGTATGCCCCTGGCACGTACGAGAAGTCAGCTCACTCTCCTGCTAGAGCGTGAGAAGTCCAGAAGCAGCGAGAAATCCTGGATCAAGAAGTAGGCCGTTTGAATGCAGGACTCATCGTATAATACATCTCGCTCTAATCACTTGCTTGCTGAGAAGGCGATCCGATGGATTATATTGTTTTTTGTTGTAGAATATCTCAGGCTTTGGTCAATCTTCGCGGTGCGATGTGTCAGCGGGCGTTTCATCCAAGCGAAAGTGACAGCCTTTGGAGGGTTTGGGCGAGAAGGAAAGCGGCACATTTATTCTTGGACCCGGAGCGCAACGATGGGCTGATGTTACAGTCGCCCACTGCCTCCTTTCCTCTTTTGCCATCGTCATTTGCGTACACTTCTTTTCCCCTAAAACGGTCTGCTTTAAAGTACGGTATCGCCATGTATGTACTTGTGTATAACTGGCGTTATTGGGATGTTGAGTCGGTTTATTAGAAAGAGTTTTGCTTATAGGCATATTGGGATTAGTACAACAGCGATTTGCATTTATGAGACTTCTCTGGACACTTACTTGTTTCTATTCTGTGATCAAGACAAGAAACCCGTGAAGCAGGTCTTTCAGAATCATTGCAAATATTCATCCCCATACTCTTCTCCGGGGAAACACTGGGGCCGGAAGACATACTGGAAGCTCATCTAGGTTCAACATAGGCTGATAATTTCCTAGTTCACATCTTTGTGGTAACGTCGGGACAGGAATACAACAGAGACCTACATGCTAAATAAGTAAGAAGGCTTGGCTTGGGTATGGGTGATGAAGATGGCTATGCCCGTTTCATTAGGTTGACAGTGTAAAGTATCGATGCGAGGTGGAGTTGAGCCGGTTGGCATTGGGACATATTACTACTGCATATGATTATTTGCATTCTTATGTATCATACCCTACGTACGTGTTCACGAGGTGGATTTCATCCGCACTTCATAGTCCTGAAACCCATTCAAACATGCCCCATGAGCCCAGCCTTATTACCCCTCCTCCACGCCCCTCTCACCTTGCCATGATGGCATCTTTTCGTGGACAAGTGCGTCTGCCACAAAGACTGTCTGTATGTAGTAACACATTAAGATTGAGAGGTACCCATATAAAGTCACTGAAGTCAGTAGGGGGGTGCAGGTATCCCAGGAAGAAAATCTGTAAAGAATAAGAAAAATCCAAGAGGTGTGGGTGTGTGTGTGCGTGTGTCGCAGCACACGTTTACCCAGTGAGACCAAGCCCATTTCCTCGTCTATGCGCCAGTTGGTTCCCATCAAGCATTTTCCATTTGTGACCGCTTGTCCCCAGTGGTATTTGTTTGCCCTTTGCTGCTCCTGATACTGTGCGCCTTTCGTTGGTTCGAACAAGAAAAACAATAAGGGAAAAAAAAGAAGAAAAAGAAGTAAGCCAGTAAAGGAGGGGTAGATGGGTATAAAGTGTGTGGTTATGGTGTGCTGGCTAGTAATGATGGAGAATATGCTGTAATACAGCCGTGGAAGGACTAGTTGAGCCATTGGTGCTGAGACATCTCTAATCGTGCAGCTTAAACATCTTCCTGAGCGTACCGAAGCGCTTCTTCCGTGGAGTGCCCGCTTCGCTTTGTGCCTCATTGATTGACACGGCAGCATTGATGGGGAAACTCACGACGCCTTGGGACGTGCTCCGGCGTCTGAGGAATCCCGAGCGCTTGGCTGAGGGTGCAGCGGCATTTGCTGTGGACGGTCGCGGTATATCGTTGTTGATCTTGAGATTGTGGCCGTTCTGGGCGCCATTGGGAGCAAGGGTCTCGTCAGGCAAGGGCCAGCTGGGCGCCCGGCGCTGGAGTCGGTTGTTCCCATTACTATTGCTCCGAATAACCGTGAGTTCCTCCGTGCTGCGCTCCAGTTTCGTGTCCCTCCGGGCAGCGCTCTCGCTCAGATTACGTGAAATCTTGCCCGCATCGTTTGTCTTACGCCGCAAAACCGTAGACATGAAGCTGCCGCGCCTTGTGCTTTTGGGCCTGCTATTGCCGGTCACTTGAGTGCCGAGTGCGAGGGTACCTGTGCCTGCGGCCAGGTTGCCTCGGCCGGAGCCGCTTCGGTGGAGGCCAGAGACGGGCTTATCCCTGAAGTTGCCGTTCGTAAACGCCTCGTTCCGTTTGGGCAGCTGAGTCTCGTCGTCGCTATCGGGTAGATCGGGAGATTCCACCTCCTCCTTTTGGACTGGCAATGTACTCATAGCAGCGGCGGCAGCTGAGCCGGACGACCTGGGGCGCATCGACTTGGCTGGCTGCTGTACAGGTATGTCCTCCTCGTCGCTGGAATCAGCGAAGCGGCTTCGGAAGTTCGAGGATGGGCCGCCCTCTTCATCACTCGAGTCGGCAAATCGGCTACCCTCTGCCTTCTTCTTCGCCTTCTTTCCAGATGATCGTCCAAACGACGGCATGCGGATTCGGTTCGCGGCAGAATCTGTCGAGGTGCTGCGCAGGGACTGGCGCATGCGACCGCCCATGGAGGGAGAGGCGTTTGACACCGAGCCACGGCGCGAGCCGGTAGGCGATAACGATCGCAAGCTAAAGCGACTGCTTCCTTTCGTGGGCTCAGACGGTGCTTCCTGCAGACTACCTCTCATAGACTTTCGGAACCCAAATCCCTCCCCATGCCCTGCGCGATCACGGGTGAAACTGCTTACGCTGGCGTCCGACCCACGGCGTGTTAGCTTACGTGAAGCATCTATGCCTGCCGCTGGGCCTTGACGACCATCGACTGAAAGGGGACGTCGCGCATCCTTGACCGGCTGAACGGCAGAGGGGGGTTGATATGATACTGGCCGTGCCGCCTGCTTCAAGCGCCCATTGGTCTCGCCACCCCTCATCGACTTTCGCATACCATTTGGGCTAAGGAATGCTGCTACTTCAGAGTGTGCGCGACCATTTTGCTCTGCCTGTTTTCCTGCCGCCCGCGTCGAGGCGGAATTTCCGGATCGCATAGATCGCTGTGCCATGCCAGATTTGGCTCCAGAAGTATCATCGCTGCCTGAATCCCGCTGGCGCATCGACTTGCGCAGCTTCATGCTCCCATTCCCATTGGCGGGCTTCGAGACGGCCAATCCTACAGGTGATGATTTCGCGTTGTCGCCCTCCCATTTGGTCCCAGGTTGGATCTGATATACCCTGTCACGGGATTTGGCAGGATTTGCAGAGACCTTTGATGTAGCTGAGACGTTGCCAGTGGCTTCCTCCTTCTTCTGAGCTGGCTTAGCTTCGATCTGTGCCGATTCTTGGCCAAGTTCTTTTTCGAGGCGGCGCCGGTCTTCTGGGCTTAAGCTCTTCCAGTACGCCTTGGCATTCTCCCAATCATTCTGCGACGGGGAAGACTTCTCCGTGTGATTTGCTTCAGTGTCAGGCTTGGTTGCGCTGGTATTCTGAGATGCCATATGCTTAATCTTCGTGTTGATCTCAGGAATCATCTCGAGACTCCTCCTGCTGGCAGGATCACTGGATTGTGCAAGAACAGTGTCGAGAGACATGAAGCCATCCCCTTCAGCTTCGGACAGATCTTCGTAGGCGTCACTGTAAATACTGTCGTTGTCCGATGACTCCTCTGCTTCTTGAATATCCGTCATTGGTGAACTCAGTGCCCGTAAGACCGAGGGGTCCATGGAAGAAGAAGTTTCGGTTACGGGGCGCTCGGGTTCCTTTGATGGCCTGATTTCTATTTTGCTTGCGGCAGGCTCGGGGGCCTTTGCCTCAGAGGCAGAGATTGCTGTGACACGGTCGATAGAATCGTCGTCTGATGGGAAACCTCCAGGAATATCGAAAAAGCCGGTCGCCTCTGTAGCCTTGTCATCGTCGCCTTGAGGAGTAGGTTCGCAAATGGTAATATCGGGGTTTCCTTGGCCAATCTCTGGTGTTTTGGATGTTTCAACGTCGGTTTGGAATGATGTGCTTTCTGCAATTGGTGGCAACGAGCTTTCCGCGGGACCAGCCTGCGACTTGTGGCTGATGTCCAGAGTCGTGTCTTGGAATTCATCTTGCGTAATGGGCGTTGACATAGTCTGGTCATCTTCACTCTCATCATCGGATCCGGAATCGCTATTGCTGACATAGCCACTTTCCTCGATTGAGGTCACAACCGGAGGAAGAGGCTCGCGATACTTGGAAATGTTGGCTGCGTTCCTAGAGGATTGTTCATTGGACTGGGTGTTGCCTGCAGTCTCATCCTCCATCAGACTTGCTTGACGTAGCGCAGACGATGCAGGGGGTGACCAAGCCCGTTCAGAGGGGCGAACAAGCGGGCGCTCCTCGGGCTCTCGAGCCTTCTTCTCCCTCACACTACCAAAAGCGGGCAGTACTGGGCGAGGGCCCATCGTCTCCTCCTCATCCAGAGGCGTCGCGTCCTTCCTCGTGTACCTACCCACAAGGCTATGCCAGGGCTTCTTGCTGACCTGAGGACTGGGAATGACTGGTGATTCCGTTTCCACGGGAGCAACGGATTCACCAACAATAACCGTGTTCTGGTCATCAAAACTGACCCGAACAGCCTTCTTGCGCGGTGTGTCCAGCTCATCCTTACTATTGGCCGGGTTGACCGGCATGGAAGCCTCCGAGCCGCTGTCAGAAGGAGAGGCACCTCGCGTAGGACTTCTGTACTTGAGTGCAGACTTGCGTGGAGATAATGAACGGGGTGGTGGCTCATGTCTGACGACAAGTTGGTCGCTAGGCGGAGCAAAATGAGCCGTTCTGGCTGGGCTCTCGGAATGTACTCGGGCTCGGGACGTGCGATCGCGCCCATGCGAGTCCGCCTCAAAGTTGGGCTTTTCGACGAAGAGACCCTTGGCTTCATCTAAAGGCTGTTCCAGAACCTGTGTGGCGCCTGGCTCTCGCGCGACATGAGACGCATCTCCTCCCTCTCTGGCCGACTGTAGACCGACCTGCTGCGTGGGGGCTGAAGTCTCAGACGACGTGATGAGCTCTGACTCCAGCTCCGGCCCTGGCTCATCATTGGTTTCCAGGGATGTTGCGGCAGCTGGCTCCGGCTCCGGTATCCTTGAATCGGTTTCGGCTTCATGTCGTGGCTCGTATGAAGATGGCCGTGACGATACAGACTGTCCTGTCGGCTGTGTATACTGTTTAGGGTTGGCAGGCGAGCTGTCTTCAACCTTGGGGGGTTGGGTTTGCGCGGCGACGAGGTTCGATTCCACGAGAGATGATGTCACTGTTCGCCCCATGGTGCCCTTAGAAAGATGGGATCCGCTTCTGGACAAGTCCTGCTTCTTTTTCTTCTTGACGGGCTTCTCTGCAGCCTCACGGACGCTCGCTTCTCGTTGGAGTAGATCGATTTTTGGAACCATTCTCCTAGAATTGGGATCGTAAACGAGCTGTGGCTCATCCGACGGTGTAGCCATATCATCTGGGGACTCGGATTTGCTGGGGTAGGAAAAGTTGATGGACGGGCTGACGCTGCCAGGGCGGGCGGAGGTGGGTGAGTATGGCGAGCGAAGAACGGCGTCGGACTTGCGGACGTTATTGGGATCTCCTGGCGCAGCCGCGCCGAACCAAGTCGGCTTCTGGCCATCTTTCATCTTCTGACTGGCAGTTCGGAAAGGCTGCGTCTGAACGGTTTGTGCAGACCGGGGCGAGGCTGCTGCAGCGTTGTGCCTGGTCTCCTTGGGGATCTGGGGAACCGGTGGAGCATCGTGGGGTATAGGTTGGCCACGGCCCGGAGACGGGGATCGGAAGGACCGCTCTGTCATGGAACTGACACTGGGGGATCTCTGCCTATCTCGCCTGCCCTTATCCCGGCTACCGACCGAGGAGACCGAGGGGCTTCGGCGAAGGGCACGCTTAGACTGAACTTCGGCGACATTGGTAGGGGTCGTGGGTCGGGCCTTGAGAGCGGCGGCGGCGGCGGCGGAGGAGAGGGAGGTGGTGGAGGAGTGGCCGCGTTTCATAAAGGCGGAAGCAGCGGCGGTAGCGGCATTGGGGTTTGCCGTTTCCCTGGTCAAGGGCTGTTGCGAGCGCGAACGACGCATCATGTTAGTGGGTGGAAGAGACGGGAAGACAAAGAGAAGAGAAGGGAGCGGAAGGGTAGGAAGGGGAATAGAGAGAGAGGAAAGGACGAATTGAGGCACGGTGTGGCGTGGGGTGGGAATGGGATGCAAGGGCACTCGTGTGCAGACAGGAAAGTGTAATATGGATGTGATGATGGCTTGGAGGGGAGTCGTCAAAGTTGTCGCAAGAGACTAGCGCAGGCCATCACGTCATCATCACCACGATCGGCCCTTTGGAGCAGATTTGGTCGCAAGCACAGGCGGCGAGCGTGGGAACGCGTGGCTGGCGCCGGCCGGCCCGGCTAGGCAAAGGGTGGTGATTGTATGGGAGATAGACTTGCGGCACTCGAGGTAGTGCGATGGAGGGCGACGAACCGAGGTGCGACGGCGTCAAACACAAAACAAAAAGCACAGATGCGCTTGCGTACCTGGTGGACTGGCGGGCGATGCCTCCGTGAGCCGAACATGGTGGGCAAGCAGCGGCGCGAGGCCGGGTAAATGATTATTCTGCGGCGAGCATGAAAGAAATATCTATCGGGGGGCGATGGCGGCGCACACGGAAGGCGGGCGAGAGATGGGGAGTCGGTGGTGATGGATGACGATGGCGCTGGCCTTCGATGACGAGGATGAGCGATGATGTTGTTGGATCGAAAGAGCCACCAGGGCGAGACATGGCGTGCCTGCCCTCTTTGCTGACCCTCAGCAGCTTACTGCCTGGTTGAGCCTAGTGGAGGACGTGGACAATGCAATACTCACTAGTGGGACCTAAAGGGGATTAGTCTTGCCTCAGTGTAAGCTACTCAATTTAGTACCTCCTATTGTACTCATGCACGCACTTACAGATAGGTACTAGGTACTCCGTACAGGTAATTATTTTCGACGGGAGTTCCCTTGTTACTGCAAATCTGCCACTTGGTCCTATGAAATCTGCCGGACACTGCAGACCCGGGATCGTCACGCCCAGATCCAGACCAGGTCAAGACAAGGAGCAATCGCAGGACAACCTTGGACGTGCGCCAGCACCAACCTGGGATGGCTCACTCGGTTCGTCGACTTTCCGGCTCTGTGATTGCCTGTCACTGGCAGACGGCGTCGATTCGACCCTGTTACCGGGTCTCGTTACAAATAGATTGGCACCGAATGCCTGTGTAAGATGTCTCATCGCCGGCCTGCCCAGAAACTGCGTAATAAAGGGGGCATCACCACCATGTCTTGAGCAGCATGCCTACCATACTACCCTTAGATATGCGGTGCTTCCTTGCCAGCCACACAGCCGCTCGTGACATGGTATGCCGTGTAGATAATGCAGACAATCCATGAGGGTGAAACAAAACATTGTTCTAGGGACCTTGGAGATCGAACATGCTGCGCCACGCGGCGATCTTCATTTGGCGCCCTCGAACATTTTCTTATTTTATTTCCATCTTTACAATACCTCATCCAGCAAGTTTCCATGGACCAAACAGGCTTGTTTCGATTTCCCGTCCGGACTAGCCGTCGCTCAGCCACCCTCGTCATCGCCTTTCTGAAGTACCCCAGGAGGCATCCCACCAACTTGTTTTATAATTCCTATCCCATCTCCTAGGTGACTTAGGCTACTCGACGATGGTGCGATGCAAAGGAGTGTGTTATTAGGTAACGGCTGCACATTAATTCATCATGAACCAATCAACCTTGACCATCCTAGAACAAGGCATCGAGCTGTGTCAAACGGGAGTCCAGGGTAGCCACACTCCCCACCTTGAAAGCCTCCGCCTCGGAGATCATGTCAAGATCGTCAAGCTACCAAGAGCCCCTGATTATCTCCCTTCACCTCCCCGCCCTTATCCTGCCCAAATTACCAGCCAATGAGGGCGCGGGCGGGTGGTTCTTACATCCGTACGGATCTTGTATCTGTTTGATGTTGCCTGTGTCATGCCATGTTCACTAATCATCTGATCGTCCTCCATGAGCAGGCTGCTTCGTTTGAAGATATCGTGAAATCAAATGTGATGGTGCCATCCCGCCATGGCATTGCTGTAAGAAACAGTTTGGAGATAGGGAAGAAGCCCAGCACAAATGTATCATCGGGTCTGACAAGATGGCCTACCTCAACCCACCCCTTTCATCACGTACGCCCTCAGCATCATCGTAACCTCCCAAACCAGTGAGCGTTGGGGCTGTCGCATAGTTGTCATCATCATGAAAACTACCTGTATAGGCGGTGTTCTCCATTTCTACTTCGCATCCCAGTGCGGTCATGCGCCCAGCGGTCGCCTCGTCATATAACTCCACGTTGGTATAGAGGGCTACCTCGTGCCCATGTACTTGGCTGAGATTGCGCCCGCAACCGTTTGAGGAGCGAGTCCGATGCTTCCAAATCCTTTTGATACCCGTCGAGACATCCTGCTGACCTGTGGCGCACCAGTGGTTCCGAGAAAGAGACCCAGCTGTTCGTTGAGAGCATCTAGAACGCCACTACCAAGGGCCACTGGAACGAGCTGTCCAAGGATTCAAACAAGGCGGGTTGACTAGCTGATAGCGATGCAGCGTCGTACTTTGGTTGGCAACGCGTGCCAGCTCTTGCATCTTCGTTAGCCTGTCTGTCGAGTGTGTGGACCGTAGACGTCTCTGCTTGGTAGTTGGTTCCATGATGGTGTCCTCCCTGCTCATCATGGGCACTCTCGGAGCCCTGAAGGGGCGCAATATGATGCAGAACAACGCCCTTCTCGCCATGGCCCTACTGTTCCCGGTCGATTACATGATCGGACTTAGTTCCACGTGAGTAACGCATCCCGTACTTCCCTGGTCTCTCACTGGCGAGTTTCAGTATGCAAATTGTTAAGCCTGAGCTGCCACACACCGGCCTCCGTAACAAGTCTGTTATGCTTCACTGGAACATGGCCAACCCGTGAAACTTCGCCACCCATACCTTGTACAGCCTGCTGCCGCCGGTCTAGGAGCCCTCGGTGATTTTATTTACGGAAGCATCAACGTCGTCTTTCTCGTCCTCGCCTTCTCCTTCTTCGTCTTCGTCGTCTTCTTCTTCTCCTCCTCCTTCTTCTCCACACCTGAGATGACATACTACTGAACAACTGATCAATGATGGTATTGCATGACTGCCATTCTCAATCCTTGATTGATTTGAGTACGTGTATAGGGGAAAGCCTACGTATTGTAACCCCCCAAATCAGCGAGCCCTGGGGCTGCTGCATAGTTGCCATCACCATGAACGAGCGTAATCTGCATTAATGTAATAATCATGAATTGTTCCAAGCTAGAGCCTTCTTCCCACCAAGACTGCTCTATACACTGGATCAAACTCTCCTGTCCTTTCAACATCCAACCTGTAACAACCCTACATACAGTAAAGAAGGTGCTGTGCTGCGAGTTGCGAGCCGCCGCTAGTCAAGAATCTCGCTGGTAAACTGTTCGTATACAAGCGTCCCAAGAAGTGCACACGCCGTCCGCTGGTATCCGTGGCATACATAATCCACCCCACCTGTTCAGCTATGGCCGAGGCAGGCCGGCACTTGCATTGTTTTCAGACAAGCGAGATATCAAGGCCGCTGCTGCGCCCTCAATGCGCATCACAGTGCGGTCTGATACAGGGTCGCGGTAAAGGACACCAGGAACGCTCTATGTTAGTTCCCGAGACGATACAGATGTTTCGCCACCAGTTTCGATACTGGCAATTGTGTCCGGCGCTGGATTGGAATAGTCATCGTCGAAGTCGTCTTCGTAGTCTCCTTCTGACTGGGTTGAATGACTATGTCCCTGACTTCCACCCCCAGCAGGATCGGCGGCATGTCCTGGTTCAGGATGTAGCGGGTGCTCTGGCTTGGGAGGCGTCTTCGCGGCCTTTCGGCCTCTCCTATTCCTGGCCTTGGCCTTGTCGAGTAGACGCTGTTTTTCCGCAGCTTCTAGCCTGGCCTTGCGATCCTTCAACTCGTAACCTCGGATGAGTTGGTTGGGGGGTACGCCAAAAATATCCTCGTATTCGCAGAAACCGCAAATCCAGATATCCTCCTTTTTCGGAGGGTTGTTGACATTGGCTTCGTGTGCCATTTGACGTCGATGGCGAGCTGCCGCGGCCAGTTCCTTATCCAACGCGCGTCGCAACTTCCGGCGAGAACGAAATGAATCGTCATTTGACGGCTTCGCAGAACCATCGCGGTTGGCAGCGTCGTTATTCACGCCAGCTTTGGTCTGGCTTTGACTCATATTGTGTGCGGCGCTCTGTCTCGTGGATTGACCTGGGCAACCATCAGTAATCATAATCAGAATGCGTTTACCCCAGCGTAGAAACGTTTCTCACCTGGCCACTGAACTGTACCTGGGACCTGAGAGTCACAAGTGAAGGTAAATTGTGTCGAAGCAGGAGTGGCTTTGTTGGAAGAGGAATGCTGCTGGAGAAGACTAATATTTTCTGAGCCTTGAGGCGGCAGCTTCTCGGCGTTGGCTATAGCGCTGGAGATGATCCCTTTGCCCTCGTAATCTGCTAGTGAAGCTGTATTAGTTGTGGCTGGTGAAGATGTAGTGCTGTAAGATAGACGTGGTAACTGTTTCAAGAGAAAGAAATAAAATGGGCAAAAGAGACGATCCCTGCAGCTCACCATAGCTCGAAACAAGCAAGGGAAGCAAAGACCGCCAACATTCAACAATTGGAAAGAGTGCGAAAGCTTACCGGATTGTGCCCATTGGGGCGTTGTTCCCTTGGCAGGTCTACCGGCCCAGGTGTTGTTGCCGTCTGGCAGGGTTCGGAGCGGGCTCCTCCCATTTCTCGACCGACCCAACCTGCCTCTCCCAGGGCCCGATATGCCCTGAGAACTGGATGGGAGGGATCCGGCACCGGCGTAGGCGGCAGAGCTGTTGTAGGACCTGTCACCTACGGCTTCACCAACGGGCGAGTGCGCCCTAGCCGATAGTGCCAGAGCACTCAGCTCGCCATTCAGTGCATGCGCCCCACCAATGGCGCCCATGGCAGAGTCCCCCGCGGATGGTATCTTTCGCTTCTTCTTGTTGTTTGTGTTTTCGAAAGAATCGTAGCCATCGACGGACGATGTTGCGGAGGGAGGTGGCTGCGGATCGGCATGGCGGGGCTGATCGTGTCGTGAGAGACGGCGAGATTCTCTCGACAGAATCTCTGGAGGCGACCTGGTAACCAATGTGCTTCTCAAGACACTCTCCTCTTCGTCGCCATCCACGCCACCCCGCGGGACACCATAACTGCGAGAAACATCACCTCTACGACCATACTCAGTCGGGCTTGTAGAGCCGGGGTGTGGCGAAGAGCCGTCCTCCTTGACTGTGTATGGAGGATAGTAGAAGAGAGGGGAGGTCTCGTGGGCCGAAGCCGGATATTTGATCGAATCGGCAACCTCAGGGGACAGGCGCTCTCGAAGTCGACGCTTGGGAAGAGGCCGAATAGGCCGGTCCGGGAACAAGGATGACACAGTATCCGGCGACATGCTTGGGCTATGATCTGCTTTGCGTGAACGATTCCATTTGGTTAGCAAATAGACTGCTAGAAAACCGGCGATGCCCGTCATGACGAGCGGGATATGTGGGCGATATACTCGCCACATCTCGACGAGGGCGTGGCCCAGATGCATGGCCTTTGGTGAAGAGGAGAAAAATGGCACTGGGGAGTGAGGATGCAGCAGCTGCTGCGATGGAGATATGGCAGCCAGGTGGCAGAGGGAAAGCGTACCCATTACACATTTTCATGCATGCAGCCGTGGGGAGATCTGACAACAGCAAGCACTCGGCAGAGTGGGCTCGACGATAAGCAACAAATGCACAAACTGTCTACAGAAGTAGATAGCAATCGCAGGGCTGTATCAGCCTTGAGTCGAACAGGAAAAAAGAAATCGGGCCGGCAGGCGGGAAAGCTCGCTTGATAGGGTCAGGCTCTGTCTGGCACGCCGTAAGGGTCAGTGAGAACAGGTACCGAACACGTCACAGGCACAGGCCGAAGGGAGATGTTGCAATTCCATCCCGAGGCTTCGCACAGCCAGCGGGTAGATTGGTAGAAGGTGCCTGCTGCCGACAGCTGGCAGAGGAAACAGCCTACATAGTAGTGGCCCTGTCCTGACGTACCTTTGCTGGGCGGGAAGCAAATGAGGGACGCCTTGGTCCAAGCCGCAGCCGGCGGCAAGCACAGATGGAGGTGTCGTGTGGTGCGGCCGTCGTTGTCGGGTTCGCAAAGGGGTATCGAATTATAGCAAGAAGCCGGGCGCCGGGGTCGGAGGGCCTTGGATGTCGTCGGGTACAGCAAAGATGGCAAGATGTATTCCACGCACGGAGGGAATGCTTTTGGAAGCAAATGGCATTTGATAGTAATAGCCCAACTATGGTATGGCAGGGTAATTAGGAGGTGTGTCAACCAGGGCCTCTAGCCGGCTTAGCTAATCCAGACCAGGGCCTTGTGAACCACCACCATTGGGGGTGAGGAGGGGTATGACAAGGCCATGCTTGGAAATCCACCTTGATTCCACGGATGTCCGGACATGGGCAGGCATGATAAGCTGTCTGTGAGGACGACGGTGCTTTCAAGACGAATTGAAGGGAATTGAGCAGAGAATGTTGCCGTTTCCCAAACAGCTAGGCTGTGCGCTCATTCACTCCCTCACAGACCCTACTAATATTACTACGAGTTAGTACTCAGAAGAGGTATCCTGTCCCCAACACTTCGCCATCTGAAATGGGGTTACCCGACACTTACCCCGATAAGCCAGCCCGATAAAGCAGTTGTGTCAGTGGCCCACCGGAACGGGGTTCGCTGCGCTTGCCAACCAACACCCCGCAGCCTCCGGATAATATCTACATTCACTATTGTAATATTATTTGTTACATGCAGTACTGGGTGCTCTTGATTATCTGCTTGCATCAATATTCAAAGGAGATGTGATAGCTTGCTCGATGTACTAAACTAATCTGGATGTTTTACAAAAAAAATCTTTCTTCTTGATTTTTTTTGTTCTTTTTCTTTTTCTTTTATTTTCTCTTACAATCCAGGCAGTGGTAATATGGCTGACTCACTCCAGGAGAAGGCAGAAGATGACTACACAATGCCGCAGGACGCAGATGTATTTGCGCTACTCCATCAAAAAGGACACCCTTTGCTAAGTACGATCCTTTTGTTTCCAGAGCTTGTCCAGGTTCATTGCTGTCACTGTCCCAAACCCGGACGGAGTAATTCCATTTCTCGGCACACGATCGAACGGAGTACAGTACCAATTAACAATGCGAACGGGGCCCAGGCAGTGCCTTGTCCAATGAAAAAACGCAACTGGCTGCCGCAAGGTGCAGACTTGTAGAGGTACCAGCCCCGACACCAAACTTCACTAGCGCCTCGATGTACCCAGCACCACCCAGCACTGGCTAGCACCAGAGTTGGCACGCACTCCCGCCGCGCGACTCGTCCTGGCCCGCCCAGCCAGGGTCGCTGCTGCAAGTGGGCGCTGGTCGCACGCTGAGGTAGAGGTAAGAGGAAACCTACCTACCTACCCTCCCATCTCTTTTCTTGCGGCCAAACCAGTCTCCCATCCTCACAAGCCCCCTCCCCTCACGCATTCCTACCCTCTTGCATAGCCTTGGCCTGTGCTTGGTTGTTTCTCGTCATGATATTCTGTTACTCTTCTTTGCAAGTCTCCTGCAATCAACAGTTTTCTTCCCTCCGTCTCTAGGCTTGTCGCATTACGCCGTGGCCCTCTTTGCCGTCGCCGTTGCCGTCGTCGACCATCCTCGCACGCCCGACGCTCTGCTGCACCCGGCTGCTCGCACCTCCCGAATCTCTGCCCTTGCCCTTCAATCGGACCAGACTACTCTTCCATAGCCACAGCTCGCAATCCCTCACAGTCTGCACTTGATCGTCGGCCTCTGCCGCTCCCGACCGCGTCTGGCGTCCCTCAATGGCACCGCCTTCGCCACGACGATCGTCGAGGGCTCGTCCGACCAATTCCCACCCCCAATCCCAACACTCATCAGTCTCCTCGGGCATGTCTGGCCGTCCCGAACGAAACACGAGGTCTCTGAACAAGCCCTCGTCGGGCAAATCGACGCCCAGCGCCTCGCTCTCGTCAGAGCCGCTCGATGACCTCGACGACACTCTCTTGAGTCGCCGGCGGAAGCGCGGCCAAGACGATGAACAAGATAAAATACCGCGTCCCGACGCATTGTTCATGGCCAATGGAAGCGACGATCTCCAAGAAGATGAGGACGAGGCTGTCCGATGCATTTGTGGCTCCGAGGACTATCCCGGTCCGCCGCCTGCCGACAGTCCCGACGCCGACATCTTCGTCGCCGTGGAGTTCACGGAAGATGTTACGGGCTTCTTCGTGCAGTGCGACATCTGCAAGGTCTGGCAGCATGGTGCTTGCGTTGGAATTTTCAGCGCCGAGAGTTCCCCGGATGAGTATTTTTGCGAGCTATGTCGCAAGGAGCTGCACAAGATCCTTCTGGCCAGCAACGGGTAAGTGGAAAGCATCCTACGACTCTCTATCGAGGCAACAAAGAACTCTCTCCCATTTTGCCAGGTTGGCGAAAGGTGCTCGCGTCACAGTGTGCACGGTGCCGACATCATTCCCATGCACACAAATCAAGCGCTCCAACCAACCCTGTTCGTGCTTGCTGACATCCTGTGCCTCAAGTCAAAAATATTCGAAATATCTCCCATTACACCGCGGCTCACGAACAACCTCGAGAGCTACATCCTTGGTCAAGGATGCCGCGCGATCCCCCAAGATTGGTGCCACCAAAAATTCGCGCCAGAACTCTGCTTCACAGGCATCGAAACGACGATCGACAATGAACAGCCGCGACGCTGCCTACGATGACGAACAACTCCGCCGAGCGATCGAAGCGAGCAAAGAAGAAGTTGTACAAGAGTCGATAGAGAATGGTAGCAGACGAACCAAGAGGGGTCGTAGTGACAGTGAAGAGTTAGCCAGCCCATAAATCCTCGTGCTGCGCATGGACAAAGCTGACATGGTGTAGGAACATCACAAACATTGTCAGCATCAAGCGACAGCGAACAAGTTCCCGGTCGGCGTCCCCGCCGGCCGATCCGCCAGAAGCAGCAAGCCACGAAGAGTCCGAGGACGAGAACGGTCTGCGCAATGGCTCCAAGAAGCTTAGAAATGGCAGAAGCCAGCGTGAGAAATCAGCCAAGGACGACAAGGAACGCCTTAGGCAAGAGGCGGCCAACAAGCGAAAAGGACGAGCCGACCGCCGCCGCGGCGAAGGTATGCTTGACAAACCATGACTACCCGCGAAACCTGCAAACGCTGACCATGATGAAGACTCAGACGTGTCCGAAGAGACACCGCTTGCGGTCTCTAAACCCCCTAGGAATAAGAGTGTCGAACCCCCGAGCGCCGCCGAGACACCAGCTCCAGCTCAGCCTACACCAGGCACACCTCCTGCGACGCATCCGACGGTTGGGAGTTCACATAAACGAGGCGCTCGAAGCAACCACAAGAAGGGCAAAGCGAAAACGCCACTTCTGAAAGATCTCGATGGCGATAAGGACGAGTCTCCCGCTCGGTCCATGTCTCGAGATATTGCGAGGACAGCGGAAGAAGCGCCCACAACAGCACAACCGAAGCACTCGACGAATGACCACAAGAATACCTCCAAGGCCAAGGCTGCCATGGCGACTAAGATGAGCATGTCGGATATGAAACGTCGGGTCGCCGCAATAATGGACTTCATTTCACGAACGCAAGTCGACTTGGCGGCCGAAGCCAGCCCAAGCCAGAGCGGTGGTCCAAGTAGCAGGCAAGAGTCTCCGCAGAAGACGGACGGGCCTTCGCATACCAATGGCAGCTTGGAGACCCGGTCGGCGGTAGGAAGCTCCAGAGGAACACCGACGGAGTCCTCCCATGACAAGGATTTCAAAGACCTCAACTGCATTGAAATGATGGACGTTTTGACCCGTGATATGGTCAGGTGGCAGAACCAATACGCGTTATGACACCAGGTTGGAACTTTTGCTTTTGGGGGATCGGTGTCCAGCGCTGGAACGGCGTTCTACGGCAATCATCGTCTTTTCCATACGGCGCCACCATGGAAGCCAGCATGAGGGGCTTGCTGTCCTTTCTTGTGCTATATCCATGTCGCTTTTCTTCTTCTTCTTCCTTTTTCTTCCTCTTTGTATTCCAGGTTTACGGATTGCTGGGTGGGTTGTTCTTTGTCTGCGTTCTTCTTTTCAACGAGAGACCGCGAGGTCCTGGGGCGGATCAGTCGATAGTGTCCCCCAGATATACCCTGTGAGAATTGTTCATGGTTGGCTCTTAGATACGCACTGTGTGTACGACGTTATGGGCGAAATGGGCTGGGACGCTTGGGCGATTTGCCCTCCCAAGACAGGTAGCTCAATTGTGGCTTATCTTTGTCTACAATACAAAATATATTACATGATATACAATGGCCTCCAAGGCAGCCTAGTCTCCGGTTCTTGCTCGCCTCCTCTCTTCCCTCTGAAGCTTCTTGGCTTGATTCTGGCTGAGGTGGGGGTTCACTAGCAAGTGTTGGTGGGCGCGAATGGCCTCGTCCGAGAGGTCGTCGAGAACATAGCGACCAAACTTGCCGATGCGCCATAGGGACAGGACGCGAGCCGCGGCCTCTTGCCAATTGGCGGCGCCACCGGCTTTGAGCTTGCCGTCACGCTTCGCAACGGCCGTCAGGAATTCATTTACATCGTTGGTGGGTTCACAGTAGCGGCTGTATAACCCCGGGTTCCAGTGGTTCATCCGGTAGAGTAGATAGTCGACGAGGATCTCGTCTGCTATCAGGCCTTTCTTTATCCCGTGCGCGAGGGCTACCTTGATCATGGTCTCGCCGTCCTCGACGTAGGGCTGGAAAATGCCGGGCGTGTCGAGCAGGTAGATGCCGCCGCTGACGCCGCCCTTTTCCTCGGAATCGACGATGCGCACCGAGGTGCCAACCTTGCGAGTGACGCCGGCCTGGTCGCCCGTCTTGGCGGCCTTTGCCTTCTTCTCGGGGGAGGCTGCGCTGCGGAGGGCGTTGAGCAGGGTGCTCTTGCCGACGTTGGGCATGCCGACGACGATGATGCGGAGGCCCGTGAGGGCATCGATGGCGCGGGCCGAGTTCTTGAGCTTCCGCAGCAGGGCGCCGGTGGTGCCGGGCCTGTGCTTATCCCAGAAGAGGACATTGTCGGCGCCGTACAGGCCGCGCAGGGTGTGGGTGGCGGCGGGGCTGTCGGTGCAGAGGTCGGACTTTGTGTAGACGATGAGGCGCTGGCGGCCGGCGACGAGGGACTCGAGCTTGGGGTTCTGGGTGGAGAGGGGCAGGCGGACGTCGCGGCACTCGATGACGAGGTTGATTGTGTTGAGGATGCCCTTGATGGCGTTGGCGCCGCTATGGTGATGGCCGAGGAAGTACGTCTTGGGGATGGAGCCGGGGAGGCTGAAGGAAGCGCGGGGCACAAAGTGCGCCATGGTGTACGTGTGAAGGGAGCGACGCGGCCGCGGGCGTCATAATGAACTCCTTATGAGGGCGTGTTGGGGCTGGGTCGCATCAATCCACTTCTGAGCACATAGGTGTTCTACATGGTGGAAAATTTGGCGCTGGACCCCTGCTTCCGCGTCAGAGCCGCGATAACGACACGGGATTGAGTTGCGACTCCGCGATGTCACGTGGTGATAACGGACCCCTGATGAGGTGACGTCACATGTGGTGGCTCCCACCTGATGGGGATTGAGCCTGGCGGGGCAATGAACTTAGTATCTTGCAGCAATTGCCTATTTCCAGCACGATGAAATCAACCGGGGAGGGATCTATGCTTAGTGAGACACGATCAATAAAAACTTGATCAAGTCAAGGACCGCCTCGGTTTAATTGAGCAATGCCCTCAGCGCCTACACCGCCCGAGCAATACGCGTATACCAAGCAGGTTTGCTAGGACACTAGAATGGGATGAGCAGAGAAGATGGCTGGAAAGCATTCCTTGAGCATTTTAAATTCATGATACCCTTCTACCTTGTTCGTTTATCCTGAATGAATAATGCGGGCTGGCTGAGGCCTTGGTGTTTTCTCCCAAAGAGGAGTAGTAGTGTTTGTTGCATTTACCGAATTTCCAGACCGAATCTTGGCATCGACGCCGCCCACGCACACGTGATGGAACGAATGGACAGGACAGCGGCTTGCGTCTCAAGCCTCCTCCCCTCCAGGTGACAGGGCCACGCTACTGGAGATGCATGGAGGATGGGAGCGAAAGAATGGAGAGGGCGCCAAGAACCATATAAGTCGAGGCTGCCTCGTCGAGGCCTCCCTTATAGACCTTCGATATCTGACTTTGAGTCGGTTTCTACTGTCAGAAAACTCGTCGATTCTTTCTCTTTGAATCTCTTTGGACATCTCCCTGGGTTGATCAGGCCATGTCGCCATCAATTACGGCACCTGGCCGCCGCCAAGATGCTGGTTTGGACTCGGTTCAGGATACTCAGGATGCCATCGATATGCTCATCAGCGAATCTCGCCCCACGCCGCAACCATCCTCAAATACAGATGTCTTACAGCAGGATCACCAACTTACCCGCCGCTCCAAATTGGCAGCGTACTTCGGTCCAGGAGGTCGATTCCGTCCCTTTCGCCTATTGAGCGAGGATGTATCCAGCATCAAGAAGCGATACGTGTCGGACTGGGCGCTCTTCAACCAACAGGTCATGGCCAGCGCCGTCTACATCTTCTTCACCAACATCCTCCCGGGCATGACTTTTGCCAACGACCTCTTCATTCAGACGGGCAAGTCCTGGGGTACTATCGAGATCATCTTCAGCACCGGCTTCTGCGGTCTCGTCTTTTCCATGTAAGCGCTCAACGATGTCGCATGTTGGCCGAGGCTCTGCGCTCACCCGACGCCCCGAATAGCTTCTCTGCGCAGCCATTGACCATTCTTGGCGTCACTGGACCCTTTGCAGTTCTTGCGGAGAACATCTACGACTTGTGCGAAGGCAGTTTCAACGTAGGATGGCCCATTACCTGCTCACGTACAATGCTACAAGCGTGCTCAATACGGACATAGGTCAGATTCTTGCCCATCATGGCCTGGGCCCTCATCCATGCCGGCTGGATGCACTACCTGCTCGCCATCTTCAACGCACACGACTGGACAATGCAGTACGTTACCAACTTCAGTGCCGACATCTTTTCCCTCCTCAACAGCGTCATCTACTTCCACAAGGCAGCACTGGAGTTGCAGCGCACCCATTCCGAGGTCTCTCTGGCCGCCTTTCTCTATTCCATCATTGGTGCTGTGGGAACATGTCTATTCGCCATATTGCTCTCCACGGCAAACTCCTGGAAGCCACTCTTTCACCGATATGTCCGCCTTGGTCTCACGGAGTATGCTGCCGCCATCTCCATCGTCCTGTGGATCGGGATCCCGCATATGGGCGAGCTGGCTGATTTGGATCACCTAACACTTCAAGTGCAGACAACTCTTAGGCCGACCGACCCGGAGAGAAGGTCTTTTTTTGTCAAGTTCTGGCAGGTCCCCATCGAATGGGTCTTCCTATCCATTATCCCTGGAGCTATCATCACTGTGCTCTTCTACTTTGACCACGAAATCAGCAGTATCATCTGCACAAATAAGAGATACGGCATCCGGAAACCGGGTGGCTTCGCATGGGATATTGTGCTCCTAGGTACAACAACCATCATCTGCGGCATTCTTGGCATACCGGCTGCCAACGGTCTCCTTCCCCAGGCACCTCTCCATTCCGAGTCCCTGATGTACTACGAACTCGAGCCAAGTCCAGTGACCAGTGATGATGAGGTGCGAGAGCCTCCAATACATGTAGCCCGCACCTACGAGCAGCGATATTCGGCCTTTATTCAAGCAGCCATGATCCTGGCCTTCATCTCCCCACCACTACAGAGAGTCCTTGGTCTCACACAGACGTCGGTTCTTGCCGGGCTGTTCATGTTTATGGGCTACCAGTCTCTGTCGGTGAACCCGATATTGGACCGCATCGTACAACTGCTCAGCCCACCATCGGACCTGCCGGCTCTTCCATCTGGTGTGACTTGGCTGGGAATTCACACATTCACCATCGCGCAGATTGTGCTTACTGGCATTGTATTCGGTATCACCTTGACGGTAGCAGCCCCGGCGTTCCCCCTCATCATCATCGCCCTTGTTCCTGTGCGGCTCACCCTGATGAACCGGATATGGTCACGGGAAACACTACGCTTGGTGGATGGGTGGGCGTGCCGTGAGGGTAAGCCAGAAGACGACACGGTGCAGGCCGAAGATGTATCGACGGACGAAGAGAAGGGTGACACCAATGCCCTGGCAAAATAAGGATATATTGGAAGTGAAGATAGAATGTACTCTAATTATTAACAGCCGACCGGAAATCGACTGAATCAATGCAACCGCAACCAAAGTCCATGCATCTACCCCGTTTCCCCGCCAGAGTCTTGCAGCCATCCCATCGCATACATCAGTGTATCTTGTCATACTCACCTACCAGCCTGAGCTACACAAGGTACGCGCTCAATATATAAAAGGACCATCTGTTTGACAAGGGTCAACGAGACTCTGGAATAGCCGACATCGAAGCTGATCAAAATTGAGACAACCATCCACGTCATCATGGCTCTTTCACTCGAAGGTAAACACGCCCTTATCACAGGGGCAGGCTCCGGTACGACAACTTCTCCTGACATAGCCGGCATATTGCTTGCAGTGCTTACACCCTCCTACGCAGGTATCAACCTCGAGTTCGCGCGCCTCCTTCTCCATCAGGGCTGCTCAGTCATGCTGGCCGACCTGCAGCTCCGCCCAGCCGCAGAGGCCCTGGTGAAAGAGTACGCGCCCCGAAGCAAGAGTGACAGCGGCAACAGGCCCATCGCTCTGTACCACCAGACCAATGTCGTGTCGTGGCCTGACCTGCACAGCCTGTGGAGCGCAGCGCTCGAGGCTTTCCCTACCGTTGATGTCGTCTGCCCTGGGGCGGGCATCTTTGAGCCCGCATGGTCCTCCTTCTGGGAGCCGCCGCGGACGGCGACAAATCCCGACTCGGCGTCGCGGGACCCGGCAGATGCTGACCTGGGTCACTACGCCGTGCTCGACATCAACTTGACGGCGCCCATCCGCCTTAGCCAAATGGCCATCGGGCACTGGACGCAGCGCGGTGAGAAGGGGTGTCTGGTGCACATTGGCAGTGTAGCCGGACTCGTCGCTAGCTTCGTGACGCCGCTGTACACAGCGAGCAAGCACGGGCTTCACGGGTTCGTCAGATCGCTAGGCGGCCTGCGCGACGAGCTAGGTATCCGCGTCAGTGCCGTCGCGCCAGGCATCGTGCGTGTAAGTCACCACCACCCTGCAAACCACCTCCTCTCCCCCTTCTTGGCCCCCCGGACAGGCCCTAGATGCTGACTAGAAACCTCCTTTCTCAGACACCCATGTGGGACGAGGATCCCACCAAGGCCGAAACCATCACAGAGGATGCCGTGTGGGTGAGGCCCGAAGACGTCGCACAGGCCATGCTACGCCTCGTGGTGGACGAGGCGCTCGGCGACGGAACAGTGCTCGAGGTGCTCCCCGGCGGGACGCGGGTTGTGCCTCCGTTTGATGCGCCGCCACCCAGCATGGTCGGCGTGGCGTGGATGGGCTACATGAAGGCCCAGCAGGACATTGTCAACGGGCTGAAGAAGGCATCTCATACCAACTGACTTGGAATGACATTCACTATCCAAAGGACAAGCCGGCCGCGATTGCAGGACTTGTCGCCGCCGAGGAGACCGAGGCTCTTTCAAGCGATTTACATACATCACTATTGCTGTTGATCGTCGAGGGAAAATGAACAAGAGAGCTGGGAAATGCCAAAAAGGGGCATCGTAAGTAGGCGTAACTGGCCTTCTATTGTTTATAAGGTATCTGAGGTTATGGGTATTCTCAAAGAAAGGGTATGCCAATTCCAGGCCATCGCAAGTCCGCAACCACGATTATATCCGCAGGTTCCTGTTCGCTGCAATATACCTTTCCAAGACACCTTTATGACAAAAGGGTTGCCCCGCCGCGCACACTCTTGGTGCTGGGCTGCGTTGGCCAACAGGATGCCGACGACCTCAGCCGCAAGTGTGACGCTTTCTTGGCAGGGCTCATCTGAATTTCGAAGAGTATATCGCCACAAGGGACAAAATTACATTAGAAAAAAAAGACAAGGGGGCTTGGTAAGGAGAATGGGCTCTCAAAGAGAGCTGGGTATCTGGTTCAGCCTGTTGTAGCAACGTCCTCCGCCGTTATTGGGATCTCGATATCCCCTCCACAGCACCATAACCCAGCTCTGCAAAAAACTTGAGGTCGGGTAGGTCGAATGAATACAAAAATGGAAAGGGTGATGCAAAAGAGTGGTCAATGTCGATCATGGGTGCAGCTCGAATCGTCGTCGCTCGTCCATATACATTAAAAAAACAAGAAAGGGTAGAATATTGAAAGGGTAGTCCGTTGTAGGGGTTGTGCTGTTGTTGTTGTAGTGGTAGTTGTTCTTCTTCGTCGTCGTCTTCTTCTTCTTGTTGGAACGAGTCGTCCCGGTTCTGTAGGTAGGCAGTAGGGGGCCTTTGGTCGAGTATATGGGGGGTTGTCGGCGCTACTTTATGTTCTTGAACAGGTCAGAGCCTAAGCTGCCGTCATCTTTTTCGAGGTCCGAGAGTTCGGGAATCATGGGCGGCGGGGGGCCGACGGGCTGCCTGGGCGAGCCGGGGACTTGTGAGTCGTCAATGATGACGCTGGATCGCTTGGAGGCCGTGTCCCCGGTCCTCAGTCGCCTAAACCATCCGCTGCTTCGCTTCGACTTGCGCTCATCCATGACGCTACCACCGCTCTGGCTGGCAGGGCGAGAAACGGTTGCGATGGACGCGGTGGTCGCGGCGCCATTCCCCGTACCATTGGACGACAACTGACCCTCTGCATAGCTGTTATTCAACATGTTCCTGCTAAACAGACGTCGGAGGCTGCCCTGGCGAGTGGACGAGGCCGGGCTCAGGGGGGCCTCCTCGGCCGTCCGCTTGGTGCCGGCGAGATTACCATTTGACTTTGTGACTGACGACAGCAGAGAGGGGGACGCGTTGGCAGATCGGTTGACGTCAATGTCCTTGCCGGCTACCTTGTGCGGTGTCGCTGGGGGCGTGGGTTCCCTCTGGACGGGCGAATCGGGGGGAGGAGGAATGTTGGTGCCATCGGTGATGCTGCCAAAGTTGAGATCGAGAGCGGGCAGCTCGAACCGCTTGATGGACGACATGGTGCGTGCCGTTTTGCAGGTGGAGAGGGTGACGGAGCGGTTGTTTGGTTGGCAATGTGGCAATGGGGGAGGTAAGGAGGTGTAATACGACGGACGAATCAACCAAGCGATGCAAGGCCCCAGCAATGGTAAGGGGACAATAGATTGAGCAGCGGAGGAATTGTAGGTGCGGTAGCAGGTAATGAATGGTAAGGTGATCTGGCAAGGTACGGAGAGGTTGCTGGTACGGAAGGGTCCCAGCCACGGGATGTGCGGACGCGGCCAGGGGTCGGGGGGGTGGGAGGGATCCTGGCCAGGAAATAAACGAAACAAAATGAAACGAAAGTGACGAAAGGCGGGACGATGCGACTCGCTCGGGGTAACTCAAGACCAGGCGCAGGCGTAGGCGTAGGCGTAGGCGTAGGCGTTGGTATCGGTGTCGGCGCTGGCACAGTCGCAGGCACAGTCGCAAAGCCAAGGAGCTTGTGTGAAACCAGAGATTGTAAGAGCACCGAGGTGTGCCAGGGGGGCAAAGGGAAAAGAGAGGCGCAAGAAGAGGCTGCCCTGCGGAGTAGCAGATGAGATGGATGGATGGATGGATGGATGTTCGATACCTCAGACCAGCACCGGCTACCCAAAATTAGGAGTGACGAGTTGGGTAGGTTGGTAGGTAGATTGGTGGGCTGGGGGAATCGTCAACGAGCTTCAAGACGGTCTGAGGCCAGGCCATTGGCGATTGAACGGACCAGCTCTTGTTCGTCCTTCCCTTGGGCCTGGCGGCTTGCCTGGCTTTTGCCTGGCTTGGCTGTCGGGCTTTTGGCTTTGGCTGGACTCTCTCCGAACCGCGGACTGGACGTGAGGTTCCAAGCTAAAAATGAAAAACACGACCTTGGGGTGGAGTGCCGGAATACGTTGGTGGCTCCTGCCCAGACCTAATTCGTGGCTGGGGTGCAGTTCAATTCCGGACAGCTTCCAGGGGGGGGCTGCTGCACCTGCATGTACCCGGTGCTGCTGGCCAGGTACTCTGCGCGCGGCCATGCTGCCAGCCTCTACTCGTGCGGGAGCTCTGACTACGCCTTCTCGAGTCGTTACTCGATGCCGGGCGACAGGGGTCGTCCCTGGGCCCACTCGCTTCCACCAAACCAAATGACAGAAAGGGGCTAGCCTCGGATGGGATGGCTTGCCTGGGCTGGGTGGAAATACCCGGCAAAGGTCCAGCCCAACCATCCAATCAGCCAATATCGGCTTCACTAAAAGGTACTTGGAGCTACCTCCTACTTTATTCGACAGGTACGGAGTACAGGTACCAGCATCTTGTCCTACCTACGGATACTAGGCAGGTGCTCAATCCACATCACAGAAGGATAGAGTGGATCAAGAATGCCTGATTGCGCTCTTTTGACATCTCCCCGCGAGCAGCACATCTATTCTCGTGAATAATTGTCTGTAGGCTGCTACTACCAGTGAGTGGTAGGTATGTATGTACCCAGGTACTGTAGTCACGTTATATCCACTGCTAGCAGCACGCTGACAGGTGATTACTGGTACGTACATTTTGCCAGAAACCTGCTTAGTCATATATCTCACGGCCAAACGCGGTCAGGAGCTAAATCCAACATCTCCACCACTCAACTGGACGACGGGGCTGCATAATCCAGGAGGCCCAAAGCTGCTCGCATTGCGCCGGCACGAATTGTCCGCTGTATTCCTTGCTCCCAATCGCTTTGCTACGCGTCACCGCAGATGGGCGAGTCCGAGTCCCAGTCCACCACCTCCGGCCACGAGCATGAGCTCCTCGGCGTCAAGAGGAAGGCCTCGGAAGACCCTGACACGCAGCCCGATATAAAAAGAGCCAAGACAGATGATGAGGAAGACAAAGCATCTGGCGGACCATCGGCTACTTCCGCGGGGAGAATCCCCTTCCCCGACAAGGTGAGCTCGTCCTGTCCCCTCTCTCTCTCCACGCTAGCCTGGCAACAACGACCTGATCTGACCGTACCGTACTGTAGCCTGCTGTTATAGAGGAGCGGAATGGGGAGATTGAGTTCCGGGTCGTCAACAATGACGGCAGTATGGAAAGCACAGTCATCCTGACAGGGCTCAAATGCCTGTTTCAAAAGCAGTTGCCCGAGATGCCCAAGCACTACATTGCGCGTCTCGTCTACGACCGCTCTCACGTATCGCTGGCTCTTGTCAAGAAGCCTCTGGAGGTCATTGGCGGCATCTCTATCCGTCCATTTCGAGATCGCAAATTCGCCGAGATTGTGTTTTGCGCAGTCTCGTCGGATCAGCAGGTCAAAGGATACGGAGCACATCTCATGGCTCACCTCAAGGACTACGTCAAAGCCACGTCTCCCGTGATGCATTTCCTCACGTATGCCGACAACTACGCCACCGGATACTTCCAGAAGCAAGGCTTTACCAAGGAAATCACACTAGACAAGTCCATCTGGATGGGCTATATCAAAGATTATGAAGGAGGTACCCTGATGCAATGCTCTATGCTCCCCCGGATCCGGTATCTGGAAGTCGGCAGGATGCTCCTCAAGCAAAAGGAAACCGTCCAAGCCAAAATCAAGAAGCTGAGCAAGAGCCACATTATCCACCCGCCGCCTCAGCAGTGGGCCAACGGCAACATCACTCCGATTGATATTATGTCGATACCCGCCATTCAGGAGACTGGCTGGTGTCCGGATATGGATGAGCTGTCGAGGGAACCGCGTCATGGACCGCACTTTAACGAACTGCGGCGCTTCCTTTATCAGATTCAAAACCATAAGCAAGCATGGCCGTTCCTGAAACCGGTCAACAAAGATGAAGTCCCGGGGTACTACGACGTCATTACAACGCCAATGGACTTGTCGACAATGGAGGAGAAGCTGATGCACGACGACTACTCTGCCCCTAAAGACCTTATCGTCGATATGAAGTTGATTTTCAGCAACTGCCGCCAATACAACGATGCTACTACAGTTTACGTCAAGTGTGCGGCCAAGCTGGAGAAGTACATGTGGACTTTGGTCAAGGAAGTTCCTGAATGGTATGAACTCTTGGAAGAATAAGCGGGATCGGGAACATGCTTTTTTCTTCTTCTTTTACTTGGATGTATTCTTTACGGTAGCGACTCTTTGGGTTTTGGGAAGTTTATGTGTATTATGCGCCGGGAGCATGGTTTTGAGCTTTGAAACTGGAGGCTCTAAGTTGTTTACTCAGTTTGTCGGGAGCAATTCGTTGGGTCAGAATGTAGAAGCAAACGTATATATTCAACCAAATGCTTTATCCACCAAGGCGTGAAGTACCGTCACCACGCGAGGCTGCAATATCGCAACAAAAATAGGACTATCCACCGCCCCCGTTCGCACAGACGCAGCACGGCAATTCAAAGGGATCATCAGGGCCTTTCTCAGTAGGGCCTAGGCTCAATTGTACTAAAAGGGAAACCGCATCGTCCGGCGAGTCAAGGCAGAGGGGTTCTCGTATACCAGCGCGAGCCACGAGCGGGGGAAAGGGGGGGGGCGTTGGGAGCTTGGGCGGTGTCGTGCTTTGCGATGTCTGCGTGGCCTTGACGAGGATGACCCTGTACAAGTCTGGCCTTGAGATGCTCCCCATATCGCAAAGCCACAAAGTCCCTAAAGCTTCAAGGTATGGGCCCGAACTCCACCGTTCAGAAAGCGCGTGCGCGTTGTGCCATGACTCGAGGTTCAATCCGATATGTAGATAGCTGGCTTACCATGCACAGGTCAACATACCCATGAGCCTCTGCGAGAGCCCGAGTGCTTCAAGACGTTACGATTACTTGTTGAAGACGCAAGCCAACGTTCGCCAAGCAGTGGATACAACCAATCCCTATTATGGAATAACGTCGGTGGAGGAATAATAAAAATACCTTACATAAAATGCATAAACGGGCAGCAACACCACCCGACGTCATTCCACCATCACCCGAACCGATGCGCAAGGATATTCTCGGCCCAGCGGAGCTTCCGTATCTTTTTTCTACTACCCATCCACCCTCAACCTCCAACACAAAAGCGAGCGATCTCCTACCACCACCACACCACAGACAACACCCTAGACGAACCTAGCTACCCGCAATGGCAGGCGTCAGGACCCGCCCGCTGGCCGCACGGCTTTGCGCAGACCTCTACGCGCAGTCGCGGTCCCGGCTCCCGCGCACCGCCGTCCGGCGCAAGTCCGGCCCCTACGGCTACACGCAGGCCAAGGCGCTCGTCTACTCCAAGAACGGAGAGCCTTCCGACGTTCTCAGGTGAAATTGCCTTTGCGAATTGGCTTTGCGAACTCCTTCCAATCGATGTCTGACAGTCAGCTTCTGCCAGCCTCCACACGCACTCCATCTCGCCGTCCATCCCCTCCTCCTCCGTCCTCGTCCGAACGCTCGCCGCGCCCATCAACCCCGCCGACATCAACACCGTCCAGGGCACGTATGGCTCCAAGCAGCCCATGACGTCCCTCATCGGCACCGCCGAGCCCTCGGCCGTCCCCGGCAACGAGGGCGTCTTCGAGGTCCTCTCCGCCGGCGGCAGCTCCTCGGGCCTGGCAAAGGGCGACTGGGTCATCCCCGCCGCCTCGCAGTTTGGCACCTGGCGCACGCACGCCGTCGACGACGCCGCCAAGTTCCTCAAGATCAACAAGGAGGGCATCACGCCACTCCAGGCCGCCACCGTCAGCGTCAACCCCTGCACCGCCTACCGCATCCTCCGCTCCTACGGCCCCAGCGCCGGTCTCAAGGCGGGGCTCGCCATGAAGCCCCTCGACGTCGGCAGCGGCCAGTGGTTCATCCAGAACGGCGCCAACTCGGGCGTCGGCCGCGCCGCCATCCAGTTCGGCAAGCTCTGGGGCCTGCGCAGCATCAACGTTGTCCGCGACCGCGAGACCCCCGAGGCCACCGATGCTCTCAAGCAGGAGCTGCACGACCTTGGCGCCGACGTCGTCGTTACCGAGTCGCAGTTCCTCAGCCGCGAGTGGAAGGACCGCCTCGCCGAGATCACGCGCGGCGGCCGCGAGCAGATCGGCCTCGGCCTCAACTGCGTCGGCGGCAAGTCGGCCACCTCCATCGCCCGCTCGCTCGGCGAGGGCGCCACCATGCTCTCCTACGGCGGCATGGCCAAGCAGCCCGTCGCGTTGCCCGTGGGGCTGCTCATCTTCAAGGATATCCGCTTCGTCGGCTTCTGGCTCAGCAGGTGGAATCAGAAGGACGTCGAGGGTCGCAAGCACATGATTGAGGATATCCTCAACTTGATTCGCGAGGGCAGGTTCCGCGACGTCCCTGTAGAGGAAATCAAGTGGGATTGGGACACGGAGGAGGCGACGCTGCGCAATGCCGTGCAGAACGGTCTCCAAGGGTTCAAGAAGGGCAAGGGCGTGTTTGTCTTTGGCGAGACGTAATACCCATTTATGAGACCATGTAGGATAGTAAAAAGACAATGCATACAAACACATAATTGTATTTACTTGCTCGCACGACCCACGAGAAGCCATAATACCCTATTACCTCTAAAAGCGTCTATAGACTTGAGGCCCGTCTATGCCCTTAACGCTTGCGCCCACTCGTGTAGTTTATCAATCAGGACAGGGGCTACCGCCCTCAAGGTATCCTCGATGACTCGGCCGAAATACAGGATAGCCTCCTCCTCACTCAGCTCCAGATGGAACCGCTCGCGCACCTTTAGCACTGCCTTGTCCGGCTCAAGACGGATATCGGGGATGTTGGCATCGACCATGAGACTGAAGAGGTTCAGTATGAGATTCGACGACTTGCGCAGCGCCGTGTACGCCATGAAGCAGTATTGCCTGAACTGCTGATAGTACTCCGAGTTGATGCCGCCCATGCAATCCACCATCTCCTTGGACAGCTTCATGGCCGGAGCAAAGGGCTTGGGGTCACGGCCAAGGATAAAGCCGAAGTCGGCGTGGAAGAAGTGGCCATCGGGTGACAGCAGCAGATTGTCCAGATGGCGATCACCAACACCGAGAATGTAGGTAATGACGCAATATCCGGCGCATGATCGCACATACGTATCCAGTGTCTCCTGGCGAACACCCAGGGGCTGGCTGTCGTCAGGGTTGTGATGCTTGAGATATGCCAGGGCTGGGTTGGTCTTGAACTTGCTCACGATGCTGGACAAGCTTTGCGACTGGACGAATTGCGACGCACCAGCAGTTGTGCTCGTGGCCAAGATTTTGTACGGTGATAGCTTCAGGTCAAGATTCTCCTTCTGCAGCAGTTGGTCCATCAAAGTAATAATCTGGATGACCAGCTGGTCCTGTCTCAAGTCGTCTCCCAGCTTGAAAATAATGGGGTAAGGGTTCCCCGTCGAGGTTTTGAAAGTGCATTTGATGGGGTTAAGGGACGACTTGAACACAGTCGTCTGTTCGGGTATGATGCTGGTGATTTTTATAGACGGGTCCAGAGGAAGTGCGAGGGGAGGGTCGATGTTTGTGAGCTCGTTCTTGGGATCCGCGAGGAAGTGCTTGACGCGGTCCACCTTTTTGGATATCGACTCGTTGGACACCTTTACTTCACCTGCAATCTTGGACAGGATGGCGACGAGCTCCGCCTGCCGGAGCAGTGTCTTTCGGTTATCTGTACCGTCGGGCTGCTTCACAAGTTCCAGCATGAAGTCGTATGCCACCTTGCGATAGATGCTGCGGTTGTCGATACCCTGCTCAGGGCTATGGTCATCGCATTCCACCATGAGATACCAGTGAAAATAATTTCCAAGCATAAAGTTCTTGGCAGCACGCTGGATAAGGAACTTCGCGAGCGAGGAGTCCTGAGCACTGTCGTGGTCCGAGTCTGTCGAGATATGCTCGTACTTCAAAGCCTGTACCAGTTGAAGCAGGTAGAGCAGCAGCTCCTGGTCATCCGCCTTGCGAAGCCTGTGCACGGCATAAGAGCGGACGGCCGAATTGTCGAACGAAGGCCCCAGCAGCTCAAGGGCATCATCGATATCAATCTCGGTCCACCGACCAAGAACCTGTATCGCCTGCTTGGACTCGCTCTGGTCGCTCCAGTTAACCGACTTGACAAACTTGGTCAGGGCCCTTTTATCCCTCGTGAGATGATATCTAAACTTCCAGACAAGGTCCGTCTCCTCCGGAGACAGCACGTGTGTGGGAGAATACGACATGATGAGATTCAGCTCATCTCGGACCTTGGCGTTGGGTTTCAGGTCCTTGTCCAGAATACCATGACGATGCGAGCTTCGGAAAAGTCGCCTATGCTTTGCCTCGGCTGGGTTGTCCCTCTGCCCAACCTCGGGGTCGTAGACGTTGATGAGTCGCGAGCCCGGTGCAGACCAGCTCTCCTCGAGGGCGTTGATGCCAGGCCCAAACTGCACCTCGGGCTGCTTTCTAGACAGACTAGCTTGGGAAGCAGAAAGGGACTGGAAGGCTGATATCGGGGGAGGATCGTACTCGTGATCGGCGAAGACGACGGGAAAATCGAACCGAGGGAGTTCTATATTGAGGAGAAAGGTGGAAAGCCCTGGTCGCTCGTCCTCGGGAGCGCCGTTGGCGCCATCGGTGGCGTTGGCATGTTCGTTGTCAATGGCTTGCTGTCGCTGCATCATCTGCATCGAGGACTTGGCCGCCTGGAGGCCGCGCTTCTCAAATTTGCGGAACACCATTTGATCGAGCCAGTCGACGCGCGGAATCTCTCCCATCTCGTGCTTCTTGAACAGCTTCTCCATTCTATCAAGCTCCTCGGCATCCTTGTCGCGCTGCATTACATCGCTCTTCCTGCCATTCTTGCGCTTATCCGTGATGAGTGCGGGAGTCGTGGTGTTGTCGGTTCCATCGGCGAGCTTGTGTCTGTGGACTAGACACTTCTGTCTGCCTTTCTGCACCTGGTTATCGTCGTCGAACATGGGGAGCGTCGTTCCGCCGAAGGGGATGGCGTGGCCTAGGGCATCCTTGCCGCCTGTAGGCGATACATCCCAGATCGTTATAGCTAGATACGAGTCCGCGGGGAGGTCCTTGTATGTAATGGGAAGTTCAAGCCATTCGTTCCATCTGTTGTTTGTCACGAGACCATCAGCGGCAGTCCTTGTTACGTGGAAGGGTTGGTGGCATGCGCGTACTTTCTCTCGGTTCGAAATGACTTGTAGGCCGTCTGGACTGGGACCGTGAGGGGCTTCGAGCCGGCCCAGACCTGAACTGTCACGTAGAGATCGGAGTAGGGACTGTCGACTAAGGTCAGCAGGTCGCGACACGGTCGGGGTTGGGCCTGTTTGAACCTAGTATTGCTGCCAACATGTCGCAAGTCGGGTCGTTCGAAGAGGGTTGAAGCTTTTATCGGCGGCTCGTCTCCTTCAAGATTCATTCTGGAGCCAGCAAAAGTTAGCGACGGAGCTCGAACACGGCATCACGGCGACTGTCGCGTGCGAAGGTCATGATGAAGAGGGGCAGGCAGGCTGTACATTCGGATGCTGACAGGGTAGTCTACATCTTTGGAGCCCGCAAAGGAGAACGGGTCCATTCGCCCGTACTCGGCCATGTTGATGCTGGGTCAGGTCATTATGCTACTCGTGAACGACGTGTGTGGTGGTAAAAAGGCCGGGCTTAAATCGTAGGAACGGAGGGACGATGTAAGGTTGCCGTAACCACTAATTGATGTCACCGATGGGTATGATAAGGAAAGCTACAGGGTAGCCCACATTGCCCTAATTGGATTGGTAGTCACTTGAGCCCAACAACGCCATGTGATATAAAGAACATTGATGTTATTGATTTAGCAGATGATGCATAGCTAATACATAATTTTTGTAGGCTGCATATGGTATCAGAGATTGGAAAAGAAGACGAAGAGAAAAAATTGAAATGAGGAAAAGGAAGAAAAACATAGCACAAGTACCCTCATGCACGCATCTCTGGTACCTCTCATAAATTAAATCCACGCTAATGCTTGCCTTCCAAATGCCAAGCAAAAACCTTATGGAACACGGCCTTGGCATCAGTCTCGATCACGTCGCCGTGGCAAGGGATCAGGCCGACAAAGTCCCATCCATAGATGCGCTTGACACTTTCGGTGAGGCTTGCGCGGTCCTTGGCGGCCAGATACCAGTTGAACCTCCTCATCCAGGTAGGGTCGCCGCCGGGGCTCTGGAGGTTGACGAACAGCGAGCTCAGGAAGCCCTTGGGCTGCTGTTCGCTGGGAGGCATCCTGCTGTACTGCTCCGTGGCGGGGAGGTTGAAGAGGAGGTCGGCCTGGATCAACATGCGGTCGGGCTTGTACAGGAAGACAATCTCCTTGTTGGCGTGGCCGTCGGCATACTCGTAGTCGAAGTCGGCGTCGAAGGCAGGGTCAATCTTGACGTCGCGCTTGTTGTCCTTGGTGAAGACGACGGCAAACTCTTCCTTGCCAATCTTTTCGTCCTTTTGCCCGAGGCGCTTCTCGCGCAGGCCCTCGGGCCCGATGATCTTGGCATCTGGGAAGACAGTGGCCCATTCGGTGATGAAGATGTGGTGCTCGTAGTCCAAGGCCACAATGTATTCAACCTTTCCACCCATCTCTTGGACCTTGGCCTTGGCCTCCTCGGTGAGTGCCACGGGCGAGAACACAGCCAGGGCACCAGAGGTGAGCTTGACTGTTTGCAATCAGCATTTACGAAATCAGAATAGATGGGGGACCCGAGACGATGCGAGAGCAGTACTTACCAAGCGTTCCTCGTCCGCCGATGGGAATCAGGCCCATGCGCTTGAAGGGCACGGAGAAGGTCGCAATGTTGGGGGTGACATTGCGAATGACCATGACATCGGCCGGGTTGGAGGGGATGAGCTTGGACGACATGGCGAGTGCACGCTTCTGCGACTCTGTCTGGGGCTGGTTAACGTGAGGCCTGCGAGGTCGGAACAGAGCGCTGCTCGACAAGTGACGGTATCCGCAAGATGTTTCTGTGATGGGCGATGGCGACTTGGAAGCAGCAAGTGGAGCCCGTCTAGGTTGTAGAAAGGGAGACTGCTGAACAACTTGACGCGAATGGAGATGAGGAGCTTTTCTACGACACTATGGCATCGAGGCAACGGGTTGACCATGAGCTTTTATCCACGGCTCCGGCAAAAAATGATTTGTGATCACTCACGTAGGTCCGGTTCATGTCCTGCTGCTGATTGCCGATGGAAGGGCAGAGAAGAAGAGGCGCGGGCGCGGGCGCGGGTGCGTGTGGGATGGCGCAGATGATGGATGGATGGGATCACGTAGGTCATTCAGCATCTTGAACAAGACGTCCATGCATCATCAGACCCGGCGCAACACACCAAAAATGGACCAGAATGGAGGTGGGATTTGGAATTCAAACAGCGTATCCGTATTGGGCCAGTGACATCAGCCCATCCCCTGGGGCTGCATTATTAAACAGGTACCTACCGCTTGCTAGTATACCTTTATCCTCTTCTTCCAAATACCTCCATTCGCAGGCGGGAGTCCGGGTTGCCCGAGCCTCGGCGCCATTTCCGAACCGTTGAAAGACGCATGTCAGATCATGGAAACACAAACAAACCGAGGCTCAGCGAACCACTTTATTAGCTTAAAAGAAGTACATACTTGCACATCATTGCAAGCTAACGTCTACTCAGGGCGGCCGCCTCGCTGCACGCCAACATGGTTAGGTACGCTGGTGGTGGAATCGCGAAATTACATGAATTGTGGGAATACCTTCCCTGACCGAGGCTCGCCGACCACAGCGAGCCTTACCCTCCCTTCCCCCTTCTCCCTTCTCCCTGTCTCTGTGTCTTCATCTTTTGCATGTCTCTCTTCCTACGCGCCAAACAGCTCAGCAACAACAGGCCCCAACTTCGTCAGCCACACGTCCAGCGTCAGCATAATCATGAACCACAGCTTCCTCAGGTGCGGCATCCACCAGGCAAGCCCGTAGTCCACCCCCGGCCCGTACCACGACGTCGGGTCCCGCAGCAGCCAGCTCCGGAAGTACGCCGCCGTCATCCAGTTGGCCCTCAGCCAGATCTGCCGCTCGGTCCAGAGCGCAATCCACGTGTGAATCGTCACCACCGTCATCACCTGCCGCAGCACCACAATGAAGGAATGCAGTGGCATCGCGGGGAGCACCACCTCTGTGAACTCGGCACCTCGGCCGCATAGCAAGTACCCCAGCTGCACCATGAGTTGAATCGGCTGGTACCAGAGCACGAGGAGGTAGGCCAGAACGTGCTTCCAGGCTGTCAGCTGCTCTACCGCGGCATTCGGTGCTTTCGGCCACAACAAGACTGTCTTGGGTTGACAACCGGCCTTCTTCTTGTTCACGCCGTCTGAGACGACTTCTTCCACGTTGCTCGTAGAAACTTTGCGCACGCCCTGGAGTGAGCCAGGAGCAAGCCGATCATCTGGGTCGGGGATGAGCGTATCCTTCGCCCACAAACCCCCAGAACCATCACCCTCGCTCTCGCCATCCACCTGCTCCTTCACATGTGCAGCTGAGACCGCAACCGACTCCGTCTCCGAGGCATCGGCCTCGACGAGCTCATCGCGCAGATTGACGCGGTTGTTCTCGGACAAAGTGGACAAGATGTGAGATGGAGCCGTTTTAGAGCTCGTTCCATCAAGCATCTCCTTCTCCCTTTCCGCGATAATCCTGGCTGCCTCATGGACCTGCTCAGCGTCACGAGCGAGCCGACTCTCGGCGACACGCAGCTGCGAGAAAATCATTGCGTAGTCTGTCTGCAGGCCCTTGTTTGCCCTCTGCAGCGCCAATAGCTGCTCCTTGAGCTCGAATTTCTCCATGTGCAGGTCCTTGAGACACTGCGCAGTGTCCGCAAAGCGCCATTCCCTAGCTCTTTCTTCCTTCTCTCTATCCTTTCTATCCTGCTCGGCCTGTGCCCTGTGGTGCTTCTCGGCCGCATCGAACGCCGCATCGTAGGCCACCGCGTTTCGGTGCTCCTCGGAACGCCTCAGGCTCGTCTCAAGCTGCTTCATTTCAGCAAGATGTTCCGCGAGCCCATCGATGGCGCGGACAAGCTCGCTACTGCTGCTATGAAGCTCCGGCCAGATCGCCTTGTAGCTGCACCTCCCATCTCCACAGGGACTCTGGACCGTCTCTTCAATTATCTCCTTT
This sequence comes from Stachybotrys elegans, assembly GCA_020746835.1. Classification (NCBI taxonomy): domain Eukaryota; kingdom Fungi; phylum Ascomycota; class Sordariomycetes; order Hypocreales; family Stachybotryaceae; genus Stachybotrys; species Stachybotrys elegans. Next base: position 362,351 of record JAGPNK010000008.1, on the reverse strand, counting down.
GCCATGGTCAAGGCATGGAGAAAGGACTCGGTGGCCCCCTTGAAAAGTGAGGCATACTCGGGTATCCAGGCCTGGCCTCCTTTCCTCACCAAATCCGTGATTTTGGCGCTCTCATCAAAAGCAACGTTCCTGTCCCAGTGAAATCGCTCAAAGATTCTAGCTGCATTTGCTGTAGTAATTCCCTCTGTGTAGGGTTGGTAGTCAACCCAGGTGGCGGGTTCAGCCATGACGGCGAGCCAGGCTCTGTCTGGACGAAGGCTTGGGTGAGTTTCTGCCAGCCGAAACTGGTGGGAGATTCCTGAGCAGTGACTGTCCCAATATGAACTCTGGAGAGACTGCTATCTTATACAGCACGACGAAGCTGTTACACGGCTCTCTCCCTTTGACGCATCATGTGCCAACGTGGCCAACGCTTGAAAGAACAGGTTCGGGTAGTCAACCGTGACCTTCATAAAGAACGTGTCCTTCCCAGCTCTTTGCGCACCGACCGCTGGGCTGAGGACACGGCCGAGTTCTCTTGTCACCGGGATCCAATGAATGCAAGGGTGATTGAAATCGCCTCCAGAATTGAGCATTAACATTCGCATCGTTGAATATTCATGGGTATCTGACAGTCCATTACCTTGTTCATAACCTCATCTGATCAGCTATACCATCCTCTTGCACCGGGTCCTGAACTGGTCGACTCTTTTCTATGCTCAATCATTGGTTCTTTGAGATCAAACGTCTCTACAATATCGCGCCAGGTTGCCATGTCCATAGACAGGATGGCCTGATGCTTCGATGCGCTGTGACGTGCCGTGCCCTCCTCGTCCGCCTCTCGATCGACCGGAGCTAGAAAACACCATCAGCAAAGGACTCCTCAACTGCTTGGTCTCGCCACTGGAACTCACCTAGTGCCGGAAGATCGTGCTCGTCAAATTCAATCTCCACTCGGCCATCGCGAATCAGAAAGCTGACGTAAAACATATTCTCTACTGTCTGGCCAAAGGACTTGGGGTTGACCACGAATCTCATGAGATCCAGACCGCCCGTGCTTCGTAAACCGTGCTGGTGCATAATGTTTGTCGTTTCCTGCTCGTCCATGTCATCGTCGACCAGCTCGGCGACCTTCTCTTGAACCTCGGCTTGTGTCTTGACCAACTGCTGTAGAATCTTGCCACATATGGCTGTCAAGTCGTTCTCCTTGGTAGCAAGGTCCGCAACATTGAGGACTTCTGGCCTGGTCTCTGTCAGGTCATTCGGCCTGAATGGGGCGCTCCTTTTTGCAATCTTGCGGGCCTTCTTTTCCACAGATAGCGGCCCCAGGAGGAAGCCAGGCAACGCTGGGCGCCGAATGTATGGGAGGCAGGCGAAGCGGCCGAGGTGGGCCCAGTTCATCATGTCTCCCTCGTCGCCAATGTCCTCATCGTCTTCGTCCTCGTTACCGCTACGCCGAGGGAGAGTTCTTCGCTGCCGTTGCGTGCTCGAAAGCTCGGGCGCGTCGTCGTCGTGGATCCCTCGTCCCTGTCGCATATATGAAATGCATTTCGACACAAACTCGTCCACGTCGAGGCCTTGCGACAAGCTTCCCTGAGTCAGACGGAGGGTCTTGCGGTAAGATAGGTCGGTGGTGCTAACGAGCAGCCGCGAATCGATGGTGGCTTCGGCTGTTTGCCTGACCTTCTTGGACAGTTCGTCAGCCTTGAGAATGGCATTCTGCAGGCCGCGGGAGTCGCCCTGCAGATACTCCTCGCCATTTTCTGTGACGTCTCGAAGCAGGTCTCTGAAGCCCTTCTGGACTTCACGGCGCTGCTCAACTGGCTGGTCTGGGTCGTACACGTCGTCATCGTTTTCTTCGTCGGCATCGGGCTCTGCGGTTCTCCGCCTGTGGTTTGACGACTCGCCCGCGCCACCGTCGCGGCGCTTTCGTTTCGAGCCGGAAACTCTCCTTGATCCATCTTTGGCCCTGACAGCCAGATGCTGTTGTGAGGCACCTCTGGGCGCATTTGATGGTGTGGGCGATCGTGAATCGACCGCCTCGCCTTCAGAGGAGGCGTCCACCACGCGCGTCGGCATGATGGATAATATGGTGTTTCTCTCACTCGCAATTCAATTCTTTGCGGCAGTCGTGGGCCGTATTAGGAACGATGTCGAGTACGTGCTGCGTTCTATCGTTGGTCTCTGTGCAATGCCACTTTCACTGGACGCGCTCATGTCGCGTAAAGTAAGGAAGCTCAACACTCTTATCGCTTATCGGATAGAGCGGGCCAATCATTTTATCCAGGAAGTCTCCAAGCCAAAGCCGCTATTTACACAGGCTAAAAAAAGGCAAAATTATAGACAATCCTGCCATTTGGGAGTCTTTGTAGTTTAAAGAAAGACTATCTGACTTCTTTGTTCGAATATTCACCACATCCCTGGGCAAAATTTTCTATCGGGCTTTGATTTGACGACCTGACTGGAGGTAGGGTAAATACCCTATTTGATATCTTCTCGACAACACCCAAGACTATGCAACAATAATGAGTAAAGTTGATATATTACGGACTATCAGTAGATGCTCCGATTTAGGTGCCCATAACCGAGATATACGATCCATGAAGTTGAGACGAATCATCTTCGGAATTCGGGGGTAGCAGAACTCGAAGCACCTGTAGAAGACTCGTCGCAGACGCTGGAGGAAGAATTGCCAGGTAAGCGACAGCCGGCATGCTCTGGGTGCCGTAAAGGTGAGCGATCAAACACATGTCACGTCACTTCGCTACGGATATTGCCAATTTGAAACTCCAGCGCAACTACGGATACAGATGGCCGTGTCTCGATGCCAGCCTAAGTACCATTTGTAATGGGCTGGGGTTTGTTGAGGTGCACAAGGAGGGAGAAAGAGAAGAGGAGAATCACATGTACGATCTCGTTCGTTGAGGCACCCGACGCGTGGATGCGGGAAGGGAAAGAAAATAGCCGAGTGGCGGCAAGGGCGGTGGCTGTAGCCAAATTAAGTGGGATACGTTCTTGAACGGAATTCGCCTGGATGTTTGCCGATTGTGCAGATTCCCGCGGATAAGCCAACAATTAGACAAGCCACTGGTTCGGGGTTGTTGTTTCCTGAGGGCGTTGGCTGCATGCCACTAACGAGCTGGAGCAGAAACGCAGCAAGATGGATCCAATATTCGGAGGTGACAGGCTGTTTTAGGAAGCGAACGAGGTGCACCCCTCACTTCAGAGGCTGCGAGATGTATGGTATGGTGGTTGATGCTCTGGAGACTGAACCTTGAGCCGTCCGACCCGAGACATGGGAGCCGAGTCGAGATATGGACAGAAGAACAGGGCGAAGGGTGTGACCTCTGGCAGATCTCGGGACGATCTTGGACGTTGATGCAAGGTACCAAGAAGCCAGGAGGAAGATCATGACGACGTTGGCGCACCTCTCTGGGCGGGTGTAGCCCAAGGTTTGGCCCAGCTGGTTGGCATGGTGCGACCTGACTGGATATGGCAAAGCCCCATGGAACAGCGACCGGTTCCTCGGAATCTTGGTCTAGGCCTTGCTTGGCAGGCGAAGCATCGGAACCGAGCACGATGAGCACACATCTCGCAACTTGCGGCCCTTTTTCACCCCTTTGCAGTGGAACCGATGATGTCTTTGGTCTGGGCAGCAAACATGCAACATGGTTTTGACTTTGGCAGCAGGCATGGCCCCGCTTCCCGACGGGTTTGCTTGAGTTATGTTATCTGCCCTGCTTCGGGCCGGGTGACAGTGCCATCGAGATCATCGGATGCTCAGCAAGGGTGCGTGAGTGATAAGAGGAAGTATGTAGAGTCGGCTCTGGGAGTAACGTGATGAACATTTCCGTGATAGGAATCAGAGCCCCTCCCTCTTCCATTCATTGCTTGCATGGAAGGTGTAATGGGTGGGTGGGATGGAGGGCAGGTACCTGCCTTAGTGAGCATTCGGGCAAGAACGGAATGAGTAACCTGCTGGTTGGGAAGCCAGTTGAGTGGCTGTACTAAATCACCACCTTTAGTGGCCACTACTCAGGTAGTAATTAGGAGGTAGGAAATCATTATTACAAGCACTTCCACAACCTGTATCCGCTCTCACCTCACCTCGGAATCCCCCACCTCCTCTCCTCCCCCTCTCTCCCTGCCCGCACTCCGTTCAACAAGTCAGTTTCCCCGATCCGTATATCTGTCCAAATGAAACCCCCCGCGCCTGTGCCTGTGTCTGTCTTGGGAGCTGGGCCTGATTAGCCGACGCACCCCTACGGCCTTTTGTATCGACGACAGTCCCGTGGGGGAAGGGCAACGGGGCTCCAGCTTTGTCGCTGACTGCCCCTCACAAGCGGGCTTTTCTGTCCTCTGACTTTGCCGTCTTATCGATTTCGAACCCCATATTCCATATCCATATCCATCCATATCCTAGGCTGGGGATCCACGCCAAGAGAAATCCAATACTTCCGTGTCCGACTGACCATCCATTTATTATCATCGTCGCCTCCACACCTCCAACTCGCACAAGCACAGAAGATCCCAGCCACTAGCCGCATGGTGTATCGACCGGGCCTGTGGCTTGAGAGGTGCACATTTGTCCAGCAGGAAACAGGGAGCGAGCCGCGTCAGTCAGTAACCAACCGACGGCCAAGGGGGGGAGGGGTACGGAGTACTCTGCGGCTGTTGAAGTTGACCTGCTCCGAGTCTCTACGCTCTCTTTCATGTCATATAGCGTTTCACCCAGAAAGCCAGACCGCCTTACTGGGCTGGAAGCGTGAGAAGCACTCATGGAACAACCACGCAGCCCCCTCTCTGCCTCTGCTGCTAATCCGGGAGCATCCTAGCCGACCCGCGCGTGGCTGTTGCAGTGCATGCAGGCCTGTCTGCCTGCATAAGCCCACAGCTCCATACATGACGATAGAATGTAGTTGAGGAGCCACCTTCTGCCCTCTGCCCAGCCCGGCCGTCTGACCGGGCCGTCAACTTTCGTATCCCCCTCGTCGTGCTGCCCCCGAGAGGTTCCACGTAACCACGTAACCACGTACCCAGCATGCTGTAAGTGTTCCCCAGGGAGGGGCCACGAAAGCAAGGTTTCCCTGCGTCACGCTGTCTTGGAAGCCGAGCGGCCTGCATTAATGATCAAGGCATGTAAACAGATGCGCGCAGTGTCCGACTCGGTCAGCTCGCATGCATAGATAGCACATAGCACATAGCACTCAGAGCGCAGAGGCGGTGCCGGCGCCTGTCTGACTTATAAGGTGCCGTGTCTCAAGCCATTTATCGCATCCGGTGTTTCTCGGTCTTATAGCTCTCCCACCCTTCCCTTCTGCCCTTCCGCGTGCTCGTCGTCTTTGGCTGTTGCCCGTCTGCCCATCTTCTACCAGCCCTCACCACCTATCTCTCCCCCCTTCTACTCCCCCCGTCCACACGCCCCCTCCATCATTGTGTGTGTGCCTGGTTCACACCATCATTGTCGCTCATCCCATCCGTGGCATTTGTAGAGTACTCTCACGTGCTCCTACATCCCGCATCCCACCCTCTCGCTCGACGCCTCGTACCAGGGACCTGCCTTTCGAGACGACCCTACGCGCATACGTGCTGCATATCTATCTACTATTTATCTCCTGTCCCTTCGTTCCAGGACCCTTCGCGTGCATCAGACACCTAGTCCGTGTTGTGACCTCGTGTCTCAGCCCCTCACCACCCTCACGGCCTCCTGCCTTGTGTGCTTGCTGGGCAGGCATTTTTTTGCTTTTCATGCGATACAATATCCGCCCCAAATCCGCAGCTGCTCATCTTCTTCGTTCATTCAAACTTTGGCCTATATAGTACAGCGGCGTCATCCTGCTGTGAATCTCGGCAACCTCGGGTCCTTGCTCCCATCCTGCCTGCTATTTACTGACATACGGCCTCCCGGCATCTACCCCGCGCTGCTCCCATTTCCCCAAACCCGAATAACAGAGCTCCCTTCTTGCGGTACACTCCGGCACGCAACGCAACATCATGACTGGAACCATTGCGATCCCCCAGAGGTACACCGTTGCCGACCTGGAAACGGCCTCGATACGATCTGCAGCTCCTTCCTACAGTAAGCGCTGTGTTCTTCTTTGGCGGGCGATGTCAGCGTGCTTGAGACATGCAGCGTCGGACAAGCCCGGCCATGAGCTCTCCAGCTGGTTGACGTTGCTGATGGCTGACACAACAACAGTATCATCCGAAGTACCTTCCTACCACTCGACCGTGAACCACCAGGAAGCTGCTCCAGCTTACACACCCCGAGCCACGACCACGACCAGCTCTCAGAACCGCAGGGCCCCACCCAGCCGGCCTGAGACATCGAACCCCCGACAGCAGACCATCGGCCTTCCACCGATCCCGCCGGCGCCTGCTCTGGGTGTTCCCAACCTGCACAACTTCCGCATGCCCTCCTTCTCTACGAGCAACTCGCTGGCAAACCGACACTACCATAACGTTGCTGAGCGCCGCGTCCTCGCGAACCGCCTCGCCACTGATGTGGTTCGTAAATACACGGTGATTGAGCCGCCTGCTGTTAGGCACAGGCCTCTTGAGGACCCTTACCTGGTTGGCGAGGAAGCGGCAGCTATCGCCCGCCGCGAGAGACTCGCCCGTGAGGCAGGCGACGATATTCTCATCCGCGAGGACAGACAGTGGGACTGGTGGCTGGGTATGTTGACCTAATCGTGTTGTAGTGTCTCCCTTGGCTAACAACCTCTTAGCTCGTATGAAGGACCATGAGGAGCGTGAGAGGACTTTTGTTCGTGGACGTAGGGGCGCTGACCATGGCCAGCGCAAGAAGCTCCTGCACCGCATCGGGGGCCGGATGCTCGCATGATCAAATTTCAAGTCAGTGCTACGGAAAGGACGGATATTGCTCTAGAGGTTTGGGTTTTCTTTTGTCTCTCACGCATCCGACGAACTTGACGCATCAACTGGCGTTGGGCTCAACGATCTATGAGGTCAGTAGGAGTTTAGGTTTTTGATCGTGTATTTTTGGGCCTAGTTTACAGATTGAAATCATTTCCTCTGAACACACGTGTGCTATGCCTGTCTCGTTTCTGTCTGCTTCGTCAACGGTGTTGATTCTATCCTGGCACTCGACTATGTTAGGTACGGCTGGCTTGTCAGCCGACAAACCTCACCCGAGACCAAGGATCTCGTAAGATGAACAAGGGCCAATTCAAGCGGCCCAAATATCTGTCCGACTCAGTAATTCCACTATACTCTACCTCCACGATAAATGTACAAATCCCGAAAACGCCATGGCCCATGCAGCTATTATGACATTGCCCCGTGGCTGGACGACAAGAGGGTAAGCCGAGAATTTCGAGAAGCATTGCTCAAAAGACCGCCTCCTTGATGTGCTTCCTGGTCTATAGATGACGCTTAACCCCGAGTCTTGGTGTTGAGGAGGAGGGCAACGATAAGACTATGCCACGTTAGCGATGAAGTAGGTTGGAAAAGCATATTTTCGTACCCGTAGAGACCCAAAACCTCTCCGAAAATGAGAATGAGGACCATGCCGACAAAGATTCTCGACTGCTCCATGTAGGCACGAACTCCACTGTCGCCCACGATGCCGATACAGTAGCCAGCCGCCAGGCCAGTCAAACCGACGGAAAGTCCGCAACCTAGATGCAGGAAGCCCCTGTTATAGCAGTCAGACCGATTGTACTTGGAGGAAAGGGATGTTCGTGAGCGTACGCGAAAAGGCTGTAAGACGTCCCAGATGATGGCGCGGCCAGATCCTCAGCAATGAGGACCGAGATGACCAACGAGTACACAGCCAGGATACCGGACATGATGACCGGAATAAGACACTGCCGATAAGAATTAGACTCGATTGTAGCCACGCACGAAACGAGCTATCCAACCTTCATGATAAGATCCGGCCTGAAGGTTCCCACGCCAGCAATACCAATTCCCGACTTGGCCGTGCCATACGCCGCGCCGATGCCTGGACAACCCTAGTCAGCCATCACAACTTGTTGAAAAATCGATGGGTCGAAATCGGGGAGCCGTACATCCGAAGACCATGGCGGAGGCAATGCCGGCCTGAATGAATCAACATTAGCAGCTAAACGCGACAGCAGCTCGACATGGGCACTTACCATCCCTATGAAGGGAGCGAACTTGGGGGCATACTCCGAGTCTTCCATGTTGCTTATGGTTCGTGCTCCGTGGTAGGAAAGAGAGGGAGATGGTGCGGGGTGAGATGTTGATGAAGTCGAAGTGTACAGTCGACGAAGCTTCCAAGATGATGTCGTCGCAATTCCAGGCTGCGGAATTGCTAGGCAATGACCCAGCCAATCAGGGATGGCTGGTTCTCCTGAGCCCGCACGTGACCTGGGTGAGCATGGACGCCCCAAATTCCCAGACTGGATCTGTTTAGAATGGAGATACAAGAATATTACATCGTTTTGGTACTTGAGGTGGATGGAGGTGCAATCCGGGAATGGGCTGCCAAAAAACCACTCACATGCTACAAAACGTTGATGGTATTTCAACCAAACGACTCAGCCTTTGTGCTCTTTCCTTTCATTTTACTTTTGCTTGTGAAGATACCTATGATGCAACGAGCTCGCCGAAGAGAATGCCGAAACCAACGCGGCAAGCGAGGAGATACTTAGACGCTAGCGTCACAGCCTGAAGTAGACGATACTTGACAGAAGCAAGTGCATAGTAGCCCGTCGAGCCAATCTAACAAACGTGACGGGTCCCCGGATCCTTAATAAATGGAAGAGTTTTTTGTAGAGTGCACCCGTGGTATCAAATCAAAGATGAAAGAAACAAATAGAGAAGGGGAAAAAAAGAAGGAAAAAAAGAAGGAAAAAACGGCAGGGAAAAGTGCCAATGTGTGCAATCGAGTGCCCTAGACGGTTTATCCGGGCTGGCAATGGCTCATAGGTGTACTGAGTACACAACCAACATGGCATGTACATGACGCGCGACTCGGAGGTACATGACCAAGATGGTATCCCACCTTGGGGGGCAGCGGCTCCTGGTAGCGAAAATACAGTGCCGAGCATGCTGGCATCTGCTGTAGACTTGGCTAAAAAGGCGCCCCTAGAGCACTTGCCCGGTCCACTGTTCGTTCCACTGGCCCACTGCCAACTCCTCCAACAAAGCCAAGAGCTGAAAGAGGCGGCCACTCCAAGTGCACCTCAAACCCTTAACCTTACCTACCTATCGTTAGACCACTAGACATCACACGGTCGCCATCACTCGACGCCCTCATTGTCCATTGCCCGATCTTCCGACAGGTTCTGGCTTCATTCGACCAATGCCTTCCGACTGAGGCACACTCCCGCGCCGGAAGCACAAACTTGCAATAATCGACAGCGTCGGGCAGGAACTCGTACGGCCGACATACCTTCTCCTATCGAAACAGCATCAACCCCCCATTCGTGATTCCATCAAGTTCAAACATAGAGAAGCGAGGACGACCGAGAGAGAATTTTCTCTTCCCAGAGGCAGAGTCAGAGATAGAGACCAGAGAGAGCGAGCAAGAGCAAGGGAGGACGGAGACAGGAGACGTAAGTGGCAGCGCAGATAGAGGGGGTTGAAGCACCCGCTGCCGAAACCTGTCGACCTGCCCTCTGGCGATCGAGACGGCGCGTCCTGCCGGCGGTTACTTTCGTCGTCGGCCGTTTCGAGACTTTTGACGGCCAAGGCCTCATTGCACACAGGGCATCGCGACGGTTGGTGGCCCCGCTGCTCCCATTATCTCTTGCCCGGCTGTATCGGTGCTGATGCATGACTTTCTCGCACGCCTCCTTTAGTGCAACATGGCGGACTATCACTATGACCCACGAGCTCAGCAGCGCCCGCGAGCGTACCCCGACCCGAACAACAACTACGGGCAGCGAGATGCTGCCTTCTCCAACATATTCGGCTCGGCGCCTCCAGGAGGAAGATCTCAGACCATGACCTCTTCCTCGGGGCCTCCGCCCATGATGGATCAGGGTAGAACCCAGACCATGTCCTCAACCTCATCTGGAATGCATCGGCAGCCGCCACCGCGGCCACAGCCTGGCTACTACGGCGAACAGCGGGAATACCATGACAACCGCGATTATCGTGATCCTCGTGACCACCGGGATCCCATGGCTGCAAGGCAACGCCCTATGGATCCCAACATGGCCAACAGCTACAGTCAAGGTGGTCGTTCTGTTTCTGGTCCTCAGCAGGTTCCAAGTCCTCAGGCGCAGTATATGCAGCAGGCGCGACGCCCGTATCCCGGTCCTGGGGGGCCGGTCCCTCCGCGGTTCGACCCTCGAGGTCCTCCCCAGGGCATGGGCCAACGGCAGCAGTACCCTCAAAGAAACCATCCAGGTGGTCCCGCACCTGCTCTGCAAAACGATCCCTATCGGTCGCAGTCTCTTGCCTCGATGCCTCGTCCACAGATGTACAACCCCCCTCCGAGTGCGTATCAACAGCAGCACCACCAGCATCAGAACCAGCCAGGAGCACCAGGCGCTCGGCAAGCCGCCTATTCCCAGAATAATTCGGCGAGGACCACGGCGCAAGGCCGAGTCGTCCCAGAACGGCCCGACGACCGCGCCATGTCCATGACAGGCTCGTATTCGCACCAGGATCGAGACTCGCATCAAACCATGAGTGGCCGCGTCATCCCGAACCGCAGGGCACCGGCAGATGTGCCGGCTGCGAATGGTTATCCGGCCCAGAACTCCGCCTATTCCCATGCCCCCGGCTCACAAACGCGAACCGCCAGTATGGTTTCCTCCACGTCCAGCAACGATCATACTCGCTCCATGTCAATGGCCTCTAGCATAGCGCCTACGATCACCCCCTCCGAGTCGGATGCCGCTACTCTCGTCAACCACCCTTCGAGGACCAAGTCGATCGAGAGCGAACGACCACACACCGCCAAGATCCGACCGCCACTTGTCTACCCAGCCCTCCTTAGTCGGGTTGCTGAGTGCTTTCGGCAGAAGATTATTGTCGGAGACCGAACCAAGAACGAACTCACGTACAAGAATGCTTTCAGCGGTGCCGAAGCTGTCGATGTCTTGTCATACATTATCAGAACGACCGACCGAAACCTGGCATTGCTTCTGGGTCGTGCTCTCGATGCTCAAAAGTTCTTCCACGATGTCACCTACGAGCACCGTCTCCGAGACTCGCAGGCGGAAATGTACCAGTTCAGGGAAAGTTTGATGGATGAGCCCGAGGAAAAGACGCCTGTTAATGGTGTCTTTGTGCTCCTGTCGGAGTGCTATTCTCCTACTTGTACTAGGGATCAGCTCTGCTATTCGATCGCTTGCCCTCGCCGGTTGGAACAGGTTTCTAGGTTGAACTTGAAGATCAACCCTGGCCTTCGCAAGGACGACTCGGCTAACATCAATGACGATGAAGTCGACCAGACCGACGAGCAGAAACTTTGGATCAACTCGGTTCCTAAGGAGATTGCCGACACGGTCGGAGAGAGGGAGAAGAAGAGGCAGGAAGTCATTTCTGAGCTCTGCTACACTGAACGTGACTTTGTCAAGGATCTGGAATACCTGCGAGACTTCTGGATTCTGCCTCTGCGCTCGAAGGCCTCCCCCATTCCCGCTCAGCGTCGCGAGAAGGTTGTCAAGAATATTTTCAGCAATATTGTTGACCATCCTAGCATCCACGGAGTCAGCTCTAGGCTTGCCGCGTCGCTGACAACCCGCCAACAGAAGGAGCCCATTGTGAAGAACATTGGCGACATTTTTCTTGACTATGTTCCGCAGTTTGAGCCCTTCATCTGGTACGGTTCCAAGCAGTTGGAAGGAAAGTTTGAGTTTGAAAATGAGCGCTCCGTGAACCAGTACTTCTCCAAGTTTGTGGATGAGATTGAGCGCCGCAAGGAATCCCGAAAGCTCGAGCTTAACGGCTATCTCACGAAACCCACCACACGTCTGGCTCGATACCCTCTTCTACTGGAAAACGTACTCAAATATACTGAGGACGAAAATCCAGACAAGGAGGATATCCCCAAGGTGCTGACAATGATCCGCGACCTCCTGGGAAGAGTCAACGCGGAATCTGGTAAAGCCGAGAACAGGTTCAACTTGAGGAGACTGCACGAGCAGCTCCGGTTCCGTCCCAACGAGCGAGTCGACCTCCGTCTGACGGAAGACGGTCGTGAGCTTGTCTTCAAGAGCCAGTTCAAGAAGTCGCCAACCGATCCGGCCGAGATCACGGCCTACCTCTTTGACCATGCCGTCCTCCTCGTTCGTATCAAGACAAGCGGGAACAAGGAAGAAGTGAAAGCCTACAAAAGACCAATTCCTCTTGAGCTTCTCTCTATCAAGGAGATGGAGGAAGTCATCCCACAGGGAGGGGTGAAACGAGCGTCATCCAGTCTTTTGCCTGCTTTGAGGACCAACGACAATGCCAACAGGAGAAACGAAGGTTGGCCCATCACTTTCCGCCACTTGGGCAAGGCAGGCTATGAACAGGTATTATATGCCTCCAACCAGGCGGCTAGGAAGAAGTGGCTGGAGTTCATCGACAATGCCCAGCAACGACTTCGTGCCCGAGCCGATTTCCTCAACACTACTGTCATTGCCAGCAACTTCTTTGTGGGAACCAATAAGATCAATTGCGTCACCCCCTTTGGTAAGCAAAACACCCTCTTTTCTACATTGTGAAAAATGCGACTGACTTGATTAGACGGTGGACGCAAACTGCTCTTTGGCACAGAGAACGGTATTTATGTCTCGGATCGCAAGAACAAGGACCAGGTCCCAAGAAGAGTACTGGAGACAACGGCAGTTACGCAGATCGACATTCTAGAGGAGTACTCGCTGCTGCTTGTCCTATCCAACAAGACGCTGCAATCCTATAACATGTCGGCCCTGAGTCCCGAAGAACCAGCTCTGTCGAAGCGTCCTAAGAAGATTCAAAACCACTGCAGCTTCTTCAAGACGGGCATTTGCATGGGACGCCACCTCGTATGCGCAGTCAAGTCCTCGGCGCTGTCCACGACCATCAAAGTCTTTGAGCCCAATGATGCCATGACTAAGGCTAAGAAACAGAAGGGCCTGGGCAAATTCATGACGGGTGGACAGGATGAGCTCAAGCCGTTCAAGGAGTTCTACATCCCAACCGAGTCATCGTCGGTACACTTCCTCAAGTCCAAGCTCTGCGTTGCATGTGCTCGAGGCTTCGAGGTTGTATCATTAGAGACGCTTGAGACACAGTCGTTGCTGGACCAGGCCGACACATCGCTCGACTTTGTGGCACGCAAGGAAGGCGTCAAGCCCATCCATATCGAGCGTCTCAACGGAGAGTTCTTGCTCAACTACTCGGATTTCTCCTTCTTCGTTAACCGCAACGGATGGCGAGCTCGGCCGGAGTGGCGCATCGATTGGGAGGGCACGCCAAACAACTTTGCCCTCAGCTATCCTTGGATCCTCGCCTTCGAGCCCAACTTTATCGAACTGCGCAATATCGAGAACGGCGCAGTGCACATTGTACCACACAAGAACATTCGCATGCTGCATAGCAGTACTCATGAGGTAGGTCGAGCAGCATCGCATCCATCCCATCAGCTACATGCCGTCCAGCAAGCTAACCATTGCAGATCTTATTCGCTTACGAGGATGAGCGAGGAGAGGACGTGGTTGAGGCCATTGACTTTTGGAAGAGCAACCGACGATCAGAATTGCCACCCATTGCGCCCGGCTCGCCAGGAACCCACACAAACCGGTAATATCTTGGCGTCCCTACCATATGACGAGCCATATATGTGCTCTTGCCGCAGACGAGCATTTTTTGCATTAGGATTATTATCTCGCCCAACTGCGCTTACAGCCTTGACGGCACGGTTGCCGCTGCAAGGGTAGCATGAGAGCGTTTGTGCAGGATAGAGGGCGAGCTTGTACTCTGGAAGGATAAGCCGTGGGAAAGCGTGAAATCATTGGTATCTTTTTATTGTGTCTATAAGCGTCGTGGATAATCGGGCGGACCGTCATTTCTTGTTTCTAGTTGCTCGCGCTCTTCCACTTGAGACACATTATGGGAGCGACACATAATCTTCAAACCGACACGCTTATCACTGCATCACCTTGGTTTTGTGCGTTATTGATCTGTCTGAACATTTCTCCCATGTGCTCTATGTCGTAAGGCTAGTATTCCCATGCCTTCTCATTCACAACAATCATCATAATCGACAACAGTGCCCCCCCCCCCCGGACCCGACGTCCTTGGTCGATGCTCGTAGCTTTGTGTAGCCTGCTGCGAGCTGTATCTCGCTTCATGACACCCTCCCCTGCGTCATGGTAGAAAAGGCATCCGAAACTCTTCCATTCTCGACCACGACCGCTCCCCAGCGCTGCTCCCTGCTCCGTCTAGGTCCCAGCTTCCCCTCCCACAGCCCCAGCTCATCCAGCAGCACCTCGAGCACCGTGATATAACCCGCAGACCGGTCTCCCGACGTCCCCGCACCCTCCTCCTCCTCCTGGCGGGCTACCCGGGCGCCCAGCAGGTGCAGGTCGAGCAGCCGCGAGAAGACGAGTCCGAACTTGGGCTTCACGCGGCGAGAGGCGGCGAAGACGGAGCGCAGCGTCGAGTCCAGCGGCGCCGCGTCTGCCGCGGCCGTCGTCGTCGTGTTGAGGAGGAGGACGAGCGGGCTCGAGGGCAGCGTGCGGGATAGGCGCCGCAGGTGTGAGCCCAGCAGGTGCAGGGCGGCGTGCGCGGCGGCGCTGTCGCGCTGCGTGAAGAGGCTCGTCATGAAGGTGGTGAAGTGCGTGACGAGGATGATGTGCGGGAGCGAGGCGGACGAGGACGGCTTCTTGGCAGCGCGCTGGGGTGGCGGCGGCGGCGGCGATGCGGCCACGAGGGGCGACAGGGCGTCTTCGTCCTGGCTGTCTCCCACTTCGGATATGGCAGACGGCGAGCGCGCCGCTTCTGGTGAGGGTGGGGGAGGCGAGGAGGGCTCGTGGCGGCCGTCGAGATCGGCCAGCACCTCCTCCAGCCCATCGAGGTCGAACACGCAGGACAGCATTGTCCTATCCAGACAATCATTCATCGAAACCTGCTGCTTCTGCTGCTGCTGCTTCAGCTCCGTCTTCAACACGGCGCGCAGGGCAGAGAGGATCGCGCCGGCCGGGTTGGGCGTGACGATGAGGGCGCGCCGGTCCTGTCCCGCGCACAGCTCGCCGACGAGCGTCTGCAGACCGAGCTGGAATCAAAGCCACGCGGAAGGATAATCAGCCCACGGTTCTCTCACTCTCTGCTTTTCTATTCTTCTCTTATACCCATCGTCTTGCCCCCAACTCAGGAGGGGTTGTGTGTGCAGGCGTGCGAGGTTCGGGCTGGCTAGTAGCTACCTTGAGACCAATGTCCTCCTCCTCTGCACTGATCCCCACGACGCTGCCGCGCTCGAGGCCTCCCATGAGCACGTAGTCATCGATACCGGTGCATCCCGTCCGGAACGGTCCCAGTGCTTTAAGAGTGTTGCGCCGCTTGAATTCGTCGTCGACAAGGACGGAGGCTGATATTGGCTCCATATCAAGACGAGAGCTTACTTGTGAGCGACGAAGGTCCAGGATGTTGCTCTGTTCGATAGCATTCATCTAAATCTTTTAACTTGGGAGGGTGGTCGGGCGTTCATATGCGTTTTTCTAATGTGCATTGTCGTGGTGTCTTACATGTCCAAAGATTAGTAGTTGGCCGTTGTGGAATCAGGTGAGCCTGTTTGTCAGGGTGTGAAGATAGTGAAAACCTTGGTAGGTGGGGCATCTCGATAGCAAGCAGTTGGGTTATGACGACATGGCAACCTCTTCAAGGGGTCGACTCTTATGTGCAGGTTCAAAGTCCAAAAGTGGTAATTATGTATTCGAAGTGTTCGTTCGTAGCAACTATACTGTGATACCGCCGGCCTTCTATCACAAGCCAAGTCTTGTCCTACACAAAGGCATTTAACCATCTCCGTACCAAGGCAGTCGCAGTCAGTCAATATGCCCTCGGCTCCATTAACTTGGGCTCTTTCACACATAATGAATCTTCGTCCGTGGTATCTAGCTCCCGCCCTAAAGCAAACTAGTATCTCTTGCTCGTACAGCCAGTTCCAAAGTCATCTGCGCAGGCATCGTTAAACCCTTGCACGCAGCATCCGTGGCAGCCAAGCGACCCCGTCACCCCTCGCTTTGGATGATGGGAAGTATCCCCCAGCCATCGTGACCCAACCTCTCCGGCTCGAGCAGCGGTGTGTTACTATCGTCTCCTTCTCCGCTCTGCATCCGCGTTTCGCGGCCTTCCGTAAGGACTCGTCGAGCACTTGATATCCACTAAACAGCAGTGCCAGGAGGCGGCATATCCGTGTTTCGTGGCTTTCGGGGCCCCTTCAAACTCTTCATGCGACCCAGAATTCCTGTGGGCTTACTCGGAGCTTCATCGCCTGGCATGGTCGCGTCCGTCGTCGCTCTTCGCTCAAGGCCAGCGCCATCGGGCCTCTTAGGCACCGCGTCTGGAGACATGCCACCGTCGCGAGGTCGGATGCTGATGCTTTCCTCGCCTTTGCTAAACTCGAACAAGAATGGGTTGGTCTCTGTGTTGCCCGGCGTGCCTGGCGAGATAGCATTGGGAGAGCGCCTGCTGTACGCTCCCTCGGCAGGGGGGATCGTGCTGATGAGCCATAGTCACGAGGGCCCTTGTTGATATTTCGAATTCGATGAGCCAGCGACTTCTTCCGCTGCAGGCCATTCTCAACGGCATCCTCTGCTTGCTCTACTTGATGGCGCACAATCGCGGATCGAGCGGCCGGTGTACCCTCCAAGAACGTCGACGTACCAAGACCAACAGTCTCGTCACCATGAACAGGGGCAGCTCCGAGGCTGGAGTCGAAGATGGGCGGCTCCTTTCCGTTCAGCTTGCTCTTGCCGCCAGCATAGTCCCTGAAGGCCTCTTCCGTGGCATTGCCCAAGAATGCCGAATGGTCTGCCTGCTTGTTGAGTGGACCAGCACCACCCAAGGAGTTGTTGAGCGAGTCCTTGGGGAAAGCCTGCATCGGTGCCCGTCGGCTGTTGTGGCGGTTTCTGTGCGGGTTGAGTGCGTCAAAGGGGCCGTCGTGGTGGAACACTGTGACGAGTCAGTACGGACATGCCGAATAATGAAACGGGGTCATGGCGGGCAGTCACATACATCCGGTCCCGTAGATACTTGTAGCATCCAGCTTGTCAATGAGGTCCATGCGGCGGCTGGGTCGGTGGGATCTGCTCCTATCCTTGCCATCGCGATCCTTGCCTTCACGCTCCTTGCCCTCACGGTCTTTGGCCTCGCGGTCCTTGCTCTCGCGATCACGGCCTTCGCGACGCTTCTTCTCTTGCTCGCGTCGTCTTTCTTCAATCATCTTCCTCTCCTCATCTGTAATGGGCCGAACATCGAGATCGATGAGGGACGTGTCCGAGTTGCGGCGAGGTCGTCGCTGCGGCGGTCGGGAACCTGGAGGGCCCGGGCGCGGCCCTGATCCCGATCCTGGCTTCCTGGCTCGCATATCATCCTCTTGGGACGGCGTGGGGCGATGCCTGCTGCCGCTGGCGCTGCGGCGCTCACCTTGAGGGCCATCGCTACCGCCTCGTGGTGGTGGCGGTCGGTTCATGGGACGTCGCGGAGGAGGAGGAGCGTTGGAGGGTCTGGGTGCATCGACCAGCTTGTCATCGAGGGTCAAGGAATCCTGCAAACTGAGTGTCAGTGACGGCTCATCTCATCGCAACGGCACACAAGAAGCCAAGGGGCGGGTGCCCCGCTTATCAAGGACCAAGGGCACTGACAAAGATGTTTTCGGCCGACGTGACCTTGGAGTCTGAGGTGGTAGACATGGCGCCGGGCGACTTGAGAGGTTGTTGCGATGGGTCAAAAAATGGATTTCGCGAGACTGGTCGAGGGCGAGGTTCGGGGTCGTCAAAGGGGGACCTGGGGGATGCGAGACCGGACTCGAAGCTGAGAGGGGAAGCTGCACGGTTGCGGAAGGGATTGTTGGAGGAGAGATTTATGCTCAGATGAGGCGCCTTGCCTCCTGCGGACGCTGCGATGGGAGAAGACGGCGAGTTAGCTCGGTCGCTGGGAAGAGAGAAGCACGTCGATAGTTATAGGTGGGCACGGTGATAAAGACGAAGGAAACCTGAAACAGGGCCGTCTAGTTGATACCCAAGCACAGAAGGGACGTGTTGGTATGCAATGCGTGGCTAGGCAGTGGCCCAGTTTTGCTGTTTCCCCCCTTTCCTGCTGGGTTTGGCGGTTAGGGGAGCCCAGGGATGGGGTCATAGACAGGCCCCTGGAGATATGGAATAAAGGAGATGGCCTCAAGGAAACGAGGGGCGGCAATGACTGGAGCAGATGAAACGTGCGTCTGCTGGGCAAGCAGAAGGGGGAGAAAATGGGAACAGACGAATCAAGGAAGAGGGTGGCGAGGGCTTACCTGGGCGAGGACCATCCATGGCTGCGGGTGGACGGGTGCTGCTGCTGTATGCGGTGATGCTGAACAGAAAGGATGGGCGTAGAAGTTGAGGAGCCGCAGTGAAAGCTCCGAGCAGGTTAAATTCCGTGGGCCAGGAACTCGAAGCCTAGCGTCATACCAAGCAGTACGCCGCGCCGAAACACGATCGCCAGGCAGTCTAACCCGAGTGGGAACTGCACTTTGGGCACGACAACCAAGGACTGGGAAGTAAAAGGGGGGTGGAGGCGTGGGGAGGCAATGCGCGAAGAGAGAGGAAGAGGCGACTCTGGTGGGCTGGGAGACAAAACCTGAAGGCTTTCCAGGTTCTTGTCGATCGTAGGAAAAGTGTGCCGCGGCAACGCGCGTCACCAGGTTGTTGCTTGGCGGGCGGGAGCAGAGCGATGAGGTCCGACCAAGCGTGGGTGGATGGTTGGTGGGATTCAATAGATGCCGGCCCGTGGTCGGTAGGGCAGGCGATTAACCAAGTGAGTACGGAGTACAGAGTACAGAGTACAGAGTACAGAGTAGGGGATGGAGAGACAAGAATCCGTTGGGCTTCCCAGTCGTCCCTGGATGGGGACAGGTAATGAGGAAATGGGTCGGTCGCTGGCCCTCTTCTATGATCCAGCGGGGCGGCAAACGGCTGCTGATGGTTGCCAGGATGCCAGGATACCTAGGGGGAGCTGATAGCAGGGGTTGTGGGTTGACACTAGGTGAGTAAGGGACCGTCTCCGCTCAATCGTCAAAAGCCGAAGCGCAGCGCAACGCAGCAAAACGTGCCAGTGTTAGAACCAGAATCAGGACTGGGACTAGGCAGATAATGCGAGCTTCCTGGTTATTATGTGTCGAGCGATCGATCGATTAATTCACTGGCGGTTGTCGGGGCTCGACGTCGGATGACTGGGGGGGAGGCGACTCGGCTGCCAGTGAGCCAGGTTCACGAACAGGCAGGGATGTATGGATGGTGGTTGCACGATGGTGGACGGAGGGTATCGTCAGTGGCGGCTGGTCGCTTCGCAGGGCGGATTCGAGGGGAACCGAGGTGCTCGAATGAAATAAATGGATGGGCCAGGGAGGATGGCCAGTCAATCAGTATCTGGCTTTTGAATCAAGTAAACGAGTAGAGCGCAAACGGGCGGCGGGGTCCAGGCGGGAGCTATAGCAGCCACTTATCGACAGCCCAACGAATTGCTGGTACCGAGGGGGCACAATGACTGGCTGGCTGGCTGGTTGACTGGTGGGTGTTGATGCGTTGCTGCTTTTGGTGGCTGCGACGCTGATGGCGAAGGTTCGTCCGTCTGGCAAATCGATAAAACAATGGAAATGGTGCAATGGCTAGCGTATGAAAGGAGCGGATTGATGTCGAGGAGCTCCGCGGTGTCGAATTCAGCCGCAGGGGAGCTGGAGGAGCCTGGAGAGGAAAAGAGAGAGAGAAGAGCGAGGCGTGAGTGGCCCAGGCAAGGAGTCTGTGTATGTCTGAGCCGCGATGGCGACTTCGGGCTGTATAAGAGAAGCAGGCAGACGATGGGAGCGACTGGATGAAGAGACGCAGGCGATAGCGAGAGTAGGCGGCAGCCGCACGTCAGAGGTGGTCAAGCCAGGTGGACTGGTGAAGGAGGGGGAGAGAAAAGAAAGAGGTGGAGGGAAGAGGGAAGAGACAGAGACAGAGACAGCGACAGAGACAAGAGAGAGGGGGAAGGGATAGGCGAGGCGGCGAGCTTCCGCATTCAACAGGAAGTTCTAGACGCTGGGCTGGACGGTGACGGTCCGTCCGTGGAGGGCTTCATAATTCATAATTCGGTTAGTTAGGTAGTAGTAGGTACTAATTACTGGTAGGGCCACATGGTAGGTACCTTAGTAGCCGTAGTGTGCGGCAGTACTTGCGGCCCAGGTACATACACATCTCCGCTCCTTCCCTTTCCCTCCTCCTGTCTGCCTCATGCTGCTAACTTGACTTGGGCAGTGACCTCCGTTCAATTCACAGGCCTCCTGTCCCATGTCACATCTGTGCCGTTGCAGGATTCCTTATCCGATACGAGCGACCGTGGGCCAGTCAGCTCCATCTTCCTCCATCTTCCTCCTTTGGCTTGCTTACCTTGTCCATATCTATCGTTGTTGTCGGGTGATGGTGGGATGAATGCATCTGAGGAAATACCACAGATTCTTGGCAAGGAAAATGGTCATAAGGCACAGCGTGGTTCAGCTAGGTATTCCTGCATGGGTTCAAGGCACCTTGGCGGCAGTACCCTAGGCCCAACTGGAACGAAAGCGCTTTCTACCACGACAACCAGATCGGCAGATTCCTCGCTGTGGCATGCTGGGGAAATCTACAATAGTACGGCTGTTTGCGTGCGTGCGATAAGAGCCCTCGCCTGCTCGTATTGCATTTCACAGCGGGTGCTAACCCCCAGTTACTCACAGTCTTCTATAATTATTCTCCTTTTGCCCTCTCCACCTATTGTACATACAGAGTACCGTATGTACATACATAGTATGCTGTGCCTGCTCCGCAATCAGGATCCCCTGCTCTCCGTATGTGCGGGGCATGGAGATGAAATGGGGATGGCCTCCTCACCCGTCCCTTGGTGAATTCAGGGCCTGGTAGCCAAGAAGGCTTCTCTGGCCCGTACCTGTTCCCTAGTCTGTAGGCTGCAGGCTGCTTTCTCTTGGCCTGGTCTAATATCTATGGCTACCAATGACCATGGCCTGAAAGCTGAAGACCATACCACTTACGTGTCGAATGAATCTACATAGTATGGTCCAACCAAGTTTTCCAGGCCCAGAACCATTATCCATATTGGCTTTTGGGTTTAATTGAGTGAGTGGGCTGCAGGTGCCTCGTGCAAGATCTGCACGAGTCAACAATTTGACACGACGCATCAACTCCTTCCTCCCTGCATACAATAGGCATGTAGTACAGGTAATGTATGACTGTGCTCCTCCGTACCTACTACAGGCAGGTGCCAACTTAGTAAGTGCTAGGTAATTGCCTTTTTCCCTTTATTTCTTCTGTTCTGCATCGCTTGGTTCGGCAATTCAACCCTCTTTATTTTGTCCACAGCCCGAGCCATCATCCCCACCAAACCCATTTCCCACCAGGGGGGAACCTCTTTTCCCTTCCCCTGTTCGGTCACAACTACAGAGGTAGCGAGCTTTCCCCTTGCTGTCCTCGAGCCGCCCGAGATGGCGCCACCTAGCCGACCACCTTTAGGGGCCTGGGTAGCCACGCTAATACGAGATTAATATCATCAAATCCTTCAGCCCAACATCTGCACTAGCGCTCTGGATGTTGTCCTCCCCCATTCGAGACTTTGGGCTGCCCTTCAATGGCTCGCCTTGTGTGGTGCCTGGCTAATAGATACTAGATACTACCTTGTAGTTGTCGCTCATCTAGGCGCCAAAGTGCAACTTGGCCTGCCTCCTTTCCATCACCATCCGCCGGCTTCGTCACACGAGCTCCATGACGACGCCATCCCGTCCCATCGCTTTCTATGACCGCCGATCTGCTCTACCCGAATCAGCAGGAATTGTCATGGGCCGCTTGTCTCGCCCACACATGGCCCTGGTTAGTCTCAGGTTGCCAATTTGCACAAATGCTTCCGGGCACTTCTCACACAACGCCGAAACTCGTTGACCAGGAGAGGGGCGCCACAATTGGCAGAGCTCTTCTCCTATTACTGCTAGTAGTAGGTGCTCTGCTGCCGATGCCCTTGCAGGGCAGGGATACTCCAGATTCGGCCGCCCGCTTCTCTGCCATAATTTCCGGCCTGCGTGGGGCCGTTCTGTGATGAACATTTGGCCATCGTTCCCGGCACATGTCCGATACCAGGGTGGGGCCGAAGCAACTTGATACGACGTATTACATAGTACGTCGCCCTTGATATTCACCCATCCATCTGCATTCAGAACATTTTAGTACAATGCATTCTGTTGCTGCTATTGCATTCGTTCTTTTATGTGTTTGGTGGTAGGACGGGTTGATGGACGGAACGGCAATGAACAATGAAGCGTCCGTCCCCGGAACTCTCGGGACAGCAGAGACACTCTTCACACCCTCCCTCGGTTGAAGCGGTATCTCTAGCAAGTCGGCCCTGCCTTACACCTTCATTTCTTGTATTGCAACTGCTAGTACGCCAGTGCCCTATATCCCAGCGTACAAGGCCGCGTCCCTCCCTTTATCCAGCCGGAGACGTTGCCAACCCCCTTACAGTATCGAAATCGGTATATGTCCTGCTCTAACCCCTACGTACTCCGTCCTGAAGCTGCCCTCGGACAGCTGCTCCCATGGTCATGTCTTGTTCCAAGCATTGATGCGCCATTATTCTCATCCCTCAAACTCCACAACCCCGTGGAAGCGGTCGTGGCACCGCTGCTGGCCCTCACCCGGCCTTGGTTGGGGTCCGCATCCAGCAGACTCTGCCCATGATCCTTCGATGATGCACCAGCAACGGCATCTGCTCCATCCAGGAGATCGCGGTCCGAGCTTCTGACGGTCCTGCTTGAAGTGCCCGTTCCACTGCGTACCCCAACAGCAGCACCAATGTCATCATCGTCCTCTTCGTCATCATCAACCTTCTGGTTTGGCGTGGCGTTCTTCTCCAATTCTCGCTGTGCCTCCTCCATACGACGGCGCACTTCGGTAGCCACTCGCATGCCATCTGTGACAATGTTGTCCAGGACACCGCGCAGACCACGCCCAGGTCCCACTGCACCGGCTGGCGGTGGGACCGGCGGGCGACTACCGAAGCCTATGCTGGAGAAGGTTGTCAGGCCCGAATTCGTTGCTGCAGGGCTCTGGTAGCCCTCGATGACGCGGAACGAGGTCGGGAAGGATGATTCGAAGAACTGCTCCAGAAGCTCATCCGCAAGCACCACCATTCTGAATGTGGGCAGGGTCATATGCAGTGGGTGTGCTGGATCCAGCGCCGCGTTGGCCGCCTCTGACTTGGCCTTGGATACTCGCCGTCGGCTTTCGTCATTCTCGCCACTTGAAGTGGTATCCGTTGAACTTGGAGTCAGTTCTGTAGGCATCTTTGCCTTGGTAGGGCTTCCCGTAGGGCTTTCCATGGTGAGCAAGTCTTCTTCTTCATCCTCATCTTCGTCATCGTCATCGTCATCGTCGTCGCCAATGGCAAAGGCGTCGGGGTTCGCCAAGTCCTCCTTCTCTTCAGCGACAGCTGTCTCTGCTGCAGCATCCTGGTTCTTGGGGTGGTCAGGGTCGGCGTATTCGAAGCAACGACGGATAAATGCGCTGACGCTCCCCAAAAAGCGCTCGTTCATGGAAATGCCTGCTGGGAGACTGTTTTGAGAGTCGGTGGCGCTTGGCGTGTCGCCATTCAGCGCTGTGCTGGAGGCGCTGGGGCTCAGTGTGCCATCAAGACCGCGGCGCGAGAGGAAGAGAAGGGCTTCTGAGATTCGGAGGATGCCCTCCCGGTCCACCTTGCCGTCTTGGTCATCATCGTACAGCTCAAAGAAATAGGTGATGATGCCCATGATGTCCCGCTTCCCCTTGATCCTGGCCATGCCCGTAACCACATTCTGCAGCGTCAGAGCTGAGTTGCCATCCACATCCCACTTCTTGAAGAGCCGTTGGAGGAACTCGTGATCGGCTGGCTCCGGGCCTGCACCCCAGGGAGACAGAGGATTAATGGGTTTCCTAGAGGTGTGGTAGTGCGAACCATTGTCCCTGTCCGAGACAGCCCACTTGGCGATGCTGGAGAGGAATTCCCTGAAGGCATCATAGTCCATCAGACTGGTGCTAGGCCCCAGTCCAACACGGCCCTTCTCAACCTGGTTCTGGGGCGGCGCGAAGATGTCCGAGGCACGCGTCCTGCTCGACTTGGCTCTTCTCTGCATCTCCTCCTGCATCATCACGTCTCGCTGCTGCCTCTCGTAGAGGACATTATAGAAACGATCGTAGAGAGCGCCAAGCTCTTCGGGGCTGAGAAGCTTGCTATCCGGTCCCAAATTGCGGATTGCCGTCCGCTTAGCAAAGTTCTCGATATTGTTAAGGACCGCGTCCTTGTTCTTCAGTCGCAGCTCGGTAATGCTGCTGTGCGTGATGCCAGAAAACTCCTTGAAGGCCACCACCATCAGCTCTTGGAACCGCGTCACCGCTCTTAGCTTGGGGTTCTCAGATTTCGGGTGGGCGGACTCGTCGAGTCTGGCAAAATACGACTTGAGGACCGAGATGAAGGCGCCGTCATCCGATGCGTCCAACAGCTCCTCACCGTTGATTCGTAGAATGGCAAGGCCAACCTGGAAAAGCACCTTGGGACCTTCGACAAAAAAGACGTCCAACACACGGAAAGCAAAGACAAGAGGCATGGAGTTGATGTACAGGGATAGGAACCAGGGAAGGGAAACGACGGAGAGTTGAATATCGCACTTGACGAGGTGCTCCCATAGTATGGGCATCGTCTTCTCAACCAGAGACTCAAAGACCTTTTGGTCAAGGAGAGTGCCGTACATGGTGGTGGAGTAGTAGCCCGGGACCAGCCGGTCACAGAGAGCAGAGAGGAGAAAGAAGGCCTGGGTCTCCGACATGTAGATGAGCAAGGCCGCGACGACAATGTTCATGGCCTGGCAGTAGCCAACGTCTGTGTTCACCCAGCTGTAGGCAGTGAGGACACGTCGCAGCCTGCCGATGCCATCTTCGCTCTGGAATCCAGGGTACTCGGGCAAACTTCGATTCAGGTCCTTTTCGATCTCGTCGATAGCGAGCGACTCTTGACCCTCGAACTTGGCCAGCGTCTCGGCGTACAGGGTGGGATTCTCGAGGCGCAGATAGAAAGACCCCGAGGTGACCTCCCATACCTCACCTCTTAGGCGATTAGGCAGACCAACTCGGATCAGTTTGTGAAAGGTCGGCTGGCGGAGGAGCGTGGCATTTCTTCCATTGTCGCGCAGGTACTCAGCCCAGAGCCGCATCTTAGCCCTGTCCCGAAGCTTCTTTGGGTCGCCAGGATATCGGAAAATCATGCCCAGCCCGGCGTCTGGTGGGCTGTCGTTCTTCCTCTCGTCGGGACGCAGGAGGTACTCTGAGTAGCTCTCAGCGACGACTCTGCGTAGTTTGCCCACGCTAACAACGCCAGCCCGGAGACCTCGCTTGAGACCATCGCAGAAACGCTCGCAAGCCTGTCTTGTACCGGCGAGGTGGATGGTGATGCGCTGCTCCCTGGATTCTTTTCTATCTCTGCTGGTCTCCTTGTCCTTATCTTTTGGGCCTTCGGCGAGAAGTCCATTCCAGGTGGTGAGGGCGAGAGCGAACTGAAGCAAATGATCAAGTCAGCGCTGAGGTCAAGAAACATACATACCCAGCTAAACGCATCGAGTGGACGTGGTGACTGCAGCAGAGTGGCCATACCTGGAAGTTCTGACTGTTCAACCTCTCTACTCGTCTGATGGCGCAGAGCGGGAACGTGAAGCCATTGCCACTGGGGCCACCGCCATGGGTCTGGCCGGTGAATGCCGAAGAGGTTGAGGTGCTAGCGGACTGGATGAAGCTACTCGGCGTGGTAGAGAAGCACATGTACGATTCGGAGAGGTGCAGCTTGCCAGCGTAGTGCCATCCTCGGTCTTGGTCGCGACCTCCCTGGGTTGCGTTTGCAGGGGGTATGGTGAGCTCGGCATTGATCTCGTAGAGGGGCGTCTGGGAGGAAGGGAGACGGAATTGGCCCTGAAAGAGGGACGCTTTTGAGGGATTGCGGTCGGAGCTGGAGAGGTTCAGACCCTGGGTAGGGTCAATGAGCTGCTGGGCCCTTTGGACGATGTTCGTAAAGTTGGAGAACATGCTGGGCGTCCTTGCGGTCAGCAGGAGGGCATGGCGAGGTCAGCCGCCGAGGGTATCGAGGTCGAGGGTCGGATGAGGAGACGCCGATGGCGAATGCAGCGAGGGCCAAGGGAGGAGAGAGGAACGGCGAGGCGAATGGGGAGGAGATTGGGGTTGGAATCGATTCGGATGGAACGATGTGGCGTCGTCGGGGGTATCGAGGGTTTGGAGCCAAGCAAGTACGGCTGACAGAGGGGTCGAGTGTGGCGTCTCGATGCAGATGGGACGCTATTCAGGCGGACGGCAGGCACACGGAAGCTGGCAGCGGGTTGGAGGTTGAGGTTGAGAGGGAGATGAAGGGCGTTTGTTGCGGTTGGCGAGGTCAGATAGGTCGACGGTTTCAGTTCGACCCTGAAAGTGGAAGGCTGCTGACGGTTCTGGCGGAGGCTTCCAACCACAGCTCAGCAGCTTGGCTTGGCACCTTGACCGTGTGGGTTGAGTGGTCAGGCTGTGGCTGCGCGCTGTGGCTGTGGGGGAAGGGGGGCCTCCACTGGGGCCTCCAGTTCTGGCACTTCAGACTGCCTGTAAGTAACCTACATGTAGTTAGTAGGGACGAAAGAAGCAGACGCTCCAAAGAAGCATTGGGCAGCCAACGGCTCGGATTGAGCAAAGCCGCGCGCAGCTCTCGATGCGCAACAAACACGGCATTGATGCAGCCCTGCGACCCAGCCTCATGATTGCTCCATCAACTGCCCAATCAAGTCCCTTCATTCGCAACTGGTGGTTTGTCAGGGTGTGTGCTACAAACATGATCGTGCCCGTGAGGCATCCCAAACCACAGCCGCACGACGTGTTCTCGTTGCCGGCGCGAGTCTGGAGGCGCCAGGATTATCACAGCAAGCATTGGGAGCGGTTGTGAGTGCTTCGCAGACGATGCTCGCCCTACTCGTCAATATTGCGCTGCATGTTCCGCCGGCTGCCTTCATCCCCTTGGCTTGGATAGATGTTAGTTCATGGGGGGCTAGATATTTATATATATCGGTACTTGTCGGCTCATCTGTCATAGACACATTGGTGTATATCTCTTAGTACCTACTGTAGGTAATGTTCCAACGCTGCTTGTCACGATAGAGGTCTGGGTTGAATTGCTCGTCCTGCTGACGAAGCAGCACCTCCTGCAATTAGTACCTTTGAAGGATACAACCGCTACACATCTGCCGAACCAAGCAATAGGCGACATGATTTCTGCGACAATGATACCCAGCAGTTCCGTCATGTTTCTGCCCTGGTCAAGCCAAGTATCGTCGCTACGCCGGTTCGGCTTGTACATGCTGAGACCTTTGCAAACAATGCATGCAGCCGTGAACAACTGCCGCTTCCCGGTCACACAAAAAAGCCCAACTCTCAAATCTTAAATCCGGCAAGAATTAAGAGGCACGAGGTTTGTTCAGCCGCCAAAAATAGGCTTCAGCTCTGCTCTGCGCTCTTCCAGCACCCGGAGACGCTAGGCCTAACGAGGGACAGCGGGCGAATCAGCTGTGCAGTTACCCGTTCCCTCACTACCTATCTATGTACCTACATATACAGGTACCTAACCTACTTATGTCTGTACGGGGCCTCTCTTTGCTGCGTCAATAGGAAAAAGGACAAGCAACCAAGTGACAGACTGCGAATCATCTCATCTCCCCTTAGACCCCCCGTTCTTCGCCGAAACGCGCCCCTCTAATTTTTTTTCCTTTTCTTTCAACGATGGATGATGGCAGGGGTAATCAATGGTGCTCGCCGGCCTGGGGGGAGGGGCAACCAATCAGCCGCCAGCGCCAGGACTGCGGGTTTCCAATTCGTACCACATGGCGCCCGACCCTCACTGTCACACTCGTGATCCCTGCAGCCAAAAATACCCCTGATGACAGTACCATCGCCGAGATGCATCATGGGGGGAGGGGAGCGGAGGGGAGGATTGAACCAGAATGCCTTGCCATGTATCCCATCCCCCTCTTCTCTACCCAAGTGTCTATTGCGTTATGCTGTGTGCTTGTAGAGATTGAACACGCAACATGGCGAGCTGATGACAGACTGCATGTCTCACCCCCAGGATCGACAGAAACCTTTCTCAGAAGCCTTCTTGTCGCGCTCTGTTCCTCTTCCAAAAAGTTGGATGCGCTGGCACATGGGTGTTGCGTCATACCCGGCCCCGCGACGGCAGGCTCCTTGTCATCTTCTCCCCGGCCAGCGCCAGCCAAAGCTTGCCTGTCCAATGCCCATCTCGTCCTTGTTTTTGGGTTACCATCTGTACCGCTGCTCTGGGAAGTAAGTAGCTGTCTGTATTGCCGTTCGGAATCTTACTCCAGATCCTACTGCTGGCCCCCGGTCCTTTAATGCTCGGCCTCATCCTCCATCTGACTTTGCCTCCCTCTCTCTCCTCCTCTCCTCCTCTCCTCCTCTTCCCCTCTTACCTTTGTTGTCAAGTTCCATCTCTCCCACCACCAGTGCTTCATCTTCTACTGTACAGTACTCTGGTCAATGGGCAGCCAGGTAGTCAATGCCCTCCTGCGCTTGTCATCTGTGGAGCAGCTCGTTTCCGCTCGTCACCCAGCAATATCAATCACCCAGCATTGATTGACTCGCTCTTGGCCCCCTTTCAGCATAACAAACGCCCAGACGACCTGGTCCGTTCGTCGACCCGCCCAAAGGAGACATCGTCAGCTTCGCACGCTGCATATCGCCCCTCGCTGACCCTGCCACTCTGATTCACTCCCTTTAATTTACCCTGCCCTCTCCGCCTATTACTTCCCTTCATTGCTCTCCCTCTCCGGCCGCTCATCCTACCCACCTCGCATGGTATAGCTATTCTTATTCCAGGAAATACTCTTCTTTCCCCTACCTACAGGTAGTTCGACGGCCTCTCTCTGCTTGTCACACATAGAGTATTAGCGCCTGGAGCCCATTTGTCCCTTACCCTTTACGGTCCTGGTCTGAAACACTGATACTCGGCCATCCGACAAACACTAGAAAGAACCGAGGCGTTCCAGAAGAAGGGGGCCCCTGTTAAGAAGAACAAGCCAAGGGGATCCAGAACGACAGAAAACAGAGAGTAAAAATCAGGCCGGGTGGAGGAAACGCCCAAGGGGATTGACAAGAAGAAGGGTGCAAAAGACAGACCTTCTGGCTCCTCGCTCTCTCTCTCGCAAAGCATCGCCGCCGGTTTATTACCTTCGCAATCCCTAAAAGATGGCTGCTCTAGTCGCCCAGAACCACGCAGCGCTCCCGCCTGGGAACAACAGGCACATGGATGCTAGCGCGGCGCAATCGCAATCGCAAATCGCAAACACCACCACCACCACCACCAGCGCCGTCAACGCCTCTTCCTCTTCAGAGCCGCTCCCCGCCACGCCAAAGTTCAAGCCCAGCGACTTTGCCATTGTCCGCACGCTCGGTACCGGTATGATCTCTCCCCCCGCCTGTGTTGGCTGCCTCTGCTAATGCCACTCTTCGACCGCAGGCACCTTTGCCCGCGTCTGCCTCGTGCGCCCGGCCAACAGCGCCCCCTCCGACGACCAGAACCCCAACGCGCAGGTCTACGCACTCAAGATCCTCCGCAAGACCGAAGTCGTCCGCCTCAAGCAGATCGACCACGTCCGCCACGAGCGCGCCGTCCTCGCCGACGTCGCCGGCCACCCCTTCATCACCAACCTCCTCGCCTCCTTCTCCGACCACGATGCCCTCTACATGCTCCTCGACTACGTCCCCGGCGGCGAGCTCTTCAGCTACCTGCGCAAGTTCCGCCACTTCAACGAGCCCGTCGCCCGCTTCTACGCCGCCGAGATTGTCCTCGTCCTCGAGTACCTCCACGAGCACCAGGGCGGAGTCGCTTACCGTGACTTGAAGCCCGAGAACCTGCTCATCGACAAGGATGGCCACATCAAGCTCGTCGACTTTGGCTTCGCGAAGCGTCTGGGCTACCGGGACAGCCGCCCCGTAGAGACGTACACTCTCTGCGGAACCCCCGAATATCTGGCGCCCGAGGTGATTCATAACAAGGGTCACACAACAGCCGTCGACTGGTGGGCGCTAGGGATTCTGATATTCGAGTTCTTGACGGGCTACCCCCCATTCTGGCACCGCAATCCCATCGAGATTTACAAACAGTAAGTGGCCCTTGCCGACTCTTTCAAACCATGAAAACTCACCACCCTCCCCCCCAAATAGAATCGTCGAGAAGCCCGTCCTCTTCCCCCAAGAACCTCCCGTGTCCGACGTCGCAAAGGACATCATCCGCTCCTTCTGCACCGTTGATCGATCCCGGCGACTTGGCAACATCAGCGGTGGTGCCGCTCGCGTCAAGAGCCACCCCTTCTTCGACGGCGTCAACTGGGACGACCTCTACAACAGGCGAACCCGCGGCCCCATCATCCCCCCGATCCGATACCCAGGCGACACGCAGTGTTTCGACACATATCCCGAGGAGTCGAACAACCAGGAGATATATACCGACGACATGGCACAGAAGTACGACCAATACTTCAAGGATTTCTAAACGTCCCTTCTCCTCGGCAAGCCGCGGGCTCGGCTGCATATAATAACTATACCGCGGGGAACATGTCCAAGAACAGCTTGCTGTGTCCCCAACCTTGTTCTTGGCCGATTCACCAACCCTTAATACACCATCTCATCATCTAGACGTCCATCACATACACATTGGACTACCATCGACAAATAGTTGTGTAAGACTACGATACGCTTGACGACAATACGAGGCATCCTGACACTGGATATGGCCCAAGAAATAATCACATACATCAAAGAAGGGGGCCCGGCGATGGGAGGCAGTACCATTGCGTTGGTTGCTAGCTACGCATTACGTTTCAAGTGAGCGGCAAAGGCTCAGCTGTAGTATAGTTCATGTTTTCGTTAATGATTTCTGTCAAGGCTCATGCAGGACTAATTGTACATACTAAGAATACAACCCTCCATCGGCCTCTCAGTTAGTAGCAACCTTGGTTTCATCCGTGAAAGACACAATATCTCCCAAGCTCTTTATCTAGCGCCCACATACCCCGGTAATCGTCATCGTCAAGCCCAGCACATACAAAGGGAAGTATGGAGCAAGGCTCAGGAGGACCTGTACAGCCAGTAGGCTCCCGCACCCAATGCTACCATCGACGTCAGTACCAAGGCCCCCTGCTTTGTGCTCCATAGGAGCATAGACCAGCCAGCCATGACCTCGCGCTTTCTGGCGGCAGCACGCCGCTCCCAGGCCTCTGGGTCAAGCTCCATTGGCAGACGCACACGCGGATCCGTGGAGGACGACAACTCAGTGAGTTCGGGCGGAGGGGCGAGGTCAGAGGGGGAGACGAGAGGAACTTCGATACGAAGAAACACTGGGCGGTGGTCGCTTGTCCGGATCACCGGCATGGCGTTGTAGGCACGCACATTCATAGCCGGGCTCTCGGGTCCTTCCTTTACCCAAGACGGAAGATCCAGGTAGAGAACACGATCCGTCCAGCTGGGATAGCGGTGAGGGGCGAATTCCCACGGCACCTCGTGCTCATCGGCCGTCTTCTGTGGCAGGACGTCGTACTTGTACGTCGGCGGGAAGCGGATCTGTGACTCAGAGAGCCCATGCATTGTTCTCCCTGCGGCTTTCTCGCGTGTCAACTGATCCAGGTGCAAGAATTTGGAGTAGTGGTGTTCCGAGTCGGGGTCCATGTTCGGGAAGGCGGCATTCGGAGGTGGTGAGGACGTGGAGATGCGGTAGTTCAGGTCTCCTGCAACGAACAGGTGCGACCCAGGCTTGAAGACGGATATCTCATGCAGACGCTGCCGCAACCGCATGTGACCTTCATCATTCTCGTCTGGAAGCAGGCGGGCACGCTCGCCAGCATCGGCATCGCTCGAGGGCCGGGAAACGGGCTCCTCGGTCTTCTTGGAGTTGGCCACGATCGCCTCCGGGTTCTCAAACGCCATCCCCCTCATTATAGCAGCCCAGTTGGCATTCCGGCGGTGCAGATTCCACTCCATGGCCGCCAGATGCGTAGCAACAAACGTCACCTCTGTGCAGGCATCCTGGCTGACCTGGTACAAAGCCCTCACGCCTACAGCTCCCTTGTTTCCCATGTCAGCAGCGCCAAACCCGACCTCGGCCTCTTGTATGTCTCGTAAGCGGTCGGGGTCGCGGGCGAAAAGGAGAAGGGCCGTATATCCCACGTTCCCCGTCTTGACAAGCGAGTAGTGCTTCTTCGGCCCTTGCTGTGTCGGGGTCACAGACACCGCATTTTGCCGTTCGTCATCGTACTGGACTGCCGCTAGGTTGATAGCCTCTTCGAAACGAGCTACGTAAGGGTTCAGGAAGTAGCCTCCGATGAAAGAATGCCCCATAGGCGCGATTTCCTGGAGCGAGCTTTATACAAGAGTTTAGCTATCGGGAGCGTCACTGGCAAGCATCGAACTCATTCCATGCCCAAGGGGACGGTGAGTCTGTGGTAGGCTTACAGGACAACCAGGTCGGGCAACCCAGTGGCATTCTGCCCGAAGGCGGCCTGAAGGTGGTTGGCGAAGACGGCGGCGTTGATGAAGTTTTTGGCGCAATTGAACGTCAATACCAGAAGATCAAGCGTCGTGGGAGCCATGTTGCCGGTTGTCGTCGTCGTCGTTGTCGACATGGTCCTGAGTGATGCGGGATGACAAGACGACGCACGCGGTCAGGTAGTGGCTTGGATCTGGATCTACCAAGGCACTGTGGATTCTCTCCATCGACGCCCAGTGCAGGTGAGGTCAGATGCAGGTGCAGGGCTCCCTGGTCTGGCCTCCTGACCTTCAAGTGCCCGACTGCTTACCTAGGCCAGTAGTACCTCCTACCTCCTCAGGATCCGGGCAGGCAAGGTTCCGACCACTCGCCCACTACAGGTTGCACTACTCCGTACTAACTCCGCTGAGGCTACCCCTAGCTGCCGGTTCAGGCAAGAGGGGACGGGCCCAAAGAATTAAGCGTTGAGATTACCTCAATAGTTCCGAGATCTTTGGTTCCTGAAAGTGATTCAATACTGTAGGGGCTGGTTCAATTCCGGATCGTGGCAATACAGGAAATCAAGAAAAATCTAGGAGAGAGAGCTGAGCACATGCACGCGAACGTGAACGTGTGGGCAGGTCTCATTACAGCTAACCTTGATGACACCTCGACATGAATCGAATATCAAGGTACTACTAAGGACTCACTTAGTACCAGCCCACTACCTAGTAGTACCAAATGATGTACATGCATTTCCTACTTGTGACAAGCAATCAACAGGATTGGTCCACGGTGACAGCTGAGGAAGTTCTATATGGCCCGATTATGTCAAAGTTCAATCATGTATTTCATTGTTGAACCGTCACCATTTTGGCTATGGCTTCCTGGTCAGCAGCCTAGGTTCCACGCCTCCTCCTCGTTTGAGCGTGGTCACAGCCCTGCTGGTTAAGGGCACATGTGGCTGACTTTACGCCCCTAATATCCCCTCATCACACGTACCAATCCAGACCACTCATAGACCAGCGGTGACTTCACGAATCAGAACAGGGGGAGTACTGGTGCAAAAACTAACAAACTTTGAATTGCTTGACCACTATCTACCATGTATTGTCTGCTTGGCTTTCGAATCCTCCATTCCAGTACAGCTTCGGCTGATGGGAATGCATCCTAGTGTCCGGCGAGCCCACAGCACATTGGCCAATGCCGAACCCTTCGAATGACTTCCTGATGAGTGCACGGTGTACCGTATCTGGGTGAACTCATGTCGCCATCTCCTGCTTGTCCCGAACCGGATTACCA
Organism: Stachybotrys elegans; assembly: GCA_020746835.1. NCBI lineage: Eukaryota > Fungi > Ascomycota > Sordariomycetes > Hypocreales > Stachybotryaceae > Stachybotrys > Stachybotrys elegans. The sequence goes on along the minus strand of JAGPNK010000008.1, from coordinate 328,352 downwards.
ACTACCGTAGGCCAGTGGCGCGCTTCATCCATCGCCGTCCTCGGAGCAAACTTGGCGGCAACCATCCGAGTCGGCGGACAACACCAAGATTCGCGACCACAACCATCAATGAGCAGCTCGTGATTGGCAGGATAAGCAGGAGTTTGACTTGAGATGAGTTACCTTCAAGCCACATCCGGCACCGTATGTGAGCAACCTCAGGTTGAGCAGGAGCGTCATGGCCAAGACATTCGGCAGGTCGATAAGGAAACGAAGAGAAATTAATCAGATGCGTAGCGGTCAAAAAAACAATAAGAATGAAAGGGAAATTGAGTAAGAAATAGCCCCATGACAACGCAGCTGTACCGCAACGACTGGGCTTCGGATAGGGATGGAGAGTTTGAACAGAGCATCCCGATCCAGCCTGTTGAAGTTGTGGAATATCGAGGTCGCCTAGGCTTCACGCGGCCCCCATGTTGCCAATAGTCACAACCCTGACATTACTGGTTCTCATGAGTTACAGTGTCCCGCTGAGCAGAACACCGGAAGTGCCGTCCAGACAAGTCCGAGAGCCAGTTGCGACGGGAAGCGGCCAAGGCCAACTTCCACGTCACGACATGTTTCTCTCGGCTTACCCGAGCCATGCGTTAAGTCGTAAACCACAAATTCGTCGAAGAGCAAGATAAAGCAATGCGTAGGAAATATGCAAGGAAAAAAATTCGCGAGTGGTGAACCGGGGAACCGACAGTTCGACTCCAGTCCTTCAAGCACGAGTAGCTTCTCCGAGTCGGGGGACTCGTTAGCTTGTCCAAGCTATTCGTGTACAGGACGGTCGAAGCAGCAATGTTCCACCGCATCTCGTTAACCGTGTCGCTAGTGCCAGGTAATCAAGGGGCCGGATTCGACTAGGAAAGAGGCTTGTTCATGCTGGTCGATAGTTGCCTGAGGCATGTCCCGCTCCCTTGGAAGCAGAGCGAAGCCTGTTCATCGTCCACTGAGTTAGCCATGATTGTCAGCACAATGATGTCTTCTGAGAAATGGTATTCAAACAGCACTCAAGACTCATCAAGGAAATAATAAAATCCCTTACAAGGATAGTCTGTGGGCTGGGTTTGCTGAGACACTCACATCCTGTCGCTTCCGCCGATGGCACGGTTGGTATCGGGAGTGTCAACGCCAGCACCGGATCCGCGTTCGAGCATCTTGCGGCGAGAGCTGGGAATAGCGTTAGGCTTGGCGACGGCCGGGGTGCCAGCGGCGGCGGGTGCGCGGCCAGCACGAGCCTTGTCGTCCTCCTCGGGGTTGCCCTGGCCGGCAGCCTGAGCAATGGCCTGGGCGTTCTTCTGGTACTTGTAGACGGTCCAATCGAAGACGTAGTCGTACTGGAATCCCTCGCGGACGAAGAGATCACGGAAGATCTTGCGGAGATAGCTGTAGTCGGGCTTGTCATCGAAACGGAGAGATCGAGTGTAGTTGAGGTAGATGGCAAACTCGTTGGGGAAGCCACGGCACAGAACCTCGGTGGGGGTGGTCATCTTCTTCTCCATGATGCGGTCATACTTCTGCTTCTTGGTAGCAGCCTTGAGGCCCTGCCAGGGGAGAGAGCCACGGCAGAAGTAGAGCATGACGTAGCCCAGAGACTCCATGTCATCACGACGAGACTGCTCGACACCGAGATGGGTGTTGATGGAGGCATAGCGAGCGGTACCAGTCAGGTTCTTGTTCTCACGGTAGGGAATGTGGAAGTGAGTCTTGGGGTCGCGGTACTTCTTGGCAAGACCGAAATCAATCACGTTGACCTGGTTGCCTCGCTTGCCGATGCCCATGAGGAAGTTGTCGGGCTTGATATCTCGGTGAATGAAAGACTTGGCGTGGATGTACTCGATGCGGGAGATAAGCTGATCGGCAAGAAGCAGTACCGTCTTCAGAGAGAACTTGCGGTTACAGAAGTTGAAGAGATCCTCCAGACTGGGGCCGAGCAGATCAAGAACCATGGCGTTGTAATCGCACTCGGTTCCGAACCAGCGAACGAAGGGGATACCGACACCACCGGCGAGGGACTTGTACACACGAGCCTCATACTCGAGCTGGGGGTGCTTGGCCTTGACGGACTCAAGCTTGATGGCAATCTCCTCACCGGAGATGATGTTGGTACCAAGGTAGATATCGCCAAAGGAGCCACTACCAATCTTTCGGCCGATACGGTATTTGTTACCGACGCGGAGGTCCATGGTCGTCATTTTCGCGACTTGAGTAGCACTCCGTTCCTAGTCGGAAGGAGGCGGTGTCGGAGAAGGTTATATGTCTCGAGGGCGATGCTGGTGAAACTGGTAAGCTTGGTCCTGATGGCTAAGGGCATGAGGCGGTGTGAGGTGGAGGAGTGCGGGATAATAAAGGAAATGGGAGAGGTCAGTGGCATCGGTGAATGGACATTGAAACGAAGAGAACAAGGGAATCGGCTGCGTGTACGACAAAGGGAGATGTGGCTTTGACCACATGTGAAGCTTGGCCTGGTTGGGCAGCCCGCAGATAGTAGCGGTCACCACCGAGAGATCAGCAGTTGCCGGTCTCTCTGCAGAGCAAAGTGTGCAGAGGCAGCCAGGATGAAGGGGTATGGAGTGTGAAACTCAAGAGATGGTCGATGATGCCTTACCCGCTCGAATGTTACTGATGCGGTGATGCTGAGAGTCGCCTCGTAAAAGTGTTACGAGATGGCGGTGATGCTGACCGAGTGATGCGGAGTGGAACGGTCGGGGACGAGAGAGATTCGAGTTTTTCCAGCCGCGAGAACGATGTCGTCAATAAAGGGCAAGGGCTGGAGGCGTAGACACCGATAGGTTGATGGTGGAAGAGAAAGAAAAAGCAGGAAAAGGTTTGGGTTTGGGTTGGTGGTGGTGGCGGAGGAGAGGTCGAGAGCGTGGGGCGAAGTAGAAGTGGAAGGAGAAGGGAGGAGGAAGGGGAGGAAATGACAAGCGTGATGAGAATTGGAATTTGAGGGCACGGGCGCCTTGCACGCCCACTTTTCGCCCAAAGCCAGGAGGTAGGTACTTGCTCGCCCAGGGCGTCAGTGCACGCAACTCGAGGTACCTAGTAGGCGGTAGCTGCTGAGAAGTACCTCCTTGGAAAGGTCTTGGCTCCGCGGCTCTACTATACCTACCAGGTACCTACCGATTCCCATGACCCCAGGCACCGCCAAATCCATGAGGCAACTTAGTCTATGAGGTGGTGAATCGGCCACGACTCACGGCGAGTCTACGGTCAAGCTGCAGAGCTGGCCTTGACCATGTCACTTCCATCTACAGCGGTCCACATGATAACCAGGTGGCTGGCACCAGACATGCATCTCTGGTGTTTTGTAATGGTCAACTGTGAGAGGACACCCGTCTCATTAACCGGCCTATGTACTTATTATGGTAGGGGCACGGCTAGTGGGTGGGATGTACCTATGGGTACTGTCTTTTCTGACGCCTAAATGTGGAGCAAGGCGCGCCTGTCGTGTGTATACATAGAATGGACCGCCTCAGCAAACAGCATGAGCCGAGCCGATGCTACGTCTCCGCGAGGTGCATACATAGGTAGTAGTAGGCAGGCGAGCACACGCAGCAGTTCGGGTCTGGAGATGCGGCTACGGAGCAACCTCCTCAGTGCACCGCAGCAGCCCCTGGATGGAAGTTGAACATGAAGGTATTCGCTGATACCCAAGCTAAGATCGGTACCTAAGGTGACCGAGATAGCCGGGTCTTTGCCACCAGAGGGCAGAGGGACTCGGCAAGGCCTACCTGGACTGGCAAGTCCAGGGCGCGCGCCACGGCACTGCCAGGGATCATTCATGCTGGGGAGTTGGCAACTGGGCCTTGGAGCGCCTGACGAGTGCTCCGCACAGGGGGTTGGGAGAGCCTGGGACGCCGCCTCACAGCACCGTCCCATCACCGGTCTCAGCGTCAGAGGATGACGGTACCATGGTGTGTCGGCGAAGGCGTTGGTGCCATTGATTCAGGTAGGTCCGGGTTCTCCGCCAATTTAATCGTACATGGCTATGTTGATATTGTCTTGGTGATTTCACAAGGCGGCATATATTGCCCTCCCATTGACCGAGCAATTAGACCATGATATGATGTTGTTGGCTGTGCGATGCAGGCCAATCTCTGCCAAGCATTGCCATTGGCGAGCCACCCGAGGCAGCTGAGCTCAGTACAGTCGTATCTCTGTGCTTCATTGAAATCTTACACGCATCTGCTCTGGCTCCTCTTGGCGCGCCCTTGACCTAATCAAGGGGGTTTGGGCTGATTCTCTGCCCCTTTGCGACCGCCTCGCCACGCCAAGGCCAATGTCTATGGATTGAACTGATCCCGCGGGCGATTCACTCAACAAGAGCCCCCCCTTATGTATCCGTACTCCGTACGTACCAGGCTGCCTACATACTCAGCAGCATAACGGCATAGCCGGCTGGGCCAATCTAGACTCAGATCGTCGCAGTGCATGGGCTTGGCTCCCTGGTCTATTTCCCGCACAAGCTCTCAGCGTCAGCGTAGGGAATCATGCAACCAGCTTGCCATGCCCTTAATCTCGCCACGCTCACTCACGAGGACTTGATTGTGCTACTTGGATGGGCCACGTTGCCCCGATACTACTTCATGCCGATGCCAATGCTGATGCTGATGCTGAAGTGTTGTGTCGTCGGCTCCAGGCCACGTACTATCGGGGCTATCCGCTTGTCTCACGAGACCTGCTGACAGGAAATGTGCAGCACCTCCCTGTGCATAATTATACTTGTCACGATTCGAGGCCCTCCAACCCTCCTTGGCTGCCGATCGCCAAGTCCGATGCGCCTGACAGTTGGATCGCGGACAGCTGCTCCTAATAAATGCCTCTAGCAGCGGGCAAACGCACCGTGACCGCCTTCATCCCGTGTTGGATGTTGATCGGCGGGACGAAGCTCCAGCAGCCCGCTAGTTGGACCGATGGCAATGGCGTGGGATTTAGAAGCCGTTCGCTCTCGGTAATAGTTGTCCATTTATTAATGTGTTACAAGGGACGGGCATGATCAAACGTTTGCCCCAAGGCCAACCCACCATGACAAACTCCACACAAAAAGTACCTCCTGAAGAGTCCAAATGGCGGTCTCCTATCTCGGATCGGTGTACAGCATGTACAGAGGCACTGCACCGGTTGCAGCCGGCCAAAGGCCCGGTCAATTACCAAGAACAAAAATCCGAATCGCCAATATAGAGCAAGTCGGCGACCGTACGATAACGAGTGGAGAGAAGGCCAATAGGCATGGCTAGAAAAGCCCGCAATTGTCCCTCGTTACCAGTCTCTTGAATGATTCCTCAGCCAGGTTCGGGTCCAGTCCAACGGCATCCTTTGTCCTGCCCGCCAAGGGCGGCAAATGCATGCTGAAAATAGAACACCGTGCTCCCGTATTCCAGCCCGGCTTCCCCTCATTGCCCCTTGTCTGTTCTTACGAGGGTGCCCTTTGAATATCGGCTTCCGAGATGGGGAGCTTTGGTCTTAGACCGAGGGAGCCCGCTTCGCCGACCCTGCCACACCATGCTGTGCTTCTCGCCTATTACATATCGCTGGTGTAATGTGATGCTTCAGGATGACCACCTTGCCTTCTCGGCAGTCAGTACGATTGCCTTCCTCTGCCCTGTTATCGGCTCATCCCCCTCACTTCTTCTGGCTAGCTGGGCCAGCCCGAAGCTCAAAGCGGAGGCGCTTGACATCATTCACAGCATCAAACTTACTCGGGGACATCATCAAGCTGTCGGCGACGTGTGGTGAGGCGTTGCGCCACCGCCAATCTTGTGCAGCCCATAATAAGGAGGCAACAAGCATGTACCCCTCATCTGAACCCTTAAAGTTGGTATTCCGAAGCCGGTGCAAGTTTATGGTCCAACCCACACTCATATCTTGAGTTACTCCGACTTATCCTATCACGTAGCACTCGGTCCGCCATTTCCCACGACTTGGACCAGTGCTTTAACCCCTGTTAACTCCGCCTTGCGATGTATCATCACGGCAACAGATGCGGTGGCGTTGGTTTGGTTATCTTTATACAACTGCAAGTGGTTGATCATATGATCTACCTCCACCAACTTACCCCAAGATTTGCAACTCTCCTCCTACGCGGGTAGCATGCAAGGGTGGCGATCACTGCTGCTCAAGGCTGCCCTCCATCTTAAACAAGGATTGCGTACATATCTAGTCATGGCTGTTGCAGCTACACAGGTGTACTTCTGCCTGCGTGTCACGAACTGCTTGCTCCCTCTTCGCAAATCTACGACGTCTGACCTAAACTGTTTGTGTTCACCAGGGGTTCCAGGTAATCTACAAACTGCATCCTCATTTCTGGAAATGAAGTGATACACAGTGTCTTGAGTGCATGTACGCGACTCACCTCTACTGAGATTAACCGAGGGGGATCATCACCATACATATACGGATACTGATATATGTGTTATGGCATGAAATAGTCCGAGACCCTTGTTTCGAATAACATTAAAATGGACAGCTTTTATCGTCATGGCGTTATTATAATTCTTGTCTATCTCTATGCTTGCTTCATGGCAATTTTTGATGGATTTATATTTCTCATTCCCATCACATGTCAAGACTTCAACGCCGAGAAAAGAAAACACCCTCTTAGCCAAGATGCGAATGCTGTACGCCAAGTTGCAAACAGTATACCATATCAATAGCAAACACCATAGGTATCATCTTATTACCTTCCTCTCCCCGAACCCTGTGCCGGCGGTGCTCCCCTAACTTGGGGACTCATTGGAGGAACAAACTGATGTCCCGGCGGCGGCGACTGCACCCCCTGGCCCTGCTGAGTCCACCCTTCTCGGCCCTGGAGCATCGGTGCCAGGCCGCTCTCGAGGACCTGTCCCGTCCTGTCCAGCCACTTCTTAGCTGACGAACTGCTAAAGAGCTTTCCGGAGCTGGTTCTCCCCACTCCCGGTTGCGCTGGCGGGGGGACATAGTGGGTTTTCGGCGGAGGAGGAAAGTGGACGGTATTCGGAACGGCGCTGCTAAACCCAGAAGGCAACGGCGCTTGTGAATTGTGCGCGGTAAATGGTCTTGGTGGCAAGGGCGGCGCTTGGTAGCCCGTGGGATATTGACCAGGTGCAGGCTGAGGCTGGCCATAAGGCGGATGGGTTGGGTACTGCGGGCGCTGCGGCTGCGGAGGTGCGTAGCTTGAGTTCGGCATAGGAGGATATGGAGGAGGAGGCGGTGGGGGGTATGACATCTGAGCAGGTTGCTGCGCCTGGTAGTGATGTTGAGGAGGAGCCGAGTTCTCTGTTGGCCGTGGGGGTAGATGCGGCGAAGGGTAGCCACTCGCCGATGAGTGAGAGCTTGTCCTTTGAGGACTAACATAGCCAGTGCTGGGCGGCGGGGGCGGCGAATGCAGATTCGCATGAGATGCTACCGTAGGCGGGCTCTGTGCTTGATACCGTAGGGGTGGTGGCTGTTGATAAGGAGAAGGAAGTGGAGAGGGAGACGACACTGGCGAGGCGCACATTGGCTGAAAGGTGCTATACCCATGGTGGTTTGGACTCCCAGCTGTCTGTCCGGGAGGAACCTGTCCTGCTCCTACATGGGGCTGTTGTCCCAACGGAGGGGAATGCGGAGAGCTCGGTCCTTGTGGTGACACGGGAGAGTGCTGGAAGCTTGGAGCTTGAGGAGGTGCTGGGGAGCTGTTGTACTGCGACTGCAGGGGCAACAGTCCAGGTGACGCAGGCGGAGCGGCTGGAGGAAGATGGTGGCCCTGGTTGTAGAACTGTGTTGGACCAGTATAGTGCTGCTGAATCGGTGATGCTGCAGAGATCGAAGGTCTCGGCGACTGATATCCAAGGCTATTCGCCATTGGCTGAGCTAGTGACGGGCTTGTAGGCGAGGGATGAGGCGGCGGCGATACAGAGACACTGCCTTCTATGGGTGGGCTCGCCATCGGCGACGGCTGCTGGCTTGGGCTCGGCCTCGAGGCAGCGAGAGACGGCGACGGAGCAGAGGAAGGAGGGTGAAGCGACGGGGATGTCGGGCCCGGCACATAAAAGTGATGGGGCGCGCTGCCAGCGGTATACCTCCGGGGATGGGCAACTGCGGGATCCATCGGGCTCGTGGGAGACTGTGGGGGAAGAGTAGCCGAGGGCGGCCGGTAAGGTCGGTAGGGTAGAGCAGTCGGGCTGGAGGAGGGCGGTGCGGTGGTGGCGGGCCGGGGCACATCATGGGGTGCCGGAGAGTATGCGACGTAGTTGTGAGGAGAGGGCACTTTGGAAGGTGGGCGTGAGACGTTGAGAGGCGCGGGATACAGCTCTTCCTGCGGCGAGTCGACGTCTGGTGCAGGGTCGGCTTGGGTATCTGAGGGATAGGGAAGATCGCCATCCTTGGGTGCTGATATCGATGGCTCCGGCACCCATTTGTCCATGCCGGCCGATTGGCTGGCACCATTCTCGGGCTTGTCCACCGCAGCAGTTGTACCCGTCTCCCCTCCTTGCCGACGTGCTGCACCATCCTTATCACTCTTGACGTCCTCTCCATCGTGGTCTGCCGGTCCATGATAAGGCCAAGGGTTGGCAGGGGCGGAGACAGCCGTCCCGGACTCCTCTGCGTGCTTGGCTTCAGGAACGGCTGTCTTGGCAGGGGTAGCGTCCTCGAGGTAGAAGGGCCACGGGTTGGCCTGCGGCGGCGGGCTGTCGTCGTGACGGGCTGCCGCGAGTGTTGTCGGCGACGGCGTCGGCTTTTGTTTGGGGGCCACGGCCGACTCGGCTGACATCTCGAATACGGGGCCGCTGCCATCGGGATGCCTCACGGGGATGGCGGTGGTGCCAGAGGAGGAAGCGGGCGCCTTGATGGGCGCCTCCAGCTCGGCGACGAATGTGTTGGGCTGGTATGCGCCATGGTATCCGTACGGGTGCTGCTGATACGCCATGGCTCGCTCATCCAGATGTGCCGTGTGGGAACGACCGGCTGGCTCTCGTCTCGTTGTTTGAACACGAGGGGCAGAGGCGGTTGTGGGACACGGTGAATGGAGAATCAACCAGTCGGGTTCGTATGGACAATTCGGCAACGGACCGACCCTTCAGCCGTCGAAGCAGGCAAACGAGGCCGGGTCTCCAAAGGCCTTCCAATGCCGTCGGGGTGTTGAGGAAGTGGCCTCGGTGACTCGAGCCCGTGGTCACGCCGAAAAGGAACGCCCTTTTTCGCCTGTTCCTCGATTCAGCCTCAGATGACGCCGGTCACGCTTTAGCACCAACCCCAAAAAACTTGGGCACTTGTGCATACCCCTGACCTTGGCCCAGTCCAGCCCACCTGGAACCTCAGCCGCACATGACAAAGAGGCACGCTGCAGCTTGACCACGTCTAGACCATCACAGCCCCCCGAAGTGAGACTATCATTCAGGGCTGCTCGCTAGGCTCTTCAGCTCGTTAGGTTAACAATGTCCACAGTTCGCCAAGAGCCAAACTAGGCACCTACACATACTACTCAAGACCACCAGCACCAACACAATAGAAGCAGGTCCTATCAAACTTATACGAGCTGCTCACCTCGGATGGCTGTTTCTTACGTGGGCGGCATTGTCCTACAGACCTCTCCATACGGCGCCGCAAAGCCAGTAGTAGAGCAACATCCCAACCTGTACACCGCAAGCCATGCAATTCGTGTCGGTTCGTCAAATCAATCCAGTTATCTATTGTGTTAAATATGAAACGTACATTCAAACTATTCATAGACATTATTGCCTCGCAGCCAGCCAGCGAGAAGCCGCCAATGCCCTCCCATCACTCAAACACCTAAAGAGTCTCTGTCTCGGCCCCTTCTCCCATCCACAAGGATATCCGGTTTTTTCTCTTCTTTTTCCCCATGTAGTAATGCTGACCCCGGGTATATATCCTCAGAGCTCGCAATAGGCTCCGCAAACAATATTAGTCTCGTTACACTTCCATTATAGACGAGCGTCCTCGGCCCGCCTTCTCCATCATCATTTGCATGCAGCTGGTCCGCCCGCGCCGCTGTACAAAAACATACAGCTCCACGTCTTTCAAGCAAATTCCACGCACGCTCTCGAGCCTCACAGAACCGACTATCCTGATCGCCTATGCAAAAAGTGTCTTGTCTTGAGCGTGGCCTGTGTGTCGTCGAAATGCAACTGTAGGCCAAAGGCAAGAAGAAGGAAAAAGAAACACAGTGTGTCGCACAGTGGTATTGACAGAAATGCAATATGAATCCAGGCCATTATTTTCGTGCAGATGTCCAAACAGAGCATGTAATGCGTGGCCCCATGTCATCAAGGCAATAGGGCGGTATGCTGGTATTAATTTCTTAATCATCCAGCTTGGAGTCGTCGCGCTTCATGCGCTCAGTCCACCGTCTCTTTCCCGGGCGCGTCTCGTAGTGAGGTGCCACAGCGGTGACATCCTGCATGGTGCTCTCAATCGCGCTTCGAGTCTTGTTGCGATAGCAGTCCACTGTAAACATCGTAAGTCATCTGGCCCAGCATACAAGGGGTTTCGCCATATCAAGGGGACTCTTACATGCTCGTTGGAGAAAGACGGTTCTGCCTGCGAAGACGCGGCTCTGAAGCCACGCCATGCGGTAGCCGAGATCGTTCAGCTTGACCTCCTTGCCGCGAGCTGTCTTGTTCATCCGCGGAATCGCAATCTCGCCATCCTGGGATTCGGCAAACGGCACCTTGACCATCTCGGACGAGAACTTGCCAGCTCCACGACGTCCGGTATCACGGCCTTCCGTCTCCTGAGTGCCGTCGTCGGCCGCATCTCCAGCGAAGAAGCGTGATCCTGTCGGGCTAGGCGGAGGGCTTTGCATCTCCCGGGGGAAGAAGCTGCGAGGGAACACGCTCGAACCCTTGCGGAAGCTGTCGGGTATCTCGCCCGTGTCGACACCCTCGAGCGTAACTCGCACACGCAGCCGCGAGTTGCGGACCTTGTCTTCGACCAGGATGAACTTGCGCTTCTTCGCCTCGGGCAGATCAGGGAACAAGTCGTCCGGCTCGTCAGCGTTGGCTCGGCTTCGGCGTCGAGCGGCCACGGGGCCCCCCGCGTGGGGAGCCATATGAGACATCGATCCACCCGGCGCACTCGGCGCATACCCATGCGATCCGTAACCGGTGAACACATGGGTTTGCCTTACGTCCTCATTCCCGCTCTGAGGAGCCTGCGTGGTGGGGACCTGGTGATGGTGGTGGTCTTGGTACGGGCTACCACCTGCTAGAGTACGAATCGTATTAGCCATGTCATATCCCACTTCATAGAGTCAGAAACAAGCAATGTGCCCACTGGTGCAATGTACTGGATGTGCGGTGGCGATGAAGCAAGTAGCATGCAATAGGGGGCCCGGCTTAGGCCATGGAGTTCAAAGCAAGTCAAAGCAAGTCAAAACAAATCGACACTTGGGCAGACGCTGGTCCAGATGCCCGTTGTCCACAGGAGACACACTGATCATGTCCCGGTTGCAGATAGCAACGTTAATCCAACATACTATAGCCTCGAAGGCAGATTGAACTCGTCTATGAGTCGCGCGAACCCCCTGCGAGATCCAGGAGGGTTCTTGGAACAGTAGCAGCAACTCTGCGCGACCTGATCGTAATGTACAAAGGTGCAGACGACAGGCTGAGGGGAATTAGGGTAGGGAGCGCCTGTTGATCCTCTTGCCATCAAGGCATATTGTATGAACAGATAACGCGGTGCACGCGTTGGGCAATGGCCCGGATGCTAATTGACAGCATGTAGTAAGGGAGAAAGAGGAAGAAGAAGAAAGAGAAGAAAGCAATACACAAGAACCCAGCCCCCCTTAACACGAACCATTGAAGCAAGAAACAACAAACGCAGATATGAAAGCAATAGGTACAAGTCCAACAAACAGATGCTTTTGTTTCCCCGTATTAAGGAGCAGGTAGGAACAAGGCTGGTATCAATTAAGGGGACACAACATTCGCCAGGATATTGGGGTGCGGTGAGGTGCGGAATGATGACGGGTGAAGTGGCAGCGGTGTCAAAGCAATTCGTGCGGGAGCGGTAGTTTTCGAGGGTGTAAATCACATGTGGTGGAACATACCGACTTCGTCTCCTCCACCCTGGGTGCTGCCATCAGGGTGACCTCCAGCGTGGTGGTGGTGCATCGGTTGACCCATGTTGCCCATCCCGGGCTTAGCCATGCTCACGCCTCCCGGGGCCATGGGGCCTGTGACGGCCGGCATCCCTGACGGACCGTTGGGGCCGCCCATGTGAGGGGCGCCCGGGTGAGGGCTAGGAACCTGTTTGCGGTTGTTCATCTTGGCAAGACGACGGACCCTACGACTTCTCAGTCGGGGATCTTGGTTGCTGTTTCTCCAGCTGTCGACGGCGCGCTGAATGAGACCTCGCTTGCCTCGCAGGGGGCCGTTGAGCTGCGCCAGAGCCCATCCGACGCGGTTGCAGTCCGTCTCGTACATGAGGCGGTTGCCTCGGTACTGGTCCTTGGGGCAGCAGGCACGGGGATAAACGCAGTTCTCCTGCTTGAACTCGGGTGATAGCTCGTCAATGTTGACTGATTCCACGTCGCAACGGATGGTGTATTCCATCTTGACGCGATCCCTGGAGTACTCGAATGCAATCCACTGAACACCGTTGCCATCCTGCCTTACCACCAGAGGGGTAGTTGCGGGGATGGGGCCGGGGGCCGCATTAGGGTTGACACCCGCGGCCGGGTTGCCTGGGCTCTGAAGCTGGCCACCATTCTGGGCATGATGATCTTGGGCCATCGGGGACTGTTGGGGCTGCTTTTGCAAATGGAGTCGCATATCTGCCTGGACCTTGTTGCGGTCATCCGACATTGGTGCTTGGGGGTGCTGTGCTTGGTGCTGAGGCATCTGACCCTGCGTGGCAGTGTGAGACATCATCATGTTGGGCTGCGACGTCATGGTCTGCTGCGGGTGTTGCGCGTGCTGGGGGTGAGGCGCGTGTTGCGCATAGGGAGATGCCGTCGGCTGGTGCTGCATAGGCTGGTACTGAGGCTGAGGCGTGTAGTAAAGCGACGGCTGCATGTGGCCCGAAGGCGGTTGGCCGTATATGCTCCTGTGCTGATCATGCTGAGAAGGCGAGGCGACTGAGGCGGGAGAGTTTGATTGTGGTGTATGATAGGACATCGGGGGGTAGGGAGGTCTCGGGATTTGAGCCGCGGCCATCATATCGGAGGTTTCTGGTCGCATTCTGTCAGTCTCAACTCAATACTGTTTCAATCAAGGCAAACGTACCTGCGGAGGCGTATCCGCTGTTGCCACCTGGAGTGCTGTAAGGGCTTGGGTGGTTGTAGTAGTTGAGGGATTCCTGTGTTCCCGTGGCTTGGTTTCCGCCTTGGTAGCTTTGTGGGAGCGAATGCGACGAAGAGTACGCGCTCTGGTGCTGTGACTGTTGGGCTTGGGCCTGAGCCTGAGTGTGATGCTGCTGGTGAACGACACTCGGGGGTCGCGAGTGTTGAAGATGCTGGGAAGGCGGAGGACCCTGCTGCTGGTGGTGGGGATGATGCTGCATAGAGAGAAGACCCATCAGTAAGACATGAATATACAGAGACTCGATAGATGGTTGAAAGAAAACAGTTCAAAGCAGGACGCGTTGGTGTTTTATTTTTCGACTCGATGGTGTCAAGGTCTGGGGAGCTCCAACGGAGTGGGCCATCATCCCCTGTGACGGACTGGGAACTGCAAGGATGAGGCAAGCTAGGCCCCGAAAGAACCATGCTGATAAAGCAACCTTGTTCGCGTACTACAGCGACAGGTAAGGTGTAGAGAACAAGAGAAATGTACGGCTGAAAAGGGAAATGTAGGATTCAGTACCGCTTGTTTTCAGGCCAAGTGTGGCGGGACGGTTGCCAACGTAAGAAGTGAGGGAGGAAAGAATAAGAAAGGAGGACTGGCAAATGGCAAGCGAACCGACCCGGTTTCTCTGTCACTTTGCTTCTTCTGCTTTTTCTTCTTCTTTTCACTTGATTTTGACGGATTGGTGCAAGGGGGAAGAATCGACAAACGCGGTCAGGGAGGTATGAGAAACCCCAGTAGACAGAGATCGTTGCGTAGGTGCGCCAGAGTAACGATGAGGGGGGGCGAAGATGGGAAGAGCAGGGGAGGAGGTATTTGAACCAAGATTATGGGATTGGGCAACAGTAGGATCCAAAGTGGATAATAATGGATAGTGTGCGAGAAGGGGGGTGGGCATTGCCATCGTGGGGACCAAGAGATGTGGTATTGGGTGTATGGCAGTTGGTCGTCCAGCCTCACAAATACGTCGGCTATGGCCTCAGGGGACAGCCAGAGACGGAGGCGGAGCTAGGGATCATTGGCAGGGTGTCATGAGGGCCCGCCAGCGGCAAGAAGCAGCACTTTGGTCCCAGTCCCTGTCCCTGAAATCTCGGGGAAGCATGAAGGCCAGGCTAGTGATGGGCGGGACATGAAGAAAAGGTAAGAATAGAACAGAGACGAAGGCACCGCTTGGCCACCATGTCCCCTTCTTGCTTCCCAAGTGACCATTCTAAGCAGCTGTTTTGGCCACTCGGCCCGCCCAGTCCTTTTGCCCGCATGGCCAGCATAGGAGTCCATACACCGCCGGTTCGCAGGCAGAGATAGGTGAACGTCTTGCTGCTGGAGACCTTAGCGTGTCTCTTCGCCCTCTCGCACAGGCTTGCCGCTTCTTGCAGGCAACATGGGGGCCTGAGTGACGGGTGACCAGGGACGGGGGACGGGGGAACCAGAGCGCGATGAGGGGCGTGTCTTGAGGAAGAAGAGAAGAGAGCGAGCGAAAGAGTTGGTCTGATGCGGTTGGGACGGGGTGGCGTTGGGCAGGGGTGTTGGATGGGCCCAGCCCCAGAGCTGTAGCCGGGGCGTGCAAGCGCATGGAAGAAACGTGACAGGGATATGCCGCGTTTGATTACCCTCCCAGCAGGGCCAATGACCAGTCAAACAGGGGTTGCAGGACTAGGAGCAGCTGCCCAATGAGGCAGCCTAAAGCCGGGGCTAGTCGACGGACTAGGAGACCACCGGGTTTGGCCTCACCTCGCCTCTGGACTTTTGACCACAAGCGGTGTGGATAAGCCCATGCAGGGCTTGGCCAGTCCCGTTGCCCCTTGCTCGGTACCTCCTGATGGTGACCAAATTCTCTTCAGGCGTCGACATCGAATCGGATGCGATGAGAGAGAGGTACCTTGTACTTTGCAGATCGCCTTGCGAGGTCTGCAAACGAGCAATCCTTGAATACGAGGGCCCCGAGGGTCACCACGTGTTGGGGATGGGAAACAGCCTGACTGGCCGGTGCAGCGAGGAAGTGAATGGCCTACCGGCTCAAGCACCTGAGGGCATCGTGGAAGACGGAAGGCATTGGCATGATTTTGGTGTTCAAGGCGCGACTGTCACCAGCCAGGAGATGGCCAGTCCATCTGCCGAACGAGAAAGCTCAAGGCCCAGAGGGAGATAGCGGGAGCGCCAGAGTGCCGACGGTCTGGGCGCTAGCCTGGACCTCTTCAACGGTCCTCGTCAGAGGCGGCGCGCGTGCCTGGTGTCCGTCCTCCCTCCATGAAAGGCTAGACCTCATGCGCTAGTTCAAGCTGAGCCAAGCCTCGTCTTGTACCATTGCACAAAATCCTGTTCCTTTTCCTTTTGCCATTGCCCGCAAAGCCGGCCGCTTGCTCCTCATCAGCTGAATACGGGAAGTTCCCGGTAGTGGTAGAAACAGTCGGGTACGAAGATTGCAACTGATGGCTGACAGCAACTCGGTCAAGCTCGGCGGGTAGAATCGGCTGGGTTCCTGAAGGCAGAGAATTCGCTCTAGTACTTGAGTGAGACAGCCACTCCAATGACGGCTCAGCCACGCCACGCCAGGGAAGAAGCCTTCTCAGCAGTACCAGATGGCACGCTGGTCTGGAATAGTAGATGTCGGCCAGAGCAAATAAACTTTGGCTTCAAAGTGTCGATGCAATAGCAAAATGCAATGGGCTAAGCATGGGTGTTCCCATCTTCCGCGACGGGTCGCTACCCTCCAACTTGGGGGATGCTGGGCCTGAGTATCCAGGGCCTGATCGATGCTTCGCCCACGCCCCCCTCGCACTCGCTCCCCAGCCCACCCTCTTTTCCTAGCGGGCGCCCGGCTATTGGTGAAACAGAAACTTCCCTGCTCGGACCAGGCCCTACTCCTGACATGGCCATACTTGCGACAACCATGTTCAATCTGCCACTTGGCATCTGCAACGAGTTGAACGCGTTCGCGTGTCGCGAGTGCCATGGATGGAGCCGTGGCTGTTGTCAAAGGTACCGAACACAGTGACCACGCGAGGGTAGGGCTAGATGATTCAATCCGATTACATTGATCAGGCGCACCCACATCGGATGGAAAGAAAAGAAGGAAGAAAGAAAATGATAGAGGGGAAATGGGAAATGGAAAAATTAGAAAAGAAAAAGAAAGAAGAGTAATTCGAAAACCACATACATGTCCATACATCGATTCGTTTTTGAGTTGACCAGCCATTGGTCGTTCTGCTGCCATGGTTGACGACATTGGTAAAGATGCAACTCTGGTTTCTTAGCATTAGCACCGTCATGTTCAACGCTGATCCAAACTTGTGACAAGGCATATAACAGAAGCATGGAACGAATAGGGAAGAAATCATCCGATTCCCCGTCTTCTCAATGCACAGGGGTTCAGGGGCTGCTGGCGACACCAACGGACTCACCTTGAACTTGGGTGTAAGAAACTATACGGGTCTTCTCCGTTGGAAAATATCTGGTTCGACGCGCAGCCTAAACACAGAGGGCAACAGATGCGCTCTGAAACCGATGTGCCTTCAGTTGCCGGACTGGTAAAACAGCTACCAAGCAGAATATTAGCCCAATGCTCCGAAAATCGCGGGATGCGCCAAAGGACCAGCCAAGCCAGTGTGACCTCGGGCCAGCCCCAACTCGAATACGTGATGCATGCCTGTGTGAATTGCACAACGTCGAGGTGAAATTAAGTCTAGTGGATAAATAAATCCAACGACTTGCATTCATCCGCACAACGTGCTACAAGGAACTCCACTATTGCCGGTAACCGGTGTACTGGGACAAAGATATAACGAAAATTCGAGTGACGTACAGTTGAGATGCTGGCAGATGCCTTAGACATATGCTCCAAGGGCAACCGGTTGACTGTCTCGCCTACCTTCAAGACAACAGCCAACAATAGAGCTGAAAGGTAGCAGACCAGGTGAGGAATCCACGTGGCTGGCGGGGACCAGTGGAACGGTTGTGGCGTTTATGAGCTAGCGGTGGAAGTTGAGGATTTACGCCACAGCGAGGGCAGGATGGGTGGGCGGGTGATCGATGGAGAGAACGCGAAGCCACAAACAAGGGTACGACTGTACAGGGGCAGAGACGACAAGGCCTTGATCTGGAGACGCGCAGGTATCCTCGAATGGTACCTGGCAGGTGTGATGCGTCGATGATACCCTATTCGTACATGGAGTCTTAGTTTAGTGTATGCAGAATTTCGGGAAGGGGGCTCAAGAAGAGCAGGGCTGGGTCTGGGATGGGAGGCAGGCAAGCAATGGATGGGGGCGGTGGCGTGGCGGCTCGACATGGAAGCATGGAAGCATGGGAGCATGGGAGCCTGGGAGCCTGGGTGCCTGGGTGCCGTGGGACGTGGGACGTGGGAACATGGGATGCCTTACCTTGCCTGCCTTTTGAGTCAGGGACGCGGGTAGCGGTAGTGGACGTGGGACGTGTCGGGAGCACGTCCGTTTCGATGACAATTGGTGCAGATACTGGTTGGTGTATGTGCGTGTAGGCAGCTGCGCTGTTTGCTCCTAGCTTCGAGGTTGAATCTAGACTGGTTCAGACTCCCAACCCGCCTGGCTGGATGAAGAGAAAGAGTATGGAGAGAGGCGCCCGGGACGAGAATGGGGGAACAGAGGGAAAGAAGACGAGCGAATTGCAGAGGTAACGACAAAGTTATAGGAGGTACGTATCGAAACCGCTGGTGGGTGTTCCTTCCTCCACTGCTTGCTGGCTGAGGGAACTTGAAGTGAAGGAAGCAGAGGCAGCAGGAGTGGAGGTGGTCTAGGCAAACGGGTACATACTGGAGCAGACGTTTCGAGGCACCCCCGGCCTGCCCCCCAACCCACCCACTTCGCAATCCACCACGACCCAGAGCCAGGTCCATCATTGTATTGGCTCAATACAGCTCCGGTGTATGCACAACCTGCCCTGCCTGCCACCAGCCTACATACAGTACACCACTACCTACGGAGCGGCAACTTCATCTTTCCTTGCCTCGCGTCCGATCACGTCACTCGAATCTGAAGCAAGGGGCACACGCAGAGATAACAGGAACAGATCAACCTCTGCCTGTTAGCTCCCTGATCTGGCATGTCTCGATGTTGATTCTTGCCAGGGCTGACACGAGACCACCGTGGATAGCATGCATAATTATCTAGCCGATGTATTTACTCCGCGATAGCGGTGACTACGCCTATACGCGCCATGGCAGACTTCGCCGATTCGGGGTCTCGATCAGGCCATTCTCGGCACTTCGAATGCTCCCATACTCATCAGGATTGACCAGTCTCTATTAGCCTCAATGGGGATATCCGACTAGTGTCCTCGGAAAGTCGCATCTGGCCGTACCCAGTATTCGGGGAGCTCTTGTGTTGGTGACGCGCACATCGCGCCTGACATGGCAAGGCTTGCCTGACGGCGGAAGAGGAACGCTCCAGCGGGCGGGCTCGGGCTCACTAGAACGTGTGCACCTAGTGCAGACCACTACTAGTCAGGCACAGAAGGAGACAAGTACCTCATTTTGACCCAGGGTGGCACAGCCTGGTCATGAGCAAGCCGCCGTTCCTTGTCCAGGCTCTTTTCCGTCCTCCCATGATGAGAGAGAGAGTGGAGGGACGCGTGATGCTAGGCCACCTGCCGCCCACTGGTCGGAGCGGAGCAGTGAGTTCCTCACACCCATCCCAGGCCCACAGACAGCAGCTGGGTGATTTGTCTCTGCATACGACTGGCCCACCGCCCATGTTCATAAACAGGAAGGCTACATGGAAGGTGTCCGAATGGAGCATCAACTTCACTGTCTGGGTACATACGTGGTGGCTTTTTTTTCCCTCCTGTTAGATATGTAGAGGCCCTTAATAAGCATCGAATCTGACGTTGGTGTTCAGACCCGAGTGGGTGGAATCCTATCGTCCCCATGACACTGTCTCACAATAAGGTCGTGGTCCCATGGTAGAGTTGGTTTGTCAGAGTATGACAGTGGCAGTCTAAGCGTGTTGCCCCAAGACATCTGCCAGATTCTGTTGCATTTACCCCCATTCATGATCGCTGGCTCGTCTGCGCCTCTGAATTTGCATATTACCCGGGCTGGTTATGTCCGTATCACCATACCATGCTTCACAGTATCTAAATGAGATCATGCAACTCAGATGAGGTGCCTGGATCTGCTAAAATTAAAAGCCTCCTGGCTCTTTGGTTGTCAACGGCACGTCATCATACAGTGAATCCCACATCGGAGTACACTATACCTGTACAGGGCCGCAGATGCACCTCCCTGGGCCGACCTAGTAAGTACTCGCTACATTTGGATCCGTGTGCTTCGTAATTTACGAGAATACGGAGAGCCATCTTACTGTGATCGCTGGTGAGATGCCAATCGAGGCCTATACCTCGGGCGGTAATGCCCCTTATGGTTATTCAACAAAAATACATTCTTGACTGTGCTTTGCTCTTTTCGTAAGGCGTCTGTCGAACCGAGATTGGATGACATTCCTCCATCCAGTGCTAGGCCGATCATAGATTACCGTGGACGCCACGTACTAGCAGTAGACTGTCCTTCCAACTCCCTGGCGGCGGATTGACGGCTCACCCATGGAGATGGACGAGACAGGGCAGGACGTAAAACAAGAAATACATGTACAATCACGATGACCAGGAGCGGCACGGGAGTGGGACAAGAGGCGTTTTCCTGGGCCCTTCCAATCGGTACTGCAACATCATCGAACCCGGCACACGGGGACTGCAGCATCTCCGCGTCCGCTCGATGCGCATGTGACATACCAAGAGGCAAGGAAGTCGCAGCGTAACAATGGACCGTTACAGCTTGCGTGACATGGTAGGATCATGGGAGGCGCAACAGGGGTCGTCTACCTCAGCCGTGGCTCCAGAATTGACGTACATACTGTAATGGCCAAGAAAAGGATGCGGTTTATTCACCGAGGACCGGAGCGTCGAGGAGCCAACGGCTGAGGGTTGGAAACACAGACTCACGTCAAATAAACCCACCGCGATCGGTGGCACCCTGTCTATCTGCCAAAGGTTGCGTTGTTCTGTTGTTCTACAACGTGTGAAATTGATCGAGTCTAGGGTAGGTCCTGAGAGGGGGGGGAGGCAACAGCGCGGGTGCTGTCTTACTTAATCCAAACACGTTGATTCGACTTCACAGTTTCCTGGCCATTCACCATCATCACCGTTTCGACCATGAATAACCGTCCATGTTCCCGACTTGCCCTAAATCACCTCAGTGCGACTTGGGCGAGGACTGCACATGAACGATGCTTGGCAAGCGGTATGTGCACCTTCCTCTCTGGTTCAAACACTCGAGACCTCGAGTCCACACTGCCTACACGAGGTAACAAGACTCGTACTTCGTGTGCCGACCACTAACAGCCTGTGAGGTCTCATCGACGAGGACCCTCACAGAACCTGGGCCTCGACCCCCGCAGTCTAGAAATACACAAAATGGATGGAATGGAGCTGGGGATGGCTGGCTGGCTCCTGCGGACCGAAAGACAAGGATTACAAGACCACCATTTCGGGTTGTGGGGGTGCATGCCCTTGCCAGTTCGCCGACAGCTTGCATCCATTCACTACCCAAGGCTTGCGCTTAAACTTGACAGTTGGAGAGTCAGGGTTCTCACGAGCTAGCCACAGTCACGACAACACGGCATACCGAGTGCTCTTCACGACTGACCCGGGCCAACATGGACTGCCACGAACAAACAAACCCATGGTAATTCACGCTCGCTGATGAGCGGGGAAATGATGAGAGTAGGAGCCGAACATTCTGACAGTCACTCGGCGACGCCGAGCGCAGAAAGACGCTAACCCGCGCAACACGCGGGAACGCTGGGCACGCGCCTCATGTCAAAGCGACCCTATTACATACTCAAGCTTGAGCTCGAGCTCGTTTTTTCCCATGTTTAATTACACTTGTTCGTGGGGGGCTTGACATGCAACCGTTGCTCGAATGTCCCCATTCGCCTGATCAGTGGAGCGGCAAGAGTCGTTCGATGACGACCATCGCCATGAGCAAGACAGAAACCCACTGGCGAGTCGACCTGTGCCCAGCTCCGCCCTAGACAGCCGTTCACCTCGAGAGAGGCTGCCGAAGAACCCCTCAATATCAACGCCCGCAGCCAACCATGCCATACGGTAACTGCCATGTACCCTGTATTATCAATAGCTGTACCAAACGGCACCTGCCTGCGTAATCTCAGATTGAGCGACGCGCAGGTTTACGTTGTATCGGAAACGACACGTCAGCACCCTCCCCCCATCATGGACGCAAATCACTGCAACGAGTGTTCTCTACACACATGCAAGGACAGATGTTTGTTGCATGCAGAAATCCGTATCATCCAACGCTACGCCGGCCCGTGCGGTTATGCATTGTCGACCTCTGTAAGGGAGGGGTAAACTGGATCTTCGGACCGTCCATTCGACCCCGATCGTCCAGGCTAGACTGGCGCAACAGTTTGAATATATCAAGCAGACAGAATGTTTTGCTCTGTCTTGTGTCGCGGCTCTGCGAGCGGCGTTGGTGGAGTCGTCAAACTAGAGGCTGTACATAACCTAGCCTCCTGCATGAAGATGCAACGATCCTGGCCCGGCAGCTATCACCCTTGAACGGATTGACAGCAGGCACCAGGAGGCCTAGCATCGTGAACCCTCCCTCCCTCCCTCCCTCCCATCCCACCTCCCACAGCTCCTGGGGCCGCCCACCAAGCTCGAGCTGTCGGCACCAGCCCTACCACCCGTCTCTCCCTTGACACTCCTCCCAGATCCTCGGTGCCTCCAACACACACCCACGTCAAGAGGCAGAGATCTGGGATAAGACAGCGAGTGGTACGGACGGATACAGCACATGGGCAACCTCAACTGGGTTCTCACCAGTGTGCTCGAACCCACCAACACCTCGCGCGCAGCACGCGCGAATCGGGTTGTTGAAGCGCTTCAGCGCAGCCAGTCCCACTGTGGGAGTTGGTGTGCAGCCAGCCAAACCATTGTCAAGGATGTGCTGGAGCCCTCTCGTCGCGTATCTACTTGTCGTTTTCTTCTCAGGCGGACTATCGGTGAACGCGAATCCACGACAAGGACAATCGCAATCACTGCCTCGCTTCCCTACAACGGACGGCGGAATCTCGCTCTCGCTTGCTGCTCGGAGATAAATCCCACGACCAGCGGGCATGTACACTTGCTTGCGCATAACAGGCCAATAGGGCTACTGCGCAGTTCATCACATATCTGACGAGGTATGGGTCTCTAATTTCTTTGAATGCGGCGGGATCCTTCGCCGGTCCCATATCCTCCACACTGCTGCTCCACTTGGGAAACTAGAAAGTCGGTCAGGGATGTCCTGAGCTTCCGCACGCTACACACCACCTCTCCCAAAACTCGCGCCGTCCGATGTATGTGAGCACCATACGCCAAGACACCCGACCCTGGTCACCCGTGTTCTTACAGCATGCAGCGCGCTACCGAATACTTATCCCCAGTGGCATGGTCCGCCCAGCAAGTGGGCTAACCGGAGCATTTCTGCTCTCGACTCCTGTACACTTGCCGACTAGCACACCTACAGCGCGTTATTTACGGAGACTTCGTACAAAGTACCCAGCAGCCCAGAGGAGCCAGTCCAAATACATACGCATGCGGTATGAGTGGGGGATCATGATGGGTTTGCCGTGTCTTACGCGGCGCGCCCTCTGGCCCCTTGTCCGGGCCCATCATCTCCTGTTGCTAGACGGAGTACGGTGTAAGGAGCTGCAGCAAGCAAATGAGCACAACACCATAGAAGTTACACCACACACACACCAACACCACAAACACACGCCACTACCACTGCACAAGGAGGCACACACACCACGGGCCACACCTATTCCGCTCAACACCAGACGACAGCGCCGCACTACCCAGCCATTCCGTCTGCACCGGCCCCGTTCTTGACTGACGGAGCTATTTTCTTAAGGATGGCTCCACCGTGTCTGTCGTGACTAAATTCTCAAGCAAGCCATTATTATGGAACGCGCTTCTCATAAGTCCCTTCTTGAAGCCATACCATTCCTCCTGCATTGGCTCAGTTCTCAGCTGCGGCCCTGCTTATCTCTCATGCTGGCTGGAGGTTGCTGAGGCGCTTACAGCGCGTGCTCACGCTGCAGAACACCCTCTTCATCTGATGCGTTAAAGAGACGAGATCAGATTGTATCGGCATGTCTGTGCCAAGCCTGACTTGGGTACATACACGGTGCCCCCAAATGTAGCATGAAGTTTGCCCCGTACTGGCGGGAAATGAGCAGGGGGATGACGACCTCAGCACGGGCATTCCTGCTTGTGTCAAAGCTTGTGCACAGACGTGCAACATGGGGATGGATGACGATGCACTGAATTACCCTTCGAGTCGGAGCATTCATTAATCTATCCATATTGACAAGGAAGGTTTCTTATTTCTCTGCTCCGTACGGAGTACAGCCAGCCTCGACAATTCAGTGGACAGGGTGCATGACCCCCGGGGGCATCCTGGGAAGTCCCGGCGGTACGGATACCGTGCCATGCTCCTAGGTAGGTCGAGATCGTGGGACGACGTAACATCGATAACGAAAGTGGCTAGTCTCCAAACGTTTTGAAAGCAGGTCTTCTCGACTGGACGACATATCAAGACAGGCAGGCAGTTGTAGGGAACGAGCAGTCAAGCAAGCTGAAAATGCAATGCGCGGCATCAGCCCCATGACACGCCATGGCATACGGAAGGAAGATTCGTTTGGCTCACCAGAAGCCTGTCAATGGCAGCCACGCCCCAATGCTACGCTGAGAGTTCTAGAAGTCTGGTTGTGAAAGGAGCAGCTGGGGTGTGCTAGAGAGTCTCACTCCTACACCACAGAGGAAAGACGATTGAGACAGGGACGGACCGGGGATGAAGGCAGCAAGAGCACCTCACTCCTTGTTCAAGATTAGAGTGTGTTCCAACGGTTTACACTCAGGGGGGGCGGCGTTTTCGGGGCCAATCGCTCCTTTGCCTGGGGCGCGGGATGCAGACTTCCTGTCTCCCGACCCGCCATCAAGCGATATCGACAGGGAGGGGGTGTTAAGTCGGGCAGCTCCCATAAGAGAGCGACATGGGTGCTGTTCTCGACGCGTTCGCGTTTAGGCAATTCATGTGGCGATCGCTCTCTCGTTCTGTTTCCCCTTACTCCGTATACTGTGCTCCATCGCAGTGAAGAGGGGCCGGCCAGCCTCAAAGACATCGTCCATAACTGAGCAGCGGATCCTTTGGCCATGGTCATTCGGTAATGGTCGTGGATGATATCTTACATGCTCGCTTCCGGCTAGTGCTACAGCCTTTCGAAGTCGCTGCTACCAACTACGACCCTTTTGGGACTCAACCAAACAACTTATCAAGCAATTGTCTCCGAATGTGATGAGCATGCCTGATCGGCAAGCCTTGACTGCCTAAGCGAAGTCTTGCAAAACGCCATCGGTGTTCCTTCAACAATGTTGTTGTTCAATGCAGATCTTCAATAGAGTTGAAGCCTCCTTGGAAATCTCTTATCCCCGCTAAGGGGGGTGATGATCACGCAGCAGCTTGTCGGGTAAGCAACCTCAGCTGGTACCATTGTCTCGTACCCTCCATCATGAGACTTGGTTCGTCTCTCTTCCTGAGGTTGGAGTGTTCCTGCGCTGCCCCCTCTTTGGCCTGGTGTTGCTTGGCGCGTCATACTGTCATGTAGCATGGCGGGCGTGAGGGGGGTTGGTCTGAAAGGAATTGCTTTTTGCGCGGTTGAGCACTCAGCTGGGATGCGCAGCCAAGAGGCAGAAACGTGGTGGCCACCTTTGTCGAGCAAGTGACTCCGGTCCTTTGCTCTCTTCAGAGAGGGCGAGACCACCCACGTTCAAGACACCATGCTGTCCGTGTAACCAACGGACCGGGTCGGCGTGAGACAGTACACTCTATTCAGCCCGCTTTCTGGGAGCTCGGCTAGAGACACCGACTCAGTGGTGACCATCTGGTTAACGGCTTTCAGCCAGCCACTCGTAGCATGTCTCAGTCACAGTGGCGGAGATGAGTGTCATGGTGGTGGTCATGGTGCTAGAACACCACACTACCTACCTACCCACACTTCTACTGCGAGGTCGGTGTGCTGCTGCAAAAAACAGGCCATGCGCCCCAATGCTTTCTCGCAACATGCATGAGACAACTGGACGGCTACTGTACGTCTTGTGTCCAGTGTCTCGCCGCTGGGGACATGCTTTGGCTCGGGACAATCCAATTGGGGCAAAGGAGAGTCCACTCAACCATTTCACCAGTTGCCACGTCACAGCCTGGCGGTCTGCCTTGCGTCTAAGCCAGAAGGTGCGTACATACATACACACATACCTATCTTAGTGTGTGCGTGCGTGCGTGCGTGCGTCTGTATTTGCTTTTTATGTTGCCTTTAGTGGTGCCCGTTTGCCCCCGTGAGCAATCCGCCAGCTTCTGTAACTGGTCAGTCACTTTGCCTTGCTTGTCCCCTTTCCCCAGCCCGATGGGGAGGGGGACTTTGTCTCCGTGCCGTCATCGTCATAGGTCACGCCGTCAGTCAGCGCTGATCCGAAGGAGCAGCTATTGAGTAGCCGAGGTTCCCCTAGCGAGACACTTACTATATACAGCATTTGGCCCGGATCCTTGCTGAGGGTTTTGGAAAATGGATAATCGCTTTGTCCGTATTTCTGTGTCCCACGGATTGGGTAGGTACCTATGCCATTGGGCGGTGAATGCAGTGTGAGCTGGTACTGGAGCCTCCCCTCTTTCCGCCCGTTCACCGACGACCCTGTCAGCGTTGGAGGAAGGGTGGTGGGTGTGAGTATGATGGATCGCAGAGTCGACATATCATCGGCTCACTTCGCTCTCTCCGTGTTCTTGGAGCAGCGATGCATGCATGGGCCTCACTACTGCCGTTACATCATAAACGCAGCAACGGGGGGTGTGTGTGTTGCCTGCCGACAGCACACACACACACACACACACACACACACTGCGCGTTAACGCGTGTGGCTGGATTGTGATTCAATATCTCGGCTGGGAGCCCTCTGAACCTCTTTTCCGTCAGCGCGGTGAGACAGCCCACGTTTGGCGAAGACCGGCGTAAGGTAGGTAGGTACCTAGGTAGGTTGCAGGAGCATGGCTACCACGCCGTGCGCCTGCATGCGCCGTTCCAGAGGGACGAAGCCCTTCCTGTGGCGTGTGTACGCGCCCTCTTCTCCCCCTGTACTATTCTGACAGTCCGTCTCCATCTGCCGCTTATCGGAGCGCAGCTGAAAGGGAAAGAAATGGGGATGGATGTTTGTCCTGCTGAACGAGGGCCTTCGATTTCCCAGAAATCGAGATTATGCTGGGCGTCGATGCGCATACGCCACCGGAAACCCTCCCTCCCTCTTCAGCCCCTCCCCTCCCCTTCGTCCCTCCTACCCCCCCTTCCCCCTTGCACGTACATACGTACATGCACACACACATTTGCATATGCTTTAGCCCCCCCTGACAATGACACGGGTGTAAGCCGTCTTGCCTGTTGATGCAGCTGCGTGCAGAAGCATGTAAGTAGGTGCTCAGGGGGGGCAAGATGGGAAGGGTGGGGGTGTTTACTCTCACTCTCTTCTCTCTTCCCAGCGCGTTGGGGTGAACACATCAAGGCGGTGAGGGGCAGGGAGACTGCCATAGCGGCAGTGCGTTGATCCGGTTAAGGGGGGTTTGCTGCAGCGTTGCATTACCTGTCATGCGTTGCACAGAGACTCGAAAGGGGGAAGGGTGTGCTGGACGTCGGCCGATGGGGAGGGTGACCTTCTGAGCCGGGAACATGGCAGCCAGCCAATCGATGACATGTAGCCTGCTTTTGCATGGCTGCAGCGTGCCCTGCTGCATCCGGCGACCTGGATGCTGTGTACACAGAGTGCGAAAGATGGCTTTCGTTCCCCGGAGATATCGTGAGATGCCTACCCTGTAGAAAACAGGCAGCATGAAGATTGAGGCTTCATGCTGTAAGACATAATATAGAATCTGCACTCGGGTGAATCGTGTCATACATGTTCGTGTTCTCATACTCTGCATTGTCGTTCGTTCCCTCTCGGCAACATATCATGCTCTTGCCATCGATACACCATTCGTTGTGCACAATCAAGACCATTACTGAGTTGCACGAAGGTAAATCAAAGTTGAAAGGTCCTACACGAACCAACGTAGTGTAGCCTATTCAAAAGCTAGATAGATGCCGTCAAACATGAGCCAACCCGTGCATATCCAAATCACAAAATCGCTATCCAAACTCCTATATCGCAAGACCGTTGTGCTCCTTCACGTGCAGAAAACAAGGGAGGTCCAATACTCATGGCGGCGATCATCGTCGAGAATCATAATCCTCCTTGTCATCACGCCTGTGACGTCTACGACGGTCACGGTCTCTGTCCTCGGTATCGTCGTTGTCGTCCTCTTTGTATCGATGATGGCGGTGGGATCGGCGCCCACTATCCTCCTCGTAATCCCTATCGTAGTCTCGGTCACGATCGCGATCACGGCCGCGATCACGGCTCTTGTCTCCATCATCACCATTGCGTCGTCGCTCTTTGGGTTTGTTAGCAGGAGATGACCCGTCATATCGATATGCCGACTTACCTCGAAGTACTTGAGTTGCAGATGCATAGGCTTGGATCTCCTCCTTGCTGAGGACACGTAGAACGATGACAAAATCCTCGCGAACCTCGAACCTCTCCTTGCCGATGGTGAGGGCCTCGGGATTCACGATTTTTCGGCTGATCTTGGTCCATTTGGCACCTGGTGGCGCCTCCTTCACCTTCTTGTCCTCCTTGTGAGGAGCCACGCCCTCGCGCACCGGGTTCGGTTCCTCGGGGAAGGCCGGTCTTGGCTGCTTCAGGATGCCCTTCAGAGGCTTCTCATCCTTCTTATCCCTTGGAGGCGACACGAGACGGACTTGCTTTTCATCTGGGCTGGGCACGGCACCATCGCGGCCCCGTGATGGGGCATCATCTCTGGCAACGTCTGCCGGCTTGGCTTCTCTCGTTGCAGACGAAGAGCGCGACTTTCTCGACTCTGCTGCCGGCGGTTGGCTCCTGTCCCTGGTCCTCTCTGACGCAGTAGCGGCGGCCAAATCTGCCTTGAGCTGCTTCAAGTCATTGGCGTCATTAGGATTGAAGGAGTTTGATGGCCTATGTCGTCGGCTTATCCTTCTCCCTTCATCCGAGTCGGAATGTGTGCCAACGGCATCGCCGTTGAGCCTGGCTTCTGCCTCTCGCCGATACCGCTCCTTCAGGTCCGCCTCCTCCCGAGGACTTCCGCGGTCTTTTGCTTGCTCTCGGTCCATCTCATGAATCACGTCTCGCTCAGGAACTTCGGCATCCCTGCGGCGCCCACGGTCTTCATCAGGGCTTCGCCTTCGTCGCGGCTCCTTGTCGTCCTTATCATGTGAGCTGCTGTCCTTTGCTAGAGGCCCGAGACCAACAGCGGCCGCAGCAATGCCAAGTCCAGAAGCGACCTTGTCCCGTAGGCGAGAGCGTTCCTTCTCCTCCGCCTCTTCTTCCTCTCGCCTGCCTTCCCGCTTGGGGTCCTGGCGATCACGACGGCGATCGTCACGGTCATCCTTTGACTGTGGCAGACTCTCATCTGAGCCCCTTTTCGACTCATCGCCCCGGGCTTCTCGGTGTGGCTCTCGGCGATCATCAATCTTGTCAATGGGACCGGTCCGAATTCCAAATCCGCGGCTGGCGACGTTGTCATCCTGGAAGTGAGGTGGGTCGTAGGTACGGCCGGGCTCGCGGACGGTTTCGCGGTCACGAAGGTCTCTCATGTTGCGCTCATCCTCGCGGCTGCGATAATAGTCATCATGATGGGACGATCGAGGTGCCGCCTCCTGGTACAGCGAAACGGGTCTGGGACGTCTAGTATCCCATGATTCTTGACCTCTGTTGGGAATGTCTAGCTGTGAGGTAGATGCAGATGCGGGCGCAACTGAAGTGGCAGGCGGAACGTCCCGCGGAGCATCATAGGCCCTTGGGATTTTGTCAAAGCCCCGAGTAGAAGGAGGTGGCCCACCTCGACCTTCGTAAGTACGACTTGCGCCTGCGCTGTAGCCAGAACCTGTGTTCACATTGAGGCTGCGCTGATCGGCGTTGTAGTTCACATTGGGGCGGTAGTAACCTCGGTCGAAGCTTTCCCGCCGACGACGCTTTTCACTGTTGTCGAGGTCGTAGCGGGCCAATTCGCCGGCGTTTGTGTACTGATACCCTTCATCTCCATAGTCCACGGCTGGGTTATGGCGGGGGTCGCTGGGATACACAACAGATGGCCGAGAGTTGCGGTATAGATCAGAATCTCGACCGGCCAGCAAACTGTCGCCCCGCTCTCTGAGGCGTTCGTAGTTGTCGTCGTCATAGGTACCAGTGTAGGAAGGGCGAACAGAGCTACGCGAGCGAATAGAGGAATTGGGCTGGGTGAGGAAAAGCCCATCGCTTGCTCGGTAGTCGTCTCTTACAGGGCTCCCTGAGCGAGCGTTGGACGAGTGCGAAGATGCAGTAGGGGTTCTATCTTTCTGAGTGGTTGTGATGATGACGGGAGGCCGAGATGCAGAATCGAGGGTGGAGCGCCTTGTGCGGCTCGGCTCGCGAACAGTCGGCCTCGAACGAGAATCATTGGTGACGGCGTATGTTCTGGTGGTCGTCGGAACACCTCCGGCAGTGGTGGTGGTCCAGTAATCTCGAGGTGTGGCGTGGTGTCGCGAGCTAGGCAAAACATTTATGTCCCCAGCATAGAGAGAGGTGTAGCCTATGCTGGCTGGCAATGAGGCTCTGGCCGGATTGTTGAATGTAGCTGCCCGGCTGGCGGGCTGGTACCCTCTGTATCGGTCCGTCATGGTGAAGCGTGCGGTGGTTATTGTCTCACACTCTGGTTGTATATCGTGGCAGCGAAGGACGCTCTGGGTAATGGAAACGTATTCTGCGGATGATTCAGAGAACCCCTGGGAGCGATTTTGATATGAATGGAACGTGACAAGCTGCCCAGGCCGCTGAGGCTGAGCGAGTTTCTCACCCAACAATGAGGAGGGCGAGCCTTTGGAGGAAATCGATCGCGGGGTTCGTGGGCTGCAAGGCGCTGCTTGGGGGAGAACTTGTCAGCACAACAAGGGTTATAATAAACCATGCAATGACAATGCGAGGGTGGTGCAGATTGACGTACTGTGGGCTTCCAGGGCGGAGGGAGGGACACCGCCCACAATATGTAGGGTGCACAGAGCCTCAGTAATGGCGGAACTCGAGTATTTCGTAATACCTCACTATTACGGCCTGAGGAGGCAGTGAAACAGAGACGGGTGCCTGAGCAATCGTGGTTAACGGGAGTGTGTGAATTAGGAGCAAAAGAATGTGCGATGAAACAAGCGCCACGGCGGTTAGGGAGATTGGGAAAGAGGGCAAGGAGAGGAGGTTGTTATTGTTATTGGGAGCATTGAGGGATGACGATGCTTCGGATTCCAATCGACAAGCATCACGCCGCAGAGAAGCACCGAGGCCAGGGTGAGCAGGGCGCAACCCAGTGGCGTTGGTGCGAAACCCTGGTGCTCTGTGTGTCTGGCTGCGCGTGGGCGGGACAATAGGATGGATATGTGGGTGCCGGCAGAAATGAAGCCAAACGTCACTGGACCACGATGACAAGCCCTGGGTAGCCCCTCAGGGAGCCAGCATCAAGCGCGCGCCGCCGTCCCAGAATGCTGGGCTGCCTTCAATTTAAGTCAGGTCATGCCAGCACTTGCTCGCACGCCCGCCCGCCCATGTTGTCCGACAGTGGCTGCAACTAAATCGGGGAACGCAGGTGCATACCTTAGTTGGTAGACGGCCTGCCTTTTAGTCAGGACTGGGATTTTAGCCTGGACACAGACAGGCAAAACAAGTTGGCCGGTGGGTGTATTCGTCTCGAACGGCAGACTGTGGGAATCCGTGTCTTGGTAAACCGGTCTTGGCCGGTCGATCGGGAGGCAAAAAATTCAGAATCCTGACTATTTACGAGGATCTGATGCCGAGTTTGGGCCCTCGATGACGTCCGCAAATACGAAGTGCTAAGCCGACAAAGAAAAAGGAGAGAGAAAAGGTAAAAATAAAAAAAGAACGAAGCAATTCGAGGCTGGACGATTTGTGTGCGTTTCGAGTGGGTTTAAACGTAGATGATCGATCTCCTTGAAGCTGATAGAGCCGTCGCTGGTATGTGCCTGTCGTCAACTGTCAGCACATCCATGCCTCCTCCACTTCGGTTGACCACCAAAAAGATCATATGGATGCCTACCTTGTTGCCCTCGACCTTTATGTAGTCTTGATCGACTAAAGGTGTCCTTGACAAAAAAAAAACACAAAAAAAAACAACCTCTGGGTCAAAAGGCAGCAGTAATACTACAGCCAATGTGGGTGCAGCGTTGTTATTTCGTTCGGAAGGAAGGAGGAATGGGAGCTCATCCGTCACCCACCGAGGAAGAAATAGCTCTCTTATGGAGTCGGGCTGCGAGACAGCTGGAGATGGGGAAGGCAGCATCAACTCTACGTACATGACTTGCGGAAAGAAAGGTGTTACGCAGGAAAGGAAACAGCCCGTCCCTGCCCTGCACCTTCCTTGTCGTAGCCGCAAGTACCTTGGCTCACTTCATCTTGAGAAGAGCTACATGGGCGGTACCTCTTGTTAATTCCCTTGTCAAATGGGATGCTGATGCGGGTTTCCACCACGCGGTACAGGCCCGTTGAGTGGCACAAATTTCTCAAACATGGAGCATCGCAGGTACAAATGCTGTGGCAACTGGTTTGGCACGGGCGTCTTCCTATTCAACAGCAGCAGCAGCAGCAGCAGCAACAACAACAACAACGATAACAACAATAGCCCCTGACACGGGCGGGTAGCGACAGCTTCCAGTTGCTGCCCAAAATCTTGTTGATCAAGCGAAGCGAAGCGAACCGGATCCTGTCTGGGCGGAGGCAGACGCCATGCCATGTATGTATTTCCTCTCAGCGCGTGGGCTGCAAGGAACATGGCTCTTGGTACTATGGCGGTACTAATGGGCATGGTCTTGGGCTGCGATAGCTTCTACCCAACGACACCAAGTTAGTCGCCAAAACAGACCCTGTGCCTGGGCCTGTGCGCAGTCCACCATCCATTCCTCTGCTCGCTTGCTCGCCCGCCCACTCGCCAACGTCCTATGATCGGTTTGGATCGCACTCGAGATGCTGCCAGATGGAGTTGATGGCTCGGCGCAGCCCACACGGCCTCTTTAGCCCTAGTTGACCATGACCATGACCAGAACAGAACCGACATGTCGCGCGCAGGTCATGTACGCGGGCGGAAGAGGCTGCCGCACTGCATTCATTCATTATCTGGCTACGAATCACGCCAGAGCCTCACTGACGTTGATTGACGTTCGGCAACCGTTGAGTGAGGCGTTCGAGGTGATGACGGAGGCTTTGATGGACGGATGCTTTTCGCGCCCAACACGTTTACCCGCCCACAGTCATTCATTCCCCTCTTCACCTGACAAGGACGAGCAAGCTCGACCCACGCAGAAGCGAGCCCGAGAGGACAGAAGACAGAAATGTTGCAAAAAAAACCACCACGAGCACCCAGGCAGATCCAGTGTCAAGGTTTCCCCTGCCATGGATTTCGTCCTGATCAGCTTTGGGCAGGGAGAGCCCGTCCCCGCGCCCCGAGGGGTCATCCCGGCCACGGCCCACAAGCCGGGGTTCTAGCTTCCGACAACCTGCCCCGGCGCGGTCTAGTAGAAGCTTCGACAACTCCACCAATTGCCGGATATTAGCGACAGTGGTGTCAGCATGCCAAACAAGCTAAGAGGAAACTAGGACAACCGTACGATACTTACGGATACAGTCTGTGTATGATGATACTATGTAAACACACCGCGCCCACCTGCTCCGTGTCCCGCTTGACAAGTTGCCTATTGATCATCCCCTCCCCCCCTTCGCCCTTGGCCTGTTCTGTGGGTGGGTTGGGTGGATTGACGGATTCTTCCCTCTACACCTTACGTCCTTGGGCCGCCGCACTCTATGCTACGGCGGGTAGCTAAATGGAAATTCCAAAGAATCTTCTGATCGACACATCAGGCTTTGATGGGTTCGCCCTTCATTTTCCACCTTCGGTCGTGGCGCAGGGTCAAGTCGTGTCAAGCTTTGCCGATCGCCTGCACATCGGTTCGTGGCCACGACGAGTCGTTGGGTAATCAACCCGATGTTGGATCGAGCCGGAGTCCCCAAGTAAACCACTGACTGTCCCGCATATGCGAACGGTAACTGATAATTTCCATTATGCCTCATTGTGTCATACTCGCAGCCTTAGTGCACGCCGTATCATGGTCTTTCCGTCTGTGCCCGCTATGTACTGACTTGCTTGCGGCCCCAAAACGTCCATAATTCATCCGCAAAGCCCAATACGATTCGTCAGTACTGGAGGTGCTGTTATATGTACGTCAGTGGAGGGCCATGCAGCGTCGTAGCCTCGTCCGTGCCTCCGCAAGTGCTTTCTAGCCAAGAGGCAGACGAGGTCATGGGAGTGTGCGAACCATCCTCGGTAGCTCGCCTCATTCTTCTTCCCGCCCACCTGCCCACGGGCTTGTTCCGGCTAGATTGCCCAAATTGACCCATTTGACATTACAAAGAAGGGGTATGGGAAAATCTAGCTGAAGCGAGGCCAACCGCCAGTCGGCTTGGCACGGTCATGACTTAGACGTCAAAGGTCATTGGCGCCGGCATTCCGCGAACGGCTCCTTGCTGACCCAACTTGGTGTAACGGCTCTGCAGATTTTTCGTTGACTCGAGTCCACCGCGCTTCCGTCCGATGCCGAGTTGCATATGACCCTTAGCATGCAGCTCTCTCGTCCCTCCAGTCGTCCGCCTCAGATGACGCTAGTTCACAGCCGAGGCCTACCGCGAGGAGAAAAGCTGCACAAGTTTCGCCCGGCTTGTATGAGAAATACGCCATGGTCCTGCCGAGAGAAGGCGCACGTTCCCCGCACCCTTCTTGCGATAGGTAGCCTGAGCTATGTTCACTGTATGAGAGGTGTTGTGTTGATGACAGCACCACACCACACCGAGGCTGTTGGGGTAGAGAATGACAGCACATCCGAGATTGTCAAAAAAATACTGCGGCGCTAATCACGTAGGTGATACTGTGGCGAAACCGGCCTGGGTGTAGTAGATGGAATTGCAGAGATGTGTGTGCAACCCAATGTCACCACCCTACGACCACCGTGATAGTGACTTGTCTGCGTATCTATCGCCACGTTAGCTGATCGGCGCATCATTTGGGCATACATATGAGGTCTTGACTTATACTCGATCTGGAACTCGCCGAATGACTATAGATGATGGTATTGGTCATGGGTGGTGGATGAGGAATGGAATGGAAGAAACGGAGTGCTGTGTGATCACAAGCCTCAGACCTCTCTTTCATCGCATTGTGGGCGCACGAGAAAGCACCTCCGGTCTATGGAAACAATGACCAGACACTGACGGCATGCTGACACAGATCGACGATTGAAGACGAAAGACATCATGTATACGAAGGTTCTATACTACC
Organism: Stachybotrys elegans; assembly: GCA_020746835.1. Taxonomy (NCBI): domain Eukaryota; kingdom Fungi; phylum Ascomycota; class Sordariomycetes; order Hypocreales; family Stachybotryaceae; genus Stachybotrys; species Stachybotrys elegans. The sequence goes on along the minus strand of JAGPNK010000008.1, from coordinate 293,483 downwards.
TAGGCATTTGTGGAAGGATGAAGGCCTCTAGGGTAGGGGGAATTGTATAGCAACGACTACAGAACATCAAAGGGATTGATTGAATTACTAATTGGGCAAAGACGCATGGTCTTAGGCAAGAAATTCACGAGCACGGACACGGTTCAACAAACTGCGATAAACTTCTCTCCCATTACAATCCATATACAGGAATGTCCTATCTACTCCAAATACTTTCAAGCCATGTTATCAAATCTGGACCAAGAAAATGGTGCTCGCCGCGTAAATTGTACAATCCCAAGACTACATGTTGTTTAATGACGCCATAGCCAATTGTCCTATATGCCAATATCCGAGGACGACTGTCCGTGACGCGTCAAAGGGACCCGGTGGGGCGGCATCTCAACAACAAAAACAGACATGTTGTTTACAGGCGGGAGCCGTGGATGACCTTCATGTCAACAGCGAGCTCGCGGCCGCCGTCGTTGAGGACGAGGATGCGGACGCTGCCACGGCCGGACTCGAAGGCGTTGGCCAGACGAGACCAGAGGTTGGACTGGTCAATGACAGAGAGGCCCTGCTTGACATCGCCGGTCTCGGTCATGGCGGTGACCTGGCCGTCTCCCATGTCGAGGACACGGTACTGCTTGAAGACAGGACCGAGCATGGTCTGGACAACGACGCTGGGAGCAGGGTTGGAGATGAAGGAGGACTCCTCGTGCAGCTGCTTGGTGAAGAGATCAACACCAAGGTAGCGGTACTGGCCAGTAGCAGAGGAGGTGGAGATGCGGATGACCTGGCAAGGGCGGCCCTGAAGCATCAGGAAGTCACCCAGACGGATGTGGTGGCAGGGGATGGTGACAGTGTTGGGGAGGTAAGACTCGGCCGAGCCACCAGCACGGGGAGCGGGCGCAGAAGTCTCACGGCGGACCTCAATGTCAACGTGCTCATGACCACGGGGGTGGGCAACCTTGTCCGCGAGCTTGTGAAGGCCCTGGCGGAAGGAGTGGTAGTGACCTGTGAGAGTAGAGGTTAGTATTTTGCTTGCTTGATAGAGGGTCTTGGGCAGTGAGGTGCTTACCATCCTCGTCGTAGTAACCCATCTTGGACTTTTGATCAGCGACGCTGTAACGGCGGGGCTCAACGGTCTCTTGCGAGAACTTGACTTCCTCGTGAACGGGAGGTCGGGGGATGGATGCGTCAACGGTGAACTCGGTGTTCACGCGGGTGTGCTGCTCAGAATGAAACTGAGGAGGAGGAGCAGGGGCGTCGACGGAACGGAAACGCTCACGGAATTCGCGCTCAGCAACGTCAATAGGGCTCACGTGGGGACGGCGGTGGTCGTCGATCTCAATGTGAGTCTCGGTGTACTCGGTTTGAGGGAAAGGTCTATGTTGAAAAAGGTCAGTGGAAAGGGGTTCGGATGGGTGGATCGATGGATGGAGAGAAGCTTTGAGGGTGATGAAGGGGCGGTCAAAGCGAGGCGGCTGGGGGTTGCTAGGGATACAAGCTGTTGCTGACGTGGCTGGGGGCAGAAAAAAAAAGCAAAGATTGGGCTCGGTAAATGAGCTGGCCAGGCTCCAAGACCACGGCACAGGTCAATTGAGGCCAATTGAGGCTGGGGAAAAGCAACAAAACAATGGGCGGGCAATTGATGCCTGGCTGATGCCTGCTGGGCACAGAAAAAGGAAGAAGAAAAAACGAGACGGAGCGCGACGCGTCCAGAGTAGGAAAAAGCGACTTACCGGCGTTCCTCACGGAAGTATTCCTCCTGCTTGAAGCTGGGACCGGGACGGCGGTAACGTTCTTCTTCACGCGTGATACGGACCTCTTCTTCGCTGTATCGGTGCTCTCCACGAGGGGGAGGAGGATGAACTTCAGCGGTGGCTGTGAAAGAAGAGTATTGACCTTCCCGTCCGGCAGGCTGCTGCTTCTCGGGGAGTTTGATGTCAAGCTCTTCTTTGGTGGTGGTAGTGGTGGTGGTGGTTTGCGCTTCGCTGTCCCGATAGGCAGATGGGAAGATGCTGAAGGGGACGGGGACACGGGCCTCAAAGTCCAGATTGACGACTTTTGCTGTCGCGAGAGAATCTTCTCATACAACCTTCCGTAGCCGAAAGCACGAAAGGAAGACAAGAAGGATCCTCTAGCTCTTGTTCCGGGAAACAAAAGTCGAAGAGAAAGAGAAAAGATACAGAGCTGTGAAGCCTCTGACGTTCTTTTCTTCTTGTCTTTGGGGGTGGTGGGATTGGGAGATGGTGTTTTTGTTGTTTGGTTGATGGAGGAAGAAGAGGAGAAGAAGAGGGAAGATAAGCAGAGGAACGCGAGGAGGGCTTTTGAAGACGCGGACGGGGGCACCAAGGTCTGGAGCTGGGCCGTGCAAGGGACAAGGGATGGGGGATGCGACGAGGGCGTCCCTGACTGCCTGCAGGGTGTGCGTATTAAATCGTGGCCCTGTGTACGTGGACTCGTGTTTCTGTTGTTTATTGCCTCCCAAAGGGGGATAGCCTCCCCAGAGAGGTCTCCACTGTCGCCAATGTCCGGCTCCAAGCGTCTCCATAGCCCGTCGCCAGCGTCGAATAGCGTCTCGCCCCGAGCCTCCCCCCGTCAGCTCAGTGGTGGTCCAGGGCCTGAGAACCTGAGAACCAAGGCCCAACCTCTCTCTCTCCCCCATTCTTTGCCGTTCCGTCTCCTGAGAGAGCCCTGGCACGCCTGCATCTGGTTGCCCCGACGTTCAGCATGTGAAGGTCTAATGATTCCTTTTTTTTGGGCGGCTTGGACCTCAATTGGACGCGAGCTTGTTCCCACGAACCCTCTCGGCTGTTCCGTTGGAGGAGATGCTCCTGTTGACCCGCCGTAGGTTACAGACTGTCGACATCCTGGTCGAAAGCTGCATCGCTACCGTGTGATAGACAATGCCCATGGCCTGATATATCTTTTCGTGCCTACTACGCAGAGTTGTCCATTGATGTCACTATTGGGCCCCAAGACAATGAGCGCCATGATACTCGTACTTCGGGGCGGTCAGGTATCTCCCATCCGCTTGCTGCCTTGGTCCTCGACCTCTTTGCGATACATCACTTTTCAGATACTTGCTGCCCGAGGCGCCATGCCTTCGTGGACCAGTAGCAGAATTGAGATGGCTGGAGTCGTTCCATAGCAACCAAGGTGCCTGGGTGTGCGGATATCCGGTGGCTGAACAAGCTGATGCTGATGGTTGGCTTGCCTTTCTGGGAGCGTGTCCTGGATTGCCGATTGGCCCCTCTGCTCCCAACCACCTCGCTTTCTGCTTTGTATCTGCGTCTCCTCATGCAGGCCTGTGTCGTGTAGCGCCGCCATTGGGCGATGTGACGGGCGCCGTGAGGACATGGTGCTGATCACGGTGGTAGAGGCCTGTTCCCTGGCCCATGGCGGCCACCCAAGGCGGCTAATGCGTGCTGAGAGGCGAGGTAGCTGCACGTCTGACCTGCTTTGCCTGCCTGCTTGCCTGCCTACCTACCTCTTGCTTAAGATAGCTATAGCTAGGTGGATGTGCAGTTCAATGGGGCTTCTTCCATCATAGACAGAAGCGCCAGTCCGCCGAGGTTGGCTTCGCATAGCGTGATTCATTAGTTCTTGTGGCTGTGACGCGACCAGGAGTGTCTCCTGAATGTCACAATGTCACAACGCGCCTGGCAGGAGCTGAAGCTGACAATTGATCGTCGCATTGAGCGTCGGCTATTGGGTTGGGACTCCACCTTAACCAATCAAGGGACCTGCTAGCTACCGCGTTGTCAAGGCAACAAGGTACCCCTGACGAGCTCATCTCCCCAGATTTGTCCCAGTTGTGGAAACAGTCGAGGGGTGGAGGAGCAGTGCCGAAGATGCGTCGACGCACCAGCCTACAAACAGTTCGCAACCACAAGGACACGCATCAATCGATTATATGAATGCTTCCACCATACTGGCAATGATTAGGAGCTGTGTGACACGATGTGTGCTTACTGTAACCCCCCAGTGCTCAGTGCCCGAAGACGACGCTGCTGGGAGCTCACGACCGTCGACGCAAGGAATTGGAGAGAGGCTTGACCAGGCCACTTCATCATCAATTCAGGCAAGCTGCGGGCTGCTGGCGTCGAGGAGAGTGGTGGTGACCGAGGTGCCCTGAAACACAAGCAAATATTCACCTTTACAAGACATGGCTTTGGTAACCTCTGGCGAAACCCTCGTGGGCTGCCATCGAATATCTGCCCAGCAGCAACAACGACAGCAGCATGCGACGCCGGCGGCTCCTCCGCCCACGTCTTCATTGCCATCATCGCCATCTCCTCCTGCCTACCCTCGCACTTGGCTGTTGGCTAGGTGCTGCTCTACGTTAGGTGTGTTGTATACCATGGTACCGGTATACAGCACACTCTTCATGACCTTCGTTCTGGTCGACTCCTAAACTCCGGAACTGGCCCGGCTTCCACTTGCCTCACGTGACCGTCGTAGATTGGAAGCCACTGGAAAAGTGCCCCGCGATGACACAAGCAATTGCCCCACGTTGAGTTCCAAGTTGGCAGTACTTTATTGATTGATATTTGATACTGCACAACCACCAGGAATCGCAACTGATGGGTCTCAGACGTCTACCCAGAAGCAGTGCATACTTTCCAAAATGAAGCAGAGGTTCTCCTCCTTGGACGTCAAGGTACCTCTTCTGGTCCTGTCCAAGGCGCCTGTACTAACGTTCCATGCGACAGGTCATTGCCCACGAGCTTCAACAAACCCTCGTGACTCTTCGACTATCCAACGCCTACGACCTGTCGTCCAAGATCCTGCTGCTCAAGTTTGCAAAGCCCGACAATAAGCAGCAGCTTGTCATCGATACTGGCTTCCGCTGTCACTTGACCGACTTTGCGCGTACCACGGCTGCTGCGCCCTCAGCTTTCGTCGCCCGGCTCCGCAAGTACCTCAAGACCAGGCGACTGACATCCGTCGCACAAGTCGGTACTGACAGAATTCTCGAGTTCCAGTTCAGCGATGGACAGTACCGACTGTTTTTGGAATTCTTTGCCGTGAGACTACCAGTTATCCAAGAAGAAATAGCTTGCTAACTTAGCCCAACAGAGCGGCAATATCATCCTGACTGATACCGACCTAAAAATACTTGCAATCGCGCGCAATGTGTCCGAGGGCGAGGGTCAAGAACAACAGCGAGTCGGTTTGCAATACTCTCTCGACAACCGGCAAAATTACCCTGGGGTGCCCGCATTGACAAAGGAGCGTGTCAAGAATGCACTGGCCGTCGCAGTGGAAAAAGCATCGCAAGCTGTTTCGGACAAGAAAAAACTCAAAGCAAAGCCAGGTGGCGATTTGAGGAAAAGCCTTGCAACTTCCATTACCGAACTCCCTCCCGTACTGGTCGACCATGTGCTGCAGTCGAACAATTTCGACACTTCGGTCAAGCCCGCGGAACTGTTGGAAAACGACTCATTGCTTGAGGAATTGGTCAAGTCCCTTTCTGAGGCTCGTGAGGTTGTGGAGGCTATCACATCTTCGCCAATATGCTCTGGCTATATTTTTGCTAAGCGGAAGATCCTCGGTGCTCCGGTGTCCCAAGAGGAAGGCGAAAACTCCAAGAGGGAGAACCTCCTCTATGATGACTTCCACCCTTTCGTTCCCAAGAAGCTAAAAGAAGACCCCTCGGTTGAAGTCTTGGAGTTTGAGGGCTACAACCGCACCGTGGATGAATTTTTCTCATCTCTTGAAGGCCAAAAGCTCGAGTCGCGACTTGCTGAAAGGGAGCTGGCGGCCAAGAGGAAACTAGAAGCCGCAAAACAGGACCAAGCAAAGCGGATAGAGGGCCTGCAGGAGACCCAGACCCTCAATCTTCGCAAGGCGGCCGCCATCGAAGCAAACGTGGAAAGAGTGCAAGAAGCGATGGATGCGGTTAACGGCCTCCTCGCACAAGGCATGGATTGGATAGACATCGGAAAGCTTGTAGAGCGAGAGAAGAAGCGACACAACCCAGTGGCCGAAACGATCCAGCTACCGATGAACCTGTCAGAGAACCTCATCACACTCATGCTTGCGGAAGAGGAGTATGAGGTGGAGCAAGAGGATGACCCATTCGAAACCGACGAAAGCGACACAGAAGTTGAGGAGGATGAAGACGACGTCAAATCGAGCAAGCCGGGCACTAAAGGTCTGACGGTGGAAATCAACCTAACTCTCAGTCCTTGGGCCAATGCGAGAGAGTACTACGAGCAGAAGAGATCGGCAGCTGTGAAGGAGGAGAAGACACAACTGCAGGCCACCAGGGCGCTGAAGAATGCCGAGCAAAAGATCACCGAAGATTTGAAGAAGGGATTGAAGCAAGAGAAGGCAGTCCTGCAGCCTATCCGGAAGCCCATGTGGTTCGAAAAGTTCATATGGTTCATCTCCTCTGATGGCTATCTTGTGTTGGGTGGCAAGGATGCGGCGCAAAATGAGATCCTCTACAAGCGATATCTGAGGAAGGGCGACGTGTACTGCCACGCCGACTTGCATGGTGCACCAACTGTCATCATCAAGAACAACCCAAAGACGCCCGACGCACCGATACCCCCAGCGACGCTATCTCAAGCAGGATCTCTGTCTGTCTGCTCTTCCAGCGCTTGGGATTCGAAGGCTGGAATGGGAGCGTGGTGGGTAAATGCGGACCAAGTGTCCAAGTCTGCTCCGACGGGCGAGTTCCTTCCCCCCGGCAGCTTCATGGTTCGCGGAAAGAAGAATTTTCTCCCACCGGCACCATTGCTTCTGGGTCTAGGGTTCATGTTCAAGATAAGTGAGGAAAGCAAGGCAAAGCATGTGAAGCATCGCTTGTACGACGATAGCCTCGCAGGCGCCCCTTCCACGAGCATCGACAAAGGAGACACGGCGCTCCAGGGGGAAGCTAGCCGCAAAGATGACAGCTACAATAACTCGGACGATGAAGACGATCCTTCCGAGCATGGATCTGCTGAGCATGAGAACCAAGACAACGTACCCCGGGACAATCCTCTGCAGCCGTCGACGGACGAAGGCGAAGAAGGCGAAGATGAGGGCGATGAGGGACACGAGGCGGATATTCCGACTATGGAGGAGCTCACTATCGACGAGCAGAACAAGTCTCAGGATGAGGATGCTGGGCCAGCAAAGAACGAGGAAGAAGACGATGACAACAAGGACTCGGCATCGGAAACAACTGCAGAAACATCCCTGTCCACAATGTCTTTGGAAACAGACACTACCACGTCTACGGCTTCAATCACGCCTGAACCCAAGGCCAAGCCCGCGAAGCGAGGACAGAAGGGCAAGGCGAAGCGAATCGCCAACAAATACAAGTACCAGGATGAAGAAGACCGAGCAGCCGCCGAGGCCCTCATCGGCGCAACCCTGGGCCAGCAGCGCGCGGCCGCCGAGGCCAAAGCCAAGGCAGAGCGCGAGGCTGAGGCAGCCGCGGCCAAGGAGCGCCGCCGCGCGCAGCACCAGCGCCAGCAAAAGGAAATGGCCAAGCACGAGGAGATTCGCCGCGTCATGATGGACGAAGGGCTGGACATGCTCGAGGGCGACGAGGCCGAGCAGGCCACGCCCCTCGACGCCCTCGTGGGCACACCCCTGCCCGGCGACGAGATCCTCGAGGTCATACCCGTCTGCGCGCCCTGGAACGCCCTCGTCAAGTTCAAGTACAAGGCCAAGCTGCAACCCGGCTCCGTCAAGAAGGGCAAGGCCGTCAAGGAGGTGCTCGACAGGACCAAGGCAGCGTCGGCCAAGAAGGGCGTCGTGGACGAGCACGCGCGCGACTCGGAAAGGATGTGGCCGCGCGAGGTGGAGCTCATCAAGGCGCTGAAGCCGGAGGAGGTGCACAACTGCATCCCCGTGGGCAAGGTGAGGGTCATGGTTGCGGGAGGCTCGTCCTCCGGAGGTGGAGGCGACAGCAAGGGCAAGGGAGGCAAGGGGCCGGGCAAAGGTGGTCGAGGCGGCAAGGGCTCCAAGCGATCATAGACAAGAGCAAAAAGGGATACCGGACATAAAAAGACAACAAGATACTGGTATTTTTGCATAGTAAGCCATATCATTACGGGCGTATACAAGATCCCCCAAGAACAGAACAGATCTGTGTTACCACATGTAAAGCTCGTGGGTAAGCCCACGCAGCACATGTATTTCCTCGCCTCGCTTCCTCCTCAAATCGTCAATAACAAGATCAACGCCTGACGCTAACACGTTCCACCCTGCGGACATCATCGGGCATCCTCGCGATGCAGAGCTCGTTCAGGAAGTGCCCCCACTCGCCGCTCGTGGCCTCCTGGAGCGCCTCCTGCAGGCTGACTCCGTAGCGCTCCCGGTAGGCACGCTTGACATCGCGCATGTGCACCGGGTCCCAGTGGAAGCGCACGAGGCGCGACGTCAGCAGCTCGCGGCGCAGGTCGTCCTTGCGAGAGGCGGTGAGCGCGTGGTGCAACAAGAGCGCGTCTCGTACGGGACGATTGATGACGCCATTGAGGATGTGGGCAAGGAGCTCGCCCTGAGATTGTGTCAGTATCCTGTCATTTACCGTAGGTAGTCATGGGAGGGCGGCGGGGATGTCTTACCACTAGGTTACCACTCTTCTTGAGGACATCTCGAGCAAAACTGGAGTGAAAGTGGCGCTCATACTCCTTGATGATGGCGCGGAGGTGGGCGTCACTGCGTGAAACAATAATGGAGATCATCAGACTCTCCCCACCCTTCTCCGACTTGACGGCCTTGCGCAGGTCATCGACGTCATGGTCGATGAGTTCATAGTCAAGGGGCAACTTGCGGCCGGAGCTGTCGTACTCCTCCATCCTGCGCTCTTCCAAGACAATCACGACAGCCTTCTTGAACTTGTCTTCCTTCAGCTCCGTCTTCATGCACTTGGTCAAGCTGTTGTCGTACTTCTTGTCGGTGAATGCGTCCTTGATGCGTCGGATCTCGTCGTTGGTGCGGCCCATGAGCGACTCGATCAGCAGCTCACGCCGAGTCTTGTCGCCCTGGTACCAGTAGTTGGCCCAGTACGCCTCGCTCTCCCACTTGCCTAGGGCTACAGAGTAGCAGGCCTTCATGAGGTTGGGGTCAGAGTCTTTGAGGCGCGAGCGGATGTGCTTGGCAATATTGACGCCCTTGCGCTCCGAGCCCGTCTTCACGATGCGCTTGTACTCGATGCGAAGCTCCATGACTTGCTCATGAGTGAGGCTGGGAAGGATGTCTATCAACGGCTCGACGTCTGGCTGCTTGTCGCCTTTGAGGGCGCGGGCGAGACGTGTGGCGATATCCTCAGGGTCGTGGAATCGCGCCCGTCGACGTCGCCTGCCATCGCCTTCGAGATCGGAGCCTCCAGGCGAGAGGGGTTCCAAAGGCCCAAAGTCATCGGCCGCCGGCGGTCGGACTGAGAGCAGCATCGGTGAGGGCATGGGCGAAGATTCTTGGTACGTTCCGCGATACGACTCAAGAAGCGGGGAGCCTGGTGCGGCAGCGAGGGATAGGTGTGTCGGCCTGGTACCACCGTCGACTGTCAGATTAGACATGCGAGCAGTAGGGGGCTGTGGCGACCGATCACGAATGCTTCCCGCTCGATCCCTGGACTTCTCTCGCTCTCGCGGGTTAGTGTCAACGGTGAGTCCTCCTGGTCCTGGCGACTTGTCTCTCCGACGGTCTCGAGAGCGGTCACGCTCGCGGTTGCCAGGCTCGACCGTCAGCATGTTGGCGCCGGAAGCGCGAGGGTCGTCGCGGTAAGGGTCGCGGTACGAGTCACGGTACGAGTTCCGGTCGTCTCTGTCACCGTACCTAGACGATCGCTTCTCGGCCAACTGCGAGCTCGAGATGTAACTCCCATAGGTCGATGAGCTCTCCTGACCAGGGAGCTTTCCGTAGGCCAGGTCCTCTTCCAGAGCCTCTTTCTTCTTCTGACGGCTCGTCTTCTCTTTGCCACTGTCCTCCTCGGCGTACCTACGCCCGTACTTGTCTCGGCCATCTCGGTCTGGAGTCTTGCCAGTATCGTCTTCATAACGGCGGCTATACTTTTGCGGGAGGAACTTGAGTTTATCGTCATCTAGCGCCTGAGAATCACCTGGCTTGCGAGAAGAGTCCTTGGCTCCGTATCTGGAATCTCGGGGATCAGGGCGATCGTCGGTAGGGAAGGCTCCAGGGAGCTGGGCGTCGACCCGGTCCCGGGAGCTGCGGTAGCCAGCTTCCGCTGATGGAGATGCTGCCCTATAGATGGGCTTCCTGTCGTCGTCGTAACTGTAAAGCGAACGGGTGCCTGGCATAATGTCAAACCCAGCATCAGAGGGCGGGTAAGGAAGCCCGCCGCCTTGAGAGGCGTTGTAGCGTCGGCCGGATCTGACATCATCCAGGTCATCCTCTGGGTAGACATAGCTGGGCTCCCGGACGTCGGCGTAGGTTCCTGTAGGGGCTTCGTCTTGACCACGAGACTTAGATCTCGAGCGCCCTCGCCGACGGTCACCATCGACTGTTAAAGACATGGTGGTGCGGGGCAGTCAATGTGCAAATCGGCAGGGTCCCCTGAACAGGTCGATGTGGTGATACAGAGCTTCGGGTTGCTTCAGAGGGTATACAGTGCAGTGTTGAGTATCGCGTGGGAACCGACTCTAACTGCACCTCGGCGTCGGCAGTTAAGAGGATGAAGGGCAGGAAGAAGAATGATAGAGCAAAGCGAGGATGGAAATAGAGGGATGAGCGAGAGCGAAACGAGCCCTGCTGGTGAGGGACAGGGTAGGAGGCTTATGTGGGGTAGGCGCCCGCTGACCGGAGCCTCCTAGCCTCCTAGCCTCTTAGTCTGCACTGTCGGCGATCCTTGCCATCAGCATCATCAGACACCCTGTCGAGTGCCCAGCAGGCAAGTATGTAGGGTGACAATCGGTGGCTGGCAAGGCTTGGACAGGACATGCATGCATGCATGCAGAGGCCGGGACCGTCGCAACTCCTGGGGTGTCAGAGCCTCTTGTGCCTCCGTAGCTCTGCTATGCGGACGGCGTTTCCGTGTTTGTCTGTCGTGTGTTGCTCTAGATAAGTACCTACTTACTGAGTAGTGGTAGCTGCTGGTGTCTGACTCCATCTTCTTTCCGTCTTGGCACCACCCCCTCCTCCTCCTCACCAAGCAACCAGCCCGCGGCATGGATAACCGATGGGATACATGGGATTTGGGCTGGCGCCAAGAATGGCGTGGACAATGTCAAACAAGTGGCCAACCCACAGCTTCCTTGGAGAAAGCCATAAACGGGCCCCTGCATCTCATCGTTCATCATTAGGGCTGATGGGGCTGCTGGGGCAAATCAGCCCATAGGCCCAGGCATGTAGTATGGAGCAACTGGGAGACGAGGGGCTATGCTGGCCTGCCCGACACTGCAAAGACAACGACGATAGCTCCAACTCGCCGTCAGAGCGGATTCATCCAGGTCTTGCACATATGTATTGTGACGTGGTAGACGTAGAGACACCACATAGCGGGCAAGGCCGAGCTAGGTGCATTGCCAGAGTGGACCATTTGTCCATGATGCATGATCCGCGCATTGCTGGGCTGCACCGTCAGCTGCCTAACGTGGACACTCTCGATCGGCCTTGATCGTCTGTCTCAGCTGTTTGAACCAGGCAGTGCAACAATCCTGATCAAGCTGAACGTGGTTGCCAGTATCAAATCCTGAGCAGACCCTGAACCGGAGGTATCAGAACACAACCAGTCCGTCCTTGCATGCCAGAATATAGGCCGTGTCTCTGGTGTATTAGACAGGTAGGTAGTAGGTATCTTCAGTGATAGAGTATATCCAACATCCGCGTTGTCCCTTTCGTGGTAGGTAGAGCAGATCGGGTGCACCCACGCTTGTACATCCCGATACGCGTTGTGTTCTCATCGAGCCGTCGGGCTCGAGTTGGAGCATTGCAACTCTTCCCCGGCAGCGGCCATATGCATGCGGGCAGCTCATATCAGCAACTCGCATCTTGCTTATGCCTCTGCTATGGCCCAGGCTTGGGTGCCCGGTCACCCTTCTGAAAGACGTACAGAGCCTCGTCTTTGCCGGCGAAGCTGGGCAGTGGCAGCTGCACTACCTTGACCCAGTCTTTATGCTCTTTCTCCATGTACGTATCCATTGTCATACTCTTGAAGCCCGTGTACCCGTTTCCATTTTGCGTGCCCACCACGGCAATCGTGTCGCCTTCGTAGGCATCCACGAGCGTCTTTGTGAATCCGCCCTCGGTACCGCCGCCTTCTCCGCCTCCAACCACGGGATACACCATGAGCAGGACCATATCCCTGCCCTTGTTGTGCTTCCGCAGCCACTGCACACCGTCGGCCACCTCCAGGTCACCCACCCACAGCACCCTCCACTCGCTCTGCATGTTGTCCACGGCGTGTACAGTTAGACCGTAACGGCGAAGCATGAAGGCCCAGTAGCCGCCGCCCGAGCCTGCGTCGAGCACATCGCGACCATCCGCCAGGATCCGGAGCACATCCAGGCTCTCATGAGATGGCGTCACGCAGCCGAAGTGGTGCATGAAGACGGGGAGGATGTGGTGGCTGGTCGACATACGCTCCGAGGACTCGCATGGTCCGCACCATTCAAGGTCGCGGCAGGACCATGCCCAGAAATCAAAGTAAGGGTTGTACGGCGAGGCTTTGGACTTGGGAACAGTCAACTTGGTGACTAGGGATGGGTGCAAATATCTCTTTCCAGCCAGGTGGGCAGCAACCTCGGAGCGGACGGACGCCTTCTTCGCATTGGTGCCAAAGTTCTTGAGGGCTGAGGCGGTAGCCGTCGTTGGGTCAAATATAGAGATGTACGCCTCGATATCGGGCCGCGGAGGAGCATCTCGCTGCGTCCGTCAGCACTGGCGTAACCGTGCCTCTGTGGTGTCGTGTTGAGGCTGAACTCACCACAGAACCATCCAGGTTGCGATACCAGACATGAAGTCCATTCACCCCGCCGATGTCGACAATATTCTGCACCTGGCGCAGTTTGACGGCGGCTATGGCATAGTATGTATAGTCATCGTCCGATGCCAAGCCCAGGAGAGTGCAGCTTGCCTTGAAGAGATCACCAAGCTGGAGCTGAAGGCGAACCGAATCCTGGCGAGGCAGGTCACTGAATATCTCCTCGGGATTGAATGAGCTACTGCCTACGCAGTATGGCCCTTTTAGTTTTCGCGACATGGGTAAGAGGGAGACTCGGGACAATGGATGGCGTTGGCTGGGTGAGCAATAAATGAGGTTTGCGTTCCCCAGTATAACGAACGGAATGATGGTGGTGGAGCTGCCGTCTTCATGACGTTTTGTATTCCCCAAAACACCACCCCCGCGTTGTGGCTACTTCACCAGCAATATCACCTCGGTAAGTGATCGTGATGCACGGTTCGATTTTATTATTTTTATTTATTGATGAGTTTTTAACTCATGAAGAAACCGCCGCTATGGAGGACTCAATACCACCCACATGAGGCTCCAGAGCTGGTAGCCACGGGCGAAAAGCGACGGTACTAGAAAAGACAATGTATGAAGCGGGAGGGTCCAGGGTAAGCCCATGCACAGTCCATATAATAGTATGTAGTACAGCAGCATGCAGTTTGCCCGGCAGGCATTCGCATGTGGCTGGCATGGGAGCTCAACACACCCTGGCCTTCGGCTGAAACTAGCACAGGATGCATTCCAATAATTAGTAAAAATACCTCGCTGACCAAAGGGTGGCTTTGGATGATATCTTGCCCAGGCCCGGTCATTCTACATGGGAGGTACTAATATATCAACATTTTCCCGGGAAGATCTACATACCGTGTTCTTCTGGCTGCTAGGTACCTACAGAGTACCTACCAAGCACCCAAGGCAGCTGGCAGGAGGTAGGCGCCTCTTTTGGATTCGTACCTGCCCAGGATAACAGGCACACACCAAGCAGGAGCCAGGGTCCACCATGACGACGACCGTAAGCTCCTCACCCGCTTCCGAAATCACCTCTTCTCTTCCTTACATTTGAGAATTGCGTTGGATACCCTGGTAGGGCCATCTCCATCCAAGGTTCTAGCCCGCCACATATTTGCGGCTGGCGGGAAAAGGGCAAAGCGGTCAGCTTTCGAGACCGATCCGACTTGCCTATTCAGACCAGGCCAGCCTGAGCCAATCTGCGCCAGCAGCGTGCTCAAGTCTCACTTGCCGACGCCACCAGCCGGACAAAGCAAATCCAAGACCTCACCTGACACTGTTTTATCGAATGACAGCCGCGAGATAGGAGCTGGCCAACAGCCACCGCAAGTTCTTGATTCGCTACTTGTACCGCCTTGCAACCCTACCTACCTATCCGACTACTATCTGGGGCGTACATAACATGTGTATCAGACAGCCATATCTTCCGAGCGAGTTTGTATCAACCACTTGCTGAGCTAGTGACGCGTTCTGGTCCCTGTCTTGCTTGGTCCATGCCATCTTGGCTGCGTCTGGGCAGCAAGCCGCCATATTTCCCGCCGTCGAGTATCTCGACCTGTCATATTCATTGGACATCCACCTGGCAAGGCAAAAATTGATATCAGCTCGTCTTACCCCGGTTGACCGCTGGCCTTCCACCATACTGCAACTCGTTTGGCCGCTCCCTGCAACTGACCAGTCTCGACGCTCTGGCCCAAGCCACCGACCGTGATCAGATCGGGCCTTGCTGACCAGACAGTGCATTGGCAGCCGAGCTCGACTACACGCAGCTGAGATGGCTGACGAGCAAGCCAGTACCGCGGCCACTGAAGCCCGCCAGCCCAGCCCTGTCTCACGCGCCTTTCTCGACCCGTCGCATGGTGGAGGCGGCTCGCCCGCGGACGGCGTGCAGGACAAGCAGCAGCCCTCCAAGATGGATCATCCAGGGAAGCAGAAGTCACATGACGAGGCCGGCTCAGCAGAGCCTCAGCACCCAGAGTCGTCCGCCCGACTGATTCATCCCAACGGTACTGAGATCTTCCCATCCATGTCGGTGGTGGAGCAGACGACCATCTCGAATGAAGCTATTGCCCAAGCCGAAGCCCACATCGTTGCCGATAACGATGTAGTTGACGCGGATGAAATAGGCGACGGTGCTACGGACGGTGGTTATGAAAGTGATTCCTTCAACGAAACCACCTCTTCCGTGTCATCGTCTGTCCGCGACTACATGTTTGAGAATGGCCGACGTTATCATCGCTTCCGCGAGGGCTCGTACAACTTTCCCAATGACGATCCCGAGCAAGAAAGGGAAGATATGAAGCATGCCATGATGAAGCTGCTCTGTAACCAAAAGCTGCATTTTGCGCCCATCGGAGACAACCCCCAGATGATTCTGGACATGGGGACCGGTACCGGCATCTGGGCTATTGAGAGTAAGTCTATCCTATCGAGTCTTATCTCTCTCGCAAGGACAGCCCAATAACAGATAATCCAATCAAGTGGGGGATTTGTACAGCAGCGCGAGCGTCATTGGCGTCGATCTATCACCCATCCAGCCGGATTGGCTCCCTCCCAACGTTCAGTTCGTTGTGGATGATGTCGAGGCCCCCTGGCTATATCCTCGAGATCATTTCGATTACATCCATGCTCGTCATACGGTCATGGCTATTAAAAACTGGATGAAATTATTCCGGCGCGCATTCGAGTATGTGTTACTGAAGCGGGCGCTTGTATTGACGTGGCTGAGCTGACCGGCACACCAGGCATTTGAAACCCGGCGGATGGATCGAGCTTCAAGAAATACACCACAGCCCGCTGACGACAAAGGATGACGGCGAGGTGCCTTTGGATCACCCGGTTGCACAGTTCTGGGCTCGCATAAACGAAGGCCTGACTGCACTCGGGATAGACTTTCACGCGGCGGCGGACAGCAAGCTGGCCGATTCGATGCGCACAGCTGGCCTGGTCAACGTTACCGAGCGGACGTTCCACGTACCTATTGGGACATGGCCTAAGAACAAGGTCCTGAAAACAGTCGGCCTATACTGGCGAACCATCCTGCTCGACGGCTTGCAGGCCATTGCCCTCGGACCGCTTACACGTGGCTTGAAGTGGAGTATTGAGGATGTAGAGACATTTCTCATGGATGTTCGGAGGGCTTACATGGACAACTCGGCGCTCATGTATATGCGCCTTCGCTTAATTTATGGGCAGAAACCTATATGATCTGATGTCCATGCCACCGAGATGACGCTCTCGAGAGGCGGAAGACCAGAAGACCAAGCCGACACAGTCGACGAAAAGACGACGCCGCCCTGAGTGGAGGAGAGGAGACGGTACCTAATCAATCCATAAAATTGAGTTTCAATGTGACACAGACGACTTTCAGCCGCCTTGACACAATCCGGGGGCCACGCGTGGCCATGGCGTGTCCATCACGATGGATTCCTGACCTACTTCCTAGGCTTCAGGTGAAAGTAGCAGGGCAGGGATTAGGACATAGTGCATGCACATCTGCACTAGGGTGGTTGCGACGCCCGCGTGCGTCCCTCCATAGCTATCATCCTTCGCTTCATTGAAATGAAAATGATACGCCACGTGTGAGAGAATTCCAGCTGAGGACGTGTCTTGTGCGTTACGGCCATCCCAATCTCACCCGATACGGCCCGCCATTGATTGACGCAATGCGAATTCACCGACTTGCTTGCCTATAAGCCAGCTTTACTCTACTTCAACCAACCCAATTGATTGCCTGGGCCCGGTCTTCTCCCCCATCCCATACCCTCTTTCCGCTTTTGCTCTACTGTAAACGGTATCCTTGTTCCTGGATCTAGATTCCCTGCGAGCAGCACGGTGCATGAGATTATCTGCACAAGGGTGGATTGCTTGGCTTTCGGGGCAGAGTTCCTGTTAATTAGGAGCAGTTCGAAGAGAACAAAGCCCACCCCCAACAACAAAGAATCGAATCGCTCCCGCGCCCGTCCTATTTCTGCCCCTTTCTCGTCCTCGGTACCAAGGCACATCGCGTTTTAGAACCAACATATCCCATCTTTTGGATAAAGATCTGACCATGAAGAAGTTTCGCCTCTCGTCGTGGCTTGGACAGGGCCATTCTGCCAATGGTACCGATGCTACGGCGCAAGATATAGCGGACCAAAAGAAGCAGAACCGCAGGTCCTTTTCGGGACTTTCGCGCAGGTCTAAGCGGGAGCCCGCACCGGCGCCGGCAACGTCGGCGGCGCCGGAGGAGAAAGTCGAGCAGGACAACACGCCATCTCGCATGGTCACCTTGGCCAACACCATCAGCACCGAGACGGCCAAACTGCAGGCCTACCTCCATGCCAATGGACTGCCGGATCCGGGCTTTGGCGTCGATGCGCCCAAGGACTTTCCCGCGCTGCCGGACGACATGCAAAGGACCCGCCGCGCTATTATGGCGGCGGCGCGGGAACTGGAGAGTCTCACGATGGGGCCAAGAGAGATTGTTCGATGGGGGGCGTGGAGTGTAAGTGCCACCTTGTGTCTGACTTGTCTGCCGGGCTTTGGTATATCTGGATGTGCTTATAACGTTGTGCGATCTACAGCATCTCGACTCTCTCAGTCTGCAAGTAGCCTGCAGCTATGGGCTTGGTAAGGCTTTATATGAGCCAAATCCTTTTTTATTTTATTTTGCAATAATGCAAATCCTCTGGATAGCTCGAGAAATCACTAACACACTTCATAGCGAAACTTGTCCCCTTCGAGGGAAGCATTGCGCTCACAGAGCTGCAATCCAAGACGACGCTGGATCCCGTCAACGTGGCCAGGATTCTACGCCACAACATGACCAATTACATCTTTTGTGAGCCCTCGCCCGGCTTCATTGCCCATACTTCCGCGTCGCGTCAGCTCGCCGAGGACACGGCCCTGCAGGCCTGGGTGGGCTTCAACACGGAGGACCTGTTCCCCAGCGCCGCCCACAGTCTCCAAGCGCTCAAGGCGCACCCCGAAGCCACGTCCCTCACGCGCGCAGGCTTCAACTTCGCCTTTGGCACTGTTGACAAGGAGCCCATGTTTGCGACTCTGAGCAAGGACCCGACGCGCGCGCAGCGCTTCGGCCGCGCCATGGTAAGCCTGACAGGCGGCGAGGGCTACGAGGTGTCCTACTTTGTGGACTCGTACGACTTTGCGAGCCTCAACGAGCAGGAGGGCACGTTTGTGGACATTGGCGGCAGCCACGGCTTCGTGTGCGTGGAGCTGGCCAAGAAGTGGGACAAGATGAAGTTCATTGTGCAGGATCTGCCCAAGATGTTGGACTCGGCGCCGAATCCCATCTGCGGTGATGAAGCGGCCGCCAAGAGAATCCAGTTGCAGCCTCATGACTTCTTTACGAAGCAGCCCGCTGAGGGTGCGGACGGTAAGTTGATTATGTGAAAAAGAACATCAGGATGTGATCGGGTGTCTGACCAGATAAAACAGTTTACTACTTTCGCTGGATCTTCCACAACTATTCCACCCCTTATGCCGTTTCGATCCTCAAGAACCTTGTACCGGCGCTCAAGCCCGGTGCCCGCATTATCATCAACGACATCTGCATCCGTGAGCCCGGCTCAGAGACACCGTGGGACGAGAAGTTGGTGCGTGGCATGGATCTTGTCATGCTGAGCCTGCTGAATGCGCAGGAGCGCACCGAGGAGGAGTTCCGCGGCCTGTTTGCGGCAGCCGATGAGGGATACTCGTTCAAGGTACGGATATAGGACCATGCCAAGAGTGCATTTTCATAGTAACTGACGTGTTTCAGGGAGTTACGAGGGTGTCCGGATGCAGAATGAGCGTTGTCGAGGCTGTTTGGGAGCCCAAGACAGAGGTTGCTGCTGTAGAGGAGCCGAATCCGGAGGAGACAAAGCCGGAAGAGACGAAGGCAGAGGAATGAGGGTGATGGGCATGGGCTGTATACGTATTTTGTGGTGGTGATTTTTCATAGAGCAAGTTGACGTAGGATTGTCAATGAAAGCGCGCGACATCTAGAACTGCTGCTGGACTTATCCACCGTAGTACATAGTAGGTAGCTCTGGGCAGTATCTGGCACCATGTGAACCCCCTGCTTTCTGGCGTTTATGCCGATCCAGGGATGAAGCGAACAGTGAAGCTGTTCTGTCCAGCCTCTGACGTAGGCAGCGGTTGGTCTTGGGTGATGCGAGACTGACGACTTCTGGTGGCTGCCGACACGAAGGACATCTCACTGACAAAGGGAAACACTACCGGGAAAAGGCCACAGGCTCTTGCAGAACCCGAGAAATAGACAAGGGCGCAGCTGTAATGTAAGTAAAGCAATGAGGGATTGCATATACTTCCATTTGTTGAATGAATATTGGCTCATAAATCTGCCCTCCTCTTCAAACTTCTCCTATAACGAGGGAAAGAATGCTTATTTCATCGCTACGACTTGTCAAAATATCCATGACGCACCTCCAAACATGTGCCAAAAGCTGATTCCTCGACGGACATACATGGCCGAGGAGATTGCCGCCTAGACAACTGCGGCAGATGCGGCACCAACAGGAAGCAGGAGTGTCTTGGCCAGACGAATGCGGGGAACGCGGAGACGCTTCGGGAGGCGTGAGGCTTGGAAGAAGCTCTCACGAGGACTGAGAATACAAAGGCCAGGCTCGGCATTGAGGATCAACGCCATCTTCATCTCTTGGTGTATTCCACCTTGGCCGTTCAAGCCACTTTCAGCTGGCTGGTCCCTCAACAAATCAGTCTCCGTCCTAGGAGCTGCGTTTAATAATATTAAACTAATAGAATCGTCGAATATACGAAGATATCCAGAATGGCTGGCAAGATGAAGCTCATGATGCAGTAGCTGGCTATATAGAGATCACTTTTACCACCTCTTTCAACAAGCGTGAATGGTTTAGTGGTAAAATTCTCCGTTGCCATCTGAGCAAGATCGGGGAGCCCTGGGTTCGATTCCCAGTTCACGCAGCGTATCTTCTTTTTGATCCATTCTATGAATGCTGGAGTCCTCATTTTCCTTTTTGTCTATTACGCCGTTTAATTGTCCTTTTTTTCTGCTATGAAATCACGAATCAATCTTAGCTAAAAGACCCGAGCTACAAGAATCCCCAACCCCTAATACCCCTTTGCATTCGTCTCTTGCCCATAACCACCCTTTCCCACAATCTGCGCCGCGAGCTCGGCGACGGTATTGTCGCTGAGAATCTCAAAGACAGAGACTTCGATCCCGCAGTTGCCGAGAACCCACGTACGCAAGCCGACAGCCACGAGCGAGTCCACTCCGTAGGCCGTGGGAGGCTTCGACGGGTCAATATCCTCGGGCAGCGTGTTCATCGACCGGGCCAACATGCCAACCAGGCCAGAAGTAACAATGTCAGCCGCCGCCGCTGCATCCTGGCTGGTGGCGAGCATCGTCTTCATGTCTTGGGCCTGGTAGCTAGCAGTGCTCGTCTGTGCCAGATCCTCGGCCGGCATGTCCACGATGTTCAGGTGCGAGAACAGGGCTGTTCGCGTCCAGTACGGATCTGCTGGCTTGTTCTGATACATGAGACCACCTGTGCCGACGCCGAGAGTTACCTGAGGCGGCATCGCCACGCCGGGACTGATCTCCATTGTGATGGCGTGAGTAATCACCTTGAGAAAGTCATCGTGGCGAATCCCGTAGAAACCACTCGCGCGTAGGATATCGAGTATAGCATCGTCATGCTCCAGCATGCCTGCACCGAGCACAGGCCCAAGGTCTATCGAGACGGCGTGCGTGCCTTGGAGCCGCAGAGACCGCGCCAGCGCATCCTGGAAGCAGTTGCCCGCGGCGTAGTTGGCCTGTCCACGGTTTCCGATAACGCAGGCAGAGCTGGACAGGAAGACGAAAAAGGTATCCTTATTCGCTTTTGTGGCTGCCTGCACGATATTCCAGGACCCGGTAGTTTTGGGCTGGATGGCGGCAGACCAGTCTGACCAGGTCATGTTGTCAAATACTGCATCCCTGATGACAGCAGCGCATTGGAAGACGCCGTGGATGGGCGGCATCTCAAGACAGATCTGATCCATGGCTGTTGACAAGGCAGCGGAATCGCAAATGTCGACTTGGTAGACCCTGACATCCACGTCTTTCTCCCGTAGATCATCGACCCATGACTGTGCTGCATGGCTTGAAGCTCCGGACCGGGATACGAAAGCAACATGTCTAGCTCCATGTGATATCAGCAACTTAGTGATGCTCCGCCCGAGCCCGCCAAGACCGCCGATTAAGAGGTAGGTCCCGTCTTGCCTCAAGACCTCCTTCAGCGGCTTGGACGTCTGAATGTGTAGGGGCATCACTTCGACGCTGCTACCAGGATGATCTCGAATAACCACATGGCCGAAGTAGGGAGACTTCTCGATCGCTCGAACGGCCGAAAAGACGTCCCGCGGACTAAAGACCGTTGCGTTGGTGGCAGATGCTGCCAAATCCAGTTCTCGGTGACCGATGAAGTCCATGGTCCGGCTGACCAGCTCTCTAACAAAATCCCTGTCCTGGTGTAGCAATTGTTCGAAATCAAGGTTGACCAGCGTTATTGAACCTGGCAAGGGCTTCTGAGACCGTCTCGATATCGAGCGGCTAGCGAGCTGTACTACGCTCCCACCTATTCGAGTTAATAAAAGAAAGCCTTTCCGACGGACTGCGGCAGGGTAGCTTACATGTCCTCACACATTCGAGGGTTGAGTCAATGTTGCTCTGCGTGGGATTGAATGCACAGTCGACGCCTTTGCGGCCGGTCATGGCCAAGAGATATTCCACAAAATTCTCTGCGTTCCCATCCATGATATGGTCTTCCGATATGCCAGCCCGCAATAGCAGACTGCGCTGTTCCTCAGCACCGGCGCCTAGAGTAGTCACGAATATTTCTGCTCCAGTGATATTTGCAATTTCGAGAGCTGCAAGCCCATAAGGGCTGGCGCCGGCATGTACCAAGACCGTTCGGCCTCGACGCAGTCTACCAACGTGGACGAGGGCATAGAACGCGCTGGTCAGATGACTGAGAATCAGCCCTGGCCGGTAAGGCCGCGCGTCTTGCTCGTCTACCTGTAGAATGTTTTGAATTGAACCGCCTAAAGTTAATGCGGCAACCTGGTCTCCTGGCTTGAACTTGGCGACCTCGGTGCCGACTCGCAGGACCTTTCCGCAAACATCTAGCCCGAACCCCCCTTCAACAGAACCACCAATGCTGTTATTGATATCGGCGATGGTCAATGATGCTTCTTTGAACCCAATCTCAATGTCATGTGGCTGTAGTCCCGGAAGCTGGGTCTCGGTGTAGAAGAAGCCGGCCTCCTCGGCGCCTGGGCCTGCAGCTGTGAGTCTCAGCGCCTTCGAGTCCTTCCCATGCTGGCCTTTGAACTGCTGGCTCACAAGCTCTGGTGGAAGATCATCCTCGATGAGCCTATTGAGAGAGACAATGGGATACAGACGTGGAATGTAGATTTTGCCTTCCTTCTCCGCAAACTCCATATCCCGTGGCCCCGGTTGCTCTGACTTGCCAAATGTCAATCGGAGGATCCGGAGAATATGCAGAGGCAGTGAAGGCTCCACCAAGCGTGTCTCTTGGTCCAAGTCAAGAGTGACAATGAGTTTTAGAGGGTCTTCTGAGATGAGAGTCCGAGCCAGCGCCACAATTGGAGATCCTCTGCTCTCTCGAGGGTTCATGTGTGCTGAACGAGTAATCCACAAAAGTCCCTTGGCCATATCCTGAAGTGTATGGAATGCTTGGAAGTCGGCTTCTTTCCAATCGTACACGGAGGAGTAACTCTCATCGTCAACCACGAGTCCATTAAGTGATATGGCCACTTTACCAGCAAGACCAGCCGGATCTGCAACGACACTACTCCAAGACTTGGCGGTGACTGTCAGTCCACAATGAAGCGATATGAATAGCTGCTCAAGGTTGTTGATGAAACTCTGTATGTCCTCATCATGCGTGTCAGGCTGAATAACAACGATCTCTTGGCCGTTTCTCCAGCTGATTTGGCTAGAAGCATCTCGTCCCTCGAATGTGAGTGTTTTGTCCTCGTATTGAGCGTGAAGCTGGATTACTGGCATCCCGAGCTGGTTGTGAGAACCGTTGATTTGGTGGCTTCGGGGCACTTCGTGGACCATGCTTGAGAGATTGGCATTGCCGAGGGGAGAGTGAGACATCAGCAAAAGACCGCCTGGCTTCAGCTTTTGCTCCAGGCCAGGTAGCCCTTCAGATGACTGATCAAGGTGAATGATCAAATGGTATGTTGGCAAGGCACCGAGATCGTCGACATGCTTTGCTTCAACTCGATTCTCGAAAACGGTTCCATCAACAAACGCCAGACAATCAGAGCTTTGATCCGTCCCGCAAATGACTGTCAATCTTGAAAGAGCCAGGATGTCGTCTTTCTTGGGTGTCAGCGCCTTCAGAAGCAGGCTGATGAGGCTTTCATCAAAGCCGGCCAGGAGAATCGATAGCCCAGGGTACTTATGGGAAAGCAGCGAAACGTAGTCCCCGAGCCACCCAGATTGCCGGAACGTTGGGTCTTCTTGCCATTGAATCTCAGTACAGAGGTTATGATGATTGGGGAGAAAACGCTCCGCTCCTTCAGCCATGGTCTTCAAACTGCTCAGGTGGAGGCCATCGACAATAACACAAGCTTCTGCCAAGCCCGATTTCGCCATATAGAGAGTCCCTTTGGCATCGCCGTGACCAACGAGCTCTGCTGTGCCATGTCCGTAGAACATGTCTTTGGCCTGGCAACCGAGATTGGAAGACACAACGACTTTTTTGATGAAAGTAGGCACCATGGGTCTGGGCTCGATAGCGAAGAGAGAGTGGAACATGGCATCGAGAGTTGCCGGATGTATAAGGTGAGGATACTCGTACTTAGCAGGCATCCTCGATCTCGTATCCGGCACTTGTATGCCAAAAGTACACGCTCCCTCTGTCTTGTGGATTTCCTTCACATTCTGGAAGAGAGGACCATAGGAAATACCAACCACGTCCAAGAGCTCATAAAGCTGCCGCGGGATGAGGGTCTCCCGGCAAGCACGCTTGAGCTCCGTATGCTGAGAGTTGTGGTGATGGAGTACACGCTTCCAATCTTCATTCCGCGACCGAAACTGAAGATAGCCGCTGGCGTGCCGCTCCCAAGGTTTATCCAGTGGCTTGGAGAAGATGTCGAATCGAGCTGGCTCAGCCCAGATGCCGTCATTCAAAGAAGAAGCATTGGTGAAGCTGATATTAACCTCGAGACCGTGAGCTGTGCCGGGGATCACCATTGCCTTGTCAATGGACATGTCGGTGATCTCATACCCCGAAATGCCGGCAACATCCTCTGACATCTGTTGCGCAGCTTCCAGAACCATGCTTACCATTCCAGCTGCGGGATACACAACCGTTTTCTGAACCTGATGATCTACCATCCAGGGGTTTTCGCTCGCACGAAGAAACCCTCTCCAGCGCGGTTGGAAGTCATGCGAACCTGGCTCTGTGCAGCCGATGAGGTCCTTACGCGGATGTCTGCGGAAACGGATGGCTTGATTGAGGTGGGATTCATGCCAGTATCTTTTGTCGTGATTCCAAGGGTATGGTGGAAGGTCAGACAGACACCGAGGCTGATCTGACGTGCCATATGTCGCGATGGCTTTCATATTCATTCCCACTCCCTGACACCACAGCTCAGCCAAGGTGCGCATCACCAGAACCGCGCCTTTCTCACGAGGACCCATGATTGAGAAGTATCCGATCGGAAGATTGCATGTATGGGCTGTAATAATGTCCATGGTTGGTGAGTGCAGGGCTGCACTGGGACTCAGCTCTAGGACAACATCTGGCCGTTGCTCCTCTGGTAGCTCCAGCATGCAGTTTATAGCAGCGACGTAGTTAACGGGCGATACCATATTTCTAGACCAATAGGTATTCACCAGGTCGGGCCCCTCGATCTCGCAACCCGTGACGGAAGATATCATCTTGATTGAAGGAGTGATGTTTTGAGGACGAACCTGGCTGATCAACATTTCGTAGTCGTGACTCACTGATGCCATCTGGGACGAGTGGTATGCTACTTCGACCTTCAAAACTCGATGGAAGATGCATTTTCTCTCAAGGTCAGAGGCGAGGACTCTGATGGAATCCGAGGGTCCAGACACTGTTGTCGACCGGGGGCTGTTGATACATGCGACCTCAACAACTTGACCCATTGATTGAAGATAGGCCTGGGTCTCCTGCTGGGACAAACCAATAACCATCATGCCGCCCTTAGTTGATGAAGTCAGATGAGGAATGCGAGCAGCGACGAGCCCTCTGAAGTAAGCAACCTCCCAAGCGTCTTGGCGAGTCAAGGCACCTGCGGCAAATGCAGCAGCAACTTCGCCAGACGAGTGTCCAATGACAACGCGGGGATGAATGCCTAAGCTAGAAAGAAGCTGAACGAGCGCAACCTGCACGACTGTTGTGGCTGGCTGTGAAAGTTCAGGTCGATCGAGTCGTGATTGAGACGAGTCCTTGCGAATCTCCTCGAGTAGATTAAAAGGACTTCCCAAGACCGTTTTCAGGTGAACATTGGCTTCGTGGATGCTGTTGGAGAAGACATCGAAGCGCATGAGATCCATGCCCATCTGCGCCCATTGAGATCCCTGACCTCCAAAGACGAAGGAGATCTTGGGTACTCTGCCGGGCGTCGAGCGTGTAACCTGCACTCGATCGATGTTTCGGATCTTCTCTATCAGTTCGGACACTGTCTCTGCAACAACCGCCCCTTTCCATTCAAAGTTGGAGCGATGACAGCCGAGAGTGAACGAGTAGTTTTGCAGCAGCCCAACCGGCGGATTCAGTTCGTGCGCTTCAAGATATGGCAAGTGGGCATTCATAATGCGTCTGACTCCCAACTTTTCGTGTGAGGAGTAAGCGAACAACCGAGGAAGAGATTGGTGCCTGTGCTGATCGTCACTTATTGCCCCTTCTACCGTGTCGACTGATTGCTGAGAACTCTTCAGCCCATTGGATACGGGCTTCTGGGAGACTGATGGCGCCTCATCCATGATGACGTGAGCGTTTGTTCCACCGAAGCCAAAGCAGTTGATGCTGGCTCGTCGCACGCCGAGGAGAGGCCATTCCATCAGAGTTCTGGGCACCTGTTGCGAGTGTCACTACAAGGTCGACGAAGAGCCAGACGGGAGACCTACCTTGACCTTCCACCCGGCAAAGTCGATATTCGGGTTCCCAGTCTTGAAGTTGATATTGGGAGGGATTTGCCCATGCTCCAACACCAGGACTCCCTTGATGAGACCTGCTATTCCAGCAGCCCCTTCCAGGTGTCCTATGTTAGGCTTCAACGAACCAACGACTATGGGCGCGTGAGTTTCCCGCTCCGAGGCAAGGGTCTCGGAAATTGCTTTGAGCTCCCGCCAGTCACCGGCCTGAGTTCCAGTACCGTGACACTCCACGAATGCTGTCTGTTGAAAAGATAAGTTGGCAGCCTTGTAAACCGCCTGAATGTTGGCCACTTGGGCTTCCTTGCTAGGAAGTGTTATGCCTAAGCCTGGTCAGATCAGGCCATGGGAGCAAGAATGGGGATGAATTACCCGTGGTACGCCCGTCTTGATTGACCCGACTTCCCCTGATCACGGAACGGATGGGATCACCATCTCGGATGGCGTCTCGAAGACGCTTCATGATAACGACACCTACGCCTTCACCTCGACCATAGCCGTTGGCGCGCTCATCAAAGGTGAAGCACTTTCCGTCAGGACTCAGGAAGTTCAAGGCTGTCATGGGCATGATCGTACTTGGTGTCAGGATCATGCCGGAGCCAGCTGCAATTGCCTTGAAGGTATCAGCTCAACATCGCTAGGCGGACACGCAAGATATGGGGGCGTACAATTGACGATTCTCCATTGCGAAGGCATTGCGCTCCTAGATGGACGGAGACGAGACTTCCGCTACAGCCTGTGTCGAGCGTCATGCTTGGACCTCTGAGGTTGAAGAAGTAGGAGAGACGGTTCGCCATGATGGCGATTCCATTACCGGTAGCCGCATATCGAGGCTGCCAGTCGGGATCTCGCAAGCAGACCTGTTCGTAGTCTTTATCAAGTTGAATATGCGCAACCAGATGACGGGAGACTAGAAATATTCACCTTTTACAAATGAACCCACATGTACAGAGGTATCGCTTCCATCAAGATCTTCCTTTCGTAGGCCAGCTGTCACAAGTCAGACACAGTCCCGGGCTTGATGCGAGTTCATACCGTTTTCTATAGCTTCGTAGCAAACCTCAAGCAGCAGTCGCTGCTGTGGATCGATGGAGTTGGCTTCATCAGCGGTAATCCCGAAGAACTAGAAGAGCCATGTTAGCAACATGAGTAGCAATTTAGTCTTCTACGAGTGAAAACCCACCGACGCATCGAACGCGGCGACGTCCTCTTTCAAAAAGTGCGCTCCACGAAACGAGATCTGCACAGAGTCAGCACGGAAGTGCGTCAATAAACATGTTAAGAGATGGGTCAAACAAACACTGCCTAGCCTATCACCACTGGGGTGGTAATAACCATCAATGTTCAGACGATCGGAGGGAAATGGTGACCACTCTGACTCTCCTGAAGCGAGGACTTTCCAGAGTTCCTCGGGGGATGTTGCACGGCCTGGGAATCTAACCGCAAGACCGATGACTGCAACATCCTCGGTCATCTCGGCCATCTTGAAGATACTGTGAACTGCAGCCAAGACACCAAAGGGGATGTCACAGACGAGAAAATGGGTTTACACACAGGTTTTGGACTAGAGAGAGGTACCCAGTAGTGTCCGAGATTGGGTTTAAATAGTATTGGAGGAACAGAGTAAAGATACGAGACGCCAGCAGCCAGTGACTGGGTTGACAATGAAAGCAGAGCTCAAGGAGGGGTGAGTGACAAGCCGGTGGCAACCACCCGAAACAAGTGCATATGGATAAGCTTGGCCTGAGAAGAGACGGATCACTTACCATCCGGTAATTTCCCTTCGGGAAGCAAGCAAACGCATGCGGGACGGCGAGCAAAGGTACCCTGCCAGGGCTGTCAATTACCATAGGTGCGCTGGTGGTCGTATGAATCCATAAATGCACTGCACCTGTGCGGTGAGCTGATGGAAGTTAGGTGAACTATACCCCATTTTCACACATCCGAAGCTGATTCTTGGCATAAACAACTCCGAAATGGGGAATAGCTTCGATGGCAAGCGGATCAAAGTAAGCATGAGAGTATTATCGGTTAGCTCATGGGTGGAATGGATCTAGGGCTAACGTTGGCCATGCGTGCCCATGCAGAAGAGACATACTGTGAATAATTCCCTTCTCCGGAAGAGATAGTGGTCGTTTAGGACCAGCTATAGCCCATACGTATGCTACTCCTGCATAAACCGGAGGCAAATATTCCACGCAGCCGTTGTTTGTGTATGAGAAGCCGGTGATTACTCCCGTGGTAATATGCATGACTCGTACGATTGTTGAGGCACCCGTGGGCTGTTGCTGCACTTCCACCTTCATTCGAACCGTAGCCTGGCACATGCAACGGACATCCGCAGTGTGAGCGATAGACCGGAATATGCGAATGGCCTGTGGACGAAGGCAGCGAGGCCGGCCTCTACTCCCCGCCCATGTCGTCGTTAGTAGAACGAGAACGAGGTGCCCACCCTAATGGCAAGATTGGCAAAGCCATATTCTCGCTTGCGGATGGTACAATCTAGACCTCTGGAAGCAAGGTTGTAGATGGACAGTTTTTGCCTAATGGCAACAGGTAGACAGCAATCTGATGGTGACATAGAGATAGACAGAAAACTTTCCAATCGCCGTCACCAACCGCTATCATTTTTGGACACTAATGACGACAATGAGAGCCAACGCATCCTGTTAGTGGTGTCACACTGCTACGTGATTCCTTACCTCGACTATATTGAACGGCGGCTCCGTGTAGATCATATAATAGATGGCGAAAATAGGCCAAATGATGTTGCTAATCATCATCTTCCTGCCTATCGCAAGCCTGGATTCATATGACACCAAATGGCCGCGCTGAAGGGCTTGCGGTCCCCAAAGCACACGCACGTCGAGAGCCCGGGACCCAGATGGCGAATCCGGACTTCGCCGAATCCTTCCGTGCTAAGGTTGTTTTCTGTTTGAGAGTATCGTGTTGGCAGTATCCAATTAGGCCGACAAAGGCAGCAAGGTGCAGATAGGTCGATGCCAGAGGAGCATTGTCTTACCTCGGGGTGCAGGTCTCTCAGGCTGCGTTTTCCGTGGCTTGGGATTCGTCTCTTGTTGTAAACTCCTTGTCTCGGAATGAGGTAGCCGACAAAGTGAGGCGCAATCCTTGCACCTGAGCCAACGGTAGGTTGATGTTTGTGTGACCTACCAAGGCACCTTGACTGCTCTCTATCACATGACCGTCGAGGTTCCTGGCTCCTGACATTGAACCAATGGGGTGTCCAGACTGTACAGATTCGGTAATCACATGAGACAGTGAGCAACGGGCCACAGATTCGGCACTCTTGTGGCGCATGGCCAGCGATGCCTGTCGATTACGAGCTGGGTCAGCGACAGAGCTCACATGGAGTGTGACAAAACTGGCGGGTAGATACAGCCAGCCTATGGGTCCAATTGCTTCCGTCTCGGTTCCAGAGACTCACAGCGACAGCGTTTGATGTTTGCCAAGGTATGCGCTCGAGCAGCTTCCCGACGATGCCTATTGGGGCCTGTAAGGCTCTCAGCTCAGATCGCCCGTTCTGTCACCAGCTGCTTCGGGGCAAACCAGGGCGAGCTTGAGCTGCAATCCGTGCAACACGAGGCTGCTGACATGGCAAGGACAAGAAAGAGGATGCTTGTTTCTTGTAGGATACTGGCCTCTGATTGACATGCTGCTGAATACGCAGCTATCCGCGAACGTTCTTGTCCGACCACCACGAGAGCCAAAGTCGGCGGAGACAGCTGGCTCGTCTTTTGCAGTCGGCTGGGATGCAACCGCCCAGGTGAACTTACTTTCGGCGCAGTACTACCCAGTGAAGCAGAATGTTTCAACTGCGTAGGAAGTGAAGCTGGCACTGTCCGACCAAGAGAGCATGCTGTTCGCCACCTGAGAACCCGCCCCCATCCCTGCGCCGTCTCAACATGAGGCCAGTTCGGGGTTCGTTGAGTTGAATCAGTCGCATGCATTCATCTTGGATATCCCTGATTGTCTTGCCTGCTGAGCCTCGCCATGGGCTCATGCTCGCAAAGGCCCGCCGATAAAGTACGGAAGCTGCAGAAGCCTCGGTGGTTCCCAACAAGCAGTACATCCCCCAATCAGTACAAGGCTCAGCCGGCCCTCGCAGCCACACTCCCAGGTCGCGGCTCGAAGAGATGAAATAATGCCAGAGGGAAGAAGTGAAAGGCAATAAGAGACGAGAAAAGAGGAGAGGTAAACATCAGCCTGAGGCTAACATTACGCTTTGCCTGAAGAGAAAGTAAGTTCTCAATCTCATCTCTCATCGTGCCCTTAGTACCTTACCTTGAGCTCAGCCCCCTCGCTTCTTCTTTCTTGTAGGGGCTTAGGAGGGTTATTGGCAGCCTGCCTCATGATTCTTGCTCGTGAAAGATTTCTGCGTGGTAATTTTTCCTTTGATGAAATTCTGGCATTATTAGTAGCCGGGCTCGTTCCGCTTCGTTTGTTCCTTCCCCCTCTGCCTATCTCCCACCTCCTCTTGCCCTACTTGCAGTGATTGACCTTTACACAGACGGCTGCTGGAAAGCACCACCACGGCACTCCTGCTTCTGCGCTGCCCTGCTGCCATTTTTGTGCACCTACCTTTCATGCCATACCTGAAGAGGCTGCTTCTTTCTTGACACCCTACGCAAACGCCCACCATCGGTGGTGCTCCTTCCTCTGGCCTTGTCATCACCAAAACAAAAGATATCCAAATTCGCGTCCTCCGCCGCGTCATATCTGGAGGTGCAGTAATTTCCTACTGGACTATTGCTCTTGTTCTCCTCCTTTCCAAAGTTTGCTCGACTGACCCGGCGTTCGCAGCTTTCCTCGAGATTATTTCTGGCCCAGCGGATATATGCAGCACCAGATACAAACAGCCGAAAGACAAAACCTACTCTGAGCACGTAGAGAATCCCTCGGGCACACATTTGACAAACGAACGCTTCGAAAAAACCGCGACGATGGTGTCCGATCGCCAAACCCTCTCGTACCCTAACCTGTCCCTTGGTGATATGACAACACTGGTCGATTCCAATAAGAATGGGAGGCTACCCAACCGGGCTGAAGATTGCTCAAATGACACAGCTCAACCGATTACTGGGGTTCGGCAAGTAATGCTGATCACCGCGTAAGAGAACCACCTCACTCCTTACGCCGGCCGTGTGTTGACTTTCTTTAGGCTGTTGTTGGGTTTGCTATTCTCCAGCCTTGACACCTCCATCGCCTCTACATCTCTGGTGACGATATCCGAAGAAATGGATGATTTCGTAAACGCGCCTTGGATCATTCTGGCCTATCTTCTGACCTATATGGGTATGAATTTGAAATCTCGCGCCACTGGTTTGACCAGACCTTCTAACCTACTAGTTAGGCTTTGCGGTCTGCATCTCGAAACTCAGTGATACCTATGGTCGAAGGAACATGTTGGTCTCTTCGTGGGTCATGTTTGTGGGTTTCTCATTGGGATGCGCCCTGGCTCAAGACATGATAGCTCTGTGAGTAAGAATACTGTTTTCCCCATCTGCACGCTGACGGGCCTAGGATAATATGTCGGGCATTCCAGGGAGTAGGGGCATCCGGACTGTATAGCCTGGCTCAAGTTGGGCTTGTCGAGGTCGGACCTGTACACCGACCAAGCATCATCGGTGCTTTGATCGGTGCTACTCTTGCAGTAGCATTTGTGCTTGGACCACTGGTGGGTGGTTTGGTTTCTGAACTGTCCGACTGGAGATGGCTGTTCAACATGAAGTATGTCTCTCTGCCTCAACAATTGCGTTGACTAATTGCCCTAGCATCCCCTTTGGCCTTGTCGCAATCCTCATCATTACGAGCTTCTGGCCCCACGAAGATGTTGCCAGCATTTTCTCCTGGCAGACCTTCACGAGCATTGATTTCATCGGCAGCACAACCCTGTTGTTCAGTTCCGGCTTCCTCGTCTTTGCTGTTCAGCAGGCAGGATCCCAGACGTTTTCGTGGCAGAGCCCTGCCATTATCTCGGCATTGATTATCTCTAGCTTGAGCTGGGCTGCCTTTGTATGGTGGGAGGTGCTTTTGGAAACAAGACGATATCGACAGATCGATCCCATCTTCCCCATAAAGCTGATGCTTCGCCGCGTCTATGCTTCCGGATTATTGTACACATACCCCTTGCCACTGAGCCGTATACAACCAGACCCCATGCTAACAGCTAGACAGAATCACTCTGCTGACGGGCTTTCCATATATTTCACTGACCATCATCATTCCGGAACGCTTCCAGATTGTGAATGGCGAAAGTGCATTGATGGGGGGTGTGCATATTCTGCCTCTTCTTGGCTCTTGTGCAGTCGGGTCCTTCCTGGGCGGTGCGATATCGGGGTCGCGGAATAATACTTCCTATACGCTCATCGCCGCATCCTGCCTTCAACTTCTTGGAATGGGGTTAATGATTACAGTGACAGGGCCAGATGCCAGCCCGGTTTGGCAGTACGCGTTCCAATCGATTTTTGGTCTCGGGGTCGGACTCTCCTTCTCAGCCGCGACGATAATGACCAATATTCTGGCCTCAAGACAAACCGAAAGGGCTTCCGCCCAAGGTGCTGTCGCCCAGGCTCGAGTGCTGGGAGGTTGCCTTGGACTCTCCATTTGCACGGTAATATTCAATCTACACACGAACCAGTATTTGGAAGGCCATCTTACAGAGGATCAACTGAGCACCTTGGATCGGTCACCTCTGAGCGGCCTTAGCCTGCCCTCAGAACTTCGCCAGCTAGTGAGAACAGTATATGCGGATGCCTTTGCCGAAGAGATCAAGGTTATGACGATTGTATGCGCTGTGATGGTGGTCGTCTCCTTGTTTACGTGGGAGCGACACCCTGCCGCCTTGGAGAGACTAACAGATCCCAAGGAGGATATTTCCCAGCCGAGAAGGGCTAGCGACTCAGGCACCGAGCTGGAAGATGTTGTCAGTGTTGTCCGGACCGTGTAAGGGACGCTGTTGCGGCTAGGAGGATACACCATGCATAGTCCTTGTCCATGTGGTTTTTACCATGTCACGATTTACGACGGAAGTGTTTTCGGGCTTGATAGTGAGGATTGCGGTAACATGGCCATGTTCCATGCTCGTTTACGATCCAGACAGACGAGTTGAAGCTGGAAGAGCGCAGGGTCTTGGGCACTGCGCCTTTGTACATTGGATTTACATCTTTTTCATTTGGTCAAGTTTCAGCTCATTCATCACGCCCATGCTCTACAATCACCAAGAATTTCTCGCGACGCTGTGGTATCATACGGTGGCTTGTGACCAAGCTCAGGCCGCATGAAGCTTGTATCGATGCTCGATGCCTTCTGATCAACCCAAACTCCCGTACCGCTGGCAAGAATATATTGGTACTACTTTGCACTACATGTGCGAAATGATTCAGCACCTTGTTTCATGCAAGATCGTCCCATCTTGGCATTCTCAAAGCGCCTTGCTCATCCAAGACAAGTGCGGGACGCCTTGGGGCTCTCTGACTCAGAACTGACGCGACGTGGTGGTGGAACATGGTAAGTGAGGGGGCCTGAGACAGGAAAAGCGTTGTACGGGGATAGCTAAGCTGATCAGAAATCTGTAGTGTAAATGGCGGAAGCGAGGGTGTTGTCGAGTCCGACCCGAGCCGGCAAAGATTGGCATCCCATGGACGCAAGGCACTGTAGCTGAGACAGCCTGGCCAACCAAAAAGCAGAAATACAAGGGACGACTGACGAGCATACTCATGATGGCCTATATCCTGGAGCGGCTTGCTGTAGTTTGTGTTCGCCGAGCCGCTGGGGTCGTGGAATGCCGATCTCTTTGCCAATGACTGTTTCCTCCTCCAGAGTGAATCGTCGACCGAATGCTCGGAGTTGCACATGCCGTTCCAGGTCAATCTGTGACATGGTCGAGGACAGGGCCACTGTCGCCATAGATGGGATCCTTGTCGAACCAGGCCAACGCTGCTATATTCTCATACGCGCCCTCCTCGCCGGGGCGTCCGTAGCACATATCCCAGGCCTTGCCGGGTGGGTAGCTGCCGACCATCTCGAAAGCACCGTCGATGTCCTCGAGCAGGCAATGAGCAACGCCGGCGGGGACAATAATGACGTCGCCGGTACATACGACAGACTCAACGCGCTCGGGGTTGTCCTCACCGCCGAAGCACAAGCGGGCGCGGCCATGGCTGACGCAAAGGACCTCGTGCGTAGTGCTGTGGTAATGGGACATGTCATACATGGTGTAGCGCCACTGAGGGACCACCACAGCCGTGTCTCGAAGATGACGCTCAATGGCGGTGGTGTATGTGGAGGAGAAGACGGAGTGGTAGATGAGCAAGGGTTTCTGCTGGATGCTGGTGTTGGGGGCTTTGCTGGTGGCTGGGATGAGGTGCCTGGACACGCTGAGAGAGGTGAGCGGGGTGATGGTGGGCTTGGAGCTCATGGTGGACGTGTGTGTATCTGATGGTGGTTCAGACATGCTTCGGGATTGCTTGTTTCGCTGAGGTGAAGAAGCAGCGGAAGCGGGGTTGCGGCAAGCCTCTGACGAGATGTTACTTGACGGGACGGGACGGTGAAGCAGCATTACAAGCATGGAACAACGATCGCCCGCCGGCCCGCCGGTATGCAACGTGTTTGTTTGGTATTCGTGTTTTGTCATTATTACGTGCGTCTATACGAGTGCCTAGACTCGGAAATCTAAGGTCATGAATATCTATCCAACAATGGAGTCAGTGGTCTGCTATGCACATGCCAGCTGCAGCGGCAGACGCCGATTCCATAAAGCCTTTTTTCTAACCCACACAAGCTATTAGCCGTTGTTATGCCAGTGTCTATGCGGCCGCGATCTTCTCCCAGGCCCGGGAGATGGCACTCCAATACTGCTCCGGGTACTGACGCATGTGGCCGACGTGACCGGTGCCTTCAAAGATCTCGACCTCGGTCTTCCAGCCGAGCTCCTTGGCCTCGGCGACGTGCAGCTCGATGTCCTCGTAGCCGATGAGATCGTCCTCCTTGCTGTAGAGGTATAGCTTGAGGGAGTCACGGGGCTCGTATGCAAGGTTGACGGAGGCCTTGCGGGCCCAGGCACCGGCGGGCTCGCTACCGACGACGTGGCCGACGCAGGTGCTGAAGAAGATACCGGTGGCCCATATGGCCTGGGTGACGACAAAGGGCCAGGGGAAGAAGCGGGCGGTGCCGAGGGACATGGCGCGGGACCAGCGGGTGAGGTTGTCGATGGTGAGGTCGGTACCACCGGGGGTCGAGTCCATGATGACGAGCTTGTGGGGGAAGGGACGGTTGAAGGCCTGGGCGAAGTGGTAGGCGGTGGCGTAGAAGTTGACGGCGCCCGTGTTGGACATGGTGTGGACGAGGATGGAAGGGTCGTCGCTAGGCTTGTGGCCGTTGGGGAAGAGGTGCTGGATGAGGGGCGTCATGTGGCGGGCGCGGGCCTCGAGGCCGGAGAAGATGGCCTTTGCGATGGGGGAGAGGATGGCGTAGATGCGGGCGTGAGGGTAGAGGGCGGCGAAGCCGTCGGTGTACTTGCTGACGTGCCTGGGCAGGCCGTCGCCCCAGCCGTAGATGACGACGACGTCGGGGTGGTTGGGGGGCTTGGTGGTCGTGGTTGTGTCGGCGTCGCGGAAGTAGATTTGGTCGTTGAGGGGCGTGAAGCCCGGGAACGCGGGGGCCTTGACGGACATGGCTGGAGGGGCTGGCTGAGGAAGAGCAGGAGAGAGAGAGAAAGATGGAGATCGAAGAGGAGAAGGAGGAAGAGAGAGGGAGAGGGAGAAAGCCCGTTTGCTTGTGGTGTTGCTATTGCCAGGCCGAGGAGGGTGGGATGTTGACGCCTTTATTCAATCGAAGCTCTCTCACGGATTGCACCCCTGCCCTTGGAAGAAGCGTTGGGGACGGTGGAAGATCCCTGCGTCCTTGGTATCAGCCGGCCACGCCCTGTCCCAATGCCCGACGGCGATAATCTCCATCGAATAGACTATTTTTCTTCACATGTCGTGGATTTTAGCTATGAAACGCCATGCACCAGGGGCGAGAGGACGGGACGTGGGGGGCTCAATGGAAGCCTTCATTCCACAGTATCGGTGGGCCCTTGCCTAGGTACGTAGATGGTGCCAGTTCCGGGCGCATGACACGCGGGTGGGAGAGAGGGCGAGACGGAGTCCGAAGTCCTCGAGAAGAGCGAAGAAGGAAGGGAAAAAAAAGATATTAGTTCGATGCATTTTGGCGATGGCGTCGCGCGGCCGCCGAAGGTGGGGCCTGTAGGCTGAGATGCCGAGGCTCAGTTCAAGTACCCACGTTATTCCGACAGCCGTGACAAGTCAGCTAGCGGTAATGGGTAAGCAATATGCATTGGCCAGTGTATGATTTCGGGGTTGACCTTTTTTGTTGGGGGATGATCCATGCGTGCCGTCTTCTTCAAGATTGCTGCGGCATAGGCAGTGAGATGTTTCTCGAGAGGCCTGGGCCCGGAGCCTTGGCTTGGGAACACGTAGGAAGTCGATGAGAAGGATCCATAGAGGGGTGCCCTCCCTCTCTTGCTTCTTCTGACTGATCAAGTAGGAGGCATATAACAGAGATAAATATTGGAGGGGAGGTAAAATACGAAGCAATTGAGTTCGTAGCGTTTGTTCAGATGAAGGCACTAAGGTAGATAGATTACAACTTCGGAAGACTATTTGGCAAGCCACGTCGGGCAAATCCGACCGTTTCGGCCGATATCGATAACAGCGTTTCAGCCACTGCACCCCCCCTGTAAGATTAGAAGAAGGCCTTCTGGATATGAAGTCATTCTCCAACCATCAAGGTAAATTGGTAGGTACCTATCACGCAATGCCTCCTTCGTCCATCCCTCCCGAGCAGCGCCCGACCATCGCCTCGGCGCTGCCCACGCCCACGTACGCAGCCGGCGGCTCCTGGTCCATAACGTGCTCCGCGCGCATCCGCGCCAGCCTGGCCGTCGTCGTCGGCGCCACGCTCGACACGTCCACCTACCCGGCCTGGAACGCCTTCTGCCCCTCTGCCACCGTCGACGGCGGCTTCTCCTCCGCCAAGCTGCCGGCCGCCGTGTGCCCCCCTCCGCCGGGCCTCGACCCGAAGCTGGCCGCCGGCACCCTGCTCACGCTCGACGCCCACCTGGGCCCCGGCGACGCCAGCAGCCGGAACCAGACGGCCCTGTGCGTCAGCTGCCTGGAGCAGTTCACCGCGGACGAGGAGGGCGGTGCCGGCAGCGGTCGCGTGGGTGTCCGGCTGGCCTGGCGCACCCGCGACGGCGGCCTGATGAACAGGGTGCTACGCGCCGAGCGAGTCCAGGAGTTTGTCGAGGACGGTGACGGCGGCGTCGAGTATGCCTGCTGGGAGACGTTCCATGGTCTGCTGGCGCCCGTGGTCAAGATGATGGTAGGGACGTCGTTGCTCTGGGGGTTCGGGGCCTGGATGGATGGACTGAAGGAGTACACCGAGAAGTTTGCGTCCAACGCTGCACCACCCTGAAGCAACATCGGGCAGAAGGGCAAGACCTGACCTTTCGCCGTGCTTGGGGAAGGAAATGTATTGTTTATCTTGATTGCCATATGTATGTGCCCCTTCCTTCGAGAACGAACAAAAAAGAATATACCCGGTTCCGTCCCATCTATGCATTGCAAACAGCACGTGGCAGCAGCCCTCGGCTCCGTCCCATCCTACATGACGGCAATTTTCTGGGGCTTGAAGTAGACGGTCATGATGCCGTCGACGGCCAGGCTGCGGACAACCTTCTTGATCTCGGCGTGGGCCTTGCACTCTTCGTCGTAGAACTTCATGTCCTCCATGCTGGCGAACTCGGTCTTGGAGATGAGCGTGTAGCCCTGCGAGCGCTGGTCGGGCTCCGCGGGGCCCACCACCATGGAGAGGATGTAGGGCTTGCCGTCCTGCAGGATGAGGTTAGCTAAGGCGCGGGAGATGCGGTGCAAGTATGTAGATGTGCGACATTGGCAAGTATACCGTTGGAATGGAGGGGTTCAGGACGGGGATGGGGAAACATGTTGCAAGGCAAAATCATCCAGGAAAAAAAAACAATAGCCCTCACCTTCTCGTGCGTCTTTCCCATCACCTCGTACTGAGCCAGGAGCTTCTCGCGATCCTCCTGCGAGGCAATCTTGAACATGGTGACTCTGTGCACGCGGTCCGCCATGGCTTCAGATGGTCGATGGCGGCGGGGGAGGGGCAAGGGCGGAGGAATTCCTACACGACGGTACGAGCCCGGACGAGAGATGTGATGACACGAGACGATACGTTAGCGACGGGGCAACAGCGCTGTAATATTCCGGAGACTCAATGCTTCTCTGGGAGCGGGTGGTGACGGGAGGGAAAAGAGGGAGTTGCCTGGGCGGGAGGTGGTGAGGAGCTGGACGCCGTTCTTATACCTGCCAGGGAGGGGAAAATTGGGGGGAGGGGCAATAGATGAGGAGCTGCCTCGCCTTACCTCCTACATGATCTATTATTACAACCACCTCAACGACAGGTGAGCTGGTTAGTCGTGCCGGTAGCAGGATTTGGAGATGGGGTCTAGCGCAGCCCCTTCCTCCTAGTGGTCCTACCTGGACTTACAAATGCGGTATCCAGCTCTTGGGGTGCTGTAAGCAGACATATGCATCCATGTACAGATGAAGAGATAGGGGACGGAAAACCGTTCCGACGAGTCCAGCTTTCCATGTACATCTATCTGCCTCGTCATCCACCATATGCCAACGACAGAACATCATCCGCAGAAACACTGTCCATTACTAACTACAGCCTCTAGCAGGGAGAAGGGGCCAAAGACTGGTTCCGATCGATCTACCCAAAGCCCCGACCCTGCCTACCTGCCTCCTACTACTCGTATGCACCACACCCTACATGCCTTGTCATGATGTACATGTGCAGCTTGCATCGTAGCAGTAAAGGATCATGCCCGCCAGAAATTTCCCGTCGCCTACCCCCTCCGCCCGTCTGGCCCTTATAACTGGTGGATCTGGAGCAGCAAGCATGCCATGTGCGGCCCGACTCTTTGTTTGTCCATGGCCATCCCTGCGTCCCCTCCCCCGCCAAAACCGACTCATCTATGGTGCCTGCCAACTCTCTTGGACGGCTGTTGCTACGGCACTTATCGTGACTGTCCCGCGGGGTTCGGAGACGATAGTGGAGGGCTCCGATTTGGGCTTCCCCTCCCCCATCGACCCCCACTGCTCACAAGATGTAGTGGAGGTGGGGTAATTTATACACCTCTTCACTGTTGGTACCTCTCCTCCTATTCTGTAATAATAATCCCAACGAAGCACGACTACTGGAAAATCACATAATAATAGTCGCCTCTGATTCTCAAAATACTTTATTCCCCTTTAGAGGTCAAGCAATCGTCGTTCATAATCTGGGTATC
Organism: Stachybotrys elegans; assembly: GCA_020746835.1. NCBI lineage: Eukaryota > Fungi > Ascomycota > Sordariomycetes > Hypocreales > Stachybotryaceae > Stachybotrys > Stachybotrys elegans. The sequence goes on along the minus strand of JAGPNK010000008.1, from coordinate 253,982 downwards.
TAGTAATGCCCTAGCCAAACTATCCGGAAACGCCGTTCCATACCTGGTTGTCTACCATGCAATGCTGCAATGTCATGTTCATAACAAGATCCAAATTCTCGCTCTTACCCGCCTTCGCCATGGGCAGGTAGCCTGAATCGCCATTCTATGCGTCGCCGATACTCCAATCCTCCCTCGCTTGTCACGCCGTCGGGCCAGATGCTTCCATCGCCTCCTTCCGCCGCACCAGTATCTGCATTCTCTCGATAAGCTCGGGAATCCGATACGGCTTGACCAACACGTCGTCGCAGCCAGCCACCTTGGCCTCCGTCACCTGTTCCGGCCGTGCATTGGCTGTTACAGCAATGATGGGCATGCGGCCTCCCGACGCGCAAAACACCTGCCCTCCACGCTCCAATTCTCGGATAATCTTGGTGCACGTCAGCCCATCCTGCACCGGCATCTCGATGTCCATGAGCACCAGGTTGATCGGCATCACCCCCCCGCCCGGACTTCCGACCCCTGTGCCTGGACTGGCTGCCGTTGAAATCGAGCGTCGCCTCTCGCGTCCCGAGCCACCTTCCTTGTCGCCCGCCTGTATTCTTGCCCCGATGGCTTTCTGTAGCTTGTCGAGCGCTTCAATTCCGTGGTTCGCCACATCTACCAGATATCCTCTCTCCGTGAGGCCACGCCTCGTGATTTGCTGGTTGATCAGGTTATCCTCCACCACCAAGATCCCGTCCAAGTGCGTCTGGTCTTGGCTCGCCCGGCCTCGTTGTAGCGCCGATGCGCCGTCACGTCGCACTAGCCTTTGGGTAGCAGACTCCAGCCCCCTTCCGCTGCCCACACCAGTGTTTGCCGCGAGTTGCGCAGTCGCAGCAGCGGCAGCCGCCGCCAGGGACTCTGCTTCCCGCCTCGCCTCGTCGCTCGGGATGTAGGCCTCAATGTAGAACGCAAAGGTTGAACCCACTCCGGGACGGCTGGCCACTCCAATGGCCCCATTCTGCAATTCTGTCAAGCGCCGGGAGATGAACAGGCCCAGCCCTGAGCCTCCGTACTTGACGTGCGTCTTGGCGCTTGCTTGGACGAATTTGTTGAACAGACTTCCAACCTCGCTCGGAGTAAGACCCTGTCCAGTATCCTCCACTTCAAAGAGGATGTAAACCGGGTTTGTTCGCCCTATCAACCAGGTTTGCATGTATTCGCCCGTCTCATCGCTAAAGGGGGGGATGAATTCGACCACCGTCATGCTTCTTCCCGGAGGAACGCGGGAGCCCTTGACGCGGAGCGTTACGCTGCGCGTCGTGCCGGTCTTGGTGAATTTGAGAGCGTTGGTAAGCAGGTTGATGAGAACCTGCTTAACCCGCGATGGGTCCAGATCGAGGAACTCATGACCTAGATCCGTGTAGGATTTGTCCACGACTGATGTAAGAACAATATCCACTCGCCGAGCTTCCACCTCGAACATTTTTAGAGCGTCCCGGACAATCTCTATCGGATTGACGGTACAGGGGGTCACAGCCAGGAGCTTCGAGTCCAGCTTGGACATGGTAAGAATATCGTCGACGATACGCTTCTGATGTTGCGCGCACGTGACAATGGTTTCCGCGTTCTCGATGCTGTCTTCCACCAGCTTTTTTATCTCGGCAATACCGCCCTGCACCGTCTGTGTCGGCGTTTGGTTGTTCGAAGTCTCACCGTCGAATGGAACTGCTCCGGCTCGAATCTCCTGGACCCTCGAAAGAGACGCAATGATCGCATCCGTACAGTGGAGCATGGCACTCAGAGGGTTGCGCATCTCGTGAGAGGTCATGTCAATAAAGTTCTGTTGCTGGCGCCTCGACTCAATGGCCTCCTCCTTCCGCAATCTCTCCTGGTCCAGCTGCCATTTCTGGTGCGACACATCACTTAGGCAGCCCATAAAGGTCTGCGTCACACCTTCGGAGCTCTTGATGGGCATAAAGGTGGCGCTCACCCAGCGCGGCGCCTCGATGATGTTACCACTAGCATCCTCCGCTGACCATTTCGTCTTCAACCTTATCTCGGCCGCCTGCATGCGTCCGGTTATCTCCAGCTTCTCCAGGCTGTCTCGGAGGACGTCCATGTCCTCATCCACCACGCATTGCTGCCACGGCTCGACACTGGTGTTGATGAGGTCAACCTTGGTCAGCCCGCTGAGTTCCCAAAACAGGTTGTTTGCACTCAGTAGTCGTCCGTCCATGCTCATATCGTACATTCCAACCGTCGCAAGTTCTGCCAAGCGCTTTAGGTTCTCGGCCTCCTGCGCCCTGCGCACAGCCTCTTCTGCCGTATTCTTCTGTACTGTCATGTCAGTCAAGCATGTAAGCATTCGAATGACAGATCCATCGGGGCCGCGCTCCGCCTTGGCTGAAGCCAACACATGACGGACCATCGCACCGGCACCCCCCCGGTATGGGCTTTCAAGCTTGGTGTGGGGTGCGGGCACCCGGAACTCGAATGTGACCTCATCTGTCCTGTTGATGTCTTTGATGTCATGGTAGGCTTGCGCGATCCTAGGGCGGTCCTCTTCTATTGCACATTCGAGCAGGGCGCTGGAGCCTATGGGGCCTTCGGGGTGTCCTGTGATACGGTACCAGGCGTCGTTGGCAAAGTTGACGTCGCCCTGAACGTCTAGGAAGAGCATGCCAACTGGAATGAAGTCGGCAACCGCCTTGAAGTTATCCACTGATCTGTTTGCCTGCTCCGTCTGGTACTCGAGTTTCTTTTGCAACATTGCCGTATTGTAAGCGGCCTGCTTCGCCGCTGTCAAGCCACGCCTTGCCTCCTCCTCCAGCAGGATGGTGGAGGCAAGCGAGGCACTCAATTTCTGGCCGAGTAGAGACACAAATTGTCTATATTCGTTATCATAAGGAAGACGAGGATTGAGCCCCAGGAAGAGAATCCCCATGACGTTCTCCTCGTTCGTTGGCCGAATAGGGCAGATGATGGCAGCCTGGCATGGATCACCGAATCCTCGCCATTCAAGGCCCTCCAGCAGCCTCTCAGGAAGAGTGCCATCTCTTGTCTGAAGTATGACAGGATTAGGAGCTTTGATGGCCTCGCGGAAGCGGGGTGCCATGCCCTCGTCGGTATCGCGTAGTTCGAGTATGGGAGGTGCAATAGGATGATTCTCAGGGACGCCCAAGGCGCCCTCCAGGCGACATATTCGTGGGCAATTGTATCGTGATCTGGAGGAGTCGCTCTCATCGTCATCCCCAACCGAGTAAATAAATGCTAGCGGGACATCGTATGATGGCGTCCAGCGTTCGAGCTCCTCGAGCGCTATCCTCCAGTACGACTTTATATCTCGAGCGTGGACGAGGGATTCTCCCATGCGTAACATGATTGCCATTCTTCTTTCGGCTAGACGAACTGATGTTGTATCCAAGAGGCAATGATGGACGGCGATGCACTTGCGGTCCTCCAGAATCGGGGTAAGTGACCACTTGACATATGTTTCTTCGAGATTCCCGTCGGATTTTTCATTAAAGAAGCGTGTCTCACCCTCCAATCTAGCATATTGAGTGTAGGGAGGAGGACCCCGAACACGGTTTAAACGCTCCTCCATGTAAGGCCAATACTCGACAATCGAGCTGCCCAGTAACTGTGGATGGCGCCAGTTGATGTACTTGGAAAATGCCTCGTTGTAGATGGCGATGGAGGAGGGGCCCCAATACACGGCAATGGGCCGTGAATCGGGAATCAGCTGATTAAAGGCCTCCTGAAGTCTCTTGGGCCACTGGTCCATGGGCCCGAGGGTATTGGCGTCCCAGTCCACGCCTTGGATAAAATCGAGGAAGGGCTCAGGGTCGGGGGTAAAGTCTGGGGGCAGCAGGCCATGTTCCGGGTCCGGGTGGAAGATGATGGGATGAGTGCTCTCGGATTCGGATTCTGGAATGGAGGAGGTCTCGGACACGGGGGTCCGGCCTGGAGCCAGCTCCTTATTTGAGCCCAACCTGATCTTGCGCGGGGGTTCCGAGGTAGGCAAGGCCTCGTTGCCGCTCATGACGATCCATTTGCCGAGGACGACGCTTCTAGTCCAGAGTACACCTAAGTAGGGAAGGGAATGCTGAGCACGAGGTTGCAAGCGGTCGGAGGAGGGGAGGGTGACGATCCAGGCCCAAAAGCTGGAGTCGGCTTCACTCTTTGGAAGGGCGCGGACAGAATCAAAGAGCACATCATTGGAGGTGAGGGCCGGATTGCAGTGGATGATGGGAGAAGGCGTTACGTTGTTGGCAGACGAAGACTCGGGCGCGGGCTCAGACACGGAGCCAGCGTGGTCGGCAAAGTCGCAGGCGACGATAAAGGCCGGGCGGGGGTCGGAGTCGAGGAGGTCGACCAGGCCGACTTCACGAAGCTGGTGAGGCATGCTCGTGCCCCAGCGCTCGCTTGGTCCCTTGCCTGCTGGCTCGCTGGCTGGCTCGCTGGCTGGCTGGCTTGCCCTCCGCAGGTTGAAGCCAAAGCCAGAGTGACAAGAGGCCGAGGCGGGCTTCTGGGATGCTCGAGGTGTGTATGTAGAGCTAGGGCGACATGGCAACAGGCAATGAATCCCAGGGTCGGCGACGCATTTCTCTGAATGGGAGGATCAATAAAGGAGCAGCTACGGGTGTCTCGAGGGGCAGAAATGGACGGGACAGATGAGGATGTGAGAAGCCCGGAGAGATGGTCGTCCTGGTGGGGAAGCTTCCAGTGCCAGACCCCTGTACCAGCAAGGGAAAGAAAGCTCGACTTAAGCAGAAGCCGCGCCCGCCATACCCTAAGGGCGCCTGCCTAGGTGATTAAGGGACTTGAGCTTAGTACCTACCTAGGTATGTACCTTAGTAGTGTGAATGCAAGCCAAGAGCTTCGCCATCAGCTCAGAAGCAATCGGGTGCCCGATGCTCGGGACAAGGCGGAGATACCAGCATCCTCTATTGCCCAAGCCATCACAGATGGAGATAGCACAGGCAGGTACATAGATATATGTATCTTACTTTTCGCAGCGAGTGCGGCGCTTGGCTTTTTTCCCACCGCGTGGGCAGCCAAGACAAGGTCCAGGAGCACTGGAGGAGAACCGCCTGGCCGACAATCTCCAACTGTCATTGGCCGCCTGGTCTACCCTGTCGGCTCTGACGTAAGGTACAGAGCACCGGTACGTAGGTATCTACGTATCTGAGATAAGTGCATACCTCAGTACTGAGCAGATAGGCATCTACCTCTCCTTCAAGCCACTACGAGCAAACTTTGCTCAGGAGGACCACCCCTAATTGCTACTAATTCAGGGCGGTAGGCACTAGCAAGGCAAGCCAGGAGCAACGGGTAACGGCAAAGTCAGGGTTGGGTGAGCAGTCCCAATATCCATTCTCAATATCCATACTGGAACATTTTCCCCATGCCATGGCGAAGCAATAGGGGCTACAAGATAAGAGGCGCACTACCGGGGTCTACGCTTCGAAAAGCAACCCTCCTCCCTCCGCCCTAGGACAGAATCCCGCACACAACACAGTCTAATCCTTCACCGACCTCTACAGACTCAAGATGCCTGTGTGGACGGTAATCCAGCCCCGCCACCCAGTTTTGGACATGAATGCACCCTTGGCATGGGTCCCTTCAGGGTTCAGGCATGCAGCCAGCCAGTCCTCGGTGCCACAGCAAACCAAGATGGTGACAACACAGACCCATGATTTGGCTCGAGAGACCCGCCCCAAACCAAGGCATGTCAAGTTGTCAGGGACTTGTGAACGGCTGCTTCGGCCGAGGATGGATATTCTTCTACTGTATCTATCAAGCCTCCTATGCACCGGTACAAGGCCCACTTCGTTGCAGCTATACCTACCCACAGTGCCTGAGTTGTGTATGAGTGAGTACGATAGTAACAAGGTTTGCCACGTCAAGATCGTCTGCTCATTCGGCCCTCTGGGGAGTCAGCGTGATGCTTCCCTTCATATGCGGCACTCAACAGATGCATAGTAGGTGCCTAGGTAGCAGGTAGTATATGCATGGTATGGTGCCTGCCTACCCATTTGCTACCTCTAATGGCGGCAAGTACACCTTGCCCGCCTCCTGCCCTCAATGTCTCACTGCCTGGCATGGTTTCTATTACGCGACGAGGCCGTCCGTCTTTCTCCTTATCACATCCGCCGGCCACGATACATTCATTCAGTCATTCGCTAGATACCTATCGTACCAGCACTCGCTACTAACCCTATCCGCCGGTCAATCGCTTCCTCTGATACTGCCGCTGAGCCATCCTTGACCTCGATCTTTATAGCCTCGGCAGCATGGCAGACACGGTCTGTGAAGGCGGCTGCCTCCATCTCAACCACGAATGGCGCGCCCCCGTCAATCATGACAGACCCTCCTTTGTCGGTCAGACCAACTATTTCTGCACTACACACCAAGTGTATCATTGCATCTATCACTCGATGCACTTAGCGCAGCCCTTCTGCGGCGAGTGCGCTGTGCTCTTCTACCACGGCAGTTTGTATGCCTCGTGGATTCAGGCCAGAGACTAGAATTCTACCAGGAGAGGGAATGACGATTCTCTTACTCTCATGCCCGGGGCTTCAAACCAACGACAGCCGAGTGGAATGACGGAGCCGCAGAGCAATTATCAAGACGTCCAGGGAGAGATGTTGCCAACTCGGCGACTAGTATCACCAGTGTCGTCGGAGGGCGCATTCCAGAATTTCATTCTATCTTTGCCTCAGACTCTGCTGCGGTCCAGATTACAGCCGAATGGCACCGAACCAGCACCTCGAGCACCGAGGACATTGAATCCCGACATCATGAAGGAGATCCCTACAGGCAGTCCCACCTTCACAGGTCTTGGAGCCCGCCCGATATCCTATCCTCGTGTCCCCGGCCTGTACCTGTTCGAATATGTCACTTTCGCGGGGTTGAAAGATTTCCAACCATGTGCGAACAGCTCACTCATCGCAGAATTGTTCCAAGCTCTGGAGGTGGAACGGAAAACCGACCATGTGTTCCAACTCGCGCGAGCCTGGTCTTGTGTGATCCAGTCACACGCGAGACTTCCACGGGAAGTCAGATGGGTCCTCGCCACCATATACAACTTCTCCAATGAGATGCTTCAATCTCAGTGCACCGATGATTACTCATGGAACATGAGACCTTGGCTGAGGTACTTTTATAAACTCGCTGACCAGTTGTTTTCGGAATTCGAAATCCTGGCTTCCAGTCCACAGATAGAGACCTCCGGCCCCCCTTCGACAAAAACGGTCATTCACTCTGTACAGAACACGGTGAATGGTTTATCTCTGGTGCCAAACCCCAAGCATGAGAGGGTGCCTGGTCAGCTTTTGTCAAGATCCGCAATTGAAGATTGGCTAGAGAGGCAGCCAAATGTATGGGATCCTGTGGAAGAGCCGGTCATCGACCCGGCTTAGAATGAAAGTGCAGCACAGAAACGCTCGCGAACATGTTCAGAAGGAACCCAGGCGCCTCGGGATTCGGGTATGACACGAGACTCGATGAATCTAAAGGCGCCTTGCTTCAACCCAGCCCCGACGCTCATTTGAACCGGTACCTTTTCAGCTGCCCTGCCGTCTACGATAGGCAGGCCAACTATATCAACGTCTATGACAGGTTTGGTTGGCAAGAATCTGATGACACAACAGCGATCAAGTAGCGAAGTAAGAATTTTTATTGTAACAGGAACCACAGGTAGCCTCTAAAGCGTTCTCTAGGGGAATAGATACGAGATGACTCTAATGAATCCCACCCTATCACGGATGACGAGTCGGACAATCTTCACTATACGTCCACGGCACGCCTCTTCATCTTTCTCCAACTCTATATATCAAACCATATCTCATAGCGCCCCAAGATTTATGTTTCGAGCCTGAACGTGCCTCAGCTCGAGGAAGCAAGACTTACGTAGACACCCCAAGCCAAGCCAGCCAATGAGCCGACCAGGTTGCGCCCTTGAACAGTCTTGACGAGGGTGAAGTTGATGAGTGATATAGCCGGCCACAGCTTCCACCCGGCCGTAATCATGGGCCAACAATCATCCAGGGCAGCTTCGAGCACAGCGCCGAAGTCGACGCGGTGGAGCTCGATGGTGCCAGGGCTGGTCCAGTACGAGACAGCCTTGAAGAAGTTGGTGACGCGCGGGGCGCCTGCCATGGCGACCTGCAGTGAGCGCGCGTAGAAGCAGAAGAGGAGCGTGTTCGAGGCGGCTCCGAGCGTCTGGTCAAGCAGGAACTTGATGAGCGTGTTCTTGACCGACAGCTCGGGCTCGGGTTGCTTCCTGTCCTGCTTCTTCTTCTTCTTATCGTCGGCGTGCTCCTTCTGGCTCTGCTTGCTGGGCGCTGGATGGGCTGGAAAGGATGATTCCAAGGTGTCCTGCCTGCGGGTTTCCAATGTGTAAGGAAATGGGAGGCCGCGGGTGAGGAGTGAGGAGCTTACCATAGATAGTTGGGCGGCGTGGCGATGATGTTGAACAGAACAAATTGAAATACAGGGATCCAGTCGATCGCCAGAGGTGCCTACATGAGCCATGGTCAGCCAAACGATATGATATAAACATATAAGGGGCTTAGGTTTTGGAGGTAGAGCATCCTCGGGGAATTAAACGCACATCTGTCTTGTAGACGGTAATGAGCTGAGCCAAGACATTGGAGATGGCCCCCAGCAGGGCAGCCTGAAGCGTGGCCGCCGTTATTGGTGATGAACTCATCTTGGCGGTCTGTTTAAGTTATACTCTGGAGAATGAAGTTGTGTGTACGAAGAGGCAGCAGAGAGTTTATACCAAGTCGCAATGCCCACTGAGAGTTGAAAGTGGGTGTTATCGGGTCCTTGGTTCCGTGCTCTGACTGGCCCGGGGACGTCACGTGGGGGCATTTGAAGGAGGAGACCAAATCACGACGTATGGCTTGGACAAAACATCCACCGAGTCAATTTCCATGGCCTGGATGTGGAAGTGCGTGTTTGAAGGGAGTACAAGAAGCTACTTTGATACGGTATCGGATATGTATAGGTATGGAACAATAACTGCCTCTCCATTGACAAGTATCAACATATATCACAAGCCGCCCCCAATGTTCCAGCCATTCGTCTTCTCATTGACTCATCTCACCAAAGATTGATTTTGTATGCGCCCGTCACGTATTTTTGCCTTCTAACTCTATACACCCGCCCGGTACCACCGTACAGACAATGATACTCCCCGCCTTTTCCCCCTTGTTCCCTAGCAGTTCGTTCGACTGTGCAAAGCGAATCCCGATCGGCTGTCCTTTATGAGGCCCTGGTCAGGATCCACATGAAGAACAGCTGGACAATGTACGAGTAGAAAAAGAGAAACTGAGTCCTCTGATTGCGCTTGGCCCGAGAGTCGATCTGCATTGGGCCGCCACTGTTGCCGGGCGACTCAGGGAGCAGAACGTACTTGAGGGAACGCATCTATCCAGCCAGTCAGTAAGTGAGGGATGAGGAGAGGGTGGTTTGGGCACGCACCAGGAACAGTGAATTGGCGAGGAACGTGTAGAGGAAGATGGTCCATCCAACCCAGCCACCGGTACCCGTGCCACCATTGAAGACCTCGGCAACAATGATGGTGACAATGATACCAACAAACTTGTATCCCGAGTACGCCACCAGATCCAGGAGCTGAGACTGGCTAGAGATGCTCAGGATGTAGCAGCCCAGCTGCAGCGCGACAATCTCCACAACGACGACAAAGAAGCTCGTCGATGCCGTGTATCCCAATAGCTCTGGTTGGAAATGCCCTCGCAGGCCGGCGATGAGCGTAGACAAGAGAATGTATGTCACCAAGGCCATGACTACAGCGAGGTCAGCCGGTTGCGCATCGGGATGACACGGCTGTACTCACCTGGGATATACATGTCGGGGCTGTTGATGTCCTCGCGGGGCGGCAGATACCAGCCTTCCTGGCCGTTGGCCCCGACCGCATGCTTCCTCGACCAGGGCTTATGCCTCCAGGGGAACAGCACCAGGAACAGCTTGTTAACGACGTACGAGTTGGAGACGTTGAAGTAGTGTTTCAATGCCGACACACTGACGAATCGGCTAATCTGAATGGCGTAATGCCCGTCAGCGCAAGCTCCAATCCCCTGCAACCAGGGTCTGACTCTGGTCCCTTACATTCTGCTCCATATACTCCTGGCCCTGCTTGAAGGCATTGGAGCCAAGCTGCGCGGCGACATGCGCCGTCGGGTCGTTCATGAACTGGCCGTATGCGCCGAAGACGTTGCCGCTGGAGCCGCCCTGCTGCTGGTAAGGGTTTCCAGCGCCGGCGGCAGCGCCGTAGGCATGCTGTTGGGACTGCGCAGAGCCCGTGGGCGGAGGCGGTGATCGAAGCTGCGGGACCGTCGATACGTGCTGAGGCACGGGGTGGTGGAGGGGAGGCGACTGGCCGTACGAAGCCCGCTGCATTGTCGGAGAGGGGGTGGCAAGGCGGTGAATAAGGATAAAGGGGTGCTTGTATTTGGTTGGAGATGGCGAGGCCGGGTGTTAGCAAGAGAGGTGCAGCCAGGGCTACCTTGGATATCGTAGGGACATGGAAACGGATCGTAAAGTGGTGATGGTGGTGCTGGAGGTAGCTCTTGGGAAATGTGGTCGAAGGGCCACCAAGCGTCATCCCAGACCCCAGGCAGAGGGCAGCCAAGTACCAGGTACCTGCTGTGCAGCCTTATTCTGCCTGCAGCGGCAAGTATCTGTCTCGCGTCGGAACCAAGGATACGCCGCTCCCACCAAAGGACTAGCGATAAGATAAGCCTGGGCGCACACAGCCTCCATCCCACGGCCCTTGCTGGACCCTATCAGCGACGGACGGGTCTAGGTCTAGCTTTGGTGGCATGTATTGGATTCTTCTAGCCACTTGATCATCGCTACTGCTCCCTCCCTTCCCCCCTCTCTTCCGATTGTCGGGCAATTATTGTACAGGACTTCTTCTTTTCTCTTCTTCCTTGTCGCAGATTAGAATTCTTGCTTGATATACTTCTTCATTGGCCAAAACAAATCCCTAGCTGACCGATCTTGTTGCGCGCGCCCATCCCAGAGAGGCCATGTTGGACACGTTCGAGATCCTCACCACGTCCGGTGTGGTGTTGTGGTCGAGGACGTATGCGCCCGTCAACCCCTCCGTCATCAACAACTTCATCGCCGACACCTTCATCGAGGAGAAGAGCAAGAGCAACGCCCCATCTGAATCCCAGTCGGCCGCCACCAACCCTCCCTACAAGAGCGAGCAGCACACCTTGAAATGGACGTTGGTCAAGGAACTCGGCATCATCATTGTTGTGAGTCTGCCCCCCCTCCTCCCGTTAGGACGCAGAGAAACGCCCTCCCTCGTCGCATTGCTAAACGGCCTAGGCTGTTTACCGCTCCCTCCTGCATCTCAGCTGGGTCGACAAGCTCGTGGACAACATCAGGACCATCTATGTCGAGCTCTACGGAGAGCAGCTCACCAAGCCTCACACCACCCTCGTGGAGTGCCACGGCTTCGACAAATACTTTGACCAGCAGCTCCGAGAGCTCGATGCCTCCAGCGCCGACAACCTCGGAAGCGAACCGCTCGCCGCGACCGGCCTGACCCGCCGCACCGTCCACCCTCACGAAGCCACCTCCAACGAGTCCACGCCCATCGCCACGCCCACGACCTCGCGCCCCTCCACACCCGGCGACCACCTCGTCGTCGCCAAGGCCGGCCCCGTGGCCAAGATGTCGCGCCGCGCGCGCAAGGCCAAGAACAGCACCTCCGCGCCCGCCTCCTCGGGCGACGAGGCCTCGACGCACCAGAAGAAGGCCGGCAAGTCGACAAAGAAGGCGCGCAAGTGGGACGCCGACGGCTTCGCAGACGAGGACGATGACGTGCAGCTGGACTACTCGGCTCAACCCAACCCAACCAGCGACTCCGAGGCCGGCACCGTGGGAAGGTCTAGCGCTGTCGACGCCGTCGACGCTTCCACCTGGGGCTCGACGAGCAAGGGCAAGTTTGTGCTCAAGGACCTGGGCGATGAGGTTCACAACATACTGGCCTCGGCAGAGGCCGAAAAGGTAGAGAAGGCAGCCGCCGCCCAGTCCGGGTCCAAGGGTGGTCTGCTCGGCTCGGGCGTCAATGCCATCAGCGGCCTGTTCCGCAACGTCGTGGGCGGCAAGACGCTAACAAAGGAGGACCTCGACAAGGCCATGAAGGGCATGGAAGAGCACCTGCTGAAGAAGAATGTTGCGCGCGAGGCGGCAGTGCGGCTCTGCGAGGGTGTTGAGCAGGAGCTCCTCGGTGTAAAGACGGGCAGCTTTGAGAGTCAGTGCCGCCCTCCCCCTCACACATAATGGTATCTCATGCTGACCGACATCCCCCCCTTCCAGGTATCAGCTCCAAGATCCAGTCTGCCATGGAGTCCTCACTAACCAAGATGCTCACGCCCACGTCCTCGCTCGACCTGCTCCGCGAGATTGACGCCATCGCCGCGCCGCCCGCCACGTCTCTGCGCAAAGCCCGCCCCTACGTCATGTCCATCGTCGGCGTCAACGGCGTCGGAAAGTCCACCAACCTCTCCAAGATCTGCTTCTTCCTCCTGCAGAACAAGTACAAGGTCCTCATCGCCGCCGGCGACACCTTCCGCTCCGGCGCCGTCGAGCAGCTCGCCGTCCACGTCCGCAACCTCAAGGAGCTCACCCTCCGCGAGGGTGGCCGCGTCGAGCTCTACCAGAAGGGCTACGGCAAGGACGCCGCTGCCGTCGCCAAGGATGCCGTCGCCCATGCTGCGCAGGAGGGCTTCGACGTGGTGCTCATCGACACGGCCGGTCGTCGGCACAACGACCAACGTCTCATGTCGTCCCTCGAGAAGTTTGCCAAGTTTGCCCAACCAGACAAGATTCTCATGGTTGGCGAGGTACGCTGCCCTCTACCCCCCTCCCATCACCGCACTGTCCTAACACATTTCCCGCAGGCTCTCGTGGGCACCGACTCTGTCGCTCAGGCCCGCAACTTCAACGCCGCCTTTGGGTCCGTCAGGTCTCTCGACGGCTTCATCATCTCCAAGTGCGACACGGTCGGGGATATGGTCGGCACGCTCGTCAGTCTGGTACATGCTACCAATGTACCGGTGCTGTTCGTCGGCGTGGGCCAGCATTACTCGGACCTCAGGAACTTTTCCGTCAAGTGGGCGGTGGAAAAGCTGTTGAGCCAGTCATGAAGAAATGAGACAGGTCACAACAGATGAGCAAGCAGATTACCAAATAAATGATTGTATAGCATTACAGAATTCGTCAATGGGGGTGCTGTGCCATATCGTCTAGATACCAGGTTTGATTAGATACGGAAAACAAAAACTTTCAAATCAAACTATTAATACCACATAGGTGCAGAGATGAACCTTGGCGCGTGACAAACTGTTTACCATCCGTTCCCTTTTCGGCCCAAAAACTGGGCATGTCAACCTCGATTCTCCCCTCGTATGCATGTACGACAAAGGAAATAAACGATGAAACCACAAGGCAAATTGCAGAGCAGAATGTGAAAAATGCAGAAAATCCACCAAGTACGCATCTCTGATGATGTTTTGCTGATAAAGCAATTAATGGAAAGCAGGGTCAAAACCCCAAGGGTATCTTTCTAGGTCCGCAATCTGGTGATGTATGTATATATGGTGAGCGTCGCGAACGCGAGCTGACTGGCATCTTTTCAGTCGATGATGCTAATTTTTTTGAAACAAAGGAAAGTGTGAAACACGCCACATTGTCGTCTTGTGTCGTGTCATGGTAGGTATAGTTAATCTTCATCGTTGAAGAAGTCATTCTCATCAAAATCCCCGGGCTGGGCATCAGAGTCGTAGGTGTGAGTGCCCATCATGGGTGGCGTCATGGGCTCCCGACGTTCCTGGCGGCGTGGAGGCGTTGCTTGGATAAGAGGGTTGTCCGACCTTCCAGATGCATTCGAGTTCACTCGTGCGCGGCTAGAGGTGTTACTCTGAGCCGTATAGCGACGTCCAGTGCTTTGGAACGCGGTTGGCTGCACGCGGGTGTCCACCGGAGGAGTTTGTCGGAGCCCCGAAGCTGGCGGCGTCATAAGACCACCAAGAATGCTGTTTTGAAGGTTGGGACTGCTCCTCGAGGGGGTTGCGCTGCTGGCAGCGGCAGGCGAGTTCAGCGCGATCGAGTTGTTACGGTTTCCCTTGCGCCAGTTGCCCCAAGCCGCGGCAATAGGGCCGATGGTCTGGGCAACACGAGGAGTGGCAGCCTGGATGGTTTGCGCAATATTAGGCAGGGAAATGGCAGATCCACCGTTCATGGCCCTCTCGCGCTCCTGCTCCTCCATCTGGAGGTTAGCCTTGAGTCTAATGGTGGCATCCTTGACGGCTTCGCGATCGTAGCTCTCGCTAGACAGGGCGACAATAATATCTTGCATGTCGCTATGTCTCACGGCGAGAAGTTCGCGCAGCCAGCTAATCTCATCATCACGCTTAGTGATCTTGGCGTTGGCATCAGGATCGACCTTGGAAACGACTTGCTCAAGCTCCTCGATGCGCTGCTCACGGGCCTGCAGCTGCTCCTGAAGGACCATGATTGACTCGCGGAGAGCCTGGGGTGAGATCTTCTCCGGCACATCGAGCCTGCTGTTCTCCCTCGGTCGTGCAGAGCTGCCCATGGCTCCGGATTCGACGCCTGCAGACTTGGCTGCTTGGGCCGCCGCAGCAGCAGCTTGCTTGGCAATCTCAAGCTTATCCTCAAGGAGGATGATGCGATCCTGCAGGTGCTCAATCTTGGACGAGGATAGGCTCAGACGCTCGAGGAGGTGCTGCTCCGTCCTCTGACCGTCGTCGACGGCAGTGGTAAGACGATGCTCGTACTTGGCCTGCAAATCCTCCATCTCGTTCTGGTGCTTCTCCTTGAGCTCAGCGATGGCGTCCACCTTGCTGGCCTGAGCTTCCTCCATCATCATCTCGCTCTGTGCCTTGAAAGTGTCGGCCTCCATCTTGATGTGATCGAGTTCAGCGCGGAACTTGACGCTCTGCTCCTCCAGTTCTTCACGGATCATGTTAACCTTGGTCTGTGCATTCTCCATCTCCGTCTGCATCACCATGCGAGTTCTCTTGACTTCGGTTGCACCGTGGTCCTTGGCCTCCTCAATCTCCCGCTTGTGACGATAGACAGCCTCTTGCAGGTTGTGGTTCTCGGTGCGTAGCTCTCCAAGGAGAGCCTCCAGACGCTTGCACTCATTGACGGCACGCATACCGGAACGTTCGTTGTTCTGGAGGCGCTCCATTTCTACCTCAAGACGCTCCCGGGTCTTAGCCTCAGCCTGCAGACGGGCATCAAGAACGTCTTGTCGAGCCAGAATGGCCTGCTCCTTGTTGTTGCGTCGAGCCGTCTCCTCAGCAATCTCACGGGCAGCTCGGCCCATATCGTCCTGGAGCGACATGAACTTGGATCTCCAGGATTCGCGAAGGCGTTCATTCTCCTCCAACTGGGTACTTAGAGTAGCAAGAGACTTCTGCAGGTGCTTATTCTCCTGAGTGAGGTTGGCAATCTCAGCAGTGCTGCGGTGAACAGCCTCCTCGTTGCGCTCTGCCTCAGTGCGCCAGTTGTGGTTGTCCTGGCGGACGTTACGAAGATCGGCCTCGAGGATGTTGAGCTTGTTGGTCATCTCCGAGTGTGTTTGAGCAGAGTTGTTCTGGTTCGCCTCTAGCAGTGCCATCTTCATCGAAGTCTTTCCGTTGGCTTGCTCGAGGGTCTTGATCCTCTGCTCTCGCTCGTCCACGACTTCACGCAGGCGGTTCTCTTCCTCGGATGAGATCCGGAGCAGTCGCTGCACCTCAGAGAGCCTATCTTCGGCGGCGCGACGCTGCTGGACCTCCTTTTCACACTGGTCCTCCTGGTTCCTCAACCTCTCCTCCAGGTCATTGACCCGCTGGTCAAAAACGCTTCGGTTGATGATCTCAACCTCGACACGCGTCTCAGCGCTCTGGAGCTTGCGGTTGAGCTCAGCAGCAAGGTCTTCAGCAGCCCTGCGATCTGCCACTTCCTTCTCTAGCTTGGTCTGTTCGAAGTAGAAACGCTGCTCAAGATCCATGAGCTTAGCCTGCAGCTCGTCCATCTTCACGTTGGGCTCATCATCAGGCTTAGGCGTGGGAAGCATTCGACTAGTGACTGCCTCTTCGACGATGTTCTTAAGATCCTCTCCACGGAAGTCGAGCCTTAGATTAGTTGTGACGTGTTCACGCATCTCCTCAAGAGCCCTGAGGACAGCCGACTCATCGTGGCTGGACTCTGCTACTGTAGGCAGGGGCTGGCTGCGCTGCTGAGCAGCCATGGCCTCGGTAACAGCAATTCGGATTTGGTCGAGACGACGATCCCTGCGAGGGCTCATAGACCTGCGGACAGGCTCCTCATCCTCGTCATCCGCATCGCTATGCTGAAGTTCTCCGGAGAGGCTGCGCATGTCGCGGTGTGTGGAAGGCGTGCGGCGCATACGGGATGCAAGTGCATGCTGGATAGTCATGAGCGTCTTCTCCAGAGGCTCAAGTCGAGAGGCAAGCAGAGCTCCAACCACCTCATTGACTCTGCCATCGAAGAACTGGGCCCTCTGATCAAGTTTATCGTGCTCATCCTCTGAGAAGGCAGCCTCCCAGTCGCTTAAAGCAGCTTCCTCGATTTCTTGCTCCTCGTAGGCATTGCGTTGGGCCGAGGTCAAAGGTGGGTCGATGAAAGGGTCTTCCAGTTCGGTTGTCATCAGAGGTTGGGGTGCAGGCGCAGGAAGATCGCGGTACTGAGGAGGGCTGGGGCTCCTAGCAGAAACAGCGTGTTCGGGGGAAGGAGGCTGCAGATCGTAGGGGTTCTGGTCGCTGACGGCCGGTGTGGGTTGCCAGCTGGAAGGCTCGATAGACTTGTTGACACCCATAGAAGGATCGTTCTCCAGCTCTTGCATGACTGCATCAATTTCTTCAAAGGTAGGCTCGTGAAGGTCAAGCTCGGGCAGCGGTCCTTCAATGGAGGGCAGCAGCGCGTCAATCTCAGGAATGACGGGGGGCTCAGGAGCAATACGTTCCACAACTTCGTCCTCGTCATCCATATCCGCCCAAGAGGTCCGGGTAGGCTCGGGCAACGGGCTTGGGCTCTTGGCGAATCTCGAAGCAGAGAGTCCTTTGGGTTTGGGCGGGGGCGAAGCAAAGCGTGAAGCGCTGAGGCCCTTGGTCTTGGGCACCGGCGGTGTGGGAGAAGGAGCTTTCTGAACCGGCTCAGGTTCGGGGGTGGGCTCCTTTTCGACAGGCTCAGGAGAAGGCGAAGGAAGCTTCTCCACGGGTGCAGGTTGAGGCGTAGGACTGGCAGGAGTATCATCCAGGAGGTCATCGTCAGCACGGGCGTCGGATGATTCCTCTCCGTAAGACAAAGCGCCAGGCATGAACGGTTGGGCAGTGGCCGACAAAGACTTCCTGTGGAACGGCTTCTTGTTCCCAAAGTCCTCTCCAAACGGACGGGCATCGTTGAACTCGCGCACTTCCGACTTGCTGCCGAAAGTGAATGCGGTCCAGTTATCGGCCGGTTCATCAGCCTGCGAGGTCTCCGATGGAGCAGCAGTGGTCGCCTTGGTATCATCGTGATGTTCCGAGGTGAGAGACGACATAGACGTATCGACGGCCACATTTTCACCTTCAACCGAATTGTCTTCTGGCAGACTGTGCTCCTCCTTGGGCTCTGGCAGGGGCTCAGATTGAGTCTCCTCTGCAGCCTCGGGTAGTTCGGCTGTCTTTGCGACATTGACATCTGGCGTAGCGCTAGGAACCTCAAGCAGGTCGCCCATGGGTTTGGGTTGCTCGGCGAACAGAGGCACATCGTCTTCCTCGGGTGCCGAGCTGCGAGCTCTCTTGACCCGAGACTCGTCGATCAGCCTTCCATCAGGGCCATCCACCACAGAATCACCGTCATCGCGTGGTGAAGGCGCAGGAGAGAGACTAGCAGGCTTGATAATGGGAATTGCCTTAGACTTATTCGATGACTTAGCACTATCGCCCACAGGGATCTGGATATCGCCAAAGATAGAATCAGTACGCCTGTTGATCTTGGTGACTCGGCCCACGGGTGAGGCTGCGCTTCCCACAGGCTGGAAAGGAGTAAAAGCAGGCGCGTCAGGTCGGAACTTAGGTCCCGAGGTAGAGAAGCTGAAGCCACTCTGTCCGGCGGCGAAAGATGGCGCATCGGGTGCGAAGCTAGATGCTCCAAAGGTGGACATTGCAGGAGGGGGAGGGGGAGGAGTCTCGACGATACCAGCGTTGAATACTGGCACCGTGGGCTGGGCGTTGAATACCGGTGCAGCGGGTTGGAAAGTACTGCTGGAAAAGTTGTACAGCCCAGGCGTGAAAGAGCTTGTGGGATTGAACTTGAACTCCGGTGCCTGGACGTTGAGCTTTGACAGCGATGGCTTGCTACCATGGCTGGATCGGCGAGTGCCGTTGCTATTGACGGATGCAGCATCATTCCAGGGGTTGCTGGCCGCTGACATGGACTTCTGGTGACGTCCAAACGAGGGAAATTCGAAATTTTGAACGGGCGTGCCCAAGTTGCTAGGGTTGGTCTCAATCTCAGACTCATCAACCTTGGAAGCTTCAGCAATCTCGCTCATAGGAGCAAACTTCTGAGCCATGTTGTCATGGGCATTCCCCTGGATCTCATTGTGGTCACGGAAGAAATTCTGTGACAGAGAGTGGCCACGGCTATGAGGTCGAGGATGATGAAGCACAAGTGGCTCGCCAGGCTCGTTAGCAAAGCGTTCAGGAACTGGGAACGAGTTCGAAACGTGGCGGCTGTGGCTCGGTTCCATGGCGATTTCGTCCATGTCGTGCTGCCCGGACTCTGCCAGCGGATCGTAGTCCTCGTGCTCCAGCTGGTTGCGCAAAGACTCCTCCAGATGGTACTCCGCATCGTCAATCTCTGCCTGAAGAGCAATGGGGTTCTGCTTGAAGGGCTCTGGCGTCTTGGAAGGACTCTTGTGAGCTTCCTCTTCCTCGTCAACCTCGCGCAATTCTTGTAGACGAGGTGATGCTCTAGCAGGCTGCTGCTGTTGCAGCATCTGTTGGTGTGGTAAAATAGGATATTGCAAAGATTGGTTTCTGTGGTGCATATTGAAAGCAGGGCTTCCGGTAGGCTGAAGAGGCTCAAATCCGAATGGGGACTGGGGCATATTGCCGTTAAAGCTTAGTGAGGGCGACTCCATGCCATGCATCATGCCAACATTATGCCAGGAAGGCGGCGACTGGAATGGAGAAGACTGCGCTGGGAAAGAGATAGACTGGCGACTGTACTTGTTGTGCAGCCCACCAAGAGGTCCTGGCGATGGCAAACCAGGGCTCTGAGCTGCCGAAGATAATCCAGAAGCAAACTGGGCGGGGAATGGGAAACCCGGCAAACCATGATTGCTCGAGGCCGAGGAAGTCGGCACTGGAGGGGAAAACGGCAGGGGAGGGTATTGCGCCGAAGCCTGTCTGCTTGGAATAGTCGTGGGGGGTGAGATAAACTCAGGTTCCGGTTCAGGTTCCGCGAGCGAAACTCCCAAGGCACGAAGCTTAGCCTCTTGCAGCTCGTTGACATAGTCCCTCCAGGCTGCACCAAAGTTAGCAAAGGCAAAGTGTGTCGGCGCGTGGAATAATACTCACCATTCAAGTCTGGGAGAGTGACTTTGTAAACGCGCTCAGCTCTTTCTCTAGCAACCTCGTCGAAGTTGGGCCAACTATCGCGACTCTGCGAGTCGGAAGTGCCAATCGGCTGGAACCCATCGACGACCAGATCGAATCCATCCACATTGTATCCCAGCTCTTCCCAAGAAGAGAACATTCTTTCAATTTCGTCGCGGCGTAGCGGCATGGGAGGCCTGCCACGAAGGCCACGCCCATCGTCCCGCGGTAGCAGAACCATGATGTTCTTGCCCTTCCAAGGCACCTTCTTCCTCAGCCGAGGCGTCATCATCGGCTCCTTGGGCAACGGCTTCATGGATGCTTTGGTAGGCGTCATGGGCACTATGTGTTCCCCATTCGCCTCACTGATCTTCCTAGGTGGCAGGGCAGGCAAGGCGGCCTCCTGGGAAGTGGCCACCGGAGTGGTGGGCGAAGGGCTGACACCTTCGGCGGCAGCCGACTCGGCTTGTTCAGTAGCCATCTTTGCTAGTTGATCCGGCTTTAAGCGAATCGAGTTTCCTGGTGTCAATGTGTCCACACTGGTGCGCTCACGGGTGTGCCGACTGAGCTTGTTGTCTGACAATGCCGCTCGGGGATTGTTGGCTGCTCTCGGTGTCTCGAGATCGCGCTCCCGCTCAAGTTCGGAGCCGCTCAGTGAAGAGTGCTCACTCTCGCTGCCGTCGCTAAACCAAAGACGAGGTTCGGTATTGGAATCGGCCGCGGTGTGCGTACGGATCCAATCTTCTGTCAATCCAGGCGTTCGCCTCCTAGCTCGGTTCGCAAGAACAGCAGCGGCGGCGCTGATGGATGACGCGGGCTCAGACTGCGGTTGGATGAGCTCGGGAATTGGTCTCAGAAAAGGGGTGTCGATGGCCAAATGATGGATAGGAGAATCCTCAGATGCGTCGCTGCTGAAGCTCTGCCGACGAAGGTTTCGGTCGGTGCGCGGATATGGCGAGCCCCAGCTGGCAGTGCCGAATTGATTCTCGTCTGTCGTGGAGGACGGAGGAGTCCTCAGGTGTTCCAGAGCCCGCTCCGGTAGTCTCGGGGCAGGGAGAGGCGGGAGAGCCGGAGAGGAATCGATCTCGTCTCCGCCGTCAGCAGTAGAAGCGGTCGACAAGGCAGGAGATCTCGGGGAAAGTGGTGAAGACCGAGAGTCTCCGGGGCCGTCCTGTGCAGGAGCACGAGGAGGAGGAGCAGTGAAGTCGCTTTGAGATGACGTCTTCGCGAGAATCTAGAAGCCAAGCGGCACGCACGGTTAGCCAACCAGAGTCAAATGATGGGCAGGCCACGAGGTGTAGGCTTTCGGGCGGCGGCGTGGATAACCCAAGTTACACGGCAGCTTCCCGGTGGCCGCACACTCCACGTCCGGGGTCGCGAAGCTCACCCAGTGAGATCAGCGCAGACGAGAAACGTGTCGCCTGCAGCTGAGTCTCTTATTATCGCGCGTCAAGTCCTCGTCTTGATGAACTCCGACGGCCAGGACAGTTGAAGAAGATGATGCGTTGACCGTGGTAGATCGCGACGCGCTCGTTCGGCTTGGAGAGCGTAAGGGGCTCCTTGGAATTAGATACCTCGGGGGGGGGCGTGCGGTGGGCGTGAGAACCACTTAAAGAAAAGGCGGCAGCATTAGAAAAGGAGCGACAACGCAGCGCAATGTGAAGGAATTGGTTGTGGCCTGGCGCATCGGAAAAGCCCACGTTCGCTGGTCGAGCTCGCCGGACCCTTGAAGAAAGAAGAGGGAAGAAAGGAAGAGAGTAGAGGCGACGTCAAGGTTGTGCTGGACGGACGAGATTAGAGGTTGGGAGAGATGGATACGTGCCACCAGGAACCTGAACTTTTTTTTTTCCCTCCATCCTTCCGCCGTGAAGGTCCCCTGTAGGCTGGGAAGCTGGTAGGCGGGTGCTGGGGGTTCATGGGCGCCCAGGGTTCCTACCAATGGAGGGTCTTTTAATGAGGAGGCCCCGCCTTTTTGTGCGTAATCTCGCAGCGAACTGGTGGAAAGGAGCACTAGGGGAAGATAGTGCAGTACTGAGAGGGATGTATATTTGCACACCTTTTCCGCCCTGTGGTACCTCTGTGTGAGGTACTACTTAATATATATTGAGTGTCGACTCAGTCTCCTGGCTAGGACTTCACTTGCAATGTATCCAAGAGTGGCCGTTGGCTGGCTGCCCTTCGATTGGCTCGGCGTAACAGGTGCCAGGCTGATCAACCGTGGGTGCACGTAGCCCAAAGGCGATTGATTCCTTTGTTCGTTTATTCCTCAGCAGCCCTCCTTCATCAATCATTGGGGCATTCGCTCATCCTTCTCTCCTCCCTTCCATCGTGCCATGGGTGACTCTCGTCCGATCTTGATACCAGCAAGGGGAGCTGGAGGGAGACGCGCTCTGCTCAGGAAGTGCGGTGGCAGGGGTCAGCTCTCCATGAAGCCACGCGGGATTGTCCCCCACACGTCCATAACTCAGGTACGGAGTACTTTACCTATTGAGCCGCTAGCATGATGGAAATTATGAACCCTCATTACCGGCCCAGGAGCCCTTTAAGGGGGTTGCGTCGTGCTGTGCCAGGAATAGTTACGTGAAGAGGATATGCCCGGTCAACGGATGGCTCTGAGAGGACATGGGGAGCAAGAATCTCGGACACAGGCTCGTGTGGTATCATCATACCGCCATTGGGCATGGTCGACTGGTTCGTCAGTCATGTGCCTTACATTGCCGTCGCCAGCTCAGCATTTGACAGCTCCGAGCCCCCCTTTGACTGGCCTGGTCAAGGCATGCATGCCCGACGCGCTTACCCAATACAGATTGCCAGGGAGGTACCGATGACTCGACCTTGCCTGCAGTTGATCAATCTGTCATTGGTTGGTGATCCTCGTCGACACAATGCCAGGCAGGCTGAAAGGGGAAGCGCGGCGACGTGTCGTGTCATCACCCGCGCAGGCCCCTTGCATCGGAACACGGGTGCTAAACCAGTGAACAGGCACGCTTCGATGAGTCGCTTGGGTCTCTGCTGGGCTGGTCTTGGTTGCTGAACATGGCCTTACAATTACCAGTAAACTAGGCTGTGATTTCCAAGGATCTTATGCACACCGGCATTGATCCGCAGCAATCGCCAACGAAAAAGAAAAAGAAAAAGCTGTCTCCCCCGCGAATAATAGCCTTCAGCACAAATCCCGGGTGCCCATGTCGAGATTCCTCGCTCGCAGGGCACGTCCACGCCTTCCAGAAATTAACGCCTGAAATCAATCTGCACCCGAAAGCCAGTCTCGGTCCGCACAGAGACATACAATCCCATTACCATGCATGTCATATCCGTTCATTTTTTAATTCGCTTCGCTCGTCTCGTCCTATTCCCCTCCGGCCGGCCCGCCTTATAGGTCGCAGAAGTAATCGAAATCGGCGTCTTGGCTCACCAGGACGTTGAAGGTGGTTTCCGTTGCCGTGCTGATAGCCGCCTTGCATTGATCTGTTTCGTAGATTAGCTTCCTGATTCCCAGAAGGACCATATTCCGGACTCCATGGCACATACTCGACTGTTCATCGCACTGGCCCACTTCAAAGTTTCCGCCACCGTTGTTGGCGAGCTCAGCACACGCGTTCTTCTGGTTATCGCAAGCTCTGTTTGCTGCTGTTGGGAAGTCGGGCTGTCTCATGTTAGCAGCTGCGATAACTTCCACACGTTGTTGAGGGCAAGGTGGCAACCTACAAAGGTGTCTCCGTCCACCTCAAACGGCCTGTCCGTATTTCCCGAGTTTGTGATCTGTCAACATTAGCCACAGCTCGACTTGGAACCCATGCGTGGTGGTGTATGCCTACAGCTGAAGCTGTGACCCCTCCGAGGGCGCCCGTAAAAGGCTGTAGATTCGTGCCCGATTGTCTCGGTCGCAAACCCATCTTCCACGATCCGCTCAACTCGGCTGCCATGTCTGTTGCCAACACCGAGGAGATGAGCAATACCAGTAGAGACCAACTTCGCGCCATGGTGTGTATTTGCGTCTTCCCGAGGTCCAAGTTGAGAATCCTTTATGCAACCTGCAAATGCGTGTCAAGTCAGGCTTGGCTGGTGTAACTCGTTCGTATCGTATCGTGTCGTGGTTCAGGAAGCTGTCAAATGGGGAAAAGAAGCAAAACGGTCGGACCTTCGCTACCTAACTACTACTGTGTTATACCCCAGAAGTGGTCTCGTCTGTTCTGAACATGGGGAGAAGCCAAATTCGTTCCGCACCACAGGGGATGAAACACCACATGAGACACAGACAATCAACATGCAGCAACGCCATTTAGGCATTTTGCGCGGCAGTTCTTTGTCACATTTTTTACATTGTGCAGATACGAACCATCACCGCTGGGGAAAACATTCTGATATATAACCTTCGTCACCTTATGTGGTATTATTAAGTATATCTATGTAATGTCCAGTCCAAACGTAGGCGCCAAGACGGAGATACCGGAGAGGTCAAATCCACTGAAATCAGTCGAGATGGGCCCTCTCTGTCGCATCATCCGATCAAGACAACATCCTCGTTTTTTCATGGCCCAGCCGATTCGTCAAATGAGATATGTGAGTGCGCCCGTGGTGGCGATGACGCATGGTACGCTGAGATTCTTCAATCCTTATAATGCACTTGAACAACGTGCGCGAGTTTGCCGAAACGCCTTGGTGCCAACAAGAGAAAAAATGCAAGGTATCAATCACATCAAGCAGCCCGCTTCACCGGTGCCGTATAGAAGACAGATGGCAATTGCGCTGAGAGCTGCTGTATTTCTAGAAATTGGACGACGGGTTGACGGGTGTGGGCTGATGGTAGTTCTCCAGAGTAGATTGGAAGGGGTTGCGCTGCTGCGAAGTAGCCGTGGTAGTGGGAGAGCTGCTTCGCTCCGACTTGTCCGTCTGGCCGTAAGTATTGTCATAGGCCATGAGGCCGTCGGCCTCCTCGGCCTGCTTCTTGCGTCCACGCAGACGCCAAAAGACAACAGCCAGAGCGCCCAGGATGATGGCACCGCCGACACCAACGGAAACTCCAATGATGGTGTTGCGGGTAGTTGCGGACATGCCTGACTCACGGTCCGACTCTCCCCCGTCATTCAGGCCGGGGGTGGTGGTGACTTCCGTGGCAGAGGTCATGGTCTGGCGGGTGCCATCCTCCAGAGTCGTGGTGCGAACCTCATAGGAGGTGGAAATGATGACGCTGTGGCTCGTCGTCGAAGTTTCCGCCGGCTCCGCGTTACCGCCCGAGGTTGTTCTAGAACCTCCTGTGGTGGTGGGAGCAGGTGCGCCCTGGGTGTTGGTACGACTAGCTGATGGCACGGTCTGCTGAGGGGGAGCAGACGTCTCCTCGTTACCGTCCTCTGACGGGGCGGAAGTGGGCTCTGGTTCCTGAGGTGCCGAGGTTGGAACGGTGCTGCTCACTTCAACGGAGGTAGTAGTGGTCTCCTGCTCTTCGGGCGGAGGAGTAGAGGTTGGGATAGGAGCGCTGCTGACATCAGAAGGCAAGTCGGTCCCGGCTGGGTCTTCGCTGGCCTGACGCTCGGCGAGTGCCCTATAGGCGAGACGGGCAGGTATGGGGACTGAGGCGTGGGCGACGTATCCGATGGCCAGAGCCAGGAAGAGGATGTGGAAGAATCGAGAAGAAAACATGTTGGCTATGTATGTCTCCCAAAGGACAGCCGGATAAGATGATGGTCCCGACTATGCACCAACACAATAGCCGAGTGGTCTTGGGTACTGATGAATGAGGGTGGACGGGAGTGGAATCGAGTCGAGTCGAATCGGGGTCTCTGGAATCGAAGGTCCTCGTGGAACCGACCTTGTGCAACGAGGGACTGGTTGAGCGAATGTTGATAACGAAGGGACACTCCTGAGGAGAAGAGAGATGGTAAACCTGAAGAGAGAAGAAGGAAGACGGAAACAAAGGGATGGAGCAGGTAAGGAAAAACACGAAGGATGGCGAAACGAGCGGCTTTATTCGATGGGGAGGATTTTGCAAACAAAAGGGTATGGCGTGGTCAGCGGACGCGAGAAGATCCTTGCCTGGGGATGGATGACCCAGTCAGAGCAGGGCATACAGTGGCTTAGGCACGGTGAGTGCCTGAGGCCTAGCGGATTAGTACTTAGGCAATGGACCCGGTAATTTTCCCCATCGGCAGGTGTCGAGGTGCTTTCGATTACCTTCGCTGCTTATTTTGGCCGTTCGAGACGGGCCCATGCCATGCATGCATGCACCATCCCCATCAATCCTGGCACCATCATCATGCACAAGAGAGCAGCTTGATTTTGAGGGCTGCCGATGCCCAAGATGAGGGAAGCAGGCCTCGCGATGGCCTTCTCTCCAAAGGCCGACTCATCTCTCGGGTCAACAGGCAGCAACAGCAGGCATCGTGCCCTCTCTTCCTCAACAGCCGATTAGACTCGGCCAAAGCAAGGGCCCTTTTTCCTGATCCCTGGACCATCGGGGTCGGTCCGTGGGGCTGAGGCCTTGGCCCGCTCTCTCTCAACGCTGTCCCTATCTTGCCTCGAGTGCTTGTGCGCTACCGTTGGCTGGCGACCCAACGGCCCCTACCAACGATGCTTCGCCACGCCGTGCCTCCCACATGGTCTTGTTCAGGGCAGGTCAGACGACGACGTCAACGTTCCATGTGCAAAGTCCCACGTTTCTCGTTGCATCGTCGTCGCGACTCCAAAAAAGCAGCACGCGCCGCCATCCTGTCCTGGACGGAGGCAGCATGTTATTCTTCTTTTCCCTCCTTTTTTTCATTTTTTTTTTTTTTCATTTTTCCTATGTACGCCATGACAATGAATCATGACGCATGCCCCTTCATGAAAGTAAACAAAGTCAGCCGTTTCAACATGGCCCATGGACTCCAGAGGCACCAATCATGGTTCCCGGGCTTAAATTTTCTATCCGTGTTCCAGTCCTTCATTAGGTAAAGAGGCAACAAAATAAACAGAGAAGTCGAAAAGAAGCGAAGTGAAAAAACCGCCCCGTCCTCCTGCTACCATTGATCGGCTCATCCGGGACAAGTCAAGCAAGGTCAGGAGCTTATTCATCCCCACTTATGCCACGCATTATGCTGGCAGAGAGAGCACATCTTTTCCATTCGCCGCCCTCACCTCCGAAGCATTGCACAGGCCAAAGACTAGAAACACGCTAGAGGGCTGTGCTGTCCCGCTCGGTGGGTTTGCGGCCTGGGACAGCAACGTCACCACCACCAAGCACGCATTCCCTGGACCGGCCATGTGGATATCAGCCGCTTCCTCGTATTCACATCTCAGCCTGTCCCCTCATCTTGGTACAGTACTGAACGCTTGGGTCCGTTCTCTGCGGGCCGTTTGGACCCCTGGAGCAATTGGTTCTGGGATGCCGATGCTTATTGAGTCTTCACGGAAGCGATCGTCAGGGTCGATATCCTGTTGTTGTTCAATATTATCATGCGAACGTGTCTTACCATGTCGGCAACTATGAATACACTATGATCGACATGGCGTGCCCAATCATAGGCCCCAATCTGCCTCAATCCTGCTTCTTCTTTCCCGGCTTTCCCACTTTCCGTCCACGTCGTCGTAATACCCTTTGGCCGTCGATATTGTTTTGTGAATGGGTGGGCGCAGGCCCCTCCGCATTTATTGACCCGTATCATGCACAGGATAGATTATTTCTCGAGACGAAGCGGAGCGTGTAGACGATCTTTGATGCTCTGAGGAGAACGTCATCTGGTCAAGGATAGTATGGGGGTTGAAGGAAGGCTTAGAACTCTGCAACCTGGTACACGCCCGTTTGCACCGGGAACCTAACGTGATCTGGCCCTGGCACGAACACCGCTATCATCCGATTCCACATTACACCATGATCCGCATTCCAGAAAAGAAGAAGAAAAGGAAGAAGAAGAGATTGCCATCTTACATGAGGTTACGGCGCGTATACATCATGAACCCGGTCACATTAGAGGCAAGGTCGTACATGATAGGTAGTATGAGTAGCCATGAGGCAGGTTTCATTGTATGTCCAGCTGACTATCCCAGCTTAATCAACAGCGGCCATACCATCCCCTGCCATCTTCCACATGTTCAGGGTATATAATGTGTGTGGCTCGACTTTCCCAGGCAGGCCCCCAAAATCGTTCCCCCATAATACATAAACATATAAAATAAACCAAGAAATGCGCCGTCCATACGGAAATATGGCGTGCAATCTGAAGTGCAGTAGGTCGATTGGTCGATATCATATCATAAAGTAATATATGCTTGTCCACATGTCGTATATCGTGGCGAGGTGCAGAAACCCAAAACAAAACCAAACAAAAAAAAAATTTCCAAACAAACGCCGATATTCGTAGATGGTATCTTGGAGAAAGTAGATATGAAATGGGAAGGAAAGGAAACGCAGGCTCCTCGTTCAGCTGGGAGAAGCGTGCGTGTGTAGCGGTGCAGGCTACGCAAAGAGCGTTCAACCCCAGATCGGCACATTTCTGTAGGCTGGGGAATTGTAACTATGAAGTACACGGAAAGGAGGGTTCTGGTGTGTTGGCTGTCCTCGAGATTCGAGGCTTGCGCGGCGCGCGCCCCGTGAGTATGGCCTAGAGTGAGTCACTCCATATTCTAGAGCGAGTTGTTGGTGGGAGCGGCTGCGCTCCATCGAGTGCCCTTGGGCCGCATGGTCGTAGTAATACGACTCCTGAGTCTGAGAAGATCTGTAGCTGTCGTGACTCATTTTGTGGTGCAGAATTCGGCCGCTGTAGGCGTGTTCCGAGTTGGGCATGTAGAAGTGACTATCACTCTGGCTTTGAGTATTCCCGAAAGGATGGGCCGAAAAGCGCTCCTCCTCGTGCGACAGGTCGTGATGCCAATTCCGCACCTCGTGTCGGGTTCTCACATCAAAGCGATGGGGAGAAAATGGCTGCTGGAGCTGTTGGTATGTGCCGAATTCTTGGTACGTCGGGGACATTAGCCCGTAGCTTTGAGTGGGCTGGCTCGCATGGACGGAGCTGCGCTCATGCTCTTCGCTTGGGTCGCGAATGGCTTCCAAGTCGGAATACTCGACGACACTGACTTGGCTCCTCGACTTCAAGGCTGAGGCAATCTTTGGATTGCTCACTCGCATACTCAGCGGCGGAGGCGTTTTGGTCCTTCTACTCGAGGAAATGTCCGGGATCAAGGATCGATGCGGTTTTGGCTCTTGGCTCAGGAAGTTGGGCTCCGAAATCCGACTTGTCAACTCGCGCGGCTTGCTGGTTGAGCGGTGTGGTTTCGTCAACGTTCTTCTAGACTGCGACAGGTTCTCGTCTCTAGCTTCTCTAAGGGCAGGCGGCTCGGTGCTGGCCCTGGCAGATCTAGCGAGTTCCTCCCTGTGCGATGAGGACTTTCGTCCCAGGTTTGTCGCCGTCGCGACCTGTTGCGCAGCCAAAACATTCTCAGTCTTAGCCACGGATGGCCGGTTGCTTTCGGTGAGAGGTAGTGCCGATATCGTTTCATCAGATCGTGATTTCGCAAGTGAGCGAACAGGATGGCTCCGGAGTGGTTGCCCATAGATCCCGAGGGATGATAGTCCTACATCTTCTTGGCCATCGTTGGCATCGTCCTCTGGCTGGCTCAGCTCCATGCTGCCTACACTCAGAATTGTCTTGAGGGTTTCCTTGCTTGGCTCAATTCTTAGCGGGAAACGGCGCTCGCCAGACGGGAAACGGCCATTTCGTTCCATCAGATGATGTTCCATGCCGACCGGGACAGAGGGCATCAGAACGTCATTGCTATCCTGGTTGAATGTAGCATGAGCGGCGGGAAGACTCTTCCGCCTGCGGCCACTCAGCAGCCGGTGAAACTTCCCCGGTTTCCCCGCAGCCGTTGAGCCCCTGTCGTTGTTCGCGTTTCGCGAGTCGCCCTGCGAAACCGCTTGTGCCTCGGCTTTCTTCGGCTGTGCAGCAGTGTTTGGCACGGAGTCTCGACTCTCCCGCGGCCTCAATAGAGGGAATCGCATCATTGAAGGTGACGCTAGACTCTTGGGGGACGCAATTGCGACTTCTTCCTTCTGCGATTTGGACGCAGGCGTCGAGAAGCGGAAGGGTCGCATCTGCTCCGTAAGCCCTTGCCCCTTTGAAACTGCCGGGCCTTCAGATTGGGGTGCAGCTCCGGTCGGTGCAAGAGGTGCCTCAATTGAAGATCGTGACTCAGAGTTGTCATCTCGCGACTTGGACCGTGAGCCATGGCGGGATCGGATAGATGACTTGGAAGCATAGCCGCTGTCCGACTTGGATAAAGGTACTCGAGAGGGTCCGGAAGAGCTTGGTGAAGCAGTGTAGGCACTGTCCGACCTGCTGATGATGCTCGAAGCCTTCGATTTGGGTGTCGGGTCGTCAATTGCTGTGGTTGGCTTCGCGTTCGGGTCGTTTCTCACGTCCAAGGTTTCCTGCTGTGCTATTTCTGGACTACCGTCGTCTTCAAATAAATCGTCTTCCTGCGCTGTGTGTTTGGAAGTAGTTTGCAGCTCTCCGACTGCGTTTTGGCCATGGGTAGGCGACATGGGCATGGGCTTAGCAATCTCGCTGTGAGCGATATAACTTGTTACCAATGTAACTGGTGGCTGATCGATTTCCCATCTAGAGGGGGCATTGGGAGCAGTGGCCGCGACAGCATTAGAACCACTCATCTCAAAGTAACTTTGAGAGGTCACATCTGAGGGCGGCGCAAAAGGGCCGGGACCGCAACCAGGGGTCGGGGTTGCTACTGGAGAGCCATTGATGATGCGTAGAGAGCCGAATTTCATACCACCAAGCTGCCTGAACTCGTCTTCGCACGGCGTCACCGCACGCTCCTGGTGAAGGAGATTGGTGGAGGGCGGAGGAAGGGAGAGATGTCTGGTGGCGGATTGCTCGATTGAATTCCGTCGAGACATGCTCGGTGTAGGTGGATGGCTGAGCCGAAAGCTCGACTTGGTCGACAACGGAACCTGTGCCCGTGTAGCTACTCCTGGAGTCTGAACCATGGAGCGCCGCCGCATCGGGATGTATAAGGATGCATCAGAGCTGTTTCGTGGGATGGCTGTGCCTACAGAACGACCTTGATCGCCTGGAATGTCGAAGGAATCGTGCACAGGAGATGCAATAATGCTGTGCTGATCGTCTCGTCTAAAATCCCGTTGCATGTCATTGGAGCGGATGTCAAAATTGACAAGCGATGCCCGTGTATCTTGAGATTGGAGACTGTATGTTTGTTAGCGCATGGGTGGCTTCGCATGGTCCTGCCGCTACTAGCAGTAGGCATTCATACCTGTAGGCCCGGGTAATGGGTTGATAGTCTGCCACTGCCAAGGTAGTTCTTGAGCCGTTCCTCGCAATGTCGTTTGAAGCCGTGGTAGAGCGAATGCTATTCCGCCTGGCTCCTTGGTCTGATTGAAGCGTCCCGGTTCGGAACAGTCCGCTATTGCGCTTCTGTTCTCTGTCCGCCCTCATGTCCGCGAAGGAGCCATGGTTTTCCATCACCACCTCTTGAGCAGATGCCAATGGCCAGCTGGGCACAGGACCGGCAGCCTGGGGCGCGATCTGAGAGGTACGACTGGCCGAACCAGGTCGGTTGACATTGGATGGGCGTGGTGAGTTGTTGGTGGCTGGGATGGTAGCTACACTTCGGCTGCCCGTTTGCGGCTTGGAAAGCTTATGTGCCTTTCGCGGCATCTCAGCGGAGGGCGTGTTACCCATGATGGCGAAATGTGTCTACGCCAGCAGAGCCAGAGGACGCGAGAAGGTGAGTGGATGTATGGATGGGCGGCCTCGGGAGAGCTCCTTGGGGGAGGGAGCTCTCAAGCCGGATCGATATGTGCTAGGCAAGCAACGTGAATTCCATGCCGAGCTGGTCTGCTGGGATTGTGGGCGAAACGGTGGGTGAAGAGAGCTTGTGCAGATAGGGTCGATCAGTAGACCATGAGGGAGCACGTCAGGGTCGCGGATTAGGCGAGCGACGGGTGTTTAATGTAGGATGCTCGAGCCCGCGAGAGAAGCTACCGAGGAGGGGAGGGGGGAGGAGGTCAAACAAGGTTGGGCCGGACCAGGCTGTGGTGATATAACAGGTCGCGCCTAGCACGCCGAGCTTGCAGCCAGGCCGGATCGGATCAGGCCAAGCAAGACACGGCTCGTTTGGGACATGTACAGTAGTAAGAAAGACAAGAGGGAGAGGGGAGGGGGAGGAGAGGTGTAGAGCAGAAAGAAAGCAGCCTGGCCGTGAGAAGGAAGCAAGAAGAGGAGGCGGTATGTCTTGACCGGGGGTGTGAGGTTGGTTGGCTACTAGTATTCGATTTCGATTTCGATGCAATCATCCACAATCACGCACAGGCAGATTGGCCGAAGGTGGGCCACGACAGGTTCCGGAGGCGCGCATTTTGGCATTCTGAGACGCCGCCCTGCGCATGAGCCGGAGCAGCAGAGCAGCAGGATAGCAGGATACAGGAAGGTGGGATTGTGCCGTGGCCAACATGGGGATTCGATTGGATCTGATCATGGCGGATCATGACAAGGGGGGTGGCTTTGGCCTGGACTGGCCTGGGCTGGCCTTGCCTTGCCTTGGTGGCTGCCCTGGCAGAGCTACAGCTAACCTAACCGACGTCTAGAGTACAGAGGTACCTACCTGTAAGTACAGGTAGAGGTAGTATGATAGCCTCTGTGGCTGGTTTCGGCTTCCCGCCCACCCCATTCCAGTCCTTCAGCCAAGGCATATTCTGTCCATTTTCCTCCTCAATCCAAATGAGCGAGGATCGATCAGATGATTTTGTGTAACGCCCGGCGCCACGCTCGTCTCCGTTGCCGCACTCGCGCAACGGAAGCAAACAGGGCGTATCCCAGAATGCCGACTGTCCGGCACGGCTTCGTCCAGCCAAGACCAGCATAATATGTACAGGTATGTCCTGATAGCACAGCAAACCATTTCAGACATGGGATTGAGCCCCCATCGGCACCCCCATCTCCGCTCACCATCCCCGCTGAAGCCGGCCGGCCAAGACAGTTCCCCCATACGTGGGCTATGACCTGCGGATGAGAGTTAGCGTGAATCTTACAGTGCAGTCCTCCTAAGAATGGCCATACCAGCCACTGCGTGGGGTCAAGTCCGGATCCGGGAAGCCTCCTCCCTTGAGCTTGAGATCATGTCGAATGCGAATGGCGGCAGCCAGGACCACAGCTCATCCATCCCCGCCCACCCATTGGCCTCCTAGCCAGCTCCTAGCTGTTGATCCGGAGCAAAATCTAGACATGACGCCGGTGGCTGCATGGCGGGAGCATCATCAGTGGTCCGTGAGATTGATTTCCCTGACGATCGCTCAGCCCGCATGCCGGCACACACCGTCACACCATACATACCTAGGTATCGACTGTCAGCAGCTGTGATGCCGTCGCCGCCACACCATCGCATCACACACCTTGATTCATGCGGCAGGCAGGCAGGCGACACGACATCAGCATGGCCCAAACCATTCGGCCGTTCTGCTTGCTCGCGGGCTATATCAGCGTCACACCTAGTCGATACAATGGTGCTGTATGAATCAAACAAGCCCTCAGGTTCGCCCGGGGGGTTTGGGGAAATGATCCGCTGCCACCTCATCAAGCCGCTGCCCTGCTTTTTACTTAACCAACGCCACATGAAAAAGCAAATAAGGTCAAGCCTAGACGTCTTGGAACAAGTTTTGCCCATCATCCCATTCATCCTATTTTGCACCTCCGTTCGATACGCGAAGTGGTGCATCGGGCTTTTGGCCTTGCGATCGGATCCTCACGTCCCTCGTCCCTCGTCCCTCGAGACGGCCACTCAAGACTGGATACACCTCCGCCGTCCCGCGTGCGTCGAGCTAAGAAAGAGCCCAGGGGGAGTCTGGTTTCAGCCATGCTTGTCGACAAAGGCCCGTCTCCCAACCCACAGGCCTCGCACCTTGGCAGACCGCCACGTCTAGACGGTGTCCCGAGACGAGACAGCCCTTATTGTGTGAGTTGAGGCTATTTCCTCCATGTGCCACCACCCTTGTGGCTATTGCACTTTTGCCAAACAGGTTTATTATATGCCATCCTACCCAAAGTTGCCGTGGCCTGCACTACCAAAGATGCAACCTGGCTGGCTCTGACGCCTGGTGAATTGGCTCATGCACGGCTCAACCCTGTTCCAAGCTCCCGCCTCAATAATAAACTAGCAGACTAGCAAATTAACAAACTAGCGACTGCCCGCGCGGGAGAGGGAGATCATGACAACATCGCTCCTTCATCAAGCATGCTCCGAGCTCCAAGCTCGAGTATCGGTTCCCGTTCCTGGCAGCCAGCACTTCTGGTCACAAGTAGTCTGTCTCCATCCTTCCAAAGAATGCAGCAAGACGGATTGAGAGGTTTGAGGGAAATCAACTCGGGTAGTCTCGAATACCACCGTCAAAATGAGGCCTTGTCCCGCCTCCCACAAGACCAAGACCACTGCAATGTTTCGTCAATGACAGTATTCTTCATCTTGTGGGGAGCCCGGCTCCAAGTCCAGCCAGGAAAACAGGGCAGAGAGATGAAGAACCATCCATAGTGTCGGCGCTAGGAGATTTTCCATTGGGGGGGTTGTCTTATACGCAGGGGTGCATGTTAACACAACGATCGATCGGAACTTGATGAGATAATCATCCTCCCATGCCGCCGACATTGGGAAGGGAGAGCTGATTTTCGAGAGGCGGCTACTTTCCTCCAGCCAGCAGTGGGGAATAGAGGAATGTTCTATTGCCGGAAGCCAAGGCTTCCCGTTGGCTGTCCGTCAAAGACACGGGGATACCCTTGCAGAGACAGCTTCTACTGTTTCTGGCAGCAAGCAGGGCGGCTGGGGAATAGCATCCCATGAGGCGGGATGATGTGCTGGGAACCGGGTTTCTGCGCGTCTTCTCCGACATTTCGCTTCACCGCGATACGTGGCCATGCTCGTACTCGCATCCGTATGCAGCTGAGCATCATGAGGAAGTGGTAGAGTCCGCCGTCGCGCATCAACATCGTTCGACAATTGGAATGGGGGAAAGTAAACAATCATACGTCATGCTTTCGTCGGCCATGTTCGTTAGGCTGGGTTTGGAACTACCTGATCCTCTTACGTATTTCTCATTCGCGCCCGCTTCCGCAGCAGTCGCTACTGAGGCCAGGTCATCCCGGACTGCGAACGGCATATGTCCAATTGCAGTGCCGGCGCGAAGACCAATTTCAGGCACCTTATTTCACTTCGTGGTTGGGCTACTCTGCCTGAGTTCAGTGCCTTGCTAGGGACAGTCTTGTCAGCTGCATGGAATGCGTGACACGTTTTGAAACTGCTGTCCGTCCGGAGCAGGGGCGTAGTATTTTTGGTTCCCAATGTCTACGCTGCCCTTCCATCATGATGATCGGAGGGGGGGGGGGTTGAAGAAGCCGGTGGTTCGCTAGTAGTCACACCAATCCTCAGCCAAACGGGATATTTATCATCACAAAGGCGATCCAACTAGTCATGTCCCCTTTCGTATGCCATCATTGCCCCATCATCTCTACGCGCCCTTGCATTGCGATATGTTATTGCAGGATGGATGTTCCCTTGCGGACGTTCTCGAAAGGTGGATGTATAGGGTAAGTCGGCATTGAGGGGGATGACAACACGAACATACGCATGTTAAAGACAGATCGCCAGCAGATCCGGTAGCACCGTGATTTAATCAACTGTCAGTGATCCGGTGAATATATTGTTCTACTGGGCTACGTGTTTGTGTCAGTATATGCCGATAGGCATTGCATCGATTTACCAACCCTCCACCTCTACGTCAAGTCATTATCAACACGTTCTTCCAAGCTGTCACGGCACCTCTCAGAAATGTCTTTCCCCGTAATGGATTTACAAAGCGTACCAATTCACTTACTATCTCATCCAGAGCCTGCCCGGCGTAGCTTTAGCCTCGCTGATTTTCGCATCGTGACCACGGCTGACCGTGTTCCCACCTGCTGCAAGCAATGACACGATACAAATGGAGAGCGCTTGGTAGGTTTACAATATAGGCAGTGCGTTATACTCGAGAAATATACAGATCGTATGATCTGATGGAACAACTTGAGTTTACTCTTGCTGCTCAACGAGCCAGCTACCCTATACGGCACTTGGTGACGCCCTCGTTGTATTTGTCTGTCATTTACGAACATCTTCGGTAGCTAGGGTACTTGGCATCACTCTGGCTGTTGGTTTTGGGCATTCCTACCGTCTCCTTTTCCTCTCCACTACATCTTTCTCTTTCCAGCATCATCATGCCCGACGGACCAACTGTCCGACAAGTGACGAGTTAGACAGGCCAGGGCCCTCAAGTTCGCTCTCCGATCATACAACACGCGACTGAATGATGTGATGGGAGAGTATCAGACAATAGAGACATTTAGTGCTTCATACCCAAAGAGTGTTCAGGAGAAGATATTAACCTTATGTGTATGAGCCAGTTGCCAACATATACACTTCCAGCCCGACCACCTCTCCAGAAATATCAACCTTAACAAAACCTGAGATGGCCAAAACCTCGGAATTTCTACAAAAATTACAGTCGTTTCCAATAAAAGACTATGGCTCTTTTGGCACTGGCGTTAACCATTGTACATCGCTATCTCATCATCATTGTTATCATCTCTATGAGGTCCAGCCAACGATGCTTGTCACTGTCTTGAGAGGACCATCTTGGAGCCATACCGGCGCCTCTGGTGACCATGCTGAATCTGGGCTAATGACAGGTACTGCTCTGCGACCAAAGAGCAAGAGCAATAATCACCGACAGCTCTGCCAGTAAGGGATTGCCCAAGGAATTGTTACCGCGAGTTCCTATGATACATATGATCAATCCCCAATGATCATGGTACAGCCCCCCTCTCCGATCCAAACCTCGTGCACCTGACCAGCCTTGACGTCGATGCGTGAGCCGACGCCGTAGTGCTTCTTCTCCCGGTTGCTCTCATTGGGATAACAGATGGTCAGATCCCCTTTCAGAATGAGATGAGTGGTGACACCGGCATGTGAGTGCGGTGGGTAATGGGAGTTTCTGGATATGACAGCATACAGGTCAACATGTGCTCATTCAAGACGTGGTGTTGAGAGAGAAGACAAGATGTCATGGCAGATAGAATGACTCTCTCTATCAAGGCGTGTTTTCGACTTACGGGGGATCTGTCCATTCGAAAACGTTGGAGAATCCCCAAGATCGGACCTCGTCTTCCTCTTGGCGACCCATGGTGTTGCCGTCGGTGGCCGAGTCGGGAATTCGGTATATACGTGCGCGAGAGCTGGCAGCTGGTATACGGCGAGTCCCGATATTGGCAACCAGTCGTTTTAATATTCCCGAAAGAGGGAAGCAAGGAGAGTGGAAGCACTGTGTGCTGGTGGCCAAGCTTCGTCATATATTGCTTCCTAGCGTAGGATTAGCAACCAGTGTGGTGTATGGTGCATCGGCGTTTGACACACTCTCGGTAGTGCCCGAAAGGGGGCGTCTGGACCTGGTTCGATTCCGGGCGCTGGGGGATTTTGCCTTTTTAAACTTCTCTCTCTCCTGTTTTGCTTCCTCCCTCGTCTCTTTGGGTTTCCTGCTTGGTATATAAGTACCTTTGAAGCGCCACTGCTCTGACCGACCGCCTCAGAAATGGATCTAGGCTGCTTCTTTATAGTATGTGTACCTGATTTGCATGTCAGGAGTATCTTCAAGAAGCCCTCCTTAGAAATCCAATGTGCTCAGTTCCAGGAGGAAGAAAGCACTCAGCGCCTGCTTTAGAATGGTGTCTTGGCTGTTGCTGCTTCTTTCGCCGCTACCGCCTTTCTTCTTCATCTTAATCTTGTTGAGCCCTAGGCAAGGTAGATATGGGTAGGTAGCAACAACAGTTAAAACTTACCACCTACTCTGTCCCTCAGGTATAAGGCGCCAACGCCAGACATATATCCGCTGAATATACGAGCCACAGTGAAGCAGTGGTTGAAGGGATTTCCTGATGAAATGACCAGTCTTAGCTTTCTCCGCTGTCGGAAGCCATGACGATACACTAATACTGTTCTATGATATGTTCGAGGCTGCCTCTTTGCTGGCCATGACCTCATTCATGTACAAGAAGGTGGCTGGTGGATGTTGCCCGGCCCCACACCCAACGGTGCTGCGCCTCCGATTCCCCCGCGCGCCCGGAGGAGGAGCAGCAAGCACCGTTTCTCGGTGTGCACAAGGGCAGCTTGCAGCAGAAAGATTGCTGTGCTGGCCGGGTGCTGCCTAAGGTGGCTGTATCGTCAGGCCGCCGGGGCGCAGCAACATCGATTGCCGAGCGACACACACACACACACACACACGAAACACATAGCCTACAAACCACACAAGCACTAAAACATGGGGTCCCGTTCGACCTGGAAATGTTTTCAATCTACTACCCCGTACTCCGTACGATGCAATGAATGCTCTTCCCATAGCATGAGGACAACGGGGAAAGGAGATGAAGAGCTTACCAAGCGCATCCACTGGAACGGGACTTGCCACAGGGGCCTAAAAATAGCAGAAAGCGCTAGGCATGCCAGACAGACCCATTGCGATCAACCATATTCCAAGACTTGGATGATCATTACGGAGGGCCGGTTTTGGACACAAGCCCGTAGCCTCGTCTCTAATTACCAGCCTGGCAAGAGCAGGGGTAAGTGGAGATGGGATGGGACGATAGTTGCAGTGCGACAACAGACGACGAAACGAGCCATGCGAGCGTCTGGCCCGGATTGTGCAAGTTTCTTCCCCGCCTGTCATCAACGATGTTACCCAACCATACCAGCACCGACTGCTCCCTCAGCCGAGGCGGGCCCATCGTCGAGGCGAGCTCTTGGATGGTGGGTTGGATTTGGGGGAGAGACTCCTGATTGGCACACGTAGAGGAACGTGCTATGTGCTGCTGACAGCGGAAATGCTGACCTCCAGGTTTACCTCCTTTCATCTTTTGTCCGCGAGTATAGTATCGCCCGTGCTATCCACGCAGATGTGCTTCAAGGCCGATGCCCACCTACTTTGATCAGACGTCATCGTTATGATGGGAAATAATAAGACTGAATCGGCTGTATTGTGTCGATGTCTTCCATGCTGCTCCAATCAGCTCGTGTTCCATTTGGCCCTCCTCCCAGGGGGCTAGACTACTGCCCCCCTGCACCTGGGCCAGCGTTAGGGCTGTGCTGCAGCTCGCTAGCGGCTCCTTTCCCCACCTCACCCTCCACCTCGGACTGCTAGTTGAAG
Source organism: Stachybotrys elegans (assembly GCA_020746835.1). NCBI lineage: Eukaryota > Fungi > Ascomycota > Sordariomycetes > Hypocreales > Stachybotryaceae > Stachybotrys > Stachybotrys elegans. Next base: position 215,126 of record JAGPNK010000008.1, on the reverse strand, counting down.
GGCTTCCCCAAGCTCAACCATATCTCTCCATTCGACGGCCAGCACGCCTTGAGCAATCTGTAGCTGCAGAGCTAGGACGAGAGAGGGAGAGGCAGATGGAACGGCCGATGTCGAAACCGCAGGCTGTGGGGGAGGCCAGCAGGCCACAAGTCGTTGGCATTGCCTCTCAGCTCTGGAGCCTCACTTTTTTTTTTTTCTTTCCCCCGATTTGCCTGCTGGGGTCACAAGCCCCTGATAAGAGCTTACCTCTGCATTGCAGACTGACCAGGGCGGTCCCCTCCGGTGGTGCCATTCGCTTGAGGCCCAGGAAGGGCATCGGTGGACCAAAAGGACAGGATGGGAAGAGACGAACTTCCACAGTCGGCGAATCCGTCACAAGCAGCGCTGATCACCTCTCGTCTTCTCTGTCAAAGGCCGATCACCAGCGTCACGTATGTAAATCCAATTCAGTTCACCAGCGCCAGCACAGGCGAGAGGGACAGGAGCTTGATTGACGGGGCGTTGTGGAGCCCCGTCCAGCCCGCACCCCGTAAGGTTCGTGTACTGGTACGTCGCGGGAGGGAGATGCGCTAGCGCCAGCCTGGAGTTCCTGCACCTCTGGCCCCTAGAGCGCTTCTGGCCACAGTGCTCGGTGACTGCTCAGCTGCACCATAGATTCCCAGGCCCACCTATGCCATGCGCCGCATCGGCCCTCAGGTGGTCCGTACTCAGGTCGCCGCCCAGGTACCTGTACCTCTACGTGCATGGTCGCCTTTTGGCCATCCATTCGCTTCACTGCTCTCCTCCCCTGTCAAGCTGGACTTGTCTGACGGGTTGATTGATCACCACCTCTTGTCCGTCATTTTTTTCTTCTTCTTTTCTTCTTCTGCTCCAACTCTCATTTTCTCCTTCCCTGCCATAACCCGACGTCTGCCCTGACCTAGAACCCCTCGCCCTGGTTGTCGTACTTGCTGGCATCTTAACATACGCATCGATCGTTCTCGGCCTTTGTGTGGGAGGGAGGACCCCTCACTGAGACAGACCCCCAATTGCTTGCATCTCGACCTGTATTCGCCGACGCATGTCTCACCAGACACGGTAATGCGGCTGATGCCCAGCGACCGGCACCCTTTTTTCAGTCAATAGACGCGAAAACGACTCATCATCCCATCCCATCGACTTTATCCTTGGGGTTCCCCCCGAGCTCGATTGCGAGAGCCGGTTCCTCTGCCTCCGTTCGACCACAATGTCTCTTGTTTGCGGCCTCGTCGTACGTCTTGCCCGTGCAGCCCATCCCATAATTGTTCGACCAACCAGCTAACACATACAGCGTTGGCGCCGTCGTGCTAACAACGATGGCGAACCCAAGCAGAGGAAGAGGCGCGCAATGACGATAAACATCTTTGGAGACTCCAACCGCGATTCTCGCTCCATACTAGGGCGCATGATTGCAGCCAGCATCGTCATCTCGCCCAACCCCAACACATACAACAAGACACATCTGCCCGACAACCTATCGACCGATAGCTCTCAGAGACCGACCCAAACCCACTTCACCACTGAGATATACGCGGCTATAGACCACGTCTACGACTCGTTGCGAGGCCAGGACACCCTGCTCTCCAAGGCCAAGTTTGAAGACTTCCTCAAGAATGTACAGCAAGAACCGGACGTGGACCTGAAGCAAGAAGCATATGATCGAGGAGAGTTTAAGTTCGTATGGCTGCAGTACTACACATTGGAAGCACTGGCGCCCCTTCCACCCAAGGACTTGTCCAAGCCCATTACCAACTACTTCATCAACAGCAGCCACAATACCTACCTAGTCGGCAATCAACTGGCATCTAGAAGCTCGCCAGAGGCATACGAAAATGTGAGTTTTTACTGTCCAGTCTCGCCGCCAACTGTTTATGTGCAATCATTGCTGACTTACTACAGGTGCTGTTGCGAGGATGCCGTTGTATCGAAATCGATGTCTGGAATGGCGACGTCCACTTACCCACGAGTCGATCCAAGTCTCCCCGACGAGACCACTCCCGGGGCTTATCGGGCAGCTCGTTCCCCAACGTCGCGACCACCGTTATAGATACTGTCGAGGAATATTGGGGAGATCGAAATGACCGGCCAGTCAGCCATGCTCGCAGCGTCAGTGCCAACAGCAACACGCTCAACGAAACAACCCCAAAGTCGAGCCTTGCCAACCTGATGCCGGCCGACACCTCGGATAGGTTGGATGTTTCTCGTGCTGCCCGTGCGCGCCCCCGGCAGCAGATGCCCCGCGGAGAGCCCATCGTCACCCACGGCTGGACCCTTACTCCCCCGTGTGGGTTCCGCGAGGTATGCCGAACCATTAAGAGATCTGCCTTTATAGACAGCGACCTTCCCATAATCATCAGCCTAGAGGTCCATGCCGACCACGAGCAACAGGCAGTCATGGTCAAGATCATGAAGGAGGAATGGGGTGACCTGCTCATCTCCAAGCCTATGGAGGGCCTCGATCCCAAATTCCGAGTTCCTACGCTGGGCGACTTGCGCAATAAGATTCTGGTCAAGGTCAAGAGAGCCCAAGCCGGGATCGTGGTACCGCAGGATACGTCTTCTTTACCTGCTGTCTTTGCTCATGACGAGGACGCGTCCAGCTCCGAGGATGAGCACCCGGAGCCTATCAAATCCAACACTTCGCCACAAATTCCTTCACAGGTGAACAACCGCAAGGTCACCATCTGCCAGGCTCTGGGCGATCTGGCTGTGTACACGAGGAGCGAGCATTTCCGCAGCCTCCAATCGCCCCAAGCCAAGTTGCCCGCGCACATTTTCTCCATTAGCGAATATAGAATTCTGGAGCTCAACAAGGAAGCCCACAGCGATGTGTTTACTCACAACAAGAACTATTTTATGCGAGCGTTCCCTTCGGGGCACCGCATCTTCAGCTCCAATCCCGACCCGAGCTTGTTCTGGCGCAAGGGCGTGCAGATGGTTGCCATGAACTGGCAGAACATGGATGAGGGCATGATGCTGAACGAGGGCATGTTTGCCGATGAGAAAGGCTGGGTGCTGAAGCCGCCCGGCTATCAGGGCACCCCGGCCTCCAAGTGCATCGTGACTCAGGACAAGGCGGCTCCAGGTCGCACGTTGGATCTGGAGATTACCGTATTTGCTGGCCAAAATATCCCCCTCGACACGGAAGACGACGACAACAGCTCGCGTGGCGCCAGCGACATGCGACCCTCGATCAAGGCGGAGCTGCACGTCGAGAAGCCAGAGGGCCAAGAAAAGGAGGGCCACGAGTGCACCTATAAGCAGAAGACGGAGGCGGGCAGGTCAGACCACCCCTCGTTTGGATGCAAGGGCGCCGTCCTCAAGTTTACCAAAGTCCCCAAGGTGGTGGAGGAGCTCGGGCTACTTCGGTATGTCATGATGGTCATTCTGGGTTTTAAGTACCATGTTGCTAATCTCGTTTACAGTTTCAAGGTGGAAGACGAATCGCATCTGGTCGGCTCGCCGACCCTGGCTTGGGCCTGCATCCGCCTTGACCGCCTCAAGGCGGGATACCGCTTTATCCAGCTCTTCGACATGAGGGGTTTCCCCATTCCTGATGCGAAGCTTCTGGTCAAGATTCACAAAAGGTGGCAATGACGTCATTGTTAGGACATGAGCTTGCGACGACGGCATATTGCCCTGCAAGTGAGCTGCTTGGCATCTTTCCTCTTTTCCATTTTTTTTTTCACTCTCCCATTTACGCTTTCGATCTCAATATCGAACTTGTCGTTGTATATCTTTGGATGGAACTGGCACATACCCTGGGATTTTGTCTCTCTTTGCATCTGCATCTGCATCTTTTTTTCTTTTGTTTTGGACTGGGATAGCGTCGGCGCAGCTTCGGGATGGGCATGGGATAGATGGATCCACGGCACATGTATTACCAGCGAGAAGTGCCCCTGGTGTTTTGTTTCAGACTGAATTCAAACAAGATTTTGGATCAAGGGTTTCAAAAGACACTGTCCCTCAGGTCGAACGCATGCTGGTTCGTTGAATTTATGTATGTATGTGAAATGACCCGTCGCTTTTTGCTGCTCTCGACCCCCACCTTGTCCTGGCAGTGGCTGGTGGGTCGTGGGGTAACGATAGCCGTGGCGCTCGCTAAATGATGCTCCAGGTCCGGGCCGACATGACATGACCTGACCACCGGGCTGGTAATTCGAATTCAGCTACAATGAGCAGACGGGCAGCTCACATCTGCTGCAAGCATGTACAGGAACGTATCGACGGGCGATTAAATCCTGGAGGGAAGGTCACCCTTAGTCCCGGAGCAATAATGAAGGCTGCTATATGATACGGAGCATACTCCCCAGGTTTATCTGCAAGCGCATGCAACGTCCCTGGCCAGCGGTGACGAAATGCTGCGCAGGGCGCGGCTCCCATGTGATTTCACTCCCTGGACCACCCCAAAACTGCCCGATAAAAGCCGGCGGTGGGAGATGCATATACTACTAGTAGTATCCGGTACTGTCGGCCGCGATATCTGACAGCTGTGGAGTTGGCGGCTCGTCCCATTCCAAACTCGCAGAAGCAAGCAGACGAGCCACCATAGCCTGTCTTGTCCTCCTCCTCCTCCCTCTTCTTCTTTTTGGGAAGCCAAGGATTTCCGATCCTGCACTTGCAGGGCATGGGTCAGGACAAAGAGTCGGTGTAGATGGTTTACAGTTTCTATCAGTCAGGTAGGTGATCTAGACTCTTTGTTGGAGGGGCGTGTTCAGGGTCGCATATACCGCTTTGTCTCTCTCTCTCTCTCTCTCTCTCTCTCACTTACGAGTGACCGCCTCTCCCCGCCCTTGTCATCCCGGGCTCTTGGAACTTGCCGGGCCATGGGCGGGTACTGGCCAAGGTGACCTCATGGCTCTGGGCTCCATGTGGGCTACCCGGGCCAGAGAGTCGGGACTGCGACAGCCGCTGGGAACGGGGGGCGCTTTGGCATCTCGAGTGGCGTTTTCGAGAGATGCTGCTTTGCTCTCTATGCACAGACACAAGCTCCTGACAAGCGCCGAAGAAAAGAATGGGAGGGAGGGAGTCGGGCGGGTATTCTGAGATCCGAGATCCAAAGGCTGGTTGTTTGCTGAAACCGACTTCCCATGCTCTCAAATAGGTCTGGCGGATGTGATGTCGTGGACGGACCGGAACCGGCAATGCCACACGCGATGACGAGCGAGCCGGTGAAAGAAACTTGGAGAAGGATGTAGTTAGTTCGGCTATTCCCATCATCTATCCGGGCTCGTCATACGACGACACCCACCCTCCGCCCTCCGCCCTCCGCCCACTCCTACTCCTACTCTGCTCCCCTCCGCTCCCACCCTACCTACATTGAGCCTATGGTTGATTGCCCCGAACCGTCTGCCGGCCACATGGGAACCAGAGTCTAGAAGGATACATGACACTGCTATGACTTGCACTACTGACGTATTGTCGCTATCAGCCCCCCCCCCCCCTCCCCACTCTCTTGGACCCTTCGCGAAGTCCTGGTCTACACATCCCAACCAGACGACCTCCCCACTGCTCAGAGCGTATCGCGAGTCCCTTCGATCCACTTCCTTGGTGGCCCAACGACATGGGCTTCACTTCTTGGGGAGGGGGCCTACTGACTCCGCCTCGTACGCTTGTCCCCTCTTGTGGCATGGGAGAGCAGCAGATCAGGCGGTTCTCTTGTATCGCATCCTCCTAGACACAACGGGCGCGTCTCCCGAGATACTTTCATGTCGCAGACGCCTCCGGGATCTCCCACCTTGCCCCAGTACCTCCCCCTTGATGCCACGTCTTTGATCCCCTCCTATAGTATGTGATGAGCCGAGACGACAGACAAAGGAGGCGGCCGCAGTGCTCAGGCCTCCGTCCTTGTCCTCCACCCATGTTCCCATCTTATGGTTTTGTGTTCGTGGATGTGCCACGACGGCACGCGGCCGCATCCAATTTGTACGCCAAGTGAAGGTGCCGCGAGTAAGTCGTGGTCGTGGGGGAAAACCATAAAACGCGAGCCCGTTCCCTTCGACGAACACCTTCGTTCCCTTGTCCTTGGCAAAAGACGCAAAAAGTCGATTCTTACTTTTACCATTTCGCCGTTTCTGCCTCCGTCGTCGTGCTGTGATAACATTCACACCATGATCAACATGCCGTCTCCTACCTGCTCTAGCCAACTACACCTGCTGCTCCTCGGGGAGGCCACGCCGAATGATGTCGAAATAAGCTTGCTAACTGCGTCGACGGCGCGCCAAGCCATAATACGACACCCCAAGGTAAGCCAACCCGCTACCATGGCAAGGGCTCCTCTTACCAGGAGACACACATAGGCTCCTGGAACGCGCTGTCCGACTTGCGCCAAAGCTGGACAAGAGGTCTGGGTGATCCCAGGACGGTGCTGCGGCTACTGCGGGACTCCTTGCGACTAGAACTCGGGCCATGCCGTTTTTAACCTTGCGTCCACTCATGTGTTGGTGGTGTAGCCCCTGAATGAAGAATATTGGGTCGTCTCTGGGTGAATTTGCGTTGATTCCCGGGATTAAACAATCGGTTATATGTTGGATGGAGTTTGACCGGAGGAATTGTGCAAAAGCAGGAAGACTATAGAAATGGGGTTCGGAGCAATGTACCAAGGAGAGGCGCCTGGCCGGCCTCGATCAGAGCAAACAGGGTGTCTAGCCCTTGAATAAATGTTGAGTTCGATTTCCCAGATGCAGCGGGAACCGAGCATAAACGCCTTAATGTTATACATCGCTATGAGGACAGGGTGTTTTGTTAAGACAGGGTGACGGAGGGGGTGGACCTGTCCCGTCAGATGGAAGAGACAATGAGACAAGAGCACTCATGTGTGGCATAGTGTTGCCTAACCTCCTGCCTGACCTGCTGCGGTTACGGCAAGCCCAACTTGCATTGCACATCACCAACATCAGCCTAACATCGACGTGGCATGAACCTACCTAGATTCATCATGCCAGTACTCCTAGTGCAACTTTGTACTCACGCCATCGAGGGTAACACAGCAAGACATGAGCGAGCTTTGAAGTGACGATGTGATATGCCGTGCTTCCAACGTGCCGTTGGCGATCAAGAAGACGGGGACCGCGCAAGCAAAGCGCCCCTTGTAGACGGGACGATGCTGGCGGCATGGCATCCCCCTGGGAGCGGGAGTGGAAGCTCCATAGCTGTGCGCATGGTGGTCGGTGCAGCTGTGGCACACACCGCAAGGCTCTATCGGCGTGGCATCCCATCGGCTGACTGCAGGATGAGAGAGAGCCTGGTGAGACGTCCCAAAGTTCTGACAGCGTACTGACAGGTCCAAAGGTTGCGCACGGGAAGATGCTGGTGCTTGACCACGTGGAGAAGGTTGTTCTGCGTGCCAACACGAGTTCCCGCTTGTGGCCTAGGCGTATATGAAGAGTCCAAGGCTCATAGACACCCAGCATTCCTACACGTTATATGGCGCATGCTGAGTGACCCAGGCTCATTAGCAGCTCCGCGGAGCAGATGTCCCGGTTGCGCGGGCCCTGGTCAGGGGACGGAAGCGGTTTCTGTTCTCATCAGCCACTATTCCCACTATGACAGGTAGTTACCCATACAGGATGGCTGATGTGTTTGTCGGCCCAAGGCTGGATACCGTGGCTGTTTGTTGTTGAGCTACACGAGCCTGGCAACCTGGATGATGACTCAAGAAGGTTTGCCAAACAGGCATTGGCTGCCAATGTCGGCTTGATCAGCCGAACACCTTCAGCTCACGGGCTAGTGTGGTTTCAACTTGAGTCGTTGCACGTATTCTGACCCTACTTCCTTTTTCGTTCTGGCCTCGCATTGATGTGGGCAGGCAGCATATTTTACCATGTCGGTCGTTTCCTGTCGTCTTCCGAGAGCCGCACGCGCGTCGTGGGTGTGCCGCGGAAGGGGGCCCTCCTTTGTTTCCTTGTCTAGCCACGGCAAAAACTGGGGATCATTTTGGTAGCCGAGATGATATGCAGACAACCGGCGGGTCGGTTGATATGCAGCATGGCGTTATCGGAATGCTCTTGTGTGTATGCTGGAGCAGCCAAGCCGGTAGGAGGGCGGCTCATCGACAGGGCGTGCTTCTTTTCTTTTCTTTTGTAAACACTAGGCGGCCGGGGTCTGTTAACCCAAGATATGACAGACAATACCGAGGTGAAGTGTTGATTTCGGTGTTGGAAGATGGCCGTTGCTGTGCTGCAAATTTCTTGTTTGGCAACTGCCATTGGCTGGCCCCTTGCAGCTGCCGTCATTTGGCACAACATCCGCCAAGTGCATCCCTTAGTAGGTACCTACGTTTAGTAGGGAGGCAGGCACCCGGAGGGCAATACCGACTTCAAGGATAATCCGCTGATCTATCTATCCTGCCACTCACCACTTCCACAAATTCATCCTCCTAGTATCTACATGGGCATCACTAGGTCGATTGCCTCTCGCCGTCTTTATATCAATCCTCCAGGTCTAGCCAAGACCAACTAGCACCATGTGCAAGAAGCTGATAAGCATTGCGGGCTTCGACGAGGCCGTCGTCTTTGAGCGGGCGCAGCTAGAGCAGGTGGCACAACATCTGAGCAACAACAGCCACCTGCTTGCCGGCATGCTGGACAAGGAAAGATACATCCTCTCTCAGCTACGCATGTACAACACCAAGGACTGCTCATACTGGGTTCTTCGCTCCCTATGCGAGCCGACGAACATACTTTCCAGCTGCACTGCCGTCAGAGTACCGGTCATCTTCAGCTCCAGCAAGGGCTGCCAATCTTCCACGGCAACCATCATCACCGATATCGCCACTCCCGTCGAGTATCGGAGGCAAGGGTTCGCAACGGCACTCCTGAAAAACGTGCAGGAAACGCTTGACAAGTTGGACAACCCGCCCATGTTCAGTGTCATCTACACCAGCGGCATCCACACGGATTTTGTCGAGAAGCTAGGCTGGAAACCCCAGCCTGGCACTCGTATGCGCATCAGCATTGGCAGGACGGAGATTCCGCGCCCCGCGCAAGCAGACAGAGCACAGTACTACCCAGCTGACGGCTTGCAATATGCTACGTCTAGAGACTGCAACATGTCCAAGCAGCGCCTCTCAGCCAAGCGCGGCGGGCCGACCCAAGTCCAGATCCTGCCCACCCACAAGTTTGCGCTCTGCAAGATCGACCTATCCGACATGCGCGCTTCCGAGATACACGGATCGAAACCGGCGGCGGCGGGCGCAGTGTATACGTCGAGGGCATTCTTGACCAAGGCGTGGATGTGGTGGACGCACGACTTTGAAGCGCGGCAGCTCCATGTCTGCCGGTTTGCGTCAATGCGGGTCGAGGGCATGGAGGCTCACTATGCCAAGATTCTGGAGGCTGCCATGGCCGAGGCCAGCGCGTGCGGGCTGTGGGAGGTGGTCATCTGGGATCCAACAGCGCAATTCATCGCCGGAGCTCGGATGGTCGTGGCGGCCCTCAACACGGACAAACTCAATGGCCCTGAAATAATCCTCGAACCGAGATATGACAAGATCCCCTGCTTGAGATGGAGAGGCGGGGAAGATGTTGCCGCGGAGTGGATTGAGAGGCAGATGCATTCCTGCTTCTGAGCAGACACGGAGCGATTCCAGGACAGGTTGAAGACAATACATTTGGTCAGTGCCTTAGGTTTAGTAGCTGAGAGCAGGCTATTGCTATGCTTGCATTGTCTCACCCAAATAGTTAGGGTCAATGATATACATTGACGAGCTGCCGCCCAGACTTGTGCCGCTAGAGTGGAGAAAAGGGCAATTTTGATGCCACTGGTGTTTTGCTATCTGGTGTTCTGGTCAAGATGCTTTGAAGGCGGTTGGTCGTCATTCAATTATGACATCACTGAACTACAGCTCTGGGTGCTCCAATGTCAGCCCCTCTCCAGCTCCCCACTCCAAGCTATCGATAAAGCATCCATGATGGCTCGAGGTAGGGCGAGGTAGGGCGAGTAGAGGGGCAGCTCGACAGCCCATGATAACTTGAACTGATATACCTGATGCACAGGACTCCAGTCTCTTTCTCCACCCGGACGCCCTCACGCTCCATCATCACCCGCCAGTCGCTGCGAGCGCGAACTTCCCCCCTCCCTCTACCCCTCCTGCTCACACAAGCACCCATCGCACCTCGTCGCCATACACAGCCAGACCCAGCACGCCGCTGCTTCTCATCCACGAACCCATTGCCCGCCATGTCGCCCATGCCAGCCACCCAGGGCCACAGCGAGAGCTGCTGCAACATCCCGCCCGTCGTCGCCGCAGGCTACCAGGCCAAGGGCACGTACGAGGACATTGGTGGCTACAAGACTTGTGCGTGAAACTCAGCCCCCCTCACCATTCTCTCCCAGGCATCTTCTTTGCCTTTGACCACATGCTAATACGAGAGGGAGCCCGCAGACGTCACCGGCCCCGACGATGCCACCAAGGCCCTCGTTGTCGTCTTTGACATCTTTGGCTTCTTTGACCAGACCATCCAGGGCGCCGATATCCTCGCCTACAGCGACCACCACCAGAAGTACAAGATCTACATGCCCGACTGGTTCGGAGGCAAGCCCTGCCCCATTGAAATGTAAGAAAGGGGATTGGGAGATGCATGGAAGGTATTCTTATGAGAGAGCACGATGAGCTGATGCGACGTTTGTTGCTCAGTTTCCCCCCCGACACCGACGAGAAGAAGAAGCAGCTTGGCGAATTCTTCGGCACGTTCCCACCGCCCAAGGTAGCAGGCCAGGTCCCCGACTTCGTCACGGCCGTTAAGGAGAAGAACCCGTCCATCGAGAAGTTCGGTATCCTCGGCGTACGCATCTCTCTCCCTTGCCCCCAACGTTGCAGCCCCCAAGACTAACCACCGCAACAGTACTGCTGGGGCGGCAAGGTCATCACCCTGACCATCAAGGCCGACACCAACCCCTTCTCCGTCGCCGCGTGCTGCCACCCCGCCATGGTCGACCCCGCCGACGCCGAGAGCATCACCATCCCCTACGCCATGCTCGCTTCCAAGGACGAGAGCGTCGAGGACGTCAAGAAGTTCGAGGCCGCCCTCAAGGTGCCGCACCTCGTCGAGACGTTTGACGACCAGATCCACGGCTGGATGGCCGCCCGCTCCAACCTCAAGGACGACGGCGTCAAGGCAGAGTATGAGAGGGGCTACAAGGTGCTGCTCGGCTTTTTCAGCAAGAACTTTTAAAGGCCGGACGCTTGAGGGATGTCCGCAGTTCAATGCAATGATAGCATGTTCAAAAATTGCAGTAGTCTCCCAAAGTAAAACCTATGAAATGATTCTATCCAATGACATCAAGATTCGCCTCGTCTCGACTTCTCTCCCGCCGTCAGCACCGCGTCAATATCCAAACTCACATACTCCCCCAGCTCAATGCCCTTGCCATTCTCATCCCTCCGCACCGCCGTGCCAATCATGTACTCGTCGAGGTATGGCTCCAGCTTCATGTCCACGCCCTGCACCTTTTCCCCGTGCAGGAAGATCTCGAGCTGCTTGCCGGCCTGCTCCTGCGGCGGAGCGAAGCCGCGCATGTCGAGGTCGCGCAGCCACTTTGCCAGCAGCGCCTCGCCCGTCATCTTGACGTAGGCCTCGCGCAGGCACCAGATGGAGTAGAAGTAGGCGAGCCTGCGGTCCGTGTCGGGGAACGGCAGGGCCTTGAGGGCGCGCATCTCCCCCGGCGAGAGCATGCCGTCGTGCATGTCGACGTAGTGCGCCCACCCCTGCCCCGTGATGGTCCGCAGGTCCCTCTCCCGGCGCTCGGGCTGGCACACGAGGTCCACCCCGACGGCCAGCCCGGGCGTCGGCCGGTGCACCGCTAGCAGCACGACAAGCCCCGCCTGGTGCGTCAGGTTGAAGAGCAGTGGCTCGCTGCCGTCGGGCATGATGAAGACGGGCTTGGTGCGCGCGTCGGGCACCGCCTTGGCCTCGTCCCAGGCCACGCCCTCGCAGAAGCGCGAGATGACGTACCGCTTGAGCAGGATGGACACGAGCTTCAGCTTGGCGTCCTTGACGAAGTAGAAGCGCAGCACCTCACCCTTCTCACTCTCCGTGAGAAGGTCCAGCGCGCGCGAGGCCTGCCGGTGTGTCAGTTCTCATCTCCGGGCCGCCGGGTGTATCGCGGGACGTACCACTCGTGAGAGATCCTTTGTCTGCGCTGCTTCGGTCCATAACGTGCGCGTGTCCACGACCCATTGGATGACGGTTGTCTGGGATCCATCACCACCCGTGCATGCGGCGGATGCTTGGTCTACACTCATAGTCGCTAAGATGAATAACCAGAAATGACGGGATAGTGACCAAGGAAAGCATCTAATGTTTGCAACAGTTGAGGGAAGTGGCTGACAGCTGACGGGAAGGCCTGTGAGTCGGCAAACTATACTCCGGTTCGGTGGAGTGCAGGGTAGCCCACAGACACCCAAAATAGGCTCGTTCGACACGCCGACGACTACGGATGCAAGTAAGTTATAAATCCAGAATACCTTGGTCGGTTGTAATGTCTCCGAGGGCTTACGGGCTGATTACTGAACAAAAATATATAATGACAGCCTGTACATGGGCTGAAGATAAGACATGAATCTGATGGTCCTTCCCATTTAAGATGTCCATAACTTCTGTCAACCCGCATGGCCTACATTATTAGCAGTGAGGGGTGCCGGTTGGTATTTATTGAGTCCTTGAGAAACTGGTATACTATTGCTGTTCTGTTTTAACCTGCATGAGTTTTTTTGCTTATACATATCGTCAATTGCGGCGGTCGGACAATTCTCAGTGACGGGTAAATGCCGTTCGCTTTGCTAGCACGGCCGCGACATTCTCCTTGCTTGATATAATTGAAATTTATTTGATCTCACATACCCTTCATGTGTAATCATACCTAGTCGATTAGCGCAAGGGCTGTCCCAGTTCGCATTACTCAGTCCTCATCCTCCCCCTCCGGAGGTGCATCCAGGGCAAGGAGAAATACCTGATGCCCTTTGCCCTTGGCGATTTGGTCTTTTCCCTCCTTCTCCTTCTTGTCTTCTTGTTTCTTCTCCTCCTCTGACTTAGCGTTCTTGTCATCCTCGGTCTTGGTTGTATCCACAACACCGTTCTCAAGCTTTCCTACAGTCTTGATCGGTCTTCCATTGGCGTCCAAATCAACCACAACATCCACCGTGTCGAGACTATCGTCTTCCGTATACGTCCACAGCTCCTTCAGCTCCCCCCGAGCGGCTGCTGTGACCAATATAGAGCCAAGCACACCAGGAACCAGGTAGAGGAGCGCAGGTTGGCCCCTCTTGAACACCAAAAGCATGGCCAATGTTACCAACATACCCAAAAGATACCCAACCATGGATGCGGTAAAGTAAACTTTGGAGAAGCGAGCCGCGGCAACGCTGGGAGGGGCTTGTTGCGCTCCTGATATGAACAATGGCCCCCGAATCCACAGAGAGTTGCCCCAGTTTCCCTTGACATCCTGGTACTGAGTCTTGATCTCGCGATGCCTGTAATCCATGCGCTCCACGACTGTCCCCGTCGAGTCTTTCTCGATGAGCTTCAAGGCGGTCTGGTCGTATTTGACCTTGCGCAGGTAATGAACCCAAAGGTCAAGTCGCAGCGTCCAGGCAATCACGATTCCGGGGATGACAATGTCACCCAAGCCCAGGATACTCTGACGCCCCGCCGCCTTGAACGTGAGTTTGATGGGAACGTCGAGTGTCGTAGCAACTGTGACCATGTACGGCCTGGCAAAAGTCAGCGTCTTCGCCTCGTCAAGTATAGGAGGGAACATGAACTTACGTATAGAAGACCATGACAATATCATAGAAGAAGAGGCCAACCAGGACCAAGGCGCCCGTGAGGAAGTTGGTCGGGGAGAGAAGCTGGAGCGAGCCATAGCACATGCCATAGCCCAGCACATTGGAAAGAAAAGTCATCGAAGTTGTAAAATAGAGTAGCGCAGTTGCCAATCCCATGAACATGCCCACCATATGCGAAAACTTGATATTTGCCTTCTCCTCGCCCACACCATGCATAGCAAACCTGAGGGCCCAATGTCTGGTGAGCAGACTTCGAATCTCCCAAGCGGACTTCTGAAGTCGCGGAGTAGCCCCAAATAAGGAGAGAGCCCCCGGAAGCGGATTCGATTCAGTGCTCGCTGCAGGCTGAGGGTTCCCTGCGTTGTCGCAGATGACTACCACACGCTGCCTTTGGTCCACCTTGCGCAGGCGTCCGTCACGACCGCGCCAGTAGTCGGGGAAGACGAACGAAACCGCCAGCTGGATGCCATGGGCGTAGAGACTGAACAAGCTGGCGACAGACATGAAGGACATGTAGTACTTGAGTATCTTGTTTAGTAGTGCGGGGTCCTTCAACCACTGGATGATGTAGTAGAGGCCGATGAGAAGGGCGCCGGCGAGGAGGGGAAACATGATGGCATCGGAAGGCTCGAGGCCTTGGGCAAACTGCGTCTCGTCGATATGCTTCTGGCCTGGCTTTTTGGATTTGCGAGGGGCCGCGGATGGCGGCCGGCGGAGCGAGGCATGAGCTGCAAAGTAGATGATGCTCATGGCGCCCAAGATGAGCTGAACCTCGAGGAAGAAGAAGCTGACGTCCCCCATGAAGTCCCATGCCGTAGGTATGGTAGATGAGGTTTGGTTGAGGGCCGGGGAAGTATCAAGACCATCCAAGCCGCCATTCGCCAGGACATCTGAAGGTTGTGTTTCGGCCATTACGAAGATGAACGCATGGAGAATGATGAGGTGACGGTAGAATCAAGAGCTCCGGTGTTTGTGTAGGACGACTAGAGAGAGAGGTGTTGAAGTTTGCTCGTAGAAGAGCGCACGGAGATTCGTTTCTCAGACCGATATGCGAAAAGAGCTGAAGGCGTGGGCAGAGCAAAGGGGATGTAGTTCCTGTGCCGTGCCTTCAACGTGGCTGCTCGTCCTGGTGTGTGTGATATGAAAATAATGTGGAGCACAAAGAACCACCACCAAGGCTCTGCCTCAAGTCGTGCCCCTCCAACCACCACGAGTTTCACCACGCCTCCAAGCTCCCTCTGCCCGCAGCATCGCCCAAGGGTGCCTTCCGCAGGGCAAACTCGCGCCCAAAATGACTACCAACGTGGTCCTCGAGACCTCAATGGTTCGTATCCCACCATTCCCAAGATCGCCATGACTCTAACCGTTGCGACGCCCAGGGCTCCATCACCGTCGAGCTGTACACCTCGCACGCGCCCAAGACGTGCGAGAACTTTGCCACGCTCGCCCGCCGCGGCTACTACAACGAGACCATCTTCCACCGCATCATCCCCAACTTCATGATCCAGGGCGGCGACCCCACGGGCACCGGCCGCGGCGGCACCTCGATATACGGCGAAAAGTTCGAGGACGAGATCTCCCCGGGCCTCAAGCACACCGGCGCTGGCATTCTCAGCATGGCCAACTCCGGCCCCAACACCAACGGCTCCCAGTTCTTCATCACGCTCGCCCCCACGCCTTGGCTCGACGGCAAGCACACCATCTTCGGCCGCGTCAAGTCGGGCATGGCTACGGTGAAGCGCATGGGGCTTGTCAAGACGGGACCCGAGGATCGCCCTGTGGAGGAGGTCAAGATTGTGCAAGCAAAGATTGTCGAGTCAGAAGAGGTATGAAGAGAACTCTGCGCATGCGTGGATGGGTTTATGGGTATGCATACACGGCGTTGGGGCGTTGTGCGAACCGCACCGCATATCGGCGATATTACTATCATGGCTAGGATGGTACTCACGGCCATACAACAAAAGACCAATTGGACAATGATATATCGAATTCTGCTCGTCTCTCAAGCCAAATGTAGATGGGACGTGCTATGAATTTCCTATAAACTGTAGAGATGATGAACCACGCACCTGCGCTCCAAACGCCCGACCTTCCTGGGACCGACTTTTTCCTGTGGAATGCCGTGAAAGCAGACAATCGAGGCCCCCTGGCCATAGCCAAACCACACGCCGCTGGCCCAATGCAGAATGTTTTGTCAATAATACAAGTGAATAGATGCTTTGCAGCAAAAAAAAAAAAAAAAAAAAAAGCAATGAGAAGGAGAGCTGGAAATGATGATGATGGTGATGGTGATGACGGAGAAACGGCGATGTGCGCTATACATTTCTGCGTTTCTGGGTGCAAAAAATGGACGTGGTGGTGTCGTCAATTCCTGGTGTCGTGTATAGGGAAGGGCAAGATGAGTGTCGTTGAATGCCGACAAGCCTAACGATGACCGGCGGGCGAGGACATGGTCTCTGATGATTCAGATTCCACATCGGCGTCTTTGCTATTCGCCTTTACCACGGGCGAGCTGGGGGGCAGCTTGGGCGCCTTGAGTTTCTTGACCGGGCTGATGCCTTTGGCCATTTGCTTCTTGGGCGCCACTTCGACCGACGAGTCGGGCGCGTAGTCAGCCTTGTGCTCCTGGCTCAGCTGTGAGCCCTCGCGCACCTTGTCCTTCTTCAGCCCCGGCTTTGTCTTGAGGATGACCTTCTTAGTCATGGCCGAGGCCTTGAGCTTCTTCTTCTTGTGGCTGTTCTCGGATTCTTCCTCTTCGTCGCTCGCGTCGCGCTTCTTGGGGCTCGAGGCCCGCGAACCGGGTACCGGGGTGGCCTTTTGCGACGAGGGCGGCGTCGTGTCGTTCTGCGAACCTCCGTTCATCTTCTGAGCGGCGGCTCTGCTGGCGTTCCTGCCGCTGTTGCCGATGCACGAGCCCATGTGGTTGTTGAGACGAGTGACAAGAATGCATCGCTTGCATTTACTGCAGGTGGCCGAGGGGAAGGAGAGCACGTTGGGAGGTCGCTGGTCGGGGGCGGACGAGTCGACGCCATCCTTCTTCTCCATGTCCTTCTTCTTCTTGCCTCGACCGGGCCCGGGCCCAACCCAGCTTTGTCCGTAGATGTCGCACCCAACCTTGTCGATGTACGGCTGCTTCTTGCAGTATAGGATACCGGGATCGGGCTTCTTGGCGCCCTTGCCGTCGGTGGGATGTAGTAGTCGCGGGAGATGGCACTTGGGGCAGAGGATCTCTTTCGTGGTCTCGAGAGGGTTGCCCTTGAGCAGGACCCGTCCGTCTTCGTAGATGGCGGCGTCGGTCTCGATGCGCACGTCGGGTCTGGAGTCGGGCGTGGAGCTGTCTGAGGCGTCCGAGGCCATCTTCTCAACCTTGATGGCGGCCGTCTTGGCCCTGGCCGTCTTCTCTTCGCGATGGGTCTTCATGAGCAAGTCGGAGAGGATGTTGTACAAGACATCGTCGAGAACCGAATGTGCCTAGCCGAGGAGGAAAAGGAGCATCAGCATCGGGGCCAGCAAGCGACAGAGCATCGCCGAGCAGGGAATTGGCGCGACGGAGCGAGACGTGACATCAAAGTTTGAGCACGGAGCTCACGCATCGAGCACGAGCGTCGCCCCTGGGGAGCTGGGAAGAATGCAATGCTTACCAATTTGTCCATGCTGCCGGCATCGTCACGAGCCCGCACCAGGCCCGCCTTGCCGGTAGAGGAATTCATGACGAGCAAGACGACGGACCAAGGGGAGCAGGGGATGGAGGGGAGGGAAGAAGTATGGAGGAGGGAAAGGGTTCGAGAGCCTGACCCGATTTCCTGTGTAACTGTATTGGGAGGTGGGTGGAGGATGATGGATGGACGGACCGAGGGTGGTTTGGAAGAAAGCCCGACGCCGGGTCCGGGATTCACAGCGACGGAACGATGCGCTGCGAACTCGATCCCACAGCGCGCGAGGGGGGCTTGCTTGCTCTTTTGCAACGTGATTTTGCAAAAAAAAGCCAAACAAGAAACAAAGAAAGATAATGGCAAGTCAAAAAGGGGACTTTCCGAACAGTAAGATTTAGACCCGTGTAAGGTGGTTTTCGGGCTACTACTTTTTATTTTTTTTTTTCCCTTCCCCAATCCAGGGACGGTATTACAATGCGATGAAGTTTTGGAAGGGGGGCCACGCCTCAAGAGTCAGTGCTAAGGTGAGAATAATTTGGGACTCGCCCCAGGCTAAAAGCATCCATCCCAGATGGAGTTGATGAACCTTGTATTGAAGCAATCTGGGAGAGCCTCTGATTCAATCCAAAAATTCACTCCAGCCATCCCCTAGATTGGTAGATTGGGGAGCACGGGTGGGGCTCCGATGCTTTCGGGTACTTTAGCGGCATGTACCTTCCACGTTGAAAGGCTGGGGAACGCTGCTCGGATCAAGCCTCAGCGAACTCCCAACTGCAAGCCCGAGTCTCAACACTGTTTCGAAATGCCCTATCTCCATCTACCGCCCATCTGAACAACTGCTGGCCATTCCAGGCAGAGCGGCTGGTGCGAGCCCGCGGCCATCAGCCCCTCCCTTGTCGACGCCTGATGAACCCAATCCGAAGCGTCTGCTAAAAACGGGTTCGCATGCCTCGCAGAAACAACTCCCAGCTGGCGTGGTGCCTGACTTGAACAGGCGAAAGCCCACGTTTCTACTGGACGAGGAGGCCTAGCGGGGACTTGGCAGCCCGGTCTCGAGATGCCCATCTTGCATGCAGGTAACCCCATAGGGACTTGTGAGGGTGAAAAAGCAACATGCAACCGTTGCTCGGGGGTGGGGTACTTTGCTACAAGGTACCTTAGTACCTACCTACTAACCTCCCGTCGTTTATTTAGAGAGAGAGAGAGACAGAGAACAAGTAAACAGCGTCACTTGACATGTGTCTGTGGCATCGATGCAGATTTCAAATCCAATTGTCAGGCTAGAACATTCACTGCCGGACTTGTGCGCTGGCTGCTGACTGCTGACACGAATCAGCTGCAACGCGACTCTCTCCTTTACGGTTCATGGTGCGCCAGCAACGTAACTGGCCCGTTAATATAGGTAGGTGACGAATAGAACAACTTGATAACCATGGCATGGAAATCATGGTGGAAATACTTGCAGCAGCATGTACCTCACGTCGTCTTCTCCTTCAAACGTTGATACGCGGGAGAATGCAAAAGGCCTCCCCCGTCATAGTTAAAACAACCTATTTACACACCCGCTGTCGCAGCATCGTGCAGGGACCCTTCGTTGCTTTTCTCTGCTTCTAGTATCCTTCTTTCCTTCTTTGCCTGCCCGCCACCGGCACGCATGTGGACGGACCTACCCACCTGTATTCCATCATCGCTGATCCCCCTCGCGTTACCTTACCTTGGTTTTTCCTTTAATACAGGTCCCCCGTCACACCACTCGACACATGCCACCTCGCCCTTTCCTCGAGTCAGCTCTCCACAGCCATGTCGACGTTTGACTTCTAGCCCGATCACCTCCATCCATCTTTTTTTCCCTTTCCTCTTCAGATCCCCTCGTTAAAACTACCTTTCTTGGCGGGCCGACGCTGCATTTGTCCCCCAACCCACTACTACCCCGTTCTCTCGGTAGCCTTCGGCCATGTCCCTCCCTACCTCTTCGTCCGGTGGCAAGCTCTCCCAGCCCTCGATCCGCTCCTTTTTCCAGCCAAAGACTCCGACCTATGCTGCGCCGCCTGCTCAAACAAATGGCACTGCTGTCCCGCTCTCTCCTCCTCCTCCACCGCTTGTTTCCGCCCTAGCTTCCGCCACACCGTCCCTCGCGGCGCCCGTATCCTCCCACGCGACCCCCCGTTCTGCTGCCCTCGCCGATATCCCGTCTGAGGCTTCCGTCCGCCGCATCTCGACAGAAGACGTCCCTGCTCTACGCCGAATCAACTCTCTCCTCCTGCCTGTCAGCTATCCCGACACCTTCTACGAACGAGCCATTGACCCCGCCCTCTCTGGCCCCTTCTCCCGCGTCATCACTTGGGCACACCATGGCGAAGCACCCAAGGTAGTCGGTGGCGTTGTGTGCCGTCTCGAAGCTCCGATCGGTACCAAGTCAGAGCCACATGTGGCACACACCATCTATATTCAGTCCTTGTGTCTCCTGGCGCCCTATCGCTCCAAGGGCTTGATCAATGCTGCGGTCGAAGACATAATCCACACGGCCGTCCACGAATGTGATGCGCTTGTCACTTCAATCTCGGCCCACGTATGGACGGAGAACGAGGAAGGGCTGAAATGGTACGAGGGACGGGGTTTCCAACGCCAGGAGCCGCCTATCAAGGGGTACTACATCAAGCTACGTCCCGACTCTGCATGGCTCGTCAGACGTACCGTCTCCCCCATGAGCCTGAAGACCATGCCTGCTAGAACCGTGGCATCTACTGGCTTGCTCTCTCCTTCGAGCCAGCCACCACCAATGGCCTCTCCTACAAATGCTCCACCAAGAACGCCCTCTGGACAATCTTTCCAGAACCAGCGACCCGAGACAGAATGGAACGACCTGCCGGCGGACATGGCGCCCACTCTTCTTACACTGCCAAGAAAGGGTAGCGAGCCCGGGTCCAGCGCGAGCTCTCGAAGCAGCTCTACAGTCCGCAAGAAGAAGGACCGGTCGTACCCTGCTGCGGCTTTTGGAAGTTGAGCCTGTAAAACAAAAGAAAGCAACGAAGCAAAGGATTAGACATTTTCTTAGACACACAAAACGTACTTTTGTGATATAGAATTTGAGAAGCTCAAAACAATGAAACTATCATGGCTATGAATCTCGAGCGTGGCGTAAAACCTCCTAAATCATAAACAAAAGAGCCACTGGCCATACACACCGCCAGGGCCAACCCAACAACCGCAGATCCGTTTTCCCAAGGCGTTGGAACTCATATATATACAGCTTCGAAAAAACCACAGAAACGCCACCGAATGCATTCTGGCAAACGTGCTATGGGGATGTAGACGAGAAAATAGGAAATATCACTGGCGCCTAGCCCACCACATGGCGGCTATTGCTGCTGCTCCGAAAACACCCGCAGCGACCAGGAGCGGAGTGGTGATGGGCGATTCCTCTGCTGGGCGCGTGTGTTAGTTATGCATGCGCGACTTATGGTTTCCCGGAAGGGAGGCTTCTTACCAAAAGTAGACGTAGACTTTGACTTTCCGCCCAGCCCCCTGATGATTGTCTTGTAGTCCTCAGGCTTCTCCATGCCCGAGGCGACAAGCGCAATGAGTGCGGCTCCGACACCGCTACCGTCCTTGGCGATACCAATGCGGATCTTGTCGGCGCCCTTGGCACCGATGCCCTCAATTTCGCGGAGGGCCTCGTGGATCATATCGCGGAAGAATGGATAGTGCTCTACCAAGCTGCCGTCCACACCGATGTCAATGACCTCCTCGTTGGGGTCATCCAGCTTGCCTGACTGGATAGCGATGGCGCCGATAGCGACGGCAGAGAGACGGGCAGCTCGGCGGCCTACGGCATTGCAGATGGACTTGAAGGCTTGCGCATCCTCCAGAGAGGGCGTGTAAATGTGGAGCGCCTCAAGCTCCTGTCGCAGGGTAGATAGCTCGGGGGTGTTGTCGGCGGCGGCGACAGACAGGACGGCACTGTCCAGGCCCCAGGGCTTGAAAATGCCGGACTGAGCACTGATGCTCGTCGTGGTGGCCCAGTCGTTGTAGCTAGAGTTGAGATCCCTGAACAAGCCCGATTGCTCATTCTTCACCATCTCGACCACGGCATGTCGCACAATCTCGCCCAGGAACATGCCAGAAACGCGCTTCTCGAACATTTGGACGCCCGGGTTGACACTCTGAGCATCCAACGCGACATCCCAAGGTGTGGTGTGCAGGACGTTGAGCTGGTTGTCGAATGAACCCCACTCGGTGTTGATGACCATGTCGCCAGTCGAGGTGTCATATTCCCCCGAGATGGGCTTCTTGATGTTGGCCACCTTCTCAATGTAAGCCCCGTTGGTACCGGTGCCGAAGATGGCGCCCAAGAGCGACCCGTGCTTTCCTGTTGACGTATAAGATCGGGCCATGAGGGTTCCTACAGTGTCGTTGACGAGCGCTGCGACCTTGACGGGGAGATGGAGCTTGTCGATTTCTGTCTGCAGCAAGGCGCAGACATCCTTCCCCACAGCGTCGGGAATATCGAAGCCCTTGGTCCAACGAATGAGGTTGCCCTTGTTGATCGCGAGCTGCTGAACGGGGAAGCTGAATGTGAATCCAAGGCGGAAAATGTGCTCGTCGCGGAAGCCGGCAGCTTCGCTAAAGGTCGCGCGGCGGTGCAGGTGGCTGTTGAAGTGGTCGGTGTGGTGCTCCCTGAGGAACAGCTCAATCTGCTTGGCGAGGAAGGCAAACAGATCGCTGGCTGTCTTGGCTACCATGAGCTCTTTGGGGATGGCGACCTTGTTGTAGGTGAGGTTGAAGGTGGTGTCGCCGTTCAGCATGATGGAGCAGACGCGGAAGTTGGTGCCGCCAAGGTCAACGGCCAGGTAGAGGCCCTAAATATCGCAGTGTTAGCCATTCGCGACTCCTTGTATGCCCTTGGCTCGCGCGCTCACCTTTTCTGTGCCATTGGGAACTCCAGTGACGTATGTAGGAATCTGGCTGATGCTGGTGCCCTCCTTCTCCAATCCCTCACCTGCGGGGGAGACGAGAGTTAGCAAATGGCTCTAGAGCGCGATGCGATTGGGATGGATGGCATGGGGAGGAAAAGACGTACCCATCTGGCGAAGGAATTCCTTGACATGCTTGTTCACGTCTTCGGAGGAGAGGTCGAATTGCTCGACGACTCGCGTCGTGTCCTCGGCAAGAGGCATTGTGAGGGGTGCTGAGGTCGGATGTAGTATGGGATGAGGTGGTGGGTTGAGACAGACGGGGGAAGCGACGTTGAGCGAAGAAGCAGACCAAGGGCGCAGCGCGGAGAAGATATAAGAATAGGAAAGAGAGTTTGAATGCGAAGGAGAGTTTGCAAAGGGCGAATGGAAGCGTATGATCTGGAGCTTGGCGTCGAGCTATTTGCTGTGTCAGTGGCGTGTGCTAAGGCAACGCAGTTCTTTATATGGGGTGCAGGGATGGGCCCATCGTCATCGCTCGCGAGAGGGCAGACGGGTCACGGGCGCCAACGGGGTTGTTCCCAGGTCCAAATCACGCTCAGGAAAGCTGCTTGCCTAGAGCTCCAAGCTGTCTCCAGATGGTGGGTGACAAGGGCCATGGCTCTGCGGGGAGATTCGCCGAATGCCAAGCCCCGCAACGACCCAGACAAGCACCAGACCCAGCCAGCTAACGTAGCTCCGCCGGGGAGGCCCATCTCTCGCGTGTGCAGATTCAGGTGCAGGAATACCACCTCGATGGCTTTTTGCATGATGCAGTGATGTGTGCAATGAGGGGGGGTTGAGAGGAGGGGCAGTCCATACCGTGAGCAATAGGAGCAGAGCTATGACGGACCATAGGCTGCCGAAGACTGCAGAAGACCGCCTATGCGGTGTCTCTTGTCGCATGCTGATGCTGCTGGTCGGGTTGCTGGCGCTCAGCTTGCGGTCGCCTGCCGCCATTTCCGTATCCGATCCTGCCTGCGTCCCCTCGCAACCTTGCCGCTCTCTGCAACCTAACTTTGACTTGCCAAAGACGCCACTGGCGCCCCGGCCCGAGGTTTCTCTGATCGCGAGCCGCACTATTGCGAGAGGTAATTTTTATACTCAAAGCAACCTGCTCGCACCCGCGCGTTAGCAAGAAAAAGAATACACAGAGGGACCACACGAGGTGCCCCAACCGAAATTTGGGGGTTTGCATCTTCTCACCCACAGGCCTCGTGACGTATGGGCTGTTTCTCCGGCTTTGGGAATGCAGTTCTAGCTTGTCACTTTTTTCACTCCTCCCTTGTGATTATGGGGAGAAGGTTCCGTCTCACCAGGCCTCGGCGTCTTCGTGGAGAAGCAGGGGGGGATGTCTCGCCAATGGTGAGGGAGTAGTCGGGGGAGCTAGTGCGTGGTCAGAAGGAATTGCTACGTCAGAAACGGCCCGTTATCTTTTGTGTTTTTTGCTGGTCAATGCAGCCTTGCGCTTGCTGCTGGCAGGCATTGCATTGCGGAGGAAACAGTCCAGCTGGCCGTGCGACACATATCGCAGCCCGCTGCACCAGCCGAGTGGATAGGGAAAATTGGCGAAGAATAATTGTAGGTAATTGTGGACGCGACGACGCCCGAGGAGTGAGGGGAGGAAGATTTGCGAAAGCCACTCACTCACTAAAAGTTGCGCTCCGTCACACCTGAGGCGACCTGATCAACAGGTGACAAGCCACCCACGGCCAAAAACAAACGTCAAGCGGTAGTAACGTCGACGGCGAAGCGGGTTTGGTCGCTCACGAACGGACGATTCAACATGAGGTCTCTCGGTCGGTACGATCAACAGGTGACGCGGTGAAGGCGATTTGTGTGCACCCCCGCCTTTGCCAATGGCTTGAGAAGGTGTTACCGCAGATTCCGGTGCGAGGAACGGTATTCTCGGGCTCCCCGCAAGCCTCTGGACAGACCGACCTGCTTCTGTCTGCTCTCGCTGTGTTGCAGATCCAAAGCAACCGATGGCCGATGTCTGCGTCGTGGAAATGGCAGCTTCAGACGAGACGAAGTAAAAGGCGGTCGATGCTACCCAGACAGCACTTGCCCCCGTGTTGTGTCAAGTGGCCTCAATGCCAAACCCCATGCAAAAGCCTGTGCGCTACCAACACCAACGCCTAGTCCCTAGCATATGAGGTACCGGGCACTCTCACGATCCACCATGGCCTCACCCAGTTGAGGACTTCGGCGGGGTGGAGGGGCTTTCCATTTCAAGGCCAGCAGTGGGTCAGTGACGAAGAAAACGAAAACGCAAACAGGTTGGACCTGAAGATGCTTTCATCATTGCATCGTCCGCTGTCTTCCAGAATGCATATTTCGCGTTCCGCCTCCACGACACAGCCATGCACAATTAATACACCAAAAAAAGCAGATGGCATCCGCATCTTTCGCTAAACTTCTGGACAATGCGTGGAAATCCTGATTTCGGCTCGAGCAACAGGTCGTGTAATTTTCCACACTCAGTATCATAAACACCAGCATCAGTCAAACAAGATGGATCTCTTTGGACAGCAAAGGTAGATATCCCACGGCCGAATTCGGGGTAATTTGCGGGACGTGCCAATATCTGTGGACCTCCAAGTTCATTGCGAATTGCAGGTGAGGCTGCTGGTGGGCACTAATTTTGAGGTATGACGATTGCGAAGTGGTCTCGACTGAGATCCGGATTAATTGACATCGTAGGTGTACGTCCACAGAATCGCATATATCAACTACTATCTGGCATTCCCGTGTTGCCTGCGTTTTCGTTCCCGGCATATAATGCAGGCAATGAAAGATCAACAACCCTAGCGTGCGGCAGATCAACACTGCAAGAGTTGTAAAACATCGATCGAAAGACTATTCCGGGCACACATTGTGCGCCGTCTCATTATGTCGCCGGCCAGATCCTGCCTGCAACAGCACACGACCAGACTCTATGCTCCTTCAGTAGGATCTCCCAAGCTGGTCCGGAGACCGACCATACTAGCAGCCCGTCACGACTACAGGCTCTGCTCTGGCATCTAACTCGCGGTGTTCCATCTGCCCTCGAACCTTGCAGCGGGTTTTCCCTTCACGAGCGCCGCTTTCAACTGAGGAAGACGTCCATCTTAGAATAACGATCCGACTCATTATTGCACATTTGTGGTGAAGCTCGGCCAAGGCCCTATCCCACAGCCAGGTGGGAGGCTGAAATATCTGTTCCCTCCGGCACAACGACGTTATTGGACAACATACGATGCGTTTTGATGTTAATTGGTCCTTTACTATACATGCTCAGCCTTACCACTCCCCAAGGCATGATGGTAGTCGGTTGAGCAAGACGGGGTAGAGATCCCTGAAGTGAGAACGACAGGTCTCTGAGACCACGTGGATGGATAGTGAACCAGGTCAAACCGGCCGGCGCATTTATCTGCTATACCGAGCCTGGCTAGATCGATGCCCTACTGGGCCCTTGGGCTTGGGAGACTGCGGCTGACAGGACCGAGAACGAATGGCACTACACTGGTTCGCTGCTTGGCCGTGTCGACCCTGTCAGGGAATTGCAGTCCATGGCCTGGCGATTAATGCGTCTTAATGGGGAAGGGGTCTTGGCCCGTCTTAGAAGGCCAAGATGCAGAGGCTTATAGAATTACTAAGATGATATGCAGTCTGTGCGCTCGCGTCGAATCAACAAGCGAGGGTCCAGGATTCTCTGCTGGCCGCTCGGAATCGTTCTCTGGTATGGGACAGCTAGGCGCGCGCAAAATAACCCCAGACGGGAGGAGGCGTTGGGAAGCAACGGAGGCAGGGAGGGCTTGGCCCTGTCTGCTTCGTACCAACGGAGGATGCTCTGCTCTCACATACTGCGTGGAACAAAGAGACAACATTGCTTGTTGGTAGCCACCCGGAGAGTGCTGCCATTCTAAGTCAACGTGATTCGTCGACAATCCCAATGGTAGAGTTCCATGGTCATTAAGATGAATGTCGAGGCCGTACAACAGGGCATAAGCAAGCTACGCCTCGCCCTTGCATTCCACTGGACAAATCATAGCACGCCCACCGAGGCAGATGCTTGTGAGTTGATACCATAAGCCAATTAGAGCCCCTCCATGTCTAAGAGTTTCTTCTATGCGGGTCCAGCTCAATCACACCCTCCTGGTCAAAAGTCCTACGAACGTCCTACCGTACCGGCGGAAGAGCGAGCCAGTCAAGAATACGAATGTACCATGTGGCATGCCGTCCCGAATAAACCGAGAAATTTTACGGCGAGAAAAAAAATATGCATCGACAAGGACCTGTTCACCGATGGTCAAAGTCTACTCATTCACCCACCAACGTTCAAGTAGAGGCAATGCACTGTGGCTAGTAGGGCGTACTAAGGTAAGTTTATACTATGTATATCAGGAGATGGCTTAGCCACTCCAAGAACAGATGTGAGAAATTGTGGCTGTGGAATACTGGAAGCTGGTTTTAGCGATGGCGCCATGTGACTGACCGACTGTCACCGCCCACCCGGTTGTGAGCAATGATGTGCATGGGGCATCACAGGACTGGTTGTACGCAATCCGCCATGCTCTGGATTAATAATAGCCCATGATCCGCGACGGCAATAAATGAGGTTTTGTGTAGGAACCGATCATGATGATATCCAGCCTCGACACAGCTCGCCTGATTCACAGCCAGCGCTTACGTCCTGTCAAATACGCCTCACCCAGCCTCCAAGCACCACCTATATCTATTCATATACCACAAGCCAAAAGCCTTTGTACTGGAATGACATCAGATACCCTGAACCGCCGTGAAAAAGGGACGCGAGAGAAGCAAAACAGGCAACCAGCCAACACCGGCGTTTGGTTCCTACAATAACCCATTCAGCCTGCGACTAATCTGGTGATAAGGGAGCGGTCCCCTCCTAGAGCCACTCTAGACCCTTCAGAACCCACCTCGGGGTGAATCCTCTCCAGCGCTAGAACTCCTTCGATTCTTAGTCCTTCGCACTCGAGCGCTCAGCCGCTGGTGGACTGTGGACTGGAGCTGCAGCAAAGGCCAGGGCCACGGTGCATCCGTAATACAGCACCTACGGAGCATCATCCGATATTGTCGAGAATCCCCGGCCACCCCGTCAGCAGGTTGAGCGCAGACGTGCGCCGTAGAGGCACACCAGGGCGGCAGGTATCTTGACCAAAAGGCATTGTCCTTACCTTACCCCACGGCTTGACTGGCTTTTGGTTAACCCGCCTCTTGTAGCTCAACTGCTCGACTGGGATCGGCTCTTGATTAGCACCACTTGGGGCCTTCTTCAGCCACGGCGTCAATATAACGCTTGTCGACTGCCTCAGGCGGCAACGCTTCTGGGCTCTGTTGGACGGACCCAGTTGGGGCAAGCGAGTACTTATTATTACAACCTTGCCTACATACGGAGCACCGACATCGTGCTTCCCGCCTCCCGCCTGCCTGCCTGATCAGGTCCAGCCCATACTAGAGCTGTAGATAACGCCTGTGGCCAAACACTTCTATCACCTGCTAACAACCCCAGAGCTGGTCTTCAAGGAAAGGTACTTTCGCCTGCTCAGCCCAGCCCATTTCTGGCCCTGACCGAAGCCGAGCCGAGCCATCAAATCAAAACCCAGGGCCGAACAATCAGAAGAAGAGAAAATAAAAGAAAAACCAAAAGAAAAGGAAAAGGGAAAAAAAATCAACGTGGGCGCGGCAGGCACCTCTCAACCCAGCACAGTCCAGCACAGTCCAGCACAGGCCAGCAGGAGCCAAGAAGCTGTAGGCCGCTAGCACCTGCCCTACAACCTTCCCGTACCAGGTTGCCCTCTGAGCCCAAACCCGCCACCTAAACCCGACCTGACCACACCCCTCATCCGCCGCCCGGGGGACTGTTGCTAATTTCTGACTGTCCCCGATTCTTTCTGCATGCACTTGGTTCCCCTCCCCCCCTCCCCCGTCGCTGTCCAGTCTCGAGTCCCCAATCACAGTTCCCCGTCGGTTGTCCTACAGCCTCTCTCTGCGCCTCGCCATTAGGTTTCGCTGCGACCGACTAAGGGAGGAGTCCTACCCAGCCAGCGCCTCTCCATCGTAATCCTTTGACCCTGTGCCTTCTCACCTTTCTTTTCTCCTCCTGCGCCCGCTCCCCCATTTGGATTCTCCCCTCTTCTTCCTCTTCCATATGAGTTCTATGAACTCCCGCTTAACCAAAGCCTTTGGGTTCGGAAAACGCAAGTCGTCAGTCGGCAGCATCCAGAGCCCTGAGGGAGCATCCCTCCCTTCCAGTACCCCTCCTCCCGGCCAGAGACCTCAACAGCCGCAGCCGACGCAGACGCAGACGCAAACGCCGCCCCAGCAGCAATACCAGCTCCCACTCCCCGGTCAGACTGCTCCCCTTGGAGCCTCATCATCCACAACCACTCTCCCCATGAATCATCCGCCCCCTTCAGCAGCGAACCGCCCTCCCAGCTACGCAGCCGCTTATCCCCAAGGTTCGATCAGCGCACCGCTTGGTCTAGGTCGCAACATCCCGCTCACGAATCCAGGTAACACCCGTACCCCGCCCGCCGCCATGGCTGGAGGTCCTCCTCCCATCAACACCGGCGCGCCGGTCGGCTATCCTCCCAACATGGCCCCCATGGGCAACCCTATGGGAGGGCCGCCTGGCTTCGGCCAGCAGGGCTATCCTCCTGGCCCCCCTCCTCCCGCTGGCGGTCCTATCGCCCAGCAGTTCCAGCGGGGTAACCCTGCTGCCGAAGTTGAGGGCGCCAGCCGGAGCAAGGCCCAGCTGATTGTCGGCATCGATTTCGTGAGTTGCTCCCTGCCAAATCCTCCATGCTCCCGTCGATGACACCGCGGCTAACGATTGAGGGGCTACGCTAGGGCACTACCTTTTCCGGTGTCGCCTTCGCCTTCGCAACGAACAACGAAGCCAAAGAGGATATCATCACCGAGTGGCCAGGAGCTGGTTCATACACCAAGCAGAAGGTGGGGTCATCTCGAGCTGTTGGGCAATAGCCTCTCGCTGACTCAAGAATCTGTACAGATCCCAACTGTTCTCTACTACGATCAATACCAAAAGGTAGTAGGATGGGGCCCCGACATTGCTGACGCTCTCGCTCCCACCGGCTACCCCAAGCCCGGTGTGCAAAAGGTGGAATGGTTCAAGCTGCAGCTCATGCTCAGTGGCAACACCTACATCGATCCCATCAACCTGCCTCCCCTGCCACCTGGCAAATCGGAGATCGATGTGGCCGCCGATTACCTCTTCAAGCTGCGCCAGGCCATGCGTTCGGCTCTGCAGAAGACCCTGGGTGAAGTGTTCAACCGAGAGGAGCGCAACATCAGGTACTACCTCACGGTGCCTGCCATCTGGAATGATGCCGGCAAGGCGGCCACCCGTGCTGCTGCTATCCAGGCTGGTTTCTTGCGCGACGAGAACGACAACCGCTTGACGCTTGTCTCCGAGCCCGAAGCCGCTGCCCTGTTCTGCTCCAAGACTGGACTTCTCAATCTCAAGGTTCACGATGCCGTACTGATTGTGGACTGTGGTGGTGGTACCGTCGATTTGATCGCCTACGAGGTCGAAGAGGAGAACCCCTTCACCGTGGCTGAATGCACCGCTGGTTCAGGCGATTCTTGCGGTTCCACGGCACTCAACCGCAACTTTAGTAACATCCTGCGAACCAAGATCCGCAAGATGAAGCTGCCAGACGGCTCCAAGACGGCCGGCCGCGTCTATGCCAAGTGCATTATGGATTTTGAGAACAGAATCAAGGCCGACTTCAGAAACAACGGCCAGAAGT
Organism: Stachybotrys elegans; assembly: GCA_020746835.1. NCBI lineage: Eukaryota > Fungi > Ascomycota > Sordariomycetes > Hypocreales > Stachybotryaceae > Stachybotrys > Stachybotrys elegans. The sequence continues at coordinate 184,936 of JAGPNK010000008.1, read as the reverse complement.
GGGCCGTCGACGTCGGTATCGAGGCCGAGTTCCCCGAGGCGGGAATTGAGGAGGGCTATATGACTTTCACCAACGAGGAGATTCTCCAGTGCTTCGAGCCTGTCGTGAACCGAATTCTGGAACTGGTGCGAAACCAGATCATCGCCATCCAGGCACAGAACCGAACACTCCAGAACATCCTGGTCGTCGGTGGTTTTGGTGCCTCGGAGTACCTGTTCCAGCAGATCAAGCTCCACGTCCCGCCTCAGTTCCAGTCCAAGGTTGTCCGACCCATGGACTCGGTGGCGGCAATCGTCAAGGGAGCCGTCACGGCCGGTATCACGGAGCGAATTGTGACGCACCGTGTCGCCCGTCGCCACTACCTCATGGCCACGCTGCAGCCATTCAAGGAGGGCTACCACCCCGAGGCCTACCGTGTCCCCTCGCTCGACGGCAAGGATCGATGCAAGTTCACGCGCCAGATCTTTGTGCAGAAGGGCCAGAAGGTGAAGAACGGCGAGCCGGTGAAGGTGTCTTTCTTCCGACAGGTTGCCCCAGGGGCAACCCTCATGTACGAGGATATTCTCTACGCCTGCGACGATGATGTTTGCCCCGAGTACACTAAGGATCCTCGTAAGTTTTGCTTGTCTTTATGGGGGAAGATGTTGGGCCTTGAGCTAACCATGATCAAAACAGGCATCAAGGAAGTCGTCACTCTCACGTCAGATCTCTCGCGCAAGAATCTCGAGAAGGATTTCGAGAGGATGGATACCCCCCAGGGCACTTTCTACCGTGTTTACTTCGACATCTATCTCACCCTGGATGGTTCTGAGTTTAGCGCCGAGCTTGTTTGTCAGGGCGAGGTTATGGGCCGCTGCCGATCACGCTTCAGGTAATGGAGTAAGCAGGCGCAAACGACAGAACATGAGTGTTGGCGATATCGAGCGAGTGAATTGCAACGCGCCGATGAACAGGAAGAAAACTGCAAGGCTTCGATAGAGGCGGCTTGCGGAGAGACGGAATGATACCTACAAGCATAGGGCATGCCCGGACAAAGGGACGTGCCACATCTGCAGTCCGCGAGCGCGATATGGATGGATGTACGCAGAGGAGAGCGGCTGGCCAAAGGGGTGTGGCCGGACTGGCGATAATAACAGGAGCAAAGTAAGCCCGGCATTGGATGGAGGTGAGGAGAAGGCGCACGAGTGGCCGGGCAGCAGCTTGAGGTCTTGATTTTTGGTTCAAGCTTGGGAGGATACATGAATGACCATTATGATTGTCGAGTCGTACATACTAGTCACTAGAAGATATACCAGATATGCTTGACAAAGACGGGCGTGACGGTGAAGGTGAAGATAAAAGGTGAGGTTCCTGGAGCCAATCGACTGGTGAGTGGGGCTTCCGCTGACAAAAGATGCCCCGCATGGGAGGGAAAGACGGTAAAAGATGATTGGCTAAATGTGGGACAAAGGGTGGCCCCAGCTCCTCTCCAGGGAGCTCGTAGGCGATTTCCACCAAGTCTTGACCCTGGCTCTTCCAAGATGCTCCTGCGTCATACCTCCTCTCTCGCTCCTGCAGCCGACAACCAGTTCCCAGATTCCCGCCAGCCGCAAGCCAAGATGCACGCTTCCAAGGCCATGGCTGGAGTTTTCCTATTGGGCGGAAACCATGGATTCCATGGCGCCTGGCACAGCCTATTTCAGGGCTGCGCTACGTCAGGAACGGAGCATGGAGGCCATGTGAGCTGAATGCGAAATGTGCCTGGGGTTCTTTCCAAAGTGGTTATTATCTACCATATCCTCCACGTCCATCTTCACCTCCACCTTGATCCTCTTCTTGCGACGTGTCATGGCATATATATAATATTCGTATCCTTTGGCATCGTTGCATCGTCGCATTGTCGAGTTCGTCAAGAATCACCTGTACTACCGCTCGTCCCTCCCACTCGCTTCATCCTTCTGCTCGAGGACGCAACTCGGACTCCAACCCACCTACACCACCTACGACACCTCCGCCTCGTATCCTGGCAGCCACCGTCTTGTGTGTCGCCCGCTGTGATGAGACTCGCCCTGTAGCCATACTCGAACTGCTATTCTGTCTCTCGCTCGTCATCTAGGATTGGTCGAATCTCCAACACTGGGCTACGGTACACAACACAGCGTCGTGTTAGTCTTAGCGGGAGCGCCATGGCCTGCTCTGCCAATCGCAGGCGTGCCCTTGCAGCACCGTCCCTGAGCCACATCATCACTACGGTAGTCGCCGGCGCCGCCATTATCGGCCGGAGCGCACAAGCATCGCAGGTACCCAAAGTCAAGTTCCATTGGGAGGCATCATCTTCCGGTCAGTTCAAACGTGGTTCCGCTGCTAAGCGAGAGCCCACGTTCGACGACTGGGATGGAAAGGTTCCTCTAAACATCACCAATAACTGCGACTCGACCATATGGCCTGGAATTACTAGTCAAGCAGGCAGTGGTCCTGGCACAGGTGGTTTTGAGCTTGGTCCTGGCGAGCAGAGAGGGCTCTGGGTATCGCCTGACTGGCAGGGGAGAGTCTGGGGCCGGACCAATTGCACCGTGGATGGCGACTCATGCCAATGCATGACAGGCGATTGTTTTGGGAAGCTGGATTGCGAGTTCAGTGTAAGTGGTCCACGATATACTGACATGGCATTGGGGAAACTTATTCAAATCAACAGGGCGCGACACCAGCGACATTGGCCGAGTTCACCCTCTCGGGAGGAATCGAAGGCATGCAGACTTTTTACGACCTCTCACTTGTCGATGGCTACAACATCCCCATGGGAATAAACTACATCCCGGCCGAGAACACGACCTTTATCCCTCCTAACCTCACCAACTGCGCCTGCATAGCCACCGCGGGATGGCTTTACAGCAACGCAGGAACGGGCACTTACTACACCAACTCGAGCTACCCGGTTCCGCTCGAGACGTACGAAACCAACGACGACATCCGAAACTGGTGCCCTTGGCCCTACCTAAAGTTCCCTCCCACCAAGCCTGGAGACGGCATCTATCCCTACCCCGATGACCACATCGAGCGACCTACCTTCTCCCCCTGCAACAGCGCCTGCGCTGCGACGGGTTCCGATAGAGACTGCTGCGAGGGAGAATACCGCGACCCCAACATCTGCAGGCCCTCGGCCTACAGCCAGAACATCAAGGCGATATGTCCAGACGCCTACAGTTTCGCCTTTGACGACCAGTCGTCTACCTTCATCATCCCCAAGGGTGGAGGCTGGGAGGTGGTCATGTGCCCGGAGGGACGCTCGACTAATATTCTTCGCCAGCTCGGGGCCGAGATGTCAGAGCTCGCCAATTCCGGCACGCTCTCAGAGGCCACCGTTGACCGGCTTAAGAACGCTACCTACGTCCAGGCCGTCAGAGAGGCCGCCGGCATAGCCCTATTGCCTGCTTGGGGTTTGGCTGCTACCGGTGCTCTGCTTTCTATCGTCTTCATCTCGATGTAAGGTGCACAGGCAGATTGTATTGCAACTTGTTTCAATTCCCATACAAGAGCCACCGAGGGCTGGCCCTCGTGATGGTTTGCGAGAACTTGGTTATTTCACAACGAAGTAGTGTTTCTTGGGTTCCTTTCCTCTAGTGTTACGGGCCCTGGGTGGGCGGCATGGAGGAGGTCGACACGCCGGTTATGATTGACGTATCATGTTATATCCTAGATTCCCCTTTCCCTTTTTTGTCTCCTATTGAATAAGAACATCGGCAGTTGCTCGATTTCCCTGTCTACCTTTATACAGGTCTAGAAGTAAACCGCCCTTTATGCTTTCGCAAATAACCCACAGCCGCTTCGAACCATGACTCCTCGCAACTCCACGCATAAGGGTTCCCCCATTATGGCTGCGCCTACCTCTTCTTCTTGTCCTTTCTCCTGCGCTCCCACTCTGCGCGTTCCTCGTCGTCGCTACCGCTAAACTCTGCGTCTTCATCGCTCTCATCCATATCCAGTAGAGCGACACCGCTACTGCTGCCCTGGGTGTTGACAAAGTCGCCGGCGTTCTGGCTCGCGTACTCGTGCTTCTCGATGAGCTCGCGCATCTCCTTGTTGCTGGGGTCGACGAGCTTGAGCGCCGTGAGGCCGCCCTTGTTCTTGACGCGCGGGTTGGAGCCGGCCTCGAGCATCATGCCGACGAGGGCCAGGCCGAAGGGCCGCTGGGCAGGGGGTTCCGAGTTGAGCCAGCGGATGGCGGTGTGTAGCGGCGTGTCGCCCTCGGTGCGGTTGATTGGGTCGCACTCGAAGTCGGGCTGGTCGAGGAGCATGTCGATGACCTCGTCTGCGACGCGGGGGGGTTAGAAGGGGGGAGGTTCAAGATGTAGAGAGGTCAGAGGGGAAATGGTGTGTATGTACAGTTTCCGCGCGAGGCGGCCTCGTGGTATAGGTAGTTGCCCATGATGGTCGTGGTGTTGTTCAGGAGGTCTGTGATCTCCGCGTCGGATTTGTCCTCGAGCAGCTCATTGAGCAGGTCGGTGTTGTTGCGGCGGCATGCCTCGATGAGAAGCTCCTTGATGGAAGCGCCCTGTGTATCCTCGCGTCAGGCCATCTGTTGGAACGCGAAACAAAACTGTTTGTGCAGGGTCCCCTCTTACCTCGTGCTCTTCCTCGGGCATACTGGCGGTGGGATGGTACAAGGACAAAAGGGTCGGCCGAACTGGCGGTGGCGGTGAAGTACGAAGCTCGCTGGAAGGGCCGGGTTTTTTTTTTCTTTACCAAGGAAGCGGCGGAGGGGAGAACGGGACGACGCTGACGGACGGGATTCAGGAGAGAGAGGTGTGCTGGTCAAGGTTGATGGGATGGGATGTTAACCTGCGGCGTTGATGGAGGGGTCGTTGTTGTTCCAGGCAGGGGGGCTGCTCGAGAGTGGAGGGGCAGCGGCTCTGGCTTCAGGCACTCAATGCGCTGCTGCACTAAGAGAAGAACAATGCCAGTGGAGCCTGTGGGATTGGTTTCAACCTCCATTTCACCCCCACCATCTTTTTTCGTTTGAGCTTTTGCCAACCGAACCGAAAGGACCTTGAACTGCAACGGTTCGCGAACGCCCGTGTATATCTGCAGTGAACGGGACTTCGAATCAGAGAGACCGTCCGAACCGTTACCAAGCCACCTACTCGGAGCCTACATCTTCGACTCGACGGCGAGTCCCCAATATCCGCCCACCATGCTACTCTGTATGACTCCCACCACGTCTTCACCTCCCCTCCCTCCCTCCCTCCCTCTGCTCTCTCTTTCTCTAACCAAAGGCCTTTTTTTCTTAGTCTGCCCTCACTGCGCCAACATCCTCACCGTGTCCAACAACAACAGCAGCATGAACCGCCTCGAGTGCCGCACCTGCCCCTACGAGCACGCCATCACGGAGCCCATCTTCTCGCAGCGCAAGTTCGAGCGCAAGGAGCGCGACGACGTCTTCGGCGGGCCCGGCGCCTGGGACAATGCGCAAAAGGGCCGCATCCAGTGTCCCGCCGACGGCTGCAACGGCAGCGAGGCCGCCTTCTACCAGATCCAGATCCGAAGCGCCGACGAGCCCATGACGAGCTTCTTCAAGTGCATGACCTGCGACCACAGATGGCGTGAGAACTAGGGAGGGAGGGGGGTTCCCTTTTGAGGACGTCTTTTGCGAGGAGTTAGGGGGGCGGCACCTTTTGGCTTGGGCGTTTATATCTGCTTTTTCGATTAAAAAATAAATTACGAGGAAGACCGGCGTTGTAGCGGGCAAGGAATACCGCCCAGCGCATATCATCGATTACATGGAGGATAGAGAAACAACAGTGTATAAAACTCTAGATCGACCCTAAACCTACACCCTTCACCATCGTCTATTTCGTAGACAGTGCTTGACCAAGGAAACGAAAGAAGTTTGCATCAAGGCGTACATGTTATATGTTGATCGACCGCATCGCTGAACTGCGGCCCACTGATCATCCGATCGAGGCCACAGCCATGACTCGGTCTCTCAGGTATGACGCAAACCACGGCTCGTCTTCTTCATCCCACGCAGCGATGAATAGCACTATACACGGTTGCAAGACATCTCGACTTCGATAGGATAACAGTAGTAAAATAACAACTAAATCTATAGCCCGAAGGCTCAAAGGAATGTGTGGGTATATATATGTTGTATGGGACACCTCCCCTGCCGGCAACTGAAGGAAAGACAGCAGTCGACAATCAAATTCAAAATCCAGGCCAGATGCCACGATTTCATCCCCTCTGGACATACTGGCTCCAAACGCCCTTCCCTTTTGATTCCGCATAATGATACATGGTGAATGATTGATTGTTTGTTGGGTTGTTTTTCATGTTTTTTTCTTCTTCTCTTTCGGTTTCTCAAAGATTCTGAAAATCGACAATGTTGTTTGCCATTGAGAGAGGCGCAGTCGTTGGTCATGGTTATAGCTGAGACCAAGTCGTGATACTGAATACTTAGTTCTTCTCATCTGCGTACTGCTCCATCAGAGCCGCCTTTTCTTCCACCTGGGCATTGTCGGTAGCATGCCAAGGCTGCTCTCGGCGGCCGCCGCGAACCCATCGAGCCAGGTGGATGATGGAGGTGCACAGGACGGTGGCGAGGCTATTGATTGGTTAGCACGGAGTCGCTGAGACAAGAGTAGGCGAAGAACGTACCATGCGACGAGGACGCCGGCCATGAGGCCCATGAGCGCAGGGAGGAAGAGGTGGGTAGCAATCTGTCGTACGAGCTCGCCAAAGTTGCCGTGGTGGCCGTGTCTGTGGCCGTCGTGGCGGTGGTGCGAGCCAGACTGCTGGCCGCGGAAGCCCTTGCAACCCCTCGAGTTTTCAAACATCTTTCTCAGGCGGCACAGCGTGGTGTCGCACTTGGAGGCGTCATTCTCGAGGATGGCGACGTTGCCCATGAGGAGCTCGCCGTTGGGGGCCTGGATCAGCTTGATGTCGAGGACGGGGACGCCCTTGACGAAGTGGTTGCCGACCTCGACAATCTCGAGCTGCACGCCCAGGACCTCGAGGTGCTGCTGGTCATCCTTGCCCAGCTTGGTGATGGCGAGGCTGTAGCCCAGCCTCTGCCACTTGGTCTTCTTATGGGCCCTCATGACGGAGGCGTTGAGGTCGTGCAGGGGATCGGGCGTGGGGTACAGCTCCAGACCATTGAGGGTGAATCGGTTGCCGTCCTCGATGGCGAGGTTCATCTCCATGCTGGTGCGCTGGCCCCGGCATTGCCGGCAGGGCAGTTGGAGGGTGTGGGCGAAGGCGGTCGGGGGCAGCTGTACGGCGTCGGCCTCGACGGGCAGGATCCTGAAGGCGCCCTCGTCGGCTGGCGGCAGGTCGCCGGTGATGAGGAAGGCGGCGGCGGTGGCCGCGAACAGGAGAGGTTTGAACAACATGGCGAGCTGTCAAGCCGTGCGGCGGATGGATCGGATCAGGTGGATTGATGGGCGGCGGATGTGGTACTAATACGTCTCGAGGTCCAGAGGCCGGAGTAGCGATGGGGAGAGCTCAAGAGATCATGGATCAGTGAGAAATGGAGCGAGAGAGACACGACGGCACGTGCAGCAGGTGGTGATGGAAGTAAAGTAATAAGTGAGCTGGGCAGTGGCATGGATGGCTCGGGTGGCGAAAGGACCGTCAGACCGAACAGCCCGCGAGGAGTGAGGAGTTGGCGGTGTTGGCGCCGGCGCTGGATGCCACTAGTCCAGTAGAGCCTGGGAGCCTAGAGCTGACGCGGGAGGGGAAACGTGAGCCTTGGCCTAATCGAGCAAGAGGGCCCCCACATTTCCGGCGAGGGACTTACTAAGGCGTGGTCGGCTACCGCACCCGCGAGTACCCCCGCCACTCTATCCGGGCCCAAAGGATACTTTATTCGCAGGTAGCCCGTAGGGGCGGGAAGCGGCTGGCACTTTGTTTCCGTCGTTTCCGGCACCGTAGGATGGTCGCGGGGACCTGCGCCCGCTGCTGAATTTCGCCTGTGCTTGGAGTACCTGGTACGCGCGTCAAGGAGGCCATGTCACACGACAGCCAGTGGCTGGAACAGGCAATGCTTGACGCACCTCGGATGCATTCCACCATATTATGTATTGTTGATAACCACCAAAGGATTATTAGGGGAAGGACGCAGGCGCCTATTCGTATCCACCACAGCAATACGAACCCTCCGTCGGACATTCATTCGACGGTAATCTACGCTGGAATGGAGGCGATTCAATCTCTTGTTATTACCTACTATCTAGGGAACCATACAAACCATCCACTACACTATACTGCACCCATGCTTTGTCTGAATCCTTCTCTTTCTCTCAACAGAACTCCATCCCGTGCTCAGGCCAAAAAGCTGCCAATCGCCAATCTTAAGTGGTGCTATCGCCAAGTGAAACTAATCCAGGCTCTCACGAGCCTCCAGCCCAGCACCGTATCTTCTACAAGCACTACGCATCCGGTACCTCGCGCCCAGGCCACACTTGCTTCTGTTTCTGTTTCTGTTTCTGCTTCAGCTTCTGCTTCAGCTTGGCCCAAAGCCCACGTCCATTGAGGCTCTGGCCCGGGTTGACCCCTTCACCCAGCTCCGTCGTGTTGCCGTGTCTGTGAACTGGTGAATCGCCGCCCCATGGAAAGTTGGGGTCGTCAGGCAGCTTGGTTGCGACCAACTCGCTGCCGCTAGGTTCAGCTTGTCCTTCCACACTCTGCGATTGCGATTGTGATTGCCCGGACTCGGATTCGGACTGGCGCGGCGACCCGCTGATAACTAGCGTCTCCAGCGTCGTGGGTAAGGGGTATCGAGAGCTCGATATGGTTGCCGATAAGGATACTGTTGATCCATGTTAGCCCTGCCAGGTCTATCTCAGGGTTCTGGCCGCTCCAGGTTTCTTACCTGTTGAATCATCTCCAGGCGGTGGCCCGTAGGAAAGTTCTGTGCTACTGGTTACCATGCTCGTCGTTTCAATTTCCGCAGTGTCTGTCGTCAGTCCCAGCGTGCAGATGGAGCTCGAGCTCGGCGTGCTTGTGGTGTGACATGGGCTTGACGTTGGCGTTGTGCTTGTCGTGGTAGTATTGTGGCAAGGCCAGGCCGGCTCCGTCGACACAGGCCGAGCTTTGCTTGTGGTGTTAATCGCCAGATACGATGTGCATGCTGTCGATGTAGACAAGCCCGTGCTGGTCTCTGCAGAGGTCCATTGACTGGCGTTGCTAAAGGAGGCAACAGTGCTGCTGAGCGCGGAACCTGTTGACCAGATCGATGTTGTGGTGGCCCAGACAGAAGAACTACCTGCTCCGGTGCCTGTGGAATTGGACCAGCTAGTCGGGACGGGCAATGATGACGATAGATATGGACCGGTCGTCGTGACACTGGTTGCGTTGGACCACCGGCTCGAAGTAAATGGGCCACCGCCCGAAGACCATGAGCTCGTCCAAGCCGTTGCGCCTGTGGACAAGACGGAGCTGGCGGTTGGCGAGAAGATATTCGTACTAACCGAGCTTGTATTGGTGACGGGCAAAGCAGTTCCACTGGTGAGTGTAGAAGAATTGAGCCCAGGGACTGAGGTAATCGTGCTGACGGTCGGAGACGATGGCACTCCCGTCGCCAGAGATGTGGTGAGCCTCGTGGAAGGGAACTCGCTGTTGGTAAGGGAAGAGTTGGTGGTCGGGAAGGGTGGTTCAACCGTGGTAGGGTATGAAGTCACTGTGCCAGGGCTACTGATCACGGTGCTATTCGCAGTTGGCCAGGGAGGCAGAGACGTCGAAATGCTCGCCGTCGTACTGTTTGTCGTGGGCAATGTGGGCGACACCGGATAGCCTGTTGAAAAGGACGGGGAAATGGAAGAGAATGGGACAGATGGGCCCAAACTTCCATAAGTAGGGCTGAGGGAATGCGAAGCTGATGCTGAATCTGTCGCATTCCAGTATACTGACGAATGGAAAGACACTGTTGCGCCTGACGAAGTGGTAATGATACTCGAGTACGCTGTTCCCGTCGAGGTTGTCACCACACCGGTGCCAGAAGGGTTGGACTGCCACTCCGTTGTGGTGTTGAAATTGGTTGGATACGGAATAGATGCCGAACTGGATGCACCCGAACCAGAAAGAGTCACTGTGGTGTTCGAAGTTGGGTACGGTGGCGGTGTCAAGCTGGACAGACTTGGACTCACGCCCGTTCCAGAAGCCGACCAGGAGGTGACGTTTGATGATGGGAAAGGGGGCAGAGTCCCAGTTGACTGACTTGAACTAACTCCGGAGCCGGAAAGCACCACGGAAGTTGTGTTGGATGAAGGGTATGGCGGCAAAAGTGTGGAATAAGTTGTCGTGGTACCGGTTCCAGAAAACACCCGTGATGTCGTGTTCCGTGTCGAATAAGAGGAAGGCAATGCCGTGGAACCACTGGCGGTTGTTCCCGATGTCGCCCAAGACGTTGCATTTGACGTTGGGTAAGGGGCTGAAGGAGAACTCCAACTGCTCGAGATGACACCCGTGCCTGGTATTGTCCACGAAGAATAGTTCAAGCTCGTTGGGTAGAGGGGGCCACTTGTACTAGACGCGCCGCTCGCGGTGAATGATGCAGTCGGTGTTACCCCAGTTGAGTTCACGCTTGTTGGGTAGGGAGGTCGCACGCTGCCGGTCAATGTAATGTTCACCGTGGTCGTATAAGAAGGCAAGACGTTGGTAGCGGTACTCGTGCTGTTGGCTGCCCAAGAGCTTGGCCAGTAGGTGGTGTTTAGCGCAGTCGAGTAGGAGGCTGAGGTGGCCTCAGATGCAGTACCACCAGTCGCACTTGAGGCTGCCGATTGGGTGTTATTCAATGTGGGATAAGGAGGTGAGGCGCTGCTTGAAACAGCAGTCGACACATTGGTAACGCTCGTTGTAGGCCAATACGTAACATTAGAAGTGGGATATGGAGGTGAGAGGGTCGTCGAGCTGGAACTGGCTCCAGAGACGATGCTCTCTGGTGTGGTTGATCCACCAACACTCGTAACGAAACTGGACCAAGAAGAAGAGTTCGCCGTGACATGAAGAGTCGTCGTGCTGTTGAGAAACAGTGTTGTGGTTGACACGATAGGCTCGGTAGGTCCCGGCCCTGTCCACGACGATTCATTCTGCGACGTTGGATATGGCGGATATGAAGAGTATGCCTGGGGCCCTGTGCTCATTCCAGTGCCAAGACTGCTGCTCATCCCAGATGTTCCATTGTGAGTCGCAAGCGTGCTTTCGGAGAGCGAGGTGACAGTAGCAGAAGCTTCCGGTGTTGGACCAGTGGTGTTCAAAAATAAAGTAGTAGTCGTGGTTGAAAGATTCGTGTATGGACCAGTGGGAGCGGTTCCCAAGATACTTGATGTACTGAGTAGTGACGACTCTGAGAACGTCGAGTTGGTATACAGAGCCGAGCTCTGGCTGGCCTCCGAGGACTCGCTGGTGGACAGTGAGCTGGCGGACGGCTGAACAAGTGAGGTGCTGTTCGAAGAGGTGGGATATGGCGGCAAATAAGAGCCATAAGATGTCTCTGATTGATCTGGTTGCACTGTAGATAGTGTCGCCGAGTATGATGATAACGTGGGAGTGGACGTCAAGGTTGATGCATTCCACCCACCGGTCCACGAGGCCCCAGAAGTCCCTGGGCTGGAGGGTTCTGTGTGGGTTACAGTGCTTCCACCAGCCGTAAGATTAAAAGTGAAGCTCGAAGATTGGACGTATGTTGAGATTGGGGCGGCAGATGAAGTAAAACTCTGCGTAGCATTGCCGTACGTGGAGGCAATGGTTCCTGAAGTTCGTGACGAGAGAGCGCTGCTGGTCCAGTTTCCAGTGACTGTCGAGTACCATTCCGTCTCGGTAAATGCGGTATTGGCGCTGGTAGAAACACCCCCAGTTGGCCAAAGGGTGATCTCGGTAGTGATGGAAACGATCGAGGTCCCTTCACTCGGCACAGTTCCAGTTCCAGTACGTGTGCCGTTACCCGACGCATAAGTCGAGGTACTGGATGTTGAGTACTCGGGTGGGCTCTGGGAAGTCCAGTTTCCACTGGTGCTTGGCAAAGGAACAACAGTAGGCCCCAAGGTTCCGGAGCCAATTCCAGATGATGTCCAATTCCCAGAGGTGCTCGGGAGGGGAACAAGTGTTGGCTGAAGAGATCCAGTAGCTCCTCCTGACGTGGATGTCCAGTTCCCTGCTGTGCTAGATATCGGAACGATTGTGGGCTGCACGGTATCGTAACCTGTCCAAGACGATGTTGGGCCCGTCTCAACCAAACTGGATGTCGAGTTGCTGATGCTGCTGGGTGCTGGAATGACTGTAGGCTCCAGAGATTCGGTTTGTAACCCTGTTGAAATGGATGATGAGCCCGAGTATGCGGACGAGGTTGTGTAAAACGGAGCCCTGGATGAAGAAGCCAATGTAGTGCTTAAGCCAGAACTACCATTGGAGCTCATAGAAGTAGTTGCCGTTCCGTCATAGCTGCTTGTGGAAAACGATGCGCCGAAAGAGTCCGAGTTGGACGTGGGATATGGAGCCACGTATGAATAATTGCTGCTGGAGAGAGATAAACTTCCAGTTCCTGACATAGATGAGGGGAGTGTGGAAGTGATGCTCGAGGTAACCATGACCATAGATGTCGAGTTCCAGCTAAAGAAGGAGGATACTGAGGAAGCGAATGAGGGTAGAGCAGACTGCCCAGTTTCTGACGTCTCTGTCTGTGAAGATTCACCGATAGGTGACGAGTTACTCCCAATCGACGATGCGGAGTATGAAAAGGAGGTGTACCCGGAGCTTTGAGTTGTCTGCGTCGGGGGAACCACCGTTGGCTTGATGGTGTAGTCACCGCTTGTGGTCAACTGCGAAGATCCTCCAGAGCTCAGGGCAGACGAAACGGTATAATCAGAAGAGACGCTCTCCGAGCTGGATGTGACGACTTCCGAGGGTACAACGTCAGTGGTTGTGGCAAGTTCCTCTGAAGCCACAGTCGTCTCCGTGGGCTTTGGCCATGGCCATTTTGTCTTGGTCTTAGTCTTGGTCTTCTTGGTCTTTGTGGCCTCGGAATCACTCGTGGAAGCAGGAAGCTCTTCAGAGGCGCTGCCGGGAGCTCCTGAGACGGAAAACCCTGTTTCTGTACCAGGATCCTGCGAACCACTAGCCGTAGAGAGAGAGCCAGACCCGAACCGGGTCTCGTCCGTGTTCGTGTCGGTGACAGCCAGTGAGGTAGCTGATTCCGTACCTGTCAAGCCGGGGAAGGATGTTGAGCCTGAGGTAACGGAAACAGCCTCTGATGCTGTAATAGTCGACAAGATAGTCTCCGATGTGACCCCCGATATCTCAGTGATGACTGATATGATGGACGTCTGAGTAACCGGCAAGTGGGAACTATCATAAGAGATTTCCGCCGACCCATCTGAATAGGTTTCCGTAGAGTAAGAGATTACCGTCTCTGTGACAGTGGCCTGCGTTGGGAGTGCGAGGGACTCAGTCGCGGTGATCCATGTCACTGAGATGATTCCGGACAACTCGGTGTTGGCTGACGCCGTAGAGTCTGACTCGGGGATGTCGTCTGAAACATTAGCCATGGAGGAAGAAGAAGAGGCTGCGCTACACAAACTCACAAGTACTTGTATCCGTAGCAACCGCAGACGTAGACGTCTCAGGCCCATAGTAAGGAGGGGGAGGGCCGTATTCGATAGTCGTCATACTGATGTAGCCTTCCTGAGGATCACGAGGTTGAAGCTTCTTGTCGTCGACGTCGACTTGAAGCCAGTCATCAGGCCGTATCATGGCGTTCAGCGCCAACGCGCTCGACAGATACAAGAGAACGAGTAGGATCGGCATGGTGCCGAAGGGAGGACGGCAGTCCCCTGGAGTTGAACTCAGGAGTGGCTAACCTGGTGAGTAGTCAGGAGCAGTCGTCGGTGTGTACTGGCGATTATCGACTTGCCTCTGCAGCTTGCCTCACTCTTTCTAACTGAGGGATGCCGAGCGCTGGCGTGCCGAGACAGTCATAAAGTTGAGAATGAGAGTAGCAAGAGGTGCGGTCGAGTAAACGAGTGTGGCATCAAAAGAAGCGCGGCAATGAAGGATGGACTTCCTGGTCGCGTCTCAGAAAGAAGAGAAATAGAAGCTTGGCTCTCCCCATGCGGGACAGGAGGTCACAGGAACTTGATGGGGGTGGCCTTTTACAGCAGAGGCAGGGCCCTCGTGGTATCCCAAGCTGTACGTCTATAAGAGCAAAGTTGAAGCATGCACACTAAAGAGAGGTCCTCGCCGCCACCACGGGCTGGACAGACGGCGCGCGGGCCGCCCGTGGCATGGGAAACCCTTACACTCTGGTGCCGTCGGGTAATGATTTGCTTTCTCTCTCCTGACGGCTAGATATCATGCTCGACTCTGGCCGATGCTAAGGGAAGGGAATGTGCCAGGTAGTGCTACCGAAATGCCGTGGTGCAAGCAGAGTCTTGGGCAAACAAGTCAACCGTGTCTAGGTCTGTGACTTCGCAATGGGGTGACAGGGTGGAGGGAGTTTGATGGTCTTTTTGACAAGAGGGAGAGGCATATTCGTATGCCCCGTGTCTGTCCCTGAGCATGTGAGAAGGCAGGTGAAGAAGATCCCTATACGCCATATCCGATGCCATTCTGAGATGAAGACTCGTATGCTTAGCAAGTCATATTCAGCTCAGGGAAGGAAGATCTTTTCCATGGGCTAGTATTGGGAGAAACTCACAGCGGCTCGGCTTGATAGGCAGAATCAATATTCACAATCTGTCAGGGGCAAGGTTGCTCCCGCTGCAGCCATCTGGTCTGTGGCGGACTGTGTAGCATGGGCACGAGACCGGCCGAACCGTCGCGGCCAGTCACGCAGCACAGATATAGCTGCCCTCTTCCTCGCACCTGCAGCAAGCCTTCTCGGCTACGGGTGCAACTGTTGGCTGACGTTGCATGGCGAAGCTCGGCTTCATCTGATAGAGGCCGCTGCCACAAGGCAAACTCGCGGCTTCTGTCCGTTTCCCGCACGAACGCTTCGGATAATGCCCCGGCACGAACTTGGCCATGTTTTTTTTGCTTTTGTTTTTTGTCCATGAATGTTGTTTGCTCGCTCGTGGGCAGGACTGGGTTTGACTCGGCTCGTTTGAGGAAGCTGTGCGGCTCGTGTGACTTCCTTCTCGAAGATTCCCCGCCAGAGCTTGTCGGCGTACAAACGCGATTTTTGCTCGAGACACAAGCATGGCCTAGATCTCGCAAATATCATGAGCATGTAGCAATTCTGCCACGAAAGGTCTTGCACGAGCCGCTTCCATGCTCAAGCCCCTTGCCCCTGTGTTTTCCCCTCATGTTCCAGATCTTTCCTTTGTGGCAGTATGTCATCTCCGTTTGCCGACCTGCTCGCTTACTGCGGCGATTGTTTACAGATACGTTCGCGTCGCCTCTTTCGGGTGAATTTGTTAGCTCGGTAGCCCTTGTCTTTCGGCACCGACGGCTCGTCAGATGGGTGGAAGGAGCTGAATCTGGGCATCGCTATAGTTTTGTGCTCGTACGTGCTGGATGCTCGAAGAACGTACAGTTTCGCGACCAAAATGCGACAAGCACCTATCGTCGGTTGAGAATCGCTCGGTTCGGGTGCTCCTCTGATGCGGCGGCCTGCACATCCAAAGGTCGCTAGTCCAACAAGTAGATGCCTTGGAGGACGATTGAGGCATGGTTCAGTTCAATGCGGCCCATTTTGCAGCATTCGTCACCGGAGTTGGAAGACACAAACGGAGTCAAAGATGATGTACCTCCCAAGGTGCTAAGTCCAGAGTTCGGTCTGCAGCTGTCAATAAACAATGGGTTACGTGATGAGCTCCTGCCTTCCTTCCCAACTTCCAACATTACCTAAACTACATACTAGGCAGCATGTCTTGTTCTCGTAAACACTTTACATGGACACTGAATGCGCCTCGTCATCTGTCCATAAATACTTACTCTTCGCTACATCTGCGATCCTCTGCGCGCTTCAAAGCAAACCTTCCCTCTATCCGCGAGCTTTCTTCAATATTCTGCGGTGTGTCTCAACTGGAGATGCTATTTCATGTCAACAAACTACCCAATTCCATCGATCCCGTCACATCGACACAGGAGAGCTTTTCAAAAATAGGGATACATTTTTGCTACGGCCAAACCAAGGAGGAGATGCTAAGGAAGACACGTCCATTCCGCGCACAAGATCATTCGCCAACCGATGAAGCCCATTGATGCGGCCTGCTGCGCTCTTCGCCTGCTACAAGTCTTTACCTAATTCTGCACCAAAATGGGAGCCCTCGAAAGTATACCAATAAAAACAATATGCCGGTTTGCGTGGGGGTGGATGGAGGATGGGAAAGATATAGGTGCGATTGTATTGTCACATATGTCAAGCCATCTTAACGTCTTGAATCACATCTATCATGCAAGCCGTTCAAGCAAACCCTTGGTACAAGATGATTTCCTTCTATTGACAGTCAAGAACTGGCATCCCAGTTTAAATCTGAGCTTTTGACGAGGTCGTGACATAACTATAAGATAACCTCATGGAAGAACTTGTTCCTGGCAAGATGTCGCGCGGAGTAAATTATTTCAGCACCATCCGTGGCCAATCCTCGCTTAGTTCGGAATCTGCCCATACTTGCCGAGAACTTGAATCTCTGGCGTCTTGAAAACATCCCAGTTGTCAGCAGCCTTGGGGTTTCCGAAGGGCTTGAGCGTTGCAAACCGCATACTAGACAGGTCAGCAACCATTCGCCACCAACAACACAAGGATGGGACTTACGTGTATGTACCAGGTTCAATCAGACTGCCGTTGCCCAGCCGACCAAACCACCAAAATTCATGGTACACATTTTGAGTTTCTGCATTGCGGAAGAGATCGACGGCAGGATAGGTCCAAGTACTGTTGGGGTTGTGGAAGCGAAGATCGATCCAGTTGGTCGTTCCAACACCAGTCCAGCAGGTGGCCGGTCCGATATATCCATTCTTGCCAGGCACAGGAGGGTACTCCCACTTGCGTTCCGACCATCCTGCCTCGTAGATCTGCTGCTGTTAGCATCAAGAGAAGAGTGCTGTAGGTTCGGAGGCATGCTTACATCCCAGCGGACTTCCTTGGTTCCCCAAATGATTTTGCTGTAGATCTTCGGGAAATCTTGCTGGAAGTTGGACAGGTCGAAGGTGTAGCTATGACAAGTCAGTGTGCGTTGGTAAGGAGGAAGGGGGGTCTTGAAGCACTCACTTGTGCTTGTCCTGGATGCTGACGAACTGAACGTGGGAGCGGGAGAAGGGATAGGTGGGACGGTAGATGGGGTTCATCTCAGCCTTGAGGTTGGCAGCCAAGCCTGTGATATGTTAACACGCCACTTGCGTCAGGTTCATACAATGAGGCTAACTTACCAGCGTAGGGAACGGAAAGCCGTTCGCCGTTGCTGCTGGAAACATAAATCTTGCCGCTGTACAGAGGCAGAGCGGTTGCGTTCCAGCCCAGCTTATCGGGGTTGTGGAAGTTGACCCTGCATCGGTCAGTTGGTCACTCCTCTCCTCTCGCCAGTGGTGCAGAACTCACGAGACAGTCTTGCTCTGGCCAGGCTTCAGTGTAAAGTCCCTCGGAAGGGACACTTCGACGGGGAGCGACTTAGGAGTCATCTCTGAGAATCTTTTGAGGCGTTTCTCGCCAGTGAAGGGGGGGAACGGAAACCATCCAGCCGTCTCAACACCGGCAGCAGGCTCATGGGAAAGCTTGTAGGTGACATCCTGTGAACCTTCGTTGGTCACAGTCAGGTCGTGGTAGCGGCTAAAGTAGTGGGTGTCGTTGAGGGCAAACTTGTCAAAGTCGAGGGCAGTAGTGTAGTTGACCACCTTAAAGGCATTGACGAGACCGTTTCCGACTTGAGGAACGGGAGCTGGGAACCCAAAGTCGGCGACCGTACCGTCGGACCAAGGCAGAGCCGTTCCACTGGCGATGATGCGGCGGTGCAGCATCCTGGCGAAGCCCTTGCCTGGATATCGGTGTTAGCACCACGAAACTTCTAGACGTGGCAAGTTGTGCGCAAAAATCCACGAACCGTGAGTGGCACGTCCACCGTGGGCGCTGATGTACAAGGCGGCGACACCAGCGACATAGGGGCAAGCCATCGAGGTTCCAGACATCAGGGCAAAGGTGTTGTCAAGGTAGGTGCTGAAGATCTAGGAGGAGTTGAGATACGCATCATCGGAACCGTGTGGGATATCTTCGTACCTGGCCACCAGGAGCGGCAATGTCTGGCTTGACGTCGAGGTCGTACGTGCCACCCCACGAAGTGAAGACACTGGGACGGCCACCGGCGGAATACTCAAGACCAACAACCTCCTCGGGGTTCACGGAGAAGTCAGCGGTAACGTTTCCGCCCGCCTGGACTGTTTCGATGATGGACTTGCCGGCGTTGGCAGTGATGACAGCTATCAGGCCCTCGTAACTAGTGGTCGCGGGGGTAATGATGGGGGCATCGTTGTTGTAGAAGAGCATATACTCAGCACCGAGAGCTGCCAGGTTATCCTGCTTGGTGGAGAAGGTGCAAGTGCCGCGTCTCACGAGCGGGATCTTGCCCTCAAGTCTGGGGGTTCCCTCGGGGTAGGGCTGACAGCCGTCAGCCGGCTCAGAGGTGTTGAAGTTCATGGGCACCA
This sequence comes from Stachybotrys elegans, assembly GCA_020746835.1. Taxonomy (NCBI): domain Eukaryota; kingdom Fungi; phylum Ascomycota; class Sordariomycetes; order Hypocreales; family Stachybotryaceae; genus Stachybotrys; species Stachybotrys elegans. The sequence continues at coordinate 166,330 of JAGPNK010000008.1, read as the reverse complement.
CGGGCCAGCCAGCGACCTCGGGAGGGAAGTAGAAGGTGGAAGGCAGGTAGCCAGCCTATTCAGAGTGCTTGGTCAGTGAATCGATTCGGTTGTCAGCCAGAGGACTATCGCCAGTACCTTGACAGTGTTGGTCTCCCCATCGAGATAAAAGGTCAGCTCAAAGGGCGAGGCGGGGAACTGCTCCGTCTCAACAGAAGCGATGGCGAGAACATTCTTGCCCGAGGATCCGTTGCTGCCAAAGAAAGCTCCAGCAGCACCGCTGTTGCCAGCACTGATGGTGACGACGACGCCTTCGTCGACGAGGCGAGAGGCCAACTCGGCCCAAGCACCGGTGCCCCAGCCGCTGACTCCGCCTACTTCGGGTCAGAAAAGACGTGGATATTTTGCAAAAGGCGGTGCATAACCTACCAAGACTAGCAGTAATGATGTCGACCTACACACACGGCGGTCAGTCATGCATCGCACCAGGAGTGAGCCGGGTCATGGGGTCATGGTGGGTGTCCTTACGCCGTCCTCGTATGCCCTCAGGAAAGACTCCATCAATGTCGCCTCATCAGTGCCAGACTTTTCTGCCGTCAGCAACTCTCTATTTCTCGGGCTATGGTTTAGTTACGAACCGACTGAGAGAAGACCTTGTACGAATAGATGGTGGCTTCGGGTGCCACACCGACCCAGCTACACCACAGCGAGTCAGCGAAACCCAGCTGCTGAGATGCCGTTGGACGTACTAATCAGTCTTGCCGACGATGATGCCAGCCACGTGCGTGCCTATGGAATTTCAGCAGGTGCGGGCAAAGCAGTTTCACTACTGGTGACGCACCATGGCCTTGTTGATCACGAGGGTCGTTGTCGGGTGTCTTGGGCTCGCTGGGCCAGCCTGCAAACCATGAGCCGATTCATCCCGTGAATCCAAGGGGCCCCGTTATACTCACGGCCATCTCCGACGAAATCGTAACCACCAGCGATCTTGAAGCCCTCGCCGAAGCCACCTCCAAGCTGCAATGCAATGTGAGCCCATGAACTACGGAGCGGCACGGGGAGGGGTCAAGTGACTTACAGCAGGGTGGTCGTACCAGGTTCCGGTATCCACGACACCGATCTTGACGCCCTTGCCAAAGATGCCTCGCTCGTGCAGCTTGCTGACACCAGTGGTGTTGTGGGTGGTGTAGTTGGCAGCAGCAGCGGAGTCGCTGAACGAGACGGGATCGAGAGGGGCAAGCGAGATGATGTGGTTGGGCCAGACGCGCACGACACCCTCGAGCCCCAGCAGGCTGTCCGTGTTGTGCGTCTCGGTCTCAATGCTTGCTCCCGAGAAGACGTCGCTCTCAAAGGACTTGACGACGACAATGTCATCATCCAGAGCGGCGCGCTTTCGCCCATTCAGGAATCCCTGGGTGTCTGGTCAGCTGTGAACCCTGTCGAGGTCTATACTGTCCATCACTTACAGGGGCGTATTCCACAATGTAGCTGTTGGGAATGGGGATGGTGTTGTTGACCTGAGAGTCATCCTCTTGTTGACGAGCGTCGAAGCCCGCGGCACGTCCCAGGGCAGGGAGCGCGAGGACGCCGATGGTACGCAGCAGGTGCATCTTGGGCAATGCAATAGCAGAACGCTCAACTGTGCCTGGTGGTGTCCTCCAAAGCCATCTCTTAGCAGCGCGGGCTATATCTCGCTATTTATTATGCAGTCTTCCCATCACAGCTTCTCCTGCTCTCCACTTCACCAGTTCCCTCATTGCACTATAACGTCACATCATATCGTATCGCCCCATGCTCCCCCAGTTCCTGAGTTACAGTACTTGGCAAGAATGCCGGCGCACTCCCATTTCCCACAGAGACAGACGGCAACTAGCGTACGCTTGCAGGGGCTGGCTTTGATAACGATGGCCAGCTATGGCTATCAACGACGGGGGTTGACACAGACCCCTTGCAGATCCGGTAGCGAGCGAGTGTGCAGGTTGACGGTTGACGGTTGACGGTTGACCTTGGCTTGCTTGGGCAACTTGGAAAATGGCCCTAAGATCCCCTTGGAGAAACGAAAACCTCGTGTCTGCAAGGCCGGTGGACAGAGACCTGCCCCATTCAGTCTCGCTGCTTCTCGACAAGGAAGTTTAGTGGGCTCCTCCATCAACTTGTCAAAACCGCTGCCAGGCCGCTGAGTGAATTAGGAAGGTAATTAACTCCCATTGCGGGGATGTCAGGACATTCCCCATAATCTCGATAAGCAGAAGCTGAAACTGACAGTCTACATCCTTCAACCTAACTCAACAAACCCAATTCCATTGATAGTTCACCAACAGGTCATGTTCATCGTCTAAAACCACAACGAGTTGGGCGAGTTTGTATTTACGAAAGATCCAAGTGCCGTCCATAGTCATACAGACAAATACTACTTAAAACCAGTTACCAATAGCACCACTTAGGCCTAACTATCCCGATTTCTGGATAACGCAACGGGAGAGCCTTCTTGGAATGGAAACAGTGGAGTTGAATCCAATACTTCTAGAAGCCGACTGTGTGTTCCATGGTTGTTCTAGACGTTGTTCCTGTCTCCGACGAGCCCTGCCAAGCCTCAACCCGTCCTCTTTGTCGATATTCCGCACACCTGCACTTACCGATGTTAACCGGTAACCGTCAACTCAAAGCCTCAAAGACAGCAGGCAAAGCGGTCGCGGAAAGCATCCGACGGTAAATCGTGGACCCTAGCAGCCTGGACAACTCCTGACTTCAACCTTCATATTTGCCTCACGCCGGGCTTGGCACATGCAGAGTGAGCAATGTTCCTGTCATCTCGGCTCCCTGAATCCGTCCCGACGGCAGTTTCACTACATGCGAAAGCTGCCAGATACCGGATAGTCCATGCAAGGTCGGTGGCGTGAGCGTTCGGTACCAGGTTATGCATCCGGAGACTGTGGAGACGATATTATCTCTCTGGCGACCAAACTGGGCTCAGCAGCGGTAAACCTGTGGGGAAATACAGTATTGAATATTTGGTGGATAATAGTGCAGCTGTAGAGTTGACCTAGGCAGTAGGGTCTAGCGAAGCGAGCCTGAACGTCGGCGGAGGCACATTCGCCTGCCCGATAACCTTGCGCCCACACCGGAAACATAACGTGGGAGAACCTTTGTTCCTGGTCCTGCTCACAAGCGGCTTGGCCCAGCTTTGTGGCATGGATGCTCCTCCATCCCGCCTGGCCTTGGTTCTGTTATCGTGGTGATCAATCAGTCTGTTCTAGGGATTCTCCGGCCCAAGCCGCAGCTAAAGTAGCTTTACCTGCCACGTCCCTATCTCCCCTGGTCTCAAGTAGTCAACTGCCGTGGCAATCTCCTGGTCCACTGTGCCCTAGAGGAGCAGGTCTCGTCATGCACGTTTTCAATATTTGTTAAATGTCTCACTGGGACTTTTGTGCTGGATGATGATGGCTAGTCTAGTGCCTGGGTTTTCGAAGGATTCAATGGTTGGGTTGCAGCATGAGTTCCAACTGTCTATGTTTGGTCGATTTCTCTACCGCCTCTTATCTTTTCATGTCACAGGGGGAGAATCATCGCATGTCAATCATCCGGCTAAGCTTCAGGGGCTTCCCAAGAGTGATTCGACGTGCATGCGGCCCTTGAAGCAAATTCATGTTTCCTTTCTTCTCCTTGCTATATCTATTATCGAGAGGTTGTCTTTTTCAAAGTTATCGTGAGAAACCCTTGTTAGACGTTTTAAACCCTACCTCTGAACAAGCTATATCAAAGTCCCTATTAGTTGAGACGCACTCTTCTTTTTGAATATGGCACAAATTTCATTGTACATCAAGACGGCGTAGTAATGCCCACTTTCTTTTCTAACCAGCAAATATCAAGCACCGTTCAGTATAGATCATCCGAATCTAGACTTGGTCGCTCTCCCTCCGTGGGATATAGAGTAAACGGAAAGATGACCACAGATGACCACTGATGCCAACAGGTTTCTTTAGCTTGGTATGGCCCAGTTCTCCCTTCCAGATCTTCATTTCTCCTTAATTACACCGTGATATCATTGCGAAGGCGGCCAGCTGCAGCGCCAGTCATCCCAGATCTTCGCGGTCCCTCACCCAACTACTGATGATTTAAATGGTGAGACATCACATAATCATTCCAACAAGAATTGTCGCCCAGTGATTTAATGTCGTCTTTGTTGTCAGAGGAGGCCTCCTCGAAGTCGCCGGCCCATATCACCTTGGGGCACACGAACAGGAAATACCACATGAAATGGACGAACTCATGCCGTTGTTGCAACCCTTGATTCATAATATCGTTAACAGTATCTGAAGTGTTTCCTTGGCTGAGGCAATGCTGGAGTGCGGTATGCCAAATAAAGCCAATGTTTTCGTACACAGGTAGGAAATATTGACAGGCAGTCATCATTTGCCTGGGTGATATGATCACAGTTGCCTTGGTGCTGCATGAAGCGAGGAGGGCTTGTCTCGTGAGCATCTAAATTTGAAGAGAACTCGGCAAGACATTGACTAACACCTGGGCAGGAACCAAGATCGGAAGTAGGCCGTGCGATATGTCAGCAGCAGTTACATGCTGCGAGATTCATGGGATGCTATAAAGGGACGATACACGAAAGCTGACATGTATCACTGAATAAGTATCGATTAGAAGCACGACTACTGGTAAACGGTCCAATCCCCTGCCATCTGGCTATTGTCCAGTCTAACTGACACCTCACTCGGCGTTCTTGGCCTTTTCGCGTAGGGTTGGGGCCGTCTCATCGGTCATTCGAGTGTTCATCGCCTCGATATCAGCGGCCCAGAGTGCTGCACCCACTGCGTTGTGTCAGCGACTTCAGATAACACTGTAGTGCTAATCTTACCTGCGTTGGTGTACGTGAAGAAGATTGATGCAAGTGGTATCATTTCGAGGAGGGTTGCAACAAGACCAAATCTGGGCACATGTTAGATACGACTTGTGCTGCAGCTTTACGACAGATATCGCAACTATAGGGTAGACGAAGTTTGTGTAGTGCAGGGCCTAACTCACCCCGTGTAGGGTCCAGCGTGTTTGCTGAGCCAGTCGTTCTTTTGAGAGTTTGACCACTTCTTCAGCTGGAAGTACTGCGATATGATGAGCACTGGTCACAAATGTTCCGAATCGCCAACTTACTCTATCATGGACTGATTGGCCACGGCTTCGACCTGGAGAAGGTCAGCATGCTGCGTGTGGCGAGTATTAGGATCACTTGCCTTGGAGAAGGATGAAAACCGCCGTTCCCACCACAGGGATAAAGTTCAGCGGCAGATGGATCAGGTATCGGATAAAGGCCTTGGGCGAAAACCTGTCAAAGGGAGTCTTGAGGATCTTTCCAAGTCTCTGGATAGGGTCGCTGCCCGACTTGAGCTCTCGTCCCTCAGTGACGACGTTGGTCGCGTTTCTGGAGACAAGGGTTCCATCAAACGTATCCAGGAGGGCATCCTGGAGAAGCCAGTTTCTCGATACCACGTTGACGATGGCGGCGCTCTCGTTGAGCACAAGGAGCACTGTAGTGAAGACGGCCAGCGGGCCGTTGACAAAGACCAGCACAGCGAGCTGGGGTACATATGTCAAAGCAAACATGCTTCCAATCACACCAACAGACAAGGTGATGTAAGGGCCAAGCCGAGAGATGAAGGGCTTCCAGAGCGCTCGATGGGATATGAAGTAGAAGATGCCCTACCACATCTCGTCAGATCGTGGATGAGGATGATGAAAGACGATTTACCTTGATAGGATACAGATAGGAACGACTCTTGAGAGCATCCATCGTTACAACCTTGGCTTTGTCGTAGTCCTCCTTGCTGATCATCGAGTCAGTTTGCCATACTGTGGCTTCAAGGGAGAGGGCGAACAAACATGACTTCCTGGGCTTTTGCGCTGACGGAGTCCACCATCCTATTCCGCTGCGCCGGTCGCGACGAGGATTCAGCTGAGTCGGCCATTTCGAGGTTCGATTAATGCTGCTGATGGCAAAGAGGTAAGGCTCAAAGTATAGGGAGGGTTTGGTGAGGGCGAGTCTGGGTTGTCAAGGTTAGGAAGGTGCGCAGGTCTAGTTGAAGATGCAGCCTTAAGGTGAGGGCGAGGTTTCGAGTTGTGACAGCGACGCGATTCAGCACTCGCTACATCAGCATTACGACAGGTTTACCATGGTTGGATTGGCAGCATGAGTTCGATTCAACATCAATGTCGTCATACATACCTGGGGCGCTGTGTGTGGCTGTTGAGCGGGGCTTGGGGCTGATCAGTGGGGGGTGAGACATTGCCCAGTGGTCTTGGGGCATTTGCTCCGGCTGCCTACCGCCCATATCCAATTGTTCAGCGTGCTGTGGCTGGCGCCTGCCCAGGGCGCGCACCTTCACCATGGTAGCTGCCCACCCTTATTGCCTATTCTGTAGGCAGGTGACGAGTAATCACGGGGGAAGCAGCTACATGCAGGGCTGCCTGCAGGGACATCGAAATGTATGTACCGTGTGTGTGGGATCTGGACCAACTTGTCCGATTATCCATCCAACGATGGGGACCAAGGACGTCAAGGCCGCACATCACTGGGGATTCATCGAGATCATGATGACCTCGTGCGCCGCATTCAGAGAGCCTCTGTCTATAAGATTTGCCCGCGTCTCGATCTCCCCGCATAAGCGCTCGATCGAATTGGCAACAAAGCCAGCACTAGCACAAGCACTGACGCGACCAACGTGACCATCATCTCCTCCAGCATCGCTTCGACAACTCGACGATCGCTTCCGCTGCATCATCCCGCAAGCCTTTGATTAGCTCGACGAACCGCTCTTACCTAGCACCGCGAGCGCAACCCGCGTCCAGTTTTACCATCCCGGGGTTGTGCATCTCCTGACCCAACCGTCTTATCTCCTCCTGTTTCACTCGCCAAGCCGTGCAAGCTGATCAGCAGTCAACTTTCCGGTATTTGCGTCATAGCTGGGTGTCACTGCCATCCATCCCCTTGTTTCGGGTTGCATACGTTTGATTTCGATGTGCTTTCCCGTCTACCAGCATAAGACACGATCGACAACCTCAGGATTCTCCCCAAAGGCTCATAAAGTCATCAGGATCCTCACGTTCTCTTAGTTTCTTTTACTCTTGTTCCTTCTTGCACTTATACGGATAACCTTCATTTTCAGCTCAGCCTTTCCTGCTTCGTTCTTTTTTTCTTGCAGCACGATGGAGAAGAGATACATCTCCAACAACTTTGGCGCTCAAGCTGTTCCCTCTGAGCCATCGGGGCTTCTCCTGTCCTCACTGGAGCAGGTGCTGAAACGCACGCCTCCTCGCAAGTCATACACAAAGCATGAGCTTGGTGGCCTCTTCACCGGATACACAGGTCTCGCATATCTCTTTCTCCAGGTGTCGGAACAACATCCCGACCTTCGTATTTTTGGCCATGATGCGCGGTCTTGGGCCAAGCAATACATGGCCGGCGACCGTGGCGATCTGGTCCTGGAGAAGGGCAACTGTGGGTTGGCCAGCGAGAAACTGAGCTATGAGGCTCTTCGCGCTTGCATGACTGGACAGATGAGCGATGTCATCAAGTTCATGTCCAGTGTCCCTGCTCTGCTGGGCCCCTATCCTCCGCAAGAAGGCGACCCGTACCCATCAGAAATTGCCTATGGGAGGTCCGGCATGCTTTATCTCCTGCGTCTAGTCAAGCACTGGGTTCCAAACAGCCATGCATTTCTCGAATCGCCACTGGAGCGCATTGCAGACATGATCATTCGCTCGGATGACGATGGCCTTGGTAATTGGGAATGGCACGGCAAGAGATATTTCGGCGCGTGTCATGGGGACATTGGTATCATTACCCAGGTCGTCCTATCGGTGCCGTCCCTGGCGCCGCAGCTCGCCGAGAGAGTCGAGAGCCTGCTGGATTTGCAGCAGGACGATGGCAATTGGCCATCAAGCGCTAAGGCTTTGTGGCATGGCAAGCAGGCAACTCTGGTGCAGTGGTGCCATGGCGCTCCGGGCTTCATCTTTTCGCTCCAGTCGCTCCGACCTTACTTCCCCGGGCTGCAGCGTGAGATGGATGAGGCTATCGAGAGGGCGCAAGACTTGGTGTGGAGGCATGGTCTGCTCACGAAAGAGCCAAGCTTATGCCATGGGATATTCGGCAACGCCTTGTATGTGGCGGGATATTCGACCGTTGAATGAATGCTGACATGTACCAGATCGTTACCTCGAGGGCAAAATCGAGAGCACTTCTTGGCCTTGGCCTCGCCGGAGGCGGTCAGCAAGGTCAAGAACCATGACCCCAAGCTCTTTGCTCCGGCCGCATACAACAGAGACTCCTCTGTCCTGATGAATTATCTCTCCAGCGCGGCATGGACCTGGATGGTCTATGATCAAGAGACCCCGCCAATGATTATGTTCAACGACATTTGAAGGCGACAATGAATCTCCTTGCGACAAGCCCATGGGGGCCTGCTCGCCGAATGTCCGTTGGCCAAATGTGCCGACCGAGATGTATAAGAATATCCTGGTGCCGCGGTTCTGTTACATACCGTGAGGAAAGCGACAAATTGATGGTTCAAGATGGAGTTTTGGCGTTATGGTACTGCCAGGGTTCGGATGTCCACCTGATTGCATGACGAACTGTTCCACAACAGTTCAACAGCATTAAGAGGGAGAGTATGCCACAAGTGGTGGATGATTGAAGACAAACTTGGAGGCATATACCTTGAGCTAGACTCTGTGATCTGTCTCAGGGAAGTTTGGTGAGATATGTGAAGTTTAGTTTCATGGCATGATAATGAGATGACACCACTTTCAAACGACGTCCCATATTCTTTCCCCAATTTACCTAGGAGCTATGACGCGGTGAAGTCGACATCACATGCCGACAGTCCACGAAGGACAGCAGTGGGCTCGGCCGAGATGAGTGAGGGCTTGATAGGCGTGGAGCTAGGTGTGGGCCAGCAGATACGCGATGAAAGGAAATAAGACGGACTGAACTGATGGGCTTGGGCATAGGAACTTGAAGTTGAATGTGAAGGCCAGTCTAAGCATACACTAATAACAAGGGTGTAAGAATTAACAGATGGCAGCGATGGATGGAGAGATGAGTCAGAAGAGAGTCAGTTTGACTGAATCGTCAGCTGGAGCCATGGGCATCGTCTGCGCGGCCCGGCAATGTGATGGACAAGATGGTCGTTGGTGAGGTCATACTGCATTTCCACCTCCAGTATGCATACGAGACCTCGGCAACAACAATCCAGGACTTGAAAGCAAGGCCTTGTCAAGTGGATGATGCCGAAAGCACGGAAAACGGCAGGGCTGAGGGCGGCTGAGGGCGGGCCGAGGGGTGAACGGCCATCGGCGCTATTCGGCATCCGATCGGGGTGTGAAGCTCCGTTATTGTCTTGGTCCTCGGCGGCGGTCAATCGTCAGAGACAATCCAAGATGGACGAGGTGATGCAGCGTGCGTTCGTCCCCGGATGTCTTGAAGACGTGGAGAGTCATGAACTGGCGTCGATGGGACAATTGGACGACCACCAATTGCCGAATCCCGCATCCAGGGAGGGATGAATAGACAGAGATGTATGTAATGTTCTCGTCAGGCAGATGGACCAGCCAGAGCAGACATTTGCGGATCTCTCCACCAAACCCTCCTGAGGCCCCATGCAATAACCCAGCCTGCCCCTGGGGCGTGTGGCGTTCTAGAAGGGCGGCATTGGCATCGAAAGAAGGCGAGAGAAGTCCACAACGCGACGGGATCCATGATTCCAGTATGGCAATCCCGTAGGCGGAAACAAGAATGGCATGACGTAAAGCAAGGCAATCAGGTCATGTGGAGATTACGGTAAGCAATTCCGCCGCCATGAATCAGTGTCTTGCCGAGGTATCTGATCCAGCACGGTGGTTCGGAATTCAGGACGGGCGCCCAAGCTTTTTTTTTTCTCTCTCGTTTCTTCTTTCCCGCCTTACCTGCCCGGGGTAGATGCAGATCTGTGCTCAGTTCGTCGTGACTCACCTTGTGCTAAACTGTGCTAAACCGTGAAGAGGCCCCATGCCATTTTGCAGGCCTCCCGGGTAATATAGAGGGCGTAGGCAAATGCAACAAGAGCCGACTGAGATGGGGAAGCAGCTGGTGATCCAACTCTGCTCGGGGCTTGTCCAAAGCAATCTCAGGCATGGTGGCGGACGAAACTCGGACAAAAGGCACGATGCTCCTTTGAGGAGGAGACTTGGTTGATGGCTTCTGCCATTACGGCTCCGCCATCGGCCGGGATTGGTAATCTGACGAATGCGTTTAGAAATCGGGGGCCCCATGGCTTGTTTGAGGCAATTGCCGTCTTTGTAATCGGGATCTATTATCTGCTCCATGCCGTGTCGTCCTTCCTCCACCAGCCAAAACGGTACCCGCATGGAGCAGATCAATGCAGTGTCATTTCGAGGACCCTAGATGGCGGCAGCGGTGGGCCCAGAGCCTTTTTTTTTTTGTCTCTCTTGCTTCTTTCTCCATCGTCCTGCCATGTGTGTCGCCGACGCTACTCGGATCATAAAGCGCTCATGATGGGTTCCCGGTCGGCGAGACCAGGGTCAAAATCAAGGCTGTACAGTATGTCTGCCCCAGGGGGGTGTGTTGCGGTATGTCCCATTGGAAACAACGCGGCCATGTGTCATGGGCTTAAGTTATTACCTGGATGCGTAAGATGCGAAGCCACGCCGCAGCAGGTGTATGGGTGTCGGATTTCTCCGCCAAGCTGGGTTCCTCGATGTGAATCAACACAGCTGATGATGCGTAGAATGGGAGACGAGGAAGAACCTCTCAATAGTGCCTTGGATGTGTAGGCAATGGAGACAGGCCCCTGGGGGAGCTTGGCAACCATTCAGTGGCCTCGGTGCTTGCTAGAGTCCGGGTGATGAAGGTTACCAATCGGACTCGGGCGTTAATTGTCATCAGGCCGAGACGGTGTATGCCCCTCCACAAGCGCCCCTACATTTCCATACGCCCAAGCTTCAATGACTGATGCGGGCCCGGCCTCCGGGATCCGCGGAGTGCTACGGCCCCCTCCTCCGAGGACACAAAATTAGGGGTGCAGGAGAAGCCAGGGCAAGGGCAGCCAGGTGAGGGAAAAGCTCGCCGGGGCGGGGCGTGGGTGGGTGGGCAACGCAGCAAGGCCAATGTCAAGGGGTGTGAGCAACGGCGGAGCATGTCAGCAGAAGGGCCAACAGTCCAGACCCTTGCCGGGCCAAAGGGCAAGGTGTAAAGTCTAAGTTGAAGACTGCGTGCAGATCGTGGGAGGGGGAGGCCGCTTAGGTTTTGCGTCAGTCAATGGCTGGGTGGCAAGCAAGGGATGGATAACGACTTGCGTATAAGAGTATGTATAACGAGCCCGACTTGTTGCTGACGGCGGCGGCATGTCCATACGCGCATACGACATACATACCAGACGGGTTATCCACATTGAGCAGTATCGTGCGCTATGCATGCGAAAGCCTCCACTACGTGATTTTATGGGAGGCGGTGCGGGCTTGGTGTAATTGTATCTCGGCGAGCGGTTGGGCACACAGCTTTGACTGGTCGGTTAGTTTTAGTCTCAAGAGGAAATACGGTGTCGCTCGCCGGGAAACGGAAGAGTAGATGACAACAAAGAGGCCCAGCCCAGCCACCCTCGTCAAGGCCACGGAATCAGGGTGACCCATCAACTGCATGTGCGTGAGCCAATGCGTGCTGATGATGCGGGTATTGGCTGGTAGAGCGTGAATCCCTAGTCCGATCCGGGTAGGCTATCCGACTAGGTGGTAAGTCGGAGAGATAGATACAACAGCGCGTGGTTGTGTGGTGGTTGTCAACTAGTCCAGCCCAGTCCGCCGCCAAGGGGAGACAACGACAGGGCTATGTGCCGCATTTTCCAGAGGCGGCTTCCACATGGCCTTGTGCGGCCATAACGTGAGCCCCAGCCAAGTCAGCAGGTACCTTGGCTGAGCTTTGTGATGGTGGTGGTGGTGGTGGTGTTGATGTTGGTGAAGAAACAAGGGAGCTTCACTTCACCCCTCCCATTCATCCATTCATCCAATGGGTCTTGCCTAGGCTTGGGGCTAAGCCTTGCGAGGATTGGGTAGCACTTCAAGCAACACGATAAGGGCTGGGCTAGCGACGTGATATTAGTTGGCTGTACTCAAGAGTGTGAAGAGAGCGCAACAAGAGTTTGCTTTCTTTAAAGTGCCAACAGGGGTGTGAGAAGGAGGATGGGGGCCATTATTTACAGTGGCACAGTTTCCCAAAGAGGGAGGGAGCTTCTCCAAGTCTCAAAGTACCCTGCCTCCTGTATGGATACTAGGGATCGAACAACACCCCCCACGGGTAATGGTGATGGTGGTGGTGATGGAGGAGGACAAGGATAAGCATGGCGCAACTCGGCCGCTGGCAGCTGGTCATCGGGCTGCAGGTTGGTGATGATGGCAGCACTTATCCAGCCAACCAACCACCCAATGGCGGAGCCTTTGGTTAGACTCATCCCCTCCCCTGGGAGGCTACTGTGCGCGCCATGGCGGGTTGCGTGAGATTGAGAGGCGATCGTCGCCAGCCACAAGGAACCGTCGCTGTGTTTCTATATCCTAGACGTGGTAACATGTGGTTCTTTTTTTTATCTCGACGCCACAAGGAACGGCAGACGGGCATGTTTCCGCACATAACGTTGAAGATATCATGATTCCGGCGACCCTGCGGGCGTTTGCTTCAAACTTTTGGGCAGATCGATCGCTCGGGCATCTTCCAGGGACATCGTGGCCGATACACATGATGGCCTATTATCTGATGGTCCTTGCCAGCCGTCCGTCGTCACCATCAAACAGAGGCTTACCCCTCCTGTAGGTACCTAGTACCAGGAACCCGAAGGAGGATCGAGTTGGGTTGGAGTCGGTGTTAGTGATTACTATGATTACATAGGAGGCTGTCCACGCTTCGGAAGACGACCGCCTGCTGCAATTCGTCAGCATAGAGAGAGAGCCAATTGCGGAAGATGGGATCGTTCCTACGCTGCTTAGAATTGCTAAGGCGGTCATGAGTGAGATTAGCAATCGGCAGCCAACAATCCAGGGGGGATGGGCTGACAACGGAAATGAAACCGCCATGATTCCAAATACCAGGTCGAAAATGCTCTGATTTATACGCTGTTAGTTTTGTCTAGATAGGTAGGTATGGAGGAAATAACATTTCGGGGTCCATGTCGCTTGGCAGCAGGCAATTAGTCGCCAACCGCGTGCTTGACTGCCAATTTCTGCAGGCTGGGCCAACAGTCGCTTGGGTACCAGCTGACTGAGCTGGCTGCCGCCAGGCAGGAACAAGTAGAGTCGATATTATCATGATTTAGTAGGCCAACCACGAAACGCGGGTTGGAAGCCGGATGCGAGGCAAGCGAGGCGAGGGGCAGAAAAGGGAGGCCCTTGGCGCAAGTCCAGAGAAAGCCTCCCAAGCCTCTTGGTCTCGATTGGATTGACAGGTCGCCGAGGGAGACGAGAACCGCCTGGGCTGTTGTTCCAGCTGGTGCCTCGGTGCTAGAAACGTTGAAAGTCAAAAGAGCTACCATTAGTAACAGGGGCTCCCTCCCCTCCTCTCCTTCCCCCTCTCGCCTCTTTCCCTCCCCCACCCAACGTTAGCGATCCAGCCAACCTTGATGGCCAAGGTACTCCGTATACAGGTATTAGCATTTGATATGGTTTGCTCGGCGGCTTTGTTTGGGTCTTTTGCCCCATTCCCGAGAGGCAGCCATTTTACTTGTCTATGGCCAGCAGAACGGTCGCGGCGACCAGATCAAAAGGCCAATGCCATGCGATTGCCATATGGAGAGGATAAGCCCCAACTCCGCCGTCTCAACGGGTGTATCTGCGCGTCGCGCGGACTTTCGGGGTACTCATCTTTGTTACCTCCATTGCTGAGGCAAGAACCCTGCAAAACTCCGCCCGTCGCATCTCCATGCCAGGTGATTGCTGGGTGGCATTATTGAATGTTTCCTTTGCGGTTCGAATTGTGTTTTTTTTTTCTCGGCACCCCTTACAAGGCTTCCAATCCTCTTGCTTCTTCTATTCTGTCTTGGTCCACGAAGAATGGGGGCGGCATGCCGTTGCGAAAGAGTGGAGGTGATGAAATGCCTCCTCCATTGTGGCCTCAATGGGCGCTACCTCGCAGCTAACGAGGTCAGCTCGAGAGGGCCACTTTTTAAATAATAATAAAAAATCTTTTGTTACCCTGCTTCAGTTCCTTTTCGAGACTCACCTTTTCGTTGTTTTACCTCTTCTCCTTTTTATCAGTTGCTCATCTGCGAATCCATTCATTGCCCATCCATGTAAATGCAGCTTGCCTGTTGACAAAACAGGAGACGCCAGAAAGCGGGGGGTGCGCGTACAGCAGACAGGTACGAAGGCAGGCATGTACCTTCGTCCAGCACCTGCCGCCCGCACACCTGCTACTGGCAGTAGCGTGGCCCCCCGGTTCCACCTGCTTGTCGACTGTTCTGCTCTTCAGTCACGTACCTATTCATCATGTCAAGTATCATATCATCATGTACCTATCATGTAACATACATTCTCCTCATCATCATTACAGCATTGAGGCAGTCGCTGCAATGGTCATGGTTGTTTTTCACGACGGCGCACAACGACGCCGGACCTTGTGCTCCCTTACAAAAACAAAACAATCCCCTCGCATATACAGCATCCCATTGCAATGGCGATCAGGCACCATCTTCGACGGGCCACAGCGGTTGCCGGCACTGGAGTTGCCTACAACCCGCAAATCCGGACCCCGTCTCTCACCCACCACCCCGACGACATGTCAAAACGCCCTTCCGCTTCCAGCAAGGGGGGTACGTTGGGGGTTGGGGGTGCGGGTGGGAATGGGTGTGTGCGCCATACGCAGTGGGGAACCTTGGGTCTGTTCCCATCCCATCCATCCATCCATCCACCCATGATGATCCATGGCCATGCACTCGACCATGACCCTTTCAGCTTCTGCCACGCCCGCGCCCGCGCGCGCCTCGGACATAATGGAGACACCGACCCGTTAATGCCACGCCCACAGTAAGTGACGACTTCTCGACGCTACGGTACACAGTACAGCACGCTGCTACCTGCCGTTCCCACGCTGTGGCGGCACATGCCAGATGCTCCCAAGGTACTCTCAGCCATGCCCATACGACTACGTTATTCATCTCTCTCTTTCTCCTTCTCTCTTCTCTGCCTTACGGTTATCCTACCTAGTACTAACCTTGCCCTACTCCAGCAGCCTGCCAGGTATTGTGTACAGAGCCCAGAGCCGAGAGCCTGGGCCTAGTCACCATCCATCAGAATCAGACCAGCTGCATCAGCAACCAAAGTCCGTTCGTCACCTTACATATAATAATCCACCGCCTCGGAGAGCTCTACACCCCAGCCGCCCCCGGTTCTTCGCCGAAGCTCGTCATCCCTGATTTGGCACGCCGACTTCCCGTCTGCCGTCCTATCCATATACCTGCCCTGCCTTCTCCATCTTATCTTCTTACATACACCTCACCTGTCCAGATCCTCCCCATTATATAGAAAGGCCCTGCCACACCCTCGCCTGTCGCCTGAACTTCCTCTGGAACCTCTTCTCCTCTTCCTACTCTCCTCTTCCTCGTTTACACCCCCTCTGCTCATATCCCCTACCAGTCCATTGTTTTGTGACTGCGTACTTGACTCACGGTGCTGTCATACACACACATACATACATACATATACGTACCCATTCACGCACACATACACGTCTATACCCATACGTATATGCAAGAACTGCCACCCGCGTGCCGTCTGCTCTATTGCCTGGATACCTACGGCAACTTTTGCACATACACACTCGCCAGATCCGCCTAGGCTTCTGGATAAAGCTCAATTGATTCACCATGGGCCTACAAAGTCTCCCTTCGCCGCCTGCGGAGGAGGCCAAATCAGCTGCCTCCAGGAAGGCCTCGGCCTCCTCGTCCTCGTCCCTGTCCGTCAACACCAAGATGGGCAAGCCAGCACATCGCATATCCAAGCGTGCTACCCCAACTGCCGCTGCCGCGCACAGTCATGACCACCACCACGGCAGCAACCAGCTTTCCCACGGCGGTGTCGACGGACGCCACAAGCGAGTATGGAAAGCATGTGAGCGCTGCCGCATGAAGAAGACAAAGGTAAGCCGGCGTGCATGGCTAGGCGCAATGCATGCATGACTAACACGTGGCGATAGTGCGACGGAGAGTTCCCGTGCAAGAGGTGCAAGGACGACGGGCTTGTTTGCACTGCCGGTGTCCGCAAGAAGATGGAGTACAAGCAGCTGCCTCGGGGGTTCGTTCAACCCACCAACCAACCCGACTAGAACAAAGAAAGCTGACCCAATCAATCAGATATGCCGAGGTTCTGGAAAACACACAGTTCGCCCTTATCGCCACGGTACATAAGCTCTACTCGATGGTGCGGAATCAGCAGCCATGGGAGCTAGGCGAGCCCGAACTCAACGACCGCGGCCAGCCTGTTATACACAATATTGCGCAGAAGCTCGGCTGTATCCGACCCAACAGCGATATCGACCTACCGGTGCACTCTGTATTCCCCGAAGATGAGGCGGGCATGGCTGAGCTGGCACGCCAGCTCGAGGAGCAGCAGAAGGAGACGGGTACCAATGTCGAATCCTCGTCCATGATGATGATGACATCATCCAGCTCGTCCTCTTCCAAACGAGACCTCATGGACTCGGACTCACTCGCCTACCAAAGAAACGACCGGGACTCCTCATCGGAACTCGACCACTCGGACCTGGAGCAGGATTACCGCAAGGCGGCATTTGGTGGCTCCAACGTGGTAACCCTATCGCCGCAGAGCTTTACGACGACGAGCACCGACTTCGATTTCGGCGGTCCAGGAACTGGAGGCCCGGGAGACATGGATACGAGCATGATGTTCCCGTCGCTGTCGCCTCCTGTGCCTAGCTTCTCGCCATGGTCAGCGCCGGCCGGCCCTCAGGGCGATGGCGGGGAGCTGGCCATGCATTTCATGCAGCAGGCGGGCGCTTTGCAAAGCATGGATATGCTAAGTCAAGGGCTCATGGAATCCGACTTTGGTACCATCAAGCCGCATGTTTTATCGTCAAGCAATGCAGGCGTCATGATGGGCATGGGAGACCCAATGATCTACTCGGGCTACGAGGACGATTCGATGAGGCTCTAATCTTGCTCCATTCTCTTCCTATCTGGGGTTCGCCCTTGGCTGTCTGTAACATGAGTTTCCATCCCCACGCCGGGTTCGTCGTTGGGGACTATTAGGAGGAACGGTGTATATGATGTCTGTTTGAATGGGATGCGGCAGCTGGATGATATACCTCTGGCCTGAAGGAGGCCAGTGTGGGCTTGGACGGCTGGCATATCACGACTGGGAGGGGTGTTGGGCTACGAAATGGAGTTTTGGTGGATTGGCTTTTTAGGATATCACGAAGATTGATTTGCTCTTCTCATAATCACATAACACTAAATTACCCCTCAAAATAGGGGACCTGCCACTAGGTCATTCCCATTCCAGAGACACCAAGCCTAACGTGAGAAGACAAACCTACCCAGAGTGGCAGTCCAGAAGACATGAGCTTGAGGTGGCGCCAAAGGTGAACCGCCATGATAACTTTGGCTTCGGCTAGCGGGCTTCAGCCCTGAATATCAGCATGCAAGCCTTGACCTTATCAACCGGGTCGCAGGGAGGAAGTGGCGATTGTTGCCGCGGCCAAGTTCCGGCGAGCTTCATCCTGATGCAAACTCTGTTCTTCCCATAAGAGGTAGAGCCAGTGCATAGATTAGATCGGTGCTAGAGGTAGCGAGCCGATGATTGAGGTCATGTTGCCCCTTTCCCTTTGGACTGGTAGGCACCCGGTGCCGAGCCCGGGAAACGGGAGTGCGGTAAATGCACACCGGACGTCATTGATTCTCTGGTTCCTTTTTTTTTTTTTTCTCTCCCCTCTTTCGGCCCTTTCTGTTAAAGATGAGGGACGGCTTTTTGCTTCGTTCTTTGTTTTTTTTGTTTTTTTTTTGGTTAATTCATCTGCATTCCCCTTGCTTACGTTACCCCTCCACCCCACACCTGGTGTTTATATGATGCTGTAATTCTTGCCATGGCATTACCTTCCATGAGACGGAGATGATGAGGCGAAGATGAGAAGAATCGTGTGGGGAATCCAGCCCGTGAGTGGTAATCTACTGCTCCTATCTTGTCTATGCCCCCTGCTTTTTTTTCTCTCTTTCTCTCCTCCCTGTCAGCGCTTTTTCCTCTTTCTTTCTTCGTGCTTCGATTTGACGATGTGTATTTCAAAGCAAAAAGTAAGGTAGCAGTTAGTCCAAAAGCACCCCTGTTCGAGTAGTGCCCACGTTATATTTTCTATATACACACCCCCCCCCCTCCCCTCTCTCCCTTTCCGTCCCATTGTAAAACTAAAAAGAACATTGGTCGTATAGTAGAGAATCTTGTCGTCATTGGCGTTTCCTATCAGGTCATTGAAGACAGGGCAGGCTCCGCTGGCCAATCAGTGTAAGCGTTCTCTCTTGATTAGTCTTGGTGCCTTGGTTTTTATGATTTCCTCTCTCATGATTCTTGCTTCCGGTGGGTAATGTACGCAGTGTTTATGTGATCGGGCGGGGTGAATTCCGTGTCCGACCATGGGCAGGCCAGAATCCGTGCAGCGGAGTTCCCACAAAAACCACCAAAAACCAAACATCCGTCACCTACGGAGTACATACATCCCCGTCACATGTCCTCCTTGACCGAATCCCTCTGGCGACCTATCTTGCTTAATTTTTAGATGGCTTCGTTTTGCGCCCGCATTCCGCTCCTTGCTTCTGTTTATTCCGTTGTTTTTTTTTTCATGCTAATATAGTATAGGCTCTCGCGCGTCCACGTTGCGGACAAGCAGCTCTCAACGTTATGCGGCGCGCTCTGAGGTCATGGTCTCGGTCAAATGCGAGACGCCTGGTACCCGTCAACCCGTAGCATCACATTCAGAGTCCTTGGGACCGGGTGATATATCTTGTGTCTGGTTTAAGTTTCGGGTTTGGACCGAGCAACGTTGGAGTGCGGCTCATGTTGTTGGCCGTGATGGTCTTGTCCATGCTGCTGGCTCACGATCGCAGCTTATTATGGATGCAAACTGCCCCGCCTCTGCCACACCTACACCATCTACTAATCTCCAGCATCTATCTCACTTGTCATCTTGTCATCTTGTCACTCGTCACTCGTCACTCGTCACTCGTCACTCGTCACTTGTCACTTGCTTGCTTCATGTGCTCTGTGTCTCGTCTCATCACGTTGCGGAAATGGCCAGCGCACAAACCATCGGGTTCGGGAGTCGTCAATGGCGGATTTCAGACCACTCCGGACAATGTCTAGTCCGTCCGTCGCACATTGCCAACCGGGCGGGCTTCGGACTCTTGCCACGACCCGGAGGCTTTGGCCCTCGCGACCAGGGGTCCATCAAGGAGGGGGTGTCTTTTCTGCTGTCCCACACATTTTGCTGCCGAGACAGGAACCCATGGATGAACCTCATCACCCATCGCTGTTCGAGCTGTCATACATATTCTGACGAGGCCAACCCGTCGAATGTTAAGGCTGGCAGGTCTCCGAGACAGTGGGCCGGCGGACAGTTGCCCTCTTCAATTTACATCGCACACTCTTCTACCTTATTCTTTCTTCATAGCCCACTCACAATCGGAGCCTTTAAGGAAAAGAGGCAGCCAATCAGCACCAAGAGGAGCTCGCATGCTTCCCCAAACTTCCAATATTTCTAACCCTCGTCTCATACCGGTTTCTGGTTGCGCCAGCTGCGCCGTGTTCGCCTCATACCGGGCGCTCCTCGCATGTTTCACGGCCGAAGCTGGCAGGCTTTGAAAGCCGTTCGTTCTCTCTCCACACATCCTCCTTCGCTTGTCGATCCTGGCGAAAGGCATGGCGAGGCAGTCCCGCTCGGATCTGACCAGTCGTCATGGTCCATGGCATCCACAAGCTTCTTTGCAGGGCTGTTTTTTTTTTTCTTTCTGGTGGACGTGTCAGTGACTCAGTTTCGCTATAGATCCCTGCTCGAGCCCTGGATGGCTTCCCGCACCTTCAGGTGCCAAGTCCATACAAGTTCCTCAAGGTCCCGCTCGGGGCGCACCCACGGTGATGCCGTCAACTCCCAACTCCGGTCAGTAGTGTCTACTCTGCTCCCTACCCCGCGGACCGTCCTGGGCATGCCCACCACCCACTGAGGCGCAGGAGGGCGGTAGGGGCTTGGCCAACTGCGGAAATGAGCTCCCTGAACTGGACAATCCGATTCTTTTGATACATCGACGCCTCACGCCGTACTATGTAGTCCGTGGTCCCAAGTGCTGGTCTAGGCAAGGATCATGGCATTCACATTCGCATCCTTCGGTTTAACCTCTTCCTTCCAGTATATACGCATACATGTACAAAGATCCCTCTAAGCCACCTTGATGCCGCATCACACAGAGGCTGAGTGCAACCTTTCTCAGTATTGTAATTTCGCAATTGCATGCCTACGGTCCACTCATGAAACAATAATCCATAAACTTAATTCCCAACCATGACCATCAGGTAGGAAACCAGCCCTGCCAACCGCCCACACCACCGTGCGACAACGTGGCTTGGGATCCTTCCCAGGTTCCTAAAAATTATCTGTCTGATCCGCGTACCAGGCCCCCTACGCGTGGTGATATGCGGGAATAGAAAGAAAAGACAAATAATACCATCGATGAGTCAGTCGTTGGGACCCTCAAATCATATATCCGCCCTAACTCCGCGCTTCACTGTCCGACCCCCTAACGCCGTGAATCCCCGGGGCCGACTCCCATTTTCCGAAACTTCAGGTCCCGAGCCCGTCCCCTCTTCCCTATCCACCTCGGTCGCCGACCACCTAGCTTTGTAGATCGAGAACTTGCTTCAAGACGCCCTCGCTTGCCCGCCACCATCGCGCTCTCTGCTCCAGGTCGTCGGCCACGCCACCCAGTGCGGCCTCCTTCCTGCGCTGGGCCTCCCTCGCGGCCGTCGTGCTGTTTTGGCGCTTCGTCTCCAGTGGCTGTAGTTCGGATCGTAGCCTGTCCGCCTCCTTTCTCTTGCGTGGCGCCTTGGACTGCAGTGCTTCCAGCTCTCGCGCGAGCTCCTGCTGCTCGCGCTTCCGTCGTGCCACCAGCTCCTGTGTCTTGCCGAGGGGCAGGTGAAGGTCGGGGTTCGTCCCCGGGAGCTCCTGGGCAGCCTTGAGCTCCTCGATGCGCTCCTCGAGCTCCAGCGTCTTGGCCGGCAGCTCCCGTAGTTTCGCCGTCTCGAGCTGGATGCTATCGTAGCGACGGCTCAGCTCCCTCCCTTTGCGCTCCAGCTCCTCCACCATGTCCGCCACCTCCAGCTTCAGAGCCTTCAGCTCCGACTTGACCCCCGCATTCTCCTTCTCCAGGTCCAGATTCTCCTGCAGGGTGACAATCAGGGGTGGATCCCCGACGATGGCTCGGATGAACTTTTCCTTGGTGACCTGCTCCACGTACGAGAAGCGAAGTTTGGAGAATAGTTCCGTATAGTGCGCCAGGTCGGCCTCGAGGCTCGCGGGTGTAGGGCCTTCCAGACTCGAGTTGGAGGCATCAGACGCGCGCTGGCGGGCATCTTGTGGCGCGGAGCTTGTGATGGGCTCGCTGAGCCTGATGATAGAGATGTCCTCGGTGGACTGGAGCTCTTCCAGCCTCTCCAATACTGATTTGATTTTCTTGTGGTCCATTGCGAGTAGTCCACGCGAAGCTGCGAGTAGTTGATTCCACGCCGCTTTTGAATGATAATGAGGTCTTGTTATTGTGACATTGAAGTGTTTACATGAGACTACATCCGGTTAGCTCGGTATTCTCCATCCCTGTCACTTTAATGTATCGGAGGCTAATTGATCCGATGCCATCCACACTAGACCTAAATCACACTTTCTCGTGACTGACGTTACACGATCCTCGCCCTTGGTCACTGAGGGGCAGAACATAGCCTTTGTCTTGTCGAACATGGCCTCCGTTGAATGCTTTATCTGAGGCGAGAAGAAAATCATACTGGCAATGCTCTGTTGGGCGGATGCACTGGAAGCACTGCGTGATACTTGCATAATCAGACAACTTGGGTTTGCCTGACGCTGGTCCTTAATCATCATCATAAGTATGTCTCATGATCACATCCTATCCGATGACTATGTCGCGGAGCTCCTGGCCAAGGAGGCCACGGACTGCTCGCTGAAGTACTCGGCCATGGGTCTGGAGGCGTTTCAAAGCACCAAGAAGTACGTAATCCTGCCCTGCTCGCCAAGAGCCCCAATAGTAACGCGTCGTAGACCAGCAAACAAACCCAAGCCGAATACCCTTTTCTTGCGTCACATCATCAGGGACACCGATGCGCACAATAAAGCTCTGCTGGCCAAGGAGGCTGCTGAGTCGAAGGCCCGTCTGGAAGACCTTGAGCAGGGAGTAGGGGGCAGAAAGGACAGGGAGAGTACACACAGCTCGCGCGACATTCGAAAGCGTCAACTCGGCGATATACAGGCTATCCTTGGGGGGCAGAGGCGCCGGAGAGATGGCGACAACGAGCGCAAATCGGGAGAGAGACATGCGAAAAGACTAGATGGTGCCGAGTCACAGTCGCGTCGGTCCTCCAGGAGAGATCCGGATGACGATCGGGAACATGGCAGCAGGCATCGACATCACAGGCACCGTTCGCGCGAGAGGGGCTCGCCTTCACGGGACAAGAGACACCGCAGAGACGACCATCGGAGCTCGAGACGCCGAGATCGCGACGATTCGCGAGACAGCAGCCCTCGGGAACATCGACACAGACACCGGAGACGGGACCGCTCCGCATCGCCTCGACCCCGACGCAGGTCATCTTCGCCAGGACACAGAAAGCGCAGCCACCGAGAGCGATCACCCCACGGCCCAGCCAAGTCACCAAACCCAGCGAGCAGCAGTGCACGCCATGACTCCGATCCTTTGGATGACTTCATAGGCCCCGCTCCGCCTCCGAGGCATCGGGGTCGAGGAGCGCCCGGCGGCGCCATGGGAATCGACTATCGGTTCTCGGAATCCTACGATCCCACAACAGACGTGCAGATGGACGGTGATGGCGAAGG
This sequence comes from Stachybotrys elegans, assembly GCA_020746835.1. Lineage (NCBI taxonomy): Eukaryota > Fungi > Ascomycota > Sordariomycetes > Hypocreales > Stachybotryaceae > Stachybotrys > Stachybotrys elegans. Next base: position 143,199 of record JAGPNK010000008.1, on the reverse strand, counting down.
GTGGGAGGATGCGGTAGAGGCGTTTCGCGACCGCCAGAAGCTGAAGCAGAACCAGGAGACGCGGATGAAGGAGGCAGGCTTTGCTGTCGATCAGATTGAACGGATGAAGAGAGGGGGAAGAGAAATGACGGAGGAGGATGTGACGTGGTCAAAGGCAGGGGAGAAGAGGGAGTGGGATCGAGGGAAATCCCAGAGCCCAAAGGGCATTTTCGGCGAGCTTGACGACTTTGATGATACCATAACATAAGGCGAGCCATGAGCGGCGTAGGTCTGGGAGGCCATAACTGCGTTTGGTTGATATTTGTTATATCATTCACCTGGGTGGAGTTTAGGATACTCTGTCTGAATAGACATGGCGGTTGGAGAGCCAAAAGTACCAACGTACAATAGAAACCATACCACAAACATCACCAGTGCATTACCACTCCTCGTCTTCATCAGCCAGTGACCAACAATGTACTTCATCATCACCATGGTAATATTGAATATCGTTCCTGAGCCGCATGGACGTGGGATCACGGGTCTAGGGTAGGGGCGGTCTGGATGAGCGTTGCCGAGCATGTGATGTTTGTAGCTGGATGGGGCCATCGCGGACGGGCCACCATCTGTCTCATGCAGGCAAAAGCATGTAGCTTTAGCGGCTGGGCCATGAGGAAACAAGCTGATGAAGCTCACGCTACGGAAGTGAAAGCCTCACCGCCACTGGCCGGATCTGGACGAGCTGCACGGCGGCGTCTTGCCTCCAAGGCCGACTGTAACTCTTGGAGCGGACTGGTGATGAGCATCAGCCACAATCAACTCGGCCAGGGGGAAGACGCTCAGCTACACAGTAGGCCTTGGGTCTTGGGCGAATCCTGCCGGCTACGGGGGGCGATTAAGTTTATCCACCATTCCTCCCGACGGGGCAGAGGGGTCTTTTGGGGGGTGCTAAGTTGTTCTGTCTCGTTTCAGGTCGCGACGTCATCGAGGCCATCTCTCGCAGAGACATTGACGATGGGCAATTGAGAGAGCAGAGGTGACTGCGCCTCGCGAGGATGACGGTTCAATGATATGGGACGTGCGCTATGTGACGGTCTCGATAGCAGGTGACCTTGTTGTTTGGGGCGAGATGGACCCTGCAGCTCTGATGCTCATGAGATGGATACGTGATGGCCAAGTTTCGTTCTGGTGACCGGAGTAGGTGGTCCAAGGTGGAGCAGCCCATGCATGCACGTTGGAACGGTCGCCCGCACGAGGAGTGTTTCCCAGTTGAAAGGAAGAAAACACAAGACGCGTACTAGATAAGTATCCATAAAGGCACGCCAGGCAGGTGGACAGGCTAATAGGCGGTAAAACGGGCCTTTTGACCAATGCGGCCGTGATCGTGAGACGCAAGCACTCACGGCGATGGCCTCTGGTGGCAGAGGCAGCCTTGGCGGTTATTAGACTCAGGCAATTGCCGTTTCCATGGGTCTGACGTCGACTCCAACTGGATTGTAGGAGTCACACTGACACCAGTTTTGGGGGGCCCTCGGGGCCGCCATGGGCGGGGCACTCCACCACGAGGGCCTTGATACCAGCTCCTTAGCTGATTTCCCCAGACCAGCAATGGGTGCAAGAGATGCGCCAGATAGGTACATACGTACCTACGCAAGGGGTCGTCGTCGTCGTCGCGTGAGAACGGGAGAGAGAGAGAGTGCTGGGCGTCAACGGAAGCGGAAGCTGAGAGTGCACGCCCCCAAATGGTATTGTGTTGGTGGTCGGTAGGCAGGCAGCTCGACGCAGATTGTTGGCCTGCGCCGTGCCGCCCTCTCGCCCTCCCCCTCGCCTTCGCCCATTAGATGATCTTGATCTCATGCACAGGCACCAGACAGATCCGGCCCCTTCTAGTGTTTTGGTCCCTTCCCACTTCCTAGGTCATCATCACCTTGTGTTTTTTATTTTATTTTCTATCTTCATTTAGGTTTTGTTTTTACTTCTCGTCTTCTTCTTCTACCTACTTCTTCTCCTTCATTACCAGACAGACCTGTGCCTCCCCGCCCTCCTCTGGACGCAACGGTAGTAGCTTTCCGCTCATCCGACCAAGTTCTTGGGAAGCCAATTATCACACCACGGCGCTGCCCGCTCCAGTCCCCTGTCTGTTCCTCCGACTCCTCTTCCGTCACCACCACCACCACCACCACCACCACCACCTTCTCCTCTTCTCTCCCGATACCCTCTTATCCTCCATCGTCTATCATCTTGGTAGTGCGTTAGGCCTTCCTTATTCGCCCCCGGCCTTTTTCTGTGGCCTGCGTCCTTTTTGGTTCCTTATCCTGCGCAAATCCGCTTGGTCACCCGTTCGCGCCTTGCCACGGCAATAGCCTTGTGTTACTCGTTGTACGACATATCCTGCCCTCACCTTGCCAACCTACAGCCTTTTCGAACCAAAGGAGCCTGATGCCAGGCTTCCCTCGCGCTGAGTCGACTGTCGCGTGAGGCGACGATAGCCTCGTCCACGTCCACGTCCACGTCCGCGTCCGCTTTCCCCAAGACGCTCCCTCGTCGTCCCAAACCCCACCGTCACGATGCGCCCTCCACGCATCGCCATCCTCGTCCTCTTTATCGCCGCCTCTCTCTTCGTCCTCTGCCGATCCCTCACTTCATCTTTGCGATCCGTCCCAACCCAGTCCTACCCGCATTCTACTCGCAAATCAGTATGGGGGATCATGTATTACAACGCCCCGCTCTCTCTATTCCCTCCCAATGCCGTCATCAGCTTGACCGACGACAACAGCACGTCCTTCGTCGCGCGACCCGCCGCCTTCGGCCCCAAGCTTGCATCGAGGGGGTTGAGCGGCGAGCTCTGGGTCGGTCGCGGGTTTCCCGATGATGGGCTGGACCGAGAAGCCGAGCTGGGCTGTGGCGATTTGAAGCGCTGGAGAAGCGACGACATCCGATCAGGCCTGAAGAATTCATTCAAGACAAACGGCTGGACCGAGTCCAACCGCCCAAAGCGGGGTGGTGACTTGGTCGATAAGGATAGGCGCGACGCCATCGCCAAGTCCAATCCTGGATCGAAATTCGCCGTCGAAGATGGCACCGATGGCTTAGACCAGGCTGATTCGTCTCGCGACACCGAAGACCGGTTTCTCCAGGAGGTTGCCCAAATCAAGGGCAAAGTCGTCCTTCTCATGCGTGGCGAGTGCGGATTTCTCGAGAAGGTCATGTGGGCTCAGCGAAGAGGTGCCATCGCCGTCATCGTTGGTGACAACCAAAAGGGTGGCCCGCTCGTTCAGATGTTTGCCCGCGGCGACGAGGTCGACAACGTCACGATTCCTTCGGTATTCACAGCCAGGACTACCGCCCATCTGCTGTCTTCCCTGACGCAGCCTGGCAGCTTCCTCGAGGACTCCATCGACGAAGACGGGAACATGGTATTCAAAGTACAGCCGGATCTCAGACCCAATAGACATGCGAAGAGCTCGGGACAAAACTCTGCTCCTTCAGCCCCTCTGGTCGAAAGACCGACGAGCCGCAAGAGAGACATCAACAGGTCGGCATCTCCCGTTGGGCGCAGGTGGCTCCCAGGCTGGCTGCGTGGGGGAAAGTCCGCCTCGCGTAGCGCCGACCGACGCACTCAAAAGACGGATTCGATAGACTGGGTCATTGTGGAAGACTGGAGAGATGAGAGCCAAGACACGTATGTCGACGCCACGGGTACCGAGGACGAATCCCGAGCAAGCAGCGACGCTTTTATTGTGGGAGTACTGGATTCCGATCTCGACCGTGAGGGCAATTATGCTGGAAAATCTGCTGAGGACAAGCCATCGCCAGCGTCAAAGGTAGGTATCCAGCATAAGAGCCCAAGCGAAGGTGATGGCGATGACGAGAGCCAGCCTCATGAGGGTCTGTGGGTGACAATCGCCCCTACCAACAGCGGTAGTCCTTTCTTCGATACCATCTTGGTCCTCGTCGTTAGCCCTTTGGTCACCCTGACCGTGGTTTACTCTCTCCTTATCGTGCGTGCCAGAATCCGCAGGAGGAGATGGAGGGCTCCCAAGTCGGTTGTCGACCGTCTTCCCGTTAGAACTTACCATGCCGTGGCCGCCTCACTGAGCCCCTCGCCGAATCCATCGCGCAGTCCTTCGCCGCCGTCATCGCCGAGGGTGCCCTCGCCATCCAGAGCCACGCTTACCACGCCATTGCTGCAGCAGGTCCCTGCTCGTCCGCCACCACGCCCACACACGACGAATGAAGCGTCGGGAAGCAGCAGCTCACCTCTACCCACCCCTCGAGCACCGTCGAGGGAGGGACGTCGGGCGGAGCACGAGAAGGGTGCCGGAGGCTTCTCAGCAGAGTGGCGCAAGTATATGGGACGCCAGGTCGAGTGTGTTGTCTGCTTGGAAGAATACGTCGACGGCGTCAGCCGAGTTATGAGTCTCCCTTGTGGGCACGAGTTTCACGTCGACTGCATGTAAGTTGACTCGCCATCCCCGGCTTGATTTTGCACCGCTAACAATATGTCCAGCACGCCCTGGCTGACCACTCGGAGACGGACATGCCCTATCTGCAAGGGCGACGTCGTTCGATCGCTGGCGCATGGACCTTCGTCGGAGCCGCGCTATGAGCCGTACCGCGACGACAGCGATGACGAACAGGACGGCGAGCCATCAAGCTCCCGAGAGTACAGTCGAGATGAGGACCCGGAGCAAGGTGTTTCATCCCAGGAACCGCGTGAAGGCCGCCGCTTCCATCTCCAGCAAGCTTGGCTTGGGTTGTTCTCGAACAGCCGCAGCTCCAGCAGCCGCAGCCGACCGAGGTCCCCGTCTCCCGACCATACCGCAGACCGTCACTAAGAGCTGTTACGCATACATTCCTATCTGCACATAATCTCCCATTGTTTCTGTTTCTGGGTCATCTTACATACACCGCTCGCGTGGGCATCATGCACAGCGTGCGTCACGCATCGAGCACTCTTACGCAGTCATGTTTCCCCCCCCTCTATTCTTCCTTTTCTTCCTCTCGTTTCATCATCTTTAGGGCGTATGGGTTATCTTGGGTAGGCTGGTTGAACAATTTAGCAGCATGGGAAGCATACCCACTGTGCATCCCTGGGCGCAACGGTTCGGCCCTCGAGGCAGAGTGGAAGGCGTATAAAGTATAGGATGGATACTCCTCATTGCGATAGCGCGGCGCATGAGATTGATAGTGATTGAGTCTATTAACGAATATTTCCCATACCGTTCGCTTTTGTGTCCCTCCTCGGTTTCGTTTTGCCTTTTTTTTGTCCCCTAGAAATGACTATAACACAAAATATCGTTGATAGAAGCATCGACGTAAATTCCCCTCCGTAATATCCGTACTCCCCCTTTAGATATAGCCTTTCAGAACTGCTGCCTCGGCATTCAGGATCGAAGATCCCGCGGCTCCGATTACCGCTACAGGGGAGGTCAGCTTGGTACAATTTGCAGGTCAGAATGTAGGTCAACTTACTGTTGTGACTCAGGGCCACAAACTTGAGGTCAAAGATTCCGCTCTCGTCCTCCCGGACACGACCCACACTAACAGTGTAGCCCCTGCCGAGGTCACGGTCCAGACGCGGCTGAGGTCGGTCTTCCTCATCGAAGACGATGATGGGGGGGTTGGGAGCCGAGGGGCACCCCAGGCGCTGAGCCTCGCAGGTGTATGCGCGCAGAGCCTCCTTGGCCTCCTGGGCCGTGGGGGGAGGCTGGCGCTCGAACCTGAGGCTCACGCAGACCGTGTGTCCGTCCATGACGGCAACGCGGTTGCAGGCAGCAGAGACACGGAGGCCGGACTGCTCAACAAAGGCGGTGCGTCCATCGTCAATGGCGCCGAGGATCTTCCTCGCCTCCGACTCGAGCTTGTCCTCCTCGCCCTTGATGTAGGGCACGACGTTGTCGAGGATGTCCATGCAGGAGATGCCCGGGTAGCCAGCACCCGAGACCGCTTGCATGGATACGATGCTGACGGTGCTGATGGGGCCAAAGGCGGCCTGCAGCGCGGCAAAGGGGATGACGAGCCCGATGACGGCGCAGTTGGAGTTGCACACGAGGAAGCCCTTGGACAGGTTGTGCACGGACCGCTGGTGCGGGATCAGGTCGAGATGCGGCAGGTTGACGGTCGGGACGACGAGCGGCACGAGGGGGTCTCGACGGTAGTTCTTGGCGTTGGAGAAGACGGCGATGTTGGCCTTGAGGAACTCCATCTCTACACACCCTACGTGTTAGCCCTCTAGTCGTCAAACGGCAGCAGTCAAGGGAGGGCGGGCGTACCAATCTCGCCGGCCACGTCCGAGTCTAGCCCGCTGAAGACGACGTCGCAGTCCTGGAACTCGGAGGCCTTGCACTCGCGCACGACCATGTCTGCAATGGCGCCCATTGGCGAGGCCTGCTTCCATCGCACAGCATCCTTGTACTTCTTGCCGGCGGAGCGCGAAGAGGCGCCGATGGCGTGCAGCTTGAGCGAGGGGTGCTGCGCGAGGAGGAGAATGAAGCGCTGGCCGACAGAGCCGGTGCAGCCGAGGACACCTAGCGAGGACAAATGTTAGCACAATGGCCAAGTAGCCACCGTGGGAAGAAGGTTGGTGACTCTTTTTGATGGCATGCATATAGGGTAGCCTGTCATCGGGTGTACGAACCGCACTTCTTTGTGGGAAACTCTGCCACCATGATGAATATCGGTGGGCGAATAGCCAATTATTTGTTGTACAAGGGTATAATTGGTTGTTTGCCTGCAATGGAGCGCTCAAGCAAATAATGTGAAGAATGATGGGTGTTGGGGAAACTTTTGGTGTTGTTGAAGCTGGCTGGACCCCGCCATCACCCCGCTATCGGAGGGACGATAAAAGTGACGAGACAGCCCCTCTCGCTATATTCGAGCCCAGCCGCATTCATCAATGACTCAAAAAGGCGAATTGCAATATGTCTATTGGTCACTTCCCTAAAAGCAGGTTCTGACTCGATAAAAAAAAAAAACCGAGAGAAAAAAAAAACGCATGTGATCCACATTGATTGTAAATCGTCCAAGGATTACCATAACCATCCAAACCGTCCAGTCTACTAATAAGACTTCAACCCATAAACTAATAGTGTCGAGCGTTGTAATGTGGAAGCGCGAAACATTAACCTCATGCGCCGTTCATGATACTGCCTGTATCCATACCACGACCTGGTGATATATTACCCGATAAATCCAAGAGAAGTCGTTCCGCTGTCTTGATTCTAATTGCTGAAATGACCGCGTTCGTGAGAAAAATCAAGCCTGTGCGACAGTGCTACGGGGGTTGTTGGAGTAGAGTCGGAATTGGACAAAGATGATGCAGTCTTCGACGATGGTACCGACGGAGCCCATAAGCCAGGGGAGAGCCTTGAGCAGGTAGTCCCTGTCTTGGGAGTAGGCCACGAGACTCAGACCATACATCAGGTTGCCGGTGAGAGAGAGCATGAAGAAGAGAATTGCCAGGCCTACTCATGTTAGCCATGTTGCAAGAAAGGGTTGTTTGGATAACGCCCACCTTCGCAGGACTTTTCCTGGTAGTTCTTGATAATCTGGGGAATGCGAGCGCTGCGACAGGTTAGCCAGAGCAAATCGTATTTGCCAAGGATATTTACCAGAGATAGCAAACAGCGCTGGCGTAGCCGAGAACGAGACCAACAATCTCCAAAGGGGCCTTCTCGGTGGAGTGAGGTTCAGGGGCGCTGGGGTCTTCTGAACCCCAAGCGCCAGCCTTGTACGACACGTACCAGCCGCAGAGCCCAATCACATAGACAGCGACAAGGCTGAGCGCATTGTTCGCCCACGAGCTTCCGTCCGGGATGTCGTCGCGCGATTCGGTAGACTTGGTCGGGTCGACCTCTCCCTCGGTGGGCTTGGAGGAGTTTCGGTGTTGGGCGAGGAGCGGCGACTGCTCGGAGAGGCCTGCTGCGGCGCGCTTCTGGCGGCGAGCGTTGCGGGTGTTGTAGTAGACACACTGGCTGATGAGGACGACGTCGGCGACGCAGAAGTAGCTGGCCAGGGCGACGGCCGTGGGAGCAAGGCGGGTGAAGAGGGCGCCTAGATGCGGGTCAGTACACAAGTGTGCTTGGAGGGGCCCGCCGGCAAGTTTTGACGGGATTCAGTCGAAAAGCGAGCGCTTTCGAAGGAGTCGAGAGGCAAAAAGGCAAGTCGTACCTATCAGGTTGGTTGCATCACCGAGCAGCCAGACAATGAGGAAGGCCATGCTGAGGCCATCGGCACGTTGGGCCTTGTAGTTGGCAATAAGCTGAGGAATCTGAAAATACTGTTAGCCCAAGAAAGGGGCGAGACCGCGGGGCGAGGACGAGTGCCACGCACGAGAAGACATATCCAGGCGGTCATGGATATGCTGCCAAAGACGCCCGACAGAGCGGCGTTGACTGGGGCCGAGTCCGAGGACGCAGCCGCAAAGGCGGCGGTGACGAGGAGTGATGCCATGGCGGGCAAAATGCGAAACGAGATGCCAAAGTCGGAGGGAGAGGGGAGGCCGGCAGACGGGACGCGCGCAAGGAGTGGGAGGAGGAGAGGAAGACGGCGTCGCCTGTGATCGAAGGAGAGAAGAGGCCGGGAAGGGCGGAGGCGTGATCAGATGCAATGTGTTGGACAGGTTCACAGATTGCGGGAGGAATGCGATAGGCGACCTCTATGGGGAAGGAAAACCACGGATTCGAGTTGATTCAATTTGGGTGGTTGCAAAAGGTCGCCGGCAGGTCGGGGGTACCTGCGACACAGCCTCGTATAGTAGGCGGACGGGTGTAATGGTGACCTCTGCCCGCCTGTACTCGTGAGGGTGTGGGGGCTGCCGATGACCAAACGGCAGGCAAATAGAGTCACAGGGCCACCCACCAAGAAATTTCCTTATCTCGCAGCTGCGCGAGCCACCGCTGATTGTCAACGACCCTGACCGCATTGGACGGCGCCAGGGCACCTGTTATCTTAGACCTGGAGCCGGGCCCCACGCTGACTGTGACGTCGGAGGAAGGCGTCAGAGTAGCGGGTAGATACCGTGGCTCGTCGCCGCCGGGATTCTACCTTTCAACTATCAAACCATTTTCCATTTACATATTTTGGTGGCTGCCGCCAGTGGCTCTTGTAGCGAGGGAGATATTCACAAACTGATAGCAATACACAGGCTGGCCAGTGCATGGGGTGGCTGCGGCGCGAGGCCTCGCTTGAGGTTCAGCTGCCGAGGACGCTGTGCGTTAGTGCGATGCGAGGGGCCGATCCCTTGTGATCTTGCAGGTGGACGGAATGCTGCGCTGCGGCGCGCTATGACTCGGCAGGTCCGCTGTATGGCTGGTTCGTGATGGCAGCTGTCAGCCTGTCTTGGATGTGTCTCGCAATGCCCTTGAATTGATGACGCAGTATTTATTTGATATATGCCGATTTGCGTAATACGGTATCTCATGTTGATCCAGGAAGAGTCTCGTCTGTCTCTCAACCCATGAGCCTTCCCAGAAGCCACATGGGATAAATGCTAATTGGCTACGCATAATATATCCCGTGGCAGAGATGGAAAGCTTCCGTCGTCTTTCAGGGACCTAGGTATTCTAACTGTAGAGCTGCATAACGCACAATCTTCATGACAGTCGAGGAACCATGCTCTAATCTCTACCACACGCCTGTAGGATTGCTGGGTTCTGAGCGTGCACTTCGTAGCTGGAACAACCTGGCGAAATTATGACTTGGTAAACCTCATGGGGCAGTGGTAGTGGCAGTGGCAGAATATAGATCATCAGCAGCTCGTCAGCCTGTCTTGTCAGAAGACCGCGTCTCTCCACATTGTTGGATTGTTGGGAGGGCAACAGCGACGGCCCAACCAACCACAGGCCGCCATGGAGCACGCCGGACGGCCCAGCCACACTTCGCCACGCCATGTGTCAGATCACAGGCGCCGGCAGCCTGTAGCCTATCGCCCTGCGCCTAGCCAGGCACCATCCGACTCCGACGTGTCTGGGCCGGCCGACCTTTATTCATGTAAATAGTCATTCCGTGAACTGTACAAGCCCTCTCTCCTCCTCAACTGACCCTGTTCAATCCTTAGTCCTCGAGATCGTTGACCACTGTCTTTTTTGTTTGGACACTCTGCAGAAGCTCGTGATCATGAAGGTCTCGGCTAGTGCTCTGGCCATGGGCCTCGCAGTGGCGCCGCAAGCGCTCGCCTGGGGAGGTATGTGACGTCGACCTACAGTCACGACAACAGCTACTGTTGCACGCATTGGAAGCTTCCCATTCGTACTAACTAACCCGCGCCCAGGTCTCGGACACATCACGACAGCATACGTAGCGTCCAAGTTCGTCTCCAACACGACCGAAGCCTTCTACAAGGAGCTCCTGCGCAGCGATGAGCCCGACTACCTGGCCCGCGTAGCGACCTGGGCCGACTCGATCCGCTACAGCAAATGGGCACGCTTCACAAAGAACTTCCACTTCATCGATGCCCACGACAACCCGCCGCATGACTGCAACGTCGACTTCGAGCGCGATTGCAAGGAGGACGGCTGCGTCATCAGCGCCCTGGCCAACTACACCCAGCAGTCCCTCGACCATGACCTCGCGCCCTGGCTTCGCGCCCAGGCCGCCAAGTTCGTGATACACTTTGTCGGCGACCTGCACCAGCCGCTGCACAACGAGGACGTGAGCCGCGGTGGCAACGGCATCTACGTCAACTTTGACGGCCACAACCTCAACCTGCACCACGTCTGGGACAGCTCCATTGCCGAGAAGTGGATCGGGGGCATCCATCGCAAGCCCTATCCTGCCGCCGAGAAATGGGCCAACGAGCTCGCCCTCGCCATCACGGACGGCAAGTTCGCCGAGGAGAAGGAGGCGTGGCTGAAGGATCTCAACTTTGACGATCCCATTGCCACCGCCATGGCCTGGTCGCGCGAGTGCAACGCCCTCATCTGCACGCATGGTAAGTCGACGGTGGACCGTTGCCTCCGCGTTGGATCTTGACCGCTGACGTGTTCATGTGAACAGTGCTTCCTGAGGGCCCCGAGGCCATTGTTGGCAAGGAGTTGGGAGGTGAATACTTTGACAAGGCTGGCCCTGTCATTGAGAGACAGGTGGCCCGAGGAGGATACAGAATGGCGGCATGGCTCGAGGAGATTGCCATGCGGTACCAGGCACAGCAAGAACCCGGGCTTGAGCTCATGTCGGAGGAGCTATAACGTGCCGGCCGTCTCAACGTGACCTTGTGAAGTCGGCGCAAACATCTTTCGTCTCATTTCTGGATAGAGAATGTCTTCTCAACATATTAGCCTATCTGGGGACATCACGCCGTGTTTTGGAATTAAGCTTTGTTAGTTTGCAAAAGGGCCACGTCACGACCCTCATAGAGTAGGTAGAGAGACGAACAGCAAACATGACCGGTTTCGAGATGAACACCCATGCGTTCGTGTGCTCTCAAATTCTCCGCGGCTGCTAGCAGGTGTGCAACAGGGAAGCCCAGACCGCGCAGATACCAGGGCAGTGCGTGCGCGTTTGTTTGGCTCGCGATTCCGGGTTGCGAGCAAGCTATGTGTTTTCCCTTGCTTGGGCCAAGAGTATCTGTCATCCTCCTCGGTGCTGTGCCCCAGCCGGCGGATGCTGGCGTCGGTTTCGGCCCCCTGGCCGGAGCGAGTTTCAACTTTCTGTCAGGGCATGGCCGGAACAGTTTCAAGACTGCCATCCGGGGGCGTGAGATCCTCCCCCTTTCCGCTCCCAAGTGTCACGGACACCCGTGAACCGAGTTCCCTCCATTTCTGGCAAGAAACTTTTGGGGGAAGCTCCTGGCAGAACATGGGAATCTCTCAGGGCGGCCGATGCAGCCCGGTGGGTGCGGACGTAGGCCAAGACTGCCTAGAAACATCGAGATCTGGTCCGTCATGGATTTTTTAATTAATTCGACATCCATTTGCCCATTGATTGATTGGGGCGAACGAAACGAGCTAATCTCTTGTTTGTAGAATAGATTAATTAATTACCAGAGCTGTCAATGGAAGATCTGACAGGTTGAAGAGAAGGCCAAATCATGTCTACCTGCACTGGTAGTGAGTTGGCATCGACAACTTCGCCCTTAACATTGATGTTATGACTACCTGTAGGAGAACAGTGGTTTGCGACTAAGAAATATCGAACGATTTTTACAAGTGATACAGAGCTGGTGTGATAGGCACGCTTAGTGTATGCGTCATCTGTATCGGCTTCGAGGAAGAGCGAGACGAGTTCTTCCACCAAACATGCAAAGCTTGTTCACAAGGCTTGTTTGATCACCGCAACTGGACGGCAGGCTTGTAGATGCGAAGAATCGCAGGGGTGTAGGGGTTACAAGGGCGAGGCCAAGGGCTTGCCTAGATGGCTATGCGATGATGGAACATGGGGAGTGGCAGAGCAGCTGGATGGATGAAGATCAGTGCCACAAGGGATCGCCCAAAAGCCAAGGCTGGCGTCTGGAACAAGCGGCAGTTGGGCAATAAAACACACATGGGATCTGGCCAAGAGACGAAGCCATGAGCAAGGAGGTTCAGAGGGCGTTGGCGGGCGCTGGGAGTATGTGGGTAATGGCGTGTGAAGGTGGAGAATGCTTGAAGGGCTAAGCAGAGGGAGTTTGGGATGACGGACTAAACGTGCTCGGCTCTGCGTGTTTGGCTGAAGGAAGAAGGACCCTGATCGGATGAAAAAGGCGGCGAGGTATTAGCGTCCAATGTAAGGGGCAGACAAAGTTGGTGGTCGAAGAGTTGGGACTAAGCAGGGACAAGGTAGTTGGTACTGTAGTATTGGCAACCCCGGAAGGCAGAAGCGAAACGAGAAAAGGATGGGGAGGAAGGTGTCATGGCAACGATGCAGAGGACAGCCAAGCGAGGCGAGGGAGTTTGGACTTGTTTCGGTGAAGCTTCACCGTCCAAAGTCTGTGACAAGGCCGAGCTGGTCCGGGACCCCCCAGGAGGACAAGAGGAGACCATTATGTGAGATGTATTAAGACTGCAATTTGCGAGGGCCTTGGCTATGGAGAGATTCCGGGTGCGGTATAAAAGAGAACCCTGGCTCGCCAAAGAATGGTCCATGGGATTCTGTGGGCAGCTGGGGATTGATAGCTTCAACATAATTGCCCAACTGGGTAACGTGTCTAGCTAGGCGAACGTGAAGCAATGGGGGTGTGAGATAGCCGCGGACTTCTTCGTCTTGTCTTTGTAGGTGTAGATTGGGCGTGTAATGAGGGTGAAATGCCATCCAGTCATGGGGCGCTACTGCCATAGAAAGGCCGTGCAGTGGGTTCAACCCTAGGTACTTTACCTCTCTATTGGCGTGCGGCGTCTTTGCTGCTAGGTGGCCGACGAGAATGCAGCCCGTCTGCGATGTCGATCAGCGCTTGGCCGCGCGCGATGGATGAGGTGTGAGTTGCAGCGGGCGCGTGCAATCAAGCAAATCCAGTGGAGGGGGAGAACCTCAGACACGGGAGGACGGGCTGAGACGCTTCCAAGAAGCTCCCAGTGTCCCACGTCTGTAGGCGAAACGCCTGACGCTCAGGGCGCTGCCGGGGTTGCGGGGCTGCCATTGGCTCGTGGCGGCGCATTTTCTGGGGCGCCCTGGGGGTGGTTGAGCGGCGTCGGTACCTGCCTTAGCTCCCTGCAGGGGGTTTCCCATAGTCCATGGCGGGGCCCAGACACCACCTGCGACAGCAGTCTCCGTACCTCGTAGTGAGCCGCATTGTTGCTGGCGGAAGTTCCCACTTTCCTCCCTCCGTTCGCCAACCAACAAACCCAGCAGCAGCACGCACCGCCGCCATCATCCATCGTAATGCGGAGAGGGAGAGATGAGGAACAGAGAGCATCGACCACGCCCCTGCAGATGCCAGGAGGGGGGCTTCAGACGGACACCGGCCAGGCCGTGCTCGATGCGATGCCATTGACCGGGCAGCGCTGATCCGCCCCTGCTCTTCTCTGCCAAACGGGCGCCGTGATTTATCTTCGTTTTCTTTTGCGCCTTCGTCTCCGGTTTGCTGCCACGATGCGGCCGAGCATAGAGAGCCTCCTCTGTAGGCAGCGGTAGCAAAGAAAAGACACCGTCGGCAACTATCTCGTCATGCCGTCTTCCCCAGAGCTGGTGTGCAGAGAGACCCATGTTCCCGGCGGCGGCCCACGGACCCGGCCAAGTCGACCCCTGGATGCGCAGGGCCAGACCCCCCCGGCAGCCAGATCCCCGGCGTTTGTCTCGTGTGTCTGGTCCCCTTCAGACGACCGTTCTGTTCCCACGATGGACTCCCCTCGCCGTTGGCTCGCTCGCGTTCCTCGTTAGCTGCTGGCCCTAAGCCAAGGTCGTGTTTGAGAAGGCGTCGAGGGTGTGTAGTATTCGCTGCGGCCCCCTTGGAACCGGCCGCACCCCCTGGCCAGCCCGCCGCCCATCATTCATGGGCCGTGATCGAAGCCTGTCCTCCCTGACGCATGGACCCTTGCGTGCCGCTCTTGCGGCCCTGATTACCTGCGCCTCCACCGTCGCCGCGTCGAAACCAAAGAAGGTTTTAAAGACCCCATCTCCAAGCCTCTTATTACTTCTCTTTTTCTCTTTCTCTCTCAACTACAACGCTGGCATTGTAATTGCATTCGTTCCTTTGGCTGAAGCTTGAGTTGTTTTGGTCTGGGACCCTTTTTATTCTTTCTTACATTCTTTATTCGGTTTTGCCTCTTTTCGATTCCGCTCGATTCTATACGGTCTGGTACCATTCCCGCTTGTCAGCACTCTATCGTTTCAGTCGCCCAACATGCATTTCAAGAACTTTGTTACTGTCCTGGCCCTCGCCGCCGCCTCCGAGGCCGCAGTCGCGCCCCGCGGCAAGACTCCTTTCAGCCGTGCTCTCGAGAGGCGACAGTTCGGAGGTGGCAACAACAACAATAACGGAGGAAACAACAACAACGGTGGAAACAACAACAACAATGGAGGAAACAACAACGGCGGCGGCAATGCTGCTGCCCTTGCCGACGGTGCTCGCCAGTCAGGTTCCGCTCAAGACGGCCAGAACCCAGGAGCCGATGGCCAGTCCGCCTCTGACACGTAGGTCATCATCCTTCCCCACGACCCGTTCGCAAACTAATTATTCAGCGATGACAACAACTTCATCAACTTCTGCAACAACCTGATTCTCACCAACGGTGAGCAGAAGCGGGAGGGCTCCTGCAACGGTATCCGTAAGTACAGCGCGCATTCCGAACTGCTTGGCATTTCCTAACCACCCCCATCCGCAGCTATGGGAAACATCCCCTCCGCTAACAACATGATCTCTGCTGTCTTCACCAACCCCCAGAACGGTGATGACATTCCTGCCAACCAGGACTTCAGCATTGATGTTCAGATCTCCAACCTGAACGCTGGTAGCTTCACCAACGCCACCTCTACCTACTACTCCGCACCCCAGCAGGTTGGTGGCGATGGCAAGATCATTGGCCACACCCACGTCACTGTCCAGAACACTGGCAATGATCTGAACCCCACCCAACCTCTGGATCCCACCCAGTTTGCCTTCTTCAAGGGTATTAACGATGCCGGAAACGGCAACGGTCTGCTCTCTGCCCAAGTTGAGGGTGGTCTGCCTGCCGGAAACTACCGTGTCTGCTCCATGACCTCTGCCTCCAACCACCAGCCTGTGCTTATGCCTGTTGCCCAGCGTGGAGCTCAGGACGATTGCGTCCGCTTCACTGTGTCTGACGGTGGCAACAACAACAACAACGGTGGTAACAACGGTGGTAACAACAACAATGGAGGCAACAACAACAACAACGGAGGCAACAACAACAACAACGGAGGCAACAACGGTGGCAACAATGGAGCCAACAATGGAGGCAACAACGGTGGCAACAACGGTGGCAACAACGGCGGTAACAACGGTGGCAACAATGGCGGCAACAACAACGGTGGCGGCGGCTTTGGCGGCAGTGAGTCCGACAACAACAACGGAGGAAACAACGGTGCTGATAATGGCAACCAGGGCGACAACGCTTCGGGGGATTCCGGGGCAGGAAATCAGGGCAATAATGGAGGCGGCAACGGAGGTGCCTCGAGTGCCAACGCCCTCGGCGGTATCGCGGCCCCGGAGGTCACTGAAACCGGCGATGGCAACCGCCCCTTTGGAGTCAACGGTGACACCTTTGTCGACCGAGGCGCTGCTGTTCAGCGTGCCTGCGACATCCAAAACAACGCCTGCTCTGATGCCGTCAACAGGGGAGGTTTGAACGGTCTTACCCTGCAAGATTGCAACAACCAGGTCGGCACTTGTGTGTCCGAACTCTCATGAGGTCCTCGTGGCTAAGAGCGGAGCGCCCGGGGACCTGCCAGTTTAGCTAACTCTTTCAGTGTCGGCTCCAAGGACGATTTGGCAATGACCTGTCGGGCATCTATTGGCTTCCTGGCTTCGAGGCTCTCCCCCGCAGCTACGGGGCTATAGACCGCACGACAGGTAATGAGTTGCACATCTGGCACGGAAAGGCTCGGGCCAGATTTGTTTATAGAATTTCGTGGGATGGTTAGGGGTTCTTTTTATCACATTTTTTCCTATGTTCTTTTTGTGTCCCTCCCCCGGATGAGGCTTACTAGATGGGGGTCAATGGGTTCCTCATGACTGAACGGCCGCGTGCGGAGAACGGCTCTGCCTGTTGGTCCAACTACCTAGACTTTTGCGCTGGACGGCATACCACTACTTGTTTTAATGAAAACCGAGATTAAGAAGACGTTTTTTGGTGCCGAGTTTTTCCTGGTGCCTGCTCTCCAGTGTGACGGGAAGCCCCCAGGTGGAGGGGGACCTGACTGATAGTCGGTCGCCTTGGCTCTGGGCGGCTACCCGCACTGGGAGCGTGCCATGGTTGAAACTGGCCTGAAACTCGAGTTGTGGCAGCGGTGGGTTTTCATGGGAAGCGGGAGACCGAGCGCCGGGTGGCTGTGATGGCGGGTGGCTGGGGATGATGGACGATGACGATGGCCTTGCAATATCGGGGAGGGATTCAATTTGTAATCATAGATGAAAATATATGTCTAGTGTGATTCAATGCGTGCCTGGTGACGTTCATGAGGGCTTTGTGGAGATTGCATCCGTGCTACTTTAAAGGAAGTCCGTGACAATTGGTACCATTTTTCTCGCTGATACATAGATGCTTTAGGTTCACGCAATCGAGGGTTGAAACTATGGTTAAGCAGGTTGGTCCGGATTCCATCTAGTCGGAGTTTTGCCTTTATCTTGAGGAACGTTCTGGTTCTGTGGGCACAAGCATCATTTCACATAGGCTATTAGCCTTCTATTATTCTGCTTTATCACCAGTTTGTATTTTGAGGAACCTCTCGATAGTCTCCACATTGCCTAATTTGGCAATTTCTTGGTGAATTGGAGGATTCTGATGGGCTGTCTCCGGGCTTCTTAGTGGATCAACCTAGCACGTAAGGAGTAGTGTGAATGAGGCTCTAAATCATAGCGACTTGGGATTTTGAAGTTCAGTTGATGGTTAATAGAGGGGAAGAGGGGACATCTCACAGATCGGAATATCTAATATTAGCTCAGCAGCTAACCTGGTATTTTTGAAAGATTGAAGCACATCTCTTACATCGCATACATAGAGAGAAGCCGTAGTATCAGGGACAGGACTTGTGGACGTGCTCCATACTTGATATGTCCCGGACATGAGCTAGAAGAGCAGCGTGATAGAGTTTCCTGCTCTAAGTGTTCTATCGTAGACAAACCTTGAGAGGTAATGCGGCGTGGAAGAGTACATAGATGGACCTAATATGACTTGCCGCGCTGTGTGCGAATATACGGCTGTGATATAATAGACCCTGAAGAGCTGCAAGTCCCTTGCCACCAGGACCAACCCAAGTATCCAGGTCGCGCAATGCAGCGGCCCCGGGCTCGCCGTACCAGGAGCAGGACCAACTATGCCAGACTTCATCAGCTGACGCGACAGCACCGAATCCCATAGGCACACGTCAGTCCGTGGGAAAGACAGCTCAGTCTGGCGCAAGGCGGGCCAAAGTCTAGTCGAGCCCCCCCCAAAACACCACATGACGGAGAAAGGGTCCTCGCGGGACGGACCAACAACCACCGTGACTGTTCGGATGATTCAAAGGTCCGTCTTACCTTTCCTTTAGTACGGCTGAGGGGCAGGAAGGGGCGAGAGACACCGTGCTGAGACAGCTTAGGGAGGGGTTGTTGGTGTACTGATCATGAGCGGCCGACGGTGGTGGCCTTGTGAACCGAGCGTTGAATGGGGGATGCGAGAGAAGAGAAGCGACTATGGGGAGTCTGGAGTGGGAGGCTGATCAGTGGAGCGAAAACTGAGAGGTGGTGATTGTGGAATTGCGTAGGCTCGATGCATTGGACCGCCTTTGCATCCACGTCGCTTTCCACGAGGCTACCTCACATGCCTTGAATATGTGTACTCCATCTTCCTTGGACATTTGCCTTGGCGTAGTAGATTGAGGTGACGTCGATCACGACTAGATGCGTAGTGACGGCTATGGCCTGCAGTAGCAGTATGCCGAGCCCCAGAAGCCATGCAACGGCACGACGGAGGTCTAGTTCTGAATCTTACAGCTAGTAGATGGAGCGCGGGCGGCGTTCCCAGCGCTCGAACATAGACGAGGTCGGCGGTGCCCGACGGCAGGTTGAACCAGCCACCTGGCGTAAGAGGAAGTGAGAGACAGGCTCAGCAGAACACGGGAGAGGGGGAGAGACAAGGCCAAGAAACCAGCAGAGGGTCCCTTTGTCTGTCTGGGTTTGATCCTCTGCCGTGCTTGGTCTGCCTCTTCAAAGACAAAGCTGCTGCTGTGAGACTTGCTGACAATAAGCTTGAACGAGTGGACGAGAGGCCGTGGGACTTGAATGAGGCGAATGGGCTGTGTGGGTGTGGATGTGCGTGTATGTCTCAGACATCTCGGCCTCGGGGTTGAGAGGAAAGATGCTTTTGCCCATAGGTAGCCGCGACAAAACAAGAGAGCGCGAGAGGGGGGAGGGGGATGTGCGGACGAGATGATGCATCATCATACGATTTGGCCACTTCACTGATATCCCGTCATACACTGCCGAAGTCTGATGCTCATACATACTTCGAGTTTGAGCAGCATCGTGAGTTCGACGAGCGTGGCAAAGGTATAAGTGATTCGATATCACACAGATCTTGATACCGAATAGGTAGAGAATGCGACTCCGTGACGGCTTCGTGTAGACGGATGATTCGCCCAACCCATCTGCCGCGATCTCAGCCATGTCCATGTCCGTGTCCATGTCATGTCCCTCACTTTGCTTTTCACCTTCTCATGCTGCTCCTTTCCCATTCACAGCAAAAGCGGTCAAAGCGAAGATGGACAGACAGCAGACCTAGCCATGCAAGTCTCAACCACCGACAGCAGGCTACTCTTGGACATGGGGGTGATATAGCGAGGAGGGCGGGGGAAAAAAGGAAGAAATGTGAGCGTCATACAGGGGGAAAGGAAAAAGAAAAAAAAAAGGCGAGGAAGAGTGCATGCATTCCGCATTGGGAAGCCACAGGGCAGGGCAGGACAGGGCAGGCCAGAGGCTGTGCTTTCTATTTTCTTATGTGTTTGGATTTGCTTTTGCCTCAACGGCTTCCTGGCGCGGCTATTGGCTGGCCAGGAGGTGCGGCAGACGTCCAAGAAAACCGGCAAGGGTCGTTGATTGGAGTGCAGCAGAGAGACATTTCAGCTGGACCGCTAGCTCCTTCCAACTGATGCTGCGACCTCTTTCCTTTCTTCTGTCAACCAGTCAACCAGGGATGGGCGTGCGGTTGAGCCCTCACTTTTCTCTCTCTCTCCCCCTCGTCATTCTTTTACCGAAACAAGAAAAAAAAGAATGAGAAAAAAGAAGTTTTCATTTTGCATCTCTCTAGCTTGGACGCGAGACTGCGCCGCCAGCACAGCGCTGTACTGTAAGTACACTTGCCGTCCTGGCCCGCCCCCATCTTCTCCTGCTGCCCTGGTCCTGGTCGAGAGAAAAGTAAGAGGCTCTGTGAATCACACAGACCGGTTCTCGAGCACGCACGAGGCCTGCTGGATCGATCTTGTGCCCCTCCCTGCCCTCCCCTCACCCTCGCATCCATCAAAGGCGCCGACTGCCTTGGAGAATCACGACGGATGACGGGGAGAGCGAATACGGAATACGTGGTTACACGCACGCACATACACGCTCTGCCGGACGGCAGGTGAAAGTGTGAAAGTGGCTGCATCGGATGACCCCCCACCCCCCCATCTCGCCCTCTGCCTCCCACCGCGCCCAGAGCCTCGTCCCGACTCGTAACGTTGGGCACTATGGCGCACGCGGATCGGTCCGTGGGGCGAGACGGCAGTGGTGGTGCATGTCCGCTCTTGGAAATCCTTGAGAAGGCCATCACTGGAAAGGCCATGTGAATCACATCACCTCGCGTTACACTGGCCCCCTTCTCTATATTCCCTGTTGTGTCTTTGCCGACATTTTCCAACATTCTCCAATCCTTTCCTGCTGCCCCTGACCCCTCTTCTCCCGTCACTGGCTCTTGTGTTGCTTCTTCCTCTCGCAAGCCAAGCAACATGATGATGAGAGCCGTGGTGGCTCTCCTCCTCTCACGCCCCCCCCCCCCCTCCTCCCTTCCTCCCCCGCCTTGCCCAGAGGGAAGAAAAGCAAAGAAGAGGGAAAAGAGCAGCGAGAGGGATGGAGCGTGTGCTTAGACGCGGTTACGCAACCCTTCTTGCGCATGTCTCAGATCTAGCTCAAGGTTTGGCTGTCGTTGTGCTGTCCAGCCCCTCTCCTCCCTCCCTTGTTACTTTCCCTTGGGCCTCGCCAGGTCCATCCAGCTTCCAGCCCAGCCTGCCGGGGGCACAACTTAGTAAATGGAATAGGCCATGTTTTGTGCTGCCCCAGCTGGCAAGGTCAGCCTACCAGGAGTGAGGTGCCTAGCAGAAGCAGGAAGAAAAAGAAAAAAAAAGGTCAAAGTTCAAAGCGGGCTGCGTCCCATCGATGGGATGCATAACACCGGCAGCTCTCTTGGTGGCATCAAGGCACAACGCCTCAAACCGAGTTGAGTAAGGGGACCAGTGCGAGGCAATACCGCAGTATTCGAAACTATTCCCATCCCATCGGGCACTGCTTTCTTTTCTCTTCTCCCTCGCTCCCCATCCACCCGCTTCCTCTCCCTCTCCTGCCCTCTCCTTCTTCTCTTCCCCAGCCGACGCACAAAGCTGGCTGCTATACACACGTTCAGCACACAAGCTATATCTGTGCCACCCCTCTCCTCGTCTTCCTTGCCAATTCCTCTTTCCCACCCTCTCTCACTCTCTCCTCCTACCTCCTCTCTCCTCCCGCCCTCAGTGCTTCACTCTTGCCTCCATCATCATCCCCCGAGCAAGGGCAGTGGGCGACTTCTGGTCCAAAGCGACTCAACAAGAGCGTGGTCCTTGCTACTACCTATTCGACCGGCCCGGACACCCTCCTTGGCGTATATCCATCAGCTATGCTGCCGGACAAGATGTCGCAAAACGACAGTGCGACAAGTGATAGCAATGGGCCCGATTTTCGACCCAATTACCTCGCCAACTGTCATTTCCCTAGTCGCGGACGAGAGACCATCATGCTTGTCAATGCTGATGGATCACTGGGTATCATTGACGCGAAGGCCGTCGCCGGCGATGTCTCGAGTTTGCCCGCCGGATACTTTACCAGCCTATACTTCATTGGCACTGTTGCGGTATGATATACGACGATCTTCTCTGCCAGAAGCCGCAGCAGACACCTCGCGTGTAAAAAGAAAAAGCAGCCCGCTAATGCTCATCAGGCACAATGTCTGGCTGGCATGGCCGCCTACCTGGCTTGGATCCTCTCGGGATATACACTGTAAGACTCCTCTCTTTCCAGAGCATACATGCCGGTCTTAGTCTGACAAATCTTTTCCTCGTGTAGAAACTCTATCGATCAAGATATTGGACCATCCGTCAGCATCGGCTGGGCTACCACTACATGGCTCATGGGCGCCTCCGTGAGCTTCCTTTTGTTCGGCCGCCTATCGGATCTTTTTGGCCGCAAGTGGATGGTCCTGGCAACCACCTCGCTCGGTCTCATGGGCTGTATCCTCGGCGGTGCTGCTCAAAACATACCCATGATCATCGTCGCCAATGTCTTTTTCGGCATCGCTGCTGCTGGCCAGTTCGCGTTCGCCGTCATTCTCGGAGAGCTCGTACCCAACAAGCAGAGAGGCCCCATTGTGACGCTGGGCATTGCTGCATCTCTACCCTTTATTGTCTTCGGCCCTGCCATCGCTGAGTCTTTGATCGAGCAGATGGCAGAGGGCTGGCGCTGGGGCTACTATATCGGCATCATCATCAACAGCATGGCCCTTATCTTGTATTGGTTCTCATACTACCCTCCCAGCTTCACGCAGCTCAACGTCGGGAAGAGCCGAATGCAGCAGGCGAGAGAGATTGACTGGTTCGGCCTTTTCCTTTACGTTGTGAGCTGCTGCCTCTTTCTCACCGGCCTCTCATGGGGGGCAGATACGAATGCCTATGCCTGGGACAGCCCCCAGGTTCTGTGCACTCTGCTGCTCGGTATGGTGTCTTTTGCTTTGTTCGTTATTTATGGTAAGCGCTTCCCATCTCTCGCCATTGGTCTATCACCCGAGAAATCTGTGTTGACGAGAACGTACAGAGGGTCTTTACTGCCGAGTACAGCCACTGGTGCCCCTTCGAATGTTCAGGAACGTGGGCTTTGATGCCTTTATCGCAACCGCTACGATCAGCTTTATGGTATACTATACCTTGGTCATCCTCTGGCCTTCGATGCTCAGGTCTGTCTACGAGAGGAGCAATATGCAAGCTGCTTCGCAAAGCAGCACATTGGGTGGAGGCCTTCTGCTTGGTCAGATATTTGCTGGGTTCGCCATCTCTTACCTTCCTCGGGTACGGTTCCAAGCCATTGCCGCGTCGGTCCTCGTTCTGGTCTTCACGGTGGCTTTAGCGTCTATATCGGAAGACCGCTGGGCTCACACCACTGCCTTCGGCTTTCTCATCTGCTTCGGCGGAGGTTACATGACAAACCTCGCTCTCCCGGGAGTTGCTCTTCTCTGGAGCCCACAGGATATTGGGCTTGCGAGCGGCATTCTGGGCTCCATTGTCTGCCTTGGCGGCGCTGTCGCCCATGCCATCTTCACGTCCATCTTCACGCATGTTCTTCACGATAATGTCACCAGCTACGTTACGGTGGCCGCGATGGAAGCCGGTCTTCCCAATATTTCCCTGCCAGGCTTACTGCAGGGCGTCTCCGGCGGTGCCCACGGCGGTGCTCTCGGTGTCAACGCGACCATTGTCGTAGCTGTCGACGGCGCCTTGATTGACGCCAATGGAGACGCCTTTAGGATGGTGCTGTACAGCTTGATCCCCTTTACCGCCTTGCTGGTACTGGCTGCCTGCTTCATGCCGGACATGGAGAGTCACCTGACGAATAATGTTCCCAGACGACTCCAGCACGACCGACGTCGACATGAACGAGACGACGGTTCTTTCTTTGTTTAAAGTGGGCGAGGGAAGTAGGAACGAGGCTGGAGTTTTCTGGTATGGATGGGAGTTTACGGATCTCACATGGCCCTCACGCGTTGTGGGTGGCCGTGACATCCTGGTTTGCATTTCTTACGGATATGAAATTATGATATCATGGACACAATGAATGGCTGGTCCGGCTGGATTCTGGTTGGCTCTCGTTCAGAGAAGAGAAGGGAAAACAAGCACGGCATGTACGTTAGTTGGATAGCCGAGCAAAAGAGCCTTGATGGCAGTTCCGAAGGTCTCAATACGGAATGAAATTTAGACATGTCACCGATTTGGCTTCAAGGCCGTAGGGCCGTATGGGTCAAATGTCGTGTGGTGTATTGTAAATTCGCCAAGTGTACATTAAAATGGTGCCCAGCGCCCAGAGAGAAGGGGTGGCTTGGGTGTAAATCAAATAAATGCCAACAAGAATGTAATCTTACCCGTGCAGCTTCGGATGAAGCGATGCAGCAGGCAGGATAGAGGGCCGATCAACGGCCTTGGTAAATGCCCAAAACACCCCCCAAAAATATCGCTAAATATCAAACGCTTTCTATATGGATATAAGCTCCTGCTTCGGGGTATCCTTTCGTCGAACATGGCGGCACGAGGGAGGCCAAGCAATCCGCTAGCCGTTTATCGGTGCCGTGGAAGCCATGGCTTGTTGATTGCCGGAACCGATGTTGGTGAAAAGGGCATCTGTGATTGCTGGCCGGGCCCTACGTCCACGACTCCTCGCTACCGACGCTCCACAGCTCCCATCGTCAGGATCATCCTCTGCGCTTGAAACTATAGACACAGGCGTCAGCACAACCCACTCATCCCGTGGCACCGTCAAGCCAGAACATACCCGCAGCCCTGGGCGGTTACGACACCGAAGAAGCAGTCGCCAGGCGTCCTCTCCACAATCTGTTCGTCGCGGATCGGGGTGATGACGATTTCGGCGCTGACAAACGACACGGCGGCCGAGAGAAGAGCAATGAACAGCGTGGTCTTCATTTTGTGTGTGATGTGGAGTGGTCGAGAAGGTGTATCGAGTCGAGATTCGGTTCGGTAAGACGGCGGGAGCAAAAAGAAAGGAGACGGTGATTAGGATATCGATGAGGCAGTTGTATTGAAAAAATGAGTGTAATGGGCCGAGCGACTCGCGCTGCAAGACTTGTTCTTTTTGACAAAATAAAATGATTGACACGAACGCACACAAGGCGAATTAGGCGACGAGGATGGAAATGGGATACACGGAATGAAGAACGGGGGGGGGGAAGACAGAGGATAGAAAGGGAAAGGGCACATGAGCAGTGGGCGCATGCCAGGGTGAGCGAGTGCCTGCCGCCTTCACGTCTCCACGGGCAAAACAGGGGATGCGACGGTGCGGGTTTCAGGATGCTGAAACTGGTACGATTTTTGGGGGCCTTCCACAACAGCACGTCTCCCTCCTTCGGGCCCGAAGACTTGAAGAAGAATGTCATCATCTGCGAGGGGAAGGAGGATTTGATTGATTACTCGCCCGTTGATTCTAAAAAGAATAAAATAGAAAGGAAAAAAACAAACCGCCTGCCTAAGAGAAAGAGGCAAGTACTAATGTAACTACCTGTCAGCGCTCCAAGATAGCAACAGCGCACGCACGCACGCATGAACCCACCCGTCATTTTCGTCTCAACGGGCACACGCCGCCAAGCAAGCATGGGTGAAGGAGAAAGACGACTTCGCGATGTCAATTCTGTCAATCTTTGAACGGGATTCAACGGGAGCAGAGCAGGGGGGAAAGCCCACTCCGCTCGCCCGCCTGCCCGCCCCGAGCAATTCGGATGAAACCCCGATAGTGTCCATGTGGGCAGATGTTCGTACCGCCAAAGCCACAAAGCCCCAAGCCCCAAGCCCCAAGCCCCCCCCCCCCCCCAAACAGATGACAAGAGCGGCCCTCAGACTGCAGGCGCATTGTTTTGAAAGCTTCCGGACGTTTCCTCCGTCGAGCGCTCCGTCTCGATCCATTGGACAGCACGGCGCCTCCCCTTTTCCAGATGGGCCTTTGCCGCTCTCACAACCCCGGTGCAAATCAGATCATTGCCCACCC
The DNA here is from genome assembly GCA_020746835.1 of Stachybotrys elegans. Classification (NCBI taxonomy): domain Eukaryota; kingdom Fungi; phylum Ascomycota; class Sordariomycetes; order Hypocreales; family Stachybotryaceae; genus Stachybotrys; species Stachybotrys elegans. Next base: position 117,605 of record JAGPNK010000008.1, on the reverse strand, counting down.
ATCTGAGAGACACTTGATACATTGAACATGTCCACTTGCAATACATACAGATAAGGCTTACAAAGACAAACGCGCGAGCAGGTCAGTAACAGCGCTGTTTGCAACCGTCGTTTTCCGCAAAGACCCAATCACGGGGCCTTCCCCAAGTACCATCATTCCACCATGGATCGATGCCGTGGTCCAATCTGCCATTTCTAACAGTTGCCTCTGGTGTCTGAATCCCTTGAAATCGTAGCATCCCCTCGCCACCCCCCTTCATGGTTCTCAACGTCCGAGGCTTACGCCGAACCGGCCACGGCGCGCGATGCCTGAGGAGGCAGGAACAGAGGCAGGTACGTGACACCCAGCGAAGCAACTACAAGTGAAAACCCCATGTCAGCCCTCCTCGCGATGTGCGTGCATGTGTGTGTGTGCCCAGAATGGAGCGCGACTTACTGGCCATGCCCACGTTCAGGTAGCCCGGCGTGGTCGAGTTCTTCCTCGTGTCCTCGCTCTCGCCCAGCCACGTCTGGATCGAGAAGACGACCGCAATCCTGCGCGTTTTACCCGTCAGCCATTTCGTCCAGTACATCCTCTCCTCGGTCGCCAAGGGGGGTTATGTGTCGCATCGTCCTCCATGGTCGCAGCAGGCCACGGCCACGGCCACGGCCGCCTCCTTCCCCTCCAATTCCCCTCCTCGCGTGTGACGTACCATCCCAGAAACTTATTTCGCGTAAACATAGCCGCCATGGGCAGCGTCGACGACAGTGTAGAGCTGAACTCGGTCATCTCGCCCTTGGTGGGCGGATCCTGGTAGGGAACGACTGCAATTGCGCAAGAAGCGCTCGGTTAGTCGCGTCGTCTCGCATCGAGAGAATGGGGGGTGTCGTCGCTCGGTTACTAACTCAGGTCGGCCCTCCGCATATCCTTGCTCTGCGACATCTTGAAGCCGTTGACGATGGAATTGGTCCTCGGGTTTATCAAGCAACTTGGAGAAGACGGAGGTGTGCTCAAGCCTCAAGGTCAAAGGTGGCAGAAATCTGGGGTTCAATAGTGCGGCCACGCTAGACTCCATCTGGAATCGCCAAGCCTGTCCAGCTTTGGCTTCATCTTTGAGCCTCCAAGATCTTGTCTTTCCTTCCATTGTTATAACGTGGCAATGTTGAGGCAAGCAGGACACCGGTCAACATATATATATTTGAAATCAAAACAGTTAAGATTTTCTGGTCAACCTCTTTACAAGCTTCCTCCTGGATAGGATACGCCCAACTACATATATTGATTGCATGGACTCATGAGCCTCCGAAGCATAAACTATCATCCTACATTTTTGAGTCCCTCGCTCCCACTCCATGAAATTCGTAGCAGCAAAGCATCGATAACACAAGGCCTCACATCCGTCGTCATAAAGGTCGTGTCTCCAAACGCCCTCGCAAATAAGCACAAAAGAGAAGAGGGGAGAAGATATAGTAGAAACATGATCTGGAATGAGCAAAGAAAAGGCAAGTGGCGTGAGGTGATAGCAGGGAGCAACACAACCAGATGGAATGGGCAGGGGGGTTATTCAACCCTCACAACTACCTTCCAGCCCAGCGCGCCAGCTTCCCTGATGGCGCAGGCCAGACAGCCTCTCTTTCGCCTGCTAATGAGGGCATTCCAACCCTTCTGTGCACAAAGGGCTCGAACGAGTATCTCCATGTCGGAGCCGAACTGCCGTTTTCTCGACTCGAGGTGCATCTTGGCTTCCGCGGCGGCGCTGGTCGATCGATCCATGAGCGGAGACAGCGGGGACAAGTTTGAAGAGAACGATCGCCGCAATGAAGGCGACACAGGCCGTTCGGCGAAGCTGGTGATGCAGTCGATGACTAGCACGTGGACCTGGTTGGTCCGATTCTTACTGTAGCCCGGTTTCCGCACTGCCGGCACCGCGAGCAGTTGCGAGAGCGGCGCATGTTGTTTGTGTAGCAATTCGGAGATGTGAATCACCGTGTAATTGAAGAACTTGTGCAGCGGGTGGCCTACAAAGCAAATCAGCATCGGTTGTCGGCTATGCGATGGTTGTGTATCAGTCATACCTGTCCTCTGCTCTATTCGAGACGTCTTTCCAAGCATATCCGACCCAGATACGTCAATCTGCTGAATAGTAGGGCTCGAGGGCGAGCTGAGAATCCTCACACGGGATGAAGGTGCACAGGGATGAGCGGTTACGAAGCTGATGTCGTACGACAGGGAGAACGTGTACTCGGTGGAGGTATTTCCGTTGAGAGAAACAACAAAGTTGAGGTCGGCAGGATATGTCAGCAGCTCGGGCGCTCGTGTTGCTCCAGTCATCGGTGTCGGCGTGATCTCGGAGAGGGGTGTTGGCCGTACTGATGTCGCAGGCGATAGAAGCTCGAGGGAGCGAAGCTCCACGAAGACGGCTGGCGGGGTGATTCCATAAACGTTCTCGTGGGGGATGATGAAATCGGCTGGGAGTACCGAGTTCTCATCGCCATCGCCCAGAATAGACGAGTCCCGTTCGACGCGTTTCTTTCCCCAAAGCCTTGCTTTTCTTCCAAGGTTCGCCATGTCCTCTGTCTTGTTGTCAGCCAATGAACCTTACCATGCTACAACATAACGGCTTACCAGCAACATCCTCAACGTCGATATTCACCCAGCCCTCACCCATGCCGGCGGGCAGAATATCGCTCGACACCCACCCCATACACTCGGCCGATCCTTTTCCTGCAGCCAAGACTCGCCCAACTATACACGACGTGCTCCAGAAGCTCTTGCCTCCATAGACAAATCCTCCACATAAATTTGCAAAGGAGCCAAGTCGTGTGATGGCTTCGGTGTCATTCTCAAGCAGTGTAGCCATGAGATAGTGGCTCAATGCCTCGCCGGGGAGCACCAGTCCAAATACGTAGGACTTGGATATCCAGCCTGAGGCGTGCAGGACCGCAGCAAGTTTCCGTCGCTGTGCCTGAACCTTTTCACCGTCATGGCTATGATGAGACACATCCCAAGCCCCGAAATAGCCTGACTGTGTGGTGCTAATGGTGCCTGGGCTTCCCATCGGAGTGCATTTCTCACGTGCAGCATCCTGGGCATTGTCGGATATTTGCGTGTCGTGGGCCTCGATGCCGGGCCATCTTAGCCTTCTCGCAAAGTGTGTGAGTCCGTCGACCTGGCGTTGTCCATGGCGGCCGGTGATGGAGTAATGATAGCGGGGTGTATGGTCTCGTTCGTAAGCCGGAGGATGATACAGCGAGATTTTACTGGCCAGAGTCGTGAGCCAGCTACTGGTGTTGTTGGTCTGAGCGCCATTCTTGTTGGCCGACGACGTCTCGACTTTGACAATTTCAATGTTCTCGAGCCATCGACGAGCTAGGATCAGACACCACTTCACGGTGGGTGTGGCGGCCCGCTCGAAATTGACCACATCAATCGGCCGAAATGACTCTGCTCCACTCTCCGAACCTTCCGAGACAGCATCCATCCGAATCAAAAGCTCTGTGGCGAGAAGAATTTGCATGAGGAGCCAGTATCTCTCCTCGGCACGTTCGTCGGCATTGCCCACTTCGTGTATCGATGTCGCGTCATCCAACTCATCGCCTTCCGGCTCTCCCCAGAGAATCTGGCCGAGTCTAATGCGCCACTCCACACGGGACAGGTCAATCCAGACGTTGGGCGTGGCGAGGCACTTGACGAGAATGTTGATTTGGTTGGCCAGGCTGTACTGGTCTTTCTTGTCGACGACTACAGTGGTTGGTCGCATGAGGCTCTCGAAAAGATCCTGGTAGGTCTCCATGGAGCTCCGCTGTCTCAGGTCATTGTCTCGGTATAGCTCACCGTTACGCTTAAGACGATCCAAGATGCTCGCCTGCGGTATGCGGTTCAGAAATCCAGACGAGGAGAGCATCTTCTCACGAGTTTCCACGATGATGCGAGCTTTGGTGCCCAGGGTATCAAAGCCAAACTGCTCCTCTTCAAGGGAATCTCCAACGGCCAACTCAAGAGCTGCGGAAAATCCCATCGTGCCCTTTTCAAGCCCCTGCATGCTGAGCATGTTGGGGCGTTCACGACAGCGAATGTGGAAGTGAGGGCGGTGCTTGTCCTGGGCTTGCCTCCTGGCGACACCGTCGTGGACCTGATCCATGGTGAGATGGGGCCAGATAGTAGCGCCTCCCCAAGCCTTGTCTTCGATCTGAACGTGATCCGTCATGTCGCGGATTTCGAGCTCCTCGTCGAAGGGGAAGGCAGCGCTGGGATGAGGAGGGCCGGTAAACTGGCCTTCGCTGCGGACATAGAACTGAGGGGCTCCTGAGAAGAGCTTCTCGATCTCATCCTCGGTAAGGGTAGCCATGATCCTGTTGAGCTTCAGGACAGGCCTGGCAGGCGGGACATTGACGTCGGAATCGTCGTCGAGAGGTGGCGACGGCAGCGGCTTATTATGATTTGGCGGGTGCAGTGATGTGCGCGTGGGTGGAACCGATATGGGCTGATGAGACGAAGCCAGAAAAGCGGGAAGAAATTAGCAAACTCGTGAGGCCAGGATGCACGTAGAGACTCAGATGAAGAAGGACAAAGAACCGAGGCCACTAGGCTTTCCCATTCTCGGCAGGCCTGGCACAGAGATTGGGGCCAGACAAGGAGAATAGGGCGAGGGCAATCAATTGGGTAGGCAAAGAGCCGGGGAAGGTGAGGACGGTGGTAATTAAGACAGTGGTAATGGTGGTGGTGACGGCAATTGGTGAGACAAGCTTCCACACAGGGGTCTCTAGTCTCGTGGCCAATATGTACCGAGTTGTGCTGGAGGCTGGATGAATTGGATGCTGCATGTACGGATAGGGAGGGCACGATTACGAAGGCATTGGATCCCCCGTCAAAGTCGCCTCCAGACTCGTCTGATCCCCGCACAAGCCCGGCGACTTGTGAAGGGGAGGAATGGCGTGTCTCTGCGCCAGCATAGGGCGGGGAATAAGGGTAAGGCAAGGGACTATTGCGGTGGTATGGGCCCCAAGGTGCGAAACGGCACAGCAGAGGTATGGGTTGTGCTTCTTGTGTGCGCAATGTGCCGTTTGTGTACCCCAGTAGTTCCTCGGACCAGAAGGATGAAGGAACCAACAGATGTGGTTAAAAAAGGAAAAAAGGACAAGACGGGGAGACGACAGAAATAAAAATAAGCAATCGGCTAAAGGTAAGACAGAGGATCGCCCGGGGTGGTGACGATGCAATGCGCGTGTGTGGCAGGAAGCAAGAATACCGAAGGTAGTAGGTAGTAGGTAAGGAAATGGTTGTGAGTGAGGGGGACAAGAAAGAGGGGGACCCAAGTGAGACTGGGAATTGGGGATTGGGGAAGTCGAGCAAATGACGTGAAGTTAGCAAAATAAGTAAAATGAAAATAGGTACTCACAGCAGCCGCGGCCACCTGCCCATTGCTGATGCCGTTGCCGTTGCCGTTGCTCTTGCCTGGAGCATCTGCAACTTCCTCATCTTCGCCAGGTCCCCGCTTCTTGGTCCGCCCAAAGATGTCGCTGATGCGTTCGCGCCTCGACATGCGCTTCGACAGGCGTCCTGACATGCGGCTGGAAAGGCGCACTGTGATGCCGTCGCCTTTGGCAGAATCTGCGGGCGCAGCATTGGAAGTCGTCGTCGTCGTCGTCGTCGCCGTCGCCTGAGCTGGCGGTGGTGGTGACGGCGTTGGGGCTGGTGGTGGTGTTGGCAGACTCGACTGCTTCCTCAGCTTCTCTCCTGGCTGAGAACGGTGCGTCGCTTGACGGGCAACTAAATGCTGCTCCTCCTGCTCTGCCTCTGGCTGGTTCGAGGCCCTGGAGAACCATCTTCGCACCGGTAAGATACCCATCTCTTGCGCCTTCCCAACCTTCCAACTGTCGGTTTTTTTTTTTCTTCCTCTCAACTTCTCCTCCCGCCCTTCAGCGTCTGATAACCTCTGACCTCTTCGGCCTCAGCCTCATCGGCCTTCCGGAACGGCGCTGGCGCTGGCACGCGGGACGTAAGAGTGTGGGTGGCGGCTGAGCCGGAGCCACGGCGCCCTCGCGCAGAGGAAAACGACGTCGCCTCCGTCGGCGAAGATGCACGTCGGTTCCTGGTAGCCCAAGCCCAAGCCAAGGGGATGACAGGTGGGTAGATACACGCTGGTGGGCGGGCTGGCTGGCTGACTGACGGACTGACTGATTGACTGAAAGCAGCAACAGGTAGGTAGGTCACCGGCTGTGAAGAATGAAGGAAGCTCTGTGTGTAACCTCGGGATCAGGCAACGGGCCGCTGTTTCGCGGTTGGCGGCATACCACCAGCAATGCGTTTCCAGGGATCCGTCCTTCTTGTCGATATATATGGAGCTTGTTTGCCTTGCTTCCTTCCCGTCCACCTACAGCACTATGTACATACACCTTTTCTGTACACATACACCCAGTCTCATTCTCTCGCGTCCACCACCACTACGTCCACACTACCAATCCTGCATAATCTATGGGCCACGCTACGTGACTTACTACGTAGTAGATGACGGATTGCCTGGCCCTTGTCCGAACCTGTCATGTCCAAGGCGGCGGTGGGTGGCACAGAAGGTGCAGGATGGGGAATGGATGTGCGTAGCCCATGCCATGGACGACGAGATGCGCGACAACCACCTAAGGCTTCCTCATGCATACATTCAAGGTGGGAGAAAACCTGTCTTCAGCCCGGCTCGCCGGTCCAGCAGCGCGTACCTCGAAGCCTGGCACAATGCATCTGACCATGGAACAAGCGTGTTGTGCATCCACACCACCTCCTCCATTCATAGCTGGGAATGGAGTAAGCCATGTCAGATGGCAGGGATCCAGGGGGCAATGGAGACTTGAAGAGTGAATGAGCTATGTACCCCGTCCAACGCGCGTTTCGCATCCTTCACGCCGGCCTAATCGGGGCTGAGACTGTGAGACACTGACATGTCGACAGCCTCGGTGGCCAACGAACTCGTGGCTCTGCGACGTAACCCAGCGCCCCGTCACTCGTCACTCTCGTCCACTATGATTGCGATGTGCTGCTCGACCAACCTGATCTCGGACCACCGCGTCTATTGCCTTGGACCAACGGTCGAGCCCGGGAAGCCCACACGCTTCCCCGTCTGTGGATCCATGGCCCGCTGCGTCGATTTTGGTAAATGAAGGTACCTATTAAAACCTTTGTTTATTACCTCGACCAGCTTATCTTCCATCATCAGCTCAGATCGGAGATTGGAAACCACATTCCTGATCCTCTCACGACTCAGGTTCGGGAAATGCGGAGGCCTGGGCATCTCCCGCGATTGAATCCCCCTACACGTTTGCTTGATACATAGACACCTCAAGAAGTTGATTCTCATTCAAAGCACACGCCAGCCATTAGCGTGGCATTGGCGTAGTACTGTACAACATGGCATCCACATGCTGTCATTACGACACCGATTGCTGTGCAGCTTTGGTTTCAGCCGTCACCACACCGCTATGCTTACCCACGTAGACATGCACTCATGCCCTGTATCAACAATGCTCCAGACTCCTTTGTCGAGCTTCAATGACCCCACCGCAGCGTCCGGCTGGCTCCAGCGATGAACACGGCGCGTTTTCCTCTTGCACGCACCATCCATGGTTCAAGTTCAACTACCAAACGCGTTCAGGTTCAGGGGGGGGGTATCATTTTGTCCTACATGCCGCATAAAGATGTCCTTTTGTTCCAGGTCTCTACCAGGATCTGCTCTCAACCCTCGCCAGCCGATCGAGAGTTGCTTCGATATCCACGGCCCTGCACTAGTATGGCGGCCGCCGTCGTCGCTCAGCCGTACAGTTGGTTGACTCGGAACTTTCCAGCAGCTCAGGCTGGGGGCGTATCGTGGACGACGGTGAGGAGGTATTTGGGGTCCGGCACAATGACAATCTCCTGCTTCTTGGTCCGGAGCCGGAGCAGCCGTACCTCGTCCTGCTCGCCATCAGTTTCAGCGCTCCAGACGTGTTCGGGTCGCAGGAGCAGCAAACCTCGTCGTCCATCTCCTGCACCAGCTGGCCCGAGTTGTTGACAAAGTTCCAGATCATGTTGGCAAACTCCTCGATGCCCTGGGACTCGCTCTCCTCGACGGCGGGGGCTTCGTTCGTGAGGGATGCGGCCGTCGATGCCAGCCGCGACCTGGCCGTCCGGAGCGCCGACAGCTGGCCGCTGGTCTTGAGGATGGCTCCGCTCGAGCGGTCGAGCACGATGCTGGCCTTGACGCCAGGCTTCTTGGACAGCCGTCCCAGCTTTTCCTCGAGGGCGTCATGCCCGTTTGTCTGAACTCAGGTAAGCCAGTGCTTCGTTGGCGGCGCTCTGCATCGTCGCGTACAGATGAATCAACCATGCTGTTCCTCAGAATGTGCGGTCGGGAGACGTTGTATCCGTAGGGCAGTGATGGATGCCGAAAGCTACGTGACTACGAACCATCAACTGGTCGCTTGCACCTCAGTAGCGTGGGGGAGTAGCCCACTCAGACATGATTCTGCCATCCGCCACCGCCAAAAATATGTAGCGCCCCACAAGCCTCTCTATGCTTGCTTGCACTTGGTGGGATAATCTACATCGCTTCATACATCACAAATCGAACTGCAAATCTCTGCCTCACTGATCACGCCTCACTGATCGCACCTTACTACTCAAGCCCATTTTCCTGCATCTTCCGTTAGAGCTAGTGGCTTCATAAGCAACCGCCAAATCAAGATGGGTTCAAGCACCAAGAAGAAGAAGGAGAAGCAGAAGGACTTCCAGGTTGGCTCATCTCAGTACCGAGTGACGCGCGAATCACAATGATTAATCATTCCGAGTAGAAACCAAAGTTCAAGGTTGGCAAGGCCAAGGCCAAGCCCTCCAACTTTACAGACACAAGCTTCAAGTCAAAAGGTTCGTGAGAATGGTCCCGGCCTACTTAGATGAGAGGATGAGTTCTGAACATGAGGACCAGCAATTGTCATGGGACAGCAGTCCCTGTCTGTATCAGCACCAGACGCAGTCCAGCAGTTCAAGCACAACCTCTCCCTCGCCTCCTCCTCGCGGTCAGACGACCAGCGCCGCGATGCGCTGTCCTACCTCACCAGCCAGCTCTCCTCACAGCCGCCCGTGAACCCCGTGGGCACCCACGCCGTCCTCGCCAAGCTCCTGCCCCTCGTGTCGGACAGCTCGACGCCCGTGCGGAGTCAGCTGCTCAAGCTCCTGCGCTGCCTTCCCGGCGACCAGGTCAAGCACAGCGCCGAGCAGGCCATCATGTTTGTCCGCGCAGGGATGACGCACCTGTCCGTCGACATCAACAACGACGCCCTCGGCGTCATGGAGTGGCTGCTTGACGTGGCTGCCGACGACATTGTCGAGTGCCCCGGCGGCTGGGTCAAGACGCTCAAGTCCTTTTGCGCCATGATGGGCTGGGTCCTAACAAAGACCGAGTCTGGCTGGTCCCAGGGCGCCCACAACGGCCTTCGCGCCAAGAACGTCCAGACGCAGGCGCGTCAGATCGCCGCCCTATCCCGCTTCCTACAAGTTGGCCTCAAGCCCGAGGCCGTCCAGCCGCCCGTCGACGACCTGACGGCCCTCAGGGAGAGCATATACCACATACCCCGAGAGCCCAACGCCTTTGCGCACCTCAACCTAGCGGGCCTGCCCCGCGACGAAGACGGCGAGATGTACCAGTACCGCGATGCAAGACAGCGTATCCTGCATAGACGGTTCTATGCCGCGCTGGCCAAGAACGTGGAGCAGGCAAAGAAGGAAGGCGGTGCGGCGGGCCGCGCTGCTGCAGTCCTCGACAAGGTGCTGCAAGAGGGCATGGCCGATTACGAGGATTTTGAAATCATGGATGAGGATTATTTACTAAATCTAGGTTAACCATAGAATAAAATAATATATCACATGAATGATACCTGCGGGCTTGGTCACATACTACTGGTGGAACTCAATGAGTGTTTTTGTTTGCGATGGATTGATCTTACAATGAAATACTTTGTAGGCAAATGGAAGCGTCAGTCGCCAATCATGATGTAGACATGCCGGTCTCTCCCAGCACACTTATTATAGAGAAATGTGCCCATTTATTGCTCAAGTGCTCGAGGTAGCGTGTACTGCCATGAAGAAAGGCCTAGATGAATGTTTATATACACCAGGGAACACAACAAGTTCGCGAGCAGGGAGTCACATTCAGCAATTATTTCAAGAAACATCAAGGTGATTGTTTGCTTTCGTCTCCAAGAACGAGCTATTACGATAGTCTATATACACCCATATCCCTTATTCCCTTCCCCAAGCTCTCGTTCCATCCAGCTCTCAAGAAGAAAAACGCCGACAAGACTTCCTGCACCAATTCCACACAACTCAGCCCAGACAGAAAGAGACAGAAAGAGAGACAAGACTACAAAGTAGAATACGGGATCGGGGCAGACAGAAACAGTAGCAAAAAGGGGCCCCTTTGGGATGACTCGAAAAAAGAAGAAAAAAGTCAAGGGAGGTTGAAGAAGAGGAAGGACCTCTCGTTTGAAACGAACGGTTCCGCCACCATGAGCAGCTCTAAATGCGCGAGGGCAGAAACAAAGATAAGAAACACTAATCATCCACCGGTAATACAAAGCTCCTTGGAACCGAAAGAACCCCATTCCGTTTTAAAAACGCCACGCATAATGAGGATGAGACTCCTGCATAAATCGACAAAGATGGAAGGGCGAGGGTGAGGGTGAGGGAGGGATCCCAGTTTACCCATGCTGAAGCGCGAGACCAAATAAAGCGCTGCGTGTACGTTCTGCATACGCAGAGTAGTGGTTCGCAGGGTGGCCATTCTAGGCTATGTGGTCTGCGCGTTGCGAATCATCAATTGCATAAAGCCCGGGGTTGCAGAAGTCCCAGGTTGAATATCTCGGCAAGTGCATGCAACGGCATGGCTTGCGACCAAGGTATCAAAAAAGGCGTAAAAGAAAAGTCAAGTCGTAGAATGCTGGCTGTGGCATATGCACATCGGAAAAGTGTAAAGAAAGACAGTACCGGCTGGTGCCGCTTAGTTTTGGGCGCTTCTGCTCAACGACAATCCGCGGAGCCTCGGACCGAAACGACGCACGCCAACCTGTTGTGAGTGCGTAGAGTGCGTTGACTCGATGAGCGAGAGGCGCGCTGCAGAAGTGAAGTCGGCACTGGCCTCGAAACTGGCTCGAACAGGGTCCATAGACCTGCGAACACGATCATACGAAGGCCGGGCTCTGTCCATTGATGGCCGAGGGCGAGCTTGGACATAACTAGGGCCGATTTCCAATGAAGCCCTGGGCATCGTGTAGTTGGTCGAGTCGCTGCCATTCTGGCTGTGCTGATTGTTGGTCCTGCGTGTTGCCGTCGAGGGCGGGTAGATTGGTCGCAGGTCCTCGTCCACACTCCCATGCTGGACATGTTTCGGTGGCTGGCTGTTGCCCGTTAAAGTCTCGTCCTGACTGCTGGTGTCCTCTGGGGATGGCTTAGTTCCCGGAGTGTCGAGGTGCTTAAACATTCCTTGACGTTCCTGTTCCCGAATAATATCCACATCGTAGGGAAAGTACACCTTCTGGATACACTTGATGGCGAACCGAGGGAACAGGCACACGATGGGCACCAAGAAGAAGACAGCCCAGAAGCTGGCCTCTCCATAAAGTTGGGCTGCTGCGCCGTAGAAGAACTCGGAAGAGTCGAACGAGGTCCACACGCCGGTCCAGAAGAAGACGAAAAGATCACTGATGACGACGATGAGGACCATCAGCCAATCCCATCGATAGGTGTTCAGCAAGATGTACATGTTGACGGTGACGACGGTAGGGTGGGCGATATAAGCTCCAAAGGCTAGTCGGTCATTAAGGTCGAGACCAGACAGGGTGACAGATGCTCCCTGGAAGAAGACCAGATAGGGAATGAAAAAGACCATGACTGATTGGTAGATACCATCAAACATGTACAGCCTAGGAGAATTAGTCATTGTTCAGACCGCATTCAAGATAATCTTACCAAAACTTTGTCTGCGTCCATTCTAGGCGCAGGATACCCCGACGATAGAGCTGTGGCACAGCCAAAGACACCTTGTCCGAAACATCTTGGTCAAGAACACCCATAACAGCAACAGGTACCGAGGTGAAGAACAGGTTGAACATGAGGATATAGGTATAGTCGAACAGGTAGGTCATGTCGAAGTCGCAGTAGATGCCATAGAAGAAAATGGCAAACACCCAGACCATGTTCTTGTAGAAGAAGTTGCTGATGGACTCGCCCATACGACGGTATGACCAACGTCCATGGACAAGCACAAGTCGTTGGAGGAATCGGAACTGGGCAATAGCGTAGTCAGCAGACATGGTAGCCTGTCGTCCCTCAACACCAGCGATGCCAACACCGACGTCGGCTTCCTGAATCATGGCCACGTCGTTGGCACCATCACCGATGGCAAGAGTCATGACGTCGAGGCCATTCTTGACCATGGCCACCACAGCAGCCTTTTGAGCGGGGCTGACACGGCAGCAGAGGACAGACTTGCATTGCTTGCAAAGAAGCAAGAACTTTTGCTTGAGGCGATCGTTAAGGACCCAGCGCAGGGTGAAACCGTCGACAACAAGGCCGTGGGTGGGTGCTGGGGGTTCGTGGTTCTTCCGTGCCTTTGCAAGATCCTCGTCGCTTCCGCTGATGCCGAAGACGACCAGGTTCTGGTCCAGGACTTTCTCTGCCATGTCTATAAATGTGTCTTCCGCGGTTTGGCCAGTCTCGTCCTCATCAATCTTCAGGTGAAGCAATTCCATGTCGTTGTTAAGGAGGTTGCATGAGAAGCCGATGTTGATGGCGGTTTCGACCTTGTCGCCAGTAAGGACCCAAAGCTTGATACCAGCTTCGCCCAGCAGGGCAATGGCGTCTGGCACGCCATCCTGCAGGCGATCCTCGATGGCAGTGCCACCGAGCAGCCAGAGGTCCTGCTCAATGAGTTCGGCAGCGGCCTCGAGCTTGTCTTCACGGTCCTCCAATGCGGTAGCAGCAACATCGTGGATCTTCTTCCAGGAACTATATTCTTCCTCTGAAAGATCTTTTTGGGCAATGCACAGGGTTCTCAGACCTTCTCTGGCAAACATTTCGAGATGCTCTGCCGTCTCACGGCGGAGCTCCCTCTGCTCTCCCTTCTTAAGACGCGAATAGATGATGGAATCAGCTCCCTTGCAGAACAGAATGATGCGGTCATCCGGCATGCGGACAATGGCACTCATACGTTTGCGGCTCGAGTTGAACTCGATGATGTTGAGAATCTGGTAGAAGCGCTCGTCGCCCATGACATTGAGGGTGATACCATCTCCAGAATGGCCCAGAACAGTGAAACCCATGTCGCGGGCAGTGCTCACAAGAGCCTCCTCATCTGGAGATTGCGCCTTGAAGGTCATCTTGGGCGGGTCGCCGGGCGTCTTCTCGGCGATGACGGTGTGACACAGAGCCAAGGCCAGCATGAAGTTCTCGTTTGCTGCCTTCTGCTCAGGTCCCGAGTGGCCCGCAAGGTCCTCGACGAAGTCAGGGGCAATGAAGGTGAGGTCGTCATCGTGGAGGAAAGGGTTGTCGTGAGAGCGACGGAGACCCTCCAGAGCGCGGACCTTGGCCTGAGCAATCTCGATTCGAGCCTTGGCGGCCTCCTTCTCTACGTCGACACCCAGGCGCTTCTGCATACCAGCCTGTGCTTCGGTGTAGGCCTCACCATATGGCTGTCCGTTAATCGTTGCCTTCTTGAACTCCATGACGTTCTGCGTCAGGGTGCCCGTCTTGTCGGAAAAGATGTACTCAATCTGACCGACATCATCTGAAATGTTCCACGACTTGGGAACGCAAGGCTGGTCAATCTTCTCGTAGTACATTTCGACGTCGCTGTAAATGAAGACAGCCTGGAGTGTCCTCACGACTTCGAGCGTGATGTAGAGGGAGATGGGAATCAAGTTCTGGAACAAAATCACACCGGCCCAGAAGGTGATGAAACCAGTCACGGCCGGACTGGAGCCGTAAGCTTCATAGTCGAAGTAGTGGAGCGATGCGTTGGTGCGGGCCCATGCGATGGCGTTGACGATGGCGGAAACGAGGCAGATGCCAACGAGGAAGATGAAGTTGTAGATGACGTTCCAGTTCATTTCGCGCGCAATTCGAGCGCGTTTACTAGGGGTGACACCAGCATTTTGCATGATCTTGGTATCATGGCCAGTGTAGACCACCACGCCTAGCACCCATTCGGTGTTTCGCAGGTTGCAGCCTCGGAGGAGCATGTTGTCGATGCTGATGGGCTCCGTCATGGGCTCGGGAGTCTCACCGGGGAATCCGGGGACCTTCTGGTCCCACGAAATGGCGCCGTTGAACTTGTACAGGTTGGGCTGAGGTGGCTCACACTGAATCCTGAAGGTTGCACGCTCGCAATCGCGGGCGTGCTTAAGTTCTCGGCCACATCGCAGGGCCTGACGAACCTTGAGGTTAGTCTCGCCGTCCAAGTTCTTGGTCTCGATGTAGCAGGCTCCATCTGGGTCGGATGTAGAGAGCACGATAATATCGGCGGGAAGCTCGTCGTCGTTATACAAGCGGACAAAGTCGCCGACAGCGACATTCTTCCAGGCATCCTTCTGGAACCTGGCACCCGTGGTGGGCTTCTCGTGGTTGATAACGTTGGGCGTCATGTTTTGCCTCATGGAAGTGGGTTTGATCTCCGACTGGTCAGCAAGCTCAATTCGGATATGAGGGGCGGGCGACGGCACGGGTGTCATCTGAATGTCTTCATGATCGTCGGAGACATATGATTCACGGTTGGCGTTGGAAAAGGGCGAGGAGAGTGATTCGCGAGTCGTGCGTCGGGTTCGGATCGTCTCGATGGACATTCGGGGCTCTTCCTCGGTGTGTGCGACCTGCTCCTTGCGCCTCCGCATCTCCTCCTTGGCCTTTTTGGACCAGAGACTCTGAATTGACATCCAGATGGCACCAAAGAAGCGACTCGTGGCCTTCTTGAACCTCCTCCAGAGCGAAACATTGTCGGCAGCAACGTTCACGTTGTCCCAGTAGAGGAGTCGGTGAACGGGGGCATTGTTGAGCTCGTTGTCCAGGACGGTTCGGCGGTAGTCCTCGATGGCGTCTTTAACGGATGTCATGCAAACAATGAAGATTAGGGGTACGGCGTTGAGTCCCGGGTTGACGGCACCAAAGATGGGGAAAAACTACGCAAAAGGGACTTTGTTAAGTACGACAGTGGGAGCGGAAAGGGAGCAGGGCGTGTACATACTCCGAGAATGATAAGGAATAAGAAAAAGATGTTGGCGATATTGTGGAATTGGAACCACAGGTTTTTAGGGACGAAAGATATCGGTGTGTACTTGGCCGTGCGAATCTTGTTCCTTGGGAAAAGCTGGATCGGTAAGCCATCCTCATCGAGCAGCTCCTGGGGAAGCGGCTGGTTGAAGAAGAGCGTGCGTGTGGCGCTCTCTTCCTGCTCCTCGTCTTCCTCCCGTACGGTCTCGTTATCGGCAGTTCCTACTGCTGAGGCATCGCCGGAAGTCCGCTTCTCGTTGGATCCTGTCCTCTTGTGCTGCGCACGGCCAAGCAGGGCCAGACGCTTAGTCTGGCCGCTCTTGACAGTCATCTTTCGTGTAGCCCATCGTGACCTCTCGGTTTGGACTCGGCTCATGGGTTTGGGGGGACTCGAGCCGTTGTCGGTGCTCCCGGAGGCGGTTGTCATGGTGAAGAGTTCGCGGGCGAGCGCCCGATCAGCCCCTTTGAATGACCAGCCAGTGCGAGTCGGGGGTCGCTGGGAGCCGGCGGTTTTGTGGGAAAGTCCGGGATGACAGAGAGATCCTGCGATCCGAGGGGACGGCTAGGGAAGTCGAGCGGCTTATGGCGCGAGGCGGCCTCGGGCGGGAGGTTCTGGCAAGACGGCTTCGTGTGAATTGTCCTCTCCGGGGGCGGACGGGCGGCAGCCGGGGGATATTCAAGTTGGGACGACGAGGTGTCGTCTTTGCGACTGGATCCAGCGTCAAGGGAGCGTAGAGAAATGAAGACGGAGAAAACAAAAAAAGAAACGAAGGCGCAGAGGCAATGTCAGGAAGCGTCGGACAATTAGGTTGAACGGGCCAGGTAACGACAGGAGGTGGTGGATGGATGGTGGATGAAGCGTGCCAGTGGCTTGCTCGAGCGATGGGATGGATGGGCAGAATCTACAGGGCGAGTGCCACAAGCTGGCCAGCTTCTGTGCGAAATGGGGGGCGTATGCCGTGCTAAAGGCATGCATGCTCATGTCAGCTCCCGGACCATCCGTGAAGTCAAGGTGGTAGGTGCTGTGCAAATGCATCATTGGGGCTCCACAAATGGCGCAGGTACATGCGTACCGCGTTTGTCTAGGCGAGTGTCTGGTGCGCGTTGGCTGGAGGGAGAGGTACCATGTCGGGCTACCAATCCATCCCGTCCGGCGTGCAGGTACCTCCTTTGCTCCAGTTGCAACAGGGAAGGAGAGGCATCCGTAAGGGAGCCAAATGGGGCATACTACGAAGGCAGTAGCCGGAGATCCACTAGCAGCCTTCGCCTAATAAGGGTGCGATGTACTGGCCCAAATGAACTAAAAATTCTCACCAGCCTTGGTACTTATGAGAGGCATGCAGCGTGGTAGGGGGCGCATCATTGGAGTGAGACGCCCGAACAAGGTACCTTTTTTTTCCCTAGAGGGTCTGCCATTTTCTACGACTCACGGGGAAGAGAGGGAAGGAACATGGCTGGGGAGGCGGAGGCCAGGCTGGGAGACATGGGTCACCATGAAGGGAATGAGTGAGCAACGGCGGCGGGCTGGTCGTGTGTGAAGGCGGCCTGTAGAATAGCCTACCTCCTCTAACCGGGAGGTACGGAGTACAACCGTGGCCATTAGGAGCCTCCATGTACTCTGCTAACAGGTACTACTAAGGCAGGCTGTGGGAGGTGAGAGTGGGACAGATGGGCACGGAAATAGCATTGGTCAGCATTAACTGGGCAGCCGCAAGGGTGGTGATGGGATCCTGTGGACCTAAATCCGTGCAGATGGAAATGGGGTTTTCTATTCCCTTCTGCGTCCTTGATCTTCTTCTTTGTGGCTTCTTATTGGTCTAGCGCCGCGAGATATGCCAGCCATGGGTTGCTTTTTTTTTTTACGGATCGTCATCTGCGGAGGTTTGGTGATCTAGAGGGAAGCAAGCCTGCATGCATACATAAAGTACAGTGAGGCGGGTGTCGACAAGCCTTTGGCCGTGGCAGGACCATTCATCCTTGGTGGCTTTTATCTTGGCCGGGGCTGTGTTGATGAGAGTCCGGCAGGCCTCGCACTTTGAAGCTTCCAACTTCTTCTTGGTCTTTGCCTTTGCTCGGCCTGCCTACCTAATAGAGCAGCCCCTCCTATTCAGACGGACGCACCGCACCGCGTTCATGAACGGCGGTCATAATTACCCGTAAGTGGCTGGGACAGATCCGCTGGGTCGGCATCTCAGGGCTGGTTGGCGGGTTTCAACCCACCTACGCAAGGTACACGCGGTAGCCTAGCTCGAGAAGGCATTAAGAAGGTACACAATTATGGTCCATGGACCACAACGGCGTTACCAAGCACCACCAACTGCCCGTCCATCGTCCTAGTTGACGGGTGACGGGTGACAAAGCAGGAGGGGGGTCGCTCGAGGTCTTGGGGGACCCCTGTTTAAGGGGGTGATGAGTTGAGCACGACATGACTGATTGTGATGGCTGGAGGGATCAACTCTGTAACCAGCCAGATACCGGCATCTCGGGATGGCTCCCTCTGCTCTGGAACACGGCGCAGGCCAGCGGCATCTGCGTTTACTGACGCCACATCCGCCCGCGGCGGCTTCAGAAACTGGCTTGAGCTTCGTGGAGGCACATCCTTTGTGCTAATAAGCAGCCCAATGTAACATGGCGCAGACGGCCGAGGAAGGTGGCACACAGGGACGCTACGCGGCGAGACGACCGACCGTCGTATTCCATCTGACGGTTCCCTTTTCCCCACTCGCTTGTTCAATTCATCCACCAGATCAAGATAAGGTACTTCAGGGGAAGACAGCCAAGCAGCTAATGTAGATGCAGTCAGTGGCTGCCAAGGAGGAGAGGGGGGGCTTGAGAGACAAAAAAGCATGTTCCATATCTGCTCGACGCGTCGCGTGACGCTGTTTTGGCCAGAAAGGAGGGACATTTTCGAGAGCAGCTCTGGGCACATGCCTCAGAGAGTAAGGGGGGAATGATGATTAGCAACATCGAGGTCAATATCGCTAAGAAGCGGCACTCCTGCAGTACCGCGCCTTGGGTGCCGCCGGCTGTACGCCCGAGATTCTCGTCCATCATTTCGCACCTGTGTGACAGGGAGGAGGGAAAGAGGAAACGAAGAAACCCTGGTACCAAAAGGTCTAGGACGACTCGACCAGAGCAGGGAATAGGAAATAGACGCATAAAGGGAACAGAACTTCACACACGTGGGAGTGTTTTCAATGGGTTACGGGAGAGACATTCGCCTGTCCAGAAAAGCAAAGCCCTAGCCAGGTATGCAGCGGCACTTCCAAGTTGTGCCTGCGCTGGTTGGTTGTGCCCGCGTCGCAGGATATGTACATTTTGGACGTTGTCATAATAAAAGGATCACTCTACGCGACTGATTCGTGCAACAGGTTTATCATTGCATCGTCGCGTCGCTAGTACGGGGGGTTCATTCGGAGGGGCAGGCTGGTGGTTGGACATGGACATGTGAAGGGCTGAAGGGGCGCGTGTCATTACTCAACGAGATTCGGCAGCATATTGGTCGGTCGGCGGTTGGTTCATCGGTGGGAGGAGGTGGGATGAGGTGAGATTGGCGATAAAAAATATGGGATGAGATGAGCGCGAGTGGGCGACCTCAGGCATTGCATCGTGGCACAGCCATCGCTGCTCCTCTGCCTCAAATCGCCCATGGCCACTGGCAGCTACCTATGTATGTATGTACCTGGTAATTAGTAGGCCCGTCGTCGCACCTTGATTGACGGGTTGGTTTCTTCCCCCATGCACAACGGATTCTTCTCAGAGCCCGGCGATCGAATCCTCGAGCCCCACGCTGCCGAGCACTTTTCTCGTGCTGTGCCACCCCAGAGTTCCTATTCTCTCTGCTCTTCTCTGCCATGTTGTTTCATGATCCCTACTGCATGCCGCTTACTGTGCTGCATCGCGGATCAACTTCTCTAGCTGACAGTGGCCATTTCTGCAGCCCTATCTCTCACGACCGTCTCACAAGATGCGTACCGTGTGTGCATTAGGTCGTCTTCTTCTCCTCGCGGACTCCGTGGTGATCCCGGCCCGCAGCGTCGGTGGATTGGGCGGATGTACGGACTTTAGCCATCCGCCTCCCCAGCCGTCTTCATCAATTTATTCGTCGAATGGGGCAAATCGCAGGAGACGGCCCCCAAGGAGTAGGTGTGCTGTGCCACCGAGAATGCATACCGCACACCTGAACCACATGCAAGCCCATTTTTGCATATTGCAACCCCCCCTTCCGCTCCGCTTTTCCCCCGTCGTCCGTCCCTCCCCCTTCTGGCCGCATGAAGAACTGCATGAAGACGAACGAGCCTGGCGGTATGAGATTGGCCCCACCCGAGCTTCAAAGTTGTTCTGCGGGCTGGATATTGTTCAATGGGCCAGCCAACTTGTCCATCACCTTGGTACAAATAACGGTATGGCGAGAAAACACCGTCTTCATATTGGACGCGCGGCCGCCTAGGCCATTGCCAGAGGGGTTGGTTGCAAACCAAGCACTATAACAACCAGTTTCCCTGGCGATATGGCAGGGGGATCTCGGATGAGATTGCGCATCATGATGCCCCCCGATGCCAAGGCGCTTGAACCCGCACGATTACGAATGCTCTACCAGAGGCTTCTGCCGTTCGTTCTGTCTTCTTTCGCCTCGGCACCTGTTGTGGGCTCCTTGAGGTTGACGCTACGTGATAAACCTTTCTTGGCTCATTCAATGCCTATTGAAGTGGCCAGCACGGGAGCTAATGAGGGGACTGTGTCTGTGCTGCTCGCGTCAGGGTATCGATGTGACAATGACGCCGGTGTCTGGCTCGTGAAACAAACCCCCTTTTATTCCCCTACCTTATCGATACTTGGGCTTGCGTTACCCCTGGAGCGAGGCTTCTAGTTGCCGTGCTAGGTAGCCTCGTGATGATCTTCGAGCCTGAATCAGGCACTGTGCAGGCGCAACGGCAGGAATGAGGCTTCGCGTTGGACGGGGCTAGTAGCTGTAGCTTGTTCTTGACGATCCCGGGTGATCTCATGTCATACTTGGGCTTCTAGGCTGATGCGTGTGTTTTTCTATCTGTCATTGCGAATGCGTCTCGATGTTATCCGGGGCCCATGGCAGTTCTTGGTCATACTGGCAACTCATGGCGACTGGTGCACTGGATACCTGGTTGCTATGGATGAGTGACGGTGCTGATGATGGTTATTTTCCCTCTCCTTTGGCTGCAGACGTACAACTAGGTACTCGTTGATACGTTTTGCCCTACAAGTATATCTAGAAGTAAGCAAGCAGGCAAGCCACAACGATTTATATGAACCCAATTGGCTGCCAATAAATGAGAAATAGGATTCTGACATTAGCTATGCGACTCTCTGCACCCAGATCAGATAACCTGATATTGTCCTGCAAATAGGCACGTTGCTGATTGAAATCGCACACCTACCCTATATCATACACTAAAGTTGGCGATGTCCTATCGACAAGCGGATAGGGTGGGTGACGGCGTTAGGCTCGGTTGTTCGGATAATAGCCGTGAGCGCATAGTGTGCCGTCGATAGCCCTCGGACTATGTACACCAAATATTTTGGGTGGTGAGCCTCGGCTTCTCGGACCAATGGCGATGATGGCAGGAAGAGAACAGCGACGGATGGTGATTGGGTCGCGAGGTGGCGGATTTGGAGCCTAGGTACGCTGCCGTTACATCATGGTGCTGGATGTTTATCTGCCCCCCGCCTGCACAATATGTATCTAAATACACTGCACGTACTTTCTCGAGGGGATTGGAAGGCCCGGAAAGTACCTATGTAGCATGGCAAGGCTGCTCGAACACAGCTCAAGGCAATGGCGGGTTGCTCTGCCAGGCATGCGCTGTAAAGCCGAATCCATCAGTTGGTCAGTGGGTGGTTCTACCCCGCGCAACGCTAACAACAGTCACCGATGCCCTGTGCCCGCAAACATCATGAGCTTGACAGGTGCACATGCTTCTCATAGAAAAGCCCAAAACCTTGCCACGGCTCACATCCATCCAGCCGGTCCAGCTTCCCCAGGTCCGAGCAATGCCGACGCACACACAGCCATCCTGCGTGCTGTGCACTAAATGTAGCCGGTAGCTGATCAGCAGCCAATTTGCGTCACTGCTCCGTAAAAGCGCTTCAACCACAACGTTCGGATCATATCCGTAGCCGAGAATGGCATCACGCAGATGGAACACAGTAGATGTAGACCATTCGGTTTGGACAAATAGACATATTATGGGGATGAGAAATTTCCCGCGCACTCGAAGGTTTTAATAGATATACCTCTCGTCACCCTTCCATCTTTGTCCTCATCTTCCATCTTCCATCTTCCATCTTCCCCTTCCATCCTCTCCCTCTTCAACCCCTCATCCCCAGACTCTCCACGCTGGAATAATAAACCCCCATCGCCAATATCGTCATCGCCCACAGGCAATCAACCCACCCCGTGCTGCAAAATCCGGGGAAACCCTTCTCGTTCGGTGTAAGTGTCGGCCTAGCCATCGTCAAATTGATTATCTCACCCTGTCGCGTGGTTCAGCCACACTGACATGTGAAAGCTGCGGCCGATCCATCCATCATCAGTACCGACCCCGACGTCAAACAAAAGCGGCAATCGTCGGTCACACCTTCCCCCTCCTCTCTCATCTCCAAATCATCACATCCATCGCCCAAAAAATCTACTCATCTTCATCCTCACCACTGCCCTTCACAATTGCTCTCTCCGGCGTCATGGCTACCACACAGACCATCCTCAATGGCGTGGCTGTCCTGGGCAGGATCGAGGATACTCACCGCAAGATCCTGACCCCCGAGGCCCTCGCCTTCCTTGCCCTGCTGCACCGCTCATTCAATGCCACCCGCAAGAACCTCTTGGATCGCCGCCGTATCCGCCAGGCTGAGCTGGACCGCGGCGTCCTCCCCGACTTCCTCCCCGAGACCAAGCAAATCCGCGACAATGTAACGTGGCGAGGCGCTCCCCCGGCTCCCGGTCTGGTCGACCGCCGCGTCGAAATCACGGGTCCTACCGACCGCAAGATGGTCGTCAATGCCCTCAACTCTGATGTCTGGACCTACATGGCCGACTTTGAAGGTGAGTTCCTGCCCATGACATATGCCAAGCCCTTCATTTCTCCATCCGCGACCGCCGTGCTGACGCTGGCCGACTTCAAGACTCGAGCGCACCGACCTGGGACAACATGATCAATGGCCAGGTCAACCTGTACGACGCCAACCGCAGAGCTGTCGACTTCAAGCAGGGATCCAAGGAGTACAAGCTGCGCAAGGACCGCACCCTCCCCACGCTCATCGTCCGCCCGCGTGGCTGGCACCTGGAGGAGAAGCACGTCACTGTCGATGGCGAGCCCATCTCGGGATCCCTGTTCGACTTTGGCCTGTACTTTTTCCACAATGCCTTTGAGACGCAGCGCCGTGGATTCGGCCCTTACTTCTACCTCCCCAAGATGGAGAGCCATCTCGAGGCTCGTCTGTGGAATGACGTCTTCAACCTCGCCCAGGACTACATTGGCATGCCCCGCGGCACCATCCGCGGAACCGTTCTCATTGAGACTATTCTGGCTGCCTTTGAGATGGACGAGATCATCTACGAGCTCCGCGACCACAGCTCCGGCCTCAACTGTGGCCGATGGGATTACATTTTCAGCACCATCAAAAAGTTCCGCAACAACAGCAACTTTGTGCTGCCCGACCGCTCCGCCGTTACCATGACGGTCCCCTTCATGGATGCCTACGTCAAGCTTCTGATCCAAACCTGCCACAAGCGAGGAGTCCACGCCATGGGCGGCATGGCAGCCCAGATCCCCATCAAAGAGGACAAGGCTGCCAACGACAAGGCCATGGAGGGTGTCCGGGCAGACAAGCTCCGCGAGGTGCGCGCCGGCCACGATGGAACCTGGGTCGCCCACCCGGCTCTTGCCAGCATCGCCAGCGAGATCTTCAACCAGAACATGCCCACCCCCAACCAGCTCTTTGTCCGTCGCGAAGACGTCAGTATCGGACAGAATGACCTTCTCAACATGAACGTGCCGGGCACCATCACTGAGGAGGGCATCAAGAAGAACCTCAACATTGGCTTGGGCTACATGGAGGCTTGGATCCGTGGCGTGGGATGCGTGCCCATCAACTACCTGATGTAAGTTCCAGCAACAGCACGAGAAATTCTTGGTTGAGTGCAACATGCTAACTCGACACAGGGAGGATGCTGCTACCGCAGAGGTCTCGCGCAGTCAGCTGTGGCAGTGGGTGAAGCACGGAGTGACCACGGCCGAGGGCAAGAAGGTGGACAAGGGCTACGCCCTCAAGCTGCTCAAGGAGTGCACCGAAGCGCTCGCCTCCAAGGCGCCTAAGGGCAACAAGTACCAGCTGGCCGCGCAGTACTTTGCCACGCAGGTGACGGGCGAAGACTACGCAGACTTCCTGACGACGTGAGTTCCCCCACGCTTTGTGTAGCCGATCTATTTCACTGACACGGGTTGATAGGCTCCTGTACAACGAGATTACGCAGGCCGGCCCCCCGAACCAGGCGTCGAAGCTGTAGAAGGGCAAGGACGGACCGGAGCGAGATTTGAAAAGCTGATTATGCTGTAATGCTGATGATGGTTCTTTGTATACTACCCATCCACGAGATTGATCTTGGCACAAACGTAAATGATTCCCTCGCAAGCTTGCTGTGTCCGTCCGTAAAACGCAAGAGACAGACGGCTCAGGTCCATGTATCCGTCAACATCGGGTCCGGTGACGAGCAACTAACGGTGACGCCATGTGCATTATCCGTCGAGAAGGGGTGAGGCGACGCTGGAAGAAAGATCTCGCCCCCGTGAGAGAGACAGATGGAGTCGAGGCAACTGGCGCCAGAAAGCTTAGCCGGTACATGGAGCCTGCCCACTTACCCCGCGAACCGAACCGTGACGAACAGCCGAGTATAAATTTATATTTGTTTGCCCGACGATGTTTGCCAGCGCAGGACTGTTTGCTGGGCAATTGAGGAGATAAATAAGTAAATAAATAAAATAAACCAGAGAGTCCCGCATAAAAACTATCACCTCCATTCAGCCAAATCATCATAACAAAACCCTCACCGCCGGATCCCCAGAAAGCCACAGGCAGCCATGGCGCGCAGCATCCTCCTCATCAACGGACCCAACCTCAACCTCCTGGGCACGCGCGAGCCGCACGTCTACGGCAGCACGACGCTCGCCGACGTGGTGTCGGCGGCCTCGGCGCAGGCGGCCTCGCTGGGCGTGACGCTGCAGTGCTTCCAGTCCAACTGGGAGGGCGCCATGGTCGACCGGATCCACGAGGCGCGCGCGCAGGGCGTCGACGCCATCATCATCAACGCCGGCGCGCTGACGCACACGAGCGTCGCCGTCCGCGACGCCCTGCTCGGCGTCGACATCCCCTTTGTCGAGCTGCACGTCACAAACGTGCACGCCCGCGAGCCCTTCCGCCACCAGGGCTACCTCTCGGACAAGGCCGCCGCCGTCATCTGCGGCCTCGGCGTCTTTGGGTACAAGGCCGCGCTCGAGTTTGCGGCCGGCCCGATGAAGATCAAGCCGAAGCTGTAGATTGCGTATATGGAGAGAGTCCTTTGTCGTTCGCCAACTGGGGGGTTTTGAGTTGCCGGCGTCCGTTAAGATGGCCTGCATGGAATTGTGAATTGGGTTATAGATGCGTGTCGGTAATTAATACCGGTGGCTTGAGATGATGCATTCAGGTCCATCCCGACCATCAATGCCGTTCGAGATGCCGATTCCATAGTCCAAGCCTATCCTGTATGATTATAGCATTAGATAAAGCTTACCGATCACCGACTTACGTCCATCCGAACCACTTTATGGAGGGGTAATGAGGGGTCCCGTCTTGTACATCTTGAGCAGCTCACGGCCTTGACATGGCCAAGATTCTCGTCTCTCACCATAACACTCACCAATTTTCAATTATTCTATTCATGAAGCAAGTACATCTGCCCAGGCCTCATCTATAAGAAGAAGAGTGAAAAACAAACAAATAAATTAAAAATGCAAAAGCACACGCCCCCCGACCTTCCGCCCATGAAGGACCTCACCACGGACAATATCACCGACAACGTCCACACCATCAACTCGTCCTGCCCGGACCCGCGCACCAAGTTCCTCTTCGAGCGACTCGTCAGCCACCTGCACGACTTTGCGCGCGAGACGCGCCTCAGCATCGCCGAGTGGGAGGCCGCCATCAAGTTCCTCGTCGACGTCGGCAAGATTAGCACCGACGTCCGCCACGAGTTCATCCTCCTCTCCGACGTCCTCGGCCTCTCCCTCCTCGTCGACGCCATCGACCACCCCAAGCTCCCCGGCTCTACCGAGGGTACCGTCCTCGGCCCCTTTCACACGCAGGATGCCCACCATGTAGATGCCGGGCACCACATCTCGCGTGATCCCGACGGAGAGCCGCTTCTCGCCGTGTGTACTGTCAAGGATACCCAGGGCCGACCAATCCCCGGCGTCTCGGTTGACGTCTGGGAGACCGACTCCAAGGGCTTCTACGATGTTCAGTATGCTGATCGTTCTTCACCCGACGGCCGAGCCATCTTGGACAGCGACAGCGATGGCATAGTCCACTTCAACGCCATCGTCCCTGTACCATATCCCATCCCCCATGACGGCCCCGTCGGCCAGCTCCTAGCCAAGCTGAAGCGACACCCCTACCGTCCCAGCCATATGCACTTCATGTTCAAGAAAGAAGGCTACGACCGACTCATAACGTACGCACCCCTCCCCCAATTCATCCTCCCTTCACCTGCGCAGCCACTAATAGGAAGAACACAGCGCACTCTACCTACGCGGTGACCCCTATGAGACGTCAGACGCCGTCTTCGGAGTCAAGGAGTCGCTCGTCGTCAACCTGAGCCGGGCAGGCGACGTCGAAGGGCTCGCAGAAAAGTACGGCGTCTCCCCAGACACCAAGCTCTTGCAGTACGACTTTGTGCTCAACACGGTGGAAGAGGCACGCAAGGCGCGCGAGGAGGCCTCGCTGCAGGAGATTGAGCGGCAAGGCGGCAAGCTGCGATTGCAAGATGGTCTCCTGATCCCCAAATAGCTGCCAATGACAGAGGCTGTTACATAGTATAATGGACAGCTCTGAAAATGCAGCATTTCCGCACTTCTCAGTGACGTCCTCATTTGTAGAAGATGTAAGTTGTAGCCAGTCGTGGGGCTACACAAAATGAACCCCTGCCAAGCCACGAGCTGGTGGCTAACTCCAAAGTGGATATTTCCACACCACCATTCACATTCATCGTCCCACCTTGAGACCGTCGGTCCGTCCTGTCCTTTGCTATTGTCGGACAGCCGGTCAAGCCATCCCTCGTCCACTCGCACATTCAGAGGCTTCAGCCGGCGCTGCAAGGACCCAAAGGCTCACCACCAGACCCATTGTCTTCCTACCGCCCTCGCCATGGAGGATTCCCAGCCGTGGCTGCTGTCCCTTTGGGGCGCCTGGATCGAAGCTCTGTCCAGCCGTCTAAACGTCCCGTCGGTACACCCCTTCCCCGTCTCACAGGTTTCACAGCTGACGATTCGAAAGCCCCGTTGCGGTCCAAATCCTCTCGACCCTCCTCGCCATCTACCTATCTTTCAGCCTCATTCGTCTTGCCAACGGCGACCCCCCGCCGCGCCGCTACACCGTCCCTCCCCCCAAGCTTCCCGATGCAGAATCAACCATCGAGCACTCTGGCATCCGTGTCCCGGGCTCCTCTGCCATCCAGTGCTACGCGCCCGCCACGGGCCAGTTCCTCGGGCTCATCAACCCATCTACCCCCGCCGCCATCGACCGAGCCATTGCCGCCGCCCACGCCGCGCAGAAGACCTGGGCGCAAACCTCCTTCGCCGAGCGCAAGGCCGTCCTCCGCACCCTCCTGCAATATGTCCTCACCAACTCGGAGCAGATATGCCGCGTCGCTGGCTTGGATAGCGGGAAGACAATGGTCGACGCCCAGCTGGGCGAGATTCTCGTCACGGTTGAGAAGCTCCAGTGGACTCTCAAGCACGGCGAGGCGGCTCTCAAGCCATCCCGCCGTCCTACCAACCTGCTCATGTCGTACAAGCGCAACACCGTCTACTACGAGCCCACGGGTGTGGTCGCCGCGCTCGTCAGCTGGAACTACCCCTTCCATAACCTGATTGGCCCCGTCATCAGCGCCATCTTCGCCGGCAACGGCATCGTTGTCAAGGTATCAGAGCAGACAGCCTGGTCGAGCGCCTACTTCGCCAGCATCATCCGTGGAGCCCTCGTCGCCCACGGCCATGATCCCCATCTCGTCCAGACTGTGGTCTGCTGGCCACAGACGGCTGGCCATCTCACTTCCCACCCGGACATCAGCCACATCACCTTCATCGGCTCCCAGGCTGTGGCCCACCACGTCGCCGCCAGTGCCGCCAAGAGCCTGACTCCCGTCGTTGCAGAGCTGGGCGGCAAGGATCCATTCATCATTCTCGACTCAGCTCGCAACGACCTGACACGCATTGCCGAGGTCATTCTCCGCGGCACGTTCCAAGCTGCTGGTCAGAACTGCATTGGCATTGAGCGAGTCATCGCAACCCCTGCTGTTTATGACAAGCTTGTCGAGATGCTCGAGCCTCGCGTCAACGCCATTCGACTGGGCCCAGAAGCTGATATGGGTGCCATGATCTCCGACGCGTCCTTCGACCGCCTCGAAGAGCTCATATCCGAGGCTGTTGCCCAAGGTGCACGTCTTCTCGCAGGCGGCAAGCGTTACAACCACCCCGAATATCCCCAAGGCCACTACTTCCAGCCCACACTCATCGTCGACGTCACCCCCAACATGCGCATTGCGCAGCACGAATGCTTCGCTCCCGTCCTCACCATGCTGCGTGCCAACTCCTCAACGGCCGAAGATGTTCTCGCTGTCGCCAATGCGCCCAACTTTGGCCTGGGCGGCTCTGTCCACGGCTCCGAATCCGATCCTGCTCTCAAGGCCATTGTCCGAGGTCTGAAAGCTGGCATGGTGGCCGTCAACGACTTTGCCGTCTTCTACGCCGTCCAGCTGCCCTTTGGCGGCGTCGGTGGCTCGGGCTACGGCCGATTTGCTGGTGAAGAGGGTATCCGTGGCATGTGCAATATCAAGAGCGTGTGTGAAGACCGCTTTGGCTGGCTGGGTATTCGCACTGGCATCCCACCACCAGTTCGTTATCCCATCGCTGCCCAGCAAAAGGGCTGGAACTTTACACAGGGCGTCGTCGAGGTTGGCTATGCTGGGCTGGGGACCAAGATCAAGGGCTTGGGTAGGATGCTGGGCTGAGTTTTTGCCGCAGTGTGCTTGTGAGGGCACAGAAAAGGACGGGCATTGCCATGGATGTGGCGTTTGGGAGCAGGGAGACTTATTGTGCATCTTTATATACCACAAAGCATGCCATCTAGGCCAAGCTCATAATATTGACAAAGCTATCTCTCACAAATCATCACTTCCTTGCGATCTTTACCCAAGGGGCAAACAATCGTTCACGATATTGCGTGCACATATTGCTCACTGTATGAGCAGGCGAAAAGATATGCTACTATCATCTCATTTGACCGTCACTAACTACGAGCTAAGCTGTGATTGATTGTCAAGGTCCAACTGCCTTCATATCAAACCATGGTCTGTTGTCCGATCTCCATATTGCCCCGAAAGAAGTTTTGACTCCTTACCATCCGCCGGGAGCCTTGGAAGTTGTGTCCGGAGCAACGCCCCAGGCATTGTCCGCAGCGACTGCGTCCCCGCCTCCGGAGCCCCAGGCACCAGTTTCCGCCGCGGCATCTCCATTGCTGGCACCCCAACCGCCAGAAGCTGCCGGTTCGCCTTGGGCTTCACCAGACCCCCAGCCCGGGGCGGACCCATCGCCCGCAGGAGCACCTCCCATATCATTCGCACCCGCCACATCATTGGGATCGAAGTCAGACTCCGTCTCAAACTTGAGGTGCTTGCGGTCGGTGTCTGCTGGCTTGTACGACTCCAGGAACTCCGGGATCTCCTGGTTGGTTTCGAGAAGCGTGCGGGTCAGAACGCTGGCCAGGTCGATGTCTCTCTCAGAGAAGAGAGAGGTGGCGACGCCGCGATGACCAATGCGACCAGTACGACCGATGCGGTGAGTGTATTCCTCAATGCCACCATGATCAATAGAAGGCAGATCATAGTTGATGACATGCATCACATTCGGAACATCGATACCTCTACGGTAAAGGATTAGCAACTTGACTGCAAAACAAAGGTGGAAATGTCGACAGTGAAGCATCAAGAAGTGATAACACTTACCGAGCAGTGACTCCAGTAGCAACAAGGATGGGCGCGGTGCCAGCGCGGAACGCACGCAGTGCCGCCTCTCTCTCAACTTGACTGCGGTCGCTGTGAATGGACGTGACCGGAAGCCCCAAGTTCCAGAGGAAGGCATCCAAGTTGTCTGCCTCACGGCGACTGTTGACGAAGATGATGGTGCGAACACCAGGATTGGTCTCGAGCAGCTTTACGAGCATATCTCGCTTCTCGTGTCCCTCGGCCTGGAGGACGATCTGCTGAATATTCTCGGTTGTGCTTCCGGCTCGACCAACGCGGAAGCGCACATGAGACGCTGCAAGGTACTCCTTAGCCAAGTCTCGTGCAGCCTTGGGAAAGGTCGCCGAGAAAAGGTAGAAGGAGACATTCCCCTCATCCTGCTCTGGACACATGTTAGCTAGGGAACCTGTGCGGCTTTCACGAAGACCA
Organism: Stachybotrys elegans; assembly: GCA_020746835.1. NCBI lineage: Eukaryota > Fungi > Ascomycota > Sordariomycetes > Hypocreales > Stachybotryaceae > Stachybotrys > Stachybotrys elegans. The sequence goes on along the minus strand of JAGPNK010000008.1, from coordinate 87,604 downwards.
ACCTCCACCGCCGAGAATTTGCTGCAAATCATCCTCCCACCCCGCATCCAGCATTTCATCAGCTTCATCAATGACTATGTGCTTCAGACGCCTAAGGGTCAGAACACGGGGGCGTTGAATAGAATCAACAAGACGACCCGGAGTCCCAACCAGGATGTCGCAGCCCTTTTGCAGGAGGTTTATCTGCTCCATGACTGGGATGCCACCATAGACGACGCAAGGGCGCAGCATGGTGCGGTAGCAGAGCTTCCTGGCTTCATTGAAGATTTGCACAGCAAGCTCACGAGTCGGAGCGACGATAAGAACCAGAGGCTCTGCGCAGACACCGTCAATTCCCTCACGAAAGGTGACGGGGTTGGGACGGGGCGCAGCCAGCTTTTTGGCCTTGCCCATCAGCTTGCTGAGAATGGGAATGAGGTAGGCAGCCGTTTTACCAGAACCTATGAGATAAATCCATCAGCATTTGTGAGAAGCTGTGAATGCCAATCGAATTATTACCAGTTTGAGCAATGCCAATCACATCATGCCCTTGCAGAATAGATGGGATCGTGAACTTCTGAATGGGCGTGGGCGTCTGGTAGCCACAAAGTTCGACGTTCTCGAGCATCACAGGGTGAAGACCTGCGCCATTGAAGGTGCCGATGGGATCAATCTTGCGAGGTCCTTCCTGGTGAACCTCGATTTCTTCAATTCTGTTGTTGGACACGTTAGCCATGTTCTCAAAAGACCACACGAGGTTCTTACCGTGAAAAGTCCAAGCCAGCCACCTCATGGCGCGATTCGGGGGCGCCAAAAAGCTCAACCTCGAGGTCGGGGAACTTGGGACCAACATCACCAAACTCATCATTCCACTGGTAGACCTTGGCACTTCCATCCCACTTCTGTGCGGTCACAACGGGAACGTTTGCCAACGCTTCCTCGTCCTTGGCCTCAACCCAGCCCTCCTGGTTAGGAGCTTCAGATGCCATCGTGATCACCTAAAGCGAACGTGAGTTAATACCAGTAGTAGGCTGCACAGTGAAGTGGAAGAACTTGAGGCAATGTTATGGGGGAAGATGTTTGCCTTACTTTGACTTGCCAAGCGTCAGGTAGGTTTGCAGTGCCTCGCGATGCTATGAGGGCGTGAGTGCTGAGAAACGATGAAGGCAATGTAACGACGGCCCAGAAGGCTCATGCATGATAGAGAAGGGGGATGATAAGGCTTCAGGTAAAGAAAACCACTCCCAGCAGAGCAGCGAATGTTTCGGCGGATGAAGGATGAGGTGATGGTGATGCGAGGCAAAGCCTCGGGCGAGAGAAGAACTTCTCGGAAACGTGCAGAAGAACGCGAGAAGTGAGGAGATGATGAAGGGTGCGCACAGGAGTCAGGTTGAAAGAAGAAGAAGAAATAACTTACCTGCACACGACAAGCAGAGCCGTTGGCAAATGAAGGTGAGATGCAGAGGCGGAGTGAAGTGATGAACAAGAGGAGGGAGGAAAACAAGAGAAAGAAAAGGCGAAGTTGTGGGATGGAGGAAGGAAGGAAAGCAGAGGAAGGGGCGGGTGAAGAATTTATAGGAAGAGGAAGGAAGGCACCCTGTGCGGAGGAGGCAGGTGTTGCCGGGTGAGGTGCAAACAACAACCCCAAGCTCCTCTGTTCTGGTACAGATACTGTGTTTGCTGCCAATAAAAGAGAGAGAAGTTTGTACTATTTACCTGTGCAGCTGAGAAAATAGGGCAGCATTCCGCCAATATTGTTTAAAAGAAACAAAGCTGCCGTGATCGGAGGAGAAGGCACCTCGAGCCAATGTTGGGTCTATTCAAGACGAGAAGGCAAACAGCAGGGGGGTAGAGTTTCTTTAGTGATTTCAACCAGCAGCAGCCTTTCACAATATTCTCTGGATGATCCGATAGGTACTAAGTCGTAAGGGAGGCAGGACCATCAGATCGGCTCCAGTCTTCGGCTCAATGGCAGGCAATGCTTGCAGAAGAGTACTACAATGTGAGAGACACTTGATCCTGAGAATAATCAGAGCAAAATATGCATGCAAAACAGTAGGCGTAAGCTATAGCCTAGGCACAGTACAAACGATGACTAGATGCGGCACCAAGCCCGTGCGATGTGTTCTTCAGGTTGGTCTCTGCGGGGGTCAAGATAGGTAGCTCGAGCGATCCAACGAGTATCACATTTTTTCTTTCCAGTATATTATATGCTCCACGGCTAATATATATGCAAGTCTACAATAAGCATTTGGTTTGATCCCATCGTGAGCACGGCTTTCGACAGATCGCTTGGTGTTTGTGGGCATTGCAAGCCCTACTCATCTAATAGCTTGGGAAGAACTTGGTGCTGCTGATTTTCGGTGTAAGATTTCCTTTGAATGTACTCCCAAGCTTAAGCGTCGATTCGGAACATGAGGTCAATTGTTTCCTTACGTTGGTAGAGCTGTGGCAGTACAGTCTGGCGTGGCAGTCCACGTCCACAGTCGAGAGTCAAGCTTGAGCTTCTAGCCGCAACCTGTTGAGACTTCAGACATCCACAAGGGCGAATCGTGGGCTTCTCTTGCTCGATTTACAGCGGGGGAAAAAATCAAGAACAAACATGCATCATTCCGCGCACGCCGCACGTTGGCATATACATATGAAAGCAAACAGTGAATGTCGTCCAAGATGGATCCCTCTTGGTGGGACAAGCCTCTTTCCAGGTGGGTCTCAGCCTTAGCGAGTGCAGGCTGCCGACGCCAGACATCCGGGGCGTCGCGCTTCTTTGCCTTTCGTCCCAAGTTCTGTAGAACCGCCAGCTCCAAGTTGCAAACACACGCCGCCTCACTTCATCCGCACGCAGCGCTTGCTAGAATCGACCGCACCCACCGCCACCCTAGTGAGCAGGGTCCGAGGCGCCATGTCTCAGAAGAAAGGCAAGCAGGGAAGCATCCTCGACTACTTGAAGGCCGCGCCGCCCGTCGCACCCAAAGCACCCAAGGCACCTAAATCGCCTTCCCCACTTCCTCCATCTTCGCCCTTGGGCATCACAGACACCCCGTCCAAGCCTACGCGGGGCCCCCTCAACAATACCATAGAGATCCGTGCCTCGGACGAGGAGAGTGATGCCGGCGAGTCGTCGGATAGCTCTCTCGCCGATCTGTCCGTCCTCATCGGCAGGAGTCGGCCAGGAAATGCATCATCCGCCTCGGGAGCGCGAGATGGTTCTTATGCCACGCCCAGGGCAAAGAGGACGGCGGTCGAGTTTCATTCCTCGCCGCTGGCTTTCATGCCCAAGCACAAGTACGACTTGAAGGCCTTGGCCAAGGATGCCCGGCAAGACGATGCGACCAACGCGAGCTCCCGCAGAGTCCATGCTGCTCATGATTCTGACCAAGACATGGAACTCGCCGCAGAAGGCGTTGCCGATGACGCTCTCGCTGATATTGTCAAGGAGAGCGCCGGTCAGGACGCACAGAAAGTGCTGAGAGCCGTGAAGCGCGCCGAAGGTGGCAACTCTCTCCTCTGGTACTGCTTCTTCGAGCCCGAATCCAGGACTCCGTCGCCTGCAGCCATTCCCAAGAGGGCTGCGAAAGGCCCCTGGCGACTACTAACCGAGGGCAATGTGAGGACAAGGGAGCAGCATCTTGTGTCTGGCCTGCCTCACACCATTCTTGCTAAGAATGGCGGGCTACCAGACGAGCTGTTTCAATGGATACTGGATGAGATCTGCACCCAGGGGTCGCCTATCATGCGGCAAGAGTATTGCAATCTCATCATGCAATGCTCCCAGCAGGTTCACGAATTGGTCACACCTCAGAAGCTGGAAGAAGCATTGCTCCGACTTGGAGCTGACGATGATATTCGAAACACAACCACGGAGCTCGTTGTTTCTCGGCCAGCGCAGGACCCTTATAAAGACCGCGACTGGTCCTGCCTCGAAAGTTTCTTGGGGCTGCTTGGCATGATAGCCGAACACTTAGCAGTAGTGTCGGTCACGTATGCCGCGCAAATGCTTTTGCGAATGTCCATGGACCGGTTTCTCATACTCAATACCAACATGCTCTCAGTGTATGAAGCTACAATTGTATCCCTCCTGGGTGCAATCCCACAACCTTCTTGGGATGGATTTGTAAGGCTGATCCTTTTTCCTTCTTGAGGAATCCGAAGCTGACTCATTGCAGTGCTTCGAAATATGCACACGCTTACACGCCAATATTAAAATCCAATGCATACGAACCAACGCTCTGCTTTGTCTACCAGTCAGCGATCCAAGGGCCCATGAGCTAAGGAGAAAACTTGCCATAACGTTCTTGTTTGAAGATCCATCTGCATCTCGTCCTTCCTCAGGCAACCCCATCACCCTTAGGAGGCTTACAGATCGCCTACTCCAAGACGATTTTGCCGTCAATGTCAAGACAGACTTCGCTGAGCTCAAGGCTCGTGTGATTCAGCTCGACGTGTGCATCGACGACGGGTCCCATAGCGCCTCTGACGACCCTTCAGATGAGAAGATGTTCAACGAGCAAGTCGACGAGCTTGCCACTGCGCTGCGAGATATATGGAGGAAGATTAATGACGCTGGCATGAAGCTGGCTCGGACCGAGGCCAAGAGCGTCATCGAATGGGTCCAGCAACGGCTCACACATTCTGTCCGTACAAAAAGGAAAGCAAAGAGAAGCATCTTCGACCTCCCGGGGCAGAAAGCAGATCCATTCTTGCCACGGCAACAAGACTTTATGAAGAGATTCGTCAAGAAGGTATCTGAGGCGGAAACGACCGAATGAGATCCGACCATCACGTCCATTTAAAACTTGATGCGGCGACATATGACAGGCCAGGAACCCACCGTACCTACAGTCTGCATTTTGAGATAGGATTTATAATACAGCCTCTAAACTATGATGCACTGGGACTACCGAAACCAAGGTTCGCAGCGAAAAAATTCTCCCCCGTCCTCCATCTACCACAGGCGCAGCCTGAAGAGCACGTCTTTAATCGTAGAATTTGCGGTTGGCGTTCTTGCCGAAGAGAGCCTCGCGGACCATGGGAGCCGCAGAGTCCTCGAGGAGCCCGAGCCGAGCGTCGAAGGTGTTGTTGATCTCGATCTTTCCGCTGCCGTTAACCACGATGACACCACCAGCCCTGGAGGTAAGTTAGCACAAATGCCTCCCCTTTTGTGTCTGAATATGGATGCGTCAACGTACGATCCCTCGGGTAGAGGCTCTGACTCGTCAATCTGGGCCGAAACGTCCTTTCCAAGCTGCGTCTTGTACTCCTTGGATGCTGCTTCGATGGCCTTCTTAACGGCGTCGTAATCAGCCTTGCGGGCGCGGACCTGCACCTTGGGCTCGTTCATGGCATAGAAGGCCTCGAGGAGGAGGTTGGTAAGGATGGTCTGGTACTTGGACTTGTCCTTGACGCCGTCGGCCAGCTTCTTGCGGGCCTCCTCGAATATGTTGTCGAGCAGCTCCTGACGAGAACCGAGGACCTTGAGACGGGTCTTGTTGGAAACGGTAGAGCGGGTGATTTGCTGGGACAGAGAGGCCTGCTTGAACTTCTTCTCGTATTGGCTGTCGATGGCGTCGGTCTCCTGGCGGACGAGCTTGGACTTCTCAATCTCGAACTCCTCGTTGGCCTTGATCTCGATCTCGCGGGCCTTCTCCATGGCTTCCTGCTTGATGAAGGCCGTCATCTTGCGGAGCTCATTGTCGACCTGCAACAGCGCATCCAGAAGCACGTCAGTAACGGGGATCTCTCGGCGTCGGTGGACGGGGCTGGGGCCGACGTCACCTGCTGGTCGGACAATGCGTGTTGCGACATGTTGGGCGGGCGGTTGTTTGCTGATTGAGGCGGAGGAAAGGGGGGAGGCGGCAGCCCTTGAGGAAGCGAGAGTTGGTAGATTCGGAGGTGCTGCCTTTGACGCTGGGTGGATGGTTGGTTGGAGGGATGATGACGGGGGAGGGGCGGCAGGAGCTGTTGTTGATTGAGGTTGGAAGCCGAGCTGGCAAGGCTGCATGTACAGCCAGCCAGAGGTGGAGGTCGCTAAGGTAGCCAACCCAAGAACCCAGCATATGCCGGGTCTGAAGAGGTACCAGAACAAAGAGCCACTGCCTAATCAGCGGATGCATTCGTATAATTTCCATGCACTTGATTTAATTTATGAATTTGCTTTATTTTCGGTCTTCCCAGAATATTCATTCCAACCAGCACAGTCAACGATGTGATTCTCCCAGCTGCTTGAGACGGTCGCTATGGGGTACTGTGGAGGTACCAAGGTCTTCACCATTATGCCCGCTAATACAGTGGTATATGCCTTAGGTGTCATAAGTACCCGCCGCAATCTCATTAATGACGTCCCATTGCAGAAGATCATGTGACGCAGCTCCGGCCTCGTGGCTCCTCCTCGTTGCAGTAGCAGCGTCTCGTGTTCATGCATGTTTCGACGCATACTGGCTCGAGGTACCTACGGCGTCGCATTTACTCATCACACGCCCGAGTCAAGCACTCGCTCCCCAACAGCATTACCGCCTTCTGCATTCTCCCGCGATAATCTTATAAGCCCTGACAGCCAACCATCTTCCTCTGCTCGGTGCTGGCACCCGCCCCCGTCGACACCCCTCTCGACCGCCACTCGTATCATCTGATAGTTGCGACTCTCGACTGCCCGCCGCTGCCGTCAATGTTCTTATAGGAAGGCCTTCGACCGAGTCCCCAGGCGCTCGTCGTTCAACAGCATCGACCGACGCCCTCTTGTGCGCTCTCCCAGCTGCTGTTGGGCGGCCACTGTTCCCGACTGCTACTGCGCCGCCCGATGCCCTCGAGATAGCCGCTTCGTCATGGGGCTTCTAGGCGACATCTCACCTGGGGGGAGTATTGCTGTTAGTTCTGCCCCTGTCGGGTCCTTATCTTTATTTGCCATCGCTGACAGTTGCTCTTGTAGCTTGGAATCATTGTCGGCCTCGTATCGACCAGCGTTCAGAGCCTGGGTCTGACCCTCCAGCGAAAGTCCCATATCCTCGAAGATGAAAAGGGCCCTCACGATGTTCGACGTCCACCTTACCGGCGAAGAAGGTGGCAGGTGGGAATGGGCATGTTCATTGTAGCAAATCTTCTAGGGAGCTCGGTTCAGATCTCGACCCTTCCTCTCCCCGTTCTCTCTACCCTTCAGGCTGCCGGCCTTGTCTTCAACTCTATTTGCGCCACACTTATTCTTAGCGAACCCTTCACGCGCTGGTCCCTATGCGGTACCGTTCTGGTCACAACGGGAGCCATACTGATTGCCATATTCGGTGCGATTCCCTCGCCCGCCCACGACCTGCAAGAGCTTCTGGTACTCCTTGTGCGGAAGTCCTTTGTAGTATGGATGATACTACAGGCCATCTTCGTCATCGGCGTTGCCGTGACGATTGAGATTGTCAACAGAACATCAAGTCTGGCCAACAATTCACGATACCGCCTTATCCGTGGCATCACCTACGGAATTATCAGTGGCGACCTCTCGGCACATGCCCTACTCTTTGCCAAATCCGCAGTGGAGCTGGTAATCAAGACAGTCGGTGGTAAGAACCAGTTCGTTCATTGGCAAGCGTGGGTCATTGTGCTGGTGTTTGTCGCGTTGGCACTCTGCCAGCTATATTATCTTCACAGAGGCCTCAAGCTGGTTTCCACCTCCGTCTTATATCCCTTGGTCTTTTGTGTCTACAACATCATCGCCATCCTAGATGGCTTGATCTATTTTGACCAGACAAGCCTAATATCCCCAGTGCGGGCGTGCCTTATCGCTATCGGCACCGTCGTTCTCTTGTCCGGAGTTCTGGCGCTATCTTGGCGACTTAGTGACGAGCAGCATACACCGGGCGTCGGACAATCATCTTTGGCACCAGGTCTCGGCCTGGTTGAGGATACGGATGGCGAGGAAGAGTCACTGTTGGGCTTTGGTTCGGCGGTGGAAGACGAGAGCCCGCCAGCCAGTTACCGCACTTTCCCTGAATCCGGCGCTGAAACAACGCCAATGACGCCGACTCGTAAGAAGAGTGCCCGGTGGTCGGAACGTGCCGAGATTTGGGGCGAGCTGGAGGACCAGAGCGAATCAGGGGCGGCCCCTAGCCGACACAGGTCAAGCACGTTGCCGGCACGCAGCGAGACTGCGCCGCTGCTACCTGGGGCAGCTAGGAGATCAGTCAGCGGTGGCTCGGCATCCAACGAGGCAGGGCCCAGTAATGAGTCTACACAGCGTCGGTCCACGCGTCGCCGAAGAAAAAGTACAGGCTTTCCTGGCCTTGTTGCTCGCAGACAGCAGCCGAGGAAACGGCAGTCGTCCATATCGGGCTCCATCAGCAACGTCTTATCCTTGAGATGGTGGAAGAACGAAGGCCAGCGCGTACCTTCCAGCGGCTCAGGCGAAGGCTCGTCCTTGCTGAGATTCCATGATGACCCTGAGCATGGACTTGGGGACGAAGGGGGGCATGAATCACCTGGAGCGCCCAGCAACTCGGCTGTATGAATAATATATCTGCTTTTCTTGTGTTTTAGTACCTTTGGAGGGTTTTTGTGCTCGGCGATGGGCGTATTATAGATACACATGGGCAATTGGGTACCCTCTTTTATGTGCAACACTTGGACCTTCTGTTCGAACTCGACCTACCTACCTCCCTATTACCACTATAAGGCGCTTAATGAGCAGACGATCTATTCGCGCATTAAAATCAGGCCATAATTTGTTTCGGTCTCCAGATGAGCGAGGGTGCGCAGGATCTACAAGAGAGCATACATAGAGAAGTATCAAAAACAATCACGACCACATTCATTCATCAGGTTCATCACAGACACCCTTAGGTTTTGACATGATATATATTCAAGAATGTATATTATCAAAACGCTAAATCAAGTGTGGGAAAAGAAAAAGGTATCTAAACAAATATGGAGCATTCCAGTAACTCGTGCGGTGTAAGAATATCCGGATAGGTAGTTTTGTCCTACGTTGGGGGGCTCACAGATCCTATCAATCAAGTATTGCGAGGTTCCCAAGTCGAAGGTAGTAATAATAAAGGTTGTAAGTAAATGGTGTTCTGGAAGCAAATGGTCTTCTTGGGTGGTTTCCTGTATTTTCGTATGTTTTCCATGCCCCTGCGTTGCTTGGCTTTGGCTTGCATGCATTTGCAAGTGTATGCGGCAACACGGTGCTCCCTACTTCGGCGAGATCGAGCGTGCGGCAACATCAAATGTTGGAGAAGCCGCTCTTCTCGTCGATATGACGGTAGCGCTCGCGCTCCTTACGGTCCTTGTGCAAGCAGGCGAGGGTGACGATGAAGAGTGCGTGGATGCCTGTAAAGGGATTAGCCTAGGGGCACGGAAGGATTTCGTGGGGTGCGTCATGCAACACAGGGGTGGGTAAGCAAGAGGAGGAGAGAAGTGACTTACCAACCATGCCGAAGAGGGCAGTAAAGAGGTTATCGAGAGTCACAGTGGCGAATTGGGACACGGGACCGGAGCATCCTCGGATGAGAGCAGCGGCGGCAGGGCTTGGGCACTGCTGGTTGGTGACAAAGGCGGGTGAAGAGCTGTTGGCATAGCCACAGCAGTTGAACTGAAAAACGTTTAGTAAATCGTCGGTTTGTAAGAAGAACGGTTGGGGGGTGTCGTACCTCGCTCTGAACCAAGTCATGGACATCGGGCTCCTGGTCCCGGTAGATGGCTTCAAAGGCTCCTCGGATGCGCAGCGTCATGACCCAGATGTACACACCGACGCAGAGGCTGAAGAGACCGCAGAAGGTAACGGCGCCACCGGCCATCTTGAGCAGACCACGGTTGGGCATGGTCAAAGCAGGGAGGGCGAGGAGGAAAGTGACAATGATGAAGGCACCGTTGGCGATGCCGGCGGTGAGAGGAAGGCGCTGGTAGATGAGATGTCGAATGGCCTCCTCACCGCGTGTGGGCGCATCGTCCATCATGTTCCTGGCGATGAGGGAGAATCCAAGCTCGAGACATCCGGTGACGAGGAAAAGAAATGCGAAGCCGCAGGCGACGAGATGGACCTTGTTAGCCATCTTGGGTGAACCGAAAGGCGTATATCGAGGATGAGTAGTTGACGTCGAGATCGTGATAGGTTTCTTCGGTATCTTCGGTTACGGACACACAATCCCAAGCAGTATCTGTCTCTTTTCGAATCCTTGATCCTCGATTTCTCTCTTTTCTGGGTTGCTGTATGTAGCGACGACCGGCGTCTGGGGTGTAATGATGGACACGAAGTGAAGTTGATAGTTGTCAAAGGGGTAAAGTGAGTGACGCAATTCCCACCCAGAGGGAGTTGAAAAGGAATATTGACAACTGAAAGGAGAAGAAGAAGAAGAAAGAGGAAACAAGAGTAGAAATGAAAGACGCGGAAACAAAAAAGGGACCAGCCGTGGCGGTTAGGCGAAGAGAATGGAAATGAATGAAATGAAGTGAAAGGGAAAAAAAGAAGAAAGACGAGGGCCCCCGAAAGTGGATTGGTGGAGATGTCTAGTAGAAGGGGAGGAAAGAGGGTAGGAAAGGGTCGGCCAAGCAGGGCACCCGGGTGATTAAGTGGCCAGCGTCAAGAGAAACAGGCCACTTGGGGAGCCACCATGTCGAGGATATAGTGATGTGAGGCAGAAGCAGCGCCAGCAAGCACCCCCCTCATACGGCAAGGCAAGGGAAACACAGCATCGTGGTCCGTCACCCACTCCACGTCTCGAATTCGAGGGTAGGGATTGGTGCTTAGAGAGACGGCGGCCCATGGCTCGGAGCCCACACGGGCCACGGACCAAGACATTGGCAAGTCTGGGCACCCCTTTGGGTCCCAGACTCCCGAGCGCCTGGTCTGGCTGCGGCCTGTGTCTGCGTTGCTTGCGCCTGCGAGTGTGAGAGAGTTGCCTTGAAGTCGACCGACGTCCGTCGCACGGGGACAAGAAAAAATTGGGGAATGCGGGTTTCAGGGTGAAGCAAGCCTGGGCTGCGAGCGCTGCCATTGGCCCAGGGGCTAGACGCCTGGCCCCTATGGACGGGATGGATGGCCGCTACGACGGTAGGCCAGTGCGCCTTGAGCCGTGATCGCTGCGCCAGTAGAGAGGCCGATTGACTCTTGCTGGGGGCTCCCCCGGCTCGGGCTGTGCCTGTGTCCAATCACGCTGCGTCCTGGCACCCCTAGGGCCCACATATTGGCGACACTCTTGAGGCTGTTCCATACACACTTGATACGGGCCGAGTCTGAGACCCCTGGCAATTCTTCATCCAAGGCCGTTTCTTTTCCTTCTCGCTCGTTCAACATCACGCGATATCCCCATCTCGCTGCCAGAGAATTGTATCGCCTTGGACCCCCCACGGCGTGGGCTTTGCGTCTTTGCGTGACGCAATACAGGGCCAGCGTTGCTTCTGGGCTAAAACATTTCTGCTGCTCTCCCGCAAGCCCACGATGGCTGCCATGTGAAGATTGATGATCATGTTTCTGATCACAACCGTTCTTTTCCTAATCAAGCCCCGCCCGATCGCCATCCCCGGCCATGGCGTGCATGTTGTGTTCCTTCGTGTAATACAGCAACCCGACCTGCCGCCGGAAAACCCGATGACCTTCTTCTCATCATGCTGAGCTGTGAATAGATACGCAGGAAACATGCACCGCCATCTCTCGTTCCCATCCTCGGCAGCTGCGATGCCATGTCAGCGACGACAATAGCACCACAGTCAATTCATTCCGCACAGCAGCCTCATCCCACGCTCGACCTTCCAGAAGCAACTCGGTCAGCCCATCGTCGAGGTTTGAGAAATCCCCTCGTGTCTGTCTCAGAGACGTAGAACGGATGCGGCACGTACGGCCAGCCCATGCAGGTGGAATGTTGCGTATACGACCGACTCCTTACTCTCGGGGTCTAGCATCACCTCGAGAGATCGGCTTGCGCCTTCGGGTCTAGGTTCCGCGCCGCCTCAAAAGCATGGGATTTCGTGCACCATCGGGAAGGAGGGTTTGCACCAAGTCGGAAGGGGTGTGTGAGGCTGCGGCGTGGACGCGCTGGGACCATAGTCTCTTCATCTGGGCGGCGTGGGATGACGGCATCTGCGTTACAGAAAGACGTCTATCGTCCATGGTAGTGTCTGATGCCATACATCATACGGGCTGTCGATCAATCGAGAAGGAGCAAGAGCCTCATCTTGGTTTGCTTAGTAGTTGCAAACCGACGACGCGCAATGCTCCGTCGCATGTGCGTATGTCAGATCTCATGTGCTCGTCGGATCCCGCGCGCCATGCAGGTTTGGCAGTTACACAAATAGCTGCACACGGATATCAATAGCAGCATGGTGACACGTGTGATCTGTCGCCTTTCTGCTCGTGGCATGGTCTCATTCCCCAACGCAGATATAGTATAGAGTATCCTAATCCAGCCCATTGGGAACCACTAACACGGACAGGGCATGTGAGTCAACCATACGTGTCGTACTCTAAAAATCGGCATGTATACCAAAAATACTCCGGTTCCTGCTCGGTTCCGCCGCTCTGGATCTGGTATTGAAGACTGAAAATAACATCTCGTAGTTCATCGAGAATCGGATCGCCGGATGTTTATTTGGTAGTGTAGGGTAGCCACGGTTCCGGGCAATCCCACGTGACGGAAATATGTAACGTTCATCAACGGTACCAATTCAGCAAATTCTTTACTCTCGTCGGGAAGCATTTTCAATTTGTCAGATACGTAGGCGGTGCGCTCGCATTACTGGTGGGTTCATTTGATGATAATCAGATACAATTGTACGCCATACAATGTAGGATGATTTGGCTGTGATCTACCACTTTCTCAACCTACCCTATACCCAGAGAGTGTATTTTAATACTAATACTAATACTAATACTAATTTAAAATACTAATACTAATACTAGTACTAATACTAATTAGTATTAGTATTTTTTTTAAATACTAATACTAATACTAATTTATTTTAGTAATACTAATACTAATACTAATTTATTTTAGTAATACTAATACTAATACTAATTTATTTTAGTATTAGTATTAGTATTACTAAATTTCTTTAGTATTAGTATTAATATTAGTATTTTTAAAACTTATATACTAATACTAATACTAATACTATTAGTATCTTAGTATTTTTACTAATACTAATACTAAGGTATAATAATAAATATTTTAGTTAATATATATATTAACTTATTTAAACTATATAGTAGTTTAATTATATAGATTTATAATATATATATATTTATAGTTTTTTCTTTTAATTCCTTCTATTATTTATAATAATTTATATTATAATAAAAAGAAAAATAGTAGTATTTATAATATATTTTATATAATATATTTTTATTTCTATTATTATCTTTAAACTTATATAGTATTATAAAGTAAAGAATAATAACTTTATATCTTTATATATAATAAAAATATAAAGTATATATTCTTTAAACCTTAGTACTTATATAAGCTAATAAATAATAATAGAAATAAAAAGAATATAAATATAAAATAAATACTCTATTCTTTAAATTATTATTAATATAAATATTAATAATAAATAGAAAGAATATAAAGAAATAAACTATATATAAATATATAGAATAAATCTTTATTCTTTAAATAGTTTAGCCTCTTATTTAGGAGAAAAAAACTATAGAGAACTATTAATTCTCTATAATTTCAGTTATTAAATCCCTTTCTAATTCCTCTATATCTTTATTCCAGCTTTTTAAAAAAACTAACTGCTTAACTATAGAAGGGTCTAGTTGATTTCTTAGCTTAGTAATAATATTATTACTAATAGAAAAAGCCCCTTCTATAGCAGTAGAAGTTGCTGGAATAGCTAGATATTTTCTAGCTAATATAGATAATATAGGGAATCTAGAGGAATTTAATCTCTAGTATTCTAAAGGATCTTCCTATAAAAGAATTAATATATAAACATACTATATATATAAATAAACATACCTTATAATTTAATTGATCTTCAATTAAATATATAGTAGTTTCTTCTTTTTTAATAGAAGAAGTTAAATATAAATCCTTTTCAAAATCAGATAATTCTTCTTTAGAAGACTCTAAGTCTTCTAAATTAGAAGATATTTTATTTTTTAATCTAGAATATATTAGTAATCTATTTTCTTTATAATTTTAAATTAAAAAATATAACTTACCTGTAGTATTCTTTTTTAAATAGCTGTTGAATATCCTGATAAATATTAGGATAATGATCTAGTATATTTCTAGGCTTAAAATGTGATAATTTTAGCCTAGGGTCTAATATAATAGCTAAGATATAGGGCTTATAAGTTTCTAAATATTCCTTTTTTAATTTTTTAGGAAAATATTTAGTTAGCTTAGTAAGTCCTTCTTCTATAGCTTTATAAAGACCTTTATAAAAGATATTCTATTATATAAATTAGTATATATATATATAAAAAGAAGAGGATTTTACTTACATTTTCATTTTCTTTTAAAAGCTCTAAGTATTTAACTTGAAGCTCTTCTAGTTTATTATATATAATATATATAAATAATAGACTTTTTTGAATAGTAGTATAAATTTGCCCCTGTAATTTTATAGAAGGCTGTAAAAAGATATAAAAAATCTTTTTTAATTCTTCAATTTCTAGCCATTCTAAATTAGAAATAAAAAGCTTTTTATACTCTAGATTATGTGTATTTTTATATATATAATCTAGAGGGCCTTTTAATTCTAAAAAAGAATTAAGCATAGAATAAGTTGAATTCTATCTAGTAGAATTATCTATAGATTTATTAGTAATAGAAATCTTTAAAATAAAGATATATAGCTTACCTAATGGAATTGTAGTCTTTTTAGTATTTAAAGAATTATTATTCTTTAAAATTTGAATTCCATCTTTAAATAGCTTTTGAGGCTCTTGACTATATTTTATTATAGTTATAAGCCTTTGAATTCTAGTAAGAATATCTATAAAATAGTTAGTATATATATATATATATATATATAAAAGAAAAGAATAAACTTACTTATTTCTTGTATATTTTCTTCTATTATTTTATTTTCTTCTTCTTCTTCTTCTTTTTCTTCTTCTACTAAATTAGAAGAAGAAAAGCTAGTTAAATATATATTTTTATATATATATTTAGATAGCCTTTCTTCTTTCTTTTAGTAGATATATAGCTTTTAAGAATATCTTGGACTCCAAGATTAATAATATGTGCTATATAGCGAATATCCCCTTTAAAGTCTATATTAAAAGAGTTATAACACTCTTTAATATAAGCCTTTATAAAGGTATTATTATTCCCTGCATTATCTCGAGTAATACTATAAAAATATTAGTATATAATATAAATAAAAGGCTATAAAGCTTACCTAAAAATAGTATTAAAATTAATACTAGGATAAAGAGATAATGAATTTTTAAATTTATTATATATATATATCCCAGTATGGCTTTCATCTAATGGTTCAAAAGCTATTAAATAGTTAGTTAAAAGTCTTATAATAGATATATTTAAAAGAATAACTTACCTATAAGCTTATATCTAAGCTTAAACTGCTTAGTAATATAAATAAGAATAATGCCTAAATAGGCTGTTTGGTTATTAGAAGTCTATATATTAAAAGTAAGGGAAAATTCCCCTAAATTAGATATATGACTTTCTAATTCCAAATTTAGCTTTTGTAAAGCTTCATTATAACTATTATTTAAAATAGTTATAATATTCCTATTATTAATAATAGGTCCCTCTCTATTATAAATTAGTATAATATATATTAAAGTTAAAGAATTAACTTACTTATTATAATAAAAAAGAAGGTTTTTAAAGCTTTTAGATCCTATAGCTTTAAAAGAGATATTATTCTCTATAAGAAAGCTAAGAATTCGTTTATAAGCTTCTTCCTTATTAAAAATAGTATTAGAAATAGTATTATTTCTAATACTAAGATTAAAAGGATTTCTGCCTTCTAAATTAGATATATCTCTTTCTATATAATAGTTAGTAAAATAAATCTATAAAATAAATAAATAACTTATTTCTTTTTAAAGTTTTTTTAGTTTCTTTATTATAAGCAATATCTTTATGTTTATGCTTATAATGTTTAGTAAAGTTAGAAGATTGAAATCCTTTAACTTTTTCCTTTTTCTTATAATTGCATCTATAAATAGTTAGTATATATATCTCTTTATATAATAAAAACACTTATAAAGTACAAGATATAATATATATCTTTTCTTTTTCTTCCTTTATAATTTCTCTAGAAAATAACCCTTCTTTAAAAATATAGATTTCTCTATTTTTTAAAGGAGTATTTGTATTACTAATATAGCTATTAGAAGCTATATTAGAAGCAGAATCAATAGGGTTAATAGAAGAATTAGCCCTAATCTCTATAGAGGAATAAAGGCTAGATTCTAAGTCAAAAGAATTAGAATAATCCTTATTAGAATCTATAATAATAATAAAAAGCTTAATAAGCTTAATAATAAAGTAGTAATATAGTTATAAAGGTATAGTTATTCTTATAGAATAATAAAAAGTAAAAGTTAACTTAGAAAAGAAAGAAAAGAGTCTTTATATAGTTAAAAGTAAAGAATTCTATTAGTTTCTATTATATTCTATATTAATAAACTAGAATTCTATAGCTTTCTATTTAATTCTAAATTATTAAACTTTTTCTATTTAAAGAACTATTATTAAGTAATGGTTTTATTATATTACTAAGCTAGAATTCTATTAGTTTCTATTATATTCTATATTAATAAGCTAGAATTCTATAGCTTTCTATTTAATTCTAAATTACTAAACCTTTTCTATTTAAAGAACTACTATTAAGTAATTGTTTTATTATATTACTAAGCTAGAATTCTATTACTTTCTATTATATTCTATATTACTAAGCTAGAATTCTATTAGTTTCTATTATATTCTATATTAATAAGCTAGAATTCCATTAGTTTCTATTATATTCTATATTAATAAGCTAGAATTCTATTAGTTTCTATTATATTCTATATTAATAAGCTAGAATTCTATAGCTTTCTATTAAATTCTATATTATTAAACCTTTTCTATTTAAAAGAAATACCATTAAATAATAGTTCTATTATATTAGTTTACTAAAATTCTATTAGTTTCTATTATATTTTATATTAATAAGTTAGAATTCTATAGATTTCTATTTAATTCTATATATAATTAATTTTCTTTTTAGTACTTTTAGTATTAGTATTAGTATTTCTTACTTTTAATACTAATACTAATACTAATACTAAAAAGAAATACTAATACTAATACTAATACTAATATAAAATACTAATACTAATACTAATACTAAAATATAAATACTAATACTAATACTAATACTAAAAAAAATACTAATACTAATACTAATATTAAAATATTTAGTATTAGTATTAGTATTAGTAATAGTAATTTTTTTTATAGATACTAATACTATACTAATACTATTAGTATTAGTATTAGTATTAGTATTAGTAAATACTACTAGTATTTTTACATTCCCTGCCTATACCTTCCAACGGATCGCGTGTCTTGCCAAAACCACACCAGAAGGAGATTAGATAGCAGAGATATCACGGGCATCAATCTACTTGTTGAAGGACTCTTGTAGTTTTCAGCTGCTTCGTCTGCCTATGGTGATATGGTAGAGGGCAGTACGTTCGCGGGTAGCGGTGCCGGAGATGGCATTTGTCCGTTTATGTGATGTCCAATGGAAATGACGTTGAATGACACAGTCTAGACGCTGCTATTCATGCGACAAGTACAGGGAGCGCCCGCTCTACGAGTTCAAATTGACGCAACCAGGTGAGTGACATACCACAAGCAACAGCGTCCCCCATCAATCAATGAGGCTTCATCATGGAAGTAGGGCTTGCGCAGCGACATGTCATACCTAAGTCCGACCCGCGTAGAACTGAGCAGTCCGTTTGTGCCACAACCCCTACGACATCAACGGAATGCGCATTCTGTGAACAATACTAGAGGAGCCCGTATACGACGCAAGACATTGCAGACTGCAGGCTGCAAACGCCTAAACGTCTCAATGACAGCCAATTCGACGCTAAGTTGGCAGCACATTCACATTCATTAACTTGACGGCGCTAGTTAACTGGTGCACATTTTCTAGCCGGACGTCACCTCTCATGACGGATGGGCCGGCAAAAGTCGGCTCTGCTTCCCTCACCAACTCTCGGGTAGAAACCGCTGCTTCCGTCACCTTACTCCTGGACAAATGCCTGAAGCCTGACATACCCTGTACAGAGGCCGAAGAAGAGCTCCAAGAGATGCGAGATGAACAAGGGCTGCCACATTCAGCAATCATCAAGGGTCGTGTTGCCATGTCCAGCCACGTATGATGCTAGGCCTGTACCCATGCCCTGCCCGGTAAGGCATGCTGGGTATGTATTTCCCGCGACCAAGGGGTCCTGATCGGATAGAAGGATATTCACTAAGAAATTTTGGCTTACTATGTACACTTGCACTCACCACATCCTCGCCGGCAATCAGGTGAGCCAGGATGTCAGCCTTTGCTGACTGCAGTCGACACGCAGTCTCCTGACAGCGGGTACCGAGAGGAATGTTGACTAGAGGCGCATGGTCATGCAACTAGACAGGGCACACTTGTTTTTATCCCACAACCGACCTACGTCGGGACAACCTTCGTTGTCGTAGCCAGAGGTCGGTGGCTAGCCTACGGGATTTTATTCTTGCCGACCCTAGCAGGGAACATCGACCTCGCCTCGGCGGCTCACCAGCGTTCCCCCATCGCCGAGTGCTGATCAAATCGCATCGTGATCGTCAATCTCCGCCAGACCTGGCATTCAGGTACGTACACTGGCCGGCCTGGTCAGGCACGAATGGACGGCGAGTGGGCCTGGAGAACGCAGCTTACGACTGTCGAGTAGAACAGGACGCTTTCCTAGTCTCCGGATGCCAATAGGGCAGGGTGGGCGGCAGGGCATTGTTCGCAGTCAAGGTCATGGTAGCCGTCGCTAGCTTCGCAGCTAGAAGATGTCGACTACAGCGACCACGGCCCCCATTGGCTGGCGGCGGTGGGCTTGCAGGGAAGAGTGGGATCCCGTCCGTCTGCTCGGCATGGGATGAGAGAACCTGCGCCAGCACGTGCGGGCTTAAAATTGAGAGGTGCCAGGCTGCCAGGGCCGCCAGGATCCCTGCAGGCCGCTAAGGTACGGTAGGTTGCAAGCAGAGCGGGGACGGTTGCGTTGATAATTACATGGTACTGAAAAGACGCAGAGCCTAGTGGGATTCCCTGACGCGCCATTGTGGCCAAACCCGTGGTTAGGTACATAGAATACGGAGGTATGGAGAGATGGGGTGGTTGGAGGGAGCCGGGGTTTGTGATTGACAGCAAGGTGGCCTGTCTTCTCGCCGAAGCACCGTGCCGTGGTGTGTGTTTGTATGGTACGGATACACGATATACGATGTACGATGTAGTATATGCCGAGTCTCTCTCTCTGTGTGCGTGCGTGTATGTGTAATCCGTATTGATAAGATGTGAGCGCGCGTGGGTGACGAGGATAGGCAACATCGTCTATCTGCCATTCAGGTGTTATTCTGTATGGTGGAAGCCCCGACGCTAAACCCGGGCGAGAAATTCGGCGGGAGGCCCACATCAGCCAGAAGCCTCCATGTTATTGCATCCCTGGATCGCCAAAGCACATTGAAATGAGCACGGGTGGCGACCAAAGAATACGCGAGAGTGACGCCTGCTGATCCCAAGGCCTAGACTACTAGGTAGTGTGTGCCTACCGAGTATTGATATGCTGCCCGCTTCACCCCAAGCACTACGCGGCACGTCACAACAGGGAAAAGAGCTGATCAACAATGGGCCGACATTTGCAAAGCCCAGCGGCGCATGGAGTCCATCGGCGTTGCGTCGGTCCTGGTCCCGCCCCAGCTGACAGATGATGGATGATGGATGGATGGATGATAGATGCACGACGGTGACTGATGGATGATATGCGTGATTGGGCCTATTGATATGCATGCGGGAGCTCGAGCCGGGTTCTATTAATTTCATCGGATCTTACCAGGGAGGCCAAACAAGTGAGGGCAAGGCTGGGCTGGGATGAAAGGATTTTCCTGGGCTGGTGGTACCACATCGGCTCGCGAGTGACGAGGCGGCGTGACTAGGCTTGGCTTTTTCCTCTTTGCTCGCAACATGGCCTTCCCTTTGGCTGTGCTGGACGCGGGGACTCAGCCGGGGACCCCCATTGCAGGCATTGCCCTGCCGATACTTGACCAGCGCGGCCACATATTAACCTTGGAATCAAGATCCCGGGAAGAGCCCTGTATGCTGGAGTACGGAGCATGTAGGAGGTAGTTGTGCCGCCCAGGCTAATGCGGCGAGCTGAGGCGCGCTGCTCCTGGCACATTGCGTATTCAACCTGAGGGCCTGGAGAGGATCGACGGCAGCATCTTGTACCCTGTTAACAAGGTTATTTGGCCAACTGAACTAATAGCCAGGCCCGACAGGACCTGACATCGCTCTCAGCCGGCGTGTGACATGTTGTGCTTTGCCCCAAGGCCACCATAGGCATCTTCAGTGCCATGATGTGATTTGGTGCCTCGTCTCGTTACGCCGCGCTCTAGCTCTGTCATCTCATCTCCGGACACATACGAAATGTAGAGGCACTGCATCTTGAGCTGGGGAGCAGGAGCCATTCCTATTCAGGAAGCTGGTAAGAGCCCACACAGTGCGTCTGATCCATGAGACAAACAAGGGGGATTGTACATAGATAGAGGCGGATGCCAAAAGACGGTAGCGGACCTGGCCGTTGTTGTGTCTCGTCCTTCGTAGCCGCCAGTACATACAGTAAAGGACGAGGTATAATTGGACGGGCGTGTGTCATCCGCCTTCTGCTCGTATGAACTCATAATGGAGAGAGCGTTTTGACGAGTGTTAGCATGTGACCCCTCAGCTGGGTCTAAATGGGCTTGTGGCTCACGGTACTCCGTAGGCGATGACCAATGCCGGTGGGCGCGGGGATGAGGTGAGGCGGCGCCGCCTGTTTTTTTCTCTCTCGTTTTTTTCTGTGCTTGCGAAGAATATTGCACTGAGAGGTAATAACAGATGGACGCGTCTCGTCTCTTCCCTCCCGCTACAATGGAGCGATGAAGCTTACAGGGAGATTTGGCGGCAGACAGTGGAGAAGGGAGATGGCCTGGCCCATGCTAGCGCATCCGCCACAGTGCTAACTAAATTGACGCAGCATCGTGGACCTTGCCCTCAGACCAGTGGCAGGCAACTGGCAGGCACGTCAAACATCCAGGCGACATGGTTGACGGGTCCTTCCCCTCCCTACTAGGTAGTCGCACCAGTAGCAGCCCTTGGCCAGCGTTGAGAAGCAGCATCCCTCACCCGCACCAGCATCAGCATCAGCACCATCACCACACCACAGCAGCAGGAGTGTAAGCCATTGATGCCAGTACGTGAGAGCAATGTACCTGATACATGGGCCGCGCAGGACTGCACCAGGCTGTTGTTTTGTCGAGGCAGCACCCACCAGCAGACAAGACGCATGTGCTGCAAATAGACTTGGCTGTAAGCCCGGAGAGGGACGTGACATGCTTTTGCATTATGTTCGCCACTCAACACTGCAATACACTTTTGATAGGTGCTTGCCATCTTGTTGCCTGACATCTTGTTGAGCTTCGACACAAACCCTCAGTTCTTCGTTTTGGGGTGCATTTTTCACGTATCCGACTCAAGCTGCCTGTCTCAACGTCGAGGTCTGCATCGGCCGCTCCTGCCCTCCCTCTTACTCCACACGAGCTCTATGTACCCCATACGCAGACAGAAGTACCGGCTAAGCGGAGTTCCTTGCACCTGCGGAGCGCGACTGCCCCCCCTCCCACCCCCCACCATCTGCCTCAACGGACCATCTGCAACGCTCCTGCTCCTCGTTCCTTCCTAGGTGCAAGAACTGCCCCCCCCCGCTCGCTGGCGCGTCCTCGGCACCCCGAGACCTGCATTATCCGCGTTAGTAGCCCATGCCCTCGCTAGATATCACTTTAAGCCGAAAACAACCCTCTTTGCTGCAACTCCTCGCCTCTGGCTCTTTCCGCGCACTGCCCAGACCAGACTCAATCCAGAAGAGCGCGACCCAACCAGGTTTCTGCGACAAAAGGGCAGCTCCCCTTCCTCTCTCCGCTCGACGCCAGATCCAGTATAGATCCATCGGCACCACGCTCAAAGCAGTATCTCCACCACTTTTTGCCTTTTCCAGAGCGCGTTGATACCAGTCGACAGCTTGTAAGTGCGAGTGCGAGCGCGCGCGCGAAATCGAAAGCAGCAATGGCAGACATCGCAGATCAGCACGAACAGACGTCGCCCAACGACCTCGACGAGTCGCACGGCGTGGGCAATGGCACCGCCGCTCCCGAGTCGCGCGGCGTCAAGCGCCAGCGTCCATCCGCAGCCGACGACGACGACGACGATGACGAGAAGGGCAGCCGAGAGCGTCGCAAGATTGAGATCAAGTTCATCAGCGACAAGTCCCGTCGTCATATTACCTTTTCCAAGCGCAAAGCTGGTATCATGAAGAAGGTGCGTCGCCTCTGCCTCTGTGTCCTCTTGCCCTCCTGCCCTCACGTCACGGTCCAATCTCCCGCGTCCCGAGACACAGCTTTCACGATGCATCATATTGCCGTGGCCGTCATGTATCGCGCCCGGAGGCATCCCTGCTGCAGGCCTCGAGCTGTCCCGGAGCTGCCGGCTGGCTTATACGGTGATCGCATCGGCTCTGCACGCTCAAGCTGTCCAGTGACCGCTCTACCCCTCCCTGGAATTGAACACTTTGTATTCTTTGGGCGCTTTGACTAACAAGCATAACCTAGGCCTACGAATTGTCCGTCCTGACCGGAACCCAAGTTCTACTACTTGTCGTCTCTGAAACTGGGCTGGTGTACACATTCACAACACCAAAGCTGCAACCGCTCGTAACCAAGGCCGAGGGCAAGAACCTGATCCAGGTAAGCCGCACTGATGCGCACGTCGCGCCTTGTGTTCCTTGCCCATGGGTGCTTCTTGCGGCGTACAAATCGCTTGATAGCCCGGGGCAATCAACACGAGCTCTTCCCTTTCCCAGCCAGCTACTTGTCTACGGCTTGTTGCTAACACGAACCTTTACAGGCTTGCCTCAATGCCCCCGAGCCAACTCCTGGCAATGAGAACGGCGTCGATGGAGGCGACCCCGTCGACTCACCAGAGGAAGCAAGCCACATGCCTCCGCAGCAGGGCCGGCCTGGCGGCATGCCACCAGGCCACATGCCTGGATATACCATGCCCAATATGCCAATGGACCCCCAGCAGGCCTTGGCCTATCAGAACTACGTGCAGAGGAACCAGGGCTACGGCTCGGGCATGCCTCCACAGCCCGGGATGCCTCCAGCAGGACACCATCAGTCATGATGAGACGTCTGGCGACCACCAAACTCGTGCGTTGATACCCGGCTGTCATGGCTCCGTGGGAAACGTCTCTCTACACCTGGCTATGACATTGCCAGGGATGCTGTTGTGCTTGGCGGGGCTTCGTGATTCGGCGTTGAAAGGATGTTGATATGCCTTGCGTTTCCAGCTTGCATTTTTTATTTTATTTTCCTCTCTATTCGCCCAAGGGTTTCATGGGGTTTTATTGGGATCTCGAGCAGCTCTATCATCTTGACAAGCCTGCCTGGCGACGTAGCGCCGGGTGCCAACTGGGCTGTCTGGACGAAACTGGGGCTCTCGCGCTCCAGATGTATATGTGGCTTGGGCTTACTCGGTGGCGGGAGAGGCGATGGTTGGCGCGCTCTCGAGGGGGATCTGAGAAGAAGAACTGCATCGATAATCAGAAAGGCGAGCAGCCTGGGCTCGCTGGTGTTTCTGGCTTGTTGAATTCCCTTTCCTACAGTGCACAATGAACGGGTGGGCTTTGGACGGACGGTAGAGGGCATATGGACGAAGTGGGAGCTGGGCAGGGGAAGCATCACAAGAAGCAGTAGATAGCTAAGAAGTGCTGGGATGCAAGGTCACTGATGCCGGGGGGTTGCGGAGCACATGGCAGGTTCAAGAAGAAGAGCAAAAGAGAGGATGAGACGGGATGCATGAGGGCATGAAGGCACGAAGGTTACGAAACTCGACGGCTGGGCAGCTCCTAGTGCACCTGAATATTTATCTACTGACCACACCCTTCCTTAACTTTTCTTTAACTCAATTAACTCGTACAGGGATGATGCTGCCATGAGTATTCTCTCGCTATCTTGCTACATATACGTACACATGCAAGTAAGTGTATGTGTCGTGAGGCTTTGGCAGGGACTTGGGCTCCAGGTTCCGTCCGGGCTGGGCTACCCGCCACGTCGTTGGAACAAGGTTGCATGGCCAAGGCCAAGGCAAGCTCCCGTGTAATCGACGGATCCCATCGTCGGCCGTTTTCCCCGAAGGGCCCAAGGCGGAAGCGCTGTCCCTGAATAGGGAACAAGACTGCCTGTTTCGGGCACCTGTCAAGTCATGATTGGGAGGCGACATAAATGGGGCAAAATCTCATTTCGCAGCCGTCACGCGGGCGCATCGACGTGATGAATGAGGAAAGGAGGAGTCCGTCATACATTGCCTTGCCTACTTTGAGCCTGCTAACCGGTAATACCATAGTCGATCCAGAAACCACGAAACCAAAAACCGGGGGTGGAGCGAGTCACGAAAAGACGATAGTATCCCAACTTAACTTCAACGACTAACCAAGGTCGTCTTAACCCCCAAGCTCGACGGCATCCACATCCAGACCGACATGAAATGACTTGTCATCGCTCACAGCAAGAGACTGGCCAGTGACTACCCATCCTGCGATGGGACAAGCATTTGCGTGTGATCTGCCAAAAGGTCTGGCTGGTATGGTAGCATGGCATGGTATGGCATGCCTGAATGGTGTAACCGATGCAACCAACAACAACACACTTTGCCGTCGACCAAGCAAGCAACCAAGCAAGCGATGAGACCCGGCTACTGACGTACATGCCAGAAGCACACCCGAGACATTACACCATTCCCCGAAATATTGAGGAACGCAGGTGATACAGACAGCAAGGATCTCTCCAATACCGTCTATGAGCATAACATAAACTGACAGTGACAAAACTCGGCTCATCAAAGGAGAAAAGGACTCGTCGCATTCGATCACCCCCTTTACACTCAAGTCAGCTGCTCCCGAAACACAGCCGTATGCGGGAAGACATAGACACGCGGCAGGATACCAGAAACAACGACCCGTGGGCGTCTTCAGTCAGCATGTTTTGTCTCACATCTGCAAAAAACATCTCCCCATCCGACGCGTGCAGCGGATATTGGACATATATTGACTGTATTCCCCGATGGTTTCAGTACGCAAGACCCCGTTCCGTTCCATCCAATACATTCGCCCGCTCTACAGATTCAAGACATAGTCCGAGGCCACAGAGATTGCAAGCATGACCGTCGCGGTGTACGCCTTGCCCAAGTTCCCAAAGCATATCCTCCCACCCCGGTACCGTTCCGTGTGTTGTAAAAAGACATCCGTTTGCCGCATGCCACATGTTCTTGCTTATTTAGTGTTGAGCAGAGGTACTGAATCGTCCGACAGCGAGGCTACCCGCAAAGACGCCGATGAGAACAGCCAGGAAATAGCCTACGTTCATGGTCATGACGGCAAGCATGCTGAGAATATGTTAGACAATCGAAGCCATTTACAGCGAGCCTCATACATGGGCGCAGGCTGGGCAAGACTTACAGCAAGTACCCTACGCCGACTATCATTGTGTCCATTACCGCCCTCAAGGGATCTACCTTGAGACTCCAAGGGCTCGGCTTGCTGAGGTGCTGAAGGTGGTATGCGGTGTCCTCGGAGCCCTTGCTGTGGGCGGCATTGCGGACGGCCGCCTCAGCGAGCCAGCGGGCCTCCTGCCGCGCCTTGAGGGCAACCATGATCCTGGAGACGATAGCGAGCACGACGAGGAAGATGCAGGTTCCGATGTAGGCCCCCGAAGAGGTGGGCGTCCAGGCCTCGGTGAAGAGCGAAGTAGACATGTCAGACTGGAAGACCATGAGCATGGCACCGCCGGGGCCGTGGTCGTGGCCGGTGGCCCCCGTGGTTGCGGTGCTGTCGCCGTGAGCGGCTTCGACACCGTGGGAGGCTTCTGCTGCACCTCCGTGCATCTCGTCACCGTGTCGCGGGAGAAGGAATGAATAGCTCATGTTGGCTGGAAAGAAGACGAAGAAGCAGAGAAGAATTAGGGGAAGTCGAGAAGGATAAGGAAAAGAAAACAACAATAATAAAAACAAAGAGTCTGCAACCGTCAAGGGAGACCAAGAAAAGAATTGAAGCCGGTATTACTGCCTGCAGGAGAACTAGATACACCGCGACTCGAGAAACCGAGCATGTTCAAGGGACCGCGCATACTTATATGGTAGCCCGTTTACGGGTTGGTTTCATGGAGTTGCCTGGAGTGGCCTGACTATGTTTGACGATGCCATGGAAAGGCCGAAGTTCTGGAACGCGGAGAGCAGACAACCGCCCAGGCGAGGTTGCACCCCGCTAGCTAAAACGCGAGAAGGTTTCCTCGGCCGAGTACGTGCTCAAACATGCGCTGATGTCTCTGCCGAGACACTGAAAGTATCATGGTGCATCACACCAGCATCTCCAGGTCGGCTCGGTGAGTTGGGCAATCGGCTGGCCAGCGATGAAGATGCTGTACAAATAACACTCATGTTATGAGCAAGGTGTCTTCGGAAAATTTATGGCCAACAAAGACATTCTGCAAATGTTACGATTGGGTGACTTGTCTGGTGCACGGTGAACGGACGGTGAGAGCACGATGCTCATACGCCTGGTGTTTCAAGATTTGTATGGGAAATCAGGCTGCTAAAAAGCTTAACTCATCCCTATAATCAATCCTCTATCCAGCAGGGGGGTGATGCTGGCCATTGCCTTCCCATGACGCAACTCAAATGCAAAACCTTTGTTGGGCACGCCTACCCTGAATCACGATATGAAGAAATCACCAGGCTGGTCGCTCTTTCCTTCCCTTGACAACCACATTATTTTTTCTCCCCCCCCCCCAAGCGTCCGGCCAGTGGAGAAATATCACATCGATGCTTACGACGAAATAGGGCGAGAAAAAGAAAAAAGGGGGGGATCTTGGTACTGTAACAGAATGTAGCTGGTATATTTGGAATCGTTCTTCGCAAACCAGGACTAACAAGGGGCAGGAAGCGAAGACCGTTTCACCATCGGCGACCAACAAACTACCTCTTGGTCAACGGCTCCAGATGGAAGAATTGAAACAGGCAAACCAGATGGCGAGCTCCATTGCAAACCACGGGCCATTATCGAGGTACGGCCAGTGAACTGCGGACTACATTGGTGTTCTTCCAAACGTTGTCACGCCGATGCCCAGCGACGCGCCCCTCAGACAGAGCGTCTCGTCGGCAAGTTTCTATTCAACCTACCTCTCCTAGTGGTCAACTGTCCCTGCGGTGGCGAGCTAAGGTTCGAGCTTCTGGAGGCTGCCTTGCCGACGGGATGGATCTCAGTCAAATGCCCTACAGAACTTGATGTCGCCATGCCCAGAGAAGACCTCATATGGCTTCATACGCCGAGAAACGATGCCAACGTGGTCACATGAGATGAGCATCGAGCTTGGTACCTGGGTACACGCGAATGCATCTTCCTCAACGATTGGCAAAGTATCTGGGACGAGTCTCTTGTCCTTGAAGGAGGTTTTGTCGCCAAGGCAGCAATCACGCGCATGAAGGTTGACTAGACATAATCGATGACCAAACGACACTCTCTGGCACAAGAATTCACATTCTCAACAAGATGAGTTATGTCTCCGTCATCGGTAGGCATCACACGTCCCAACCAACCTTCGAAGGTTGATCGAGGCCCCTCTGGAAGCTTGATCGAGATCACGCGCTCCCGGTATTGGAAGGAACTCGAAGACTCGTCTATCATGCAACTGACTGAGGCATAAGGATATCAGCAACGAGTAACATCCCGAAACTCTACTTGGGCAATTCTGCAGCGAAGCCTCCCGCTGTATATCGACATACCGACTTCCCTCGGAGCGTCACGGACAGGCATTGAAAGGGCTTAATACTACAAGAATCACCGCAGAAACGCACGATAATAGAGTCCGACTGATTGGCAACGCCATGCCGAAACCAGGAGGCTGGCAAATGGCAAGTTTCACAGTATACTTGGTGAATTACACCTGGCCAGAATGCCTCTACAAGCGATACAGCTCAACCCTTTTCTTGAGAAGCAATGGAATCACCATGTATTCCAAGAGCACGCAAATGTGAGCTCCAAGGCAAGCCCGGAGGCCAACTATTCGGCACGGGGCGTGAAGTTGACGGCAACCTACGCTTCTCGTATTCGTCACCAGGTGGATGGAAAAAGTCTATGACGCGGCCGTTATTTACCTCCAATCGGCGCAAACACAACACACTTGATGAACTCCGTCAATCGACTCTCCGGAGGTTCAATACGGGCAAACATACGATGCAGCTCAACATATTTAATAGAACTGGACAGATTTACAAGACAGAAATCGTCACAACACCGCCGTGGCGCTGGACGATGATTCTGACGCGACCTTGGAATATTCCGACACGTCGTCTGTGGCTCTGAGAGGCTGGATCACGTTCTGAAAAGCAATGACCAGCCCCTTGACCACATCGAGAAGGCTTCCCGCTGCAGGCAAGAAGGGGAGGCTTTCCGGGCTATTGATATGCAGCTAGCTGAGAAGATGAATAGGGGTGGGACGGGATATCTTGAGATTTCACTTTTGTCCGCCCCCTTCCCTGCCACTGACGACGTCAACACCTATCGACGGCGGAGATTGCGCAGGCAAGATAGGGCAACGAAAACCGCTCTCTGTAGCCTTGGTGCAATGGGCGCTCCGAGGAAATCCCCGTATGATGGTACTGCATGATGCCGGGCAGTGGAGATGGCTTCCGCACCAAACCTCAACAAAAGCAGGGGGACGCAGATGCCCATTGTTTCCCCTGCTGGGACACTCAGGCTCGAAGCCCAAAGGGTATTATGATCTGCTTGTTCTTGGACAAGGGGAAGTCGCCTAGCAGCAGCCGTACCGCCGCCGCCGCCACCGCCGCCGCTCACATTGACACATGTGCAGGCCCTTCTTTCTGAGCGCCAGCCAGGGACCACAACCGTCCCGAAGACGAAGAAAAGGCAACGAAGAGGGAGGGACACTGCGTAGTGTGTGCTACAGCAGGCCTGTGCCGTGGCTGCTAACAAAGTGTGGCGTCTGATGACAAGTCCTGGCCGGAACCCGAGCGAATTCGATAGCTGAAAAGGCATCCGTGTCTGACAGCCCAGTGGCGGCGTAACTGGCGACCTGCCTGCCTCTCTTGGTGCTATCTCCCTGTTCCTTCATGAAGGAGGCAGGCAGGCAGCAAGGTCTCTCCGATGTGCCATCATCATCGCGACGTGGCCGCCACACGCTGCACGGGGCAAGACCACTCTCTCGCTGTCATTGGAACAAGAAGGGAGGGGGGACAGAAGGGGGGGATGC
This sequence comes from Stachybotrys elegans, assembly GCA_020746835.1. Taxonomy (NCBI): domain Eukaryota; kingdom Fungi; phylum Ascomycota; class Sordariomycetes; order Hypocreales; family Stachybotryaceae; genus Stachybotrys; species Stachybotrys elegans. The sequence continues at coordinate 58,067 of JAGPNK010000008.1, read as the reverse complement.
TGCCGAGGATTACACACACACACACTCACACACGATGGCTTCCCACGCTACTGTTTTCCGCAACCACCACATATCGCACCATGCTCTATGATCCTTGGGATGGAGGGAACGGCTAGAGCTTGGTCGCAAGCCACGACCCCTCGGCAGCCACGTTTGAGTCCCCGGGCGAGGGATGAGAGAGGCGAGGGCTAGATCACACTGACGCCCATCATAATCATCCATACCCGCGGTCCGAGGAAGAAGGAGACGGAGGAGGAGGGGAGAACGGGGGGGGGGGGATGGGATCACCACACCCTTCCTTGTGCTAGCACGTAGCCGGATCTTCAACTTCGTGCGTGCGCGTCGTGCGCCCTCCTAGGACCGGCTAACAGTGCTTTTCCGCGTCTTTGGTTTTATAAATCACGAGCCGGGCCAAGACTAGCAGATGCGCTGCTAAGCCCGTCCGAGGAGCGGCTGAAGAGCCAAATCCCCACCCACCACAACGGCTGGACAGCTTCTCTTGGCCATCTCTGTCGGGTGTGTGTGCGCGATTCTCCTCTCTTTCCCTTGTGTCTGCGTGTTCCTGCTGTCACAAGCCCGAAAATATTCGCACCACTCCCCCCCCGCCCTCCCCCCTCTCCTCCCTTCCTTGGACTTGAAGGTCATGTCGTGTGTGTGTGTGTGTGCGTATCCCTGGCTGCCTGCCGGAGGCAAACAAATACATATTATTTTCGTCAAACATTGCTTCTTTTCCTTCCGACGATGAGGAAGAAATCCAGCTATTCTGCCGCCCAAACCCAGAGGTCCAGTCGCCAGTGAGACCCCTCTCCCCCCGGTTGACGAGCTCTCCTCCGTAGCTTAGTAGCTGATCACTGAACTGACATGGCCAGTGCATACAGTATCGACTGATTGGCCTGATCGGCATGTGAAATGGTGACCCTTTCAACTTTGGCACCTTGGGCTACTTTGTTGACGAGCTCACGACACACGCCCCCCCTCCATCTCTTTCTTCACCTCCTCCTAACCACACAGCAACGGCTCTGCGTCGTTAGTGCGTGCGTGGGTGCATGTATGTGTATCTTGCTGGCGCGCCCTCGACAACCCCTCGTCCACCTCACGCCATGATGCCCATCCCGAACCTGCAGCTAATGCCCACTACTGCCGCTTTGAAACACCGTACAGCCTTCGATGGTTTGGGATGGGTTCCTATTCAGGACTGCTTGTCCCCCAAAGCTGGCAGAGGAGGATCAGGCTCTCGCGCCACGCCCAGCACCTCATTTCCCGTGTCCGGTTACCTCTGCCTGCGACCTCGCAGACCCGAGAAGGGGGATCCCGATAGACTTTCCGCCGTCACACGTCAAAATCGCCTGCGCCGACCAGCACCACGGACAAGTCCAGGCACTAGGTTAGCCACCTCAGGCCGCTTACCTTTGGTATGTAGGTTGGTAGGTGCTCTCTCTCTCTGTGTATCTCTTCCTCTGTACATCCCCCCCTCCCCCCCCACGTCTTGGGTCTGGTTTGGCGCAAGGTGGCTTGGCTTGCTTGGGGGGTTTCCGAGTCCACCTTCGTCTACCTAGCCATTTACTCACTGGCGTCTTTGGGCCGGCCAGAGCGCCCCGGTGGACTCGGTCGTACCATGGATCGTCAGGGTTTGCCGAACGCACACCCAACAAGCTTTGCATAGGACTGCCGCTAGATGATTGTCCTGACCTCTCATGTAACTCCCTTGCCGAGACCTTTGGGGCGCCATCCCCAATCCACGATAACCACAACGTGATTCGTGTTTGGGTGAAGGCGTCTGGAGGAGCCGTCCTCTTGTTTCCGGGACATCAGCTGGTTCGAGGGCTCATCGGAAGCACGCAGCATGGCCTGACCGAGAAAATCACACTGTCCTGCTCCCCAGCACTCCAAGGCGAGCCGTCTTCGATGAGCACATGCTAGTGTCACCATTGTTGAATGGTATTCATCATTCCATCCCCTCTTCTCCACGTCACGTCTCGATGTTCTGGGTCCTTCGGTCCGAACAAGTGAAGGGAAGGAGAAGGACCCGCTTCCTGAGCCGTTATTAGCAAGAATGACGGGATGGGGACGAAGAAGCAGGCCTCGCCACCATACTACCACTCTGCTATGCCAGTTCCAGGCCCCTTACACCACGTATACTATGTAGTAGAGAGGAGCCAAGGTCCCGTGAGCTTGCTAGCGATGGTGGAAGCGTCATGCAGAGTCGAGATTCATCGTGCTTCCATGTCCCAAAGACATGTGCTACCAACAGTATATATTTGTACCGTGGCTAGTCCTGAATCAACCGACTCCTATATCTAGTCCGCCGTAGCAAAGATTAGTAGCTATTCCGGCCAAGGTACTGAGGTACTGATATCCACAAGAACAGAAGGAATAACATATGATGGTCCCCGTAAGACACAGGAAATAATACAGTGCCCTGCCCAGCACCACTGGCATCTGCCCTAGGCACCGGCCAATGTGCGGACCCTGACCACGAGCAAATGCAGATGCTGCCTAATGCCATGAGTTACTTCCCTCCCTCCCATCCGATGCCGATAGAACTCCATGTCCTGAGAAAACCCAATTGACCTGACCTGACCTGACCTGACCTGTGTCCTGTGTTCCTCCGTGGTGAAAGAAATCGAACAGCCGGCTTCACCGTAGCCCCACGGACGCCCGTAATCCAATTTCCCAAGTTCCCGATTTCCCATCCTAGTTTGTCCCTTCTTTTAGGCCGTGACTCTGTTCCATTCCGTGTTTTGCTAAAAATAATACTGCGCATCGTTTGCGACTGAACCGAGATGTTCCGTTTCTTAACAAAAGCTGTGAGGCGGTTTTGTTAAAATTCCTGTTTGAAAGTCGGGCTTTCGTCTCCGTCATCTCGCCTATCCGAGTGGCTGTCGTCGTTGGTACCGTCCTTAACTTTGGGTTCGCAGCCCTTGACGAGACGGTGACGCTAATAAAGTATAAGGAGTCAGTGCTAGGCCCAGCAGCATACAGAACTTGAATGTCCACGCAACGACAAGAATAGACGTACCTTGAGAGCATCTTTCCGGGAGAAGCTCTTTCCGCACACTTGGCATGTGAACGGCTTCACCGACAGGTGGATCCTTTTATGGCGCTTTAGATCATGGTTGCGACTGAAAGCTTGGACGCATTGCTCGCACTTAAAAGGGCGTTCGGGCTGAGCAGGTGGCGGCTGACCACCATAGGGCGAGAGGGCGTGAGAAGCAGCGTATCCTGGAGGGACGCTCATCCCAGGGAGCATAGACAAATGGCCGTTCGGCTGGTGCATGCTCGAAATGACCGACGAGCCCATAGACGTTAACGGAGGATATTGATGCCCATACGACCGATAGGAGCCCGGTGGTGCGAGTGATGGGGCATGGCTGGCGAGAGAGCCCAGTCCTCTGCTTCCTGGTCCCGAGCTGGCCGGTAGCGCCTGGCTGGATGGAGACGAGGTCGTGTAAGAGGAGAAGCCTGACTGATGTGTTTGGGGGTGGTAGTAGCTCGAGGTGGAATTGGGTGTTCTCGAATGCGTATACGAGTCGAGATGGGACGATGTGCTGTGGAGAGTAGGCGGCTGTGATGCCGAGGACAGGCTCGTCGAGCTGCCATGTCCTCCGGCACTCGATACAGACGAGGAGAAGGGTTGATGGACTTGATCAAACGGGGGCGCTGGCAGGTTGTCCCCTGCTGTGCCTGGGGAATGCGAGCTGCGTTGGCTGTCATATGATATCCCGTTGCTGGGGGTGTATACAGCTGGCCGAGCCCCGTACGTCATCTGGTGAGAACTGTGCGCCGTGGAAGGAACATGATATGGCGGCCCAGCGGGTGAAGCCCAGCTGTTGTTCATATGCCCGCTGTATGTGTATTGCATACTGACGGGCGTCTGAGAGCTTTGCGAGCTCCCGGTGTTGACACTGGAAATGCTCGGACTGATGCCATCGCCGGCTCCTGCAGACTGGTCAGAGACGAATTCCATTTTGGCACCCCCCGGAGGGCAATCGAGCCGAGAGGCTGCTTTGTCGACCGGAGGCTCGCAACAGGGAGGTGAGTCAACCTACTGGGTATATCTGAGGAAGGTGGTGGGAGATTGAAGGCAGGCAACGCGCCTGCTGCTGGACGGCGCGAGGTGAAGCTCGTAACGCCTTCCATGATGATTCGGTTCAAGACTGGTATGAGAATATATAGAAGGAAATCGTCTTTGACAAGGTTGGCGGCGGTAAGGCTGGCTTATGGCTGATTTATGGCTGATGCCTGGGTGAGCAGTGGGGCGTCCCCGAGTGCTCTCGAGTTGAGTTTATCCTGGTCCAGTTGAGGTGATGGGGTGATTCGAGCGGTTTCGCTTGATCCTTGCTGTGTTTGGAAGGGTCGAAAGAGGCTCGAACCTTGTTCAGCTTTGCTGATCTATCTTGTGAAGGGACACGTTGGCGGTTCCTGGATGGATGCTGATATTTCAGGGCAAAGCTGTAAGAGGCTGTCCGAAGATGAAGAAGGAGGCTTATCAAGTAGTCGAGACGAGAGGATGGCTGCCAGATGGCTGCAGGATGGCTGTCCGGGAACGGCGCCAAGAGGGTCTGCTAGTTCTTGATCGGCCGCCACAAACAAACCACCATCAGTGGGCGTGGAGATGGAGGGGGACGTATACTGTCCTTGTAGCCCGCAGCTCACAAGAGGGCAGGTACTCTATGTGTACAATAGAGGTATAGACGTGGAAGGGAAGTTCCGTTGTTGAGCTTGCCGAGGCGTAGAAATGCCACTCGTGATTGATGCCGATGCCGAGGGGGAAGGAGTGTGCGTGCCGGACAAGGAACCAAGGGAGACAGTGAGGCAGTGAGGCAGTGAGGGAAAGGAAGAAGAAGGGACAATGGGAAGAAGGGAAGTGAAAGAGATGTTGTAAAGCTGAAGTGGTCGGCGAGGGTCCAGGAGCTCAATAAGGTTTTCTGGACCCAGTAGCGCTCGCTATGGTGTCCAAGGCATTCATTATAATTCTGTACCTACCTTACCTCGTAGGCGCGAGGTACGGAGCACAGCAGGAAGCAGGCAGGTAACGATGTATCCGTTAGGTGCTAGCAGAAGAGAACAGCTAGTGTTGCTGGAGCTGGGATCGAGGAGGGCGCCCTTTGGGGTTTTCTAGTTAGCGTGCACAAGCTTCTCCAGCTGGTCAGACGGGTTCTTGGGGGCACAGACTCGACCACTCGGTATTAGCTTGGAAGGGCTGAAGAGGACCGGGCTAGGCCTTGTTGTGCCAGTACAAGCGAAGACGCCGAGGATTCATGGATACGGTAGGTAGACTGTGAAGTAGGTAAAGGGGGAGGGGAGCACAAGCACAAGCACAAGCACTGGCACTGGCACTGGCACTGGCACACCACCACACAATCCCAGAGGAATGCTGCTCGTCGGGTCCGGCTACAATAGACAACGCTGCCGCCAGATGTGACTAGCCAGAGATAGATAACTTGCATGTTGCATGGGCGTGGGCGTGGGCCTGCGTCTGTGGTTCGAGGTGGTGTTGGGATGCTGCAACCCTGGTCTGCGTCGTGCACACGCACCACCCATGCTTATGGATTGTTCCTGGGGTGTCGTTTGCACCCGTTTACATGGGCGTGAGCGTATCAAGACACTCAACGCTGCTCCGATTGGCCTGTAATGACACAGGGAGCACATGCTGTAAATCGTTAGCAGACGACGGAGGGAGACAGGCGCAAACAGTACGGGCATGTCTGGTCTGTTTCACCTCCAAGGTCCTGACCGGAGACAGACATACATACTACTAGGCAGGCCGTGTACATGCTTTTTGGATTGAACCGACTTCTGCTTATTGGTGTCGTCGATCGATCGTTTCTTCTTGACCAAATCATATGCATGTGTGATGCAAATGTGATGTCAATAGATGAGATGGTTCATTCTGAGTGCTGCGAAACAACCAAGCACGGCCATGTCCAGACGAGAAACTCAATTCCGCAAACGGCAAGTGTCGAAAGCATTATTGCATCTTTGGACACCATCGCACCGTGGTCGAGGCGAGCAAGTCCATGTTCGCAGATTCGCGCTCCCAGGCGCTGCCGACTAGCTGCTGCTGCTAAGTCAATACAAGACCAACCGAGTCTGAGACTAGGCTATTGACTTTGAGGGCCAGGTCAAATGCGGAATCTAGCAGGAGGAGAGATCTAACCTGACCTAGCAGCCCTTGCATCTGAGACACATCATGGCCGTGATCATGACACTGATGACTACCTACCTTCAGGTGGTAGGCGAGTGGTGCAAAGTAAAATAGCTGATTCGGGAATGCTGAAGCAATAGCGGCAGGTGAGGACGGCGTTCTGGATGCTCCAACCAAGGCCATCCATCACCACCTTCAAACCTATCATCATCGCCTCTCATATGACGAAGACGAAGACTACCGGCCTACGCTTCCCTTGAATGTGATACCACCAGACTGGGCCCTCGTGCCAAGAACAAAATCCTACCGGCACCCGCCTTTCCTTTCGGCCACTCATGATGCTCGTCTTCATCTTCACATGAAATCATTGGAACTCGACTACCCATCGGCCCCAAACACGCATGTTGCTGAGGATCTCAAACTTAATATGTAAATATAGCCTACGCATCTACAATCAGAATCATGCCACTGCCGCTAGCAAAGGCCGAAATCTCTGCAGCTGGCGAAGGCCTCGGGCTGCAACGGTGAAAGAAGGTCGGGTTCGCCGTTGCTGCCACCGGCGACGGCGAAGGCCCGGTCGAGCTTCTGGGAGTTCCTTAGCACAGCCGGCCCAAAACTGTCAGCCTGGGCTGGATGATCAGAGCAAAAATTCGCCGAATGATTCGTCGCCAACAAGAGCGTCACCGTTGCGCCCATTAGTACCTGCGGAGGACACCGATTCGCGTCTGAGCGTTGCAGAATTGTAGCGGAATCTCTTCAAAAAGCTCAGTAACGTAGTAGGTACAAGAGTCATTTGATAGGGTGCTACTTTCCGTCTCTCTGAAATTAGATAGAGAGATGAGTACTGTCAATGCAGGCACTACCTGGCAATACACTACCTACCTGTACCTACATTGACTAAGCAGGGTGGAGACTGACCTTTCCTGAGGCTTTTGCACAGTCAAGGAGCTTCACTGCTTCTTCACATCGAATCCCAGACCGGAATGCCGTCATCGTCTTCCGCCATCATTCACCTGCTGTATACCGCCATCTTCAGACCCGTTGAACTACAAGACCGGAGAGCCAGGACCAGGGTGAGGAGGAAATGGGCTGGAGCAGATGGAGGGGTGGGCCCTTGCCGGGGTTGCCATTGTGTTGGTGACAGAATGGAGCCTCCTCCACTTGAACTTGCTCTGGAGAGGTATGCGAACCGATGTGTCAAAGAGAGATGGGCCGTATCGAAACACATTAGCCGGTTCATCCAAGCTGTCTGGACGCTTGTCGATGGACTGGACCAAGGCCACATGGGAGGCATCCACACCTGCATATAGGACAGCTGCCGCGTCATGGCTTGATGCTTTGACCATCCCATCTGCCTTATGCTTTTGCATCGCCATCATGGTCTTATCAACCGCCAGGAGGGAGGTCGAGATCCTAGCCAGCACCAAGCCACCAACTTCTCGGGGTCACGGCTGCCTACGGGTCCTTCTCACCTGGCCCAGCTCCCTGGGTCTGATCTAGCCCGTCCCGGATGCGGCCGGGATCGCGACTTGGTATAGTGCTGTCAATTGCAGCCTAGGTGTCTCTGCAATAACCGCATCTGCCATTGGTTCAATGTGTGCTTTGCATGCATGCTCGTATGTTCGAAGGCGCTTGCTTGCGCCGGACCAGAAACTACCAGCCTCAACGTCTACCCGTGCAAAAGAGATGGAATGAGGAAGACAATAATCAGGGACGTACGATTGGGGGGGGAGGAAGGGGGTGGAGATCCACCTCCGCTTTCGTTAATCTGCCAGTGTTGACATGGGATACAGAACCCATTTTCAGCGCTTCATTCCACAACTTGGCATCCATCCCTAAAAGCGGTAGGAGCTTGGCCGGTTCAAATCTGTTCTCATTTCACTTCACCGGCCTACTGAGCAACCATATTGCGTCGATTGAACTGTGAAGTGCTCACTGCGGGCTGAATCGGACGCCGCTTCCAGCACCTTTCTGGGTAGAATGCTCTCTTCCAGATCGAACCACGGAACGCAAACAGCCTCCTGGATACCGTGCAACAGGAGCCCCCATCTTGGAGAAAACAATAGAGCCGGACGAGGCTTTGGAACCTGACGTCTCCTGTGCACACGCGCGCGCTCATGCCCCTTGTTCCTCGACTCATTGGTGCAAGGGTAGGCATTCAGCTGACGGGGACGCGACCAGGATTCGTACAGGTTAACTGCTTCGCTATAGTGGGGAGTGATGCGCTGTTAGAGAGAACATGCCTCGGAGCGTGCACAACCTGTGATACGATACCAATTGGGTCGACTCAGGACCCAGTCCAACTGTATCAAACGACAATGATAACGACCAGGAGGGGGTGAAAGGAGTATGGACCAGGGCATCCACCACCCACCACCTAGAGATTTGCTACCGGACGCCGCCGAGCGAACTACATCCAGCTAACCCTTGACGCATCACCCGAGACCCGACCAACCAAACCAACTGACTAGCATGTCACACCGGCTAGCAATGACAGGGCGCGGGAGAGGCTTCTTGCGCCTGGCCGTAGGTAATGTACATACATGGTTTATGGTGTTCTCAATACAGGCGCTAATCATGCATTCAGCAGTACCTGAATAACAAACCCTGATCTTAGGACACGAAGGCAAGGATTTCAGGCGATACCCTTCATTTCTCTCCTCTCGCCCAGCTTGCCTCTTTTCACTCCATGCTTGGCATGCTACACCGCAACCACGGGGGCTTTGGCCGATCTTCAACTCTTCTTCCTCCCCCCGCTGATGAGGCATACTTGCCAATCAGCATCACTGTGCCTCGTGCCTGATGGGGATGACGGTAAATTGCTGTTATAGGCAAGCCAGCTCCAACTGGCCTCATCCTTGCTAATTACTCCGATGGACCCTCACCCGCTCCCAGATCGAGTCAAGTCCATAAAAAACGTGGTTATGACCTTGGATCGCTTGGGATCCATGGAGGTCAGCGTTGCATTGCATTCCGCCGTGTCATTATCGACCCACAACAAACCCCCTGCAGTTCCCTCCCTCCTCTCTTTCTCCCCCAAGTGCAGATTCATATCCGAGTTCGATCCAGGATGTGTTTTCGTGCACAAGTCAGTTTCAGACGAACCCGAAGCTGAAGTTCAGCCGCACCAGCACCATGCTGCGTGATGGGCTCCATATCGATAACGCACCAGCGCCTAATCCTCAGTACTCCGAGCAGAGTACGGATATGGAGCACGCAACAAGCAGCTGGTATTGCCAGGGTTGAGTCAGATCATCCCAGCAAGGGATATTGCTAAACTCATTATGCCAGCCACCGTGATCGGATGAACTGATTATGAGAGAGTTAGTCATTGCCGCGGCTGCGCGTCTGATCCGTATCACACTGACATTGGCGGCTGCGTAACAGGTGGGCATCAGCATCATCTATTGCCCACTACATACCCGGAGCGAATGGTCTGTGTGACACTGCCACGCAACGTGGGCTGACAGGGTTTGTGAAGCATCGGATTCGCCCAAGAAAACCCTGGAAAGCACAAAGCTGGATCAGAGCGGCTCATCCTAACTCTTTAGGGGACCGGAATGTCGGATGTCATCCTTCCTATTATCTGCTATTAATTATGAGTGTTACTTTCGCCTGTCACGCATCGAGGCGGGCATGTTCTGGCAGAACCTCGCTTGCAACCGCTGCTCACCGATCACGTATGCCATGGACATCGGAGGCGATGCACTCGGAGTATGCGTGGCGGCGATGGGCCGCCTATATCGAACCAAAGTCTCATATGGAGGTGACGATCGAGGTCCCAACCCCACGAGATACCACGCAACAACGGAGTAGCCCAAGCGGAAATGCGTTTGCTAGTGTCAACGCAAGCCTGCCGATGCCAAATTAAGCATAGACCACGGAATAGCCCCTACAGAGGCTGCGGAAAGCCGCCGCCACAGTCGATCCAAGAGTGGTCCTGGTCCACTAGTTCTGGCCCTTCCACCTTAAGGGGCGACGATCTTAGCTCCTCCACCGGTCGACAATACGCGAGCAGAGCTTAATGCTTGGAACGATCTTAGTTCAGAGAGGAGAATGGGGAGCTGAATACAAGGTCTCGGGGCTAGTTTTCTGTCGCCCAAGAAATGGGTCTGTTTTTTCCCTCTCTTCCCTCTCTTCCCTCCTCTTCTATGGGAGCTAGCGGCGCATGAAACCTCTGTCGACTCGCCATTTCTGGTAGCTGTTCGACAGATCTTCCCTTGCTAACCGACAGATACCGACAAACCAAGATGCACAGTACAATTTGTTACCTATCAATTGAGAATTCACCGGCCCATGGATTCATCCTTGTGTTTCGGCTTATGGCCTGTGGAGACAACTGAGCGTCGATGGGATTTGCCACCCACCTGCCTGTGCTGGGCTTTGAATGCCAAATTCAGGGACTGTGAAATACTTGTCTCCATGTCAGACATGGGCTTTATGTTTGGGCTTGGGCTTGGCTGTTCTCTCCTGAAGTACGTAGACTCACCAATGCTTCACGACTGGTACGGGATGAGGACCGTCAGCGGATGCAAGTCCGTTATTTACAACAATGCTCATGGCAGGATGCGGTCGAGCCTCGCAAACGCAGTCTCATTGAGACTGCCGTGGAATCATGCCAGTATTTCGCTTCCAAGGAGTCGTACAGAACGAACGGACTCGTATGCACAGATGCGCGGACTAAAGACAAAGCACCAGTTTTCCGCATTGGCACGACGAAAGAGTGCCCAAAGCAACAACCCCTGGGGCTGAAAACCACCCGTATGGAGTCTATGCACAGCCAGCCCTTAGCTTGACGAAGTTGGCTGTCACGCATGTCTCCTCTACAGCATGGGCCACTCGACTTGACATGGCTTTCCCACAAGCAAGCTCAGACTATCTTTATACTAAGCTGATCTAGAAAGCTGATTTGCTGGCATCGCAAATTACTTGACGGCTCTACCAATGCTCGCTAAGCCGAGGAGGACGTTAAGAAGTACATACACGGGTTCGGTGTATCAAGGGGGATGGGGGTGATCATGTACCAGTATCAGGCTGGCTACGAGCGGGTAGCGTTGACAGGACTGTAAGTTGCGCTCAGGCAGCTTTCTGCTTATTCTCGTCATACGCCATTTTCATATCCCCATCCTTGGGTGGAGGCCCAAACATGATTGAAGAGAACGAGCCAGCAGAGGGGAAAGGGGTGCCAGCCGGCATATTGTTGTGCATGTGACGCGAGCGGCTGAGATTGTGCATCAGCATAGGGACCACCAAGACCATGCGCACGAGGGATCGTGGCAGCATACACGATTTGCCGAATACATGCATCCCTCCACGTCCAGCTTTGGCTGAGGTGGGAGTTGACATATTGTCATGGAATGCAGCGAAAGGAAGTGCTCGCAGCTGATGCTCGCGGTGATGCTCAACAGCTTCGAGCCTGTTGTTCCACTCTTGGAGAACGCCACTGATATCCTTATAATCCCGCAGACGTGCTTAAACAGTCATAGCGGAACGGCTACGTGCAGCATCCACGGCGCCACGAACTCAGCTGCCATAGCCACCAAGATTTCCATGGCTGCCCTACCGCGGAATTTGCTCTTTGTGAAACGGTAGTTCAAGGCAAGGGTGGCGAGGGCTGGCCTTACAGGATGAAGACATCGAGTGGGTTCCATTCATGCATACACCCAATCCAGAGAGTGTCACCGCGCCAAGAAGGGCGCGAGAAATTATCTTCATTTTCGATGGCAGCCGCAGTGCTGTAAAGTCTCCTTGCCCATCCATCCAGGGGATGGGTGAAGTGCATAGTATACCCTGTTAAAGCGCCGTTCGCAGACTCTCCCACCTGTCCCCGAATACTGGCTTGTCGAGGCTCATTGGGCTCGCTTCCGACATTGCCCAGACATCTGGTTTGTTACGGACATGGACAGGCTTTACCCGGCAAGGTCTTGGTCTGTCGAAATGGCATCCCAATAATTGGGCATTGTGGTACGACCTGAACAATCGAGTGTACATTGATTGGGATAGTCGACGATCTGCATGACTCGATGCTCGAAACGTAGGTTATGTTCCGCAATAAGAGAAAGGTGACTGGAACATGATTGGAACAAACAGTGGTTGCGGCGCTTGGCCTTTGATGCGAATACTCGGCTGCCTCTTCTCTTCTCGCTTCCACGATGCTCAATGCCGAAAATGGCATCACTGCAAATCTCGTATTGCCTCGAGATATGAGACCAAGGTGACCCGAAAGAAGTTGTGTCGGAGTTAGGGAATAACATTGTCCCAAGCAGCCAAGCTTGTACGACAGTAACCATGTCGAGCGAGGGTAGGGTAGGGTAGGGTGGTCACTCCGGACCGCAGGTGAGCGATGCCAAAGGTGTGCTCCAAGGAGTCGACAGATTGCCGGCGGCAAGACGTGGAAGACATGGCGGGCAGCCAGTACCTGCGTCACTGGGAGGAACAGGAACATGGCCCACGCGCGCGGGTGAGCACACGTGGCCCGGGAGTCGTTTCGTTTTGTTGCAAGCGAGCTGAGCGAGAAAAGATGGAAAAGCCTGCAGCGACGTGCTTCCTTGTCTTCGAGCGAGGTGCATCCCTGCGGTCTGGCACATAATACTTCGCACTCGGCGGCTGCACTGGCTGTGCTGGAATTACGCATGTGAACACCCCTGCCGAGCAGCTGCATCATTGATCACATCCTCTCCTGGCGCTCATGGATGACATGGATTCGAAATGGAGCGCGAGGCCACCGGCACCACCACCATCTCATCCCCTTCCACCACCCACTACGCCATCGTCCACGACTTCGATTCCTTCTCCCGCGTCCCGTGCCCATGGGATCGTGGCCTGGCCAGCCCAGCCATGCTCGAGACAGCCCCCCAGATTGGCCATGTCAAGCACCAAAGCTGGCTCGGCGGTGGAGACGGCACCAAGCCATCCGCTCCCACTAGACGACGATCACCCCTTCATACTGACCAGGATCAGCTCTGTCAGCCATCCCTGTGGCGATCCCTCCATCAAAGGTCAAAAGATTGGAATGACAAGAACAATCACCTGCACTACCCGAGTCCCAGCTGGAACGACACGGGACAGCCATTTGTATGGATAGCCTCAGAGAGGAAAGAACAAGAGGAAGAAAGACAAAAAAAAATAGAGGCGACAGGGTTCAGGCCTCAATATCCCGGCTGTAGCCATGCATCTTACACATCACAGCAAGACACGCTCTACTCCTATTCCGGGTCTTGTTGCTTCTTTTTCTTCTATATATGTACGTTGCATTCGGGAACATGCAGATCGGAAAGGCTTGAAAGGAAAAAAAGAAAGACATGCTCGCAAGCAAGGGGGCAGGCAAAGAGATACAGGCACATCACGCGCGCCAGCTCACTCTGGCCGCGCGCACTCCTCCCGAGGCGAGAGGTCTGGCGGCGGCCTGGTCACAGTCCACGAAGGAGAAGCGCCAGAGTGTGGGCTATACTCGCCCGTCTCACGCACCCTTCCTTGGCCGAAAGGAGAGTCTGATCTCCCACCGGTAGTCGGTCTGCTGCTCATCCAAGACAAGGAGGGGGGGTTAAAGGAGGTGAAGGGGAGAGGGGAGAAAAAGAAAGCCCAGCACCTATCGAAAGGAACACTGTGCAGACGTTTCAAGTTTCAATCCCGCCGGCACCGCACGATGTAACATCGAAGCCATGTATGATGTCAAGGCGCAGAAGGCACACCGGGATAGGGCTCTCTCTGCCTTGACGTCCCCTGGGCGTCTTGTCCAACGTGATTTGTCCTTAATATCATCGAGACGAAGTTCCCCTTGGGGCACAGCCCAGCACAGCCCAGCACAGCCCAGCCCATGCGAGAAACCACCTCAAGCTCCGGCCAAGTTACAGCACACATGTATATTTTGTCCCCCCCTCCCGCGCGCGCGAGAGAGAGTGGGACGAAGCGGCTGAAGGACCCGATGCCTCCCTCCAGGGGGGGACTCGAGTAGACCTGCCTTTCTCATACCGATACTTGTTCCACTTGCATTTCTTTCTGTTCTCGTTGCATCTTTTCTGCAAGGGCGCTCTTCCATCCCCCATGCTTGTCTGACTCCAAGGAGGTAGCCACTGTCTCTGTACAGCTGCACCTGCCTGCACTTCCGGTCCGGTCGCTTCAGGGGGGGGGAGGGAGACAGACAAAGCCGCTGAGCGTTATCGTGACCCCTGAGCGACTCTCTCCCTCTCTCGCCGCTCATAATTAACCCCATGGGAGCGTCTATCTCTCTGCACCTTATTATGTACCTCGCGCCACCCCCTACATCCGCCAAGCGTCGGCGCGCGCCCCCCTCTTCCCACGGCCATTCTCTCCAGCCATGACATCCACCCGCTAGCCTGCCCCAAGTCTCCAGGTGGCGAGGGTTCTCGACCGCGACTAGAACAGGCCCTTACCGGTCCAGCCAGAGACATCCCAACGGCGAACGGCGGCGGCGGCTTACCCGCTCCGCCTTGTCGCTAGCTCGCGAGACGGAGCATGCGTAGGCCCGTCATGTCTCATGGAGCCTGTCTCGTACCCTCTCTCTCATCCCATCCGATGAAATGATTATCCCCCTCCTCCTCCCCCGCTTTCCGTTTTTCCGGAAGGGGTATATTGTACTATACAGGGAGGAAGGGAGGATAAGAAGGAAGAGGAAAGGAAGCGGGAAATGGGAGGCGTGTGCTGAGAGAATTGTCTCAACTCGGCCAGGGGAGAGACAGTATCCCAGACGGGCTGGATTTACAGACAAGATTCCTCGTTGGGCTAGACATTCCAGTATAACACTGTGCAATAGGATGCCCAATACGTGAGACATCGCTTTTTCGTCACTGTCCCTCATATAGCAGCATGCCCGGACTGTGCCTGGTTCGTATAACTCGCCATTCCCGATACCTGATGCCGCAATTTCGCATCCCGATCGGACAAGAGCACCCATCCCGTCTTACCGCCCCTGGTCTCACTCAAGGTTAGCTCCATGGTCACAATGGGATTGGGGATCAGGAGGTTCATAATATGGATAGGCTTATGTGCCGGTAATTGTACGCAGCAGACTTGAATTGGGCTACAGCTATGTACAAGCTCCGTCCGGTGTAAGCTATGGATTTCTCGCAAGAAGGGCCATTACTGGTCTGGCGGATCCAACTTCAGTCCTCCAAGATGTGTAGAAGTCCAAACCAACGCATTCAATCCGGAGCCAATCCAACATTACTAGTAAAATCAATGATTGATACGTATGAGTGCATCCCGGCCTGCACGCAGCAACTCGACAAGACACGACACGACATGCAGAATGTAGGGAAAGAGAAAGAAAAAGGAACAAAGTGTAGCTGATGAAAACGAAACCTTTCCAGCCCAAGCAATACCGGACATCTGATCGTCAGCCCCGGAGTCCTTTGTCGGGGTAATCTGCTCTGGTGACTCGCCCGTGTTTCGAATAAACATTATGTCGTGATGAAAGCTCCAAACTGTAGTGCTGACCTCTGGCTAGATCTCCCCTGAAGTCGAGTTCAGCGTTTTGATCATCATTTTTTGCTTTCGCCTGTCTGTCACCAGGAGACCCCGGGCCCTGAACACCATCTTCATGGTGTCGGCAACCTTGTAGAAGCTGCTGGCGGCGCCGCGTTCCTGTGTGAAGCGGACGATGCTGAGCTGGTTCCTTGTTCCGTGTTCGATGACGGTCATTATCTCAGCCGCAAACTCGACTTCCTTCATTCGGAGGTCTGTAACTGTTGTCAGCCATGATCTCTGGTCGTCTCACAAGGGGAGGGCACCCACGATTTTCAGCAGCCACTCGGGCAAAGACGATGTTCCGACCTTTGTCGACCTGGACTTGACGGATACCATACTTGCGCCATCCGCGAAGCAGAAGCGCAATTTCCTGTCGCGCTCGCTTGCGCGAAATCTCCATGCATAAATGACTGGTTGCTGGCTTGACACGGAAGAGCTTTGCAATCCAGCTCTGCTTAACCTCGATGTTTCTGTTTGCATAGTGCTCTTTATCCTTCTCGGCTGCAAAATTAATCACACGGCTGACAGAAGAAGGCTTATCGCTCTTCTGCAATGCAATGTACTCATCTGTATCTTCACACGTCAGATATGCCTCACTATTAGGTCCGGGGCTTCTCACCTTCAACCATCAACGCCGAATCTCTGCTCCTATTACTCTTCCAGAATGGGAAGTTAAAGGGCTTCCTTTTCGAGCCTCCATCTCCAGCTCTGAACGAAGTGTTCAGTTTTTGGTCGCTGGAGGCAGTGGACATTCTTTCGTCGGCTATTTCAGTGCTGCTTGGTCTTTTCTCTGATTCTCTCTTCGACGAGCGCTTGAACCAAGAGCTCTTCTTTCTCTTCTTGATATTGTCGAGCGAGGCTTTGGAGACAGAATAGATTCGTGCCTCCTCGATTTCCTTCTCCATGGGAAGAGAGACATCCACGCCGCTGCTCACATGGGCATTGGACACCTTTTTGCGTATCTTGAGAGGTTCGGGGGCCTTGACCGGACTTGATGGCGAATGCACAACCCGTATGGTATGTTCGGCCTTACTGAGGTAGTCCAATCCTCGATCGACACCATCTGAAGGTTTGACTGGGGTACGTGGTGGCGCTGACACTACTCGAGTCTTGTCGGTGGAAGCCCTATGCTCGCCAATGGATGGAAGTGTGGCTACTGCCCTCTTCATGACCTGGCTTGATGTAGGCGTGGAAAAGATTCTCCTTCCATTATGTACAATGCTTGGAACCGAAAGCCTCTTGCTTCGTGCTGATGCATTGTCTGCGGGTTCGGCTGTTGCCGTTGAGAAGCTGCGCGAATCATCGGTAGGAATTGGTGGCAACGGACGTTTATCCCAAGCCTTGTTCGGATCAGATGGCAGATCCGGCGACTTTTCAGTCTCGGGCTGCGAGATAAGAGATATTCTGGAGGCACGCCAGTGCTTCCCACATTCTGTCAGTGAACTGGCAAAGGATACATCTTCAACCAAGGAGCTCTTGAATGCCTCATCCAAGTCTTTGGCGATTGTGCTGCTAAATTTTCGCAGCTCGTCGTTGAGCAAGGCGGATGCCTTCTTCCCTTCAATTTTGACCTGCTCACCCTCGGCGAGGAGAGGTATGTAAGTGAGAGGCTGACGCTTCGACGAATGCTGCGAGCGAGTTTTGTGAACACGATTCAAGGAGTTGTATCTCCTGATGGGCTTGACCGAATTTCGCTGGGTTGCTTGGTGAAGTTGTTTCACGGAGCTTGATTTGCCTCTTGTTCGTCCAGATCTGATGCGCAGTCTCCCTCGTGTAGGCTCACGGCCACGGTACACACCTTGGTGATTGCCTTGCGTGGATGCCATGGACCCTCGAGATGATTGTGGAGGCAATGCGGACCCCCTGCGGGTTGGTGGTCTAGCATGCTGAGATGTATTGCCTTGCCTAGTTGACTGAGAGACAGAAGGCTTGATCCCTGATTGACCATCACGATGAATAGTTATCTTGGTTGGAGTGATACGAGAGTTCGACGACTGAAGCATATTGCTGCTTCGATACGGGTCGTAACTCTTCACTGTCTCAGCCTCAGTTTCTGCCGTGGTGGAAATGACCGTGAATCGAGATATCGATCTTCCTTGTCCGTTGGCATGGGGTTGTGCAAACTCGCAAGTCGAAAACCGCTTCCTCCACACACCCGGCTTGAGATGATGGTAGTCGCTCATGGAGTGTGAAAGCTCCGGTTTAAAGTCCTCCAGCTGTTTCTCGCGATAGCTATGCAGCAGCCAATAGAATGCCTTTTGGTCGTTTGGTCTTCACGGGTTAGTGGAGTCAGAGTCAAGGTAGAGGACGCAACTTACTCATCGCATGACAGCTTCAGGGCCAAATCACCCTCGCTGAACATGTGCCACATGGAACGAAGTTGCCGCAGTAGCTGGGGATCGATCTCGCTCTTCATCACTGGAGTGTGTTGAAACCCCTTACGAGTGTCTGGGAGCTCCCAGCTTTGGTCGCCAAAGTGATCAAAGTAATTGTACCGCTGGACGAGGGGGTGTTTCCAGATCTCCTTGAGCGAGATTCGACGATCGGGGTTGACCTGCAGCATACGGCGAATGAGATCCTCAGCCTCGGGGCTGATGCATCTTGGCATCTCGTAGTGACCCTTCTTTGTCTTGGACATCATAACCCGTATATCGGGGTCATCAAAGGGAAGAGTAGCCGATAGCATGGCATACAGAATGACTCCCATGCTCCAGATGTCAGCTTTGTCACCGCGGTACTGGTAGTTTTTGAGGAGCTCAGGGGCTGCGTAGTGCGGGCTTCCACAAGCAGTAGCCAGTTGATGAGTATCTGTCTGGTGCAATGCTGCCATGCCGAAGTCGGCAATCTTGATCTGGAGGTCCGAGGTGATGAGGATATTCTCGGGCTTCAGATCTCTATGGCAGATTTTGAAAGCATGGCAGTAAGTCATAGCGCTTATGATTTGACGAAAGAAGTAGAGGGTGACCTCTTCCGACAGCTTCCCCTTGGTGTTGATGAAGGTGAAGAGATCACCTTGGTCAACGTACTCGAGGATGAGGTAACTGGAGTTGAAGGTTAGCCATACGAACATTCATGCAATTCAGGGGACAATACATCTCTGATCGATTCTCCCAGATGTCGTAGAGCTTCATGATATTCGGGTGTTCAATCAACTTGAGGATCGCAACCTCACGCTCGATCGCCATGGGCACACGCATCTCGCCATTGGGAGAATCTGGCAGACTGCTGTCCCACTTGCTCAGTGCAGCGAGACTGCTGTCTTGCACCAAACTTGCCATTCGACGGTTAACGATCTTCACAGCGGCGAGCTGGCCTGTGTTGACGTGACGGCACAAGCGCACCCGGGCCGAGGAGCCTTTGCCCAAGGTTCTGCCAAGCTGCCAGGGCCCAATGTGTGTCTTGTAACCTTGCTTGCTCCGGCCACTGGAGTTGGAGTTGTTTGAGGCCTGCGATAGCCTGCGGTCATCTTCGACGATTTTGCTAACCGCAGGAACGGGCCCATGGGACGAAAGCGCATCAGAAGGGTGGATAGGAGCTGAGGTTACTCGATGAGTGGCCTGACTGGCACGGTTTGACTTGCGAGCTGCCGGTGGTCTCGAACGGTCGACAAGAACATCCGAAGCCGCGGTGACAATGACGCGATTGTGCGATTTGTCTTGCGAGCGATCCGAGACGGGGATAGAGGAGTTAATACGGTTGGTTGCTTCAGCGAGAGGAGAACGAGTCTGCGAAGCCATTGGCTCGGTCATTGTGAATTTGGCAAAACAGAAGAAGAATCAGAACATTGCAATCGGTGCTTAGGGTGAGGTCAGATGCCCAGATGCAGGACTGGGGTCGAGGTTTGCGTCAAAGAGAAGCGCGCGTAGAGACGTGACAGAGAAGGATTGCTGCATATGCTGACAAAATAGAAGGACAAAAAAGAATTGGAAAGAAGGGAATCAATTGAAGCAGGAGAGTGTGATGTGGGAAAGAAGGAAGAGTACGCCGAGGGAGGCGACTTGGGATGAAGGGGTTGCTGCAATGGAACGATGGGGGTTTGCAATGACCATTGCAGGTTGGAAGAGGAAATGGGACGAGATGGAAGAAAAAACAAACGCGTCAGATGTTGCAGCTGAGCAGCCGGCACGTCGAGACGTGGAATGCAATGTTATTGCAATTCAGTCATGGACGAAGTGGAGTTTTGCACAGCCAGCCGACAGAAGGGAGGCAGCTGGCACCGGACGTTGCTTCCTCTCACGACGCCTTCCCGATTTGAAGGTACACAAATACATGATGTATCAGGCAGGAGACGAAATCACAAATATGCACCTACTATTCAGTAGAGGTAGGTATGGATGCCGAAAAGCAAATAATCCGTGAGTGCACTCTCGTGGGAATTAAAGATAGAGACAGAGACTGAGACTGAGGGCAGTCACCTGTGCATCCCATGTACTGCACTTCTTCTGCCGAGCATTACAAGCCGCCGCTATCTCTGCCTTGATAAGGTTGCATATTAGTACAAGCCAGGGAATTCATCAGTTGTCAACCGAGAGAACATTGGACATGGAGCCAGACTGTTAAGACCATATCGTAGAGATGTCGCGTCCTTCGCCCATCGCCTCAACGTTTACCTCGGGGGTAAAGGCCGCCAATGATGCCTAGATCTTATCGTATAAATGGATGAGTGGGAAATATTTCCATTATTCATACCGGCCCTGGTACCACACACTGTAGAAGCCTTCGATGGATATACCGCGCGCTGAGTTGAGCGGCCAAGGCAAGGGGAAGGACTGGCGTCAGATCAGGCTTGGCCGTACACTACCGTAGAAATGCGAAAATCCCGGAGTCTGATAATCCAAGGACCCAAGAAGCTATGGCAAGGAAAACAAGACCATAGAAACCACCGATCTCGATCAAATGTAAGATGGCAAGCTCTTCAAAGAGACGTCCAAGGAATGAGGTCCAAGACAACGGTGGGGCCATATCGGATGAATCAGCATGTTAGCTTATATATGCTACTAGGAAATATTCACTCATCAAATACCAGCGTGAATGGTTTAGTGGTAAAATTCTCCGTTGCCAATCGAGCAAGTTCGGGGAGCCCTGGGTTCGATTCCCAGTTCACGCAAGCACATTACTTTTGCTTCATTACTTTTTTGCTTCTGGGATCAAATTTTTATTCCAACTGTCTCTCGCTGATATACCGAACAAAGCTTGTACTGTGTCGCGCTCAAAGTCGGTTCAAGCGGTTGCCTGGTTGGGTTACATAATCATGCTTGCCCCTCCATGATCCCATCAACTGCTTAACGCGTCGCAACGCGTTGGAATCCGACAAAACGAACCCAAAGCGCACCGTCTGTCTTTCTTCCAGCACTCTACTGCTGAATAATTAAGCCGCCCTTGGATGAATATTTCGCGAATATGGTGCCGGGACTTGTCCGCCGACGAAGGCGCGCGGAGTCAGACGACGAAGACACCAATCTCAGCGATGCCGACTCACAGCAATCTGCCGGCTCTCCCAAACGACGACGGGTGAGCCGTGATCCGGAGACCGACGAAGAAGAAGACCAGACCGCGAATACGCAAAACCCCCCGACGGCTCCCTCTTCTCCCGACGAATTCCACCCCGGTGCTATTGTGCGGGTGACTGTTGAGAACTTCGTGACCTACGAAAAGGCCGAGTTCTTCCCCGGGCCAAATCTGAACATGGTCATTGGGCCGAACGGCACCGGAAAAAGCTCTTTGGTTTGCGCCATCTGTCTTGGTCTCGGCTATAGTCCCAAGCATCTTGGTCGCGCTGGATCTGTCAAGGAGTTTGTAAAGCATGGCAAGGATACGGCAACAATCGAGATCGAGCTGCAGAAGCGACCAAAAGACCGCTCCAACTACGTCGTGCGGGTGCAAATCCGTCGAGAACAGAACAGTCAGAAATGGTGGCTCAACGGGAAAGAAACGATACAGAAGACTATCCAGAGCCTGATGCAAGCACTCAAGATTCAGGTGGACAATCTTTGCCAATTCCTGCCCCAGGACCGAGTCGTCGAATTTGCCGCCTGTACACCGATCGATCTACTACACGAAACACTTCGCGCTGCGGCACCGCAGAAAATGCTTGGGTGGCAAGCCCAACTGCAGGACCTCCACAAAGACAAGAAGTCTCTTAGGGAAACCGCGCAGTCCAATATCGAGACACTCCGGAACTTGGAAACTCGACAGCAAGGCATGCAAGCCGACGTGGATAGAGTCCGCGAGCGCGAGGAGATTCAAGAAAAAGTCACCAACTTGAAATGTGCTCTCACGCTAGCCAAGTACGAAGAAGCACGCCGGAAACATTCTCAAGCCAGGGAGCGGAAGAAGGCCGCCGAGAGGGCGTTGAGGAGACTGGAAGAAGAGAGCGGCCCGTCCCTTCAAGCTGTGAACCAGAAGCAGATCTATGTGCAGAAGATTGAAGCTGCAGTTGCGGGAAGAGAGGATGCGCTCAAAGCTGCAGAGAAAACGGCCCGGGATTTTGCGAGAGACATCAGCACGGCATCAGAGGCCATCAACGAATTTGAAAACACATTGGCAGCAGAGAGAAAAGGCTTCGAATCGAAAAAGAAGGATATCGCCGCTTCACGTGCAAAGATCACGACCTACCAAGCAGACCTAAAGAACCAGCCACCCGCTTTCAATGCCAGCGACTGGAATCAGAAGATTGTAAGTCTGACCATACAGGGAACAGGACCGAGGACTTGGCTAACCTCAATTATCAGCGTGCAGAGGAGCACACAATGCGGGAACTTGAAGCAGAGCAACGCGAAACTGGAAACCAGATCGACGCTATCCGACAGAAAGGAAAGGACATCAACAATGAGATAAAGCAGACCGAGCTTTCACTGAAGTCCTTTGACACCCAGGAAGGCCAGCAACTTAATTTCATGAAGAAGCACTTCCCCGAGCTCTCAACTGCCTGGGACTGGATCCAGGAGCACAGGGGAGACTTTGAGCAAGAAGTCTTTGGGCCACCCATGATAAGCTGTTCACTCAAGGATGAGCGGTTCTCTGACCAGGTTCAATCCCTCCTCCAGATGGATGACTTCACATGCTTCACGGCGCAGAACAAGAATGACTACAAGAGGCTGACGGACCAGCTGTATCGCGTCATGAGCTTGTCCGTGGTGGTGCGAACATGCTCGCGCCCGTTGTCGGCCTTTCAACCCCCTGTGCGACCCGACGAGGCGGCTTCGCTTGGCTTGGATGGATTCGCTTTAGATTACCTCGAAGGCCCATCGCCTGTGCTCGCCATGCTCTGTGCGGAAAAGAGGTTGCATCAGTCAGGAGTTTCTCTCAACGAGCACTCGGATGATGCATATGACCGTCTGGTCAAACACGGAGCCGTGAGTCAATGGGCTGCTGGCAGGCACTCCTACATAGTACGCCGTCGAAAAGAATACGGTCCTCAGGCCATGACTACAGTCACCAAAAATATCCAGAAGGGCAGATTCTGGACCTCTCAGCCCGTTGATACCCAGGAAAAAGAGGAGCAAATGCGACGCTTCGCGGAGCTACGAGACGACAAAGAAGTTCTGAAGACCGAGTTTCGGCAGCTTGAGGCCAAATACTCGGAAATCGATGAGCGTAAGAGCCATGTTTACGAGAAAATTGTATGTGTCTTTACCAACATGATACTTGATGAGGCTGACCCGTTGCAGGAGCAACTCAAGAAGGAGAAGAGTGGGTTGCAGAAGGAGTACCAGAAATGGCAATCGTTGCCTGAGAAGATTGGTATGTTTCACGGGCTTGCGGCTTCGTGTAGCACTAATTGCAACTAGAATCCGAGGAGCAACTTAAGGCCGGACATGAGCAGGGCATGCGAGATGCTCGAAAACGAATCGTGGAGATTAATTACGAGTACGATACAGCTGTCATCGAGAGAGCCAAGACCGCGCTTCAACACAAAAAAGCGATCGACAAATTCAAGAAGGCGCGGCAATCTTTGTTGGAGGCCAAGATATGCCTCATCGAAGCGCGCTCAGACGTAAACGGCCTCAAGAACCGGAATGCTAACATCATGAGACGGCTAGATGAGGAGCGGGCAAACGTGCAGCAAGCCATTGAAGAGAGCAACAGGACTAGAGAGGAAGGCACTGCGCTGTCTCATGTCGTCCGTGAGACTCTTCCCGAAGATGAGGAGAAGAGAGATGCCATCACTCAGCTGGCAGAGAACAAGACACCAGAGGATGTGCAACTCGAAATCGATGCCGAGGCAGCCAAGCTTGAGCTCATTCATGCCGCCAACCCAAATGTGATTCGCGACTTCGAGAAGCGGGCACAAGAGATAGCACGGCTAAAGAAGAAGATGGAGGAATCCGACGACAAGCTTGCCGGCTTGACGAGGGAGCTGGAAGAGATAATGAGCAAGTTCGAGCCCAGGTTGGATGAGCTCGTGTCCAAGATCAACGACGCCTTTGCCTACAACTTTGAGCAGATCAGCTGTGCCGGAGAGGTGCGCGTTCACAAACACGAAGACTTTGACCAGTGGGCTCTCGACATCATGGTCAAGTTTCGGTAAGTCCCAGCAGCTACCTAATTTTAATGCCAACGCCACTAACAGACACAGTGAGAACGAGACACTGCAGCAGCTCACGGCTCATAGGCAGTCGGGTGGCGAGCGAGCCGTGTCCACCATCTTCTTCCTCATGGCGCTGCAGTCCATGGCTCAGTCTCCGTTCCGCGTCGTCGACGAGATCAACCAGGGCATGGACCCTCGCAACGAGCGCATGGTGCACGAGCGCATGGTCGAGATCGCCTGCCGTGAGCACACGAGCCAGTATTTCCTCATCACGCCCAAGCTGCTCACCGGTCTGCGCTACGACGCCAAGATGCGCGTCCTTTGCATCGCCAGCGGTGAGCATATGCCGCGCGAAGGCAGGAAATTGGATTTCCGCCGATGCGTCAAGGTGCAGAGGAGTTTGATGGCGCGAGCATGATCTCAGTGTCACTCAGCATGGTCAAGTTGGTCGTATGTTCCTGGTGCCTAGGGGGCCGTTGTAGGAGTAAGGGTGGGAGGAGTCCGATTGATTTGTATTTGTATCATTGGTTGGCAAGGCGTTGAGTGATTAGGACACAGCCATGGCAGTTTATCACATCACAGTAATGCACAGCTATATATCACGAAATGCTTTCACAATGGAGCTCTTATATTACATATTTCAAGTAGGCAATCGCGCGAGCTAAGGTAGGTAAGGTAGGTAATTCAGAGTAGAACCATCAGATCTTCTTTGGCTTCAATTCACGAACCCGAACAGGCAACTAACGCAGCCGGGCCACTATTGGCAAAAAATAAGAAAAAGAGAGAAAAAGGAATAGTAAACAGAAAATGCCGAATCCCTCGCCGCTCATGATCATCAACTTGCTACTGATAGCAGAAGAATCTCCTCCTCTTTGGTAATATACACTAACACTAATCGCTCTCCTCTGGAGAAGAAAATAAGGTCATCATCAACCGCCTCCACCTTCTTGGGTTTCCGCCGAAGGGATGAAACCCCAAGGGTTCTCCTTTCGCTGGCAGCTTGAGCTCATCAATCTGCAGACACCTCTGTTGAGTGGTGAGCAAGCTGATACAAGACAAGGAGGCCGTTGATGGTAAAGTTGTGTCCATCATCGTAAAATGTAAAATAAAAACGCAAAGGAGCAAAAAAACCAAGACGAACAAGTGACAGAGAGGACAGAAATTAGAAGAACACAGGAAGAGAGACGAGGGTTGGAAATATCCCCCCATACATAACAAACGAGAGAGGAATTCCCGCCCGTTAGACCAGCTTGCGTGGCAGGCGACAGCAACCAACACCAACCAGCCCCTTATGTGGTTTATCTATACAGGCCATTGAAACACCACATGTAACATCGTCGAGTGGCAAGGCAAGAACGGAACGCCGGGTATATTGCGTCATGAATGCGTAGCGGTATCCAGAAAGTGGTCAAGATGTGCTTTCTTGTTGATCTTGATGCGAGGGCGAGGACAGGTTGCGAGGCTCAGACATTCTTGGTCTTGTTGCCTGCCTCGCTCTGAGTCTCGTCGTTGTCGAGTCGCTTCCTCCAGTCCGCCAGGCTCGAGCTCAGCGCCAGCCCCGCGGAGCTGTCGTCGTCCTTCTTTCCAGTCGGCGTCTCGAAGTCGAAGTTGGTGCTCAGTCGGTAGTTCTTGTTAGTAGCTTCCCAGTGGCTGCGCAGTGTCTCCAGTTCGCTGGCGAGATTGTCCAGGGCAACACTGTTCCTAGCCTCGAGGCTGCCTCCACCATAGACGCTCCCGGCCTCCGAGCTCTCCTGTCTGGCATGTCCCACGTTGACGCCGTTGGTGCCGGCGACATCGCCGAGCTGCCGGCTACGACGTCTGTAGTTATCGACAGAAGACTCCACTTGGTCGAGGAGCAGAGAGACCTTTTGCTCCGCATCACCTGCACGTTGCTCTAGCAAAGAGTTTTCTGTTTGAAGTTGCTGAAGCTCCCTGAGCGAAGTTGCCAGCCTCTTCTCCACCTCAGCACGACCCATCTTGGCCTCCTCGCCCTGTCGTCTGCTTTGCTCTAGCTCAACCTGAACAACCTGAAGCTTCTTCTCCAGCTCGGTGGCCGAGTTCCGGAGCTCAAGCTCCAGTTCCTCCACCTTTCTCTGGAGGCCGCTGCAGGCTTCTTCCCATTCACTAGAGGCAGCAGGCGCCTGGCTTGCGGCCTGGAGGCGATCTTCAAGATCAACAATGTCGGACTTCAAGCGGCCATTCTCCGTCTTGTACCGTGCAAGTTGCTCTGTAAGCTGCTTGAGCATCTTCTCCGTGCCCTTCACATAATGCACAGCTGAAGTGTAGTCGCTCTCCAGCTGTGACAGCTTCTCGCGGTACGCAGTTTCGGCATCGTGCGCTTGAATGGCAAAGGCTTGCTTCGTCTCTTCATGAGCCGCATTGGCGTTCACAAGCTGCGACTCAAGCTCCCGCACGCGGCTAATGTCGGGAGAGTTGGTTCGTGGACTACTCAGGCCACGAGCTCTCACAGCGCCTGTTGGGCTGATTCCACGCTCGCTGAGTATTTCCTTTAGTGCATTGTGCTGCACAGTGATAGCGTTCGTCTCAAGCTGTTGGGCCGCCAGCTGGTTCTTCAGCTTAGTGTTGCCGGCCTGCAGACCCTGCGTATCTCTCAATGCTGACTGAAGTTGTCTCCTGAGCGTGACGCCCTCTCGGCTCGATTGCTCCTGATATTGCTCCAAGCCAGCAATGCGCTCCTCTGCACTGCGAAGCCTGTCTGAGGCAGCATCTGCTTCTTGCTGATACTTCTTTACCAGCGCGTTTGCTGCTGTCACTTGTTTCGTGAGAGCCGCAATGCGGTCGGCATCAGCCTTGTTGACCTTGGAGACGTCGCGCGTAGAGATCTTGCCAAGTCCAGCCAGAACGGCCTGTCGATGGGTTCGGGCCTCATTTGCATGCTTCTCCGCAATTTCTTCGGCGTCGCGCAGGCGCTGTGTAGCAGCCACAAGTTCAGCTGTGCGCGCCTCATGTTCCGCCTTGAGGTTGTTGAACTTGGCCTCCACCTTTTCCCTCTGCATCCGCTCCTCTTCCAGCTTCGTCTCCAGGTGAGCTCTGGCGTCTTCGGATGCCGCGACGGCAGCTCGGAGGGACTCAAAAGTAGCATCGTGCTCCTTGGTAGCACTGAGACTGTCGTTATACTTGGCGGCGAAATCTTCCTTCTCAACAATGAGCAGCTCCAGGGCGGCCACAGCTTCAGCGCAGGCTACCGACTGCTCCCGGGCTTCACGTTGAGCGAGGTGCAGCTCTGACTTCATGCGTTCAACTTCGGCGGAAGTCTGTTGCTTATAGGCTTCGAGATCCGCCAGGCGTTTCTGTGCGGCGGTGGTCGTGTCGTCCGCGAGCTTCCGTGCCCTCTTCTCGGCGTCCAATTCTAGCCTGGCGCTTTCTAACCTCGATTGAAGATCCTTCTGGGTGTTCAAGGCTGATGCGAGTTTCCTGCTTATGTCTCCAGCCCTATCGCTCTTGTCGTCTGACTCATGGCCAACTGCTGCCAAACCGTTGGTTCCGGACAGTGCAGCAAGTCTCGCCTTGGCGTATACTGCTTCTTGGATCGCTGCGTCACGCTGCTTCTCAGCCTCCGCAACCTGTCTGGCGGCGAGCACGGCTTGCTTATCTACTGCACCCTGAACGTTGGCTAGCTCCGTTCGCATGGCAAGAAGAGCCTCGATGAGGGGCCGATCCTCGTCATCAAACGTCTCGGCGGACTTGCTGTCTAGGGCAGGTCCCATGGTAGCGTTAAGCGAGTAGCCAGCCTTTCTCGCCAGCTCCAGCTCGGAGGCGTACCAGGCATTTCTGTTACGAGCCGAGTCAAGCTCCTTAAGCAAGGCGACTGTCTGAGAATTTCGGCCGGAAGAGCGCCGAGACAGAGGATTCGACGGCTGTCTGGTAGGGACTGGTGGTGAGGCTGGCCTGACCGGGGCAGCTTTGAGTGAGGAATCAACTGGAGTCTCTGCGGCGGCATCGCTGCGAGGATCGCGGGCTTGCTGCTGAGGCTCGGAGGCATGCTGGGTCGGCGTGCGACGGCCGTTGATAATCGGGCTCTCCGTTTCTTGTTCTTGAGTCGGGGGCAGCTGGGATACGGAAACAGCCATCTTAGGTGACATTGGTCCACCCGCGCGGTCGGCAGAGGATCCACGCACACGCGCGACAGTAGCCGGCTCTGCGCCCGGTTTTGCGGGCGTTGGTCCTTGGGGTGGAGGGCCCGCAGGTCCGGGAGACGGGGCAGACCTGGGTATTCGAGCGCCAGCAGCATTCATCGCGGACGAAGCATCGGCTCCGTTGGGCGGCGACCGGTGTCCATTGATGGGGTTGTTGACCATGGCTGGGCTGCCCATCGTTCTCCTTGCGTCAGGCCCCGTGGAGCCTTCTCGAGAGGGTGCCTGCCGAGTAATGCTCCCTGTCTCGCTGCCACTTGGGCGACGAGCTCCCGGAACTCTCCCTGCACCTGCCTGCTGGGCGTCGTTGGGATACTGGATCTTGGTGGTATCGAGCACGTACAGTATGCCCAAATCGTTGATTGCTGCGGCTGCGGCGCTTGGCTCGCCACCGAGAACAACAATGGACTTGCCAACCGTAGTCATGCTGTGGCCCGAACGCGGAGATGGGGACGGCCCCATGTTCTGGAAAGTATACCAACGCTGAGAGGTGATCTTGAAGGCAGCAAGGTCACCGAGATCCGCCCCCTCTTCCGTGCGTCCACCAAAGACGTACATAACATCTCCCACCAGGGCGGCGGCATGGCCTTCTCGAGGGCACGGGATGTACCCTCTGCAGTCCAGCTGCGCCCACTTGTTGACGGTAGGATCGTAGCACCAAACATCGTTAAACCACTGGAAGCCGTTGGTGCCACCAAACCTAACCAGATGGGTCAGTACGGGCGTCTCCGCGGATCGTATCATACTTACAGGTACATCTTGTCGTCGAACGTGATCACGGAGTGGTTGGTTCGTGCTGCCGGGATTTTAGGTGAACCATCGCCCTGGATGAGGATCTCCCAGCGGTTGTTGGGCATTTGGAGCTGGTTCAAGTCGAAAGCCGATAGGTCGTTCATGAAGTAGCCTTCAACCTGACCGCCAAAGATGTAAATCTTGGAGCCTAGGATATTGAGGGAGTGTCCATAACGACCAGATGGCCGTGGGCCTGCAGGTAGTGCACGAGACCATTGGCGAGTGGCTTATTCCAGGTCAGTATACGGGCCTGTAGCTCAAGAGCAGCGGCTACCACAAACTTACATGTATTGAGGAGGTAGAGGGTCTCGTCCAAGATATCCGACTCGTCGATCTTTGTGTCACCGCCGTAGACGATGAAGGCGTTGCCGACTAATAAACTAGAGTGGCCTACACGTGGCCCTGGGCCTTCGGAGGTGGTGGAGAGTGGGTAGCAAGCCATGTTTCCACCTGCCTCGATCATCCACAGGTCGCCTTTGACCGTTGAGCTGTTGATCAAGCCACCCATTAGGTAGATGTCGCCCTCCTTGGAAGATATCGAATTCACGGCGGCGCCATATCTGGGGAAAGGACTCGGGTGCGACGAAGTGTAAGTGAGTCGCCGTTGCGACCACGGGAAGAGCGAGGCATTCGGGTTCGATACGGGCGGGCCGTTGCGAAACTACCAAGAATTCAATTAGAAGAGCAAGAGGCTAGTGTGCGGGCTCTGGAAACACTCACGGGGAGATCGCTCTGCGGGTTCTGACCTAGGGAAGATGGATTCGTCTGGTCCATGCTTCCACCACGGCGGCCGTGTCCTGGACCTTGGTCCGGGCTTCCAATGCTACCATCGTTGTCGATGGAGTGCACGCTGCCCGTGGGTGTTGCGCGATGGTTCTTCTCGTCCCTGGCGATGCGGGCAGAGGCGCTCTGTATAGAGCCTTGAGACCCGGCGGTGCCATCGCGGCTCGACAGCGCCCTGTCCTGGGCCTTTTTGGATTTGAAGAGAAAAGCCATTGTCGGCTGAAGCCCGCGCGCTGGCGGATCAAAGGCGAATGTGCGCTCGAATGAAAGTAAGACTGGGCGATGCTAATCGAAAAACAAGAAAGAAGACGGCAATGATGTTGTCCGACGACGCTCGTCAGGAGAGGAAGCAAGGTGGGATGGAGTCTGTTGCAGCTGCGACACAGGGGACGAGAACCCGGGAATCCCAGCCAACAGCAATGGCGCAACGAAGGGAGTCGGTATTCGAGCCTGGAGATGGCTGGGCAAGCATCGGTGGGTATGCCGGGGCGCAGTTGTTCGATCAGCCTCTTTGATTCGAGTTGCTTTTTGTCTCCCGTCCTCCTCTATTTCGGCCGCGTCCCTCTTTTTCGCTCAGTAGGGTGAGAAAGGAGGATGGCTGGAGGGGGGCGGAGAGGTTGGGAATAGTAGAGGTAGGTAGGACCTGGATTGCGGAGTCGCAGCACCAATGAATCGGGGGGTCGGCAGATGGCAAGAGCAATGGAAGCGCAATCACAGGCAAGGACGGGCCTCGTCGTCGTCGTGCGCCGCAAAGAGATCGCACAGGAAGCAAGCAACGATGCGGAAATGCCGAATGGTAATGTGATGCGAAGCGATGTGATGCGACTGGCAAAAAAAAGCCCACGACAAAAAAAAAGCTGCCCCCGTTGGTTGCTGGCAGGCAAGTCAGTCAAGTGTGCAGTGTCAGTCTCCCCTCCCATGTCGACCTCCTGTTCCTGGCGGATTCTCTGTGGATGGAGAGGGTGCGGCGGATGTACCTTAATTAAGGCGCTCCCGTACCTCGCGCCTCTGGTTGGATGCAGGCCATGCTCTCCAAACACGGGTGCGGTACCTTTGTGCGCCGTCAGAGGTACCCACGGCACGACGCCTCGCTGGGCCGTGCTTGGGCCCTTCAGGGGATGGGCCGTGGCTCTGGCCAATCAAGCGGCTCGCTTTGACCAGCTGTAATAATTTTTGTCCGGGGGGGTTAGAAGGGGGTTGGAAGGTTGGAAGGTTGGAAGCGCCCAAGAACAGCAGCAACAGATGGAGAGCCATGGTGGCCTTTCCCCCTTTCCACGATGCCGGTACTTGGAAATACTTGACGGCACGCCATGCTCTGCACGGCCCGGCCTGCATGTCCCAAGTACTCCATGTACCTGCAGATGCTTCGGATTTCTCAACACGTACTAAGCCCGACTAAGGTGCCAACGTGGTAACGCGCAGTGGGCAAGTAAGGAGTACGGGGGACGGATACAAGACGCTAATGCCGCCTAGAGTGGAGAGGGGATCGGTCCGGCGTGCTGGAAGTCGTCTACCGCAGGTACCAAGCACGAGCAAGGTTTCTCCCTCAGTCTGGACACGGCACATTGTACCGTTCTCTCGCGCATCCCAGTAACATGAAAAGCAAAGACCCTTTTTCATCCCTCACCTGAGGCATGGACCGTCATCATCATCGTCACCGTTTTTCTCCAACGTTGGTTGCCCATCCCAGCATCTGCCGGACGCTCATCTCTGTTCGGTGGTTGCTGGTCCGCCATCATGCTGTGCTGCTGCTAATTCCTCGTCCTCGCTCGTCCCGAGGTGGCATAGAGATGTAGCCAGTGGATACTGCGCGGAAGACGCATGTGTATCAGTACGCGGCATCACATTGCAGCTCTGCAACGGTCCACACAGCCTTGATTGTGTAGCTCTGCGTAAGCTGGTATGTATATTGTACTCCGTATTCTCAGGCCAGCTTCGCCAGTCATGCAGCGGAGCACCAGGTCGTTCTACTCCTGTCAATGGTCGCCGTCGGCTGGGATGGAGTTGGGCGCATGATGAACAGCCGCATGGATCATGTTTAATGAGGTGTCCGAATACGTTGGTCGGCATTATGTGAGCTCGTCGCTGGGATGCCATCCTCTCTCTCTGAGGTGCAAAGACAGAGGTAGATAGGTCATATGTTCATCATATCATCGGTGAAGCTGAAGCTTGATCTCAAGTCCACCACGCCAAGGCAGGGATGGCGCGATGAGGTTCTCATCCGCTCCCCTTTGTTTCGATGCGCTCGGACTGTTCAATCTGGTGGTATTGTTCCCCTGAATGGGCATTCCACCCACTCCAGGATCCTGGCTTCACATACTGCTCACAGTCCGGCTTTCCGCCAAACCAGGCCATGTTGGCTTGTTTCAGAA
Source organism: Stachybotrys elegans (assembly GCA_020746835.1). Classification (NCBI taxonomy): domain Eukaryota; kingdom Fungi; phylum Ascomycota; class Sordariomycetes; order Hypocreales; family Stachybotryaceae; genus Stachybotrys; species Stachybotrys elegans. The sequence continues at coordinate 25,802 of JAGPNK010000008.1, read as the reverse complement.
AAGTGGAATCCGTCCACGGACCACCTGACAGGTCCCTTAATACCTACTTAGGCGATTCTCGATAACTCTTGATAATTGATAAAGAGAAAACCATCTGACGAAAGCCACGCATCAAATCAAGCCATGGACAATTGTAGCCATGCATCCACCGTGGAGCTGTTTCCACTTCTGTTTGCACTCGCCATAAACTTCAAAGCTCTGTCTACTGCCGAAGCGTTACGCCTAGAAGCTTGCCTTGTTGTTGGGCCTCGCCGAGTTCAAGCTGGTCATCACGGCCACATACTTGCGTGAGCTTATGCAGTGTTGGTTGCAGCTACCCTTGGAAGCACCCATGTCTGCTCATTGATACGTAGTACGTATTTCTATGGAGATATCACAAGAACGGACGGAACTGTATAGAGGTTTGATGCATCGATGATGTCAGCACTTCTGCCGGGAAGCAATTGCTGATTCCGTCTATGCGAGTCAGTCTACCGTCCTGCGTGAGTTGCTGTGGAACATCAGGCATTGATGTTTCAAGCGCACCTGTAGATAAGTACCTGGTACCAGGCGTGTAGACAGACACGTTCAACCTGGGCAATATTGGTGCTTCAGATCAGGCCATGGATCGACCGTCACAGGGAAAAGAAGAATCAACTTTTTTTTTTTTAAATCAAAAGAAACAAAGAGGCACCCAACGGCCGGATAATCGTGCTAGTCCCTCCGTATTTGGCATAGGGATTTGTCACTCCTGTATGAGGCATGTTAAGGTGTTAGGGCAGCCGGGAGAGGCTTTTTACCTTTTTACCCAGGCCACAAAGATGTTAGTAGCCATCAATCACCCGATGTTGCTAGATCTGCCGTCGGTACCTGCAAAGTACTACTAGGTGCGGTAGGCGCCTAATTGGGTCAGGTAGGTACTTGTTTCGACAATGGCTACGTATGCAGTACGTTGTCGTCTGTTTGGGGGATTACCTAATAATTTCGGCGAATGACATGAAAACACTTTGATGTATCCGCTTTTGTTGAAGTTGCGTACCTTTTGGCCTGACAGCTCATTATTTAGGAATCCTAAATCGGCGACGCTGAACCAGACGTGCAGCGTGCTGTCATGTTTATCGTATCGTTGCAGAAGCAATTAAAGACATATATCTGCGGTCATGGTCTCAAAGTCCACCCTATAAACCAATTCAGTTGATGTCCGTCAGATAAATCGGAAAGCTTCTCCAGGTTTCCTGAAATTTTTAGTTCCCCATACTTCCTTCCTATACGTTACTTTCCCTCCACCTTGAATAGCCTGAAGCCAAGGATCTCAACGGGGGTCGCAACCACTCCGTCCGACCCCAGCTCTCGTTCATCGAGGGAAAAACTCCAAAGCAATCGAGCCTGTTCTGCTGCTCTCGCTACCGGTGGTGGTCTTTCTTCAACACCGACGAGCTTCGAAAGCCATGGGATCCCTGAACTGATCGCCTGTCGTTCCCTTAGCGCTGGACACGAGACCATGACAACCGCGTCCAAGCAGACGCCGCCATCTCCACAAAACATCACTCGCGAGCCCTCGACCTCAACCCCAACGACCTCGAACGCGAAAGCGATCGCCCAAGCCCAAGGCTAGGCTCGCCCTCACACTCACTTCCACTCTCACTCTCACCCTCTCGACCAGCCCGCCGTTCGCGACCATCGCCACAGAGAGAGAGAAACTCTGTCTTCACAACCCGCGCAAGTCCACACCGACCAGGCCACGGCTCCCCCGGGCGCCAGGGACAGCATGGACAGTTCCCTCCCGCACTCCGCCCTCACCAATGGCGAGACGTCGAGATTCAGAACCGTCCCCAACGGCAGCCCGAGCTACGATGAGAATTCCAACGGCACCGACGATAGACGGCCCAGCAGCGCTCCCGGTCGCAAGAACGGCAACCCCTCCGCCGGAGCAAAGGACGACACAGAGCCCCCGAAGCCGAGACGCCCGGTCAAGCCGACCCTCCAGAGATCCAAGAGCGAGTATGCGCCGCGCGCAATTGAAAACGAGCCCCAGGCCGAGGATGAGATTCCGCAATGGGGGGCGCGACACGGCTTCGAAGATCACTATCAGTCCGAGCACATCATATCCCAACTTGCTAGTGTATGTTTTGCTTTTTTCCCCTGTCAACTCTACCCATTCGGGCTCGCGCCACCCTCCTCTCGCCGTAGCTGAGATGCCCAACATCGCGGCCTGCTGCGTGGCGGGCGTGCCTGGAGACCAGGCAGCACACTTGGTGCTGTTGCCAGGACCGCCCTTCGTTGCTTTGTTGCGTAAACCTCTTGTGGGGAGGCGTGAGCCACAGCATTTACGCTTCCCTTCCTTTCCGCATTCCCGCTCGCATACTACCCTCCATGTTGCCCTATCGCCGTGGTCGCGAGAGCGAGGCGGCCTTGTGGGGGGCAGCCTTTCCCCGTCGGCCTATGCCATCACCACTTGCTGATCCCCCCATGTCATTCGCTAATCCACTTGTTCAGAATTGGTACATGTATTTCACCGACAAACGACACGAGACAACTGGCAAGCCGAAGCCACTAGAATATGAGCTCCAGGACTGGCGGCAAAGAGACAGGCTCAAGACGGTGTCAGCAGCTCTCGCGGTGTGCCTCAATATAGGTGTAGAGCCACCTGATCAGCTTAAGACGTCGCCCGGTGCCAAGCTCGAAGCATGGACAGACCCGACGGTTCCTCCTATCCAGAAGGCCTTGGAGAACATCGGCAAGGCCCTGCAGGCACAGTACGAGACGCTTGCCATACGAGCCCGCTACAAGCAGTATCTCGACCCCTCAGTGGAGGAGACCAAGAAGTTTTGCATATCTCTGCGTCGGAACGCAAAGGAGGAGCGTGTTCTCCTCCACTACAACGGCCACGGAGTACCGAAGCCCACGGCGTCGGGTGAGATTTGGGTCTTCAACAAGAGTTACACCCAATACATCCCCGTTTCGCTCTATGACCTCCAGCACTGGCTTCAGGCTCCTACCATCTTTGTCTGGGACTGCTCGGAGGCCGGGAACATCCTCAACAACTACCACAGGTTCGTTGAGAAGCACGAAGAAGAGGAGGAGGAAGCCGCCGAGAGAGACCCCAACTATGAGAAGACGAACTACAGGCCCTATATCCATTTGGCAGCATGTTCGGTCAAGGAGAACCTCCCCACTAACCCTCTCTTGCCTGCGGATTTATTTACGGCCTGCCTCACAACGCCCATCGAGATGGCTCTGTGGTTCTTTGTTCTGCAAAACCCCTTAAAGCCAAACCTTACTCCTGAGCGTGCAAAGAAGCTGCCCGGGCGCCTACAAGAGAGACGCACGCCTCTGGGCGAGCTCAACTGGATTTTCACAGCTATTACGGATAGTATCGCATGGACAACGCTGCCTCGAGACCTCTTCCGCAAGTTCTTCCGCCAGGACCTCATGGTGGCTGCGCTTTTCCGCAATTTCCTCCTTGCACAAAGGGTCATGACCGTGTACGGGTGCCATCCTAAATCCTACCCCTCGTTGCCCGACACGCACCAGCACCCCCTTTGGGAGACGTGGGATTTGGCCGTTGATATGGCTCTGGCGCAGCTACCCATGTTGGAGAAGAAGGAGAGTGAAGGCCTCGACTACGAGTATCAAAACTCGACCTTCTTTACGGAACAGCTCACGGCTTTCGATGTGTACCTCACCCGAGGCGACGCCATGGCACAAAAGCCTCCGGACCAGCTTCCCGTGGTACTCCAGGTTCTTCTTAGCCAGCAGCACCGGGTGCGCGCACTCATCCTGCTGGGACGATTCCTGGACCTGGGACCATGGTCGGTTCAGCTTGCGCTGAGCATCGGCATCTTCCCTTACGTTCTTAAGCTTCTGCAGTCGGCCGCGGCGGAGCTAAAGCCCGTCATGGTGTTCATATGGGCGAGGCTGATCGCTGTGGACATCTCCTGCCAGCAGGATCTGATCAAGGACAGCGGCTACAGCTACTTTGCCCAGATTCTCAAGCCGTCAGAAGGGCTGCCTGTTGTTGACAGTGATGAGCATAAGGCAATGTGCGCCTTCATCCTCGCAATGCTGTGCAAAGACTACAAGAACGGGCAGATGGTCTGCAATCAGACAGACATCATGACATACTGCCTGACGCATATTGAGAATGAAGGCAACAATCTGTTGCGCCAGTGGGCGTGTCTCTGCATCTCTCAGCTCTGGCAAGACTTGCCCGAAGCCAAGTGGAGAGGCATTCGAGAGAACGCGTATGTCAAGCTAGCCTACCTTGCCAAGGATCCCTCCTGCGAGGTTCGGGCCGCAATGATCCATGCCATGACAACCTTCCTGGGCATCCCTGATCTGACAGAGGAGGTGGCCCGCATCGAAGAATCTGTGGCATGGACCATCCTGGATATGGGCAACGATGGCAGCCCCATGGTCCGCAAGGAGTACCTCGTCTTCCTGTCGCACTTTGTCACGCGCTTTGAGAATAAGTTTTTGGTTGCGGCCTTTGAGCAACTGGTTGAAGAGAAGGACTACCTTCAGTACCCTCCACAAGAAGATGGACAGGATCACAAGATGGGCCTACACTACGCGAGGCCGGAGAACAGAAACAAGGACGGTACAATCAAGCCCACGGCTCAGGGGCTGTCCCACAACACAGTCTACATGGCCTGCTGGAAGCACGCTTTGATTCTGAGCGTGGATCCTCACCCAGAGGTGCAACGCGAAGCCACCGTCATCGTCGACTACGTGCACAATGCTCTGCTCAACTCGAAAGTGGGAGCTCAAGCCCAGTCGCTCATGGCAGACATCCAGAAGCGAGCGCACAAGGCCGCTTACAAGCATGCCGCAGGCGTTAGCCAAAGAAACAGCCTGGTCGGCACGCCCATGAATGCGCCGCTGCCTTCCCCCGGACTCCTCCGGAGAACAGCCAGCTATCTCTTCCAGTCCATTGTTGGCGGAGAGGAAAAGTCAAGGCCAGACAGCCCGGTTGGGCCTTTGCCTCCCAAGCCATCTTCACCTCTGGTAGTCGTGCCTCCTGATCAAGTATCGGCACCCCCTGAACAGGATGATCGGTCTGGCTCTCTGTCTGCCTACCATGTGGCGCGTGAACCCTTGTCGGGAGCCTACCAGGAACGGGACTTGTCAAAGCCTCCCACATTGCCGTTGACAAGTAAGTTCTTGGAGTGGTCCGTGGAGTACTTCCGTGAACCGCAAATGAAGCCCAGCGAGGCGGATGAGCCCGGAAGCACGGAGTACAACGAGAGGCTCTGGAGGCGCTCAAGGAACGAGACGATTTTGCGGGAGACGCAGCCCCTTAAGCAACTTGCCAGCAGTCATCGATGGAACAACCAACTGGGCATCCTCAACAACGGTGCACAGCCCGCCAAGATGACGTTTCACCAATTTGAGGACCACTTGGCCGTCGCGGATGATGCAAATACGGTATATGTCTGGGACTGGAAGAAGCAGGGTCGCCTGAACAGATTCAGCAACGGAAACCCTGGAGGGTCGAGGATCAGCGACATGAAGTTCATCAATGAGGATGATCAAGCTTTCCTCCTGACGGGGTCCTCTGACGGCGTGATCCGGGTCTACCGCAATTACGATTCGGACCAGGAGGTTGAGCTCGCCTCGTCGTGGCGAGCCCTGACGCATATGGTCCCCAGCAACGTCAACTCAGGCATGGTGTTTGATTGGCAGCAGGTGACGGGCCGCGTGCTTGTGGCCGGAGACGTCAGGGTCATCCGCGTGTGGTACGCGGCCTCGGAGACCTGCGTGATGGACATTCCTGCCCGCTCGGGGTCCTGCGTCACCTCGCTGACGTCGGACCAGATGACGGGCAACATCTTCGTGGCCGGCTTCGGGGACGGGGCGGTCCGCGTCTTCGACACGAGGCTCAAGCCCCAGGACTCGATGGTGCGCAAGTGGAAGGATGAGTCGGACCGCCAGTGGATCAAAAGCGTGCACATGCAGCGCGGCGGTCAGAGAGAGCTGCTGAGCGCCAGCCGCAACGGCAAAGTCAGGGTGTGGGATATCCGGATGGAAAGGCCTCTGCATACCTTCCAGACAACACGGGACACTCTACGAACCGCGAGCACCCACGAGCACCTGCCCGTATTCGCCGTGTAAGTTTTTTCCAGATTTTTTTTTTTTTTGCTACGTTCTATTCTTCCTCCTTCTCTCTTTTCTCTTCCCGCCATTCCTCTTTTCTCTGCTAGCGTGAGAGGAAATTTGTGGCGGGAATGCATACATACAGGGCAACATGAAGCTAACAAGGGGCGATCAATGCACAGGGGTACCTCCTCGCACGCGGTCCGGGTCTTCAATTTCGACGGCAATGAGTTGTCGAGACTGGAGCCGTACTCGAGCTTCTTGCAGCAGAACCGTGGGTCGCCAATCTCGGCAACGGCCTTCCACCCACACCGGCCCATCCTTGGATGTGCGGCCCGAGGGGACCATCATATTAACCTCTTCACCTGCGAGAAGTCGGAGCCGCTGCACTTCAGCTAGAAGCGCAGAGCAGCGTGGCAGCCGAGCTTGGGCTTCTGGTGGTGGTGGTGGTGATGATGATGAGAGTTTTCGATAGCCTCTCCCCTCCAGTAAAGGAGGGGAAGGGTAGAGAGTGCTTTCACGTGTACATAGCATAGACGGGAACAAGGGCATCTGCGCGAGCCTCACGCACAGAAGGACATAGAGCACCACACGTGGTGTTGCCAGGGACGGAGTTATGGAGTACTAATAATTACATGGATGGCCAAGGATGTTTTGGTGGAGGACGGGCAGGTCAACTGGTCACGCAGTCTTGCTATCTGCCGGCTTTCCATCCTTGCTGCTTACCGCTTCTTGCCTGATAGATGCAAACTCCCAAGACCGGAGTATGTCTCGCTTCATGATTCAAGATACAGATTTACCATATATCTAGTAATTAATTCACGTTAACACCACTCGTTTGATGCTGTAGAAGGGACAGCTGGCTGGTTAGTGGCGATGGCCCTGAGCAGGAGAGTCCGCATCATTATTGTTATTATTGCATCGGGTAAGCGGGACGCCTGAGAGTTGGCGGCGAGGAGGTGGGAAACGAGGTTCCGCCTTGGCCTCCAATTTTTTTAGGGAAGCGTCGATCAGTTTCACCTCGGTCTGGGGAAGGGTTGGTGAACACGTCAGGCCTGACGCAGCTGGTTCTGGTTCGGCGGAGAGAATACATGGGATGGTTGGATGTGTGCCTTTGAATGCGGGCTGGGATGAGGAGGTGCCTCTAGCTGCATGTCGGTTGGGGAGCCACGGCACAAGGGAAAAGGACTTGATGAGGGTCATGACCGGGAGATCTGCAATGTGGACGCTTCGTCACGGTCATCACTCGCATCCATTTCCGCCTTGGGCCGCCCCATGATATATGCCGGCGTCATCTATTGGGCGGCGGATGAGTCGGGGGGGCATTTGCTTCCGGCGCAGCTCGAGTAAAATTTCCCATAAGGTTGGTGATTGCTGTTGCCTTCGTCGTTATTGACGGTGGTCACTCCGTACGGCGTGGGCGTGGCGTTCTGGGGGGGAAGACGAGGGGGGGGGGGGGGGGGGGGGCCATGCTTAGCAGCATGTGGTTGCAGGACGCTAATAGGCTGCCTGGCGTCCAACTCGACTGAAGCGATCTTGGCTGGCCCGTTGATTCAGACGGTCACTTTAGACACCATGGCTCCATGGCTCATGGCTCCATGTCTGGTCGGCAAAGTGAGGAGGCAGGCCAGCGAGGTCGCAAATCCCGGTGGGGGAATCGTAGGGCTGGCAGGTCCGGTGCCTGGTTGGGCTATAATACTACTGCCGTCTTGCGTGAACTTTCGCTGAGTCCAAGCATCTTGCAAAGCGAAGCTTGGCAGCAACGGCCTGCGCCTAGCTGAATGAAGAAATGGCGGCGTCTTCTTGCGCTGGCGTGCCTTGTACCCGAACAAGTATATCTACCAGGCCCGGCGTCCTCGGCCAATGCAGGCGAGTTGGGCGAGCAGGGCGAGGTTGGAAAAACAAAGCAAAAAGCTAGGCGCCTTCTTGGTACAACCAGATAGAAAGGCATAGTAGCAGGCGCAGAGGGACCAGATGTCGGGGCACCTCTGGGCGGATGCGAGCCAATGGGCAAGCATAGCGCCTTCGAGGGGCCTTTTCCCCCCCAAAACCGGCGACGTGCCTTGAAGATCTCACTCGATGCGCACGGCTCGCCTGGACCCAGTGCTGCTGTGTCACGCCATGCCATGCTGCCTGCCTGTCGAGCTGCCATCTGAAGTGGGATGGTGGTGATGACGTTATACTGGCATTTGGACGGGATGGCGGGGGGTAAATGCCATGAGGTGGCTGAGTATGGATATTGAATGAGGCATTCAAATCGTCCCACCTGCACTCAACTCAACTGCCATGGAAGAAGTGCCTCCAGGTACTAAGCTTGCACTATGTGCCGGGTACAGTGCTCTATACCTGAGTCCTGGCCCAAGGCAAGTGTGTGGCCCCCCTCTTGCCCCTAGTAGCGCCTTTCCCCCTGTCTGCCGACCTGTCTCGCCTGCCCTGTGCGAATGGAGAATGGGGCCTGGCTGCTTCTGTACCCTTCGCACGTCTTCCTTCCTTGTCCCTTTTTGCGATGATACCTTCCTTGGATAGGAAATTGTTACCTCCCACATTCATCCATATCTTTTACACTTCAATAGTCCAGGCAGGGTACCTGTAGGCTGTAGAGATGCAATGTACGAGTGGCTGCAAGCCCTCTTATTGGAGAAGCCATCCTGACTGGCTGCCAGAGTAAACGAGTCGAGTCGAGTCCATCATCCGCCGGTGCCTTGCAATTCATCCTGCACCGTACTGATTGGGCCAGTCAAGGCGGTTCGTCCAAGCATTTCCATCCAAACCACCCGCTGCACCCACAGGCACACGCCCCCCCTCCCTTCCTGCCTTTCCCCTACCTTGCCTAGTCTAGAACCACCTCATTAATGCATCCTCCTCAGCCCTGTTGCTTGCGCTTTTGCTTTGTTGCCCGTCTCGAGCGCTGTCCCTCCCTATCTGTATCTTTCCGACTCTCCCGTATTTTTCGCTTCGCTTCGGGTTTTCCTGTCCTCTTCCACGGCGCGCCGCCCTCCATCACCTTCCTGCTTACGGATCCCACAGCCGCCTTTCTGCACCGAGCAGTGAATTCTTCTTTCTCTTCCTGTGCGTCAAGTGTCGCCCACTTCACTGGAACATCGCCCGAATTCTGCCCCCGCCATTTCATTCAGCTCCACTTCCATCGACAACTTCGTTCGCCGACCTCGCCGAATCGCGAAATATAGTATTCTACTTTGCCATACCATCTCGACATACGAGCCCTGTCGCTGGCAAGCAGACACGACCCATCGCCATGGATTTCTCACAGCAATACGGCTTCCCTCAACCCTATCAGAGCTTCGTCACCGTCCCGCCTCTGACTCCCTCGCATTCTCACTCGACCGCTTCCGACGATTACAACAACACCTCGCCGCCTGTGAGTTCTCACACATGATTCATCCTGTCCCTGCTTCATGGGCATTACGCTTGACTCGGTGTACATCTGGCCTTGACTGACACGGGGTTCGGTCGCGCATCACAGGAAACATTCGACAACCTCGATTCCCTTCCTCCAGCCGATCAGTTCACGGGCTTCGATTTCAACCCGGGCTTCAACGCCCACCAGCAGAACCCTCGCTTCCCTGGGCCTCCGACGCCACCCAACCATGGCTTGTATGGCGCAAACCAAGCCCAGCAGTCTCAGCACGAGTTTCTACCTCACGACAATGCCGGCGAAAGTGTTCTAAAATCTCTTCGTGATTCGTCTGCCAGCCAGCACGACGGAGATTCCGCAGGTCAAGGGCGCGCTGGCTCCGAGGATGACGATTCCCTCACTCCCGCCCAGTCCAGGAGGAAGGCCCAAAACCGCGCTGCGTATGTGCCACCACCCTCGTGTTATCCACGTTTATCCTATCCTCAAATGGGACAACCCCCGCGCGCTCGATCGCTAACATGAAATTTTGCTTAGTCAACGTGCTTTCCGCGAGAGGAAAGAAAAGCACGTCAAGGATCTAGAGACAAAGCTGGCCAGCCTCGAGGCTGCTCAGCAGCATGCACACAAGGAGAACGAGCGCCTCCGGCGGGATTTGCAGAAGATGGCTACCGAGAACGAGATTCTTCGTGCCACCACCGCAGTCAGCGGCTCTGCGAACCAGCACGAGTCCGAGCCAACCACTACTGGCCCGATGACATACAACCCCAGCGACTTCTATTCCAACGTGCTCCAGGACCACAGCAACAAGCATCCCTCTCATAGAATCGTCACCTCGGATAGTGGTGAACGTCTGCTGGCGGCTGGCGCTGCTTGGGACTTCATAATTTCCCACGATCTCTTCAAGCGAGGGCTCGTCAACGTTGGTGATGTCAGCGATCGTCTCAAGAGCTGTGCCCGCTGCGACGGTCAAGGACCCGTCTTCTCCGAGAATGCTATCCTCGCTGCCATGCAGCAGAGCATCGCAAGCGGAACCGACGACCTGCTATAGAGTTGGCGTGCGAGGGTTCTTTTGACGATAATTGTAAAAGGTTACGAGGGCGCAGGTGCATTTAATACGGATGAGGTCCACATTTGGGTGTCCTCGGCAGGTCAGGCAGGAAGATTGGAACTTAGTTTGGTGAGGCGTTCAGTTTATTTCGCGTCTCGATTCGAGGCATCCGAGAGAATGGATTACGACAGCGTTTTGATTTTGGTTACCCCGGCTCCTTCACCAGAGACCGCCATGATGGAGTCTGCATCGGCCATGCATGTTCAGGATGCCCTGTCAGATGCTGCCCCTATACCCCTTTGGCTCAATCTGGGGTCCAAGGCTTGGTGTCACCCAAACCCTGGCTAACATACATCGATACCCACTACTTCGGCCCGTTGTCTCGCTTGCAAAGAGCCGGGTACACACAAGCACGGTCACAGAGGTGCCGGCTGCAAGGCGCTCCAGGTTGTCCTCGATTGTCCGTGCCGTTTTCCGAGGCGGATGGGGTATTGACGCAGTTGAGGCATGTACGCTTAAATTGGATATAAGGCACACTTGCTGTACTTGCTGCTACCCTGGGACGAGTTAGTCAAATACATGTCTGCACGTTGTATTGTCTACAGGCAGAACACCAGTGACAGGTTCATGTCCGTAAGGTGGTTAAAGTCTCACTGGCCTTTTCCGTTGTCCATGGATGCATGGATGCCTATGAACATTGTCTACCACGCGAGGCTAGGGATGTAAGCGGCATAGAGGCTGTCCTCCATGAGCAGCAAGCTATCGCGACATCATGTGTCATCTAAAATCAAAAATACGCAAGGCTGAGGTTGTTCTTTGGAGCCGGGATGGTTATATTCAATTTCAAGGTCCGCTTCGCCGATGGAATTAGATGAATGCTGATATCGGAGAGTCATATTTACGCCGTCAAGGTATATGTCTGGTATCAAAACGTATCCAGGCATGGAAAACCAAAGAATCCAATATACAGGCCATTGCTACATGTTTTGTTGAAAGACGCGTCGGCAACTGCTTCACAGATTAGCCATACTGGTCTGCTTGTTGCCGATAAACGGTCTCTTTGGTTGCATAATCCCATAGCATGATCCAACCAATCTATTGCTGAGCACTATTTAGCAATCGTGTTTTCATATTGCTTAAGCGTCCCCCCCTCTCCTGGTTATGTATAGCAACTACCTTATCATTATTGGTAGATTGCTTCTCTTTCGTCTCTTGAACCTCCTTGTTCTTTCCTTTTTATTGTTCCACTTCTTTTTCTGGGCTGCCTCTTTAATATCCTTGAGTGCCTTGAGACACCCAACCTATCCAACTAGGCCTTTGAATACCGCTTCCTCTGCTTATTGCTAAGCTGCCCCTTTTGGTTGCAGAGGCTAACAAGATCCTGCTTCTTTTGGATCTTCTTTTCCTTTTCCTTTCTAATCCATTTGTTCTTTAGCTCTTATTAAGCCTCAACCTATTCCTTGTCCTTTATTATTGTCTCTTTATAGAGGTCTTTAGTGGCTGAGGGCTTGTCCTAGGAGACAGAGTCAGCAACGTGTTGTCTTAGCAAGGTCTGGGCTAGGTCTTCATACCTTGGTGGCAGAGCGAGCCATTTTGTAGACGTGTGGTTGTGTGTGTGTGTGTGTGTGGGTGGGTGCGGCTGATTTGGTCTTGAAGTGGCAGTCGAGATGTGAGAAAGTAGAGGTTGTGGTTGATGATGAGATCGTTCTGTCCTGGAGGGAGAGCGTATCTTATAGACATCGAAGCCCCAACAGATTGGCAGGAAACCCGACGACTCTCGACAAACTTTTCTCTCGAAGGCAGCAGCAACTTTGGTCCAGTCACCCGCCGAAGCCATCCAGCGGCAGATCGAGTCACCGGGAGCCATTTTTCATCGAAAACCTTGATATCACGTCAAAGGGGGCCTCCTCGAAGCCACTGGTCTGTATCCCATTGGGGCACACGAACAGGAAATCCCACATTTCTAGGCTCTATTGCCGAGGGGCTTGTCGCTGGAGAGCTGGGCCTTCTTGCCCTTTCTGCCCTGCCGCTTGTTGTACGGCTCCGGGGCTCCAGGGGAAGGAGGGCTAACAAAGTCATCCTGTTACCGTCAGCAACACTGTCATCAGATGGCTTGGAGAAGACCGCTTGGAAGGACTCACCTTGATGATATTATTGTCAGGGATGTTAATAGGGGCGGCAGCTGCTGGAGTAGCTTTAGCAGAGGAATTTAATCCCTCTGCTATATTATTATTATTATAATTGCTATTTGTTTATATCTTAAGGTATAAATATAAGTAGTAACTAATAGAGAGAGTAGAGGGCCTTTTTATAGTAGTAATTATAGCTACTATAGCTATATTTATAGCTTTAGTAAAAAGATTTAATCTCTTTACTATATTTATATTATTATAAAAATCTATTTTAATTTAGAGAATATAAAGTATTAAATATAAATAAAAAAAATTCTTTTTTAAACTAAAGACTTAAAGGCTTATTTAATATTAATATAGAATATTTACTAACTTAATAAAAAAGAGTAAAAATTATAGTTAATAATAAGATTATTTTTTAATTTAAGTTTTAAAAATTTTTTTTTTTTTATTAATTTATAGTTTTTAAACTCTTTTTAAGCCTTAAGTTACTCTTTAAAATTCTTTTTTTACTATTTTAAATAGTAAAGAGTTATTAAAAGCTTAATTTAATAAATAAAGTTAGTAATATTTAGAATAATTAAGGTCTAAACTAGAATTATTATATCTTTATAATAAAGTAAGTTATTTTATAAATATCTAGTTATATAAAAAGCTTATTTAATATTAGTAAATATTAAAAATATAGTTTTATTAAATTAATTTAGTAAATATAGAAAAAATAATTAAAAGTTATAATTAATAATAAAATTATTCTATTTTAAAAGATAGAAAGTATATTTTATAAATAGTAAAGGCCTAGTAAATTATTAGCTTTACTTAGGTTTATTCTTTTTAATTTCTTATTAAAATTACTATATAAGAATAGTATATAAAAGTTATTCTATTACTATTAGTAATACTTATTATAATATAATAACTATATAAGTTATATAATAGATTATATAACCTATAGAAAACTAAGGACTTATTAAACTAACTAATCTAAAGTAAGTTCTAGTTTTAAACTAATAGTCCTACTAAGTAGCTAGTTTATATACTATATAAATAGAAGGATTCTATAGAATATATTTAGTTAGAAGTTTACTAACTATTAATATAACTTAGTTACCTTAACTACTATATATATTAAGTATTTAACCATTACTAAATATAATATATACTTAATAGTATATATATTCTAATTACTTTACTAATAACTAACCCTAATATAATTAAACTTAGTTATAGTTAGAAATCTAACTATTATATATTAATAGCTTTTATTTAAATAGTTATTATATACTCTCTTAGGCAATACTTTTAAAAATGTATATAGTATTTTAGTTAAGTAGTAATAAAATAGCTAATATACTCCTTAGTAATGTAAAGCTTTAAATAGAGATTAAAATACTTAGGAACTGCCTTAATACTATAGGTATAACTAAAGGACTAACTTTAAAATAGCTAAATAATATTAAGGTTATATAGAATGTAATTAATATACTTATATAGTAGAATAATACTCTATATAAATAAAATAAGGTTTTGCTTAAATATATTAATATTTATAATCTTATTACTAGTATAGTTTATATTATAACTAAGGAAGCTACTATAGCTAAGACTAAATAAGGTATATATAAAGAAAGATATATTCTTAAGATTAATAAACCTAATAAGTTTAATAGTAACCTTAATAAGATTAGAGATTTCTTTAGATAGTTAAAAACTTACTTTACTTACTTTTTAATAACTTTTAAAAATAATAAGACTAGAATTAACTTTATAGTTATTTATCTAAAAAGAAATACTAAAAAAATATTTACTTTAGTTTTATAAGACTAATATATATAGATAGCTAAGCTAGTAAATATAGAAGACTTATACTATAATAAAACTATAAATACCTATAATGGCAGTAAAATAAAAGAGTAAATAGAGCAAAAGAATGCCTAGTAAAAGATATATAGTAAGCTTAAAGGTAGGTTATTTAATAGATACTAATTATTCTTTATCTCTCTCTCTTTAAGAGAGTAAGGTTCTAAGCTATTTATACTATTATCTAGCTACTATATTATAACCTTAGTATAGCTAAGTTAAAATATAAAGGTACCCTATACTATTATTATTCTAGCTATATAAATAGCTTTGCTTTTACTATTAAATAGTAGCTTCTATATACTATCTCTTAACTATATTTCTTATTTATAGCTACTATAGTAGCCTTAAATACTTACTTTTAATCTAGGCTTATAATAAACTACTTTTCTTTTATATATCTATTTTTAGGTATAGGGAATAATTAGCTAATATCTTATAGCTTTTTAATTAGTCCTTTATTAATTTAATAGCCTAATACTTTAGCTTTTTTTACTTTACTAATAGTTAGTAATATAGTTATTAGTATATTACTAGCTTTATTATAATTAATAGGGTATTTAGAGCTTATTTATAGTATAATATATATATAGATATATAAGTAAAACTAGCTAGAAATAGATTCTTAGAATATAACTTTATTATATATTATAAAAAGGTAGTTTATAAGCTTACTTTAGGTAGATATAGTTACTAATACTTTTAAAAATACCTTTATAATACTATAAGGTATTTACTAAGTATAAATAGCTAGTAGATATCTAGCTTTATAATATATTCTATTTTATACTATTAAACTCTTTAAGCTTTTTTTCTTTCTTTTTTAATATTACTTTTTTAATTATAAAGCCTAAATTATATTACTATATAAGGCTTTTAGCTAATTTTATAATAGCTTTATATATCTTCTATAGTACTTAGTATATATATAATAACTTTATTTATTCTTTACTATTTATACTAATCTCTAGCTTATAAAGCTTTATTTATATTAGTAAATAACTCTATAAAGAATTGTTTTTTCTTATTTATTTCCCTTTATACTAAGGTATTATTATTAAAGCTAGAGATACTAATAGTAACCTTTTTATATTTATATAGCCTTATAGCTTTAGTAATTAAAGCTAAAAGTAAGGCTAACTTTTATTTATAAATTGTTTTTATTTCTACTATTTATAGCTACTTACTAAATAATAGCTAGTTTATTATATACTAATACTATCTAACTATAGTTATAACTTAAAATTATATAAATACTATACCTAAGCTTTATTATAATAATATAAATAATAAGTGATTTACTTTATCTTTATAGCTTTCCACTTAACTTTACTACTAAATAGATTAACTAAGTATTATTATTATTATTTAAATAATAAGCTATATAAAGAGCTTACTAATAAACCTATTAAACTTATCTAAAACCTTACTATCTTTCTATTAGCTATAGTTCTTAACCTTTAGGCTATTAAGCTTATATAGACTAAAGAAAGAAAATACTATAGATATTTAAAAAGAAAAAAGTACTTTAGCTACTTAAACTAACTAGTTAGTAATAGTATAAAATAGTAGTAATACTACTAACTTAAAGTACTATAGATTTAGTATAAAATTAATATAACTAATAGTACTTAAGCTATAGCTAAAGCCTAAATCTAGTTAGTTACTATAATAGTTTATATATCTTTTTATTTAAAAGCCTTAAAGTTCTAGTACTTCTTTTATATATATCTTTCTTTAGTACTAGTTAAGTTAAAATAATAAAGCTTTATTAAAGTTTAAAAAAATAAAAGTAAGGTAAATATTATTTTCTTTATAATAGTAATATATTCTCTATATAAAGTATAGTATTAATAAGGGTTTAAGGGTTTTACTAATTAGCTACTTAGTATTTTACTTTATTCTTTAATATTTAAGGTTTTTTCTAAGCTTTTTACTTATTTAGCTCTAGCTAAATACTAGTTTATTTATTAATATAATTTTTAAAACTTTTTTAAGCTTTTACTTTACTAATATTATTATTAATATAATTTTTAAAATCTTTTTAACTTAGAGTTTTCTTTTTTAAATCTTTAGCTATTTATAGTTCTTTTCTATAAAGTCTTTACTTCTTTTTTATTTAAAGCCTACTTTATATTTATTAATAACTTTAGTTATAATAAAGTCTTGTCTTTTTTACTAGATATTCTTAAACTTAAAAAGTTCTTTTACTTTACTTTATATTTATAATATATTTAACTTTTTTATATACTAGGATTTTTTTAACTTTTAAGTTTCTTTAGTAAAAAAGAAGTATTAATCTAGTTTAATAAGTTCTCTCTCTTTACTATAATATAGCTTTAAATTACTAATATTAAAGATATTATATATTTTTATAGCTAATAGTATTATACTTAATAACTAAGTAATATAACTTAATAATATATTTAATTTAATAAGAGCTAATAAATTTCTTTATAAACTTTTTAATAAATACTTTAGATTTATATATTTAGTTAAATAATAATCTAATTACTTTTTTAAACTTTTAATTAGTTATTTTTATTATAATACTTTAAGTATACTATTATACCTTTTATAGCTACTATAAGTAATAGCTTATACTATTTTTAAATTTTAACTTATTATATACTAAATTATTTTACCTACTTTATAATATATAACTAAATCTAGCTAAATTTATAAAGTATATAACTAGTAGTAGCTATACTAATACTATATTACTTTTTTATATATAGCTATATTCTATATAAAAGTAACTATTAAAATAAATTAATTTAATTCTTTTATAACTATTTATAATAGACTTTAATATAGTATTTAACTATTTAGTTTATTTACTTTATTTAACTATTAGTTTATAAATAGAATATTATACTAAGTATTACTTATATATAATAAAGTAGTAAAAGGTTTATTACTAGAATACTTTTATAAAGATTTATATATAGTCTATTATAATACCCTTTAGTAAACTAAAGTAAAGAAAAATATTCTTTAATAATAGAGTTATTAATACTTTATAAATAATCTTTTATTTATTAAAATAAAATTATATATTTATTAGTTTATTTACTATAACTAATAAAAGTTATATTTTCTTTTTTAAACTATTACTCTAGGTAAGTCTATAATAAAATCTATTAAAATCTCTTTAAATAGTATAGTTAAAATTAAAAGTATTATTAACTTACTATAAGGTTAATAGTATTATATTTTATTTACTTAATATAAGTTATATATTTTATATATTACTTTACTTAAGCTTTTATTTCTAACTAAAAGTAAAATATAGTAATATACTTTAAGGTTTTTATAATACTTTAGTACTTTATAATAGAATTATTATATAATAGCTAGAGAATCTTAGTTTTTAAGCCTTATAAAATAAAAATCTACTTTTTATAATATAAAAAGCCAGGGTTTTTTAATAATTAATAGCTTCTAACTATTAAGCTAGCTAGTAATATATCTATATATTATAGCTTTTCTTAAGCAAAGATATCCCTCTATTATTCCTATTAAATAATTTTATTTAAAGACTTATTTAATAGTTTATTTATTATAGTTATACTTTTTTAATTACTTTATATTTCTCCTTTTAAATTATTCTTTTAAATCTTAATAAAACTACTATTTATTACTAATAAGTTATTTATAGAAACTATTATATTATATATAGACTAAAGGTAAATTTAATATATTTATTCTTTTCTAATATTAAAACTATTTATTAAGTATAATCTATTTAGTATATAGTTCTCTCTAGAGCTCTTTTAGTATTACTAAATTATAAATCCTTTTTTATAACTCTCTAAGAGTTTCTTTAACTTATTATAGAATTACTACTAAAATATAACTACTATATAGCTTATACTTTAACCTTTTATTTTATAAAAGTTAACTTTATAAAATAATAAATTTATAGAGTTATATATTTCTAGTCTATATTTAATTATAAAGTTAAATACTACTAACTTATTTAGAGCTACTAGCTACTTATAAATTAACTTTATTTTTTTACTAAATAAATATAATTTAAATAATTAGTAATTACTTTTATTTTATTCTATATATAGATAAATAATATCTTTATATTTAGAATACTTTAATAATAGTAAATATTTCTTTATTTAATATAAAGAGATTTACTATAGTACTATTTAGCTTCTTTAATATAAATATAACTAAATACTAGCTATTTTATTATAGCTATATAAAAATAGTATTAATTATAAAATCTAAGGTATTTATTTCTATTTAAATCTTTACTTTTAAATTAAATTACTTTAATACTAGTTTTTTTAAGAAAATATTTTTAAGCTATTAAATTGCTTACTTTTTACTAAACTCTAGCTAGAAAACTTTCTTTTTTTTTTCTTAAATAAAATTAGTTAGTAGTTTAATAATATAGCTATAGTTTCTAATAAATTATTAATAGAACTCTATAAATCCAAGTAGTAACTATACTTTATTTATACTATTAAGCTTTAGTTAGTTAATAATAGTTTAATATACTCTAGCTTTATTTAGATTTCTTTAGGTATTATTATAAACCTAAGGTAGCTTATTTAAATTATTAAAAATTTATACTTTTTTAAATTAGTATATAGTTAGTAAGCTTTAATTATTTAAGTACTTTATATATATACTATATATACTCTATAACTAAATAATTAAAACTAAATATTATTTAAATAGATAATATAGCTAATATTTATTAAATCTTATATATTTTATTTATAAACTTCTAAAAGGTTATAAATATATTTATAAGCTCTATTAGTATTACTAAAAATTCAAAGAGTTTATACTAAGTTTAAAAAGCAGTCTTTTACTTATTGCCTTTATAAATATATAGCTAGTAGTATATATTATTAAGTTAATCTTTATATAAATAACTATACTTTATAACTAATTAAAAATCTCTATAATTAATAGAATAAATACTTAGTACTTAACTATTAGTTTATTAAGTTTATAATAGTTAATATATAGTTATATTTCTTTTTTTCTTTAGTATAAATAGTATAAATATTATTACTAGGCTTATAAATTACTATATCTAACTATATTTAAATATAGTATTAAGAAAGCTCTAAAGAGTCTCTAGCTCTTTAACTATATAAATATAAATAGGCTTTATAATAGTACTTTATTATTAATTAAATTAATAGGGTATATTTTTCCTTTTAAATAGAAAGTAATTTAATAGTTTGTTTATATAAGAATATATTATTAAAATTAATATACTTAGTAAGTATTACTAACTATAAAGCTAGCTTACTAATAGGTTACTTTTTCTTTATTTTTATTAGTCTCCTATTATAGTACTATAATATATCTATAAGTTATAATACTTCCTTAGTCTTTTAAAGTAATAATACCTTAAGGTTTTCTATAGTAATAAAGTAATTCTAGTAATTATACTTAAATAAAATTTATAAATTAACTACTTAAAACTATAAAAGGCCTAAATAATATTCTTCTCTTTATTTACTATTATAAAGATAAATAGCTAGAGCTTTATTTATCTCTAGTTATTAATAATCTTTATAAGCTTTTAATTTAGCTTTAGTTTATATTACTACTTAAATATAAATCCCTAATAGTTTTAAGTATATTTAAAAACTACTTTATAAAAGAGCTAGCTAGCTAAAAGTAAATTAAATAGCTATTTAAACTAGAGTTTAGTAATATAATTACTAAAACCTAACTCTAGTACTTTTAAATTAGAATATACTATCTTATACTATTCTTACTTTCTATTTAATAAAACTATATACTAAAGGCTATAAAGACTAAGTTAGACTTTATAATTATAATATAACTAATAAAGAGTATTAGTAATACTTTTATAAATAAGCTATTTATATTATATCTCTTAGTAATATACTTAATACTATTATACTATTTATAATTAAATACTATATAATAAATAAAGATATATTCTAATATACTATACTTATAGTATATTACCTTTTATTAGTAGGTTATAGATAGGCTATTAGTAAGAGAGTTATATAGCTTTAGTATTATAGCTAGAAAAGAGATTAAATTATTAGTTATAATACTTTAATTACTTCTAAAATTGCCTTAAATTACTAACTTAAAAACTATTTCTATAGTCTAGCTATAGTATAGCTTAGTACTATATATAAGCTATAGTATTTATATATTAATAGTAATAACTAATTTAATAATCTCTAGCTAGCTAATAGATAGTTTCTTACTAAATATATACTCTTTTACTTAATTAGTAAGTATAGTTTAAAAAAAGAAAATATAGACCTTTTTTAATAGTAAAGTTAAAGCTTCTACTATAATACCTTTAAAGTATACTATAAATATAAAAAGGGACTCTCTATATTCTTAATATAAGTATAGTATTTTTAAAATAGTATTTTAGTTATAAATATTACTATTAAAGACTTATCTATATAATTACTTAATAAACTTAGCCTATATAATTAGTATAAAATTAAATACTTTAGTAACTAAATAGTTATTTTATTACTATTTAGAAAGCCTTTTTAAGTAAAGAAAGTATAGTTAATTTAAGTAATATAGTTACTATTTATATTTAGTAAGACTTAAAAGACTATCTTTAGTCTTTAAAGGAATATATTAAGGTTAAAATAAATAGATATATAGAGCTAAAGCTTAGAGAGCTATACTTTTATAAAAGAGTTATCTCTAAATTACTTTATCTTTATAGTATATAAACCCTTTACTTTTAGTAGTTTCTATAGGTTAATTAAAGAATGGCTATAGCTAGCTATATTTTAAATATACTATAGCTTATATTTCTATAGGCTTTTAAAAGTAGTAAGCCTAATATACTTATTTAGTATATTATTAACTAAATTAAATACTTAGCTAACTAAAGGTTATATAAATAAACTTAACTATAGAAAGTAAGTCTAGCTTAAAGACTAAACTATAAAAGAATTATTTATAGTCTTTATATTAGTAAACTAAGTAATAAGTCTATTTTAGTATTATATATATAAGGGCTCTATACTATACTAGTAATAGAGCTACTATATGGTATATAAATAAGAATAAAATTAGATATTTTCTATTTAAATAGTCTCTAGTTTAATAGTAGCTTAAAGAGAAAGAATAATCTATAATAGTAGTAGAATAGAAAAGTAAATAGAGTAAAAAATATCTAGTAGGAGATATATAGTAAGCTTAAAGGTAAATTATTTAATAAATACTAATTATTCTCTATCTCTCTCTTTTTAAAAGAGTAAGGTCTTAGACTATTTATACTATTATTTAACTACTATATTATAACTCTAGTATAACTAGATTAGAATATAAAGGTACTCTATACTATTATTATTCTAACTATATAAATAGCTTTACTTTTACTATTAAATAGTAGCTTTTATATACTATTCCTTAGCTATATTCCTTATCTATAGTTACTATAGTAGCCTTAAATACTTACTTTTAGTTTGGGCTTATAATAATACCTTTAAAAATTTTAAAGAATTTAAAATATAAATTAGAAACTTATTTAGTATTATTAATAAAAAATAGTAAGCTATTACTAAGCTTAGAAATCTTTAATAAACTAAGTTAGCTATACTATATATTATAGAGGTTTAATAGTTAGAGTTAATTTTAAAATAGAATAAAGAAATTATTATTAACTTTATTTATATAGAACTAAAAGATAAAGTTAAAGATAAACTTACTAAAGTAGTAGAACTATTAAATACTATAGCTAAGTATATTACTATAGCTATTTAAATTAATAAATGTCTCTATTAATAAAACTAAGAGAAAAGGTATATAATTAATAATAGTAAAAGAACTAGCTATTTTATAAACTAGGGAAAAAGCAATAAAAAGAATACTCTACCTTATATAAAATATATATAAAAGCTATAAATACTAGTATTAGTATTATATAGTAAAAGAATAATATTACCTACTATAACTATAATAAAAAGGGCTATATTTAAAGAAACTATTTAAAGCTAACCTAAAATAAGTTTTAAATAGAAATATTTAAAAAAAAGGATTTAGAGAAATAAATAAAAAAGAATATATATACTTTATACTACTCTTTAATAAAGGGAATACTAGTGTTTAAACTATAATATATACTATAGTAGTTATTATATATAATAAAAAGAAACTATAACTCTATAGACTTATAACCCCCTTAAATTAAAATAATTATAAAGCTATATAAAAGAATAACTTTAACTCTACTAAATAGAATAAACTCTATAATAGAGAATTTAAATATAAGTATATATTTAAAGAATATTTTAATAAAGAAGGGCTTTACTAAGGACTAAAGAATTAAAAGTATTAAATATTTAAGCTTATCTTTATAAAAGAGAAAGATCTCTATACCTTAGTTAAATAAAGCTACTATAAAAATAATAACTATAAACTCTATAAATATAAGAAATATTATTGCTTTAAATATTATTATATATTATAGCTATAAAGCTAGTTTAAAAAAGTATAGTTAAATAACTTTATATTACGGGCCTAAACTAAAAGTGGGTGCCTAAGGCTACTATAGTAGCTATAAACAAGGAATATAGCTAAGAAATAGTATATAAAAGCTACTATTCAGTAATAAAAGCAAAGCTATTTATATAGCTAGAATAATGGTAGTATAAAGTACCTTTATATTCTAATCTAGCTATACTAGGGTTATAATATAGTAGCTAGATAATAGTATAAATAGTCTAAAACCTTACTCTCTTAGAGAAAAGAAAGCAAAGAATAATTAGTATTTATTAAATAATCTACCTTTAAGCTTACTATATATCTCCTACTAAATATCCTTTTACTTTATTTACTTTTCTATTTTATTACTATTATAAATTATTCTCTTTTCTTAAGCTACTATTAGATTAAAGACTGTTTAAATAGAAAGATATTTAATTTTATTTTTACTTATATACTATATAGTAACTCTATTACTAGTATAATATAGAGCCCTTATATATATAATACTAAAATAGACTTATTATTTAGTTTACTAACTATAAAGACTATAGATAATCCCTTTATAGCCTTAGCCCTTAAGCTAGATTTATTCTCTATAATTAAGTTTATTTTATATAATCTCTTAGTTAGCCAAGTACTTAATCTAGCTAATAATATACTAAATAAATATATTAGGCTTACTACTTTTAAAAGCCTATAGAAATACAAGCTATAGTATATTTAAAATATAGCTAGCTATAGTTATTCCTTAATTAACCTATAGAAACTACTAAAAGTAAAGAGTTTATATACTATAGAGATAAAGTAATCTAAGAGTAACTTTTTTATAAAGATATAGCTCTTTAAGCCTTAGCTTTATATACTTATTTATTTTAACTTTAATATATTTTTTTAAAGACTAAAGGTAGTCTTCTAGGCCTTATTAAATATAAGTAGTAGCTATATTATTTAAGTTAACTATACCTTTTTCTACTTAAAAAGGCTTTTTAAGTAGTAATAGAATAACTATCTAGCTATTAAAGTACTTAATCTTATACTAATTATATAGATTAAATTTATTAAGTAATTATATAGATAAGTCTCTAATAGTAATATTTATAATTAAGATACTATTTTAAAAATACTATACTTATATTAAAAATATAAAAAGTCCCTTTTTATATTTATAGTATTACAACCTAACTAATAGAGAAAGTTATAGAACTATAGATTACATAATGCATATAGGCCAATAGTATACAATTAATAATAGTTAATACTAATAACCTTCTATACATTAATATACCATAATTAATAGCAATTAATCACTATTAACTACTATAAACTATATAAATATATAGACCTAGCAAGCACTATAAGTCCCTTAGAAATACTTACTAGCTATTAATATAACTTAATTATACTCCTACCCTTAGTAAATAGTATATTACTAAATATAATACTATAACTAATACTATAATATAAACCTAACTTAGCCCTTTAGAATCTTAGTTATTAATCTACTCTAACCTACCCTATATTAAAATAGACTAGATTATTATATATTAATAGCTCTTATCTAGATAGTTCTTATATACCCTTTAAATAATATTTTAAAAACACTATATAGTACCTTAGGTTAGTAAAAACACTATAATAGCTAATATACCCCTAGTAATATAAAAATCTAAGCTAAACTTTAAATACTTAGAAACTACTTTAATATAATAGATAATAGTAAAGGACTAATCTAAAAGCATTTAAATAATATTATAGCTATATAGAACACAATTAATATATTTAATAAATAAAATAATACTCTATAGTAATAAAATAATATTCTACTAGAATATATTAATACCTATAATACTACTACTAATACTATAAATATTACTACTTAAATAATTACTAAAACTAGATATAAATAAGGAAACTAAGGAGTATATAAGGAAGAGTATATTCTTAAAATTAATAAACCTAATAAGTTTAGTAAAAACTCTCTAAAGATTAAGGACTTCTTTATATAGCTTAAGACCTACTTTACCTACTTTCTAAAGATATTTAAGAAAGAAAGAGCTAAAGTTAACTTTACTATTATATACTTTAAAGAAAATACTAAAAAAATATTTATTCTAGTTCTTAAGGAATAATAAAAGTTCCTTAGTAAGAAGCCTAATAAAAAGAATAAATATAGCTATAAGACTAAATAAGTCTATAAGAGTTTTAAAAACTTTAAAAAATAGATAGAAAATATATTTAGTATTATTAATAAAAAACAATAAGTAGCCACTAAACTCAAAAGTCTATAGTAAATAAAATCTACCACTTACTATATTAAAAAAGTATAATAACTAAAAGCTATCCTAGAGTAAGATAAAAAATTATTATTAACTTTATCTATATTAGACTAAAAGACAAAGTTAAAAATAAATTTATAAAGGTAAATAAGCTATTTAATATAGTATTAAAATATACTATAATAGTAATCTATATTAATAAATGCCTCTACTAAAGAAAGTTTAAAAAAAACATTATAATATATTTACCTACTTATAGAATAATACTAATTAAGAAAAGAAATATAATACTACCTTATAGAGAACATATATAAAATCTATAGAAATTAGTAATATAGAGAAAAAAAAGTATAATAAAAAGACTATTAAATACTATAACTATAGCAAGAAAGAACACTTTATATATAAATATTAAAGCCCTAAAATAAATAAAAAGGTATATTTTAAAGTACTTAAGGAAAGGCAAATCACTACTACTAATATAGAAAAACAAACTAGAATTAAAACAATTACAATAGTAACTAGAGCAACCTTATATAAGCAATACA